>JAWHQI010000012.1:0-1357500 GCA_033032865.1 Dactylorhiza incarnata | reverse complement strand
TCCTGACGATAGGCCCACTAAAAAGGTAAAGGACTATCCTTCTCACTTAACTATTCATTTGGTTTCTCTAAACGTCGCCTGACTACAGGACCTTCCCCCTACCGATAGGGACGCAAGCGAAGATTTAACCGAGCCTCACCTCGATCCTCCGGCGAGGACTGATCCTGTTAACGGAAAAGCTGCTGGTAAGTGTCTCGCTCTCACATGCCCAGATTAACTTTCTGCCAGATGGTTCTCATTTTACTTCTTACAGCCTCCCCCCGCGCGACTCCAGGTCATCAAAGCTCGCAACCTCAGACGCCGGTCCCTCCCCCCCGACACAACCCTTAACACCCTGGGATTCAATCTCCTGAGGGGGGAGGGTTCTGGTGGCTCGCGACCGGCCCCGACCACCCCTGCCGACGACGTGACGTGCCGCGGTGGTCTCGGGAAGTCCGTCTCGCTCCCTTTCACTACTCTTTTTTAGGGTCGGCCTACTACTTCTCGCCCGCCTGCTGGTAATGATTTCACTGCTTTTGATGAGACATCGCTCTCTGCGCTACTAAGGGAAGACCTTGCTAATGGTTAATGATGCTTAGATTTGCTCGCAGGTGATTCCGAGACTCTCCCCACCAACTCTGACTTTGGGGAGGAAGAGATGTCGCCCCTTCCTCTGCCGGAGCAGATGGATGACTTCCTGGGCGACCCGCGAGACGCTGAGACCATGAAGAAGCGGACTTCGGAGTTGTTTCAGAAGCAAGGGCGAATGCTGCAGGACCTTCACCTCCAAGCGAAGAGGGACAGGGAAATTTCCGAGGAGCGACACGCTGTCTTGCTGGATGAGTGCGCGCGGCTCCGCGCCGAGATGCCGTAAGATATTAGCGAGACGGCCACCTCCCCAGGGACACATCTCGCGCGAGTGGATGACTACGCTCGTTTAATTTAACATGAGGCGCACACTGTCAACGCGTATCACTACCCCAGGATTCTGCCGCGGTCAGGAGTGCGAGGTTGTGGTAGGTGGAAATGGATACAGTACTAGTCCTCGCTCTCACTCCTCTGCCCGGCGAGATCCCCCACGATGCCTAACATTATGTTTAATCTCGTTGGAAAATTTCGCAATTTTTTTCTTTTTCTTAACTATTTCTCGCCCACTGTTGGGGCTCTCGCGTACTTATTATTTGTCTGTGCGATAATGGCTAGTGATGCCTATTCCATCTCTTACTTTTGATTTCTTTCTGGTTATTCTCGCATGAAAATATCATTTATACTAACCTCGTAGGTGAGTCTCGCTTGTTAACGTATCTGGGGTTGCTTTATGCTCTCGCATGCAACCAAACACGAGGTTTTGCCTAACCGCACCCCCCGTCGCTTCGACTTCTTTCCCGCACTTTTTATTTCCTATAAATAGGTTCCGGCGCTGAACCCACCTACCGCATTTAACTCCAGCCCTTCTTCATCCTCTGCCTGCGAGATCTCGTGTTCCCTCTCTCGCGCCTTCCGCTCTTTCTTTTCGCAGGTCTCAACAATGGTCGGTGATGCTAGCGAGGCGGAGGGCCGAATGAAGTGCGCATGGGCCTTCACCTGTTGAAAATGTTGATGTGTGAAGTTGGCGGTCTGGGAGGTGATCGCGCAGTCTGGTCTAACCGCACGATCTTGCGGTCTCCTCTGCGGTCTGACCTATTCGGTCTAGCCGCAGTCTTTTGGCCTGACCGCCGTTCTCTCTGTCCAAGGCTGCCGAGGTGAGGCCGCGCAGTCTGGTTCTTGTGACCGCGTGGCGAGCTGGTTTCAGTAAGGTGAGGTCGTGCGGTCTGGTTCGTGCGACCGCACGGCGAGCTGTTGTTCTGTACTGTGCGGGTTAAGCTGTTGACCGCACAGGGTTGTTGTTTTGGTATCCGACAGTCCGGTCTGGTGACTGTCCGGGTTCTTGATGGTGCGCGCCGACTAAGGTTCTCTTAGTCGCATGGTCTCCCCTTTGTGTTCACATAAGCTGGTCCCGTGGCGATCTGCTGATGTATGCGGACACTGGTGTTGGTCGACTTGGTGGGTTGTTGCCTTAGTCAACTTGGCTGTGTTCGTGGTCTCTGGAGGAGGTATCGTATATGCGAACACTGGTGGTGGGCGTCATGACCGTGCGGGATGTCATGATCGCGTGGCTTCTTGGAGGAGTGGCGATCTCCTGGTCAGGATTGAAGTCGGCGAGCTCACTAAGCGCAGAGCGATCTTCTGCTGACCGTGCGGGTTGACCGATCTTGGTCGCGCGGTCAGGGCGGTGACTCTATCTCATAGGGTGGTGATTGGATCTGATCCCACGCCTATAAATAGGTGTCACTGTAGCAACAATATTATCGCACCAAGTGTAAGCTGAATTCGTGCCTAGAACTTGCGGTCTCCTTTTTTTGTGACCGCCCAGTTTGCTTATTGAACTTCCTTTGTGCAGCTTCTGCGGATTGTGTGGACAGTAGCGGTCACCTCCTTTACTAAAGTGTCCGGGCGGTCTTGCGGCTTGAAGTGCGGGTTGCTGGAGTTAGGGAGAATCGGTGGAGTTCGGGAGGTCGCGGAGTTTCAGTTGGTGTTGTTCAAGTCGCCGGTAGACTCTTCGCGCGGTCTCCTTTTCTAGTCGCGCGAACACCCAGGTCGCGCGGTTTGGCGGTCTCTGTGTTCAGACCGCCAGTTATCTTTCTTCAGCATTGTATTTTTCCTTTTGGTTTTGTGTACTGGCGAAATTTCTCGCCATGTATACCTCGCTCTGTAATGAAGATTCCTGCTGTTATCAATAAAGATTGGTTTGTTTCACGTGCTTCTGGTTGTTGGATGTAACTTTAAGTTGTACGATTCCTGCTCACTCCTTGATCTATGAAAAATTTCACATGGTATCAGAGCCAGGTTGGAGTGGATAGAGCAGTGAACAACTTAAAGTTGCCATCGCCTTTGTGAAGAAGGAACCAATGGTAGAGTCATGGAAGCAAGAGGTCTTGGAATTGAGATGCTCGCGTCGACTAACTTTAAGAAGTGGAAATCGTGCATGCATAGTTATCTTCTAGGCGAGGACCTCTGGGAGGTTATTGGAGGAGATAGTACGCAGGAAGTTGTCCCAGTTGGGGATAATGGTCATGAGGTGAGGAATTGGAGGAGGATTAATGCGAAAGCAGAGTTCACTCTGAAAAGGGCAATATCACCTGACCTATTCGATCACATCTTAGGGTGTGGATCAGCTGCCGAGGTCTGGAGGTCCCTGGACGGGCTGTTTAACAAGAAGAATGTAGCGATGCTACAGTTCCTGGAAAATGAGTTGGCTAGGTCGGCTCAGGGAGATCTATCTATCTCTACGTTCTTCCTGAAAATGAAGAACCTGTGTGCCGAGATTTCAGCACTGGATCCTGATGAGCTAATTTCTGAGGCGAAGCTGAAGAGACACATCATCCGCGGCTTGCGGAAGGAGTATATGGCTTTTGTGATGTCGGTGCAGGGTTGGGCAAATCAGCCGTCTCTGCTGGAGCTGGAGAATCTGCTTGCGTCGCAGGAGAGCCTAGCAAGGCAGATGGCGGGGGTGTTAGTGTTTGGGGGAGAAGACGAGGTACTCTTCACAGGGAAGAAGAAGAGATGGGATAAGAAGAAGAAGACCGCTGGAGGCAATGGGCCTTCAACTTCTGGACAGCAGGAGAGGGGCTATGCTCCTAAGAATGAAGGGAAGAAGAAGGGAGAAGGACCCAAATGCTTTAGGTGCGGAAAGCTTGGTCACATCAGGAAGGACTACCAGGTGAATCTTCAGCCAGGGCATGCTGCTGCAGGGAAAGAGGAAATTGAGGCCAGGCAAAATGATGGAGGATGGGGAGGAGACTTCGGCTTCTGTCGGAGTTGCGACTCCTATCAACTATCAGGAGGACTAGATCGTGGACTCGGGGTGTGGTCATCACCTCACCGAGGACGAGTCGAAGCTTTCTTCAGCGCAGCCTTATGATAGTAATGGAACGTTCACCTAGAGGAGGGGTGTTAGGTGGTCTGAGTTCTTTACAATTATTTGCGCGAGTTTCGAATATTCAAACACAGCACAAAAATATCGCACAATCAAACACAGATAAAGCACGCCAGACGACACAAGATCTATAGAGGTTCCTTAAGATGGGGTGTCTTGAGTAGCCCTCTGTCCCTCTGCGCCTACCCAGCAGTGTGCTAGGATCAGCAAACTCCACCAAAAACTTCAGGCCCTCAAGCCTTACACCTCGGACCCGCAAGTCCAACAGCCTAAGCCCACAAGCCCCCACTGCCCCCGAGCCCGCAAGCTCGACACTCATGCCCTCAAGCCCTACACAACACAGACCCGCAAGTCCTATGCCTACAACCTAGGACCGCAAGCCCCTACTGCGCCCGAGCCCTCAAGCTCGACAAGATCAGACTCGCAAGTCCATTGCCCTGGCCCTCAAGCCTCACATCTCTCCAGCCCTCAAGCTAGACAATCAGGCCCGCAAGCCCTACCTAGCCAGACCCGCAAGTCTAGCCTCTGCCTTGGCCCTCAAGCCTCACAGGTCTCCAGCCCTCAAGCTAGACAAATAGGCCCACAAGACTTTACTAGAGATTACAGTAAAAGGACTGTTTCTTCTGACGGATGAAGATCAGCAACTTTAGCTTGTTGAAGATCGGCTTCTTAAGGTTGAAGAAGATGCTTATGAATCAGATCTTTAGCGCTCAGTTCTTCTTCAATCTTCTCTTAGCCGGATGAGAATGGGCTTCTTATCAGTCGATAGAGATGACTGCTTCTTCTTTTTCACTTTCTTTCTTGCACTGCTTTTTCTGTTCTATTTTCTGTATGCGCAAGTTCTTTCTTTTTGATCGATTGATGCCGTATTAGGGCAACCTATTATCTCTTTTATAAGACTGCGAGGTCCCCAACGGTCTTCTGAAAAAAGTTCCTTAAGTGTTAGACGCTCCTTTCCTTAAGAGCACGAGCTGATTAAACAATCAAGCGGCGGCATTAAATGCTGACAGCGCGTCCGCAACTTTTGAATCTGTCTCGATGATATTTCCATTGTTATGACGACATAGATGATATCTTGATGACAGGACTTTGTCGATGCCTTACGCCTTGTTAGATCTTCAATTCTTCTTGCTTCTACCTATGATACTGGCATCTCGACGATACGAGACATTCTGGCGCTTCTGCATATATGACGATATCCTATCTCTGACTATGTCGTCGTAATTACCTTGTTCTCTCGACGACATGAGTGATAGCATGTCGACAGATCATATTTTAGCAGCTGCTTATCTTCAGCTGTCCTTCTTCAATCTTCTCGATGACATGCCTTCTTTACGATGATGATCGATGCCATCCGTCATACTTAGCCTTTTCAGCGATAAGGCTTCTTCACGACGATATATGTTCTTCTCGATGACAAGGCCACTTTGGTGAAGTCGACGATATCGTGTCTTCTCTGCGTTCGACTATCTTGCCGAGTCTCAGCGATCGACTGACTCGCCAGGTCTCAGCGGTCTACGATCTTCCTTCTGCATTCGAGGAGCACGCTAAGTCTCAGCGGTCATCGATCTTCCTTCTGAGTTCGACGATCTTGCTTCTGCGTTCGACAAACACGCCAAGTCTCACCGGTCGTCGATCTTCCTTCCGAGTTCGACGAACTTCATTCTTCGTTCGATGAACTTCCTTCTGCGTTCGATGAATCTTGTTCTACTAACTTCCTGAGATTTATAAGCTAGAGAAGCGATCAAATACAAAGTGAAGTTTTCTTGACTTGGTGACTTCTTCAAATCAGGAACCATGTGGGCAAGATTCCCAACAATCTCTCCCTATTTGAAGAAGTCAGAATCTCAATTCAAGACTACTTTCACTTGACAACAAATATTATAATCTTAACTTTGAGCATGTAAGATTGTACTTATCTTTGCTGAACTCTCTGAGTACATCAGGCTTATAGCTCCCCCTTGATTTGATGTCTCTTCTTTTATGGCTCCCCTACTTTTTTGCTCCCCCTATCTTTGAGGTCTTCTTGAGCATCTTGTCTTGAACATTTGATGTGATGCCCTTTCTCCCCCTTTCTGACTTTTTTTCCGGAGTTCTTCTTTTAGTAGACAATAATCCAAGGCTCCCCCTTGCTCGGCCACAGTTCATCCCAATCCTGAGAGATTTTCTAACCAAGCATCTAGAAAGGGATTAGTGAAAAATAAGTAGAGGATTACTATAAGTTTAACATCCCAAGTTGGAATTTGAAGAAATTAAACTTAGCTTCATATAGGGGCTTTGTAAATATATCAGCCACTTGTTTGTCTGTTGGGACAAACTCAAGGGTGATATCTTCATTTTCCACATGCTCCCTGATGAAGTGATACATGATCTCAATATGCTTAGTCCTGCTGTGAGAGACATCGTTCTTAGCAATTGAGATTGCACTTGAAGAGTCACAAAACATGGGTGTTTTGGTCATCTTTAGGTTGTAGTCTTCAAGTTGATGTTTGATCCATAGCAGTTGAGCACAACAGCTCCCAGCAGAGATATACTTTGATTCTGCTGTTGAGATTGCCACACTAGTCTGCTTCTTACTGCTCCAAGAGATCAGTCTTCCACCAAAGAATTGACATGTACCTGATGTACTCTTCCTGTCTTCCTTGCACCCTGCATAATATGCATCTGAATAGCCAGTTAGTTCACATCCATTGTTCCTAGGGTACCATAGGCCAAGATTTGATGTACCCTTTAGGTATCTTAAGATTCTCTTGACAGAGACATGATGAGATTCCTTAGGATTCACCTGATATCTAGCACAGACACATGTAGCAAATATTATGTCAGGCCTACTTGCAGTTAGATAGAGCAAGGATCCAATCATGCATCTGTACTTGGTTTCATCAAAGGGTATGCCCTTCTCATCCTTGTCCAGAGACACATTGGTTCCCATTGAGTCTTCATTGAAGAAGCACTCTCCAATCCAAATTTCTTGACTAGCTCCCTAGTGAACTTTGTCTGGGAGATGAATATACCATCTTCAGATTGTTTCACTTGGAGACCTAGGAAGTATTTGAGCTCACCCATACTGCTCATCTCAAACTTTCCATGCATCAAGTTGGCAAACTTTTTGCAGAGATTGTTATCTGTAGAGCCAAAGATGATGTCATCCACATAGATCTGCACTAGCAAGATCTTTCCCTTCACATCCCTTAGGAATAATGTCTTATCAATCTTTCCCCTTGAGAACTTGTTCTCAATTAGAAAGCTTGACAGAGTTTCATACCAGGCCCTAGGTGCGTGTTTTAAGCCATAAAGGGCTTTTCTAAGAAAATAAACATAATGAGGATGAGTAGGATCTACAAAACCTGAGGGCTGCTCTACATATACCTCCTATTTGAGGTCATCATTTAGGAAGACTGACTTCACATCCATCTGGTAGACTTTGAAGCCTTGGTATGCTGCATAGGCTAGAAACAGTCTTATTGCTTCCAGTCTGGCTACTGGGCAAATGTCTGATCAAAATCTATCCCTTCCTCTTGTCTGTAGCCTTTTGCCACTAGCCTTGCTTTATTCTTGATGATGATTCCATCCAACTTATTTCTATAGACCCATTTAGTTCCTATGATATTCTGTCCTTGGGGTCTTGGAACCAGTTTCCAAACCTTGCATCTCTTAAACTGGTTCAGTTCCTCCTACATTGCTGCAATCCAAAATGGATCCTGATTTGCTTCCTCAAATTTCTTGGGTTCAATTTGAGAGAGAAAACTCAGGTACAATGCTTCATTTGCAGCTCTGCTCCTTGTCATCACACCTTGGTTGACATTTCCTATTATCTGTTCTTGGAGATGATCTCTTACTTGTCTCAAGGTAGTTGGTAGTGTTCTGGGCACTTCTACATTATCAACTTCTTCAGGTTGCATTTCTTCAGCCGTTTTTGAGCTTTCTGCAGTTTCTTCCTCGATTTCAACTGTTACTGACTGATTCTTATCTCTTAGTGAGGTGCCAGCATTGTCTTCAATGGATAATTTCTCTATTCTCTCCACTGTACCTGCATTCACTAGAGAACTAGACCAGCCCTTATGTATAAGGCTAGTCTCATCAAATACCACATGAACAGATTCTTCCACTGCTTGGTTATTGATGTTGTACACTCTATAGGCCTTGCTATGAGAGCTGTAGCCAACAAAAATACCCTCACTGCTTTTCTCAGCAAACTTAGTTAACTTGGATTTCCCATTATTAAGGACATAACATTTGCTACCAAAGGTCCTAAAGTAGGATAAGGTTAGTTTTCTGCCCTTCATTAACTCATAGGGAGTTTTCTTATGGTCTTTGATGATGGAAGCCCTGTTTATCACATGACAAGCTGTATTGACATCCTCTGCCCAGAAGTATTCTGGTAGAGAGGAGTCACTTAGCATTGTCCTACTGGCCTCTATCAAGGTTCTGTTCTTCCTTTCAGCAACCCCATTCTGTTGAGGAGTTCTGGGTGAGGAGAATTCTTGGGAGATACGTAGTTCTTAGCAGAATTTTGTCATGGCCCCTGACTGAAATTCTGTTCCATAGTCACTTCTGAGTTTGACCACAATATAGTCCATCTCATTCTGGATCTGCGTGACAAAATTTTTCAAGATATCTAGGGTATCTGATTTCTTTTTGAGGAAGAATACCCAAGTGAACCTTGAATAATCATCAACAACTACAAGATAGGTCTTCCCTCCTAAGCTATGAACTGACATAGGACCAAACAAATCTAGGTGCAGTAAAAATAAGCACATAGTGGACTCTTTGTTAGATGTGCTTTTAAGACTGGTCCTAGTCTGCTTTCCAAGTTGGCAAGCTTGACATGGATCATCTTTGATGCACTTAATATCAGGTCCATTTCTAACTAGGTTTTGTGAGAAAAGCTTGCCTATTGTCTTATAATTGATGTGTGCAAGTCTCTTGTGCCATTGAACACAGAGAGCCTCTTTGCCATCAGCCACAAGACATATGAGCATGGAAGAATTTGTATTGAGAAAATTTAAATAATAAATATTTCCACTCCTAGTGCCAGTTAAGGTAGCCTCAGAATCTAAGGACTTCTTAATTAGACACTTGTCTTTGTGGAAGGTAATAACAAAGCCTAAGTCACAGAGTTGACTTATGCTTATGAGATTGTGTTTCAATCCCTCCACATAAGCCACCTTTGTGATTGTAACTAACCCATTTGAGATATTGCCATAGCCCCTGGTCACTCCCTTTTCTGAACCTCCAAAAATCACTGTTGGTTCATTCTCCACAGGGGTGAACTCCTTCAAGTGCCTTCTGACTCCAGTCATGTGCCTGGAGCAGCCACTGTCCAAATACCAAATTTGAGATTGGTTGGCATTTGGACCTACCTGCAAGACAAATTACTTCCCCTTAGGTACCCAATATGGATTGGGTCCTCGGTTTCTGTTAGGTTGATATAAAGGAACACTAAACCTCAGAGGGTTCTGCACTCTCTTTGCATTGAGCCCTGTTGGGTTGAACCAAGAGTCCAAGGCAAAGTGGCCTACTTTCCCACAACACCAGCATTCATGTCTGTTGTATCTTCTCTTCTGCTTCACCATCTGAGTGGGGTGGCAGTGCTGATGAGCAGAAGAGCATGCTTCTTGCCTAACAGATATTGGGTGAACCTCATATGTGTGAGTTTGGGTTAGAATCGGTCTCATCACATTTTGATTCACCTTCTTGGGAACAGGCTTTGTAGGAACAACCTTTCCCTTACTCTTGATTGCTGTTGCTACAGGTTTGTGGGCTGAAGGACTTGACACCAGCACCTTCTTGTAGGAAGGTCTAGCTTTAGAATCTTTGCCCGTAACTGTCTCCTGATTGAAACCAACACCAACTCTGAACTGTCCAGAGAAGGTATCAATGATAGGCATGATAGTTTTGGGCATTGAGAAGCTGGATGCAAGTTTCTTCTCGGCCAACAACATTTCCTCAAGGTCCTTGATGACCTTGTTCTTCTGTCCCAATTCAGCATTCTTAAGCCTTATGGCTTCCTTGAATTTGTCCACTTCTTTGCTCATAGTAGTCAGCTTCTCAGCTGTCTCCTGGAGCTCAGATTGAACAGGTTTCAAAGAATCTAACTCCTTGGTCTGGACTTTGAGGAGTTTCTTACAGCTTTTGAAAGCTTTCCATAGGGCTTTATATTGCCTTATCAGTTCAGATTCAACTTCATACTGGGATCTTGAGGCTGTGTTGTTGGCAGCAGACACATCCTCATCATCATGCAAAGAATCTGCTACTGATTCAGAATCAGAGTCAAATACAGGAGTTCTGTTGGTTACCTTCCCAGGAGAGATGTCATCCTGGTTCCCTTCATTGATGGCCATCAATCCAATAAGTGCCTCGTCCTCAGTCCCAGAGGAGCTTGAGTCAGAGTCACTCAATGTTCTGGTCTTCTTGGCCACGAACCCTTTTTCATAGTTCCTCTTGCTCCTTGAGCTTCTTCTTTCTTCATGGTTCCTTGACTCCTTCTTCTTAGAAGGGCAGTCAGTAGCCATGTGACCTATTTTGCTGCAGGAATAGCAAATAATATTATTTAAATCATGTCTACTAGAGTTGGATCTGTACCTTTCCTCCCTGGGAGCTTTGGATCTATCACGATAGTCAGATCTTCTGGAGCTTGAGGAGGAGTTTCTGTGACTGTCCCTCCTCCTTCTGTGTATCAACTTCCTGAATTGTTTTGAGAGGAGGGCCACCTCTCTATCAGCATCATCAGAATCAAAAGAGCTGGCTTCTAATTCTTCACTGCTCTCAGATTTGCTCTGAGTTGCAGAGGTCTTGCCCTTGGCTCTTCTGGTGTTCTGAGCCTTTAGAGCCACAGATCTCTCTCTTGAGCTCACTTTTGAGCTTTCTTCTTCAGCCTTCCAGGTGTTGAGCTGAAGTTCATGAGACAACAGCTTCCCATATAGATTTTTGGGCTCCATGACGCCCAGCTGACCCATCTCTCTGATGGCGCAGATCTTGATGTCCCATTCTTTTGTGAGGGATCTGAGAAACTTGTCATTTAGATCAGAGTTGGTGAACTCTCTTTCGTAGTTTCTCAGACCATTCACTATCTTGAAAAATCTCTCATAGCAGTTGGAGATTGTTTCATTCTTGCCTTTCTTGAAGGCCTCATACTCTTGGTTGAGAAGGGATTTTCTATCATCCCTAATTACCTCTTCAGTACCCTCCATGTATACGATCGGGGAGTCCCACATCTCCTTGGCCGTTTTGCAGTGAATCAGATTTTGGAGGGTTGAGTCATCTACGACACTTACAATGACATTTTGTGCCCTCTTATCTAGGCCTGCCAAGGCTAGATCGTCCTTGGTCATGTCCTCATATATCTTTACCACCTTCTTTGTTGGATCAACGGTGAAAGAATTTGTAGGGATAAAGGGACCCTGTTGGATTGTTAGATAGGAAAGTTTTCCTTTGAGCAGATTGGAAGTTTCATGGATCTCATCTCCCGATTCTGATCTCCACCAGCCATAGTGAGTCGTTCCACGATCTAGATCAGACGGTTAAGTCTTCTTTTGATCAACCTCGCTTTGATACCACTTGATAGTAATGGAACGTTCACCTAGAGGGGGGGGGGGGGGGGGGGGGGGGGGGGGGGGGTGTTAGGTGGTCTGGGTTCTTTTACAATTATTTGCGCGAGTTTTGAATATTCAAGCACAGCACAAAAATACCACACAATGAAACACAGATAAAGCACGTCAGACGACACAAGATCTATAGAGGTTCCTCAAGACAGGATGTGTTGAGTAGTCCTCTGTCCCTCTGGGCCTACCCAGCAGTGTGCTAGGATCAGCAAACTCCGCCAAAAACTTCAGGCCCTCAAGCCTTACACCTCAGACCCGCAAGTCCAACAGCCTAGGCCCGCAAGCCCCTACTGCCCCCGAGCCCACAAGCTCGACACTCAGGCCCTCAAGCCCTACACAACACAGACCCACAAGTCCTGTGCCTACAGCCTAGGACCGCAAGCCCCTACTGCGCCCGATCCCTCAAGCTCGACAAGATCGGACCCGCAAGTCCACTGCCCTGGCCCTCAAGCCTCACAGCTCTCCAGCCTTCAAGCTAGACAATCAGGCCCGCAAGACCTACCTAGCCAGACCCGCAAGTCTAGCCTCTGCCCTGGCCCTCAAGCCTCACAGGTCTCCAGCCCTCAAGCTAGACAAATAGGCCCGCAGGCCTTTATAAGAGATTACAGTAAAAGGACTGTTTCTTCTGTCGGATGAAGATCGGAAACTTTAGCCTGTTGAAGATCGACTTCTTAAGGTTGAAGAAGATGCTTCTGAATCAGATCTTTAGCGCTCAGTTCTTCTTCAATCTTTTCTTAGCCGGATGAGGATGGGCTTCTTATCAGTCGATAGAGATGACTGCTTCTTCTATTTCACTTTCTTTCTTGCGCTGTTTTTTTTGTTCTATTTTCCGTATGCGCAAGTTCTTTCTTTTTGATCGATTGATGCCGCATTAGGGCAACCTCTTATCTCTTTTATAAGACTGTGAGGTCCCCAACGGTCTTCTGAAAAAAGTTCCTTAAGTGTCAGATGTAAGACCCCAAATCAGAAAAGTCAGATTTCTGGAATTCTTCACTGTCGCCGGCGACAGCAGCTGTCGCCCGACGATAGTGTTCTGTTAAGTAGGGTTCTGGGGAGGCTGTCGGGCGGCGTTAAGTGCTAACGCTGGCGACACCTTGACGTGTGTCATGCACTGTTCAAGGCGGTGGTGTTGACGGGTCAAAGTCGGTTCTTTAACGCTGTCGCCAGGCGACAGCGGCTATCGCCGGGCGACAGCTCCAAATCGTACTTTGCAGCCGAAATCGAGGCCATTGATGGCACTTTGACTTTGGGGCCTTGTTTTGGACCGGGAGGCTCGGGGGATGGCATAAGGAGGCCGAAACACCTCTTCCCTTCTTTATTCTCTAAGGGTTTAATTAGGAGAGAGAGGGAGAGCTTGGAGAAGGAGATGAATAGGGTTTCCCAACCCTAGAGCTCACCTTTGGTGGAGCTACACTACTCTGATTCCCTCGACGTTGGTGGCTACGCGTAGAGGAGGGCAAGACGCTCCTTTCCAACCGTGCCAAAATCCAAGCCATGGCTTCGAAGCGGCGTTTAAGGGTAACGATCTTTCCTACCCTCATTTGGACATGTCCTAGTCCATTCCCTTGCATCGTTGAGGCCCCTACCCAAAAGGGCGAGGTCGTGGCCTACGACGGGTCGATTCGTGTTATCCCCATCAAAACTGTTGGAGTTACCATTGTGATCTAGAAGTGGTCAAACATGTAATGTCACTGCCAACGCGATATGAGCCTACAGGGTCGCACATAAGAGCATGTGGAGAAGTTGGAAGATTGACTATGTTGGTAAAGGTTACCAATCACCATATAGAATGGGGGAAGTCCAGCAAATGTTGCTGTCTGAATTCGTCGGGTTTACACTGATAGAATTCGTCGGATTCGTCGGGATTCGTCGGATTGTTCTGTGGAATCTCGACGAATTGTTACAGAGATCCTTAACTCGGCAAATGTTGCCGTCTGACATGATTCGTCGGGATTCGTCGGATTGTTCCGTGGAATCTCGACGAATTGTTACAGAGATCCTTAACTCGGCAAATGTTGCCGTCTGACATGATTCGTCGGATTTCGTCGGGATTCGTCGGATTGTTCCGTGGAATCTCGACGAATTGTCACAGAGAGCATTAACTCGGCAAATGTTGTCGTCTGATGTGATTCATCGGAATTCGTCGGATTGTCCCGTGAAAACTCGACGAATGCTGTTCCGTGGAATCCCGACGAATTGTAACAGAAGCCCCTATTTTGCTGTGTGGTCTGCGTATAGCGATTCTTCTAGAAGCTGTTTATCCTTTGGGTATAAATAGGACTTCTTTTAGGGTTCTCAGAACTTACGAAATAGAAGCCGACGGAAGGAGTTCCGCTCTCGCTTGAACCCTAGACGGAAGTGTTCCGCCGTTCTGAATCGCCTCCGCCGACTTCCTCTCCGACGATTGTCGCCGGTGTTGTTCTTCCTGAAGTGGATCTAGCAATCTGTGGAAGCGCAAGGTGTAGTCTTCTTCTCCCGGCTCGTGTGGACTACTGTAGAGACGTAGACATTATTCTACGTGAGAACTCTAGCAAAGCCGACGAAGGCAATCTTCTTCTTGGAGCATCTAGGTTGGATTTGATCCAATCCCGCCAAGGTAATTTCAAACCTAGCAATTTTATTAACTTCTTGAATCAATGTTCATGGCCCGATCCGAATCTTTTGGGTTGTTTCTCTTTATTTCTGCTGCGCCTACATTTGATGTATGGTTCTAGAAAAACCCAACAGTGGTATCAGAGGGAGGTTGCGGTCATGAATCTTGTTTCAGAAGTTAGGTTATTCCAGTACGTGCAAATCTAGGTATTTGGAAGCGTTCTAAATGTCAAGATTTCTTCTTGGAATATCACATTTGATGTGATTTTGTGTGGTTTCTGATTGCCTTATCAGCGCTGCCCCTTGGACCCCGTTAGGGGCTCTGCCCCTAAGACCCCGCCAGGGGCGTGGCCCCTTGGAACCCCGCCAGGAACGTCTGGGATTTCGTGGTTATTTCTAATTGTTAGAAATTGTTGTCTCCTTAGCAGTAACCATCCCTCAAATGGTTAATGAACCCTTGTATTGTTTTGGATTTTGAATCCAACAATGAGAGACGAGCTTGTCTACTGCTTTAAGTCGAGTTGCCTTTGCCTTTGTCCAATGCATGTAAATCTGAAGATTTGGAAGAGTTCTAAATGTCCAGATTTAGCTCTTTCGTCTATCAAAGGTTGATAGTCTTATGTTGTGCACATAAGGGATGCATGTGGATTTTAGAATGCTTGTTTTTCAGTGGGTGTGCACTTTGATCAAATGTTGATCATGGTTAAGTGTTAACCTATTATTATTAAAATTAAAATCCCTTCATCAAATATTAAGTGTTCGGATGCCTTCCGATGATGACACTCTTCCTGCCTCGATCGATGAAGTGTGGGCTTGCCAAAGCAAGCTGCATTAATCTATCTTGGTAAGGGTGCGAGCGGATAATTGTGATATCCAACTGTCGACATCGGGTCTAACTTAACTAGGTGACCTCAAAGGTTGAGTGCCTAGAGGCATAGGGTTGGCATGCACCATATGATGGATGCGAATAAGGAGTTATTCACCAGCCATACAAGAGTTGCATGAGGATGCAATTGGCAAGCGTTGCCTACCTAAATAACCGCATTATGAGAGGAACGCCAAAGCGGACTCGTGGTGTTGGTGAAATACAGATCTTGTCCACTAAGAGAGTAGCTCGCATGGACTCTCCGAATTGATAGTGAGGGCTATCAATTTGAATAAAATAGTGGGAGTATTTAATTGAAGTCCAAATTAAAATAAATTGTATTTTGAAATTAAGGTAATGATTAAATTCTGCATGAATTCTTGTAGAATTCCATGGCAAGTGGTTCACATTCCACCTTGTCCCTGAGAGCTATCCTTGAGAAGGACAAGCTTAGTGGGACGAACTATATGGACTGGTATAGGAACCTGAGAATTGTTCTCAGGCAAGAGCGAAAGCTCTACGTCTTGGAAGAAGAAGCCCCCGAGGTGCCGATCGGGAACTCGTCCCGTGTTGATAAGGATGCTTATAAGAAGTATACCGATGACGCCTTAGACGTCGAGTGCCTTATGCTTGCCACCATAAACTCTGAGCTTCAGAAGCAACACGAGAACATGGGGTGCAAGGAGATTGACGAGCACCTAAAGAAAATGTTTCAAGGGCAAGCTCGTCAAGAGAGGTTCGATGTCACGAAGGCATTATTTCAGTGCAAAATGGGAGCTCGAGACTCAGTTGGTACTCACGTACTCAAGATGATTGGGTATATAGAGAACCTGGAGAGACTGGGTTTTCCTCTGGGTCAAGAGTTGGCCACAGATCTTATCCTGCAATCATTGCCGGATAGTTATGAGCAGTTCGTCTTGAACTACAACATGAATGAAATAGACAAGACACTGCCCGAGCTCCTAGGCATGTTGCGAACTGCCGAGATAAACATGAAGAAGGCCAAGCCTGCTAGTCCCATATTGATGGTACATAAAGGCAAGGGTAAGGCCAAGGGCTTCAAGAAGACGAAGGTGGGACCTAAGTCACATCTTGAGCCCAAATCTTCTGCGCTGAAAAAGAAGAGCACCGTGAAGGAAGGGAAATGCCACCACTGTGGCAAGGCTGGTCATTGGAGGAGGAATTGTCCTTCGTACATTGACGGTCTGCGGAAAATGAAGGGAGGTATGACTTCCGCTTCGAATATTTACGTTATAGAGATAAACCTTTCTGCTCCTTCATCTTGGGTATTGGATACCGGATGTGGTTCTCACATTTGTACAAATGTGCAGGAACTGGGAAGGAGGAGATTGCTGAGTAAAGGAGAGGTGGACCTGCGCGTCGGCAATGGAGCAAGAGTTGCTGCTGTAGCCGTAGGGGTTTACCGTCTTTCTTTGCCCAGTGGGCTTGTAATAGAACTTGATAATTGTTATTATGTTCCGGCCATAACTAGAAACATTATATCCATTTCATGCTTAGACATGATTGGATTTTCTTTTATAATTAAGAACAATTGTTGTTCTATATTTAAGAATGATGTTTGTTATGCTGTAGCTCAATTGTTTAATGGTCTTTATGTTTTGAATCTAGACCATCCGATCTATAATGTAGATAATAATAAAAGACTAAGAACAAATGACTCAAATCCTACATATCTCTGGCATTGTCGTTTGGGCCATATAAACGAGAAGCGCATATCCAAGCTCCATAAAGATGGACTATTGGACTCATTTGATTATGAATCATTCGAGCGATGCGAATCTTGTTTGTTAGGCAAGATGACTAAAGCCCCTTTCACTGGTTATACTGAGAGGGCTGAGGATCTTTTGGGTATAGTACATAGTGATGTATGCGGACCCATGAGTTCTATGGCTAGAGGTGGGTATTTCTACTTCGTTACATTTACTGATGATTTCAGTAGATACGGATACGTGTATCTTATGAAGTGCAAATCCGAAACTTTTGAAAAGTTCAAAGAGTTTAAAAATGAAGTGGAAAACCAATTGGGTAAAAAGGTTAAAGCACTCCGATCTGATCGAGGTGGCGAATACCTGAGTCATGAGTTCTGTGATCATCTGAAAGAGTGTGGTATTGTATCACAGCTCACTCCACCTAAGACACCGCAGCATAATGGTGTGTCTGAGAGGAGAAATCGTACTTTGTTAGACATGGTACGGTCGATGATGAGTCATGCAGACTTGCCTGTTTCCTTTTGGGGTTTTGCTTTAGAGACTGCTGCAATGACACTGAATCGCGCTCCAACGAAAACGGTTCTAAAGACACCATATGAGATATGGACCGGGAAGCATCCTAGTATGTCATTCATTAAAATTTGGGGCTGTGAGGCATACGTACGACATCAAATGCCTGACAAGCTGGAACCAAAATCAGATAAGTGTTATCTGGTGGGATATCCTAAGGAAACGAAAGGATATTACTTTTACCTACCGTCTGAGGGCAAAGTGTTTGTCGCAAGGACGGGTGTCTTCTTGGAGAAAGAGTTCTTGTCAAGAAAGACGCAAAAGATAGAACTTGAAGAAGTTCAAGAACCACAAGTAGTGAATGAACCAGAGTTGGATTCTGAGCCAGGACTACAAGATGTTGTAGCTGGAGAACCTGCTCAAGAGACACATGTCCTACGTAGATCTGGTAGACCAAGATTTGAGCCTGAGAGATATGGATTTCTCGTGTCTCAAATAGGTAATGTGTTGCTTATGGATCATGATGATGAACCAGCGACCTACCAAGAGGCTATGAATGGACCGGACTCCGACAAATGGCTTGAGGCTATGAAATCCAAAATGGACTCCATGTATACAAACCAAGTTTGGAACTTGGTGGAACCACCTGAAGGGGTACGACCCATAGGGTGCAAGTGGGTCTTCAAGAAGAAGACCGACATGGATGGGAATGTACAGACATTCAAAGGGCGACTGGTGGCTAAAGGTTTCAAGCAAATTCATGGTGTTGACTATGATGAGACCTTTTCCCCTGTTGCCATGGTAAAGACCATTAGGATATTGCTTGCTATTGCTGCGTATTATGACTACGAGATCTGGCAGATGGATGTCAAAACGGCTTTCCTAAATGGAAACCTCCTTGAGGAAGTGTACATGACACAACCCGAGGGTTTTGTATCCCCAAATGAAGCCACTAAAATATGCAAGCTGAATAGGTCCATCTATGGATTGAAACAGGCCTCTAGAAGTTGGAATCTTCATTTTGATGAGAAGATCAAAGAGTTTGGTTTTGTCAAGAATGAAGATGAACCGTGTGTTTACAAGCGAATCAGTGGGAGCATTGTTGTCTTCCTGATATTGTATGTAGATGACATACTGTTGATCGGGAATGACAAACCTACCCTGAAAGTTGTTAAGAACAACCTAGGGAACTGCTTTTCTATGAAGGACTTGGGTGAAGCGACTTACATACTTGGTATTCAGATCTATAGAGATAGATCGAAGAAGTTGCTGGGTTTGACCCAGAGTACGTACATTGAGAAGGTGTTGAAGCGGTTCAACATGCTTGAGTCCAAGAAAGGATTTTTGCCCATGTCTCATGGTGTAAATCTCTCTAAGGACCAGTGTCCAAAATCTTGCGAAGATAAGGACCACATGAAGTTGATTCCATATGCTTCGGCAATTGGGTCAATCATGTATGCAATGTTATGTACTCGACCCGATGTCTCTTTTGCTTTGAGCATGACTAGCAGGTATCAGTCTGATCCTGGTGAATGTCACTGGATAGCCGTAAAGAATATCCTGAAGTACTTGAGAAGGACTAAGGATGTATTCTTGGTATATGGTGGAGAGGAAGAGCTCGTTGTATGTGGTTACACGGATGCCAGCTTCCAAACTGATAGGGATGATTCGAAGTCTCAGTCAGGGTTTGTGTTTTGCCTGAATGGAGGAGCTGTGAGCTGGAAGAGTTCCAAGCAAGAGACAGTTGCTGATTCTACAACTGAGGCCGAGTATATCGCTGCGGCAAACGCAACGAAGGAGGCTGTATGGATTAGGAAATTCATCAGCGAGCTAGATGTAGTTCCTAGCATTGTTGGTCCCGTAGTTCTCTACTGTGATAACAATGGTGCAATTGCACAATCTAAGGAACCTAGATCCCATCAGCGCTCCAAGCACATACTTCGGCGGTTCCATCTTATTCGTGAGATTGTCGAACGAGGAGATGTGAACATTTGCAGAGTGCCGACTGAGGAGAATATTGCAGATCCACTGACAAAGCCTCTCGCGCAGAGAAAGCATGATGGTCATAATAGATCAATGGGTATACGATACCTGAGTGATCAACTCTAGTGGGAGTCTTGTGGGTTGCATGTAAAATATATATTCTGTTGGCTGTTTATTATTCATATGATGAATTGTGTACCAATTATTTCCTTTTACAATTAATGGCAAGTTCTTTTATTACGATATACTGTTTCTATATGATAGAAT
Organism: Dactylorhiza incarnata; assembly: GCA_033032865.1. Lineage (NCBI taxonomy): Eukaryota > Viridiplantae > Streptophyta > Magnoliopsida > Asparagales > Orchidaceae > Dactylorhiza > Dactylorhiza incarnata. Next base: position 1,337,994 of record JAWHQI010000012.1, on the reverse strand, counting down.
AAAATTCGTGATAAATACCCTTAGAATGTTCGCTTCCATAGGACATCAAGTACGTGACTTGAATGTGAGAGCCTATGATTTCGAAGCCTCATTCTTAAAAGGTCCCTAGTCGAGGTAAGGGTGATGATGATACATTAAGACTAGCATGTGTGTTGACTGATGACCGGTTCTCACAGGTCATGATATTGTGATATCAAGTCATCACGTGGGTACTTGTTAGTGAACAAGTTGTACTGGACAGACCCAACCTGAGACTACTTTGTGGATTGTTACTTAAAAGTGTCACAAATAGGTCTCATTTGACAATGGTATTGTGGTCCTTTGACCTGAAGTCACAACATTCATCGAGTGAGGAAGAGCGTGCTTTGATGTCATCTAAAGTCTTCCTTGAAGAAGGTTGATGATAAGGGTGGTCATTGGGTACGTTACGAATCATTTGGGTGTTTGGGTGTGAGCAGATATGGGATTTGTCCTCCTATATAACAGGAGTTGCATCCATGGGCCCCTTGATGGAATTGGACTGGGAAATGCATGACCATGCTTGGTTGAGTCAATATGTGATATTGAGCTCACCATTCTCTAAAGTCCGTTCTAGATCAAGAAACTTGGATTGAGCTATTATGAGGGTGACATGGTCCATGCCTCTAGTTCTTTTCGGATGTAAGGGACAAAGGGACAAAGACAACGTTGGAACATTGGTCATAAAGGCTTATGAGTTATGAACTCTTATTGCTTGGGGAGCAATGATGCATTACTAGATGCCGCTCATTGTTTGTGAGGTTTTTGTTTGATACTTTCAAGATCAAGTGGGAGACTGTTGGAGTTACCATTGTGATCTAGAAGTGGTCAAACATGTAATGTCACTGCCAAGGCGATATGAGTCTGCAGGGTCGCACATAAGAGCATGTGGAGAAGTTGGAAGATTGACTATGTTGGTAAAGGTTACCAATCACCATATAGAATGGGGGAAGTTTAGCAAATGTTGCTGTCTGAATTCGTCGGGTTTACACGGATAGAATTCGTCGGATTCGTCGGGATTCGTCGGATTGTTCCGTGGAATCTCGACGAATTGTTACAGAGATCCTTAACTCGGCAAATGTTGCCGTCTGACATGATTCGTCGGATTCGTCGGGATTCGTCGGATTGTTCCGTGGAATCTTGACGAATTGTTACAGAGATCCTTAACTTGGCAAATGTTGCCGTCTGACATGATTCGTCGGATTCGTCGGGATTCGTCGGATTGTTTCGTGGAATCTCGACGAATTGTCACAGAGAGCATTAACTCGGCAAATGTTGCCGTCTGATGTAATTCGTCGGAATTCGTCGGATTGTCCCGTGAAAACTCGACGAATGCTGTTCCGTGGAATCCCGACGAATTGTAACAGAAGCCCCTATTTTGCTATGTGGTCTGCGGATAGCGATTCTTCTAGAAGCTGTTTATCCTTTGGGTATAAATAGGACTTCTTTTAGGGTTCTCAGAACTTACGAAATAGAAGCCGACGGAAGGAGTTCCGCTCTCGCTTGAACCCTAGACGGAAGTGTTCCGCCGTTCTGAATCGCCTCCGCCGACTTCCTCTCCGACGATTGTCGCCGGTGTTGTTCTTCCTGAAGTGGATCTAGCAATCCGTGGAAGCGCAAGGTGTAGTCTTCTTCTCCCGGCTCGTGTGGACTGCTGTAGAGACGTAGACATTATTCTACGTGAGAACTCTTGCAAAGCCGACGAAGGCAATCTTCTTCTTGGAGCATCTAGGTTGGATTTGATCCAATCCCTCCAAGGTAATTTCAAACCTAGCAATTTTATTAACTTCTTGAATCAATGTTCATGGCCCGATCCGAATCTTTTGGGTTGTTTCTCTTTATTTCCGCTGCGCCTACATTTGATGTATGGTTCTAGAAAAACCCAACAAAAACTCGCATTCATATAGAGCCAATGCGTAAAATGGGCGTAGGCGTGCTGTGTGAAGCCCATCCGAGGCAGTTCGTCCGGATTGGTGATACTTTGTGGTATTGTGCGTGCCGGGGGAAAAACCATGTGTTATTATACTGCTTCGTAGGACTAGAGGGTGCTACTGCATGCGCATCAACGCCCGGGGGTGTGCCCCGGGGAGCACCCAAAGTTAGGAGCAGAAGTGGAGCTCTCTTCAGCTGTCGCTGGCGACAGTGACTGTCGCCAGGCGACAGCTTCCCAGATTTGGTTCTGGCGATTTTGGGCGTTCTGAGGCAGTGGGAGTGCTACTGCATGTGCAGCAATGCCTGGGGGTGTGCCCCGGGAAGCACCCACAGCTAGAAGCCAAAATAGGGTTTTGTTTACTATCGCTGGCGACATTGACCATCGCCAGGCGACAGCTCCCAGACTGAGCTCTGGTGATGTTGTTGTGCCCACCTATTGAGAGGACCTGAGGCTGGTGTGCCCGACCTGTAAGGGTGTCCTGGTGTGCCCGACCTGTAAGGGTGTCCTGGTGTGCCCGACCTGTAAGGACCTGAGGCTGGGCTGAGGGGACGCCATACCCGCTCTTCGTGTTGAACAACGAGAGCTGTGAACAACGGGCATTGGGCGAACCTGAAATCGCACCATCGCAGCACCCGATTAGTAAGGCTCGTACAGCATGTCGGGAGGCAATGGGAAAGAGTCTTCGGACTACGCTATGTTCACATTTAAAGCACGGGGGAGCCCTGGTATTCGGGCCACCGACTTTAGCCTCGAAGGGCAAAGCCATCAAGAGTGGATGGTGGTGGAAGGCGGAGTACACCGAAGAGTGCCTGAGAGCACGAGACGTGGAGGCCATTCCCACGTTTGTGATGTTGCATATGTATGAATTGTTGTGGGCTTCGCTAGTCGCACTCTTATATATATATATATATATATATATATATATATATATATATATATATATATATGCTGCTGAGACTGTTTTGCAAGGACGGTTAGGACTGCCACCCCCTCGAAGGGGTAGGGTCGTTATAATTTGGTCAGCTTTGCTGACCGGTTCCCTATTTTGCCACCGTTTTTGGTGGGCTTGTTGTTCAGGTGCTGGACCGAGTGGGAACATAGCGGGCTGAAGCCCTGCGCTGCTGCGGCCCTTGAAGGCCCCTTTTATGTTCCTTTTGCTTTTCATGTATGGCCGGCCTGCGCGCCGATGTTGGTAAATTATAAGGCCGTCGTGCCTAGATTTTGTGGTAAAACATTTTATTCCAAGTAATAGAAGTGGACATACCCGGGTTCGGGTTTTGGTGGTTTATTCATCTTGTCTCTTTTCAGCTTCCGCATAGAATGCTCTGAGTTAGGCTTTGTTGTATAGTGTCGTTGCATATTCAATTAAGTGACGTTCCCGTTTGTTTTGTAGTATATGGCGTGGGGCCCCGGCCGGACCTTCTGCTATATGCTCCCGAACGGATGGGGGTGTTACATCAGACGCTCCTTTCCTTAAGAGCACATGCTGATAGACAATCAGGCGGCGACATTAAATGCTGGCAGCGCGTCCGCAACTTTTGAATCTGTCTCGACGATATTTCCATTGTTACGACAACATGGATGATATCTCGACGACAGGACTTTGTCGATGCCTTACGCCTTGTTAAATCTTCAATTCTTCTTACTTCTACCTCTGATACTGGTATCTCGACGATACGAGACATTCTGGCGCTTCTGCATATACGACGATATCCTATCTCTGACTGTGTTGTCGTAATCACCTTGTTCTCTCGATGACATTAGTGATAGCATGTCGACAGATCGTATTTTAGCAGTTGCTTATCTTCAGCTGTCCTTCTTCAGTCTTCTCGACGACATGTCTTCTTTACGATGATGATCGACGTCATCAGTCATACTTTGCCTTTTCAGCGACAAGGCTTCTTCACGACGACGTTTGTTCTTCTCGACGACAAGGCCACTTTGGTGAAGTCGACGATACCGTGTCTTCTCAACGTTCGACTATCTTGCCGAGTCTCAGCGGTCGACTGACTCGCCAGGTTTCAGTAGTCTTTGATCTTCCTTCTGCGTTCGATGAACACGCCAAGTCTCAGAGGTCGTCGATCTTCCTTCTGAGTTCAACGATCGTGCTTTTGCGTTCGACGAACACGCCAAGTCTCACCGGTCGTCGATCTTCCTTCCGAGTTCGACGAATTTCATTCTTCGTTCGACGAACTTCCTTCTGCGTTCGACGAATCTTGTTCTACTAACTTCCTGAGATTTATAAGCTAGAGAAGCGATCAAATACAAAGTGAAGTTTTCTTGACTTGGTGACTTTTTCAAATCAGGAATCATGTGGGCAAGATTCCCAACACCATACTCAGGTAATGATGCTATCATAACTGCTGATGATACTGTGCATACCGTCGAGAAGGTGGGGGTTGTTTCCTTGGGCAGTGATAGGGGGCCACTAACGTTGCAGAGTGTCTATCATGTGCCCGGAATGAGGAAAAACCTCTTCTCCGTGACCAACGCTGTAGAAACTGGGTATCACGTTCTGTTCGGTCCAACAGAAGTAAGGTCTCTACAAAACGTTGAGGCGGTAAAGGCTGATGTCGTTCATGTCGGGAGAAGGGCAAAAGACTTATTCGTTTTATCGACAAGTTCTTATGTTGACAAGATGAGGACAAATGATAGTGCCGTTATATGGCATGAGAGGTTGTGGCATGTAGGGATGGATAAGCTGAAGGCTATGACGATAAAAGGTCTAGTCAAGGGCCTGCCTAGTCTATCCTCCTACGGTGGCGGTCATGTATGTGTGGGATGTCAGTTCGGCAAGTCTCATTGAATGCCGTTTGATAAGTCACAGACAAGGAGTAGTGTGTCGTTGGAGTGTATCCACAGTGACTTGATGGGACCGACTGCTACCCCAAGCCTCGGAGGTAGCAGGCATATGCTGGTGTTGATCGACGATTACACCAGATATGTCTGGGTCTATTTCCCGAAGGAGAAGGCGGAGGCGTTTGCCATGTTTGTGGAGTTCAAGGAGCTAGTGGAGGGTCGGCTAGGCCTGCGGATAAAGAAGCTGAGAACTGATAACGGGGGGGGGGGGGGGGGGGGGGGAGTTCACCTCTGGTGAGTTCTCTAGTTTTGCAGGAAGGCGGGCATCCGGAGGGAGCTTACTTGTGCGCATACTCCACAACAAAACGGAGTTGCAGAGTGAAAGATCTGTCATCTACCGGAGACCTGCAAGTGTTGGCTGCATGCCAAGAGTATCCCAAGGTCCTTCTGGCCGGAGGGAATGTCTTGTGTCGCCTACGTCATCAACAGGATGCCTCTCAGCCCCATCAACATGTTGACCCCGCAAAATGGAGTTCACCTCTGGTTGTTGTTCTGGTATTCGGCAGTCCGGTCTGGTGACTGTCCAGGTTCTTGATGGTGCGTGCCGACTAAGGTTCTCTTAGTCGCGTGGTCTATCCTTTGTGTCCGCATAAGCTGGTCCCGTGGCGATCTGCTGAAGTTTGCGGACACTGGTGTTGGTCGACTTGGTGGGCTGTTGCCTTAGTCGACTTGGCTGTGTTTGCGGTCTCTGGAGGAGGTCTCGTATATGCGAACACTGGTGGTGAGCATCATGACCGTGCGGGATGTCATGATCGCGCGGCTTCTTGGAGGAGTGGCGATCTCCTGGTCAGGATTGAAGTCGGCGAGCTCACTAAGCGCAGAGCGATCTTCTGCTGACCGCGCGGGTTGACCGATCTTGGTCGCGCGGTCAGGGCGGTGACTCTATCTCATAGGGTGGTGATTGGATCTGGTCCCACGCCTATAAATAGGTGTCACTGTAGCAGCAATATTATCGCACCATGTGTAAGCTGAATTCGTGCCTAGAACTTGCGGTCTCCTTTTTTTGTGACCGCCCAGTTTGCCGATTGAACTTCCTTTGTGCAGCTTCTGCGGATTATGCGAACAGCAGCGGTCAGCTCTTCTTCTAAAGTGTCCGGGCGGTCTTGCGGCTTGCAGTGCGGGTTGCTGGAGTTAGGGAGAATCGGTGGAGTTCGGGAGGTCGCGGAGTTTCAGTTGGTGTTGTTCAAGTCGCCGGCAGACTGTTCACGCGGTCTCCCTTTCTAGTCGCGCGAACACCCAGGTCGCGCGGTTTGGCGGTCTCTGTGTTCAGACCGCCAGTTATCTTTCTTCAGCATTGTATTTTTCCTTTTGGTTTTGTGTACTGGCGAAATCATGTCTCGCCATGTATACCTCGCTCTGTAATGAAGATTCCTGCTGTTATCAATAAAGATTGGTTTGTTTCATGTGCTTCTGGTTGTTGGCTGTAACTTTAAGTTGTACAATTCCTGCTCACTCCTAGATCTACGGAAAATTTCACATCACCGACCACTCCTTTTTAACAGCAACCTAACCGAGGAAGAGTACCTCACAGCCATCGCCGAATTTATACCGCCGGGCTTCTCTGCTCGCTTCCCCGGCGAGAACGATGTGATCAACATTCCCATGCGGGATGAGCTAGCCATCCCTACCGCCCACTTTGGGGTCGGCCTGCGCCTGCCTCTGTGGCTGGAGGTTCGCCAGGTACCTGCTGATCTTGCGTACTTTAATTTCTCTTCCGATCTTTAAGCTCTCGCTCACCTCATTGAGACTTCGAGATATTTCCTACCAGGTGTTAAAGCACTTCGGCGTGATATTGGGTCAGCTGACCCCCAACGCTGTGGCCGTCATCGTCGCGTTCGCTTGTTACATGCGAGAAGAACACATTGAGTTCAGTTTACCGGTCTTCCGGAAACTGTTCTCCTTTAGGGCCTACAAGGATGGCACCGCCTACTTCGTGGGCTCGGGCTCAAGGTCGGCGAGACCGTCAACAAGAACCATTACTGGGCTCATAAGTTCTTGTTCATCCAGGGGAACTTCGGCAATGTTTCCTTCTCGCCAATCCAGCACGGCGAGAGCACCTACCCCCCCCGGCTTTCGGCGGCCACGTTGCCGCCTTGTTCCAGTTCTTCAATAAGAAGAACTTTGAGGTGGCCGACCTCCACCAAAATGTCGACTCGCTACCACCGGTGTTCCCTGGGGAGGGTACGTATCGCGCTTGTTCGCCTACTTCTTTAAAGTTTTCTGCTTATATTTCTAATTGTTAGACCGTTACAGGTGAGCGAGATCTACCTGTCCATCCCCCCTACGCGAGCAACCGGTCAATTCCAGCAGACCTCGCTCTCACAAAAATGGGAGCAGACTCCTGCCGCGAGACTCCCCGCCCTACTGCCCCGCCTACCAGGAAGAGGGCTGAGTATTCTGGTAGCAAGGATCCCTCCTCGCAGCCTTCGCAGAAGAAAAGCAAGAAGAACCCCCCACCCCCTTTCTGAGAAGGGAAAGGGGCATGTCGAGGCTTCCCCAAGCGAGATCCTACCGGCCGACCTCCCCGAGGGAAGGGAATCCGTCGAGCCGATCGAAAAGGTCGCCAGGATCTCCTCCCTGCCAGTGCCGATAAATCACTGGAACTTTGGTCTCCGCCAAAGGCACAAGGACGAGGCCGGCGAGTACCTGCTTTACTGGAGTCCCGAGGTCAACAAGGCCACCATCTCCACCCTCCTTCCTTCTTGGGTGGAGCAGCCGCGGTCAACAGACAGGCGTTCTCGCTCTCCTTTGGACTTTATAGCGGCGAGGACGCCTCGGTCTTCAAGGCCGAGACCGCGAGGACTCTGGCGTATGAGAGTGCGCGAGCCCAACTCCGCTCTCTGGAGCTCGCCCACATGACGGGTCGGCGCTGTCTTCAGTTGGAGAGACACAAAGAGGAGCTCGCCCACGCCTATAAAGAATCTGCTGCCGAGATCACGAGTCTAAAGGAGAGGCTGCTCGCCTCTGACGAGCTTCTCCCCGACCATCAGGATGTAGTGGTAAGTCTTCGATCTTTCTCTTCCCTCCTTTCCTAACAACACTTCTCCGGCTCACCTACTCTCTTCTTTATAGGATTCCAAGACCGCCAGGGTGCTTCGCGCTCGCATTTCCAGCCTAGAAAATGAGGTCGCCGGGTTGAAAGCTTACAACCACGAGCTGGTCCGCGTCGCCGTCCCTCCGTCCCCTCGCCGTCTGAAGAACGACCAGCGAGCTAGGGAGGAAGAATACCGAGAAGCCTCCATGAACGCGACGCGGTACATCTTTCGGTCCATGCAGGGCGCTGGCCTGCTGTCCGCCGAGGCGGGCGACCTGACGATCGAAGACGTGGTCCCGGAGTTGTTCGCGCCACCCTCGCCTCCAGCAGACAGCGAGGATGAGCCGTCCGCCGGCGATCATTAAAACTTGTACTTTTTATTTTTTTCTTTCTATTTTTTGGCTGGCGAGATATCCGCGACACCTGTAACAGATTTGTAATGAAATAGATAATTTTGCCCACTCGTTCATTTTTATTCTTGTTTTCTACGTATGCTGCTTCTTCCACGCTTCTATATTACTTACTCCTTTGTCATTGCATTTGCCGTGCTCACGCCCACCTACTGCGTAATTGCCTAGCTTCGGCTTAGAACACGCTCACCATATTAGTTCTCACCCCCTTTTGCCTATCTTAGGGTCGCGGGTTTCGGGGTTAATCCTCCGAGTTTTGATCACACAGAGAGTGAACCCTCACCCCTTTGACCTCGGCAAGCGAGAACCTCTATCATGCCCTTCATACTGCCTTCAGGGACTCACGCGATCCTACCTACGGCCCTTTTATGCTAGGGAGCGCTAGGCCTGCCTGTCTGGGGTTTTCCCCTTCCACCTTTTGCGAGGACCCCATGCCGGTGATGTCTCCTCATGCCCATGGTACTTGGGATGAACTCCTCCTTTCCTCACCGCGCGAGGTCATCCCTTTTCGCCGAGCGAGACTACCCTTCTTTGGTAACCTTGTCGGCCTCTCTGCGAGATCTTCCCGATCCACCGTCTATGAGAGCCCGACAGTGGAATCGATCTGGGGCATTCCAGCACAAAATGACTTGCCACCTGCCAGCCTCTCCAGAGTTCAACCTGACCGTCTATGAGAGCCCGACAACGGAATCGATCTGGGGCATTCCAGCACTAAAGAACTTGCCACTTGCCAGCCTCTCCAGAGATCAACCTGACCCACTGTCTATGAGAGCCCAGCAGCGAAATCGATCTGGGTCATTCCAGCACCAAAGAACTTGCCACTTGCCAGCCTCTCCAGAGATCAACCTGACCCACCGTCTATGAGAGCCCGGCAGCGGAATCGATCTGGGGCATTCCAGCACCAAAGAACTTGCCACTTGCCAGCCTCTCTAGAGATCAACCTGACCCACCACTATGAGAGCCCGGCGGCGGAATCGATCTGGAGCATTCCAGCACCAAAGAACTTGCCACTTGCCAGCCTCTCCAGAGATCAACCTGACCCACCATCTATGAGGGCCCGACGGCGGAATCGATCTGGAGCATTCCAGCACCAAAGAACTTGCCACTTGCCAGGCTCTCCAGAGATCAACCTGACCTACCGTCTATGAGAGCCCGACAGCGGAATCGATTTGGTGCATTCCAGCACCAAAGAACTTGCCACTTGCCAGCCTCTCCAGAGATCAACCTGACCCACCGTCTATGAGAGCCCGACAACGGAATCGATCTGGGGCATTCCAGCACCAAAGAACTTGCCACTTGCCAGCCTCTCCAGAGATTAACCTGACCCACCGTCTATGAGAGCCTGGCAGCAGAATCGATCTGGGCCATTCCAGCACTAAAGAACTTGCCACTTGCTAGCCTCTCCAGAGATCAACCTGACCCACCGTTTATGAGAGCCCGACAGCGGAATCGATCTGGGGCATTCCAGCACCAAAGAACTTGCCACTTGCTAGCCTCTCCAGAGATCAACCTGACCCACCGTCTATGAGAGCCCGACAGCGGAACCGATCTGGGGCATTCCAGCACCAAAGAACTTGCCACTCGCCATCCTCTCTAGAGATCAACCTGACAGCAGAATCGATCTGGGGCATTCCAGCACCAAAGAACTTGCCACTTACCAGCCTCTCCAGAGGTCAACCTGACCCACCGTCTATGAGACCCCGGCAACGGAATCTCTCTGGGGCATTCCAGCACCAAAGAACTCCTGAGGATTTCTACTTAGGAACAATTTTGAAGTTGACATAAGAGGAGTAAACAAAGAACATACAAGTCAATTTCTAAAACTTTAAGGGTAGAATCATTTCAAGTCATCCCTACTCCTGGCCCGGACGAGAGGTACCCCTTCCACATCCTGGAGGTGATACCCTCCTGACTTGAGCACTTCACTTACAATGTAAGGCCCCTCCTAATTGGGGTCAAGTTTACCTACCGCGGCTCCTCTCCCTGCCGCGTTGACTTTCTTCAGGACCAAGTCCCCTTTCTCGAACTATTTTATTCTGATATGCTGGTCAAAGTATCGGGCCATCCGCCTCTTGACCTCCCCCTGCCGAATGGCGACGAGATCACGGAGTTCCTCCACAAGGTCCAAGGATAACCTTTGCTCTTCTTCATTCTTCGCCTACCACTCGTCATCGCCTTTTCCCGTGGCGACTACTCGGGGGGGGGGGGGGGGACTTTACCTCGAACTCTATGGGAAGCATGGACTCTGATTCTAGAGACAGTTTGAAAGGGGTCTCCCTGGTGGCCGTCTTTGGAGTAGTTCTTAGGGCCCAGAGGACCGAGGGCAGCTTCTCTACCCAGTTGCCCCTGAGATTCTCCGCTTTCTTCTTGAGTAGGTTGACAATTATCTTGTTCGCTGCCTCCACTTGACCATTACTCCTCGGGTGGTGGACCGACACGAACCTGACGTCTATGTCGAGCTGGGTGCAGAAACTGACAAATTCTTCGCTGGCAAATTGTGGCCCATTGTCCGTCACTATGGCCAGAGGGAGCCCGTGCCTGCAAATTATCTCACCCCACACAAAATTTCTTACCACTTGGGACGTGACCTTGGCCAGTGCCTTTACTTCTATCCACTTGGAGAAGTAACCGATCATCACCAATAGAAACTTCCTTTGGCCACTAGCTTGCGGGAAAGGGCCTACCAGGTCCAAACCCCATATAACAAAGGGCCAGGGAGCTGTGATGGTTCAGAGATTTGAGCCGACAAGAGCTGGAGAGGAGCGAACAACTGACACTTTGAACATTTCCTTGTGAACTCCACTGCATCCTTGCTGAGGGTAGGCCAAAAGTAGCCTTGCCTCAACACTCTACCATCCAAGGTTCGGCTCCCGGAGTGACTGCCACTCCCCCGAGTGGATTTCTTCTAGGACTATCGGGACCTCCTCTGATACACAACGGGCCAGGAGCCCCGAGAGTGTTTTCCTGTATAGCCCCCCTGTATGCAAGGAATAATAAGCTGACTTATACCTGAAGCGTCGTTTATCCACGTTCCCTTCAGGGAACTTCCCGGATGTTAGGAAGGCGATGAAGGGATCCATCCATGATGCTCGCTGATCTACCTCCATCAGCTCCCCTTCCTCTATGGAAGGTCGGAAGAGTTCCGATACCATCCCCCTAGCTCGAGGGCCAAACCTGGCTAAAAGGTCCGCCGGGGTGCTCTCCTCCCTTGGCATATGCTTGAGGGAGAAAGTGTGAAACTGCCTGATGACCCCCTTGACCTTCTCCAGGTAGCGTTGGAGGGTCGGCTCCTTTGCTTCGAATTCCCCCTGACTTGGCATGCCACCACTATGGAGTCCATTGAGACCTCCACGTCTTGTACTCCCAGCTCCCGGGCCAGCCGCAGGCCCGCTATCACTGCCTCATACTCGGCCTGGTTGTTGGTAATTGGAAAATGGATGCTTAAGGCTTGCTCGATCTTAGTCCCTTGGGTGCTTATCAAGATGATTCCTCCTCCATAGGAGTGCTTCCCTGACAAACCATCCACCAACATCTTCCATGCCACCGGGGGAGGTGATTCATGCTCCCCCAATTCGGTTGCGTAGTCCGCCATGAAGTCCGCCACTGCTTGTGCCTTGATGGACAGCCTAGGCATAAACGTGATGTCGAACTCACTCAGCTCCACAGACCATTTTACCAGTCTTCCCGAGTGCTCCACCCCTTCCATGACTTTACGAAGTGGATGGTCATCACCACTTTGATCGAATGCGCTTGGAAATAAGGCCAGAGCTTCCGGGACGGTACCACCAATGCGAAGGCCAATTTTTCTAAAATGGGATATCGGAGCTCCGCCTTCCTCAGCACTCGGCTGACGCAGCAGATGAGAAACTGCCTTCTCCCTTCTTCCCGGATCAACACCGAACTTACTGCCTCAGATCCTACCCCCAAGTATAGGGATAGATCCTCTCCTTGCCTTGGCCCCTAGAGTAGAGGAGTCTGGGTGAGTTGCTCTTTTAAAGCTTGGAAAGCTTCCTCACACTCTAAGGTCCATTCAAATTTTTTGTTTCCCCTTAGCACCTTGAAGAAGGGTGCACACTTCTCACCCGCCTTAGAGAGGAACCTACGGAGCCTGACCAATTTTCCCGTGATGCTCTGAACCTCCTTCGAATTTCTTGGTGACCCCAACTCTATGATTGCTTTAACTATCTGGGTTAGGCTCTACCCTTGCTGGGGTGAGCAAGTGACCTAGGAACTTTCCCCGGCTAGCCCCGAAGACACACTTCAGGGGGTTGAGCTTCATCTTATACTTTCGCAAGGTCCCAAAAGTCTCTTCGAGGTCTTGGATGTGGGACTCGAGGTCTCGTCTCTTTATTATGAGATCATCAACGTAGACCTCCAGATTTCTTCCCTTCTGCTCTCGGAAGACCCTGTCCATCATTCGTTGGTACGTGGCCCCTGCATTCTTGAGCCCTAAGGGAATCATCTTATAACAATAGAACCCATCCCCCGTGATGAAGGATACTTCCTTGACGTCGGGGGGGGGGGGCATGCGGATTTGATGATAACCTGAAAATGCATCTAAAAAAGACATTATAGAGTAATCGACGGTTGAATCAACCAGCGCGTCGATTCTAGGCAAGGGATAGCAAACCTTGGGGAAAGATTTATTAAGTAGTGAGAAATCAACACACATTCACCACTTACCTCCCCCCTTTTTTACCATAACTACATAGGAGACCCAGCCTGGGTACTGGATCTCCGATACAAAACCTGCTCAGAGGAGCTTGCCCACCTCCTCCCTGATGGGGCCTTCCAGCTTGTCGGCGATGGCTCTCTTCTTTTGGAGGATGGGTCGAGAGCTGGGATCGAGGTGGAGACGGTGGCATGCCACGTCCGCATCAATCCCGGGCATCTACGCCATGCTCCAAGCGAAGACATCCACGTTCTTCTGCACGCAGGCTAGGATTTTCTCCTGCTCCTCTAGGCCGAGCTCTCCGCTGATTCAGACCTTCTCCACCACCCCAGGCCGGGTGGTGACCTCGAGCTCCACAACCTCATCCACGACCTCTAGCCGGGACTGCTCTCCCCAATTGCCTTCTTTCCCCTCGCCGCTAGCAAACGCTTCAGCCTCCTCCTCCCTTCCTTCTTCTCTGATCGACATTAGTTCTTCCGCCCTTCCTTCCCGGGCCTGACCCCTTCCTTTTCCTTCTCCTCCTCTGCCTCATCCATCTACTCCTCTGCCTCTCCCCCTAGGACTTTCCTTCTCCCCTTCTTTCCTCCACTGCTTCCTCTCCGAGACCCGCCGGCTCCCCCATTTCCCGATCCCATTCCTCTGCTTTGGCTATCCAGGAGATGGTGTTCACTGCTGTCACGTAGCACTGCCTCTCTGCCTTTGGGTCTCCTCTTACCCGAACCTGAACTCCTCCCAAGTTGAACTTGATACATTGGTGGAAGGTGGAGGGGACGCAGCGGAAAGCACTGATAAGCGGCCGTCCGAAGATGGCACTATAACTGCTGGGGGGCGTCCACTATGACAAAGCGGCAATTTTGAGACTCCCCCCCCCAAGACCACTTGGAGCCCCACTCCCCCTTCTACCTCCTTCCTCTCCCCGGAGAACCCAAACAACGGGCCATCCGAGGCCAACACCCTCTTTCTCTCTACCTTCATCTCATCGAATGCCTTCTTGAAGATGATGTTGACTGAGCTTCCATTGTCCACGAGAATCTGGGACACCGTGAAGTTCTCAATGGTGGTCTGGATGACTAATGCATCGCAGAAAGGGTCTTTATGACCTGACATGTCCCTCTGAGAGAGTAATTTTTCTACCGGGGTGGGGCTTTGGATGTCGAAGCCACGCTCCGGCAGTAGATGGTATGGAGGCTCGCCTTGCGGGTTGCCTCAACCCCTACACCTTCGTGGATCACTCCGATCCCACCTCGGGTCCCCAAATTCGACCTTATCCTCGCACCTTTCCTCCTCATCCTCCCGAGGCAGGACCTCCTCAATCCTCGCCTGCTGCTGTTGCCGGGCGTTGGCGCCCTGGCCCTCTTCGTCTCCAAGAACTCCGGGCAAGTGGCCGTCGCGTGACCTTCCTCGTCATGGAAGTCACAATACGGCAACGTCACTTCTCCCCTCTCGACTTCCACCCCCTATTCCTCCTTCGGTCTGCTGCCCCTGCTCCATCCCTTGCTCTTCCTCCTCTTCCTCTCTCTATTTCCATCGCATGCTGAGGCGGGAGAGGCATCTGCCTCAGACCCTGCATCCATCCCAACTGATGGGGTCTTCCCTGACCCCCATAGAAATTACCCCCTCCCGGGGCATAACCTCTCCCTTGACCTTACATTTCTCCACCTTGCTGCCTCCACCGCACCTCTGGGGCCCTGGGCTCTTCTCTTCTCCGCACCTCCTGCTTCCTGACATCTGGCTCACTGAGCTTTGCTAGCCTCCTGGTGTGAAAGGAGAGTTTAGTTCTTATTTATCTTATTAAAAGATCTTGATTAAGTTTTTCTTTCAAAGTAAATGATATATATATATATGAGTTTGCTGTGTGAGTAATTAAAGTCAAACAGTAAGAGTGCATATAAAAATCACAGCACAAATAAAAAATAAAACAAAGCAAACAACAAGCAATCCAGAATGACACAAAGAAATATAGTAGTTCCCCTCAACTGGGTACATCTACTCTTCTACCCACTGGTAGGAATCCACTGGAGGTTGTTGATAAGGTGCCCTCATACCAAGGTGATTTTGATAAGGTGTCCACACACCAATGGGTGTTTTGATCAGGTACCCAATTCACCTATAAGCTTTCGTAAGGTGCTTATAAACCAAGTTGCAGGTTTTTGCTAAGGTGGTCTGTCACTGAGATTAAACTTTTGAAGGGAGTTTTAACCCTTTACAAGATGGGATAAATAAAGAAAACAGAAAACAAATGTTGTGTGTTCTTCTCTTTTGCTGAGAACACTCTTGATGAAGATGTTGAAGAGAGCTCCCCCTGTCTGATGTAGTTTGATGATAGCTTTTGGATGGAGCTTCTTCTCTAGATTGCAATAACACTTCTTCTTCTTCTTGCAGTTTTGATCCTGAGCAAGTAATATTTGTTTGGTGTCTCAGGATATGTATGATCTGCAAGAGAAGAGTTAGCAAAAACAGAACAAGATAAAGTAATATAGTTGTCCTCTATTTTTGCTGTGTTCTTTTTATCTTCTTCTTCTTCTTCTCTAATTCATGTACAGCAATATAATAATGTATTCTGTCTAAAATCTGTACAGCAATATATGATATATATGATCTGCTGTAAAGAACTGCTGTATAATAAATCTGCTCTAAAGAACTGCTGTATAATAATCTGTTATATAATTAATCTGCTGTATATAAAATCTGCTGTCGTATATAGAAGTTGTCATCTTTCCTGGATGATTTGAATCCTTGCCGACTAAAGAGGAAGGATATATTATCTCTTTCATTTCCCAGATCCTCGAGCAGACAGATTGCCTTCTTTAGCTTGCTGCAACGGCTACAACATTTAATACTTTTTGCCAACGGCTATATTAATTAATGCTTGCAGGCTGTAAGGTTAAATCAGCAATATATATAGAGAAATATATAAATATTACTTTAATAAAGTCTGACAGCATATTAGAATAAGAAATATAATACTGCATAAATTTCATCGAGCTGAGGTCCACGTTCGTCGAGCGCATCATTTAATTCATCGACCGGATCATTAACTTTATTGTTTTGAACTTCTGCTGAATATTTGTCGAGCGCCTCACTGAAGGTTCGTCGATCTCCTCTTTTCGTCGACCGCTGATCTGAGAATTTGTCGACCGTTGTTCTGGTTGGAATTCGTCGACCGCTGTTCTGGTTGGAATTCGTCGACCGCTGCTTTCTTGATATTTCGTCGAACGCGGCTATAATGTAATTCGCAGAGCGCCGTCCGACGATGCCGATGGCCGTTCGTCGAACGCAGTTTGACTAATATTATTTTGATTTTAACTTATATTATTTTTCTCTTATAATATTTTCTCTTATATTATTTTCTCTTATTTTCTTCAGCCTATTATTATATATATATATTTTTCTTAGTATATTATTTATATTATATATATATTATTTCCAGCCTTCTTTCTTAACATGATATTTAATCTAAGTTATGAAATATGTTATGATGTAAACTTAGACACTAAAGGTGGATCCTAACTCAAATCAAAACTAAAGTTCCAACAATCTCCCCCTATTTGAGTTGGGATCCTAATCCAAATTACGACTAGGTTCTAACAATTTCCCCCTATTTGGTTTAGGATACCTAAGCATAAAAAGTCTTTAAAGCTTAAGGGTTAGAGATTATTTATTTTTCTTTTAAAACTAAGCAATTCTGATTTCCTAAATTTTGATTTAAATAGGATTTTTAATATGTGAATTGCTAGCTGTTATAGATTCTAAGAATTTGAAAATCATAAATACAAAGTCTGCTAGCTTCTTTCTATAGAATCCTCTTTAATTAGAAGAGACTCACACTCAGTGCCATTATCATTTCTGATCAATGCAACTACAGTAGAATGCTCAACATGATTTTAGGAGAAAATCTGGAAGAATGTGAAATTATCTGACTTGTTTTTAAGATAAAAAATTCAAAATCTTAAAACTGCTGTTTAATTATAATCTGAGTTAAAATATTAAAAAGTTTAAAGATTTGCCTGATAGATAGATATTTTGGCCTTTTTATTTCATTAAAGTATAACTTTGTAAACTTATTTTTATTTTGCTGATCATAAGAAATTTCTTTTTCTTTAGCTTTAATTAAATGTTTAAAGTTTTCAGCCTTAATGAACTTATTTTCTAAACAGATAATTTGTTTTTCTGTTATTTTAAAATCTTCTTTAATTTTATCAGAAATTAATTTGTTTATTATTAGCTTTTTACTGATTCTGTTTTCAGAAATTTTTAAACCTGCACAAGGTGAATTGAAAACAGATCTCAAATCAGAGGTAGAAATAAAATGTGAAGTTACCTCTACTACCTTTTCTTCATCAAATTCTGCATCAGATTCAGATTCTGATATGTAGTTTGAGCCATAAATTGCCATCATGCAAAAAGCTTTGGCTTTTTGTTCTTCCTTGTATTCTTCTTCAGTTAGAGTAACTGATGGTTCTGCATCAAAAATGATGTTAGTGGAAGAGGAAGAAGATGGTTCATTTACCATCCTAGAGAGGGAGTTCCAAATGCCCTTTGCTGAAGTGCAGTCAGCCACTTTTTGAAGCATGTCTTTTGACATTGATTTAGCCAATATCTCCATGGCCTTGGCATCATCACTTTTCAGCCTTTCCTGATCATCTGATGAAGAGATTGAAGATGGAATTCCTGTCAAAACAGAATTATAAATATTTTCATCTATTGCATTCATAAATAATTTAATCCTAACTTGCCATAAATCAAATCTATCCAAATTACATAAAGGTGGATCTGAAATAGAAAAATCTGATAGTGTCATTTGGAAAAACCTTTTTAAAACAAAATAAGAACTAAGTGATCTTTGTGATTTCAGGTGTTAGCCTGTGTGAAAAATCAACTTCCTCTGATACCAATTGAAAGGGGTTCAATTGAGCATCAGGTGCAAGAAATTGAAAAAATAAAATCAGCCTCCTCTGATACCAATTGAAAGGGACAATTGATATGCTCTGATGAGGGTGATTGATAAAATCAACCTGCTCTGATACCAATTGAAAGGAGAGTTTAGTTCTTATTTATCTTATTAAAAGATCTTGATTAAGTTTTTCTTTCTAAGTAAATGATATATATATATGAGTTTGCTGTATGAGTAATTAAAGTCAAACAGTAAGAGTGCATATAAAAATCACAGCACAAATAAAAAATAAAACAAAGCAAACAACAAGCAATCCAGATGACACAAAGAAATATAGTAATTCCCCTCAACTGGGTACATCTACTCTTCTACCCACTGGTAGGAATCCACTGGAGGTTGTTGATAAGGTGCCCTCACACCAAGGTGATTTTGACAAGGTGTCCACACACCAATGGGAGTTTTGATCAGGTACCCAATTCACCTATAAGCTTTTGATAAGGTGCTTATAAACCAAGCTGCAGGTTTTTGCTAAGGTGGCCTGTCACCGGGATTAAACTTTTGAAGGGAGTTTTAACCCTTTACAAGATGGGAGAAATAAAGAAAACAGAAAATAGATGTTGTGTGTTCGTCTCTTTTGCTGAGAAGAATCTTGATGAAGATGTTGAAGAGAGCTCCCCCTGTCTAATGTAGTTTGATGACAGCTTTTGGATGGAGCTTCTTCTCTAGATTGCAATAACACTTCTTCTTCTTCTTGCAGTTTTGATCCTGAGCAAGTAATATTGGTTTGGTGTCTCAGGATATGTATGATCTGCAAGAGAAGAGTTAGCAAAAACAGAACAAGATAAAGTAATAGAGTTGTCCTCTGTTTTTGCTGTGTTCTTCTTTTTCTCTTCTTCTTCTTCTTCTCTAATTCCTGTATAGCAATATGATAATGTATTCTGTCTAAAATCTGTACAACAATATATGATATATATGATCTGTTGTAAAGAACTGCTGTATAATAATTTTGCTGTAAAGAACTGCTGTATAATAATCTGTTATACAATTAATCTGCTGTATATAAAATTTGCTGTCGTATATTGAAGTTGTCCTCTTTCCTGGCTGATTTGAATCCTTGCCGACTAAAGAGGAAGGATATATTATTTCTTTCATTTCCCAGATCCTCGAGCAGACAGATTGCCTTCTTTAGCTTGCTGCAACGACTACAACATTTAATACTTTTGCCAACGGCTATATTAATTAATGCTTGCACGCTGTAAGGTTAAATCAGCAATATATATATATATATATAGAAATATATAAATATTACTTTAATAAAGTCTGACAGCATATTAGAATAAGAAATATAATACTGCATAAATTTCGTCGAGCTGAGGTCCACGTTCGTCGAGCGCATCATTTGATTCGTCGACCGGATCATTAAATTTACTGTTCTGAACTTATGCTGAATATTCGTCGAGCGCCTCACTGAAGGTTCATCGATCTCCTCTTTTCGTCGACCGCTGATCTGAGAATTCGTCGACCGCTGTTCTGGTTGGAATTCGTCGACTGTTGTTCTGGTTGGAATTCTTCGACCGCTGCTTTCTTGATATTTCGTGGAACACAGCTATAATGTAATTCGCAGAGCGCCGTCCGATGAATGCCGATGGTCGTCCGTCGAACGCAGTTTGACTAATATTATTTTGAATTTAACTTATATTATTTTCTCTTATAATATTTTCTCTTATTTTCTTTAGCCTATTATTATATATATATATATATTTTTCTTAGTATATTATTTATATTATATATATATTATTTTTAGCCTTCTTTTTTTAACAGGATATTTAATCTAAGTTATGAAATATGTTATGATATAAACTTAGACACTAAAGGTGGATCCTAACTCAAATCAAAACTAAGGTTCCAACATGGTGAGCTCCGGATTGGCCTCCTCCCCTTCGATTTCCTCCGTCACCCTCTCCATCAACTCCTTGTAGGAGATGGGGACCTTCCTTTTTAATCCCATCTTGAAGAAACTTTCCCTCAGCCCAACCATGAAGGCGAGCTGGAGGGAAAACCCAGGCATCTCCTGGGTGAGCAGTACCTCCTCCTGAAATCGATCCGCATAGTGAGCCAACGATTCCCGGGGCTCCTGCTTAATCTTGAAGAGGGACTCGACGTCCTTCTTCCTCTTCTTCGAAGTCAAGAATCGCAACAAGAAGCTCCGACACAAGTCTTCAAATGCGTAGATCGACCCCACAGAGAGTTGATGGAACCAGTCCCTAGCCTTCTCTTTTAAGGTGACGGCAAAGAGCCGACACTTAAAGGCATCCGACATCGACCTGATAGAAACCGAGTCCTCGAATGACTGCAGGTGCCGGACAGGGTCGTCCCTGCCATGGTGATAGACCCTGTCCCATTCCCTGAACCCTTTCGGAATGGGTGCGGAAAGCACCAGCTCGCAAAAGGGGCTACCCCCACCTGCCGCCCTTTCCTGCTCCACTCCCCCCCGAGCTCCCTCGCCAGGCTTGAGCTTGTTGGAATCATGCTCGTGAGAGCCACACTCATCGGAACCGCACTTACGGGCGTCGCGCTCGCCAGAACCATGCTTTCATGTGCCGCGCTTCCCTGCACCGTGCTCGCCGACACCGACCTCGCCAAAACCATGCTCGCCTGTGCCGCGCTCGCCTGCACCGTGCTCGTCGGCATCGTGCTTGCTATAACCTTATTCGACGGGCTGGCAAACAGCACACGCCCCTACAGGTCTTGTACTGACCCCCCGACCACTTCCTTTCCAGTCCTTCCTCCCGGGGCATTCTCGCCAGCCTCTGCTGGAGGAGGGAACGCCTGAGGTGCCTGGGTCGCGAACTCGCTTTGCAACGCTGCGACCGCGATCCTGAGGGTGTCGAGGACTTCCCTCCTAAAGTCCGAGAACATCCTTGGCGTCACCACCGGGGGTGACCCGCAAAACTCCTCGCCTTGTTCTTCATCTCCTGCCATGTCCCTTCCTTGGAACTTTCTTGGACCAGCCACACTCCACGCTCACCGCACCAAAATGTTGAAACCAATTTCTTGGTCTCTTGTGAAGTTCGT
The DNA here is from genome assembly GCA_033032865.1 of Dactylorhiza incarnata. Classification (NCBI taxonomy): domain Eukaryota; kingdom Viridiplantae; phylum Streptophyta; class Magnoliopsida; order Asparagales; family Orchidaceae; genus Dactylorhiza; species Dactylorhiza incarnata. The sequence goes on along the minus strand of JAWHQI010000012.1, from coordinate 1,317,099 downwards.
GTTGGATCGGTAGGCGCCCTTAGAGGGGGGGGGGGGGTGAATAAGGGTTTTAAAGATTTTATAAATATTTTGAATATTTTAGAAAAAGCTTTGAATATGATAATGAAGAAGATCAAGACTAATCAAATAAAGTAAAAATAGAGACATGATTTTATTAACTTGAGAAACATGATTACAAAATATGATCTCTTATGAAAGCTAGAAATCAAAGCTAAAATCGAAAAGAATTCTTTTGGTTTTCTATCCCGACTCGCTTCCCCACGAACCGGTGGCCCTAGCCTTATCCTCCCCGGATTCGGCCTCAAGCCGCTCTAACCAATCCCTCCCCGGATGTGGCCTTGAGCCCCCCTAGACCTAGCCTAGATCTAGTCGCCAACACGAGGCGATTTTCCCCCTAAGTCCTACCCCGACCTAGTCGCCAACACGAGGCGATTTCACTAATCGTTTACAAAGAGGAATATGAAAGAACAATAAAGAAATAAGAACTCCCTCAAGATGGACTTCTGAAGTTGGAGACGAAGATCCGCCATTGAATAAGCGTTGTAGAAGCGGACTTCGATCTGATCCGGCGTGACGAGATTCTCCTTCAGAAGTTTTGCAGAGCTTCGCTAGCACATCAACTTTCGGCCAAGATAGCCTCTGGAATTCTGGCACTCAATATCTCTCTCTGATGTGTTGTCTGAAACGAGAGGACTTGGGTCCTTTTTATAGCCCACGCGCTACCGCCGGCGCTAGCCCGAATTAGGCAACGTTTTACGCGGCATAATCTCCCATCCGCGGTAACCTCTTGCTCTATGCCTTAAGTGAGTCATGCTACCGCCGGCGATATCCACTACCGCAGGCGCTATCCCAAGTTAAGAAACTCTTTGCGCGGCAAGATCTTCAATCCGAGGCAACAATTCCAGCAAGCCTTCTGTGCATCGAGCTAACGCCGGTGCTATCCACTATCGCCTGCGCTAGTGATCAGTTTGGAGTTGATGGCTCAATTTCAGGGGCAACCACCATATGTAAACCTTGAGTCATTTTGACCTGTTATCCTGCACACTTAGATCACACAAGATTAAATACACACATAGGATTTGTTATTCTCAAACCTAGGAGATGCGGAAGACCGTGTTCCAATAAACTCCCCCTTTTGATAATAACAAATCCATTAATGATAAATCAGAGCATTAATCTAAATAAGCATGAAGAAACATATTTGTGTGTGTGTGACAAGGATGACTTAGGATAAATAATGATTATAGCATTTTAGTATTGCTCCCCCTAAATACATGCTCCCCCTAAGTGAATGCTCTCCTAATATGTTCTTACATGAATTAAGCATGTTAGATATGTTATCATGTTAGTTCTCCCCCTTTTGCATTTTATCATATTAGTTCTCCCCCTTTGTTATTAGCAAAAGCGGGTAGGGAGAGACCACTTCAAGCTGTTGTAATAAGTTTAATAGGCATGATCGAGCTTTGAGAGAAGGAAAAGATAAGGAGTTGTAGAATTCTTTTCATTGAATTAGATTAGAGTTTGAGTATCTGTATTTTCATAAATCTGAGTTTTGTAGCATAATGCAAAGGTGCGGAAGACTTAAAAGAAAACATCTTGTAAAAGAAGTGATAATCCAAAAAATATTGAAGTTTTAATTTTATAAAGATGTTTTGTACATCAAAGGTTAAACAAGAGTTTAATTTCACCAATCAAGAAACCAAGCATGAATAAATATTTTCACAAGAGAGAGTACTACAATGTTATGGTAATTCATAATTTCAAAAAAAAAAAACTAAATATTGTAGAAATCATGCTAGGTTATCTAGTGCATTTTATAAATAAAGAGTAAGTATAGAATTAGCATTAGGATCCAATACTCATGAGAAGAAGTGTTATGGAAGATAATGATGTGCACAAGTGTATTTTGAATAAATTGAACAAGTGTGTTAACCAAAAAATACAAGACAAATATAGAGTAAAGTGCACAATAAAACACAAATAATTTTACTTCCACACACTTTTAAGCACAAATTAAAATGTACAACAACCAAGGTGCTTTGCACACACAATGCTTATGAAGGCTTATCAGGGTGCAAAGTAGTGCTTGGGGGATCACATAATTTTATTCTTGTGTTTTTTTTTGTGATCTGGTGTACTTAAGAAGAAGAGGTTTTATTTTTAAAATGAAGAGTTTGCACAAGACACTTTACTAATCTATCCAAGGTGCTCAACCCCACAATGCTTATTAAGACTTATCAGGAGGTTCAAGTAGTGCTTGGTGGAGGTGACTCTGTCAAGGTTATGATGAGTTTTGATTTGAACAAAGTTCTCCGATTACACTTTCTTTGCAAACACTTTAAAGAAGAAATTTTAACCACTCTTCTTAATATTTAATAGTGCAAATAAATGTTGTGTAGGTAAGATACTTGTGCAATTTTAATTTTATGTACAATTACAATATATTAGCAAGCATTCTTAGATTAAGAAGCACAAGTAGACTAAGCCAAAAGGTGAGTGAAATAATATCATTATCAAACATAAAACATTTACTCATACTTAGAGGCATGCTAAGCTTAGTCCTACACAAACTTTTCTAATTATTATTGATGCACATATTAATAGATAGATCAAAGCATGATAAAAGCAATGTTAAAGAAGTTTGAAAAAAATTAATTGTAACATTATAGAGACTCTAAAGAATAGATTTAAATCATGCTTGATGTTAAAAAAAAATACAAAAAATTTTGGATTGTTTTTAAGTTTTATGTTTTTGTATTTTGATTTAAAAAAAAACTTTAAATAAAAGCAAAACATATTTTTTTTTTGGTTTTTGTCTTTTGTAATTTTATATTTGATTTTGGTAAATGACAAAAGCTTTAAACAAGAGCAAAACATATTTTTGGAATTTTGTCTTTTATAGTTTTGTTTTTGATTTTTCAAAATTTAAATAAAATTAGTGGTGCAAAAACAAGTAGTACATATCTAGTAACATAATTTTTGGAATTTTTCAAAATTTTAAAAATGCAGAAAATCAGAAAGTCACGCTAGCGCCGGCGCTAGCGCTAGCGCGGAATACAGTACACGATTTTCGAGGTGTTTAAAATTTTTGAATGTTGATCCTGATTAGGTGTCCCAATAGTAGTTTCGTGCTGAAAGAGCAGATTTTTAGGAGATGTTTTTGATGGTTAAAAGTGAAGAAGTTTGTATTTGTGAGCATGTTTTAACTTGTAAGATCTAGCACACCTAACTCAAGTCGTAATAAACGAAATCGTGCATCGGGAAGAGGTTTAGTGAATATGTCAGCGAGTTGAGAGTCTGTCCCAATGAAGCTTACTTTTACATTTTCTTTCTTAATGTGATCCCTAATGAAATGATGACGAACGTCGATGTGTTTGGATCTAGAATGGTGTACAGGATTATATGTGAGGTCTATTGCACTTTTGTTGTCACATTTAAGATCTATGTTTTTGAGATGAAATCCAAAGTCCTCTAGTGTTTGGCTCATCCATAACGCTTGTGCACAACAACTACCAAGTGCGATATATTCGGCCTCCGTGGTGGAGAGTGCAACCGAAGATTGTTTTCTACTAGACCAAGCAACTAAAGAGGGTCCTAAAAAGTGACACATACCGCTAGTGCTTTTTCTATCTAGTGAGCACCCGGCGTAGTCCGAATCGGAATAGCCGTGGAGTGTGAAGGAGTCATTATGTGGGTACCATAATCCTAGTTTAGATGACCCTATTAGATAGCGAAAAATACGTTTTACCGCTTTTAAATGAGATTCTTTTGGATTGGCTTGAAAGCGAGCACATAAACATACGGCAAACATTATATCTGGTCTAGATGCACTTAAATAAAGAAGAGAACCTATCATTCCTCTATATAGCGTTTGATCAATGGAAATTCCAGATTCATCTTTTCCTAGTTTTAAAGACGCACTCATAGGAGTAGAAGCTTGTTTAAGATTTTCAAATCCAAATCGTTTAAGCATATCGTGGACATATTTTGATTGGCACAGAAAAATACCATTAGTCCTTTGTGAAATTTGAAAACCAAGAAAATATGATAGTTCTCCTACAAGACTCATTTCAAATTCATTTTTCATTATTAAGACTACTTCATTACACAACTCTTCATTAGTGGCTCCAAAAATGATGTCATCAACATATATTTGTAGAATAATTAATTCATTATTTTTATGCTTAATGAAGAGTGTGTTGTCTGCACTTCCCATAACATAACCGTGCTCTAACAAAAACGATGTAAGACGATCATACCAGGCACGGGGCGCTTGTTTTAAACCATAAAGCGCTTTTTCTAATTTGTAAACATGATTTGGAAATCTTTCATTTATGAAACCGGGGGGTTGTTCTACATAGACTTCTTCTTTGATAAACCCATTTAAGAAAAGCACTTTTAACATCCACTTGAAATAATTTTATTCTTTTAAAACTCGCAAATGCCAAAAATATTTGTATAGATTCTAAGCGAGCTACGGGTGCAAAAGTTTCTTCAAAATCTACCCCCTCGATTTGTGAATAGCCTTGAGCAACTAAGCGTGCTTTATTTCTTACAATCCTAGATTCACCATCTAGTTTATTTTTAAAAATCCATTTTACGCCAATAATAGGATGATTAGATGGTCTTTCTACTAAATTCCAAACTTTATTCCTTTCAAATTGTCCTAACTCTTCATTCATTGCCAAAAACCAAAATTCGTCATTTAAAGCGGTGGAGACGTTTTTAGGTTCAATTTCAGATACAAAGCAAATATTTGAAAATGTTTCATGAAGAGAGGATCGTGTTCTTACCCCAGTAGAAGGTTCCCCAATGATTAGCTCCTTTGGATGATTTCTGGAGAAGTTTAGAATGCTTGGAGGTACATATTCATCTTCTTTTGACTTCTCCTCCTCCTCTTTGGATGGTTCTTCTTCGTCGTGCTCCAAGGATGGCAAAGGTTCATCATCGGTACCTGTTGGGAGCTTTTCTGCACATGGAACACACTCATCAAATCTGACATTAATTGACTCTTCAACCTTGTTTGATCTTTTATTAAATATTCTATATGCTTTACTAGTTGAAGAATAACCAAGAAATATTCCTTCATTGCATTTTTCGTCAAATTTTCCTAAAGAGTCTTTTGTATTGAGAATGAAGCATTTACATCCAAAAACTCTAAAATATGATATGTTAGGTTTCTTTTGATAGTAGAGTTCATATGGTGTGAGAGATAATGATGGGCGAAGCATAACTCTATTCATTACATAGCATGCAGTGCTTACGGCTTCTGCCCAAAAACACTTAGGTAGTTTATATTCAGATAGCATTGTGCGTGCAAGTTCTTGTATTGTCCTATTTTTCCGTTCTACAACACGGTTTTGTTGAGGTGTGCGTGGAGCAGAGAACTCATGCTTAATACCTAACAAGTCACAACAAGATTTAAAATTTTCATTTTCAAATTCACCTCCATGATCTGAGCGAATGCATTTTATTTTTAAATCCAATTCATTTTGAATGTGAGTACATAGTTTTGAAAATTCGCAAAACGCATCAGATTTGGAGGAGAGAAATAGAGTCCAGCAATATCTAGAATAGTCATCTATGAGAACATAAGTGTATAATCTACCACCAAGACTTGCAGTGTTAACGGGACCAAAAAGATCCATATGAATTAATTGCAGAGGTTTTGATGTAGAAATTTTATTTTTACTTTTAAAAGATGTCTTAGTAAATTTGCCTTTCTGGCATGGAGAGCATAATGAAGATAAATTTCCATTCAACTTAGGCAATCCTCTAATCAATTCTCTTTTTGCTAGTTTTAAGATGAGCTTTGTACTAGCGTGGCCTAAGCGTCTATGCCATAATTCTAATTCATCATTTTTTGTTATAAAACATTTTATTGAAGATTTAGAAAGATCATGAAATGAAACTATGTAAACATTATGAATTCTAGGTGCAGTTAATAACACATCTTTTGTTTTAGGATTAACAATCTTGCAAAGGTTAGTGGAAGATTCAAAAAGTACATCTAAACCTTTATCACACAATTGACTTATAGATATTAGGTTGTGTTTTAATCCTTTCACATAAAGCACATTTGATATAAGAAAAGATGTGTTACCCACTGTACCAACTCCCATGATCCTTCCTTTGCCGTTGTCGCCAAACGTTACTATTCCTCCTTTCTTCTTTTCTAGGCTAAGGAATTTTGCTTTATTGCCCGTCATGTGTTTGGAGCAGCCTGAGTCCAAATACCACACGTCTTCTGTTTCCTTAGCCTTCCTGCAAATCTAGAAAGAGGATGAGAGTAAAGACCCAGATACCCAAGAGGTACCACCCATAGAGTAAGTGGATTTCTTAGGTACCCAGATTTGTTTTAATGACCGTTGATTTATTATATTCCTGCAAGAGCCAGACGTGTGTCCAAATTTAAGACAATTTGCACACGAAATAAAGGGGGTTGAGACCCTTTTCTGAGTTTCTATGTTGCCCTTGCTGGATGGTGTTTGTGTATAAGAAATACTAGAAGAATTTTTAACTTTAGAGCTACCGCTTGCTTTAGTAGTTACCGTCGGGCGGTAGTGTTCACTTTTATATCCGAGTCCGATTTTTCCAGACCCAAAACATTGATTAGCCAGAAGCATATCCAGGGATTTTTGACCAATCCCGAATTTGGTTATGGCTAAATTGAGTTTTTGATTTTGTTTTTTAAGAGACGTATTTTCTTGAACAATCATAACACATTTGTTTTCAAAAACTTTTTTGTTATTTTCAATTTGAAATATAGAAGTTTTCAATTTTCTCTCTAAGTCCCCTTTTTCTTTTGTAATGATTTTGTTTTGTGAAAGGGCATTAGAGAGAGAAACTTCAAGTTCTTTTATCATAAATAAAGAGTGCTCACATTCTTGACATAAAACTTTTCTTTTTTCAAGATAGACTAAATTTTTTGTGAGCCTACGATTTTCTTTCATAATAGATTCATTTTCATGATTTAATAAAACAAATTTATCATAAAGTTCTTCAAAGGTAGGAGGATATACCTCAGTGTCGCTAAGAACACTGGTGTTGTCGTCGTCGCTTTTGGCCATCAAGCACAAGTTTGCTTCCTCCTCACTACTTGACTCAGAACCGTTTGACTCTTCAGAGGACGAGTCATCCCAAGTAGCGGCCTTCAGCACTTTCTTCTTTTCTTTTGCTTTCATTTGTTCTTTCCGTTCCTTTTGGTATTTTGGGCACTGGCTCTGAATGTGCCCGGTTTTTCTGCAGTGATAGCATTCTGGAGGTGGACTTTCTTCATCGTCATCGCTTCCTTTTTCTTTCCTTGATGAAGAGGAAGATCCCTTTCGTCGAGTGTCCTTTTGGAAGAATTTTCTGAATGTGTTCCTTCTTTCTGGATTCCTGATGAACTTTTTGAAGTTCTTCACCAGGAGTCCTTCTTCATCATCATCGTCCTCTTCGTTGCACTCCTTCTTTGATGTTAGTGCCAACGCCTTTTTCTTCGGCTCTTTGTTGTATTCTTCATGTTGGATTTGCAGTTCTACCTCATGGGTTTTGAGATTCCCAATGAGGTTCTCGATCTGGAGTGTTCTTAAGTTGTGCGACTCCGAGATGGCTGTCACCTTCGGGTTGAACCTTGGGGGTAAGGAACGAAGGATTTTCCTCACCAAGTCCCCGTTGGAGTAGGTCTTTCCAAGTGCCTTTGATGCGTTGACAATCTTTGTGAAGCGAGTGTAAATGGAGTTGATGTCCTCTTCCGTGTCCATCCTGAATTTCTCGTATTCAGATTCCAGTTGAAACAGCTTTGCATCTTTCACCTGCGATGTACCTTCGTGAGTTACTTCTAATTGATTCCAAATATCATAAGCAGTAGTGCATGCAGAAATTCTATTAAACTCAGTCCTATTTAAAGCACAATATAAAGCGTTCATTGCTTTAGCATTATTTTTACACTTAAGTTTATCGTTGTCGTCCCATTTATCCTTAGGTTTTGCTAATGTCGCCTCTCCTACTACAGTTGTAGGCGGAGAGTACCGCACTTCTACCATGTTCCATACTTCTACATCCATGGTCATAAGAAAACACATCATTCGATTTTTCCAGTAGTTAAAATCTGACCCAGTAAAGAGAGGTGGTCGACTAACCCCTTGACCCTCAGGAAAAGCGAGATCATGAGACGCCATTGTTCCCGGTTGTTAAGCCGATTGGAACAAAACCGCTCTGATACCACTTGTTGGATCGGTAGGCGCCCTTAGAGGGGGGGTGAATAAGGGTTTTAAAGATTTTATAAATATTTTGAATATTTTAGAAAAAGCTTTGAATATGATAATGAAGAAGATCAAGACTAATCAAATAAAGTAAAAATAGAGACATGATTTTATTAACTTGAGAAACATGATTACAAAATATGATCTCTTATGAAAGCTAGAAATCAAAGCTAAAATCGAAAAGAACTCTTTTGGTTTTCTATCCCGACTCGCTTCCCCACGAACCGGTGACCCTAGCCTTAACCTCCCCGGATTCGGCCTCAAGCCGCTCTAGCCAATCTCTCCCCGGATGTGGCCTTGAGCCCCCCTAGACCTAGCCTAGATCTAGTCGCCAACACGAGGCGATTTTCCCCCTAAGTCCTACCCAGACCTAGTCGCCAACACGAGGCGATTTCACTAATCGTTTACAAAGAGGAATATGAAAGAACAATAAAGAAATAAGAACTCCCTCAAGATGGACTTCTGAAGTTGGAGACGAAGATCCGCCGTTGAATAAGCGTTGTAGAAGCGAACTTCGATCTGATCCGGCGTGACGAGATTCTCCTTCAGAAGTTTTGCAGAGCTTCGCTAGCACATCAACTTTCGGCCAAGATAGCCTCTGGAATTCTGGCACTCAATATCTCTCTCTGATGTGTTGTCTGAAACGAGAGGACTTGGGTCCTTTTTATAGCCCACGCGCTACCGCCGGCGCTAGCGCTACCGCCGGCGCTAGCCCGGATTAGGCAACGTTTTGCGCGGCAGAATCTCCCATCCGCGGCAACCTCTTGCTCTATGCCTTAAGTGAGTCATGCTACCGCTGGCGCTATCCACTACCGCAGGTGCTATCCCAAGTTAAGAAACTCTTTGCGCGGCAAGATCTTCAATCCGAGGCAACAATTCCAGCAAGCCTTCTGTGCATCGAGCTAACGCCGGCGCTATCCACTATCGCCTACGCTAGTGATCAGTTTGGAGTTGATGGCTCAATTTAGGGGGCAACCACCATATGTAAACCTTGAGTCATTTTGACCTGTTATCCTGCACACTTAGATCACACAAGATTAAATACACACATAGGATTTGTTATTCTCAAACCTAGGAGATGCGGAAGACCGTGTTCCAACAGTTCGGGCCCTCAATAAGTTGAGGGGTAGCTAGGCCTTACTGATCCCTCGGAAGGAGCATACTGGAGATTCGGAAGCAGACTAAGACCTTAGTTGCAGCGAGGAGGTCCCACCACAAACCCGAAAGATCTTTGAGCGCTTCCCCTCCCAAGCCAAAGCTGAGACTGGGCACCTTGGAGAGCTAAAGAGCTAACCCAAGGAAACCTAGGGAGAAGGAAGTTCAGAATGCTCTGATTGGAATCCTCCCCAAAGGTGCCCTTCAAGGACTATTTATAGTTTTTTTAGTCTGGTCTGCCAATAGCGGGGTTCCGCCTTTTGGTTTTACTAAACGCACCCCAATTTGTTTTGCTAACAGCCAAACTCCGTTGTTTGGAGGGGCTAACGGCAGACCACCAGGGTAGAGGGGTAATTTCACCTCCTTAGCCTATGGGCAAGTGGTCTACGAGAACTCCACTCGCGAGAGCTCCCGCGAGTCTCCTCGCGAGTATGGCTTGCGAAGCCCCTCTTAGGCGAGCACTCAGAGAAGGCCCAAATCGCCCTCCTTCTGGCGACAACCGCCGAGGCCAGGTCTCGCATTTCCTCCTGCGATCTCCCCCCAGCCCGTATCCCCTAGCTCTCGCGACTCCTTAGTGGCGAGATGACCCCTTCCAGCCCAAACTACTAATCTTTGGGCCTTACCTCCTCAGGCGAACACGGGGTTTTACACCGTGATTCCACATGCATGCATGAATTTTCATGTGCATGTGAGGTGGGGAGGCTGAAATATAGCCTAGACCCCAAATGTTAGGCCATTTTTACTATATGCACCCCAAGACATGCATATGGAATTCCCATGCATGCTTTAGACCAAATGGTCTAAAATTGTTACTAGAGGTTTATGATGACCTAAGTAATCTCCCACAAATTTTTTTTTTTTTTTGGGGGGGGGGGGGGGGGGGGGGGGGATAGGAGTTCATTAGAACACCTAATCACACCATGCATGCATTATTTAACTTATACAAAAACTTAGGAAAAATGTCTTCCAAAAATTCCCAAATTTGGGCAGGGGGGTGTGTTTGGGCATAACTCATACATGACTAAAATTTCAACTCATTTGGATGAGCCAAATGATGGGGACACTCAAAATAGTGTCTAGGGTCTAAAAAGGACACCCTACACTAAAATGAGTGCATGGGGAGCTACAGTGCTCCAAATGACATGAAATCAGTGACAAATAAAGTTAAGACCAACCCCTACAACTTTCATGTTTGTCACTTCTTTTGATTCTGGAACTAAGGGGCCTAAAAAATTGAGGACTCAAATAAAATGGCAGAAAAGATATATAATATAATATATATAAAAACACACTATTCATCTTCTTCCCCACCCGATACCCAAAAAATCGAAATTCATGTAGCAACTTCAGCCATGGATTTCGGCCACCACACACCCTCTCTGGCCAATCCCTCAATGGAAAACACCACCTGAGTGGGGGCAAGACATTGTCGGCGACCATGTGGCCGGGGGTGGTCGGGATTGCTCCCCCGCTGTTTCCATTTTTTGGCCTAAAGGCTTGAAATCCGAAAATGGAAAAACCCTAATTACACTACAATCCTTAGATCTAAGAACATGGAAAGCTAGCACTAGAGGAGAGGAGAAGGAATCCATGCCTTGATTTGGTTGAGGATGAAGGAATTCGGGTTTGCTATGGTTGGTCTCCAAGCTTTAGGTTCCATGTCGATCTCCTCCTCCAGTGCACGATTCTCTTCCCCAAGAGAGGGCTTCTTCTCCTCTCATCATTCTAAGGCTAATGGAGGGGTCAATTGATGGTGGGTAAGGCTATATGAGAGTGTGCCATTAAAGCATGATTTCAGCCAAGCTTGATTCAGCCCCTCTCCCCTCCACATGGCCAAATTTCTTGCTGAAATGGGTTGGAAACTTCATAAGGATCTCATTGAAGTGCTTTGGGAGGGAGAATGGAGTGTCATGTGGCCTCCATCCCCAAATTCCCTCTTGTGTTCTTCTCTGAATTGGGAAAAACCCAAAATTACCCTCATTGCATTCCATTGCATGTCAATTTCTGAGGGCATTGATGATGCAGGCCCGCCTCCTACGCATCATGTTCATGGTACTACTCCCACTGCTCGTGCTGATGTGACGGCGTCGCCACCTATTGAAGATGTTACCGAGCAAGTCGTCACCGCCGTAAGGGACTTGAGGCGCAACAACAATGGGGATCGTGCTCGCAACGCTCGCCGCCGCTATGACTTGCGGCCTTGCACTTAACTAATATTTAATATGATTATAAAACATATTAAATATTAGTTTCTTATTTCTCCGTTACCGTTATCTTTAGTTCTAAAGTTTTAAATTCAGCATGTATGTTAATGTGGACTGCGTTTAGCCTAATCTGGACTGCGTTTAGCATAACTAGTGGCTAGGATTTGATTTCTTTCATGCATGGTTATGATGTAATGAGACTCCAATATATATAGGTGGGCCTCCTCTCTTTAATGGATATTATTAAGAAGAAGAAAAAAAAACACCCATGAGTTATCTTCTCCGTTCCTCCTAGGGTTCGCCCCTCCTCCCCGCTTGGTGTGTCGCGCGACGCAACCGCCGCCCTTTCGCCCGGCTTGAGACTCGCCGTCGTCCTCTTCCGCCTTCCTGCCGTGCGACGCAGCAGGATGCCGCCCCCCTCCCTACTCCTCGTGAAGTTCGGCCAAGCCAAGGTGTGGCTACTCTTCCCTCGGCGAGAGATCATCATCGGTGCGACTCCGTTGAAGGCAAGCAGTGTATCTCCTCCGATGTGACTCCGACGGATCCTTGGCGCGAGACTCGCCTAATTATCTTCTCGGTTGGGTAACAAATCTTCTCCACTTGGTGTGTTCTCCTCCGTTCATTTGGTGGCAAGTTTGAGTGTGGCTTTGGAAACATTGAATGATTTTCTTGCTGCGTTTTGCTTGAATCAATCGTAATAATTTCCGATCTCTTGAGACCTTGAAGGATTAGCAAGATCTAATTCAAATACGCAAGGTGATGCGATATCCCCTTTCGATTTGGTGGATTACGGCAATCTGGAGACCAACCCTTTTGGGAGTTCTTCCGACTACTTTTTCGATCACTGTTTTAGTCGGATCCTATTGGTACTTACGTTAGGTTTGTGATTGCTTGACATCGGATTAGGTGGTTAGATTTCTACCCAAATACGTTGAAGAGCGGGGTATTGTGAGAGAGCATCATTTAGCCGTGCACTAGTCTATCGGAGACAAGCCCGCCATCAATTGAGTATAAATGTGTACATGGGCTACAAAATGGGCTTGGTTTGAAGGCTTTAGCCCATTGCAAATGGGTTAGCCGCTTAAATTTCCATATTTAGGCTATTTTGACCACGAGTTGACATTATCAAATTGATGTGGTAGTCATCCCCATGTGGTGGCCATGGGTCCCTTGATACCATTCAAGGTTGGTTGGGTCATGGTGGGGTCCGCATTGGGCTAATTGAACCCATATAGGCTAAATTGAGGGAATGTTGACCAAAGGTTGACTTTGGTCAAATTTGTGAAATTGAATGGGCCCAATGGGTAAATGTTGACCCATTGGCCTCCCTTGATGGGTATGAAGACTTTGGAAATCAATTTGGTTAATTAAACCCTAATTGACCCATAATAGGATGGTTTGACCTATTTGGGTCTAGGGTTGACTTTACTCAATTTGACCCATGAGGTTGATCCCAATGGGTTATTTGGCATCCATTTGTGAAATTTTCCAAGATCTAGGAGTGAGCAGGAATAGTATAACTCAAAGTTCAAGCCAGCAACCAGAAGCACATGAAAAACAACTTCAATCTTTATTGATGCTAGCAGAAAACTTCATTACAAGGCGAGGTATATATGGCGAGACATGATTTCGCCAGTACACAAAAATAGAAGAGAAAAACACACTGAAAAGATAACCAGCGGTCTGCCTGACTGAGAACTCCTGACCGCGCGACCTGACAGTTCGCTAGACTAGAAGACGAGACTGCCCGAACTGCCTGCCAGCGACTTGATCAACACCAACTGAGAACCCCGCGATCTGCCACTGATTCTCCCGAACTCCAGCAACCCGCACTGCAAGCCGCGAGAACGCCCGAACACCTTCAGAAGAGGAGATGACCGTTGCTGCCCGCACAATCCGCAGAAGCTGCACAAAAGAAGTTCAATCAGCAAGACCGACCGGTCACAAGAAATGAGACCGCAAGAACTAGCCGCGAGTTCTGCTTACACTTGGTGTTATGTTTTTGCTACTACAGTGGCTCCTATTTATAGGCGTGAGACCTGATCCAGTCACCACCCTATGAGATAGAGTCACCGCCCCTTGATCGCGCGACCAGACCGGTCAACCCGCGCGATCAGCAAAAGATCCTCCTACTTAGTGAGCTCACCGACTTCACGAAGAAGCCGTGCGATCATGACAACACGCCCGGTCATGATGCTCACTACCTGTGTTCGCCACCCGACCTCCTCCAGAGACCATGAACACACCAGACCACTAGGACAACAGCCCGCCAAGTCAACCAAACACCTGTGACCGTATATACCAGCAGATCGCCGAGGGACCTGCCATGCGAACACAAAATCGGAGACCGCGCGACAAAGAAGACCTTAGTCCGCGCGCACCACAAAGAACCCGGACAGCCACCAGACCGGCTGCCCCCACCATGCGGTCACAAGCACTAGACCGCGCGGTTACACCAGCTCGCCACGTGGTCACACGACCAGACCGCGCGGCCTCACCTCGGCACCCATGGACAGCAGAACGGCGGTCACGCTGAGTAGCCCGCGGCTAGACCAGAGAGGTCAGACCGCCAGAGGAGACCGCAAGACCGTGCGGTCAGACCAGACCACGCGGTCTCCCCCCAGACCGCCAACTCCACAAACTTCCACTTCAACATTTTCAACACTCCCCTTGAAGTGGGAAGTTGAAAACAGCCCAAGTAAACTCCTTAGCCGAGTAAACGGCCCCTTCGCCAGCGCCTTTGTGAAGATGTCAGCAACGTTGTCCTGACTCTGAACATGCTCGACCGAAAGAGACCCTTCCAGCACCTTCTCATGAATGAAATGATGCTCGATCTCGATATGCTTGGTCCTCGCGTGAAAAACTGGATTAGTAACTAGTTTGAGAGCACTCTCATTATCGCCGCGGAGCAGATTCGGACCCCGAACCTCCTTATGGACGTCTCCTACCAACCTCCTTAGCCAGATGGCTTCTTGAGCTACCAAGGCCGAAGCCTTGTATTCCGCTTCCGTGGTTGAGACCGACACGAAATCCTGCTTCTTGCTGCACCATGATATAGCTGTGGGCCCCGCCATGAAGACGTATCTAGACGTCGACTTCCAATCATCCGAATCTCCCCCGTAATCAGCATCCATGTACCCATGCACCTCGAAGCTCGCATCCCTCCTGTAAAGGAGACCCATATCTGAAGTCGCCTTGACATACTTCAATATATTTTTGGCTACTCGAAGATGAGGCATCCGTGGTTCTGCCATATAACGGCTCACCCTGCCAACTGCATACGCAATATCCGGCCTGGTAATCGTCAGATAGATCAAGCTCCCAACCAGAGCCCGGAACACTAGCGGATCTTCCAGAATCCTCCCCTCATCCTTGCGAAGTTTCATGGCCTTCTCCAGAGGTGTGGAAATGCACTTCCCTTCCTTCATGCCGAACCGCTCCACGATTCGCTCCGCATATCCAGCCTGGGACACCAGCACTCCACTTTCCTTCCTCTGCACTTCGAGCCCAAGGAAGTGGTGAAGCTCACCCAAGTCCTTTATCTCGAACCTGATGGATAACTCGGCCCGAAGCCTTGCTACCTCCTCCTTCAAATTCTCCGTCACGATCATATCGTCGACGTAAAGCAGCATGATGACTTGAAGCTCCCCTCTCTTCTTGATGAACAAGCTTGAGTCAGAGTTTGAAGCACCAAACCCATAGAATAGGAGATATTTTACTATCTTTCCATACCACACCCTCGGCGCTTGCTTCAACCCATACAGGGCCTTCTTCAGCTTGCAGACATGCTCCGGAAAAATCTTCAGATACGAAGCCTGGCGGCTGGACCATGAAGATGTCCTTGTCAATCTCGTCGTACAAGAACACATTCTTTACGTCGAGCTGCTAAATCTCCCACCCCAACACGCCGCCAAGGCAATCACAACCCGAACTGAAGTCATTTTTGCCACCGGACTGAATGTCTCTTCATAGTCTTCACCGTATTGCTGCGAGAATGCCCGAGCCACAAGGCGAGCCTTGTATCGCTTGATACTGCTGTCAACCTTCTTCTTGAGCTTATAGACCCACTTGCATGTCACAGGGGTGATACCCTTGGGCCTGGGCACTAGAGACCAAGTCTCATTCTTCTCAAGAGCACTCATCTCTTCCTGCATAGCTGAATCCCACTGTTCCACGCCTTTGGCCTTTTCAAAGCTCGACGAATCCCTCTCATCCAAGGGACCAGTGAAGAAACACAAGACAAAGCTAACCATGTTTCCTCCTGTATAGCGATCAGGGGCAATTATTGTTCGCTTCGATCTCCGCAATGCCTTCCCCTGACTCGCAGTATCTTCAACTTCTTCTTCCCTATCTCCCCTTCCAGACGTACTCGGAGCATCGCTCCCCCTGCTTCCTGATCCAGAAGCCTCCGTCTCAGAACTCGATATTGATGGACCACCTGGTGACATAGGCAACTCCACCTGAAGATTTTCCACAGCTTTCTCCGGCTCCTCCACCCTGCTTTCTGGTAGCTCAACACCAGAAATCCCCTTGTAAGACGTCACCTCGTCGAACACGACGTCGCGAGATACAACAAATCTCCACGTCTCCGGGTCCATGCACTTCCAGCCCTTCTTCCGATCATCATATCCCACGAAGACTAGCTTCCTTGCTTTCGCATCTAGCTTTGTTCGAAGCGCATCTGGAACGTGCACATAGCAGGTGGAACCAAACACCCGAAGGTGCGCCACGCTTGGCTTTTCCTTGAACATCAATTCATGCGGGGTATTCATATTGATGGGACTGAGAGGCATCCTGTTGATGACGTAGGCAGCACAAGACATTCCCTCCGCCCAGAAGGACTTTGGGATACTCTTGGCATGCAGCCAACACTTGCAGGTCTCCATCAGATGACAGATCTTCCGCTCTGCAACTCCGTTTTGTTGTGGAGTATGTGCACAAGTGAGCTCCCTCCGGATGTCCGCCTTCCTGCAAAAACTACAGAACTCAC
This sequence comes from Dactylorhiza incarnata, assembly GCA_033032865.1. NCBI lineage: Eukaryota > Viridiplantae > Streptophyta > Magnoliopsida > Asparagales > Orchidaceae > Dactylorhiza > Dactylorhiza incarnata. The sequence continues at coordinate 1,300,504 of JAWHQI010000012.1, read as the reverse complement.
CAGAGGTGAACTCCCCTCCGTTGTCAGTCCTCAGCTTCTTAACCCACAGGCCAAGCCGATCCTCCACGAGCTCCTTGAACTCCACGAACTTGGCAAACGCCTCCGCCTTCTCCTTCAAGAAATATACCCAGACATATCTGGTGTAGTCATCGATCAACACCAGCATATATCTGCTGCCTCTAAGGCTTGGGGTAGCAGTCGGTCCCATCAAGTCACCGTGGATGCACTCCAACAACACACTATACCTTGTCTGCGACTTGTCAAACGGTAGTTGATGAGACTTGCCGAACTGACATCCCGCGTAAACATGATCGTCTCCGTAGGAAGATAGACTAGGCAGGCCCTTGACCAGACCTCTCACCGCCATAGCCTTCAGCTTGTCCATCCCCACATGCCCCAACCTCTCGTGCCATATGACGACATTGTCATTGGTCCTCATCTTGTCAACATAAGAACTTGTCGATAAAACGAACAAGTCTTTTGCCCTTCTCCCCCACATGAACGACCTCAACCTTCACCGCCTCCACATTTTGAAGAAACCTCACTTTTGTTGGGCCAAACAGAACGTGATACCCAGCGTCTACATCGTTGGTCACAGAGAAGAGGTTTTTCCTCATTCCTGGCACATGATAGACACTCTTCAACGTTAGTGGCCCTCTATCACTGCCCAAGGAAACAACCCCCACCTTCTCGACAGCATGCACGGTATTATCAGCAGTAATAATGACATCATTACCTGAGTAAGGCTGCGCTGAAGTAAGCTTCGACTCGTCCCCGGTGAGGTGATGACCACACCTCGAGTCCACGATCCAGTCCTCCTAATAGTTGATGGGAGCCGCAGCTCCAACAGAAGCTGAGAAGGCTCCTCCCCATCCTCCATCAATCTGCCTGGCTTTAGCTTCCTCCTTTCCTGCAGCAGCATGCCCCGGCTGAAGATTCACCCGGCAATCCTTCCTGATGTGACCAAGCTTCCCGTACCTGAAGCACTTGGGAACTTCTCCCTTCTTCTTCCCTTCAGCCTTGGGAGCATAGCCCCTCTCCTGCTATCCCGAAGTTGAAGGCCCATTGCCTCCAACGGTCTTCTTCTTCTTATCCCACTTCTTCTTCTTCCCCGTGAAAAGAACCTCGGCTTCTCCCCCAGACACTAACACCCCCGCCATCTGCCTTGCCAGACTCTCTTGCGATGCGAGCAGATTTTCCAGCTCCAGCAGAGACGGCTGATTTGCCCAACCCTGCACCGACATCACAAAGGCCACATACTCCTTCCGCAAGCCACGGATGATGTGCCTCTTCAGCTTCGCCTCAGAAATTGGCTCATCAGGATCCAGTGCTGAAATCTCAGCGCACAGGTTCTTCATCTTCAAGAAGAACGTAGAGATAGAAAGATCACCTTGAGCCGATTTGGCCAGCTTATTTTTCAGGAATTGAAGTCTTGCCACATTCTTTTTGTTAAACAGCTCATCCAGGGCTCTCCAGATCTCTGCAGCTGATCCACACCCCAAGATGTGATCAAACAGGTCAGGTGATATTGCCCTTTTCAGGGCGAACTCTGCTTTGGCATTAATCCGCCTCCAGTTCCTCACCTCACGACCGTTATCCCCAATCAGAATAACTTCCTCCGTGCTCTCTCCTCCAACCACCTCCCAGAGGTCCTCACCCAGAAGATAACTCTGCATACAATACCTCCACTTCATAAAGTTGGTCGAGTTTATCATCTCAATTCCAAGACCCCTTGCTTCCATGGCTCTACCACTGGTTCCTTCTTCATAAAGGCGATGGCAACTATGAGTTATTCAAAGCTCTATCCACTCCAACCTCGCTTTGATACCATGTGAAATTTTCTAAGATCTAGGAGTGAGCAGGAATAGTATAACTCAAAGTTCAAGCCAACAACTAGAAGCACATGAAAAACAACTTGAATCTTTATTGATGCTAGCAAAAAACTTCATTACAAGGCGAGGTATACATGGCGAGACATGATTTCTCCAGTACACAAAAACAGAAGAGAAAAACACACTGAAAAGATAACCAGTGGTCTGTCTGACTGAGACCGCCTGACCGTGCGACCAGACAGGTCGCTCGACTAGAAGACGAGACCACCCGAACTGCCTTCCAGCGACTTGATCAACACCAAATGAGAACCCCGCGATCTGCCACTGATTCTCCCGAACTCTAGCAACCCGCACTGCAAGCCGCGAGACCGCCCGAACACCTTCAGAAGAGGAGATGACCGATGCTGCCCGCACAATCCGCGGAAGCCGCACAAAAGAAGTTCAATCAGCAAGACCGACCGGTCACAAGAAATGAGACCGCAAGAACTAGCCGCGAGTTTTCCTTACACTTGGTGCTATGTTTTTGCTGCTACAGTGGCTCCTATTTATAGGCGTGAGACCTGATCCAGTCACCACCCTATGAGATAGAGTCACCGCCCCTTGATCGCACGACCAGACCAGTCAACCCGCGCGATCAGCAAAAGATCCCCCTGCTTAGTGAGCTCGCCGACTTCACGAAGAAGCCGCGCGATCATGACAACACACCCGGTCATGATGCTCACTACTTGTGTTCACACACGACCTCCTCCAGAGATCGCGAACACACCAGGCCGACTAGGACAACAGCCCGCCAAGTCGACCAAACACCTGTGACCACATATACCAGCAGATTGCCGAAGGACCAGCCATGCGAACACAAAACCGGAGACCGCGCGACTAAGAAGACCTTAGTCCGCGCGCACCACAAAGAACCCGGACAGCCACCAGACTGGCTGCCCCCCACCACACCGTCACAAGCACCAGACCGCGCGGTTACACCAGCTCGCCACGCGGTCACATGACCAAACCGCGCGGCCTCACCTCGGCACCCTTGGACAGCAGAACGGCGGTCACGCCGAGTAGCCCACGGCTAGACCAGAGAGGTCAGACCGCTAGAGGAGACCGCAAGACCGTGCGGTCAGATCAGACCGCGCTGTCTCCCCCCCTCCCCCCAGACCGCCAACTCCACAAACTTCCACTTCAACATTTTCAACACCATTGACCTCCCTAAGAGGTTGGGGAGAGGTTGGTGGGATCACTTTGATCATTTGATAGCTAATTGGCCCTTGGTATGGTGATTTGACTAATTTAGGGTTAAAGTTGAATTTGGTCAACTTGACCCATTTTGTTGAATCCAATGTGTCCATGGTGACTTTATGACCTCCTTGAAGTGTTATAAGAGTCATGATGAGGTCAATTCATCATTTTGAAGCTCATTTGACCAATCTTAGTTTAGGTAGTATAAAACTACTAAATGTAGGCCAAGGGTCATTACTTAACCATCCGGGCCTCTAAGGCCACTTTGGTTATCCTAGTCCTACGTCATGACCCAAGTTATACCAAAAACCATTCTAGGGGTCTAGTCGTTTCTGGGATGCTACAAATCTCAATACATAAAGAAACAATTTTGTCTCTGAAAATTGAGATTAGGCCTACGGGGTTCCAACTTTAAGTAGAAGAGTAAAATCTTGAGCAACTTAATTTATACCTGACGTGAAGAGTCCCGGGTTTTGCTGTCGCAGCGGATCCAAAGGTTCTTTACAAATGGAACCCTCTTCCGTCTCATGACTCGGACTGTTGTAACATCAATCTGCATTGGTTCCAACGGACTGTACGATTTGGATGCAACTGGGCCAGCTGTAGTAGGAATCTGCGGGTCCGATCGCAGGAGAGTCCACTGAGGGAGGGTACATAAAAGACATCGTGCAAACCTGCCAACCCGGCGGCAACTCCAGTGTAAGACCCCCCCCCCCCCCTCTCCAAAATAGGCAGTCCGACCCGGGGATCTTATCGCACACCACCCTTTTTGCATGACGCTGAAACGATCACAAATGGTGAAGGTACTTCCTTCTCCAATCCCTTTCCTTGAACACTCCGTTGTCACACATAGGGGTGATGTTAAGCGAATGTCACAACACACCACAGAGTAGCGAAACAGTTCTCTAGTGGAAGACACCATTATCGAATGCACCTTATAGTACTTAGCGTAAGACGTAGTATTACAGCGAAAGATTAACTATCACAGAAACCTCAAACTCAAGACCTGTAGGAATAAATTCAATATCTATGCCGCATTTAATCCTATCAATCGAGGATTCTTTGCAAATATATAGATACCATGAAATAGGGTACACAAAAGGAGACACGACTTAATGAACTTATACCTACCATAGTCCGCTCTGTGGCTTCATCTGCACCTGGGTGATGTCTCTCACCCAAACCTGTCACCTGTGCTAAGGACAAGTTATTAGAACCACGAATTGGATCCAATCCCTATAGTACAACATTTATAAGATATGAGATATCTAGACTTTTATTGGGTCGTGGCAGTCTTCCCGCGACCACCGCCTACGTACTCCGCATTATTTTGCATACGGTTTCAGACCCACGTAGTTCTATTAGTTTCGCACAGGTTGTCTTCACAGACCATCCTTCGTGCGGGTTGCCTCAGAGTATAACTCGTCAGCCATCCGATTTTCTCCCAATGACACAATTTCTTGAAGGCACAATGTATTCCCGTATAAATATATCCCCATAGGAATAATTCTCGAAGGCACAATATATTCCCGTAGGAATAATTCTCGAACGCACAATATATCCCCATAGGAATAATTCTCGAAGGCACAATATATTCCCGTAGGAATATTTCTCGAAGACAAAAATATATTCACGTAGGAATAATTTTCGAAGGCACAATATATTCTCATAGAAATAATTCTCGAAAGCCCGATGTATTCCCGTAGGAATAATTCTCTAATGCACGCTATATTCCCGTAGGAATATTTCTCAAAGGCACAATATGTTCACGTAGGGATAATTCTCGAAGGCACAATATATTCACGTAGGAACAATTCTCGAAGGCCCACTATATTCCCGTAGGAATAATTCTCGAAGGCACACTATATTCCCATAGGAATATTTCTCGAAGACACAATATATTTACGTAGGAATAATTCTCTAAGGCACAATATATTCCCGTAGGAATAATTCTCAAAGGCACAATATATTTCAGTAGAAATAATTCTCGAAGGCACAATATATTCCCGTAAGAATAATTCTCAAAGGCACAATATATTCCCGTAGGATTAATTCTCGAAGGCCCGATGTATTCCCGTAGGAATAATTCTCGAAGGCCCAATGTATTTCAGTAGTAATAATTCTCGAAGGCATAATATATTTTCGTAGGAATATTTCTCGAAGGCACAATATATTCACGTAGGAATAATTCTATCTATCACTCAGATTTTTCTCACATTTTTATCTCAAAATTAAGAGCCTCTACTATTTTTCAAATAGTAAACTTGACCTTATATAAATCCTTATAAATACCAGAAATGCTTAATAAATTGCAGTAAAAATTCAGAGGATGTATCATTATATAATAAACCTTAAATAAAATTTCAAGGAGTTCTGATTGGGTAGATTGTCCTCTGAGATTTATTTAGTGATAAGAGCTATTTTGATTAAATCATTAAAAATAGCAATTTAATAAGGAAAATTCCCAATCAATTAATGATAGTGTGTAAAGTCTCTGGCCATCTCCTATATTTTTCCAGAATTTTCTACTTTGTTTACATTTCTTAGATAATTCAAAAACTATAAAAATAGCTCTATTTAATTTAAATAAAATACCAAATAGTGTCAGAAAAATTCCAAATTTTTATGAGGGGTAGATATTCTTAAAAAGAACATTTTTCATGTTCACCACTTTTCCATTAGAGCCTATATCACCCTCCAGAAAATCAAAACCCTTAAATAAAAAATAATAATAATTTTAAAAATTTTCAATAGTAATTTGCTTGGCCGTGAGCCTTACGACCTTTCCCCGCCGCTGGCTGGCCATAGCTCCGCCCCCGGCAGACTCTCAGGGGCCGGGCGCTCCCTCCGACGGTGGTCTGCCGTCGTCGGCCACCACCGAAGCTAGTTTTTTTTAAAAAAAATAGCGGAGGAGAGGGGGATGGTGGCGGCGCTCCGGTCGCCAGAGTTCGCATGCGAAGCACCCAAAAGGTAGGGAGGAAGGAGAGGAGAAGGCCCCATCTTGTTTGGGTTCTTCCGGGAGCCCTCCAACGGACTTGCCATGGGAGGGTGGTGGGGGTGGCTGAGCTTGGTTTCCCATTCACCGGCGAGGTGGAGCTCCGATAGGGGGGGTGGCTTGGGCTCGACTGAGCTGGGGAGAGTGGTCTTCTTCCCTACATTATTGTGTGTGGGGGGGGGGGGGGGGGGGGGGGGAGGGGGGCTTATATAGAAGTGGTTGAGAGCCCTCCTCCCACTCCTTCCTCTTCTCTCTCTCGAGTAAGAATTATGAATCCCTAGTTGGGTTTACCCAACTTTGGTTGGGTTAGGGGGAACTGGCAAGGGTTGAGTGGAGTGTGGAGTGTGCTGGTGGGATTAGTGGTTGGGGGTTGGGCTTAAAATATCTCATCCCACTTCTGGGTTTAGCCTAGGTTTGGGTTTGGGTTTGGTTTTGGCTAGGCTTGGAGCTAGCCTTGGTCCAAACCTAAAAATACCTCATGCCTGAATTCCCTTGGCCTGCCTTGGGATTAGTGCTTATTTGCATGGGGATAGTCGGGTTAGCTTACATGAGTGGGTTTAGGTTTTAAAAACCTCTTAAGGAAGGAGTTTAACCAAAGTAAACCCTAAGTGGGTCCCCCTATATAAATCAAGGTCAACATGGGTCCGAGTTGTCAAGCGTCGAGTCAATATTTACGCGACGGGGTTGAATTCAAACGTTCACGTATCTCGAAGCTTCGTATAATTTTACAAGCAATATTTTTATTTACTTGACTAAACGATGCCAGAATTGAGCGGAACGAATTTGGTTGCACTTGTATCGACCCTACGGGTCTAGTGCAACTGACAGAATTCAATTCGGAGCTCGTTTGCTCAATATTCCAAAATAGCGTTGTTGCGACACTCGATGTTACTCAAAATAATTGTTTTCTCCAAACAACCTCGGATTGCAATGAAACGAGTTCTGTTACACTCTTATCGACCATACGAGTCTAACGGAACCGATGGAAGTTAATTCGAAGCATGTATGCTCACTCTACTCAAATAGCGTTGTCGTGGTGCGCTATAGACTCAAAATAGTCACTTTCACCAAATGACCTCAGATTGGAACAAAACGAGTTCCGTTGCACTCATATTGACCACACGAGTTCAACGCAACTATCGGAAGTCAATTTGGAGCACGTATGATCACAATACTAAAATAGCGTCGTCGTGACGCGCTACGGTACTCAAAATAGTCACTTTCACCAAATGACCTCAAATTGGAACGAAACGAGTTATGTTGCACTCGTATCGACCATACGAGTCTAACACAACTGACGGAAGTCAATTCGGAGCATGTATGCTCACTATACTAAAATAGCATCGTCGTGACGCGCTACGGTGCTCAAAATGGTCACTTTCACCAAATGACCTTGAATTGGAACGAAATGAGTTATGTTGCGCTCGTATCGACCACACGTGTTTAGCGCAACTGACGGAAGTCAATTCGGAGCACGTATGCTCATTATACTACTTCGATGTTGTGGCGAAGCATAATGCTAACCAAAACAGTCATTTTTCTAAATGACTAACATTATGTGGCGAAGGTCGGGTTGTGGTTTTCTATGACCCAACCTAAGCTCCTCCAAGGGTTTAATTGAACCGATTAAACTCCTTTTTAAAGTTGGGATGTTACAAACCAATAAAATAAAGAAACATTTTCGTCCCCGAAAATGCGAGTGGGTCATGGGGTTTTCAAACGGAACGTATTGTCGACCACTATAAGTGTCGAACGATCCCAAAATTTAAAAGAGGTCTTATGTATTTGACTCTAGCTAATGAGCTATGTTGATGGCTTCCGCCATGTAATAGCTTAGGTGAAACAGAGGATGGTTTTACCGTAGTTATGCTTAGTCTGCCGTGACTCGAATATGTATATTTTCTTGTGAGAACATTTCGCGTGGACAAATGGTATTCATATTGAGTTACCAACTTAGATAATTATACAGAGTAAGTAATCTTAGCATAGTCGAATCCTACAAATGTATGCAAATCAAAAAATCGAAATTTTATGAGCTGTATCTTGAAGGTAAATAGTATAAACTCATTAACTTATTATCAACTCTCCTACGGAGGTTATATGTTAGTGGAACAGATAAAAGTTACAACTTACATGAGAATTTGTAAAACCCATCAACATATAATCGACTGTCATACAAAGATTATATGTTAGCAGAACAGAAAAATTGCAAATAAACAGTGTAAATCCATGAACATATAACAAACTCTCATACGAAGGTTATATGTTAGTGGTACATGTAAATATGTGTTTATATGCAAATGATGTGTATGTAAACCATGCACAACGAGTTCTCACGACTCGTCACATCTCCCTATGTCGACATAGACTGATTGCTTCTCCTCCAGCAGGGTAGCGAACCCCGCGGGCCTCACCGATGAGGCATTCGATGATAGTGGCCGGTCCTACCACTTCTGGTTGTGGACATACCACACTACCCAGGCCCCAATATACAAGCATGTGTACTCCTGGATGTGAGCAACATCCGGAAATTACGAAAATTGGCTATCCAGCTGAGGGACCCTTCGGGGAAATAATAAATAACCTCACAGGGTTCACTCACTCCATAGTGCCCCATGACTCATCAACCTTCCCATGCTAGTACGAACAATCCATGGGCATGACTGACCCGCCGCAGTAATCACATACAAAAGTTTACCAGTTTGCACCTTATGTTGACATAGTTTGACCGCTTCTTTTTCAGCTGGGTAGCGAACCCTGTGGGCCTCACCGATGTGGTCGTTGGTGATAGTGGCCGATCCTTCCACTTCTAAGTGTGGATGTACCGCACTACCCAGGTCCTAACGTACAATCCTGTGAACTCTCGGACATAGGAGACGTCCTACAATAACTGAATAACTGAATAACTGAATTTGGCCAACCAGCGGAGGGACCCAGCGTGGCGTATAAGATACAACCAAGCTCCTGGGGTGCACATCTCCCTGTCGCCTAGAGTCGTCAACCTTCCCGCACTGGTACGTATGGTCTACGGGCATAACCGACCTGCCACTTTTCTCACTGCAAGCAATTTACAATAAATGCAATGAATAAAATAGATAACGAGCACCTTTGGGTTCATACTAGCTTGCCCTTTTTAACGAGGCTTTCTGGCTGGCCGAGTATGCAATTATCACAAGTCCCATGAGTGTTAACCATGCGCTTCTGGGATGGGGTGCATAAAAGTTTTTCTTGCTTTTATATAAGTTTTCTAGATTTTCCACTAATTTACTTCAAATCCAACGCATCGCCTCAGTAATTATTTCCTGAATTATTAACGTTACTGAAATGATTAATATTTTCCTCATAGTTCTTCTACGATTACATGAATTTATTTTAAACAGATCGTCAAATCGATAGATGTTATATCAAGTCAAAACATACTTCATATTTACAATCATTAAAGTAATTCTCAATCTATACGCAAAATTCTATTTGATTAGCTTACCTCAAATGGAATTTTGAAAACGAGGTTTTAATGCCAATAAAACAAAGAGGCTTAAACTCGAGGTTCAAAATCTAGAATGGTCATTTGTAGGGTTTAATGAAAGTGTTTAATGGGAAAGAGATAAATCATCGTTTGAGATCAGATGTGGTAAATGACTTTTAAGTGTTGATCTGAGTCATAAACAAAAATTGTATGACTAAAACTTAATTCGATAAATTTGAGTGACAATCTATATATATATGCCAAGTTTGTTGTCAACTTTTACCTTTTAGGTCCACCACCGCTTCCGCTGCAGTGGTTCATCCCGAACTACGATACAATGACTGGTGGAGAAAGAGTTGTTTCTGTGATCACTATTGGTCGAAAAGATCGGTTGTGCTCTTATCCATTTGTAAGACCCCCCCCCCCTCCAAAATTGGCGGTCCGACCGGGGATCTTATCGCACAACACCCTTTTTGTATGACACCGAAGCGATCACGAAAGGTGAAGGTACTTCCTTCTCGAATCCCTTTCCTTGAACACTCCGTTATCACGCATAGGGGTGATATTAAGTGAATGTCACAACACACAACAGAGTAGCGAAGCAGTTCTCTAGTGGAAGACATCATTATCGAGTGCACCTTATAGTATATAGCGGAAGATGTGGTATTACAGCGGAAGGTTAACTATAACAGAAACCTCAAACTCAAGACCTGTAGGAATAATTTCAATATCTCTGCCGTATTAAATCCTATCAATCGAGGATTCATTGTCAATATATAGATACCATGAAATAGGGTACACAAAAGGAGATGTGACTTAACAAACTTATACCTGACGTAGCCTGCTCTGTGGCTTCATCTGCACCTGGGTGATGTCTCTCACCCAAACCTGTCACCTGTGCTAAGGACAAGTTATTAGAACCACGAATAGGATCCAATCCCTATAGTACAACATTTATAAGGGAGGAGATATCCGAAATTTAATTGGGTCTTGCAGTCTTCCCGCGACCGGCACCTACACACTCTGCATCATCCTGCATATGGTTTCAGACCCACATAGTTCTATTAGTTTTGCATGGGTTGTCTTCCCAGACCGTCCTTCGTGCGGGTTGCCTCAGAGTATAACTCGTCAGCCATCCGATTTTCTCCCCATCGCACAATTTCTCGAAGGCACAATGTATTCCCGTAGGAATAATTCTGGAAGGCACAATATATTCACGTTGGAATAATTCTCGAAGGCACAATATATTCCCATAGGAATAATTCTCGAAGGCACAATATATTCCCATAGGAATAATTCTCGAAGGCACAATATAGTCAAGTAGGAATAATTCTCGAAGGCACAATATATTCCTACAGGAATAATTCTCGATGGCCCGATGTATTCCCGTAGGAATAATTCTCGAAGCCCCAATGTATTCCCGTAGAAATAATTCTCGAAGGCACACTATATTCTCATAGCAATATTTTTCGAAGGCACAATATGTTCACGTAGGGATAATTCTCGAAGGCACAATATATTCATGTAGAAACAATTCTCGAAGGCATAATATATTCACGTATGAATAATTCTCGAATGTACAATATATTCCCGTAGGAATAATTCTCGAAGGCCCGATGTATTCCTGTAGGAATAATTCTCGAAGGCCCAATGTATTCCCGTAAGAATATTTCTCGAAGGCACACTATATTCCCGTAGGAATATTTCTCGAAGGCATAATATATTCACGTAAGAATAATTCTCGAAGGCGCAATATATTCCCGTAGGAATAATTCTCGAAGGCACAATATATTTCCGTAGGAATAATTCTCGAAGACACAATATATTCCCGTAGGAATAATTCTCGAAGGCCCGATGTATTCCCGTAGGAATATTTCTCGAAGGCTCACTGTATTCCCGTTGGAATAATTCTCGAAGGAACACTATATTCTCGTAGGAATATTTCTTGAAGACACAATATATTCACGTAGGAATAATTCTCGAAGGCACAATATATTCCTGTAGGAATGATTCTCGAAGACACAATATATTCCCATAGGAATAATTCTCAAAGGCACAATATATTCCCGTAGGAATAATTCTCGAAGGCCCGATGTATTCCCGTAGGAATAATTCTCGAAGGCCCACTGTATTCCCATAGGAATATTTCTCAAAGACACACTATATTCCCGTAGGAATATTTCTCGAAGGCACAATATATTCACGTAGGAATAATTCTCGAAGACACATTATATTCCCGTAGGAATAATTCTCGAAAGCCCGATGTATTCCCGTAGGAATAATTCTCGAAGGCCCAATGTATTCTCATAGGAATAATTTTCGAAGGCACACTATATTCCCGTAGGAATATTTCTCGAAGGCACAATATATTCACGTAGGAATAATTCTATCCATCACTCAGATTTTTATCTCAAAATTAAGAGCATCTACTATTTTTCAAATAGTAAACTTGACCATATATAGATCTTTATAAATACCATAAATGCTTAATAAATTCCAGTAAAAATCCAGAGAATGTATCATTATATAATTGACCTTAAATAAAATTTTAAGGAGTTTTGATTGGGTAAATTGTCCTTTGAGATTTATTTAGTGATAAGAGCTATTTTGATTAAATCATTAAAAATAGCACAATTTCTCGAAGGCACAATGTATTCTGGTAGGAATAATTCTCGAAGGCACAATATATCCCCGTAGGAATAATTCTCGAAGGCACAATATATTCCCATAGGAATATTTCTCGAAGGCACAATATATTCACGTAGGAATAATTCTCGAAGGCACAATATATTCCCGTAGGAATAATTCTCCAAGGAACAATATATCCCCGTAGGAATAATTCTCGAAGGCACAATATATTCCCGTAGGAATATTTCTTGAAGGCACAATATATTCACGTATGAATAATTCTCGAAGGCACAATATATTCCCGTTGGAATAATTCTCGATGGCCCTATGTATTCCCGTAGGAATAATTCTTGAATGCCCAATGTATTCCCGTAGGAATAATTCTTGAATGGACACTATATTATCGTAGCAATATTTCTCGAAGGCACAATATGTTCACGTAGGGATAATTCTCGAAGACACAATATATTCACGTAGGAACAATTCTTGAAGGCACAATATATTCACATAGGAATAATTCTCGAAGACACAATATATTCCCGTAGGAATAATTCTCGAAGGCCCGATGTATTCCCGTATGAATAATTCTCGAAGGCCCCATGTATTCCCGTAGGAATAATTCTCGAAGTCACACTATATTCCCATAGGAATATTTCTCGAAGGCACAATATATTCACGTAAGAATAATTCTCGAAGGCACAATATATTCCCGTGGGAATAATTCTCGAAGGCATAATATATTCCCGTAGGAATAATTCTCGAAGGCCCGATGTATTCCCGTAGGAATAATTCTCGAAGGCCCACTGTATTCCCATAGGAATAATTCTCGAAGACACACTATATTCCCCTAGGAATATTTCTCGAAGGCACAATATATATATTCACGTAGGAATAATTCTCGAAGACACATTATATTCCCGTATGAATAATTCTCGAAGGCCCGATGTATTCCCGTAGGAATAATTCTTGAAGGCCCAATGTATTACCGTAGGAATAATTCTCGAAGGCACATTATATTCCCGTAGGAATATTTCTCGAAGGCACAATATATTCACGTAAGAATAATTCTATCCATCACTTAGATTTTTATCTCAAAATTAAGAGCATCTACTATTTTTCAAATAGTGAACTTGGCCTTATATATATCTTTATAAATACCATAAATGCTTAATAAATTCCAGTAAAAATTTAGAGGATGTATCATTATATAATAAACATTAAATAAAATTTTAAGGAGTTTTGATTGGGTAAATTGCCCTCTGAGATTTATGTAGTGATAAGAGCTATTTTGATTAAATCATTAAAAATAGCACAATTTCTCGAAGGCACAATGTATTCCCGTAGGAATAATTCTTGAAGGCATAATATATTCCCGTAAGAATAATTCTCAAAGGCATAATATATCCCCGTAGGAATAATTCTCGAAGGAACAATATATTCCCGTAGGAATATTTCTCGAAGGCACAATATATTCACGTAGGAATAATTCTCGAAGGCACAATATATTCTCGTAGGAATAATTCTCGAAGGCTCGATGTATTCCCGTAGGAATAATTCTCTAAGGTCCAATGTATTCCAGTAGGAATAATTCTCGAAGGCACACTATATTTCCGTAGCAATATTTCTCGAAGGCACAATATGTTCACGTAGGGATAATTCTCGAAGACGCAATATATTCACGTAGGAACAATTCTCGAAGGCACAATATATTCACATAGGAATAATTATCGAAGACACAATATATTCCCGTAGGAATAATTCTCGAAGGCCCGATGTATTCTCGTAGGATTAATTCTCGAAGGCCCAATGTATTCCCGTAGGAATAATTCTCGAAGACACACTATATTCTCGTAGGAATATTTCTCGAAGGCACAATATATTCATGTAAGATTAATTCTCGAAGGCACAATATATTTCCGTGGGAATAATTCTCGAAGGCACAATATATTCTCGTAGGAATAATTCTCGAAGACCCGATGTATTCCCGTAGGAATAATTCTCGAAGGCCCGATGTATTCCCGTAGAAATAATTCTCGAAGGCCCACTGTATTCCCATAGGAATAATTCTCGAAGACACACTATATTCCCGTAGGAATATTTCTCGAAGGCACAATATATTCACGTAGGACTAATTCTCGAAGACACATTAATTATATTCCCGTATGAATAATTCTCGAAGGCCCGATGTATTTCTGTAAGAATAATTCTGGAAGGCCCAATGTATTACCGTAGGAATAATTCTTGAAGGCACAGTATATTCCGGTAGGAATATTTCTCGAAGGCACAATATATTCACATAGGAATAATTCTATACATCACTCAGATTTTTATCTCAAAATTAAGAGCATCTACTATTTTTCAAATAGTGAACTTGGCCTTATATATATCTTTATAAATAACATAAATGCTTAATAAATTCCAGTAAAAATCCAGAGGATGTATCATTATATAATAAACATTAAATAAAATTTTAAGGAGTTTTGATTGGGTAGATTGTCCTCTGAGATTTATTTTGTGATAAGAGCTATTTTGATTAAATCATTAAAAATAGCACAATTTCTCGAAGGCACAATGTATTCCCGTATGAATAATTCTTGAACGCACAATATATTCCCGTAGGAATAATTCTCAAAGGCATAATATATCCCCGTAGGAATAATTCTCGAAGGCACACTATATTCCCGTAGGAATATTTCTCGAAGGCACAATATATTCACGTAGGAATAATTCTCGAATGCACAATATATTCCCGTAGGAATAATTCTAGAAGGCCCGATTTATTCCCGTAGGAATAATTCTCTAAGGCCCAATGTATTCCCGTAGAAATAATTCTCGAAGGCACGCTATATTCCCGTAGCAATATTTCTCGAAGGCACAATATGTTCACGTAGGGATAATTCTCGAAGACGCAATATATTCACGTAGGACCAATTCTCGAAGGCACAATATATTCACATAAGAATAATTCTCGAAGACACAATATATTCCCATAGGAATAATTCTCGAAGGCCCGATGTATTCCCGTAGGAATAAATCTCGAAGGCCCAATGTATTCCCGTAGGAATAATTCTCGAAGACACATAATATTCCCGTAGGAATATTTCTCGAAGGCACAATATATTCACGTAAGAATAATTCTCGAAGGCACAATATAATTCTGTGGGAATAATTCTCGAAGGCACAATATATTCCCGTAGGAATAATTCTCGAAGGCCCGATGTATTCCCGTAGGAATAATTCTCGAAGGCCCAATGTATTTCAGTAGTAATAATTCTCGATGGCATAATAGATTCTCGAAGACACAATATATTCCCGTAGGAATAATTCTCAAAGGCACAATATATTCCCGTAGGAATAATTGTCGAAGGCCCGATGTATTCCCGTAGGAATAATTCTCAAAGGCCCACTGTATTCCCATAGGAATAATTCTCAAAGACACACTATATTCCCGTAGGAATATTTCTCGAAGGCACAATATATTCACGTAGGAATAATTCTCGAAGACATATTATATTCCTGTATGAATAATTCTCGAAGGCCCGGTGTATTCCCGTTGGAATAATTCTTGAAGGCCCAATGTATTACCGTAGGAATAATTCTTGAAGGCACACTATATTCCCGTAGGAATATTTCTTGAAGGCACAATATATTCACGTAGGAATAATTCTATTCATCACTCAGATTTTTATCTCAAAATTAAGAGCATCTATTATTTTTCAAATAGTCAACTTGGCCTTATATGTATCTTTATAAATACCATAAATGCTTACAAAATTCCAGTAAAAATCGAGAGGTTGTATCATTATATAATAAACATTAAATAATATTTTAAGTAGTTTTGATTGGGTAGATTGTCCTTTGAGATTTATTTAGTGATAAGAGCTATTTTGATTAAATCACTTAAAATAGCAATTTAATTAGGAAAATTTCCAATCAATTACTAATAGTGTGTATACACTCTGGCCATCTCCTGTAATTTTTTTAGAATTTTCTACTTTGTTTCAATTTCTCAGATAATTCAAAAACTAGAAAAACAACTCTATTTAATTTAAATAAAATAATAACTAGTGTCAGGAAAAACCCAAATTTTTATGTGGGATAGATATTCTTAAAAGAAACATTTTTTATGTTCATCACTTTTCCATTAGAGCCTTATATCACCCTCCAAAAAATTAAAAAACTTAAATAAAGAAAATAATAAAATTTATAAAAATTTTGAATAGTAATATGCATGGATGTTAGCCTTACGACCCTTCCCCGTCGCTGGTCGGACGACCAAGGCTTTGCCACCAGCCGACTCTTAGGGGGCGGGTGCTCCCTCCGACGGTGGTCTGCCGCCGCCGTCCACCCCCGCAACGGCCACCCCCGGAGCTAGTTTTTTTATTTTTAAAAAGGATCGGAGGAGGGGGGGACGGTGTCGATGCTCCGGCCGCCGAAGTTCGCATGCGATGCGTCCAAAAGGTAGGGAGGAAAGAGAGGAGAAGGTCCCACCTTATTTGAGTTCCTCTGGGAGCCCTCCGACGGACTTGCCATGGGAGGGTGGTGGGGTGGCGGAGCTTGCTTCCCATTCTCCGACGAGGTGGAGATCCGGCAGGGGGGATGGCCTGCTTGGGCTCGACTGAGCTGGGGGAGAGGGGTCTTCTTTCCTACATATTGGGGGGGGGGGGGGGGGGGGGCTTATATAGAAGTGGCTGAGATCCCTCCTCCCTCTCCTTCCTCTTCTCTCTCTCGGGTAAGAATTAAGAATCCCTAGTTGGGTTTAGCCAACTTTGGTTGGGTTAGGGGCAGCTGGCAAGGGTTGAGTGGAGTGTAGAGTGTGTTGGTGGGATTAGTGGCTGGGGGTTGGGCTTAAAATATCTCATCCCACTTCTTGGTTTAGCCTAGGTTTCAGTTTGGTTTTGGCTAGGCTTGGAGTTAGCCTTGGTCCAAACCTAAAAATTACTCATGCCTGAATTCCCTTGGCCTGCCTTGGGATTAGTGCTTATTTGCATGGGGAGAGTCGGGTTAGCTTAAATGAGTGGGTTTTGGTTTTGAAAACCTCTTAAGGAAGGAGTTTGACCAATGTAAACCCTAAGTGGGCCCCCCATGTAAGTCAAGGTCAACATGGGTCCGAGTCATCGAGCATCGAGTCAATATTGACGCGATGGGGTTGAATGTAAACGTTCACGTATCTCGAAGCTTCATATAATTTTACGAGCAATATTTTTATTTACTTGACTAAACGATGTTAGAATTGAACGGAACGAATTGGTTGTACTTGTATCGACCCTACGTGTCTAGCGCAACTGACAGAATTCAATTCGGAGTTCGTTTGCTCAATATTCCAAAATGGCGTTGTTGTGATACTCGATGTTACTCAAAATAATCGTCCTCCAAACAACCTCGGATTGCAACGAAATGAGTTCTGTTACACTCGTATCGACCATACAAGTCTAACAGAACCGATGGAACTCAATTCGAAGCACGTATGCTCACACTACACAAATAGCGTTGTCGTGGCGCGCTATAGTACTCAAAATAGGCACTTTCACCAAATGACCTCAGATTGGAATGAAACGAGTTCCGTTGTACTCGTATCGACCACACGAGTCTAACACAACTATCAGAAGTTAATTCGTAGCATGTATGATCACTATACTAAAATAGCATCGTCGTGACGCGCTACGGTACTCAAAATAGTCACTTTCACCAAATGCCCTCAGATTTGAACGAAATGAATTATGTTGCACTCGTATCGACCACACGAGTCTAACGCAACTGGTGGAAGATAATTCTAAGCACGTATGCTCACTATACCAAAATAGCGTCGTCGTGACGCGCTACGGTACTCAAAATGACCACTTTCACCAAATGACCTCGGATTGGAATGAAACGAGTTTCGTTGCACTCGTATCGACCACACGAGTCTAACACAACTGACGAAAGTCAATTCGGAGCACATATGCTCATTGCACTACTTTGTTGTTGTTTCGAAGCACAATGCTACACAAAACAATCATTTCTATAAATGACCCGACCTAGTGGCTCAATTCTCCAAGCTTAAATCTGTGCTCCCTATTATTGACTCCTTCTCTTCTCAATCCAACAGAAGAGGACTAGGATTCAATAAAATGGAAGCAGGAGAAGGGAGTGGAGAAAAGAGCAGGGGTAAGGCTAAGCCCCAAACCACCTTTCAAAAGGTATTACTTCCTTCCAACAGGTATGACCATGAAAACATGTATGGTCACTAGAAGAATGGAAGTACCTATAGGAAGGAAAATACTCCTTCCCATGGTGGAAGAAAGGGAATGGGATTGAGTGCTATGAAGGATCCCCATGAGGAAATTCAAATGGCCCAACATGGACTATTTGTATTTGGTACATCAGCCCCTTCATACAAGAATAAGAACGCAAGCTCTTCTGAATTTATTTCAGCTAAGAACATGACAGCTGTCAAATCTGTTGACAAGCCTTGTTGCTCAGTGTCAAATGCCATCAGATCTTGTATGGGTGCCAAGCCAAAGCAAGCTGATGCCATCAGGACGAAGGTCGGGTCGTGGTTTTCTATGACCCGACCTAAGCTCATCGAAGGGCTCAATTGAACCGATTGGACCCCTTTCTAAAGTTGGGATGTAACATCCAGTCTATAAGTTAAGGGGTCGATCCGCTCCAGATCCTATAAGGCCCTGTGTATCTAGGATTAAGCTTCTTTTGTCCCCGCACCCGTGAGACACTACGCGCTAGACGTATTTTCAAGAAAACCCTGTCTCCTACCTATAACTTTACCTCACGATGCCTCACATCATAATATTTGGACCGCCTGCTCTGCGCCTCTTGCATTCAGTCTCGTAACAGTCGAATCTGAGCATTCGAGTCCTCTACTTTGTCTGATCCAAGCGCCTAAGATCCTCGACCTGGACTTAAGAAGGCGGAGTCCTGCACTTCTGCTCATAAAGAGTCTCGAGGGAGCCATGCCAATACTCACCTGGTAACTGTTTCAAACGTACCTTGTTCAAGGGTGATAGTCTCTCCTATTATGGTTGTGCGGTGTGCAGTCCTAATAGCCCAAGAGACTCCAGCGATCACCTCATCCAGAGTCTCTTACCCTTTCGGGTACCCAAATACCTCAAATTCTTGGGATCTGACAAGGTTTCGCCGCACACTCCATATAGGTACTGCCTTCATACCTCCACTTGTTCCCATTTTCTGACCTACTGGGTACGTCACTGAGTCCATTACTATAGTAATTACTAGTTTCAACCTCGACTATGCCCCGAATTCATAATTTTCACCGATCTAATAACTAATATCCACATGAGGTTGACGCTCTTATTTACAAAAAAAATTCGACTTTATCCTTCGAGACATGCTTTTGCGATAAGTTTCTTCAATTCTTGTTCATCGGAAGTCAATTCGGAGCTCATTTGCTCGAAACGTTATTTCGGGGTGGTTGTGTAGAACAAACCCACTCAAAATGGTCATTTCCCTTAAAGGACCTTGAATCGGAGTGAAACGAGTTCCATTGCACTCATATTACTCGTATTGACTATATAAGTCTAATGCAACTGACAGAAGTTGATTCGGAGCTCATTTGCTCAAAATGTTACTTCGGTGTGGTTGTGTAACACAACCCACTCAAAATGGTCATTTCCCTTAAATGACCTCGGATTGTAGAGAAATAAGTTATGTTGTGTAACATCCCCAGAACAACTAGACCCCTAAGATGCATTTTGTTATGACAAGGTCATGACATTGCTCTAAGAGGACAAAATGGCCTTAAGAACCAAAGTGAATAGTTAAAATCACCTTGGTGTGCAAATAGCCAAATTGAGCCCAAAGCTTAGGGCTTGATAATTGAGCTTCAAATGTCAAGTGGACCCCACTAACACTCCCTAAACCCCTTAGGGATCCCCTTGGGTCATTTAGGACCCATTGAGGTCAACCAAATTGATCAATTTGGCCAAGGTCAACGTTATGCCCAAATAAGTCAACCATCCCTATTAAGGGTCAATTATGGTTCAAATGATCAAATTAACCCCACCAATGTATTACAAACCCTAGTTGGGGTACAATGGACCCAAAAGCCCCATATATTGGTCATCAATTGGTCCAATTTGACCAAAGTCAACGTTCCCCCAATCTTGGTCAAAATCACACGTATTGGCAAAATTGACCCAATTGAGGCACCACCATGACCCAATCAACATTGGTTGGAGTCAAGGGACTCAAGACCAACACATTGGACTAGCCAGCTGACCTATTTGACCAAGTCAACCCAAAAGTCAACATTTGGTCAAATATGCCTAAAATTGGCTTATATGAAATCAAACCAAATCCCCATGGACTAAGGCCCTCAATAGAGGCCTATTCTGAGGCCCAAGAGCCAATTACCATGCTTGCCCCTCAGAAATTTGAAGAAGGTGACATGCAAGGGTGAATTTGAGATTTTCCCCAATTTGGAAAGAGACAAACCCATGAATTCATGGGGAGAGCTCCACTTGGCACTTTAATGCTCTTCCCAAGCCTCCCTCTGAACCCAGGGAGTAATTCCCAGCAGTTTCCAGGCCGGCCAGCTGCCAGGTGGAGCTCAATTTAGAGCTTATTGGCCGGCCAAGAGGTGGCATTAATGGCAACCTTGGATATAGCCTCCCCCCGACCCTGTTTAGACCCCCCATTAGCTTCAGAATGTGCCAAGGAGGTGAAGCCCCATGATTTCAGAGGGAGACAAGCTATGAGGAGGAAGATCGAGCAAGGAAATGGATCTTGGATTCGGCCATGGCAAGTGCAGAAATTCCCCTCCCTAAGCCCTATTAAAGGCAAGTTCCTTCCCCTCTCCATCTGTGCTAGCTTCCCCCTTTCTTCTCTTTTTAAAATCAATGAAGAAATGGTGAAATCGCCATTTCATTTTTGTGTTCCAAGCTCGAAAACGGAAATAGCGGCAGGCCTACTCCGGCCACCTCCGGATGTGATCTCACCTCCATTCGGTAGCCCTAGGTTGGGTGGAGGTGGTGTCGGGAGCGTTTGGCCGGAGACGGCCTCAGTTCGCCGGAAAACAGCCCGCAAAATGGCCCAGGCGCCGCAAATCTCAGCCGTCCGCGCCTTGAGGAAGACGAAATCATAGCCATCGATTAATTATAATTAAATAATTTTTGATTTATATCCTTTTTATAATACCAAGTATATGCCAGCAGTGGTTGTAAAAATTCTATAAAATAATGGGCTAAGATTCAGAGAAAACTTTGAATACCAAACTTGTAGCCTATGCTTCCAAGTATCTCCAGTAAAATTTTAGTGATTTTTGGAGCATCATAGTAACCTGTATGAATTTTCTTGTGAGTTATAAGTGTTAGACTAAAATAGGGCTGGGACCCTAAAATAAATCTGGAAAATTATAGGACTTGAATTAGGGGTATTGACCAACATGAATGTTGTAGATAAGAACCCAAGGAATTCATAGAAATTAACCTTGCTTGAATTGGAGTTCTACAACTCATTTTATGATTTTTCTAGTGTAGACCATGAATACTCCTATTGCATGCAAGTTGTTGGAATTTTTATAAAAATACTTATTAAGTTTTTGGAAAGGCCATCAACATGAAACATGTGTGACTAGGCCTTAACCAACTCAGGGAGATTAGTTTGGGCCACTTTGAGCCTTGTAACTCCTTGAATCTATTTTGGGATAATGGGTGTATTATCGTAGCTTGGATCTTAGAAAAATTACTTAGGTTGTCATATACATCCAAGTACTCTGAAATTTGGGGCATGATGATTTCATGCTCCTACCATGACACTGCCAAAAATCTAGATGGTTAGGAGTACATGTTCCATGGTTTTTAGCAAAACATGACTTTTGCCAAATGATTAAATTAGGTGACTTAAATAATCCAAATCACCCCAAAATTGGGGTGATGGACTCCTTATAGCTTAGGGAGGCTCTGGTTAAAATTTCAACTCATGTGCATGGGTGGATTTTTCTGAGCTTCAAATTGAAGTTTGTGTCTTAAGAGGAAATTGGGGTGCAAATAGCCATTTAGGGCTTGTTGAGGTTTTAGATGGGTTTGAAGGTGAGAATCACCTTGCATGCCACTAAAACTTTGGCCATGCAAGTAGGGTGACCTAACTATCCAAACCCTAGAGTGTGGAGGTCATTAGAGCTTGAATTATTAAGTTTTTCTATTTAATTTAAATTGTCACACTTTGTATTAATGAATATTATGGACAAATACTCCTTGGAAAATTATGAAACTTAGGCACTGATGTTTTTAGGTCAATATCATACTTCTGTGATTTTATCAGAATTTATTGTGACCTGTAGATGGTGGTTGTAGTGTAAACCCTTATTGGCACACCACTTATATTAAATGATTATTATGGACAAATACTACTTGGAAAATTATGAAACTTAGGCATTGCTGTTTTTAGGTCAATATTATAATTCTGCGCTTTTATCAGAATTTATTGTGACATGTAGATTGTGGTTGTAGTGTAAACCCTTATTGGCACACCACTTGTATTAAATGATTATTATGGACAAATACTACTTCAAAAATTATGAAACTTAGGCATTCCTGTTTTAGGTCAATATTAAACTTCTATGATTTTATCAGAATTTATTGTGACATGTAGATGGTGGTTGTAGTGTAAATCCTTATTGGCACACCACTTGTATTAAATGATTATTATGGACAAATACTACTTGGAAAATTATGAAACATAGGCATTGCTGTTTTTAGGTCAATATTATACTTCTGTGATTTTATCAGAATTTATTGTGATCTGTAGATGGTGGTTGTAGTGTAAACCCTTATTGGCACACCACTTGTATTAAATGAATATTATGGACAAATACTCCTTGGAAAATTATGAAACTTAGGCACTGATTGTTGAAACCGATTTCTCGATCTCCTGTGGAGCTCGGGGCCCTCAACGAATTGAGGGGCGACTAGCCCTTACCGGTCCCTCGGAAGAGATAGGCAGATAACTCGGACAAAGAAGACCCTGGTCTCAGCAAGGAGGTCCCTCCACTAACCCGGAAAATCGTTGAGCGCTTCCCCTCCCAAGCCAAAGCTAAGACTCGGGCACCTTGGAGAGCTAGAGAGCCCAAACCAAAGCGACCTATGGAGAGAAGAAGGCTCAAAGATTCTGAAACTGGTCCTCCTCCAAGGTGCCCTTTAAGATCTATTTATAGATTTTGGTTTTGTGGTCTGTCAATAGCCAAGTCTCGCTGTCAATTCTTACTATCCGCACCCCAAATTAGTCTGCTAACAGCCAAACTCCACTGTTTGGAGGGGCTAGCCGCAGACAACCAGGAGTTTTCTGGTAAAAGACCACCCCAGGTACCGGCGAACCAGAGACCCTTGACCTGTTCTAGCGAACACGGGGCTCGCCAAAATGTCTGGCTGGCTCGCCTGCCTCTAGTGCTCGCCTGCCGAACCGCTCTTTAGCGAGTCGGGCTCGCCAAAATGGCTAAATGTACCCCAGAAGCGGCTATTTGCACCCCAAGGTCCCGGGCCTCCCTAGCGAACTCCTTCGACCGGCTGGCTCGCCTGCCTCTAGGGCTCGCCTGCCGAACCGCTCTTTAGCGAGTCGGGCTCGCCAAAATGGCTAACTGTACCCCAGAAGCGGCTATTTGCACCCCAAGGTCCCGGGCCTCCCTAGCGAACTCCTTTGACCGGCTGGCTCGCCTGCCTCTAGGGCCTCTCGCTCTTCTTGGGCTCGCCCTGCCTGGCTCGCCCATCTCTGGCTCGCTCCCTTGGGTATGCGAACCTGGGACCCTTCCAGGCGAACATCGGGGTTGTACACAATCCCCGCTCTTCGCGAGGTTGTCTTGAGCTCGCGAAGAAACATCCAACCCCTGGTGTTCGCCGATTCGGCTGACGTGGCGGGAATCTTTCGGTGGGTCCCACGTCCAAAACTATAAATACCGTCCACTGCAGCTAGTGATCGAGGTTTTCCTTCCCCTTCTTCCTCGCAGGAAACAACCTCTCCCGAATGTCTTCTAAGCCGAGCGCGTTGGATCGGTTGAAGGCTTCCAGGGAGATGGCGAAGGCCCAGGCCGCCGGACGCAACGCCTGGATGTTCAACCCCACCACATCCCCTTCCCCCCAGACTAAGAAGGCCAAGACAGTTTGGAGGTCGCAGGGGGAGGACGTGTCGTCACCTCCTGCCTCGCCTCTGCTGCTGAATACCGGGCTCGCGCAACAGGTATTCTTCGTCTAGACTTTTTATTCCGACTCCCTATTCACTCCTTCCCCTCTCGCAGAATCCTCCACCTGAGGAACACCTGGCGGGCCTCACGCTGACCTCTTCTCACGCTCCGTCCCCAGCGAAGTTGGGATCGCTAGATGCTGGGACCTGGCTGACCTCTTCTTACGCTCGCCCCCTGATCCTACTAGTTCTTCCTTCGCAGACATTTCAGAAGCCACGTCTGAGTCAGAGCACGGGAGGGTGGAGATGTCACCACCGCCCTCGTCGAGCCAGATGGAAGACTTCTTGGGTGACCCAGGCGACCCCGAGCGAATGAAGAGACGGGTGTCAGAGGTGCTTCAGAAGCATGGTATGATGCTGCGCGAGCTGGAGGAGCGATATGACTCGGACCGAGCTTCCTTCAACGAGAGATTTGTCGTGATGGAGGACGCGAATGCGCGCTTGCTCGCTGAGGCGGGGCCGGTGATTCGCGCAGACGTTACCTCGCCCGGTGTGCATATCTCGCGGGGCGAGGATCAAGCACACTTAATCCTGAGCGAGTTCAAAGCACTTCGCGAATACCACTATCCGAGAGTGCCGCCGCGTGCGGGGAAGCGAGTCCGGGGTCGCTGGAAATGGCTTCCTTACCCCTGAGCCTGCCGCGGGTTGATTTTTACTATCCCCTTGCTTTTATTTCTTTCATGACGCTTCTGTTTGAACAATCTCTGTGGTGTGGTAATGCTTGCGAGTCCATCGTGACTCGCCTTTTATCATTTTTTGTTCTGCCCTTTATTTTTGTGGAGCGTCTGTGGCTTATTCCGTTCGCTCGCCGTGTTTGATACAATTGCCCTCGTGGAGCGCCCGCGAGCTTCTGGGCGACGTTGTGCCCAAACTTTCCTTCCCTCACGGGCTGGCCTCAGGCGGGGCTTAATTATCGCGCGGTGGCGAGCCCGGGATCGCAAGGCTGTAGTTTAATCGAGTAGAAATCTACTTTATTTTCGCTATCCGCACCCCCGACGCTTCGATTCTCGTGCCCCTCTTAGTTTCCTACAAATAGTTCGGATTCATTTTTCCATCCGTCGCATTTATTTCTCTAATCCTCTCGCGTCTACGCTCGTTTCCGTTCTCGCAAGCTCGTGTTCGCGTTCGCCGTTTGCAGGCTGCCTCTTCCTGACTCGATGCGAACAAATCAGTTAGTGGGAGCGGATGGTGAGAGTGAGGGGCGGTCAAGATGCGCCTCCGCGTTTCAAGCCCATGAATTCTACTGCGCGAACATCACGGCAGAGGAGTACAAACATGCCGTGGATCGTTATCTTCCGGAGGGTTATTCGGCTCGCTGTCCAAGCGAGAGATCTACATTGAACGAGACCGAGGCTGACGAACTCGCGATTCCCATTGCTCACTTCGAGAATGGGTTGCGACTCCCTTTATGGCATGAAATCCGTCAGGTACTTCGCTTAGCCTTCTCGCCGTTCCCTGTTCGCCATCGCGACTTTTTCACCTTTCTTTGCAGGTGCTACGGTATTATGGGGTGCTGCCGAGCCAGCTGACCCTGAATGCGATCGCGGACATTGTCGCGTTCGCCAGTTACATGCGGGAGGAGAGGATCGAGTTCAGCCTACTCATCTTCCGCAAAGTGTTTTCCTTTCGCGCCTTCCAGGATGGGACCACCTACTTCGCGAGTCAGCACGTCACCGTCTGCGAGACGGTGAACAAGAGTCACTACTGGACTCAGAAGTTCATCCTGGTGAAGGTACCCTTCGGTAACCTCCACTTCACCCCTCTTCAACGGGATGACGCCACCTACCGCCCTCCGAGCTCGCTGGGCGGTGCCGACGCCAAACTCCTCCAATACCTCTCCGGAAAAAAACTTCGAAGTCGCCCATCTGCGGCGCAACGTCGACTCGCTACTCGTAGTTCCTCAAGGGGAAGGTATGGCTCGCTTTCGCCCCACTCTCCTTTCCTTTTTCTTCGCTGTGTAACGCTTTTACTCTTCAGGCGAGAGCGAGATCCCTGTTAATCCTCCGCACGTGCAAGGCACCGCTCTCACGGCGGACACTCTCGCGACCGCGGCAGCAGAGGCTTGCCGCGATCTTCCTATCACCGGGTCCGGCAATAAGCGGCCTCCGTCTGCGAGCCAGCCTGGTTCGCAACCCTCCTCTAAGAAGCCGAAGGGGAAAACCCTCGTCGTCAAAGACAAGAGAGCGGTCGTCGATCTGAGCGAGACCGACGGCTCGCCCCCTTCTCCTGCGAAACAGCCAGACCCGATGGCGAGCCAGGGCGCCGGGAGCTCTTCCACAACCCCCCAACCCAAGGGCCATAAGAACTTTGGTCTGGGTGAGAAGGTTTCTGATATCCTTGGCGAGCCCCTGCTCGCTTGGGATCCTGACGCCAACCGGATTTCTTGCTCCACCCTTCACCCCTCCTGGGTGGAGCTTGGTATGGCCGGGGAGGAGGCGTTCTCTCTCTCCTTCGGCTTATATGGCCGCGAGGACGCCGCCGCCTATAAAGAGATGGGGCCAAGGCAACTGGTCTATGAAGAAATGCGAGCCCAGTTCTGCTCGACGGAGCTCGCACATATGGCGGGGCGCCGTTATCTGCAGGCGGATAGGGATATCCGCGCGTACAGGGAGGAGCTTAAGAGGGCTCGCGAGGAGATCAAGGGCCTTAAGGAGAGAGAGGAAGCGTCGGAAAGCCTCCTCGCCGGGATGCAGTGCAAGATGGTAAGCGGCCCTTGGGCCTCTTTTCTTCGCTGTTCGCGACTTCCGATCTTTGTCTTAACTCGTTTGATGCTGACTCAGGATGCCGATGTAGCAACCAAGCTTCTCGCTCACAACGGCGAGCTGGAGTTGGAGAATAGCATGTTGAAGGCTCGGGTGTACGAGCTGGTTCGCAGCGTGCTACCTCCTTCTCCTGGGCGAGCCAGGTCTCAACAGAGGGTCGCCGAAAGAGAGGAACAGAGACGGCGAGATGCACAGGAGGTCGCCAACCTCGTCTTCACGACCCTGAAGAACGCGAGCCTGCTTGCGGAAGACGCGATGGAGTTTACAGCCGAACACGTCTGCCCGGACCTCTTCGACTTGGCGCCATGGTTGGGGGCTCGCAAGAATGGCGAGGGCCCCCCAGAGTGAACCCCCTTAGCCTCTCTTCTCTCATTATTTTGAATGTACATTATTCTTTTTGGGCTGGCGAGATCGCCGCCGAACATAGAAAAATCTTGGGGAATGATATTTATAATTTTTTCGTTAGTATTTATGCGCGTGCTCGCGTTTTCTTTTTTCTCCCGTATTTGATCTCTTTCTTCTGAACTCTCATGACTGGTTATGCGGCAGTGCTTCCGGGGGGGCTCGCGAATGCATGTGTCTGGGCTCGCCTCGCCAGGGTTCTCCTCTTGTGGATCTCGCGAACCCGGGCTATCGCCGCCCGCGGATACTGCCCGGCGAACCCGACCTTGGCGAGCTTGAGCCTCGACATCCTGCGAATCAAAACTCCCCGACTTTAGCATCGCAACCTGCCACCTCAGGCCCTTCCAGCCTCAACCCTTTCGATTTTGCGAACCAAGCCCTTCTGGCTATAACACCTCAACCTGCTATCTTAGGTCCTGATTTCTATTACCAGCCTCTCCAGAGATCAACCTGAACCCCCCGTCTGGGTGAGAGCCCGGGAACGGAATCGATCTGGGGCATTCCAGCACCAACATATCCAACCTTGCCAACCTCTCCAGAGATCAACCTGAACCCCCCATCTAGGTGAGAGCCAGGGAGCGGAATCGATCTGGGGCATTCCAGCACCAACATATCCAACCTTGCCAGCCTCTCCAGAGATCAACCTGAACCCCCCGTCTAGGTGAGAGCCCGGGAGCGGAATCGATCTGGGGCATTCCAGCACCAACATATCCAACCTTGCCAGCCTCTCCAGAGATCAACCTGAACCCCCCGTATAGGTGAGAGCACAGGAGCGGAATCGATCCGGGGCATTCCAGCACCAACATATCCAACCTTGCCAGCCTCTCTAGAGATCAACCTGAACCCCCCGTCTAGGTGAGAGCCCGGGAGCGGAATCGATCTGGGGCATTCCAGCACCAACATATCCAACCTTGCCAGCCTCTCCAGAGATCAACCTGAACCCCCCCCCCCCCCCCCCCCCCCCCGTCTAGGTGAGAGCCCGGGAGCGGAATCGATCTGGGGCATTCCAGCACCAACATATCCAACCTTGCCAGCCTCTCCAGAGATCAACCTGAACCCTCCGTCTAGGTGAGAGCCCGGGAGCGGAATCGATCTGGGGCATTCCAGCACCAACATATCCAACCTTGCCAGCCTCTCCAGAGATCAACCTGAACCCCCCGTCTAGGTGAGAGCCCGGGAGCGGAATCGATCTGGGGCATTCCAGCACCAACATATCCAACCTTGCCAGCCTCTCCAGAGATCAACCTGAACCCCCCGTCTAGGTGAGATCCCGGGAGCGGAAACGATCTGGGGCATTCCAGCACCAACATATCCAACCTTGCCAGCCTCTCCAGAGATCAACCTGAACCCCCCGTCTAGGTGAAAGCCCGTGAGCGGAATCGATCTGGGGCATTCCAGCACCAACATATCCAACCTTGCCAGCCTCTCCAGAGATCAACCTGAACCCCCCGTCTAGGTGAGAGCCCGGGAGCGGAATCGATCTGGGGCATTCCAGCTCCAATATATCCAGACTGTGTCATGTCGGCACGGCAGTAGTCATAAGCATTATAAAAAAGGAGTAGGACATTCAGTAAACAATATAATAAAGCTTTTAAGGGTAAAATCGTTTCAAATCATCCCCACTCCTGGCTCGGTCGAGGGGCACCCCCTCCACATCCTGGAGGTGATATCCCCCCGACTTGAGCACCCCGCTTACAATATATGGACCCTCCCAGTTGGGGTTAAGCTTACCCACCGCGGCCCCTCTGCCGGCCGCATCGACCTTCTTCAGGACCAGGTCCCCTTTCTGAAAGTGCTTTATCCGGATATGTTTGTCAAAATATCGAGCCATCCGCCGCTTGACCTCTTCCTGCCTGATGGTGGCCAAGTCCCGGAGTTCTTCCACCAGGTCCAAAGATAGCCTCTGCTCTGCATTGTTATCTTCCAGCCACTCTTCATCCCCCTCGCTCGCAGCGATCACCCGGGGGGTCTTTACCTCGAACTCTATGGGGAGAACGGCCTCGGATCCGTGAGAGAGCTTGAATGGGGTCTCCCCGGTGGTGGTATTCGGGGTGGTCCTCATGGCCCAGAGGACGGAGGGTAGCTGTTCTACCCAGTTTCCCCGGAGGTTTTCTACTTTCTTTTTTAATAGGTCAATGATTATTTTGTTCGCGGCCTCCACCTGCCCATTGCTCCTCGGGTGGTGGACCGACGCGAACCTGAGGTCGATGCCGAGCTGAGTGCAGAAGCCAACAAACTCTTCACTAGCAAACTGCGGCCCATTGTCCGTCACTATAGCTAGAGGTAACCCGTGCCTGCAAATTATCTCTCCCCATACAAAATTCCTTACAACCTGAGAGGTTACCTTAGCGAGTGCTTTCACTTCTACCCACTTGGAGAAGTAGTCGATCATGACCAGCAGGAACTTCCTCTGGCCGCTGGCTTGGGGAAAGGGACCGACCAGATCCAGCCCCCATATGGCGAAGGGCCAGGGAGCCGTGATGGTTCGGATCCTTTGAGCTGGGAGGAGTTGGAGCGGAGCATAGAGCTGGCACTTCGGACACTTTCTCGCGAACTCTGCCGCATCCTTGCTGAGAGTGGGCCAGAAGTAGCCTTGCCTCAACACCCTCCCTTCCAGGGTCCGACTCCCGGAGTGGCTGCCGCACTCCCCGAAGTGGATTTCTTCCAGGACTCTCGGAACCTCCTCCTCGGAAACACAACGGGCCAGGAGTCCCGAGAGAGTTTTCCTATATAGCCCTCCTGCATGCAAGGAGTAATAAGCGGACTTATACCTGAAGCGCCTCTTGTCCACGTCCTCTCCAGGGAACTGCCCGGAGGATAGGAAGGTGATGAACGGATCCATCCACGAGGCTCGTTGATCCACCTCCATCAATTTTCCTTCCTCGATGGAGGGCCGGAAGAGTTCCGAAGTCGTCCCTCCCGCTCGGGGACCGAACTTGGCTAAGAGGTCCGCCTGTGTGCTCTCCTCCCTCGGCACGTGCATAATGGAGAAGGTGCGGAACTGCCCGATGACCCCCTTAACCTTCTCCAGGTATAGCAGGAGGGCCGGGTCCTTTGCTTCAAACTCTCCCTTGATCTGGCATGCTACCACCATGGAGTCCGTGGAGACCTCCACGTCCTGCACTCCCAGTTCTCGGGCCAGCCGAAGGCCCGCTATCACCGCTTCGTACTCAGCCTGGTTGTTGGTAATTGGGAAACGGATGTTCAAGGCTTGCTCGATCCGAGTCCCCTGAGGACTTACCAGGACCATTCCCCCTCCATAGGAGTATTTTCCCGACGCTCCGTCCACCAACATCTTCCATGCCTCTGGGGGAGGTGGCTCGTGCTCCCCCACTTCGGCTGCATAGTCGGCCATGAAGTCTGCCACCGCCTGGGCCCTGATGGACGTCCTGGGCACGAACGTGATATTGAATTCACTTAGCTCCACGGACCACTTTGCCAACCTCCCTGAGTGCTCCACTCCTTCCATGATTTTACGGAGCGGGTGGTCCATCACCACCTTGATTGAATGGGCTTGAAAGTAAGGCCGGAGCCTCCGGGTTGACACCACCAATGCGAAGGCCAACTTTTCCAAGATCGGGTACCGGAGCTCTGCCTTCTTCAGCACTCGGCTGACGTAGTAGATAGGAAACTGTTTCTTCCCCTCCTCCCGGATCAACACGGAACTTACTGCTTCGGACCCTACCCTCAGGTACAGGGATAGGTCTTCTCCTGGCCTCGGTCCCTGGAGCAGAGGGGTTTGGGTGAGCTGTTCTTTCAGAGCCTGGAAGGCTTCCTCGCACTCCCGGGTCCATTCAAACTTCTTGTTGCCCCGCAGCACCTTGAAAAAAGGTGCACACTTTTCTCCCGCCTTGGAGAGGAACCTGCTGAGCCCAGCCAACTTCCCTGTAAGGCTCTGACCCTCCTTTGGATTCTTTGATGACCCCAACTCCATTACCGCCTTAACCTTGTCCGGGTTGGGCTCCACCCCCGCGGGGGTGAGTAAGTGGCCTAGGAACTTTCCTCGGCTTGCCCCGAAGACACACTTCAAGGGATTGAGTTTCATCTTGTACCGCCGCAGGGTCCCGAACGTCTCCTCAAGGTCTTGGAGGTGAGACCCAAGGTCTCGGCTCTTCACCATGAGGTCGTCAACATAGACTTCTAAATTTCTTCCTTTCTGCTCGCGGAAGACCCTATCCATCATCCTTTGGTACGTAGCCCCTGCGTTCTTGAGCCCAAAGGGCATCATCTTATAGCAATAACATCCATCCCCCGTGATGAAGGAAACATCCTTGATGTCCGGGGGGTGCATGCGGATTTGATGGTAACCTGAAAAAGCATCTAAGAAAGACATTACAGAAAAACCAACGGCTGAGTCAACCAGCGCGTCGATTCTGGGCAGGGGGTAGCAATCTTTCGGGCATGATTTATTAAGAAGCGAAAAGTCGATACACATACGCCACTTACCTCCTCCCTTTTTTACCATAACTACGTTGGAGACCCAGCCCGGGTACTGGATCTCTGATACAAAACCTGCCTGCAGAAGTTTACCCACCTCCTCTCGGATGGGTCCTTCCAGCTTGTCGGCGATAGCCCTCCTCTTCTGGCGGATGGGGCGGGTGCCGGGGTCGAGGTTGAGGCGATGGCAAGCCACATCCGCGTCGATCCCGGGCATTTCCGCGGCGCTCCATGCGAAGACGTCTACATTTTTCTGCACGCAGGCCAGGATCTCGGCCTGCTCCTTCGGGTTGAGCTCTCCGCTGATTCGGACCTTTTCCACCACCCCGAGCCGAGTGGTGACTTCAAGTTCCACGACCTCATCCACGACCTCCAGCCTGGATTGCTCTCCCCAAGCCCTCTCCTCCTCGACATAAGCGGGAGCCTGGGTTCCCTCCTCGACCTCCTTTTCTACCACCATCTGCTCTTCCGCCCTTCCCTCCTGGGCCTTCTCTTCTTCCTCCTCTCCCTCCGCCCGGGGTCCCTCAACTACCCCTTCCTGGGCATGGACTTCATCTCCCTCCATCTTTTCCTCGGCTACCTCCATACCTCCGGCTTCGGCTGCCTCCTCCATCATCCTATCCCATTCCTCGGCTTCTCCCATCCAGGAGATGGTGTTGACAGCCGTTACGTAGCACTGTCTCGCCACCTTGGGATCCCCCCTGATCCGCACCTGAACCCCTCCGTCGTTGAACTTAAGGCATTGGTGAAAGGTGGAAGGGACACAGCGGAACGCGCTGATGAGTGGGCGTCCGAAGATGGCGCTGTAACTGCTTGGGGCATCCACTATGACAAAACGACAGTTCCGGGACTGCCCACCCAGGGTCACATGAAGCCCTACTCCCCCTTCTACTTCCTTCCTCTCCCCCGAGAATCCGAACAGAGGGCCATCTGAGGCCAACACCCTCCTGGGCTCCACCTCCATCTTATCGAACGCCTTCTTGAAGATGACGTTGACCGAACTTCCGTTGTCCACTAGGATCCGGGAGACGGTGAAGTTCTCGATCGCCGTCTGAATAACCAGTGCGTCGCAGAACGGGTCCTCATAGCCCGGCATGTCTTTCTGGGTGAAAACGATTTTTTCGGCTGGGGGTGGAGCGGTGGATGTCGAGGCCACGCTCCGGCGGTAGATGGTATGGAGGCTAGCCTTGCGGGTCGCCTCCACCCCTACCCCCCCATGGATCACCCCGATCCCTCCTCTACTTCCCATATCGGTTCTATCCTCACACCTTTCCTCATCCTCCTCTCGAGGTTCGACCTCCACGATCCTTACTGGCTGCTGCTGTGGTGGCGCGGATGCTCTGCCCCTCTTTACTTCTAGGAACTCAGGACAGGTGTCCGTCGAGTGACCTTCCACATCATGGAAGATACAATATGGCAACGCCACTTCCCTTGCCTCGGTCTCTGCCACCCTATTCCTTCTCCTCCTAGCGGCTGCTGTTTCCACCTCTCCTCCCCTTCCTCTTCCTCTACCTCTTCCCCGTCCAATTGCCATGGCCTGTTGGGGAGGGTGAGGCATTTGCATCGGACCTTGCCTCCACCTTAACTGGGGGGGGGGGGGGGGGGGGGGGGGGGGGGGGGGGCGGGCCTCCATTGATCTCCGACATGCTTACCCCTTCCTGGGCCGTAACCCCTTCCCTGCCCATGCGCTCCTCCACCTTGCGGCCTCCATTCCCCCTCCGGGGCCCGGGGCTCTTCCCTTCTCCTGACCTCCTGCTGCCTCACCTCCGGCTCACTGAGCTTTGCTAGCCTCTTGGTGAGCTCTGGATTGGCTTCTTCACTCGCGACTTCCTATGACACCCTCTCCATCAGCTCTTCATAGGAGACGGGGGCTTTTCTCTTCAACGCCATCTTGAAGAAACTCTCTTTCAACCCGACCGTGAAGGCGAGTTGGAGTGCAAACCCAGGCATCTCCTGAGTGAGCTGCACTTCCTCCTGGAACCGATCGGCATACTGAGCCAGCGACTCCCGGGGTCCCTGCTTCACTGCGAAGAGGGAATCAGCGTCCTTCTTCCTCTTTTTTGAGGTCGAGAACCTCAGCAAAAAACTTCGGCGCAAATCCTCGAACGAGTACATTGACCCTGCAGGGAGATGGTGGAACCAGTCCCTGGCCTTCTCCTTGAGGGTGACGGCAAAGAGCCGACACTTGAAGGCATCTGACATCGGCCTGATGGAGACTGAGTCTTCGAAACTCTGCAGGTGCTGGACAGGGTCATCTCTTCCGTTGTAGTACACCCGGTCCCATTCTCCAAATCCCCCAGGGACGGGTGCGGAAAGCACCAGCTCGCAAAAGGGGCTTCCCCCTCCTGTCGCTTTCCCTGGCTCCACTCGCCCCCCGAGCTCACTCGCCAAACTTGAGCTCGTCGGGACTATGCTCGCGAGGGCAGTGCTCGTCTGAACCACCCCGACCGTCGCTGCTTCCTCTTGGCGCACACTCGCCTGCGTCACGCTCGCTGGGACGGAGCTCGCCAGCACTGAGCTTGCAGGCACGGAGCTCGCCGGACTGACGAACAACACTCGCCCTTCCTGGCTCTGACCTAAACCAACGGCAACTTCCTTTCCAGCCCTTCCCCCTGGTGCCTTCTCGCCGACTGCTGTTGGGGGAGGGGTCGCCTGAGGTGCTGGGGTCGCAAACTCACTTCGCAGAGCTGTGACCGTGAACCCCAAGGTGTCGAGCACCTCCTTTCTGAAATCCGCGAGCATCCTGGCCATCGCCTCCTGAGGAGTCTCGCCGAACTCCTCGCCTTGCTCCTCATCTCCCGCCATAACCCTTCTCTGGAACTTTCTTGAACCAGCCACGCTCCACGCTCACCACACCAAAATGTTGAAACCGATTTCTCAATCTCCTGTGGAGCTCGGGGCCCTCAACGAATTGAGGGGCGACTAGCCCTTACCGGTCCCTCGGAAGAGATAGGCAGATAACTCGGACAAAGAACAAAGACCCTGGTCTCAGCAAGGAGGTCCCTCCACTAACCCGGAAGATCGTTGAGCGCTTCCCCTCCCAAGCCAAAGCTAAGACTCGGGCACCTTGGAGAGCTAGAGAGCCCAAACCAAAGCGACCTATGGAGAGAAGAAGGCTCAAAGATTCTGAAACCGGTCCTCCTCCAAGGTGCCCTTTAAGGTCTATTTATAGATTTTGGTTTTGTGGTTTGTCAATAGCCAAGTCCCGCTGTCAATTCTTACTATCCGCACCCCAAATTGGTCTGCTAACAGCCAAACTCCGCTGTTTGGAGGGGCTAGCTGCAGACCACCAGGAGTTTTCTGGTAAAAGACCACCCCAGGTACCGGCGAACCAGAGACCCTTGACCTGTTCTAGCGAACACGGGGCTCGCCAAAATGTCTGGCTGGCTCGCCTGCCTCTAGGGCTCGCCTGCCGAACCGCTCTTTAGCGAGTCGGGCTCGCCAAAATGGCTAACTGTACCCCAGAAGCGGCTATTTGCACCCCAAGGTCCCGGGCCTCCCTAGCGAACTCCTTCGACCGGCTGGCTCGCCTGCCTCTAGGGCTCGCCTGCCGAACCGCTCTTTAGCGAGTCGGGCTCGCCAAAATGGCTAACTGTACCCCAGAAGCGGCTATTTGCACCCCAAGGTCCCGGGCCTCCCTAGCGAACTCCTTCGACCGGCTGGCTCGCCTGCCTCTAGGGCCTCTCGCTCTTCTTGGGCTCGCCCTGCCTGGCTCGCCCATCTCTGGCTCGCTCCCTTGGGTATGCGAACCAGGGACCCTTCCAGGAGAACATCGGGGTTGTACACTGATGTTTTTAGATCAATATCATACTTCTGTGATTTTATCAGAATTTATTGTGGCCTGTAGATGGTGGTTGTAGTGTAAACCCTTATTGGCACACCACTTGTATTAAATGATATTATGGACAAATACTACTTGGAAAATTCTGAAACTTAGGCATTACTGTTTTTAGGTCAATATTACAATTTTGTGATTTTATCAGAATTTATTGTGACCTATCGATTATGGTTGTAATGTAAACCCTTATTGGCACACCACTTATATTAAATGATTATTATGGATAAATACTACTTGGAAAATTATGAAACATAGGCATTGCTGTTATTAGGTCAATATTATACTTCTGTGATTTTATCAGAATTTATTGTGACCTGTATATGGTGGTTGTAGTGTAAACCCTTATTGGCTCACCACTTGTATTAAATGATTATTATGGACAAATACTCCTTGGAAAAATGTGAAACTTAGGGTTTGAGGTTTTTATACCAATATTATGCTACAGTGAATTTATCAGAATTTATAGAGATCTATAGATGATACTTGTAGTGTAAATCCCTATTTGCACCCCATTCTTGTTAAATAGAAATCATGGTCAAATAATCCCTCTAAAAATGTGAAACTTAGGGTTTGAGGTTTTTAGATCAATACTATATTATTGTGAATTCATCAGAATTTATAGAGATCCGTAGATGATACTTGTTGCGTAAAACTTTACCTTCATCCCATCTATTTGAATAGAACTATGATTAAGAATTCCTTGGAAGAGTATGAAGTGTAGGATTTGAGGTTGTTAGATCATTACAAATTGTGAAACTATGGTAAAAACGTGGAACTCATTAGGACTTGATAGGACCAAGGTTGCATCTTAAGAGTCAAACCTAGTTCAATTCCACCTTGGTCTGCGAACAGTAGAAACTGAAAACATAAATTCGGACCCCTTCCTTATGGTCACCACCCCTAGAGTTACTAACTCTAAGAGAATTAAAGATGCCCAATTAGGTTGAATGATTAGTCACCAAGGGCAGTCATCGGAAATAAAGACGGGGCGCGTTTAGTAAAACTATCAATTCAGGAATTTGACAAGGACCTATTAGGGAAGGCGAAGGATGACTTAGCAAGAAGTGAAAATTGTGATTGAGAGATAACACAAGGAAATAGTCGATCACTAGGAATGACATGGATCGATGTTCAATAGAACACCGACACATGTCTGCCCGAGTCAAATGGTAATCCACCCTAGGATTTTAGAGCAATTGGAGAGCAAATGGGCATGCAAAATGGGTAGCAACTAAATAAAATAAATATCCTAGAAACGGGGATTTGGGCTTCAGTCACCATCACATTCCCAAGTACCGCTGCGAGCCCTTCACCGGGTAATCCACGGGAAGTCCATGATTCACCCCAAGCTACTAAGATCAAATAACAATAGACAAGAATAGTAAGTAGGAGAACTTGAAACATAAACTCCCTCCCAAATTTGGGAAGGAATGAAATAGGGACTGGGATAGTCCTGCGAGCGGTAGGTTCGGGTTATAAGTAAAGACTAGGTTATAGTCCTGCGAGCGGTAGGCTCGGGTTATAAGGAAGGACTGAGATAGTCCTGCGAGCGGTAGGCTCGGGTTATAAGGAAGGACTGGGATAGTCCTGCGAGCGGTAGGCTCGGTTATAAGGAAGGACTGCGATAGTCCTGCGAGCGGTAGGCTCAGGTTATAAGGAAGGACTGGGATAGTCCTGCGAGCGGTAGGCTCGGGTTATAAGGAAAGGACTGGGATAGTCCTGCGAGCGGTAGGCTCGGGTTATAAGGAGGACTGCGATAGTCCTGCGAGCGGTAGGCTTGGGTTATAAGGAAGGACTGGGATAGTCCTGCGAGCGGTAGGCTCGGGTTATAAGGAAGGACTGAGATAGTCCTGCGAGCGGTAGGCTCGGGTTATAAGTAAGGACTGGGATAGTCCTGCGAGCGGTAGGATCAGGTTATAAGGAAGGGCTGGGATAGTCCTGCGAGCGGTAGGCTCTGGCTATAAGGAAGGACTGGGATAGTCCTGCGAGCGATAGGCTCGGGTTATAAGGAAGGACTGGGATAGTCCTGCGAGCGGTAGGCTCGGGTTATGGGAAGGACTGGGATAGTCCTGCGAGCAGTAGGCTCGGGTTATAAGGAAGGATTGGGATAGTCCAGCGAGCGGTAGGCTCGTAGTTTAAATATAAGACTAGTGTAGTCTAGCGAGCGTAGGCTCGTAGTTTAAATATAAGACTAGTGTAGTCTAGCGAGCGGTAGGCTCGTAGTTTAAATATAAGACTGGTGTAGTCTAGCGAGCGATAGGCTCGTAGTTTAAATATAAGACTGGTGTAGTCTAGCGAGCGGTAGACTCGTAGTTTAAATATAAGACTGGTGTAGTCTAGCGAGCGATAGGCTCGTAGTTTAAATATAAGACTGGTGTAGTCTAGCGAGCGGTAGGCTCGTAGTTTAAATATAAGACTAGTGTAGTCTAACGAGCGGTAGGCTCATAGTTTAAATATAAGACTGGTGTAGTCTACCGAGCGGTAGGCTCGTAGTTTAAATATAAGACTGGTGTAGTCTAGCGAGCGGTAGGCTCGTAGTTTAAATATAAGACTGATGTAGTCTAGCGAGCGGTAGGCTCTACTTTATAATTGTTGATTTAGAATTGCGAACTGGAGGCTCAGTAGTAAGGGTTAATACATGTTGCTTGTGTATAAGATGTGGTGGGTCTTCGGTTCTGTCTTAGTCGTCACAACGACATCAGTTCATTGACTCGGCAGCACTAGTGGTTTTATGGGGGCCAGGTTGTCTTACTGCGCGTCCAACGGTACAGATTCCCTAAACCCTGCCTGGCCAATTCAGTTTAATATGCAGGAGCTCGTGAGTATCGGGTACCGGTATCACAGCGTACGTTAGGGCCTAGGTCTGGTAGTGTGACTTACCCACCTAGGTGAGGAGACGCCCGCTCCTCTGCCACCGTTTGACCACGACGGGAGGTGCCCGAGAGGTTAGCTACCTCCGAAAAGTGGGAACTAAAGGTCTGTACGTACATAGTCGTGTGCGTGAGTTGCAACATTGCATTGCATTACATTGCATTGCATATCATAGCATAGCATTCTTGCATAAATCAGAGACCTCATCGTATAAATTAGTATGGGCTCTTTTATATGATGAGTTTACCTTAGTGCCAGATCCCTTAGCTTATGTGCTTTTGTGTGTGCATATAAGTTAAGGTTACATTTGTAGCTGCTCTTATTTGTTATACCTACTTATTTATATTACATTGTCCTTTTACTTTTTGCTGTTGCACTATACTCTGCTAGCATAGAATTATTATTATTTATTGTTCAGTAATTATAAACCCTGCTAGTCTAGCCACATATCACCTGCTTTTGATTTACCCCTTGATGTCCTCCGCTTCCTCCTCCCGCGCGGTGCCTAGGAGTCGCGGGTGGAGGCGGTGAGGAATATGCTGTGTCTTATAGACTAGCGGTCGGTGGACCTCATCATTTTAGGGATGATGTGTCGGAACAGCAGGACCCCGTTCAGGAGACAGGACAGGAGGACGGGATGAAGCAGAGCAGCCACTACACATCGTCGCAGCAGCAGCTACAGAAGCATGAAGACAGAGTTTGATAGCTTTCGCATAGATGTAGAGTGAGAGTGTTGTTGCACTATATTTGAATATGTACCGGGCATAAGCCCTCATTCCTTATAGTATTTTTCTCATCGTGGACATTTGTATTATGATAATTATATAATGTGATTATGTGGACTTGTTTCATTTAATACTTCAATTACTGTGATTATGGTTGGCCTGGATGATGATGAATAGCCAGCAGGATCGGCGTCTTGTGGCGGCGACCATTGGGTGTAATGGTGTCGCCGCAAGACGGCGGTTCTGGGCGGTAAGACCCAGGAAAGAATGCAAAAAAAGAGGGTCTTACATGTTGCACTCGTGTTGAATATTCGAGTCTAATGCAACCAGCGGAAGTCGATTCTGAGCTCATTTGCTCAAATGTTACTTCGAGTAATTTTGTAGCACAATCCCACCCAGAATGGTCATTTTCCATTAATGACCTCAAATCAGAGTGAAACGAGTTCCATTGCACTCGTATTGACTATACAAGTCTAATGCAACTGACGGAAGTTGATTCGGAGCTCGTTTGCTCAAAATGTTACTTCGGGGTAGTTGTGTAGCACAACCTCACTTAAAATGGTCACTTCCCTTAAACGACCTCGGATTGGAGCGAAATGAGCTTCGTTGCACTCGTATTGACTATACGAGTTTAATGCAGCTGACATAAGTTAATTCGGAGCTCGTTCGCTCAATAAGATATTTTTAGTCACCTCCTAGCTTCTAGGATAATTTGTAGGTGATCAGGTTGCTTTTATTGGGTCATCTGGGGTTCTAGTGACTCAGTAAAAATCGGGATGTTTCAATGTCGACCTCATCTCCACCTTTAGTCGAGCTCGGCTCCTGGGAGGTGTCGACCTTCTCTCCACCTCCAGTTGAGCTCGGCTTCTGGGAGGTGTCAACCTTCTTTCCACATCCAGTTGAGCTCGGGTCCTGCGAGGTGTCAACTCCTTTCCACCTACAGATGAGCTCCCCTCCCGGGAGGTGTCGAGTTTTCTCCACCTCCTATTGAGCTCGTCTTCTGGGAGGTTGAAAGTGCACAGTTTACCTCACTAGAATTCTCTAGAGGGGGGGTGAATAGAGATTAAAAATTATTTTGTGCAAAGTTAATATATATATGTGTATGATCACAGATTATAGCTTCCCACACACCAACAAGAATTAAACAAGTAAAGAAAGTAAATGCAAGAAAAGAAATCACAGCACAACACAAGAAAATATTGTGGTTCCCCAAACTTTGGGTAGTCCACTCTTCTACCCCCTTGGTAGGAATTCACTATCTTGCACTGAGTCTTTTGATAAGGAGACTCTTAGAACCACCCTAAGTCTTTTGACAAGGAGACTCTTAGAACCAACTGAGTCTTTTGACAAGGAGACTCTTAGAACCAGTACACTGAATTTTTTGAAAAGAGATTCTAAAAACTCTTTTACAATGTTTAAGTAAGAAAAAAAAGAAGAAGAAAAAGAAATGAATAGAAATAATAAAGAATCTTCTTTCTAGCAAGAAGATTGGAAGCACAAGAAGTGAATTAAATCTTTCTTCTATAGAGAGAAGAAGATTTGTAGCCTTTCTCTCTTTGTGAGAGCTATCAGATTTTGCTAGCAGTATGACTTCAGAAGTAGAAGAAGAAGAAGTGGTTGAATGTTGCTGCAGAGCTTTTTCTCAATTTCTCTCTTTTCTCTTGGGAGCTTTTCCTCTATTTCAAAATGTATGTGGTGGATCACTCAACTATGATTTTCTGCCGGACCTCCTCTTTATTTATAGCTCTGTGTATTCAAAATAATGCTATAGGAGGATAATTAATTAGCAGTCAGAAAAATAGAAAGATGAAAATGTTCCATAATATTTATTTCTGTAGAAGGAAAGAACCAATTCAGATTTCAAATAATATCCAAATAAGTTAAATCAAATTAGCCAAGAATCAGATATAAGGAAAGAATGATTCAGAACGGCTATAAAATATTGACACTTATTCCATATAAATCAGATCTATTGAAAGAAGGAAAGAGATCTGGCGCATATTTAAATTCTGTCATGGAAATCGACGTGCGTCGATTACTATTCGACGCAAAGCGTCGAGAGCATCCTTTCTGGACGTCGAGAGAAGAATAAGGAAGGTGCGTCGACTGAGGTGCATCGACTTCATTAGATGCGTCAACTAGAAATCAGAGTGGCGTCGACTAGACTTACGTCGAAATCTTCCTAGAGTTACTTTGACTCAACCTGAAAGAGACGTCGACTACCTTTCGACGTTGCGTCGAACACTATTCGACGCATATTTACTTAACCTTGTTTTTCTTTCTTAGAATTCATATTCAACTTAATTCAAGGGGTTAAGAGAAATCATTTCCCCAACAATCTCCCCCTATTTGTCTTAACCCTACTTAGAGGGAAATTGTACTAGCATATAATTAACCCAGCACAGCATTTATATAGAAAAGAAATATGTCTCTCAATCACAAGTGAAATGTAGAAGAAGAGATCATATAAACAAATTTTCAGAATCATATAAACAGATGTCATGTTCATTCCAATTAGTAATCAAAAATATATCAGCATTGTTTTCAAATATTATTCAGGAGGGGTAGGAGGAGTCTTTCTTTTTCTCTTGAATACTATTATGGATTGCTCTTTCTCAGTAGTAGATGGTTCCCTCAGCTCCCCCTGGGTCTCAGCCATTTGCTCCCCCTGAGTTTCAGCTTCAGTTAACACAGCATCTGGCTGCCCTTTTCATTTTCAGCTTCATTCATAATAGTATCCAGCTCCTTAGCTCCTACTTCAGCTATCACAATTTCCAGCTCCCCTGAGGTTTAGTTTCTTTAACTTTCTCATCATCTGCCCCCATCTTCTTTTTCAGCTCTGCTTGCTTCCCCTTGCAGTAGTGCCACTTGGTCTGCAGCCTCTCTTGCTATGTTGAGTACCTCTATTGTTTGTTTATCAATATGGAGCTCAGGTACTATCTCATTCCCAAGGGTTTTGAGCAGTGCTAGACTGTCAGTTTTTGAGGTAGGAAGGGATTTGTGAGAAGAAGATTTAGGATTGGAGGGCTGATCTTCATCTAGATTCTCCCCCTTCTTGACCTTCTTGGCCAAGGAGGTTAAGAAAGACCTAGTCACTCTAGAGGAAGAGAGAGATGACTTCAGATCTTGCACAGAGGCACTGACCCCATCTATTTGGGTGTGCATGTGAAGGATGGAGGAATGAATCTGGGAGCAATGCTCATCTAGCATTGCTTGGAATCTTTGAGCTGTGGATTGTATGCACTGGGTGATGAGAGCCTCAGTGGATTCAGATGGTTCATGGTGTGAGAGATGATGAGGTGATGATGGAGGAAGAGGTGATGGAGGAGGAGAGAAGTGAGTTGATACATGAGGTATGGGTGATAATGGAGGTAAAGAAGATAGGAAAATAGGAGGAGGGAGAGAAGGAGCTACTGTTGTCTGAGCAGGTGTTTGAGAAGAAGTAGGTAAAGTAGGAGTTGTGAGGGTGTAGAGGCTATTTGAGTGGATGATGGTGGTAGAGAAGAATTGTCTCTTTGAGGAGAAGGAGGAGGAGAAGGGTGAGCTGGAGAGTTAGGAGGAGAGGGAGTCCTTTCAGGAATGGAGCCAGGCTTGGGGATTTGCCTGGTCCATTTGGAGAAGAGGGCAATGGACATCCTCTTTCCAGGAGGGATAGGAATTCCTTTTGACCTACAGAGGTCAGTGAAGGAGTGGAAGAGTACTTGACTCATAATCCTCATGTAGGCATTCTCTTTGTGAGAATATCTAGAGCCTATTATCTTGAGTAGCCATGAGGCCCAGTCTACTTTCTTCTTCAGCACAAGGACCCCCATGATGTTCAGTTGGTGTTTGGGTACTGCATCATGTGCTGAGATTTTGCATAGTAGAACTTTCCCTACTATATCTGCCAGCAATCTGTACTCATCAGAAAATCTATCTTTTTCAGATGGATTGGCCTATCTTTTGAGAATTTCATGGTGGTGAGTAAATGCTTGATTTCATCAGGTGTGAGTTCAATGGATTCATCACCTAATAGGGGAGTAATTGAGACATGTTTAGTCATTCCTTTTAGAAACTCATTTTCTTTCCTTATTTCATTTAAACAAAGATGATATTAGGATATACCTGATGGAAGATCAAAGGTGGTCCTTATGTGTTCTGCAGATATTGATACAGGTGTCTCATAGATTGTGCCTGAAATTTCCCCTTGTTCAGTTATCTGAACATGAGCTATGAGCTCTGTTAGTTCTGTCTCCAGAAGCTTGCATCTTGTTGAAATGAGCTTATCCAGACCAGCTTCAGTGAACAGAGTTATTATGCTCTTAAAGTTGTTGGCGGCGGCTTGGAAGGATTCCAGGTCAATGTCGAAGCCAGAGTTAGTTTTGGGAGCCATTTTAGGTTGGAGAGAGAGAGAGGAAGAGGTGGCTGGACTGAGGAGCAAGAAGGATGAAAGATGCAGAGGTCGTGAAGGTTTCTAACTGAAGAATCTATTTAAGTCAGGTGAAGCGTCGAAACAGGACTCAACTCGAGGCTTATTCGGTACTTCAGTGGATGTGACCGAAAATAATTTAGTCTTGCCGCTCATTTTTATGAAGTCGACGTTACGTCGAGTGGAATTCGACGTGAGCGTCGATTTAGTCTGTTCTGGGATGCAAGGGTTTCTTATCGACGTATGCGTCGATGGTAGTCGACGCATGCGTCGATTGTACTTATCAATCCGAGTCATCGACGGTGCGTCGATTGGAAGTTGACGTGACTTTTAATTTTCCTGAAAAGTTCTAGGTGTTTATTTCTTCTTATCTCTTCCTAATCCTAAAGGTTTCTAAGTTAGCCTAGGACTGGGTTTTAAGACCAATTTGATTGATTATACTAACATTTTTTGGCAAGGTGGCCATTTTTGTTGCATATGTAACACTTGAGTATCTTACTTTTGTGAGAGTTTGAGTTTAAAGGGGAATAGAAGTGTTGACTAGGATACCAGTGTTGATTAGGATAGAAGGTTTCATTAGGATGGGAAGTTTGGTTACCAAGTTTTGGGTAAACATTTTGGTTAGAATGTTGATTAGGATAGAAATTATGATCAGGATGAATGGGTCCTGAATGGGATTAGTATAGGTATTCATGTTGCTCTGAGATTTTATGCGTCGATATCTATTCGACGTATGTTGATAGTTGCGTCGATTTATATTCGGCGCATTCCTCAGATTGCGTTGATCTGGTATCGACGCATGGAGAAAGTTGCGTTGATTGGATGTCGACGTATCTTTATTCAAGCGTCGAGTAGAGGTCGAGGCATCTGAGAGGTTACGTCGAGTAGAGGTCGACGCACTATCGTTCATGCGTTGATATGAAGTCGACGCAACTGTGTCTTCATAAATTTTTACTATTCCTTTTCTGTTTTTACTTCTTTATGAGTTGTTTCTCTTGGTTTAGTTATCTCTTCAGATGAAGTTTGTGAGTCATCAGCTGAATAATATGATGTATCATCA
Organism: Dactylorhiza incarnata; assembly: GCA_033032865.1. Lineage (NCBI taxonomy): Eukaryota > Viridiplantae > Streptophyta > Magnoliopsida > Asparagales > Orchidaceae > Dactylorhiza > Dactylorhiza incarnata. Next base: position 1,255,655 of record JAWHQI010000012.1, on the reverse strand, counting down.
ATTTCCTTGGAGAGGTGTTCTTTCTTATGTTGTGATTCTTTTCTTGGTTGTCTAATTTGACAGGTTAGTGAATTTTACAGGGCTCATCCAAGCAGGTTTGTTGGATGGAATTAGGCTGATTGAGGGATCAGCCCTAGCCCAAGATGGTTGTGTCTTATTGTTTGTTTTTCAGTGATTTCCTTAAAAGTTTGGCTTCTCATTTTTATTGATTCTTCAAAGGCTTTTGCCTGGGTTACTTTATCCTTAAGGAATTGATTTTCTATTCTAGCCCTTTCTATTTCCTTTTCTATTCTGCTAGCTATTGATTCATAATCTTTAGAGGATTTAATTTCTGTGTTTCTCTGGTTTTTAGCTACATTGATTTGTTCTTTTAGATCTTTAATTTCTTGTTTTGTTTTTAGTTGATCTAGGTACATTCCCATAAGATCATTTCTAAAATTATCACTTTGAAAATCTATTTTATCAAACATGCTTACCTCATCCTCATCCTCAGATTCCTCTATGAGAATGAGGTTCTTTTCTTTTTCATCATCAGAAGATATGCTTTCTTCTAATCCTGTTTCACTCCATGATTTATCATCATTCTTTGAGTCTTCAAAGGCCGTCAAGCATAGGTCTTCTTGCCTAGATTCTTCATTGTCACTCTTAGAGGATGAACTATCCTCAGAGTTTGTTTCACTCCAGACTTCTGCAATGAAGCCTCTTTCTTTCTTCTTCCCCCTTTTCTTCAGATCTTTCTTTTTCAGATCCTTTTCTGTTTCAGCATTCTCTGGACATTCTGGGGCAATGTGTCCAGGTTTCCTGCAAGAATAGTAAATAATTTCTTTAGTGGGGGTTTTGTCATACCTTGGTTTTGACTCCCTCCTTTTTGATCCATCTGTCTTGACCCATTTCTTAAATCTTCTGGCCAAGAAACTGAATAATTCTTCTTCAGTGACAGGGGTTCCTTCTTATGTTGCCTTTAGAGCAATGTTCTTGTTTTTTGAGGAAATTGGAGTGTTTTCTCTTCTTCCTTCTCTTCTCTAGTTTTCAGCAATTGCTCATAGGATCTGAGTTTTCCTAAGAGAGCATCTGTTGAAATTTCCCTTTGACCTCTTGTGTCTCTTATTGCCCATATCCTTGAGTCCCATGAGCTTGGGAGACTCATCAGCAATTTGTCATTGATCTCTGTGAGAGAGATTTCTCTATCCAAGTCTCATAGTTGACTGATGATCAGACTGAATCTGTCATACATTTCAGAGATGCTTTCTTCATCCTTCTTTTGGAAGTTCTCATATTGAGAGATCAATAGGGCCTTCTTTTCTTTCTTTTCATCAGCACTTCCTTCCACCATCTTTGTGAGAGCATCCCATATTTCTTTGGATGATTCACAGTCAACAACCCTTTGGAAGATGTCATCTGAGAGAGTTGAGACAAGTATGTTCATGGCCTTTAGATCATGTGTTCTTGCCTTCTTCTCATCTTCTGTCCATTCAGATCTTGGAACAAGTGTTTGTGTGACATTGCCACTTGCATCCTTTCTATAAGTCTTTGGGGGACCAGTCACAGTAATATTAAACAAGTCAGCATCAATGGAATTCATATAAATTCTAATTCTTGTTTTCCAAACTGCAAACTTTTCAAGATTGCACATTGGAGGTCTGGTGGAAGCATAATCTTTGATTTGTGCCATATGATAAAATAGTTTTGAAAGATATATATATATATGAGAGGTAGGATCTTTTTGATCAAGGAGTTATCCTTTTTAGATGAACCTCCCTCTGATACCAATTGAAAGTGCACAGTTTACCTCACTAGAATTCTCTAGAGGGGGGGTGAATAGAGATTAAAAATTATTTTGTGCAAAGTTAATATATATATGTGTATGATCACAGATTATAGCTTCCCACACACCAACAAGAATTAAACAAGTAAAGAAAGTAAATGCAAGAAAAGAAATCACAGCACAACAAAAGAAAATATAGTGGTTCCCCAAACTTTGGGTAGTCCACTCTTCTACCCCCTTGGTAGGAATTCACTATCTTGAACTGAGTCTTTTGATAAGGAGACTCTTAGAACCACCCTGAGTCTTTTGACAAGGAGACTCTTAGAACCAACTGAGTCTTTTGACAAGGAGACTCTTAGAACCAGTACACTGAATTTTTTGAAGAGAGATTCTAAAAACTCTTTTACAATGTTTAAGTAAGAAAAAAAAGAAGAAGAAAAAGAAATGAATAGAAACAATAAAGAATCTTCTTTCTAGCAAGAAGATTGGAAGCACAAGAAGTGAATTAAATCTTTCTTCTATAGAGAGAAGCAGATTTGTAGCCTTTCTCTCTTTGTGAGAGCTATCAGATTTTTGCAGCAGTATGACTTCAGAAGCAGAAGAAGAAGAAGTGGTTGAATGTTGCTGCAGAGCTTTTTCTCAATTTCTCTCTTTTCTCTTGGGAGCTTTTCCTCTATTTCAAAATGTATGTGGTGGATCACTCAACTATGATTTTCTGCCGACCTCCTCTTTATTTATAGCTCTGTGTATTCAAAATAATGCTATAGGAGGATAATTAATTAGCAGTCAGAAAAATAGAAAGATGAAAATGTTTCCATAATATTTATTTATGTAGAAGGAAAGAACCAATTCAGATTTCAAATAATATCCAAATAAGTTTAAATCAAATTAGCCAAGAATCAGATATAAGGAAAGAATGATTCAGAAAGGCTATAAAATATTGACACTTATTCCATATAAATCAGATCTATTGAAAAAAGGAAAGAGATCTGGCGCATATTTAAATTCTGTCATGGAAATCGACGTGCGTCTATTACTATTCGACGCAAGCGTCGAGAGCATCCTTTCTGGACGTCGAGAGAAGAATAAGGAAGGTGCGTCGACTGAGGTGCGTCGACTTCATTAGATGCGTCGACTAGAAATCAGAGTGGCGTCGACTAGACTTACGTCGAAATCTTCCTAGAGTTACTTCGACTCAACCTGAAAGAGACGTCGACTACCTTTCGACGTTGCGTCGAACACTATTCGACGCATATTTACTTAACCTTGTTTTTCTTTCTTAGAATTCATATTCAACTTAATTCAAGGGGTTAAGAGAAATCATTTCCCCAACAGAGGTGTTGACCTTTTATCCACCTCTAGTTGAGCTCGTCTCCTGGGAGGTGCAGCCTTCTCTCCACCTCGAGTTGAGCTCGACTCCTGGGATGTGTCGAATACTTTCCACCCCCGTTTGATCTCCACTTTTGAGAGGTCTAGACTTTTATCCACCTCCAGTTGATCTCAGCTCCTGTGAGGTGTCGACCTTTTCTCCACCTCAGTTGAGTTGGGCTCCTCATGGGAGGTGTCGACCTTTTTTCCACCTCCAGTTGAGCTCTGCTCCTAGGAGGTATCGTCCTCTTTCCACCTCCAGTTGAGCTCCGCTCCTGGGAGGTGTCTACTCTTCTCCATCTCCAGTTGAGCTCCATTCTTGGGTGGTGTCCACTCTTCTCCACGTCCAGTTGAGCTCCTCTCCTGGGAGGTGATGACTCTTCTCCACCGCCAGTTGAGCTCCTCTCCTAGGAGATGTCAACTCCTGTCTACCCCCAGTTGAGCTCCTCTCTTGGGAGGTGTCGACTCCTGTCCACCCCCATTGGCGCTCCTCTCATGGGAGGTGTCGACTCTTCTCCACCTCTAGTTAAAGCTCCTCTCTTAGGAGGTGTCGACTTCTTTCCTCCTTCAGATGAGCTCCTCTCAGGGGAGGTGTCGACTCCTTTTCACCCCCAGTTGAGCTCATCTCATGGGAGGTGTCGACTCTTCTCCACCTCTAAATGAGGTCCTCTCCTGGGAGGTGTCGACTCCTTTTGCACCTTCAGTTGAGCTCCACTCCTGGGAAGGACCTAGCGCGACATATCACCTAGCGTTCATCTCTTCGAACCATGAGTCTTACATTATTTTTCTGAGCTCGTGTCGAGCCTAAAAAATGCGAGGATTGTATATAGCTCGTTATTCGTCGAGATCAGAAATGTCTAAGGAGACAGCTATTCGCAGACCATTCAGCTCGTCAACCTGGCAGCTATACATTGACCTCACCAGTAGAGTACTGGATATCCTCAAGGAAGAGAGTATGATCGAGTATGGGTGAGTATGGGTGTATGCCCATTGCAACTCGCGAGTATGGGTGAGTAACCCCTCCCTCCCTGCGAGGCCCCCATTTGGACCCCACTACAATATGTATTTAAGCTATTTTCATTACATATGTCCCAGGCTGAAGTAAGGCTAGTGAATACAAAATAAAAACAAATAATAAGAAATTTACTCTCATACCTTGAATTATTCGTCGAGTCTTTTTTGTCCTACCATACTCAAGTCATTTGGTTGTGCGTATCCAAAGTCACGTCGGTTACCTATAAAAATTGACGACGTGTTTAGTCATAAAAATATGGCTAAGCGAGGGTATACCTCTTTCATTGATGTATACAATTAGAAAAACTTACGCATGGCAAAACATATCTTTGTACTAACCATTTCTCTGTATCAGTATTGAACTTATGAAACAACAATATCACTATATGAATACGTTAGTAGCAATAAAATAGTATAAGCAGTTATAGGATCATAACAGTATTTATATCATAGTGACAGTGTTGGTAAGAAAACTATGCAACCGTATATTCGTATACCAGTACAAGTAAGCAAACTATGAACCAGTTATCCTATCAGTATTTGTAGCAATATATCTGTGTATGCAATACAAAAATGTATCAATGTATCAGTGTATATAATAAATCAGTGTATCGGTATTTCTATATCAATTCTCATCTTTGTTTTAAGTTTTCATCTTTTAGTTAGGTTATGTTAAGGGTAGCTGTTACAGTATCAGTATTCATTTTTGTTGGAACAACCCTATTACTGATTTGGGCTAGGATCACTATCTGTTTACTAGGATCAAGTTGACCCCAATGTATAGTCAATGGGTCAAGGTTTAGGCTGTTAGAACTCAAGAAAATACTCAGGTTCTGCGTTCGACGAATTGTTATCTGTGTTCGACGAACGGCTTGCTCTCTGCGTTCGACGAACGGCGTGTCAATCTGCGTTCGACTAACGGCGTGCTTCAATCTGCGGTCGACGATCTTCAACCTCAGCGTCTCAGTGTCTCAGCGGCTCAGCGGTCGACGAACTCGTCTCAGCGGTCGACGAAATTATCCAAGCTCAGCAGTCGACGATTTTATCCCGTCTCAGCGGTCGACGAAATTATCCAGGCTCAGCGGTCGACAATTTTATCCCATCTCAGCGGTCGACGAAATTATCCAGTCTCAGCGGTCGAGGAAATTATCCAGGCTCAGTGGTCGACTATTTTATTCAGTTCAGCGGTCGACGAATTTGCTCAGTTCAGCGGTCGACGAATTCTTCAGTTCGACGAACTCAGCTCTGCGTTCGAAGAATAAGTATCAGATGTTCAGATCGACGAAAGTTCTCCTTAGCTCAACAAATTCAATTCTTCTAGCCAAATTCAGTTGAGGTCGACGAACTCAACATTGTGTTCGACGAAAATTCTTGAGATCGACGAAATATGTTGAGATCGATGAAAATTTCTCTACAGCAGATTTAATTTCAGAAGATCAGTTATTCTATTTCTCTGAACTCATATCTCTTCTGCAACGGCTCTATTCTTCCAGATAAGTAAGGATAATATATTTCCTTTTATTTTATTCTCTTATTTCGAGATTATAGTCGTTGACATTTAGCGAAAAAGGACATATTCATGGAAAAGGAAAAGGTAAACGACGTATCAGATTTGCAGTACAGGATATATATCTTCTGAATATTCTATTCCTTAAAATAAGGGATTTGAATTTCAAATCTGTCGGAGATTTTAAAAGGAAATAAGGAAAGAAGATATACAGGATTATTATAGAATAGAATATACAACATATTACTGATTATTACAGCACAATAATACAGTATAGAGAAGAACAGCCGACTGAGAAGAATGCCATTCTTCAAAAAAAGTTACAGGAAGAAAAAGAAGAACAAAGAAAAAGCTTTACAGATCTTCTTCTTCCTCAAGCAACACTCATTCACTGAGAACATCAACTCTACTCTCTCAGTCATCAGCTACTAGATCAGATCTTCAAAGAGCAACAATAATCTGAAGAACTTATTCGTCCAGATTCATCAGCTACAGGAAGATCAATTTATTCAAGAGAAAGCTCCAGCCATCTACTGTCAAATATTTTCAATCAGACAGAGGAGCTTTACACCATCAATCCACTAGAGTCTTCTCTCAGATTGTTGACAGAGAAGAACTTCTTAACCTCTTTACCTCATATTGTATAGGGTTATAACTCCCTTCAAAAGTTAACCCATTGGTGGCAGGGCACCTGAACAAAAACCTGTGGTTTGGTTAGAGCACCTGATCAAAAGCTCCTTGGTGTGTGGACACCTGATCAAAAACCCCTTGGTGATAGGGCACCTGATCAAAAACCTAGTGGATCCTACCAAGTGTGGTAGAAGAGTAGACGTAACCAGGTTTATTGGGGAACTACTATAAAAATCCTTGTGTCCTCTGTGTTGCGATTTTCTGTGTACTGTGTTGTGTGCTCTCTTTGTGTTTGCTTTTATTACTCACTCAATACACATATATATATCACTATTTTAGTTCCGCTATAAAAGTAAGTGAAAAAGTTTTAATACTCTATTCACCCCCCCCCCCCCCCCTCTAGAGTAAATCTAAGACCTAACCTCACTTTCAATTTTTAGTATTTCAGTCTTTGGGCCCGACCCCTCGGGGTCATCAATATCCAAAACCAGTATGTTCAACACGCGTCTATGCCTTGCGGCCGACTGATTTGGCAATCATCAATATTTTTTATGCGCATTTACATTCAGTCGTACCCTTAACCTAGTCATGCATCGATGCATTTTCATTTATGTTAGCCATATTGAGTTCTCATTTAGACTTAGTATTTGTTCCTTTATTTATCCCCTCAGAAATGAATCGCCTGTTTGCCTTTGTCAAGGCCATACAATATAGCGATAATAAGTATCAGTGATATCAAACAATGCATTTAACATTCTGTATAATAAGAGTGCATATAACGAAAGAAAATAAAGCAATAAAACTTAAATAAAACAGGTAGCTCTCACCATCAGTCGTTCTTTTCTTTTATAGCAATTCATATTGTTGCCACGTCTATTTTGAGATGCCATCCTTCGCGATATCTGTATAGGAATCGTATCATTTATGGTCTTTTATATCGGGGTTGCACCTCGCTATTGTTATAACATGCATTACTTGGAAGCTACTCACCAAACCAGTTGTTTGACATACTCATAGGAGAGCCACAAGTTTAAAATAAAGATTAAACTCACTTGCAACTCATCATACTTCACAGCCAACTAAACCCAATATGTACTCAAAGTTGTAAATAACAATAGCCGGGCAGAAGGCAAAGAAAAGCCCAAAAGCAAAATCATCCAACATTAATAGGAATTGACTGGCCCAATTTAATAACAATAGCCGACCAACATAAAGAAAATCATATAGCTTCTCAATTGAAAACAGTCGGTCCAGTTTATTTCAGCATGCAGGAAGGAGCTGACGGCATCACAGGAAAACCCCCTTGAACTCACAGTAACTATAGCAGTCAACATATAAAGTAAAGCAAGTGTTGGGAATATTGCCCTCAATATTCCCTTGATTTGAAGAGGCATCACTTCCAATACTAAGTACATATTGTATTTTATAAAGCTTTGTTTTGGTAAGTTAAACAGGCTTAGGTGACTCAAGAGAAAGGGTTAATCAAGACCTAAGGTTAGGAGAAATCTTCTCCTAAGTTGATGAAGAAATGTCTCAGCTGAACCGCTGAGATGAGGAGCCGTCTCAGCGGATCCGCTGAGAAGAAGGTGTCTCAGCTGATAAGTTCATCAAACGCTGAGAATCAGCGTGTTCGTCGAATGCAGAGTGTCGTTCATCGAACTCAGGACTCAGTTCATTGACCGCTGAGACGAGACCAGAGAAGGAGCCGCTGAGAAGGTACAAAGGGCGCGTTCGTCGAACGCAGAGAGCCGTTCTTCAAACGAAGAACACAGTTCGTTGACCGCTGAGACGAGATAGAAGAAACAACTGATAATTGGCGTGTTCGTCGAACGCAGAGTGCCGTTCGTCGAACGTAGAGACAAGGCAGATTGTCGAATACAGAGACTAGGCAGATCGTTGAACGCAGAGCTTGGCGTGTTCGTCAAATGCAGAGTGTCGTTCGTCGACACAGAGACAAGGCAGATCGTCGAACGCAGAGACAAGGCAGATCGTCAAACGCAGAGACAAGACAGATCATCAAACGCGGAGTGTGGTAAGTTCATCGAGCGCAGGATACAGCAGGTTCGTCGAGCGCAGAGTGTAGCGCGTTCGTCGAACGCAGACCTTCTCTACAGACAAGGAGGGCGGCGGGACATGCATCTAGGGCAAGTTGCAGAAAAGCTACAGGGGACCACCATTGTATCCCATACTTCTTGGGAGATCAAATTAGAGCCGTTGAAGATAAAAGAATTATAAAAGAAAGAGTTAGGGTATTTTCTAAACACCCGGCCAGTTGCGTGCAAAATCTTGATTCTCCATTGACGGTTACTGCTCTCTGTCTTTCTTCCTGCTCACTGAAAGAAAAGAAGAAACTGAGAGAAGAAGATAGCTCGTTCACCAGAAGGGGCAAGGTGATCTTCCATCATTCTATTGAAGAGGAAGATCAAGTGGTAGCTGTTATCAACATCTTCAGCTACATGAAAGCACAGACTGTACAGGATCTACTGGAGAGTATTTCTGCTGTAGAATATTTCTAAACCATCTTTTTTGTAAGGCTTTTTGCCTGAGTGTGTAGGGTTTGTTTACCTGAGCTTGTAGGGCTGGTTTGCCTGAGATTGTAGGAGCTGGTGATAGCTCTGAGTTGTAAGGCTTGTTGCCTGAGGTCAGACCAGGAGGTGTTCTGAGCTGTAGGAGGTGTTTTCCTCTGAGTTTGTAGGGTAGTTGTGCCTGAGGTAGGAGCTGGTGATAGCTCTGAGTTGTAGGGACTTTTGTCCTGAGGTAGGATCATCTTTGATCTGAGAAGTTCTGAGGAACTTGTGTTGTAAGCTCTTTGAGCCGAGTTTGGAGGAGTTGGCCCTGTCTAACACACTGTTAGAAGGGTGAAGGGTGAAAGTGGACTACCCATAAACACCCTGTCTTGGGGAACCACTATAAACACTTGTGTGTTTTTCTGTGTTGCTTGATTCTCTGATTAGAATATTTTAACAGGCCATAATAATCAAGTAAAACTCAAAAGACCTATTCACCCCCCCCCCCCCCCTCTAGGTGAATTAGTTAGCATACCTATTTTATTTCAAGTGGTATCAGAGGCAGGTTGGTCAAGAAGGACTTAACAATCTGACCAGTTCCTAATTAGGTATTGCTGATTCAAAATCAAATGGCCTCTAGTGGAATGAAGAAAGAGTCGGGGTCAATGAAGTTGCCCATATGCTCCAAAGAAAACTTTGGCTTATGGAAGCAAAGGGTGAGGCTGTTCATGGAAGCCTCAGACCCAAGGATCTATGTGACAGTCAAGAAAGGTCCTTACACCTTTGAGAAGGCATCCACTATTGACCCTACTAGAAAAGTACTCAAGGTATTTTCTGAGCTGACCAATGATGAAATTGCACTGTACACAATGGACAAAAGGGCCCAGAACATAATTGTTAATGCAATTGATGACACTACATTTCAGAACTTAGTACACTGCACAACTGCCAAGGAAATGTGGGACACATTAGTTGTATATATTGGAAGGAACAACTGAAGTGAGGGATGATAGAAAGTCAATCCTCAATCAGGAGTATGAAGCCTTCAGACAGCAGAGCCAGGAGAACATCTCCATGTGCTATGAAAGGTTCTTTAGGATAGTAAATGAACTAAGAACCTATGAGAGGGTGTTCTCTGATTATGAGCTAAATGATAAGTTCCTTAGATCTCTAACTAGGGATTGGGACACAAAAATCTGTGCAATCAGGGAAGGGGCAAGGCTTGGAGAAACCCTTACCCATACACTGTTTGGGAAACTGCTCTCATATGAGATGCAACTGACTGCAAGAAAGGAGGAGGATACTTCCTCCAAGGCTCGCATAAAGGAGATAACTATTGCTCTCAAAGCTGATAGCTCAAAGAAGAGCAAGAGCAGGTTGCAGTCACCTCCAAGAAGGAAGGCTGAATCTGAGAAGTCTGAGAGCTGCTCTCCAGACACCTCTTCCTCTGATGAAGAGTTTGCTGCCTTCTCTAGGCAGTTCAAGAAGATGATGAGAAGGAATCAATGGAAGAGCAAGCCTTCCTCCTCATCACATTCCAAGAAGGATCACTTCATATCTAAAAGGCAACACCCCAAAGGGGACAGGTATGATTCCAAAACTAGTAAACATGCTTCAGATAATATTGTTTGCTATTGCTGCAGCAAGTCTGGGCATGTCATTGCTGACTGCCCAGTCAAAAGGAAAGAAAGAGGTGAAAAGAAGCCTCATCACAAGAAGGAGAGGAAGGGAGAAAAATCCTTTCTAGCCAAGAAAAGCAAGAGCTGGAGTGAATCTGAATCTTCATCTTCAGATTCAGATGAAGAAGAGAAAGCCTACATAGGGTTGTTTGCTGCTCAGCAGGATGAAAACTATCCTGCTGCCAGGACAGGAATCAGGGCCCCTCTATCACACTCAGATAGTGATGAAGAGGAGGATGAATAAGACTGTGTTCTGCTAGGCCTTATGGCCCTCACTGATGAGGAAGGCAGTCAGAATATGTCTGCCAATGATCATGTATCAATCCATTCCACTTCTATTTCTGATCATGATGTATGTCAAGAATCTGAAGCACAGCCATCACATGATGAAAGTGTTTCAGAAGCTGAGGTAGATGTCAATCAATTGATTGACAAATATGATGCCTTGGTTATTGCTCTGAAAGAGAGCAAGAAGCTTGCCAAGAGACAAGCCCAAGAAATTGCCTCCCTAAGAAGACTGAAGGTGACTACACTGGACCTACCTCCCTGGTGGCCCAGATGAGTAGACAAATAAGTCATTTAAAGGGTATGACAAGTGCTCAATTGAGCACTATTTCCCTGAAGAACAAGGTCATCAAGGACCTTGAGGAGAAGCTGGTGAAAGAGAAGAGCTTGGTGGCTCAATTCTCCAAGCCCAAATATGTGCTTCCCCTTATTGACGCTTTCTCCTCTCAAACCAATAGAAGAGGACTTGGATTCAATAAGATGGAAGTAGGAGAAGGGAGTGGAGTAAAGAGCAAGGAGAAGGCTAAGCCTCAAACCACCTTTCAAAAGGTGCTACTTCCTTCCAACAGGTAAGACCATGAAAGCATTTATGGTCACTGGAAGAATGGGAGGCCCTATAGAAAGGAAAATAACTCCTTCCCATAGTGAAAGAAAGGGTATGGGATTGAGTGCAATGAAAGCTCCCCATGAGGAAATACAAATGGCCCAATCTGAACCATTTGTGTTTAGTGTCTCAGCACCTTCAGTCAAGAACAATGATGCAAGCACTTCCAAATCAGCTTCAGCAAAAAGCAAGACTGCTGTCAAATATGTTGACAAGGCCTGCTGCCCAGTGTCTGATTCCATCAGATCTTGTATGGCTGCCAAGCCAAGCAAGCTGAGGCTATCAGGACAAAGAGCAGCATGACTATCCACAGATTATCCTTCAGTCGGATTATTGCTGAAAGAAACAGGAAGAATGCTGCAGTCTCTTCTGCTGAACATGTGCACAGTGCTGTACCAATTCAGAAAAATGTTCAGAAAAGGAGATACAATATTCATGATTGTTGGTGCTGTGGCAAGGTGGGACACTTTGTCATAGATTGTTGGTACAACCCCAATGAACCTAATGCAAAGAAGAGCTTTCCTGCTAGGAGTGTAGCTAGTGTGAGAGTATCTCATCAAACTAACCGGCACCTAGGACCCAAATCTTTTTGGGATCCTAAGGATAACTAAATCTTTTCTTTGCAGGGTAGTTCAAGTACCAGTCTCAACCAAATATGTGGTACTTGACTCCTAGTTCCTGTCATGTGACTGGTACTTGAACTACCCTGTAGAAGACTCCTAGTACCAGTCTCAACCTAAGGATAAGCTACCCTTGTGGTTGTAACTATGCTCAAGGCACATGACAGGAACTAGGAGTCTTCTACAGGATTACAAGCCAGTGAAGAATGGACCCAAAGTTATATTTGGGGGAGGTGAAACAGGAGTCACCAAAGGCTATGGTATGATCTCCAATGGCATAGTTACAATCACAAGGGTAGCTTATGTTGAAGGGTTGCAACACAACCTAGTAAGCATAAGTCAACTATGTGACTTAGGCTATGTCATTGAATTTCACAATGACAAGTGCTTGATCAAAAAGTCAAATCACTTAGAGACTATTCTCTCAGGCACTAGGAGTGGAAAATGTTTATTGCTTAGATTTCATTTGCAGTAATTCTTTTACTTCTGTTTTTCTTGTAGCTAATGAGAATGAGTCTTTTTGTGTTCAATGGCACAAGAGACTTGCTCATATTAACTACAAGACAATGTATAGACTTTTCCTCTAAAAATCTTGTTAGGAATAGTCCAAATTTAAAATGTATTAAAGATGGTCCCTGTCATGCATGCCAAATGGGTAAGCAAACTAGGGCCACCTTTAAAAGTATTGGCTCCAAAGACACTGAAAGATGTCTTTATCTCTTGCATATGGACTTGTTTGGTCCTTTGCCAATTCAGAGCCTAGGTGGGAAGTAGTATACTTGGTGATTGTTGATGATCACTCAAAATATACATGGGTATTCTTCCTTAAGAAGAAATCTGATACATTAAATATCTTTATCAATCATGTCAAGGCAATTCAGAATGATCAACAATGTGCAGTGGTCAGGACTAGGACTGACCATGGCACATAATTTCAATCTGATGCAATGACAAGATTTTGTCAAGAATTTGGTATCACCCAAGATTTCTCCTCCCCAAGGACTCTACAACAAACTGGTGTGGCTGAGAGGAGGAATAGGACCTTGATAGAAGTTGGGAGAACACTGCTTAGTGACTCCTCACTCCCAGAATATTTCTGGGCTGAGGCAGTCAATACAGCTTGTCATGTTCTCAATAGAGCTTCTATCAATAAGGTTCATGGGAAAACCCCCTATGAAATTCTGAAAGGCAAACAACCTACAATTTCATATTGTAGAATCTTTGGCTCCAAATGCTACATTCTAAGTAATGGAAAATACCAATTAACAAAGTTTGCAGAGAAATGCAATGTAGGTGTTCTTGTTGGTTATAGCTCACATAGTAGAGCTTATAGAGTATTCAACAAGAAAACTCTTGTTGTAGAGGAGTCTATGCATGTTGTTTTTGATGAGACCAGCCTAATATATAAAGGTTGGTCTAGATCTTCTGTTTTGACAGGAAATGAACAGGAATTGGAAAGGATGTCTATACAAGACACTCCCAGTTGCAGCAAAACTATTTCTGATGCTGCCATCCCTGAAGAGGAAGTAGTCAACCTTGATAAAGAAACTGTTGAACCTGCAGAAACAGCACAGCAAGCTGAGAACAGAATAACTGCAGTTACCAGACATCTAAGGGATCATCCCATAGAGCAGATAATAGGGAATGTTCAGCAAGGTTGTGACAACTAGGAGCATGGCTCACAATGAGGCCTTGTTCTCAGTTTTCTGTCACAGGTAGAGCCTAAAAGGTTTGAAGAGGCCAACTTGGATCCATTCTGGATTTAGGCTATGCAGGAAGAGCTTTTGCAATTCAAAAGATGCAAAGTATGGAAGTTGGTGCCAAGACCAGAAGGGACACAACATCATTGGCACCAAATGGATATTCAGAAATAAGTTAGATGAGAATGGGACAATCATCAAAAACAAAGGAAGGCTGGTTGCAAAAGGATATAGGCAAGAGGAAGGAATAGGCTTTGACCAAACCTTTGCCCCGGTTGCAAGGTTGGAGGCCATAAGACTATTCCTTGCATATGCTACTCACAAGGGCTTCAAAGTCTACCAGATGGATGTCAAATTAGCATTCCTGAATGGAAATCTAAAAGAGGAAGTATATGTAGAGCAACCATCAGGTTTTTGTACATCCTACTCTTAAATTTCATGTCTATTTTCTAGGAAAAGCCCTGTATGGTCTTAAGCAAGCTCCAAGAGCTTGGTATGAGACTTTGTCCAGCTTTCTCCTCAAGAACAAGTTCATGAGGAGAAAGATTGATAGCACAATTGTTTCTTAGGGAAAACAAGGGGCAAGTGTCTCTTAGTCCAAATTTATGTTGATGACATAATTTTTGGGTCTACTGATGACAACCTTTGCAAGAGATTTGCTAATCTAATGCAGGGGGATGTTTGAGATGAGCAGTATGGGTGAGCTCAAATATTTCCTTGGGCTCCAGGTGAAACAGTCTGATGATGGAATTTTCATCTCCCAGACCAAGTACACCAAGGAGCTCATCAAGAAATTTGGGATGGAGTCTGCCTCCACCATGAGAACACCCATGGTATCTAATGTATCATTAGACAAGAATGAAAAGGGGAAGGCCTTTGATGAGTCCATGTACAGGTGTATCATTGGATCCCTGTTGTACTTGATTGCTAGTAGGTCAGACATTATGTATTCTACATGTGTTTTGTGCTAGGTATCAGGCCTGTCCTAAGGAATCTCACTACACCTCTGTGAAGAGGATCTTGAGATACCTCAAGGGAAGCCTGAATCTTGGCCTTTGGTACCCTAGGAACAATGATTTTGAACTGATAGGCTATTCAGATGCAGATTTTGCAGGATGCAAAGAGGACAGGAAAAGCACAAGTGGCACCTGTCAATTCCTAGGGAGGAGGCTGGTCTCATGGAGCAGCAAAAAGCAAACCAGTGTGGCAATGTCCACAGCTGAGTCAGAGTACATTGCAGCAGGTAGATGTTGTGCTCAAATTCTGTGGTACAACATCAGTTGGAAGATTACAACATCAAGGTAAGACAATCACCCCTGTTGTGCGACTCATCCAGTGCAATTTCTATTGCTAAAAATCTTGTTTCCCATAGCAGGACCAAGCACATAGAAATTAGGTATCATTTTATTAGAGAGCATGTAGAGTGTGAAGATATCAAACTTGAATATGTCTCTACAGACAATCAAGTAGCTAATATCTTCACTAAGCCACTGGATGAGGCCAAGTTTAATTCTTTTAAAATTGACTTAGGCATGTTGAATTTAGAATGAGTACATTTCTGAATATATATTCTCTGTTAAACTGCTCATGCTGTTATCTGTTCAACTCATCATAAAATGTAATGCTATGATACATTAATATCTGAATTGATTTTCCCTCAATAGGCATAATCCACTGATAGGGTAGATAATCTCCCTAAGTTGTTAATTGTATGATAGTTTAATTGATCAGCTGAATCAGAAACATCTGGATCAGCTGAAATTCCAGTTTTCTGTTAATCAGAAGGGAATTGTCTGGGTAAATACAGGTGCTCCAATTAAGGGGGAGCAAGCTCCTGCTCAAATTGAGGGGGAGTTGGCTATAAGTTGAGGGGGGAGATAGCTAATGCTCAGTAGGTCAGAAAGGATGTAGGTTATCCTGAAAAGAGTAAGAGGCTGAAGTATCCTATTCCCTAATGGGAAAGAGGTTGAAGAATCTAGAGAGGGGGAGATGGCCAATGCTAAGACCAAATTTGGTCTGACTAGATGCAAATAGGAGATGGAATGCTAGCTGCTAAGACCAAAGTAGTGTTAGCCCTCTAAATTTGTTATCATGATATGCTATTCAATCTGAATTAGAAAGGGGGAGATGCCCTCTATGCTAGTCAAAGTTTTATAGTCAAAGCTTTATATAATCTGTCATGAAGTTGTTAGCTTAAACAATGTTGTATCATGAAGTTGTTAGCTATGTTATCATAATTATCTTATAGATCAGTTACATAATATGTTCTTTAAGTGATATCATGATATGTTTTTGTTGGCTATGTACCTTAGCATTGGGGATGTTCTGCTTTCTTCAAATAGGGGGAGATTGTTGGGAATATTGCCCTCAATGTTCCCTTGATTTGAGGAGGCATCACTTCCAATAGTAAGTACATATTGTATTTGATAAAGCTTTGTTTTTGTAAGTTAAACAGGCTTAGGTGACTCAAGAGAAAGGGTAATCAAGACCTAAGGTTAGGAGAAATCTTCTCCTAAGTTGATGAAGAAATGTCTCAGCTGAACCGCTGAGACGAGGAGCCGTCTCAGCGGATCCGCTGAGAAGAAGGTGTCTCAGCTGATAAGTTCATTAAACACTGAGAATCAGTGTGTTCGTCGAACGCAAAGTGTCGTTCGTAGAACTCAGGACTCAGTTCGTCGACCGCTGAGATGAGACCAGAGAAGGAGCCACTGAGAAGGCACAAAGGGCATGTTCGTCGAACGCAGAGAGTCGTTCGTCGAACGAAGAACACAGTTCGTCGACCGCTGAGACGAGATAGAAGAAACAACTGATAATTGGCGTGTTCGTCGAACGCATAGTGCCGTTCGTCGAACGCAGAGACAAGGCAGATCATCGAACACAGAGACAAGGCATATCGTTGAACGCAGAGCTTGGCGTGTTCGTCGAATACAGAGTGTTGTTCGTCGAACGCAGAGACAAGGCAGATCGTCGAACGCAGAGATAAGGCAAATCGTCGAACGCAGAGACAAGGCAGATCGTTCAAACGCTGAATGTGGCAACTTTGTCGAGCGCAGGATGCAGCGGGTTCGTCGAGCGCAGAGTGTAGCGCATTCATCGAACGCAGGCCTTCTCTACAGACAAGGAGGGCGGCGGGACCTGCGGCTAGGGCAAGTTGCAGAAAAGCTATATGGGACCACCATTGTCTCCCATACTTCTTGGGAGATCAAATTAGAGCCGTTGAAGATAAAAGAAGTATAAAACAAAGAGTTGGGGTATTTTCTAAACACCCGGCCAGTTTTGTGCAAAATCTCGATTCGTCATTGACGACTGCTGCTCTCGTCTTTCTTCCTGCTCACTGAAAGAGAAGAAGAAACTGAGAGAAGAAGATAGCTCCTTCACCAGAAGGGGCAAGGTAATCTTCCATCATTCTATTGAAGAGGAAGATCAAGTGATAGATGTTATCAACATCTTCAGCTACAGGAAAGCACAGACTGTGCAGGATCTACAGGAGAGTATTTCTACTATAGAATATTTCTAAACCATCTTTTTTTTTGTAAGGCTTTTTGCCTGAGTGTGTAGGGTTTGTTTACCTGAGCATGTAGGGCTGGTTTGTCTGAGATTGTAGGAGCTGGTGATAGCTCTGAGTTGTAAGGCTTGTTGCCCGAGGTAAAACCAGGAGGTGGTCTGAGCTGTAGGAGGTGTTTTCCTCTGAGTTTGTAGGGCAGCTGTGCCTGAGGTAGGAGCTGGTGATAGCTCTGAGTTGTAGGGACTTTTGTCCTGAGGTAGGATCATCTTTGATCTGAGAAGTTCTGAGGAACTTGTGTTGTAAGCTCTTTGAGCCGAGTTTGGAGGAGTTGGCCCTGTCTAAACACACTGTTAGAAGGGTGAAGGGGGAAGTGGACTACCCATAGACACCCTGTCTTGGGGAACCACTATAAACACTTGTGTGTTTTTCTGTGTTGCTTGATTCTCTGATTAGAATATTTTAACAGGCCATAATAATCAAGTAAAACTCAAAAGACCTATTCACCCCCCCCCCCCCCCCCCCCCCCCCCCCCCCTCCCCCCCCCCCCCCTCCCCCCCCCCCCTCTAGGTGAATTAGTTAGATACCTATTTTCTTTCAGCAAGCCACTCACTAATGGCCGAACAAACATCCATTACCCCCCCCCCCCCCTCATAAATCAGGTAACTGATGCAAGTACTAAAGAGAACAACCGAAAAAGAAGAAAACTCAGCCTACAATCCATTATCAATTTCCCAAAATCCCCATCCAGGATACTTAAATATATACTAGCAAAGATAACAAAAAAAGACAACAATAATACCAAAACAAACTCCATATCCAACAAGTAAAAGGTAAAAGAAGAAAAGGGGGAAGAAATAGAAGGTTCACAGTGAGAGGTAAAGCAGAGCCTGATCACGGCAACTACTGCACGCACAGGAACATACACAAAGCATGCCCACTGCTCAAACAAAAGCTCAACCATGCTCTCCCAGAACTGTCGACGAGAGGAGGAGGAGCTGTCCGGCAGAAAGGAGGAAAAGCAAGTAAGCCCTAGCACCGCTCAGCCCGACGAGAGCTCCAGACCACCATAAAAGGAAGTTAGCGACAAGAGGGATATATCAGAAGAGAGTGCCACCCATGTAAATCCACCGCTTAAGTCTCATTAAAATCTAGAGATAAAGGCAAAAACTAAACCAACTTAAACCATCCAGCAACATAAAATTGTATCCAGCCGGTTCACATGGAACCTCATATTAGCTTGACCCATAGCAATCACCAACTCAGACCCTCTATTAGATCCCAAAGGTCAAGCACCAAATAAATTCAAAACAACCATCACGCTTGTCCAAGTAATGTTTACATAACAAAAAGTATCGAAGACGAAACGAACGTCGCGAAAAACTTCGAAAATCATGAACATACAAATACATGGTGCGACGTCGAATCGACACTGAGTTTAGCTGATTTTCATCATAGGGAATATTTAAAAATTTAAATTGAGTTTTATTATCCATTTGCGTCGCGTCACTTCACATTTTGGGTCGTTACAAACTCTTCCCCTCTTATTGAAATTTTCGTCCTTGAAAATAGGACACAATATAAATTCCCAAATATATATTATGTTACTTACATTCCATTAATTCAAACCTTCGTTCATTTTCCCTCGTTTCAAACTCCTAAAAGTATAGCGTTCGAAAAACCGCCACAAGTCTTTAGCACATCTCAGTACATTATGTCGTAATATGTTTGTAAAGTACGTGCATATTTCTTTCTTACTTCACTGTTTGGATTTTATCTTTATACAAAGCTCATATTATATCTCACTATTCACTTTAAAGGTACATGATGGTTGACCTTCGTATGTGTAACCGCGGGGAACTATATTGTACTATCAACATGAAGAGATCTCTCACGTTATTATTTACCAACGTACGTGTCATCACTCATCATTATTCTCATTCCTTGCAGCATGTTGGATTTTACTATGTCCTTCTCTCTTACATGTTGTATATCCATGTAATCAAATTGGCTTCTATCTTGCCCTTCTTTACATACTTCCATCATAATGTCATTTTCATTTAGCAGTTTCATTTCCTTCCTATGTCAATTACTTCCTATGTCTTTTACTAAACACAATTGGGGCTTTCATTATGCATAGCAATATCCTGCGGTCAATGTCCTAAAACATTGCTTCAGATTTGTATCTCATATACATATTATCTTGATTATCACATCATTCCCTCTTTGTAACACTCCTTTCATAACGACCTACAATATATTGAGTTTTAGTGGACTTTCTTTTTCCTTAGCATCGTATTCCCATATGCCCTTTGTTCACACCAGTTCTCAATCCCTATTTCTTTTGCTAATCCCTTTTATCATTTATGCTTTACCTCAATCTCGGTTTCCCTTAAAGTTTATAACGTATCTTTACAACAATTTAAATTTGTATGCCATATAATTGAAAGAAGACTTACAATGCATATTCATTTCATTCACTTTTGTTTATTCTCTCCATTGCATTTAGTCTTAAAATTTTGACAGTAAATATTAGTACGTCACTTTTCTATCACAAACAATAAGAGGACAACTATACTTTACCTTACCATGCCCACCAACTAGTGGATTACCTCGTACCATCGAAGTCATTTCTCATTTGCCAGTATTTGATTTCTTCTGATGCAGTCGAAGTAGTAGTAATTTCTACTTGGTTTCCCTGAGGTTCATCTCGTGTTATGTTCGTTTAAAAGTCACTGGCTTGTTTGTTCTTATACTCTTTTCTACTTCATTCAACTTAAATATGTGATTCTCTCAACATCATATCATATGTAAATATTTCGTACACATTGCAGCCGAACTTCTTCAAAACCTGGCTCTGATATCAAATTGTGAGGCCCCCATTTGGACCCCACTACAATCTGTATCTAAGTTATTTTCATTACATATGTCCCAGGCTGAAGTAAGGCTAGTGAATACAAAATAAAAACACATAATAAGAAATTTACTCTCATACCTTGAATTATTCGTCGAGCCTGTTCTGTCCTACCATACTCAAGTCATTGGGTTGTGTGTATCCAAAGTCACGTCGGTTACCTATAAAAATTGACGACGGGCTTAGTCATAAAAATATGCTAAGCGAGGGTATACCTCTTTCATTGTTGTATACAATTAGAAAAACTGACGCATGACAAAACATATCTTTGTACTAACCCTTTCTCTGTATCAGTATTGAACTTATGAAACAACAATATCACTGTATGAATATGTTAGTAGCAGTAAAACAGTATAAGCAGTTATAGGATCATAACAATATTTAAAGCATAGTGGCTGTGTTGGCAAGAAAACTATGCAACCGTATATCCGTATACCAGTATAAGTAAGCAAACTATAAACCAGTTATCCTATTAGTATTTGAAGCAATGTAGCAATATATCGGTGTACGCAATATAAAAATACATCTGAGTATCAGTATATACAATAAATCAGTGTATTGGTATTTCAATATCAATTCTCATCTTTGTTTTAAATTTTTATCTTTCAGTTTGGTTATGTTAAGGGTAGCTGTTACAGTATCGGTATTCATTTTCAGTATTTCAGCTTTGGGCCCGACCCCTCAGGGTCATCAGTATCTAAAACCAGTACGTTCAACACGGGTCTATGTCTTTCGGCCGACTAGTTTGGCAATCATCAGTATTTTTATGTGCATTTACATTCAGTCGTACCCTTAACCTAGCCATGTATCGATGCATTTTCATTTATGTTAGCAATATTCAGTTCTCATTTAGACTTAGTATTTGTTCCTTTATTAATCCCCTCAGAAATGAATCGCATGTTTGCCTTTGTCAAGGTCATACAATATAGCGATAATAATTAAGTATCAGTGATATCAAACGATGCATTTAACATTATGTATAGTAAGAGTGCATATAACGAAAGAAAATAAAGCAATAAAGCTCAAATAATACAGGTAACCCTCACCATCAGTCGTTCTTTTCTTTTATAGCAATTCATATCGTTGCCACGCCTATTTTGAGATGTCATCCTTCACGATATCTGTATAGGAATCGCATCATTTAGGGTCTTTTATATTGGGTTGCACCTCGCTATTGTTATAACATGCATCACTTGGAAGCTACTCACCAAACCCGTTGTTTGACATACTCAAACACGGTGGTGCATCCCTACCAGGTGGTAGAAGAGGGGAGTACCCACATTTTGGGGAACCTCTATAAAAAATCTGTGTCTTCTGGTTGTCAATTTTCTGTGATGTCCCAAGTTCTTTCTATTATTTCTTGCACCTTAATCTGTCTGTATTCTTGTTCAGCATAAATCCTTAGTTAAGCTTATTATTTTCACAGTTATGATAGAAATAAATTTAAATCTCTATTCACCCCCCCCCCCCCCCCCCCCTCTCTAGAGGATTCTCAGAGGCACACTGTGCACTTTTAATTGGTATCAGAGGGAGGTTGATCATTAAGAGGTTAACACCTTGATCAAAAAGACCTCTTACTCTTATTTCTTTGCTATAAAAATATTTTATAAAGAAAATGAGTACTAAGGATTATGTTTCCACAAGACCCCCAGTGTGTAACTTAAATAAGTTTCACATTCTGAAAGGCCAGGATAAGGCTGCATATGAATTCAATTGATGAAGACATATATAATGTTCTTCTCACTGGTCCTCCTGCTCTAATCAGACAAAAGGAAGGTGAAATCTCAACAACTGAGGCTGTCCAAGAAAGGAATGGATAGAGGCTGAGAAGAAGGTCAAGGCACGTGATGCTAAGGCCATGAATATTCTGGTTTCAACAATGTCAGATGACATTTTCCAGAAGGTTGCTGAATGTCAATCAGTAAAAGAAATCTAGGATTCCCTCACCACAATGGTTGAAGGAAGTGCTGATGAAAGGAAGGACAGAAAGTCCCTTCTCATATCCCAGTATGAGAACTTTCAAAAGAAGGCTGAAGAATCTGTTGCTGCTATGTATGACAGATTCAACATCATTATTAATGAGCTCAGAGGCTTAGGCAAGGAGATATCTCTAACTGAGATCAATGATAAAATTCTTATTTGCTTCCCTAGCTCATGGGATTCAAGAATCTGGGCAATCAGAGAATCCAAATGCCATAGAGAGATCTCCACTGAAGCTTTGCTAGGAAAGCTTAAGTCCTATGAGATGCTACTGAAGACCAGGGCTGAGTCAGAAGAGAGGGAAACTACTCAAGCTCCTATCCAAAGGAACTTATCTCTAAAAGCTACTGAAGGAGAGCTTTCTACTCTAGAAGATGAGATGTTCAATCTCCTAGCAAGGAGATTCAAGAAGTGGGTCAAGACTGAAGACTCAAGGAGAAGGGATAGAGACTCAAAGACTAGAAATGATAAGACTCCAATGAAGGAGATCATCTGCTTTACCTGCAACAAGCCAGGGCACATTGCTCCTGAGTGCCCTCAAGAGCAAAGAAACAGGAGCAGCACTAAAGGTGAGAAGAAGAAGAAGAAGTCCTCCAGAGGGAAGGACAAGAAGAAAGCAAAGGGTTTCATTACTGAAACCTGGAGTGATTCAGAAGTGGAAGAGAGCTCATCATCATCTAAGAGTGATGATGAAGAAGAAGCAGTAGCAGCATGCATGATGGCTCTTGGTTTGACATCAGTTGATGAAGATGATCAGGTATTAGTTTTTGATGAATTTGGCTTCACTTCTGATGATTTCAAAACTTATTTAAAGATTTCTGCATTGAACACCTTAGGGTAGAAAAAGAATTAAACTTAGCTAGAACTGAACTAGAGAATCTTAAGAAAGATGAAATGCATCTAATAAATCAAAAACTAACAAATGAAATTAATGATAAAGAGCTAGAATTGATTAAACTTAGAAAAGAAAATATAAATTTAAAAGAAGAGCTAGCAAGGGCAAAGGCCTTTGAGGACTCACCCAATGGGAGGAGTCAGAAACTCAAAGACATCACTGAAAATCTCTCTATGAGATTTAACCACTTAGGGTTAGGAGCAGAGCTCTCCACCAGCACAGAAGCACCTAGGAAACCTGCCTAGAAAAATCCAGTTTCCTTTGTAAGACCTAGTGATCATCAACCCAGTGAGAAGAGTGCATCAATTAAGGGCAAGGATGATAGTTATTCAGATAGGTTAAATAAATCCAACAAAATCCATCTGAATAAGAAAGAAGAACCTTTAGAAAAACAATCTAAAGAAGTCACTTGACAATCACTTAAAAGTAAAAAACAAAATCTAAGATAATAAGACACTCTGCTGATCTATTGCATTTAGATATATTCTATACTCATCTAAAGCATCAAAACAAAAGGTTTGGGAGAACCATTCCTAAACACTTATAACAACATATTATGATTTGTTTTCAAAAAATAAAATTGCTCGGAAAAACAGCAAGAATCTTCTAAAAGAAATAGATATGTTTATTAAGAGACGCGTTGAATAGAAGTCGACGTACCATTGACTTCTACTCGATGCCAGCGTCGAGAAGCATACAGAGAAGACAATTCGAATAGAATTCGACGCAGCGTCAAGTTCTTATCGACGCATACGTCGTCTTAACAATTGTTTATTAAGTTCTAAGTCACGTCGATTGGAATTCGACGTTACGTCGACAGGACTACGTCGACTTAGGGTCTCTGAATAATATCGAAGCTACGTCGAGTACTAGTCGACGCAACATCGATATATCAACACGCACATAATTGCTTCTAGAAGCAATCTCGACACAGCTTTGCGTGCCAAATAATAAGTAATATCGACGGTGCGTCGATCTAAACCCTAAGTAGCGATGATTCATCTGCTTTTAAATAATTACTGCGTCGAAACATATACGTCTTCGAATTATCTCTCTTGCTCTCTTGCCTTCTTGCTCTCCAACTCTTCTGTGTGTCTCTCTCTTTCTCTCGTTTTCTCCTTCTGTGCAGGTACATCCAATCAATGGCCCCTCCTAAGATTAACTCTAGGTTCGATGTGGACGTGGACTCCTTCAGCGCAGCGGCAGAAAGTTTCAAATCCATTCATGGCTTGTTTCAAGAAGCTGGTCTGACCAAGCTTATCTCAACAAGATGCAAGATCCTTGATGCTGAGTTGACTGAACTTAGAGACAACATTCAGATAGGAGAGGATGGTTCGCTCAAAGGGAAAATTAATGACACAAACATACTGATAACAGAGGATATCTTGAACCAAACATATGATCTTGTTCCTGGAAATGAGACAGATAAACTAACATAGGATGAGGCTAAGAGGGCCCTGGAACTAATGCAGTTCAAAAAGGACAAGCAAATCAATCTGAAGAAAATGGATCTTAGAGAAGAATATAGATTTTTAGCAAATATAGTAGGAAAGGTTCTGTTGTGTAAGATCTCTGCACATGATGTTGTTCCAAAGCAACAGCTACAGATTATGGGAGCTCTTGTCCTGAAAAAGAAGATCAATTGGGGAAGATGCCTACTAAAGATGATTGGGCATAAGTACTCCCACAAGGAGAATGCATACATGAGGATAATGAGCCAGGTACTCTTCCAGCATTACCCAAATGTCTATAAATCAAAAGGAGTGCCCATTCCTCCTGGAAAAAGGATCAATATAGGGATATTCTCAAAATGGACCAGGCAGATTTTAAAGCCTAGTCAAGCTGCAGCATCTCCTCCATCATCTCCTCCCCCATCTCCTCCTCCTCTAGAGCCAACAGGGAGATACCAGATCCCCAAGGGATGATCTTCCCTCAATGGACACTGTTCCAGAGCCCCATCAAGAAGATATCCCAGCTCAACACTCTTCTCAACAACTGCAATAACAACAACAGCAGTTCCAATCCACCTCATTACCTGAGCCATTTCCTCTGCAAACCCATCTACTTCCATCCACTACAATTTAAGATTATCAACCTGCTCCACCTCTACCTTCATCAATTCACTTCTCACCAGAGGTGTATCATTCTCTCTCTCCCATCCAAGAAGATGTTCATCCATCATCTCCTCCATCTATATCTTATCCACCCACAGTTGATCGTGAGCAAATCATCTCCAAGGCTGTGGTCATTGCCTCCTCCACATTTGCTGATCAAGTGGCCTCTCAGGCTAGAAAATTTGACAGAAAACACTCACAAATAGAGGGTGGGTTATTAAAGTTTCAAAAATCATTTCAGAGCCTCAAAAAATTTATATCTTCCTCCATGGTGTCAAAGGAGTTCTTAACCTCACTTGCGAGCAAGGTCAAGAAGGGGGGAATATTTTGGAGGAAGAGAGACCTGTCTTGCAGTTGGGAGGACAGAATCAAGAAAAAAATTAATGAGTCTGCCCCTGACAAAGTGACTACCTTCCAAGGAGCACAAATCCAGGGGGAGCCTGTAGATCAGGGGGAGCTCCCAAAAAAAGTAAATGATGAACAAATAGATGCAACAATTCAGGGGGGGCCTGCTCTAGATATTCAGAGGATTCTGGATATGGAATTGGAAGCTGTAAGCACAGCAGGGGATCACGGGAAGCCTCAAGATGAGAATATATTAGATGAGGTGGCCAAGATTGCCAAGGAAGCTGTTGTGGATGCTGAGCAGAATACACAAGCACAGGAGGAGCATGACAAAGCCAATGTTGCTGAAAATCCAGCATTGTCCCTTGATGAAGATGAGCCAATGAAGATAGCTCCAAGGAAAGTCACCCCAGTAGTATTCTCAAGAAAACGGAAGACTCCTGAGAAGGATTCCTAAATTTTTGCTTATTAAGGTATTCTATGATTATTCATTTTGAACACAAATATATTCTGGAAAGAACAAATGTTATACAACTTTACTGCCTGCCAAGTAAATGGAACTGCATATGATTTCAGTCTGTCATATGATTTCAGTCTGTCCTATGTTCTATGTTGTAAAGAATGTACTGTTGTTTATACAAAAGAATATGTAAAATCACTTTATTCAATATGTAAAATTTGTTAAGATAAATAGGGAGAGATTGTTGGGAAAAACCCTTAATTTAACTTAACAA
This sequence comes from Dactylorhiza incarnata, assembly GCA_033032865.1. Taxonomy (NCBI): domain Eukaryota; kingdom Viridiplantae; phylum Streptophyta; class Magnoliopsida; order Asparagales; family Orchidaceae; genus Dactylorhiza; species Dactylorhiza incarnata. The sequence goes on along the minus strand of JAWHQI010000012.1, from coordinate 1,229,492 downwards.
ATTAACTACTAAAAGTGATTTTATCCTCTAGGAATAAATTACCCATTGTATAGTGAGGGTAATCTGGTCATTAGATGTCTTAGGATGTCATACTCAAAATAGGGTATCAGGACCAGATCAAGGGAAGCAAAATTGGGCTAAGTTAATATTTGCGTCGAATAGAATTCAACGCAACATCGAGTCCATATCGACGCTGCTCTGACTAGAAGTCCAAGTGGGTCAACCCTTCTGTCAAAGTGACTCAAGTCGACGTTACGTCAAATAGATATTGACGTAGAGGTCAGGGACCTGTCAGAGTAACTAGTGAAGTCGACGCAACTTCTACTTCAACTTGACGCAGAAGATGTCATCTGTCGAAGCCATCTAAAGTCAACGCAAATTCGACTTCATCTCGATGCAGAAGATGAAGTTCAGAGCCAGACAGATTAACTCGACGTACTCGTCGATAAGATGTCGACGTAACGTCGACTAGCAGAGTTCAATTAGAGCAGAGATGAAATCGAAGCTACTTCTACAAGAACTCGAAGTTACGTCGATAAGAGAAGAAATGAATTCGACACTACGTCGAATACAGTATGTAAAAGTATATCTTTTCAGCTGTCTCTATGATCCTTCTTTCATGTCCCACATCCTTCAAGACCGTTCCCCAATGGCTCAATAATTGCCTGAAATAGAAAGGAGCATAAAAGAAGAACACAACAGGTTTCTTGGAACTATATTTCTTGTAGGTGAACGGGCCGAGAATTAAAGAGGAAAGAAAGAGAATATCATCAGAAAATTACCTTTTCAAGGCATATCAGAAAGGGAAAGAAATTTGAAATTGAATAGAGAGAATAAAAGGAGAAGAGAAGACAGAAACAAACACAACATTAATCACACTCGGCTGTTCTTCTTCTTGTTGGGGCTTCCTCTTCCTCTCTCTCTCTCTCTCAGGAACCCTAACACAGAAAAGAGAAAAGAAAAGAAAAGCTCTGTTGATCTTCATCTAATAGAACAGAGGATCTGAAAGTTGCTCATCATCACAATCTCATAGCAGCCAGATCTCAATCAGCAGAAGCACAAAGGATCTGACATACAAAGCACCTGCAATTCATCACTATCTAAAGCAGGGGCTAATCAAGAGCAGATTCTGTGGAACATAATAGGTTGTTCTTCATACAGTCCTCTCAAGAATTCTGAGAACAGAATTCCTACAACCTTCTTTCTCATTCTGTAAAAGAGTTTTATTAATCCTTCTTCAAATGATTCAGTGGTTCAAGATCTCCTTATTAAAAGATCTGGTGGTTCATGATCTCTTTGTCAAAAGATTAGTGGTTCTAAGAGTATCCTTATCAAAAGACTCAGGCACTGTGGTGCATCCCTTCCAGGTGGTAGAAGAGGCGAGTACCCACATTTTGGGGAAACTCTATAAAAAATCTGTGTGTCTTCTGGTTGTCAATTTTTTGTGTTGTCCCAAGTTCTTTCTATTATTTCTTGCACCTTAATCTGCCTGTGTTCTTGTTCAGCATAAATCCTTAGTTAAGTTTATTATTTTCACAGTTAGGATAGAAATAAATTTAAATCTCTATTCACCCCCCCCCCCCCTAGAGGATTCTCAGAGGCACACTGTGCACTTTCAAATTGTATCCAGCCGGTTCACATGGAACCTCATATTAGCTCAACCCATAGCAATCACCAACTCAGACCCTCTATTATAACCCAATGGTCAAGCACCAAATAAATTCAAAACAACCATCACGCTAGTCCAAGTAATGTTTACATAACAAAATGTATCGAAGACAAAATGAATGTCGGAAAAATTTCGAAAATCACGAACTTACAAATACATGGTGCGACATCGAATCGACACTGAGTTTAGCTGATTTTCATCATAGGGAATATTTAAAAATTTAAATTGAGTTTTATTATCCATTTGTGTCGTGTCACTTCACATTTTGGGTCGTTACAAACTCTTCCTCTCTTATAGAAATTTTTGTCATTGAAAATAGGACACAATATAAATTCCCAAATATATATTATGTTTCTTACATTTCCATTAATTCAAACCTTCGTTCGTTTTCCCTCGTTTCAAACTCCCAAAAGTATAGCGCTCGACAAACCGCCACAAGTCTTTAGCACATCTCAGTACATTATGTCGTAATACGTTAGTAAAGTACTTGCATATTTCTTTCTTACTTCACTGTTTGGATTTTATCTTTATACGAAGCTCATATTATATCTCACTATTCACTTTAAAGGTACATTGATGGTTGACCATCGTATGTGTAATTGCGAGGAACTATATTGTACTATCAACATGAAGAGATCTCTCACGTTATTATTTTACCAACGTACATGTCATCACTCATCATTATTCTCATTCCTTGCAGCATGTTGGATTTTACTATGTCCTTCTCTCTTACATGTTGCATATCCATGTAATCTAATTGGCTTTTATCTTGCATTCTTTACATACTTTCATCATATATAATGTCATTTTCATTTAGCATTTTCATTTCCTTCCAATGTCATTTACTTCCTATGTCAATTACTTCCTGTGTCTTTTACTAAACACAATTAGGGCTTTCATTATGCATGGCAATATCCTGCTGTCAAAGTCCTAAATCGTTGCTTCAGATTTGTATCTCATATACATATTATCTTGATTATCACATCATTCCCTCTTTGTAACACTCCTTTCATAACGACCTACCATATATCGAGTTTTAGTGGACTTTCTTTTTCCTTAGCATTGTATTCCCATATGCCCTTTGTTCACACCAGTTTTCAATCCCTATTTCTTTTGCTAATTCCTTTTATCGTTTATGCTTTACCTCAATCTCGGGTTCCCTTAAAGTTTATAACGTATCTTTGTAAACAATTTAAATTTGTATGCCATATAATATGAAAGAAGACTTACAATACATATTCATTTCATTCACTTTTGTTTATTCTCTCCATTGCATTTAGTCTCAAAACTTTGACAGTAAATATCGGTATGTCACTTTTCTATCGCAAACAATAAGAGGACAACTATACTTTATCTTACCATGCCCACCCACTAGTGGATTACCTCGTACCATCAAAATCATTTCCCTTTGTCAGTATTTGATTTCTTCTCATGCAGTCGAAGTAGTAGTAATTTCTACTTGGTTTCCCTGAGGTTCATTTCGCGTTATGTTTATTTAGAAGTCATTGGCTTGTTTGTTCTTATACTCTTTTCTACTTCATTCAACTTAAATGTGTGATTCTCTCAACGTCATATCATGAGTAAATATTTCGTACACACTGCAGCCGAACTTCTTGAAAACCTGGCTCTGATACCAAATTATGAGGCCCCCATTTGGACCCCACTATAATCTGTATCTAAGCAATTTTCATTACATATGTCTCAGGTTGAAGTAAGGCTAGTGAATACAAAATAAAAACACATAATAAGAAATTTACTCTCATACCTTGAATTATTCGTCGAGTCTTTTCTGTGCTACCATACTCAAGTTATTTAGTTGTGCGTATCCAAAGTCACGTCGGTTACCTACAAAAATTGACGATGGACTTAGTCATAAAAATATGGCTAAGCGAGGGTATACCTCTTTCATTGATGTATACAATTAGAAAAACTGATGCATGGCAAAACATATCTTTGTACTCCACATTTCTCTGTATCAGTATTGAACTTATGAAACAACAATATCACTGTATGAATATGTTAGTATCAATAAAACAGTATAAGCAGTTATAGGATCATAATAGTATTTATAGCATAGTGGCAGTGTTGGTAAGAAAACTATACAACCGTATATCCATATACCAGTACAAGTAAGTAACTATGAACCAGTTATCCTATCAGTATTTGTACCAATGTAGCAATATATCAGTGTATGCAATAAAAAAAATGCACATGTGTATCAGTGTATACAATAAATCAGTGTATCGGTATTTCTATATCAATTCTCATTTTTTTTTAAGTTTTCATCTTTCAGTTAAGTTATGTTAAGGGTAGCTGTTATAGTATCAGTATTCATTTTCAGTATTTCAGTCTTTGGGCCCGACCCCTCGGGGTCATCAGTATCCAAAACCAGTACGTTCAACACGCGTCTATGCCTTTCGACCGACTGGTTTGACAATCATCAATATTGTTATGCGCATTTACATTCAGTCGTACCCTTAACCTAATCATGCATCAATGCATTTCCATTTATGTTAGCCATATTCAGTTCTCATTTAGACTTAGTATTTGTTCCTTTATTAATCCCCTCAAAAATGAATCGCATGTTTGCCTTTGTCAAGGTCATACAATATAGCGATAATAATTATCCGTGATATCAAACTATGCATTTAACATTCTGTATAATAAGAGTACATATAACGAAAGAAAATAAAGCAATAAAGGTTAAATAAAACAGGTAGCTTTCACCATCAGTCGTTCTTTTCTTTATAGCAATTCATATCGTTGCCACGTCGATCTATTTTGAGATTTCATCCTTTGCGATATTTGTATAGGAATCGTATCATTTAGGGTCTTTTATATCGGGGTTGCACCTCGCTATTGTTATAACATGCATCACTTGGAAGCTACTCAACAAACCAGTTGTTTGGCATACTCATAGGAGAGCCACAAGTTTAAAATAAAGACTAAACTCACTTGCAACTCATCATACTTCACAGCCAAATAAACTCAATATGTACGCAAAGTTTTAAATAACTATAGCTGGCCAGAAGGCAAAGCAAAGCCCAAAAGCAAAATCATCCAACATTAATAGGAATTGACTGGCTCAATTTAGGTTTCGTTTGGCGCAGCTTATTTGCTCCGGTAAGTTTGGACAAAAAAATCATTGTCATACCATACATTCTATGCTCAAAACTAGTTTCTTTTCTTGGTAACGGTAGTAACATTTGCCATACCAAACATACATTCTATGACAATGACGTTTTTGTCCAAACTCACCGGAGCAAATAAGTCGAGCCAAACGAAGCCTTAATAACAATAGCCGACCAACATAAAGAAAACCATATAGCTTCTCTATTGAAAACAACCGGTCCAGTTTAATTTAGCATGCATGAAGGAGCTGACGGCGTCACAGGAAAACCCCCTTGAACTCACAGTAACTATAACAGTCAACATATATAGTAAAGCAAGCCACGCACTAATAGCCGAACAGCCATCCATTACCCCCCATCATAAATTAGGTAACTGATGCGAGTACTAAAGAGAACAACCGAAAAAGAAGAAAACTCAGCCTACAATCCATTATCAATTTCCCAAAATCCCCATCCAGGATACTTGCATACCAGCAAAGATAACAGAAAGGAGACATCAATAATACCAAAACAAACTCCATATCCAACAAGTATAAGGTAAAAGAAGAAAAGGGGGAAGAAATAGAAGGCTCACAGTGAGAGGTAATGCACAGAGCCTGATTACGGCAACTACTGCACGCACAGGAACATACACAGAGCCTGCCCACTGCTCAAACAAAACTCAACCATGCTCTCCTAGAACTGTCGACGAGAGGAGGAGGAGCCGTCCGACAGAAAGGAGGAAAAACAAGTAAGCCCTAGCGCCGCTCAGCCCGACGAGAGCTCCAGACCACCATAAAAGGAAGTTAGCGACAAGAGGGATATATCAGAAGAGAGTGCCACCCATGTAAATCCACCGCTTAAGTCTCAATAAAATATAGAGATAAATGCAACAACTAAACCAACTTAAACCAGCCAGCCACATAAAATTGTATCCAGCCGGTTCACATGGAACCTCATATTAGCTCAACCTATATCAATCACCAACTCAGACCCTCTATTAGATCCCAAAGGTCAAGCACCAAATAAATTCAAAACAACCATCACGCTAGTCCAAGTACTGTTTACATAACAAAATGTATCGAAGACGAAACGAACGTCGGAAAAACTTCGAAAATCACGAACTTACAAATACATGGTGTGACGTCGAATCGACACTGAGTTTAGTTGATTTTCATCATAGAGAATATTTAAAAATTTAAATTGAGTTTTATTATCCATTTGCGTCACGTCACTTCACATTTTGGGCTGTTACAAAAAATACATAAAAATATATAAAAAATTGCACATAAAATGATAGAAAGGTATAAATAACATTGCTTAGAAGAATTATTTTCGAGCTTTCATACTTTGAAAGTATTTCATGATGTTATTATTGTTGATGGTAAAAATATGATCTTTTCAATATATGTCACTAAGCAGACATTCATCCATTCTTATCTAATCAATACAAAATTCAAACTAACAATTATCAAAAGACATACAAGCTGAATGATTGCAGAATTTACCAGAATAGAGCAATCCAACATAAGTTGAATAAAACAACAAATCTTGACCTATATTGATAACCACTATACTTCTTTCACTCCATGTAAAATAGCTCCCACAATGGTGATGTATGAAAGGTTGTTATAGACCCAATGTGGGATCGGACTTACCACTGTCGTGAGCACGAGACGGCCGCATGATGGGCATTCCGCGGCACGTGTTCATATGCAAGCTTATTACTAGTTCCTTTTATTATGTTATCTCACTTGTAGTATGTCGGCCGAGGTGAGGGGCGCCTCTTTTAAAAATACTTTTACACTCTTGGTTATGTTGGGTTTTATGCGGTCCATAAGGGACTCTTCGGTGGAATGGAAAAAGGGCTCAGAAATTTAGTCCCCTCAAATCCTCTCCCTTTCCTCTCTCTCTCTCTCTCTCTCTCTCTCTCTCTCTCTCTCTCTCTCTCTCTCTCTCTCTCTCTCTCTCTCTCTCTCTCTCTCTCTCTCTCTGTCGTCCTCTCATGAAACCCCTCGCGCGACCAAGGGATTTCCTTCTCTGTTCCGCCGCCGCCGACTGCTGTAGCCGCTCCCCTGCATGGCCCCACTCTGCTGCTGCCATTGCTCCCCTACTACTCGAAGAGGGAAGCCCGAGATCATCACTCAGGCGCCAAACACGTCAAGATCCGGCCCGGTCACCCGCTCCCTCGCCGGCACCCATAACAAAGGCCTCTCCCAAAGACGCTTTGGGGTATCTCACTTATGTTGTGAAGAAACCTGTGTACCGAAGTTAGATGCCAAACTGACATTTCTCAATTGGGAAATTAATGTAAGTAATTTATTTGGAGCAATCATAAGGCTGCTAAATCCAAGGTAAAAGAGGGAGTATATAGATTACAATAGGCCTTGTATTGTTTAAAATAGGCAACAACCAACAAGTATGCGAAATAGTAAAATTGACAAACACTTGACAAACAACAAGTTTGTGGGGAACCCAAATGAAACCAAGCGTATTTTTCTCATTCCTCTAGTTATAAATAATATTATTTAGGTGATAATATCAACATGCATATGGGCATTAATTAGTGGGAATTTCTGTGCACATCTCATGGAATTTTCACTTAAGACATTAAACTCTTGTACAAAGCATGTAGGGTCTCAACTAAGAGTTTATACACGGCTCAATCCAGGTTGTTATCAATAAAATATGCATCTATTTTAGGTCTAAATGAACAATTAAATATGAATCTGTCGGGTGGTGTTTATGATCTTCATTGCTAATGTAACGTCCCAAGGCCCTGGATTTATCATCGGGACAACGTCCACCGACTGCCTCGCCTGGCGACCATTATCGGGCTGCAGCCCAAGCACCCAAAACCCTCTCCAGCCCACAGGCGGGTTGTTGGTGACCACAGCCTCCCTTTGGTGAGAAGTGATCCAGTTAAGCGCCTCTACGGGGCCTTCCCAGGAGGTCACCCATCCCAGTACTACTCCAGCCCAAGCGAGGTTGTGTCCACCAACAACCCGCATGTGGGCTGGAGAGGGGTTGGGGTGCTTGGGCTGCAGCCCGGTAACGGTCGCCAGGTGAGGCAGTCGGTGGACGTTGTCCCGATGGTAAGTCCAGGACCTTGGGACGTTACAGCTAAATTTTTGAACAGTTAAATAAAATTGATTCCTAGTTAGCTTTAATTTAGCACATGTGAAACCAACTCAGACCCATATTTTCTAGGCATTTGTGTTAGAAATTTTAATTATAAAATATTATAAATTAAATGTTTTGATTAGAGCTAAATGGTGTTTGGTGTTTGGGCTCCTCATTATGATGGAAAATCTCAAAACCAAATTGGAGGGAATCCAAATTATTTGAAGGGAAACCTTTCATAAAAGAAAGGATGAACCTTTAGTCCCACCTTGCTTATTTGCTTTCTAGCCAAAGAATATTTATATGTATTCACTCCTTATTTGTTCAAAAGAACATAAGGAGAAACTATGAACCACACGCGCGCGCGCGCGCACGCACCGCATCGGACCGGAATTGGATTTGGATTTGGGGAATAATTGAATTGAATTGTATTTTTTGTACAAAATAGTTTCAGAGTTTTACTCGGAGTTGCGTCGATTAGAATTCGGAGCTGCGTCGAATAGATTTCGACGTAGCGTCGTTTTGCCCGCTGGAGTTGTGTGGTGTCGATTGAACTCGACGTAGCGTCGATAAGGCTTGCGTCGATAAGTCCTGCGTCGATATGATGTCGACGCAACGTCGATTTCTCTTCACACGTTCTGCCGTTTTTACGCGTTTTCTTAACCGCTCTTTTGCGTGTCTTTCTCGCCAATATTTACGTTGGAAATATTCAACGTTTATTTTCCTGATTATGATCCTTCCCTATATAACCGTTCGTATTTATTGTGGCTTTATTTTATTGCCGTTTTACGAGATCGGATTTCATTGAAGATCTTGCGGTCCGAGTTATATATATACTCGTTCTTCTCAGATAGTTTTACACGCTCTGATACGCTCTTCTGTTCTCTCTATTCTGTGACGATCTTCTACGTGATTTCATTTTCTTTACATTTGCTTCATCAAGTGGGGGTTCGGGTGCTCTGTGCTTCTTCGATGTCCGCGCACATCGGAGTTTCGGGATCTAGCCGGGTGTTGTACCTTGGAGGAGTGAGCATCGGTTGAAAGCCCTGCCGGAGGGTGGTGCAACTTCTTTAGGGCAGTGACCACACGCCTTACCCAGGCTCGATTCTGAACTATAAATTACTCTCTTATTTATTTCTCATCCTTTCTTGCAATTCTGTTATTATTGCTGTTCATAAAAATAGAACTGCTGTTTTTTATAAAAATTTTAAAACCGAAAAATTACATTATTTTGTATATTAATATAGGAATATAGAAAAATATTCCAACAATTTGCTCAACTTAAGAGTCATTGTGCATCGTTCAGGAATGAAATAAGTTCAAGTGACAAATTAACCAAGTCTATCTCATTTAAAAATTTACTACTAGCATATTCAGGAATGAAACTTTGCAAGAATCAAAATGAGAAAAATCACTATCAGAGATCTGCTCGGAAAAGAAAAATGACGCAAGATGAGTTCTTGAGAAGTCAGAACAAGTTCTTATATTAACTAAATCATGAATCAAATCCAAATGCAAGGGACCGAATTGTTGGAAATTTTTCCGTGAGGTGGACTAGGTTCGTCGAGACGTCCCGATGTTGTCGTGTGCGAAAAATTAGAGCCTATTCAGACTCTCACGAGTGCGCGTTAATTTAGTCGCGCGATCGATCGAAGCCTGTGATAGGTGGGTCAGATCGTCTCGTAAATTCAGGATGCAAGTTCGGTCTCTCCCTTGACACAATTATGTCATAATCATGAATTGATATGAGGAGTTTTATTTGGTCTTTAATGGAATTAATTTGCTCCATTAATTTCTGAAATTGAGTAACTCTCATTTTGGGTTCTTTGCCCTATTAAAGGAACCTAAAATAGCAATTCATTGAGTGATTTTTTAGCCTGTGAACAAGGGTAGAAATTCCGATTGGTTTTGGAGTTTCACGGTTTTCTCTCGCCTCTCTCGCGAAACTGCCTTTTCTTCTTCTGCTCCCCCATCTTCTCGTGAACGGGAGCGGCTAGGGCAGATCGGAGCTTTTGCGAAGGGGTTGCAGCTTCCTTTTCATCGCCGGCGGGTTGCAGTTTTCTCTTCACCACCGGCTAAAGCATCCACGCAAGGATCCGCGGCATCTACCTACATCACCGCTGCCGGATCCAAGGGAGAAACGAAGATCGCCGGCAGTTCTTGGCAAACAGAGGAGCAAGCGAAGCGACGGTTCTAGGTGGAAGATCCCGACGATCACTGTTCATCTTCATTGTCCAGAGCAGTAGATCGGCAATATTGGTATTTGGATCTTCACAGTCGGCAAACAGAGGTATGTAAATACCTATTTATATATATATATATATATCTGATCTGCAGTTAGGGATATCGAATCAATATCAAATTCATTATCCTAGATCTAACCCTTCTTTTGACCTCTGTTCATCTGTGCTTAAGATAATCTGAAGTTCTGCATTTTATTAGATCAGATATATTGGGAGTTTTTCAAACCTCTAGTTTATAAAGATTTGTGATAATTTCCTCTTATGTCATGACCATCATGCAACGATCAAACTGCATATCAATTTACTTCTAAATGTTGTTTAATTAAGGGGTGTTCATACTTGCATATTGTAGGAATCTGATTTTTCAATCTTTCATAAATTCGCTTGCGCTAAACAATTATTTTGTAGAGAATTCTATAGACACGTTTATATGCAAGTGGATCATTCGGGGGCGGCGGATTTCATTAAGAACAACGCATCTCAGCTGTTGCGAATATCTGCAATCATGAAACATGAGCAGGAATCAAAGAACGGTATAAAATAATTCCGCACTTCAGTTATTTTGCCGTTCTATTTAATATTATAATATTTGTGTGATTCTCAATTTGCGTTCTCGATTAGATTCTATAGCCTGCATTCAAATTCCACTTGAGACGAATAATTTTGAATAAGAACGATCCTTGTGCGTTCCGTTGTCGCTGCATTCAGCAAAAAAAATTATCCTTGATTTCGATAATACAATTTCGTAGCGACACGCACCTTTAGTTTTATAACAGTTGGTATCAGAGGTAACTTATTTCAAAATTATTTGTCTCCTTAATTATTTGGGATTTTAAATCTTTTATAATTGAATTAAGTGAGAACACCAAATATAAAACCCTATTCATTTCACTTTAAGAGAAATAAAATTCGGAACTGTTTTAAAAGTGCGTTTAGCGAAACAGTCAAAGACAGTCGTCGTGTCTTCTTGAGGCGATTAAGTGCCCACACGTCATTCATAAGAAAACACGACATTAAGTTTAGAGCAATATTCAGATATCCCTGTGTGAAAGGGTCTCGTGGATTGATAAGAACTGTAGCCGCCAAAGTGGCCTTTTCGAGTCGATTTGTGAGATTACGGTTTCACATGTGTTAGGGAGTTCTCTGAGACTAGTGCGCAATCATTCTCCCAAAGGAGGTGCTTGCGCAATAGGTTCAGAGGGATACACTCAAACATTAGGACGGTAGCACGGGCTCTAGTAATCTATTCACCCAAAGGTGGTAGATTTACGAAAAGCTTAAGTGTAACTGTTGCTAGTTCGTGTGTGAAGAATTACTAATTGTGTGGCGCATAGTCTGCCCAAAGGTGTTGCCCGCTGACGCGTCTGGATTCTTCGCCTAGTGTGCTATTTAGGGTTTTAAGCCACTGTTGCTCTATTAGTCTGATCCGTTTTATTTTCTCTTTACTTCCAGTCACCTTTACAGTCCATAATAACATGGCGACTATTGAGAAGCTCACTGGGTCGAACTTCAAGAGATGGAAGTCCGACATAATGTTCGCTCTTCAGATGGTTGATATTGAGATGGCCATGAGTACCGACCAGCCTGCAGAGCTCACATCGACCAGCACTCAAGCTGATAAAGACCTTTATGCTGCCTGGAACAAGTCTAACAAGATATGCTAGTTGACTATGAAGCGTTCCATCCCGGAGCATTTACTGAGTGGTTTGCCTGACATGATCGTCGCTAGGGATTTCCTGACTGCCGTTGGGCAGAGATACAAGGTGTCTTCGAATGCTGAGATCGGGACGCTGATACAGGACCTCTTCTCCATGAGGTATTCGGGAGGAGGAGGTGTCCGTGATTATATTCTGAAGATGGTCTACTTTCAGACCAAGTTGCAGGAGATGGAGATCAGTCTCCCTGAAGCGTTGATAGTGCATCAAGCGCTCAGCACCCTCCCTGCAGAATTCAGCATACTAAAGACCACCTACAATTCCCAGGACGAGGCGTGGAAGATAAACGACTTAATCACTCGCTGTGTCGCTGAAGAGGAAAAGCTCAAGAATGAGAAGACTCATATTGCTCTTCTTGTCTCCAAGCCCACATTTAAGAAAAACAAGAAAAAGAAGTCCAAAGCTCCCGTTAAAGCTCCTAACACACCCGCTTCCTCTAGCAAGGGCGCTGATGGAAAGAAGCCTCTGATTTGTTTCTTTTGTAAGAAGAAGGGACACATGAAGAACGAGTGCCTGAAGTTTAAGTCTTGGATGGAGAAACACGGTTTTGCACCTTCATGGGTTCATCAAAAGGAGGAGGCCAAGCAAGGGTGAGTGCAGACTGACAGTTGGCAATAATGCTGAGGTGGGGGTGGAGTTCATAGGAGATGTTCGTTTAGTTCTTTCTTCTGGATTTGAACTTTTATTAAAAGACATTTTTTGTATTCCTTCATTTAGAAGGAACTTGATTTCTGTATCTGCTTTATATAAACTTCATTTTGGCTTTTACATTAATGCTGGTTCTATTGATATTTCATTTGAATCGCGAGTTATAGGCCAATGTTTATTATCTGGCGGATTATATAGTTTATGTCTGTCACCTACGAGCATTTGTGTTACTTCCTACAATGTAGAAAATATTGCCAGTAAAAGACCTCTAATTAAAGAACAGTCATTCATGCTATGACATAAAAGATTAGGTCATATCTCTAGGGAAAGAGTAGAGAGATTAATTAAGGAAAATATTCTCCCTACCCTTGACTTCAGTGACCTAGAGACATGTGTTGACTGTTGTAGAGGTAAGATGACCAAGATTAAAAAGAAAGGCTCAACTCGTAGTTCAGATTTATTGGAGGTTATTCAAATAGACATTAGCGTCCCGTATTCATCTACTCTCTGTAAGAACATCTACTTCATTACTTTCATTGATGACTACTCCCGTTTTGGATATTTGTACTTAATTAAAGAAAAATCTGAATCTCTTGACAAGTTCAAGATTTTCAAGACTGAAGTTGAAAAGCAAATAGGGAAAGTCATTAAGATTGTTAGGTCTGACAGGGGTGGCGAGTATTTTGGTAGACATGATGCCTCCGGGCAACATAAAGGTCCGTTTGCTAGATACTTGGAGAGCTGCGACATTGTTGCCCAGTACTCCATGCCGGGTAGTCCTGAGCAAAATGGTGTGGCCGAAAGGCGCAATCGCACCCTTGAGGAAATGATGAGGAGCATGATGAGTAGGACGAATCTTCCTGAGTTTTTGTGGGGTGAGACACTTAAGACTGTAGTGTATATCCTCAATAGAGTACCTTCAAAGTCAGTACCCAAAACACCGTTCGAGTTGTGGACTGGTAGGCAACCCAGCCTTAATCATTTGCGTGTCTGGGGCTGTCCTGCAGAAGTCCATCTTTATAATCCATCGGAGAGTAAAATTGCCACCAAGTCTTGCCGTTGCTACTTCATAAGCTACCCAGATCATTTGAAGGGATTTAGGTTTTATTCCCCTCTAGGAGGATCCAGAATAGTAGAGTCACAAACAACCAAATTCTTGGAATTAGATGTTGCTGATGAGCCAAGTTATTCTCACCCAGTTAGTGAAGTCGAGGAAATCATGCCCATTAATCTATCTGTGCTTTTATTGGAGAACCTGGTGGTGCCTGAACCTAGTATAGAACTTGTAGAGGAAGTGGAGCCGGTTTTACCACCGATTCCAGTTGAGATTCCTCCACAGATTCAGGAGGATCACCCGCCTGCTAGGAGATCCATTAGGCAAAGAAGGCCAGCGATTTCCTCTGACTATGAAGTCTACTTGGGTGAGAGTGATTTTGACATTGGTCATGTTGTTGACCCAGTGACATTTAATGAGGCTGTCTCTGGACCTCAAACTGATCTGTGGTGGGAAGCGATGAAAGACGAGATGGAGTCTATGAAGCTGAATAAAGTTTGGGAGTTTGTTGAGTTACCTAAAGGTTGCAGACCCATTGGTTCTAAATGGGTATTTAAGACCAAAAAGGACTCCAAATGGAAGATCGAGCGGTTTAAGGCCAGACTCGTTGCCAAGGGATTTACACAGAGAGAAGGTATCGATACAACGAGACTTTTTCCCCTGTTTCCTCTAAGGACTCTTTCAGAGTGATAATGGCGCTTGTAGCTCATTATGATTTGGAGTTACACCAGATGGACGTTAAGACCGCATTCTTGAATGGTGATCTTGCCGAAGAAGTCTATATGGTGCAACCCGAGGGATTCAAGTCCGGTCATAGTGACCAACTTGTATGTAAGCTTAACAAGTCCTTATATGGTCTGAAGCAGGCTTCTAGACAGTGGTATTTGAAATTCGATGAGATAGTCACTTCATTTGGTTTTGAAGAGAACAAGGTAGACCGTTGTATATATCTCAAGATCAGTGGGAGTAAATTCATCTTCTTAATTTTGTATGTAGATGACATTTTACTTGCGAGCAGTGATTTGGCATTGTTGCATGAATCAAAGCAATTTTTGTCAAAACACTTTGATATGAAGGATCTTGGAGAAGCATCTTTTGTCCTAGGAATTGAAATCATTAGGGACCGATCTCACCATACATTATCACTCTCTCAGAGAGCCTATATAGAGCGTGTACTTGAGAGATTTAGCATGCTCGATTGTAAGCCCGGTGATGTGCCTATGATTAAGGGTGACAAGCTTAGCTTGTCACAATGCCCTAGGACCGACACTGAGAGAGAGTCTATGAAGGACATTCCTTATGCTAGTGTGGTAGGCAGTTTGATGTATGCCCAGGTCTGTACCAGACCGGACATTGCCTTCGCAGTAGGACTTCTAGGCAGATATCCGTCGAACTCAGGACCCTGTCATTGGGTGGCTGCCAAGAAGGTCTTAAGGTATCTGAAGGGGACGAATGAGTTTAAGTTGGTCTACCATAAGGTTCAGAATCTCGAATTGGTGGGGTATACAGACTCTGATTTTGCTGGGTGTGAGGATGATAGAAAGTCTACTTCGGGTTATGTATTTAAGTTTGCTGGCAGAGCCATTTCATGGAAGAGTGTCAAACAGACACTCATCACATCAACCACCATGCACGCGGAGTTGTCGCTCTTTTTGGAGCTTCTACCCATGATGTGCGGCTTAAGCACTTTATTACTGAGCTAAAGGTCATCGATTCTATAGAAGGACCCATCCGGTTGTATTGTGATAACATTTCTGCAGTTTTGTTCTCGATGAACAATAAAAGTATCACATGTTCCAAACATATGGAAATTAAGTTTCTGACCGTTAAGGAAATGGTTAAGAAAGGTGACATTGCGGTGGAGCATATAGGAACAGATGACATGGTAGCCGATCCACTTACTAAGGGACTTCGCCCCAACGTGTTTCAAAAACATGTCTGCAGTATGGGGCTTAAGGAGTCGATTGATATGCTAGATTAGTGGGAGGCTACGTGAAGCTCCGATTCATACATCTGTTATTTAATTAAGCACTTTGTATTTAATAGTTTGATGTCAAACATTAAGAAAATTTTCGTGTTGAGTACCATTAGGTAACGATACTCATAACCCGTTGTAATATATCACACTTCATTCAAAAGACTCGGATGAGTGTCAGTCTGAGCATAAGGCTTATGGGCACTTCGTTTATTTTCATTAAGCCTTTGTATGTCCATTATGAACATTAAGTGAATTCTTAAGAAAGTGACATACGTGTTCTATTGAGCACATAAAGAATTTCTCAAAGTATGGTTTAGTGCATTCATTAGAGAAATTGGTTGACCACCAAACTAGGATAACAATTACATGTGCACACATTCTTCATAATGTTATCCTAAATCCTAACCGAACTTTGTCCATGTCAATTGAATCTGAAAACTACTGTGACCATGGAAGGTCCCGTGTCGCTCAATGATGCGGTTGCCGCCATGATTCGGAGTGAGGGATTTAGTTGGACCGAATTGACGTGGGAGTAGACTCTTAATGGCGCATTCGCTAGTGGTACCCTTAAGTCTAGTGAAGACTTCATATGGAACGTCATGAGGTACGGTGAATCCAAGTCCAAGTGGGAGAATGTTGGAAATTTTTCCGTGAGGTGGACTAGGTTCGCCGAGACGTCCCGATGTTGTCGTGTGCGAAAAATTAGAGCCTATTCAGACTCTCACGAGCGCGCGTTAATTTAGTCGCGCGATCGATCGAAGCCTGTGATAGGTGGGTCAGATCGTCTCGTAAATTCAGGACGCGAGTTCGGTCTCTCCCTTGACACAATTATGTCATAATCATGAATTGATATGAGGAGTTTTATTTGGTCTTTAATGGAATTAATTTGCTCCATTAATTTCTGAAATTGAGTAACTCTCATTTTGGGTTCTTTGCCCTATTAAAGGAACCTAAAATAGCAATTCATTGAGTGATTTTTCAGCCGGTGAACAAGGGTAGAAATTCCGATTGATTTTGGAGTTTCACGGTTTTCTCTCGCCTCTCTCGCGAAACTGCCTTTTCTTCTTCTGCCCCCCCCCCCCCATCTTCTTGTGAACAGGAGCGGCTAGGGCAGATCAGAGCTTTTGCGAAGGGGTTGCAGCTTCCTCTTCATCGCCGGCGGGTTGCAGTTTTCTCTTCACCACCGGCTGAAGCATCCACGCAAGGATCCGCGGTATCTACCTACATCACCGCTGCCGGATCCAAGGGAGAAACGAAGATCGCCGGCAGTTCTTGGCAAACAGAGGAGCAAGCGAAGCGACGGTTCTAGGTGGAAGATCCCGACGATCACTGTTCATCTTCATTGTCCAGAGCAGTAGATCGGCAATATTGGTATTTGGATCTTCACAGTCGGCAAACAGAGGTATGTAAATACCTATATATATATATATATATATATATATATATATATATATATATATATATATCTGATCTGCAGTTAGGGATATCGAATCAATATCAAATTCATTATCCTAGATCTAACCCTTCTTTTGACCTCTGTTCATCTGTGCTTAAGATAATCTGAAGTTCTGCATTTTATTAGATCAGATATATTGGGAGTTTTTCAAACCTCTAGTTTATAAAGATTCGTGATAATTTCCTCTTATGTCATGACCGTCATGCAACGATCAAACTGCAGATCAATTTACTTCTAAATGTTGTTTAATTAAGGGGTGTTCATACTTGCATATTGTAGGAATCTAATTTTGCAATCTTTCATAAATTCGCTTGCGCTAAACAATTATTCTGTAGAGAATTCCATAGACACGTTTATATGCAAGTGGATCATTCGGGGGCGGCGGATTTCATTAAGAACAACGCATCTCAGCTGTTGCGAATATCTGCAATCATGAAACATGAGCAGGAATCAAAGAACGGTATAAATTAATTCCGCACTTCAGTTATTTTGCCGTTCTATTTAGTATTATAATATTTGTGTGATTCTCAATTTGCGTTCTCGATTAGATTCTATAGCCTGCATTCAAATTCCACTTAACGATCCTTGTGCGTTCCGTTGTCACTGCATTCAGCAAAAATAATTATCCTTGATTTCGATAATACAATTTCGTAGCGACACGCACCTTTAGTTTTATAACACGAATAAGACTTAATCTCGTTCATGCCCAGGAGATATACCTTCTAAGTGAGATTAAAATAAGAAAAAACCATAAGCCACCTAAACTGAATACCAAGGTCATATTTAATCAGAAGAAATCCTCGTAAATATAAAATTTTTTATTCCCATAGATATACATACAAACCAAGGTAAAAATCAAAACTCTTTCCCTCCTCTAAAAACACTTGATTTTATTGCACAATCCCAACTTTTTAAGCCCGCTACAGGCCGTAACATCTCAGAAATGCATAACTCTTAAACCTCTGAAAAAAGGGGGAAACTGAGGCTGGGCTCAGGAGGCACCGATCAGACGCAAGCCTTTATTGCGTTCTTGGAGAGGAGAAGGACGACGTCGATCTCGCCGAGGATGCCACCGCCAAAGAGAAGGGCGAGGACTGTGAGAGAGGAGAAGCGCTTGCGTCGGTCATCGTCTTAGAGGAGAAGGTGAGGTCGCGTGAGAGGAGAAGTGCTAGCGCCGTGAAAGCGAGGTTTCCTACGTCTGAGAGGAGCCCAGCGAGGAGAGAACGATGTGTCAACATTAACACCCAAAATTTTTTTCAAGTGTGGGCGGCCGCCCACACTCGCCCTAATATAGATCCGCCCCTGCCCATGGGTACCAGGAATGACACTTTGGAAGACGCCCCCCCCCCCCCCCCCCCCCCCCCCCAAGTTTGATACTCGCCAGGTCCGTGTCTTTCTTGTACCTAGCCCAGCCTTTGGTTTTGGAGGGGAAATTCTTCTAGACTTCTTGGTACATGGCGAGATCTTCCTGCTGAAGCACCTGAGGTGTGCTTGTAGACATCTCTCTCTCTCTTGCTCTAGCCATTAGATTTGTGACGTTCGACCGCAGGTTCAGTAGCCTTAGACTTCACAACTGTTTTTAGTGCATTTGAATAGAGCGTTCATGACCTTGAAACGCTAAAAAGGGCATTAATTTCTATGAACACGTTCACTAAAAAGCCTCAGTTTGGCGAAGTAATAGAAAGATTATCTAGCTTTTTGTATGATTAGCTTTAATAATTGTTTTGGATGATTGTACGTGCATCGTGATAATACTTAGCATGCAATATTTGTCTAGGGAAGAGCAATACTTCTCTAGTCCCGGGTCATCTTAATTCATATTTGCAGTTTTTTTATTACTGATATTCACTCGTGTTAGATTATGACACCTCATCGCGTCCGGATCGTTCGGATCGCGCCATGTCACCGATCCGTGGGAGTAGTTCTTTTCTAGTTTAGGATTATCTCTATATAGGAATATTATTATGTGGAGAATATTTCTCAAGTATGCCTATCCTATTTTGGCTAAGCCTAAATTTGGCTGTCGTATTTAGGAGTTTATTTCCTAATGGTGGAGATGCGCGTTCTCATCACATATATATAGGAGCCGGTTATAGCCAAAGAAATGAGGAGAAATTTGATACATTCGTGAGAAATAGGGAGGAGGCGGTGCAGGAGGCTTCTGTGGGCGGTGTTAGCGGCGGCAACTCCGGTCGGTCCAGGCGGGATCGGCATCCGGTCGTACTAGCGACGACAACTCTGGTCGGTCCAGGCGGGATCGGCATTTGGCCCAGCTAGCGGCGGCAACTCCGGTCGATCCAGGCGGGATCGGCATCCGGTCGTGCTAGCGGCGACAACTCCGGTCGGTCCAGGCGGGATCGGCATCCGGTCGTGCTAGCGGCGACAACTCCGGTCGGTCCAGGCGGGATCGACATCCGGTCGTGCTAGCGGCGGCAACTCCGGTCGGTCCAGGCGGGATCGGCATCCGGTCGTGCTAGCGGCGGCAACTCCGGCCGTTCCAGGCGGGATCATCAACCGATCGTGCTAGCGGCGGCAAATCCGGTCGGTCCATGCGGGATCGGCATCTGGCCGAGCTAGCGGCGGCACATCCTGTCGGCTCCAGGTGGAGCGACATCTGGTCGGGCTCTATTCCGACGACCGTGATTCGGTCTCTGTGTAACCTCTATGTAACTCCTCAGTTTATCAGTGGATCTCTTCTGGCGCGCTCTCCCCGTGGACGTAGGAGATCCTCTCCGTACCACGTATTTCCTTGTGTCGTCTGTGTGTGCTTGAAATTTTCTCGTATTTATTTTTGCGTAATTGTTTTGCTCGATATATTCCGTTGCGCTACCGCGGTACTCGATCTGATTTCATAACACACTCGTTTATATAGCACTCCGGATGTGCGTTTAGCCGCATCTCTTTCATAAGAGTGGAGTTAGTGGGAGCGTGCTAACTCCCATGACAATGAGAATGGAGAAAAAACCTCCACAGCCATCGCTCGTCGGAGCCCGCTTATGCGACAGCGAGACCGCACCCCGCCACCGTCGGGCGCAACCAAAGTCGCGTAGCCGCACTCCACTAAAGGGGTGCGGCTAAGCACGACCCCACTAAGGGGGTACAACCCGTTCCCCGCTCGCGGGGCTGCACTCCGCATGGTGACAAGAATTGGAACAATTTTTTAGTCCCCCCAAAAAATAAAATTTACCCCAACAAAAAAATATTTTTTTATAAAATAAATCATAAAATCTTAATTATGATTCTTTATCGTTATTTTAAGATCTAATTTTTCTATAAAAAATTATTTTTAAAAAAAAAATCGACCGCATATCGCGCCCTTTAAAATCTGGCCGAATATCATTTTTATTTTTTTTTAATTGAGAATTTTGCGGACAATCTGATAATTAATCACACAGCCAAATTTTACCCGGACCTCCGGTTGGCGGACCTAAATATCTCTCAAGAATCTGATTCTCAGATAGGATAATCTACCTACAGGAGGAACATCCCTGGCAGTCGGGGGTTCTCCTGATCACCGAATTCATCCATCATCGGTCAAAAATGTTCCACGTGGCAATCTCTCAATGGCTTCACATCAAGCTATGGAAGTGCCAAGCGGTTGCCGCTTTATTTATGGCCGCGGACGTTCATTTGGCACTCGCCATTCTGGCCAGGGTAGGCATTGCTGTAGTAGCAATGCCGTTGATTCCCGAACCTCCGAGAGGTCTGACCGTCCGGTAATTTTCGGGAAAATGACACGTGGAACACGGTGACATCGTGCGTTACGCTCAGGCCATTCGCCCTCGTTGAGGTCACCCTCAACCTGAGACATCAGTGACGGCCTGACGGGCCAGTTATACGGCTCCGAGAAGATGCGGTAAGATCACCGCACTTAAGGTTATATATATATGTGCGTATCCCTCGGGCTTCTGTCGTGCGCGCATTTCCTCGGCTCTCCCTCTTTATCTGCTCCAAGACCACCCCCGTGAGAGAATTAGAAGCCCTAATCTCCTCTCCTTTGCTTTCTATGTTTTTTCCCTGGTAAAAGTTCTATATAAAAAAACATGCCCTAAAATCCCGCCTGATTGTTGTCCTAAAATGTCGTTTCTTCTTGCAGGCTGTCGAAGATCGAAGAGGAATCTGCGTGTCTTCACCGGATCTTGAGCTCCATATGGAGGAATCGCAGAGATTTACAGTAGGCTATGCGCTGGCTCCCAAGAAGAAGCAGAGCTTCATTCAGCCTTCACTTGTGAACCTTGCTCGGGAGCGCGGGATCGATCTCGTTCCCATCGACACCGATCGTCCTCTCTCTGCGCAGGGACCCTTTGACTGCGTTCTTCAGAAGTTCTATGGCGAGGAATGGAAGGACCAGCTCAAGAATTATGCAATCAAGAATCCACTCGTACCGATCATTGACCAGCCGGACGCCATCGAGCGGCTTCATAACCGGATCTCGATGCTCCAGGTCGTCTCTGAGCTCGACATCCCTCAGGGGAAGGAGACTTTTGGGATTCCCAGCCAGATCGTCGTTTACGACTCCATGGCTCTCTCCGATTTCGGTGCCGTCGGCGCACTGAGATTCCCTGTCATCGCGAAGCCCCTTGTGGCCGATGGTAGCGCCAAATCCCATAAGATGTCCCTGGTGTACAACCGCGACGGTCTTCTGAAGCTGAAGCCACCGCTCGTTCTTCAGGAGTTTGTAAACCACGGCGGCGTCATCTTTAAGGTCTACGTGGTGGGAGATTATGTCAAGTGCGTGAAGCGAAAGTCTCTTCCGGACGTGTACTTGGAGAAGTTAGATAGCACCGAGGGTTCACTGTCATTTTCTCAGGTGTCAAACATAACACATGACAGGTTCCCTGAGTATTACGAAGGCATACAACTGGAGGCTGAAATCCCGCCGGCAAGCTTATTGACGGATATCGCGAGGGGATTGAGGGAGGTGATGAGATTGCATCTTTTCAACTTTGACATCATAAGAGATTCCAAGTCTGGCAACCATTATTTCGTGATAGACATAAACTACTTCCCTGGTTATGCAAAGATGCCAGCCTATGAGAAGGTCTTGACTGATTTCTTGTGGTACATTCTTAATAAGAAGATGGCAGAGGGTGATGTGGATTCAGTTGTCAATCGCAAGGGGGAAGAGACGAAGGTTTTGATCAGCGCTCATTGCGATGGAACAAATGATGAAGTCTGAGGAATGCCTCAGGTTTTTGATATACCTTTTTTTGCTTGATATTCCAATGGGTATATTTTGCAATATTTTGAAAGAGAAGATGGATCAAACTTTCATGTGGCTGGAATTATCATCTTTGATGAAATCAGTCGTTTAGTGGGCGGGTGACTACTTCTTTCTTGATGGTTACACTTGGTGTTAAGCAGAGTGTACATTCTTCACTATGCTGATGATAGGTATTTTTTCCCTGATTTCAGAATACTTAGAATTCTAGCTAGACTAGGTGGTTAAAATTGAAGTAACTGTATCACATGCTTCAGATTCTTGTAATCCTTTTAACATGACATTTCTAGTGCTTGTTTTGTTACCATTGCGTTTATCTGTTTGCATTGGTGTCGGACAAATGGAATCGACATTATTTTGTTGATTGCTACTTGATACACTTCCACATTTATAGATAGAAAAGTAGTTCTTGATAGATCCATAGTAGATGAATTGTGGGCTGTTATGAATGTAAAAGGGGTTAAACAAACGTCCTTGGAATAGAAATTTTGAATATACTTGCATACGTTAGAGCTAATACCAGATGCATGTCTACACAAATTTATAGGGTAAAGCTAATGACAAGCTATTCCATTGCAAAGTGGTGTAAAGTTAATGCAGTGCACATACATTCAATATTTGTGTGTTTAGATTTCTGTAGTGTTGTTTGCAAACGTAACCGATTTGGTTGTTTATTCTTTGCAGACATTTTGTTTGCAGGGGAAGAAGTTTGTGGTATTAAATTAGTTTTGTCTTGAATGTCATGAACGAGTAAGGTTTATCTTTTTGGTCCAATTTGTGTTTCAGTGGCTATTAAGAAATGCGTGCCAATTTGGAACCTAGTTCTGATGATGCTTTTTCTCCAAAAGGATCCGTAATGGGAGCCTTTTTGTTTGAAGCTTATTGTCATTATAATATTGAGGTGGAGTTTTCAAATTCTTTCTTTGAGGTTGATTAGAAACATGGAGTTGCTGTGCATGATGATGAACTTCTCATACATTCTTCTTCGTGTTCTTAGTCCTTTATGTTTCTATTTTAATGCATTTTCATTTTTTCTTATGCAGTACTAAGAATCAGATTAAACTGTTGTACTTGTTCAAGGTATATTATTCAACTTTTAGTTATTAAGACAACATTCAAACTCACATTTCATCTTCCAAAAGTTTTTTCGAGCTCCTTAAGAAAACATGATATGCATTCTGAAAGCAATAATATGCTGATACATCTCATGGCGAGATGCACCTTGTACGCTGTTACTGCGCAATATTCACGGCGATGTACATGGGAGCTAAGCAATGCACTATGGCCTGCGGGCACATGATGCATCTGACATGACTTTTTCGGTTTATTTGCATAGAAATAGATTATAGGGAAAATAATGATGACATGTTGGTGTTTGGTGAAGCAGATCTAATGGTGCTAATGAAAATAGTTACATATTCAAAAATATTTGAAGGAGAAAAAAATGGATTTTTGTACCTAGTTTTCTCGAGCCTATGCTACTAGTTTATGGGAGATTAGGATGTTGATGTAGTTAAATTTCCCCGTGATGATGATTAAGATGATCTTTGAGTAAATCTTTTGTTTAACCCATCTCTTTTGAATTTTTATGGAGATAGTGGATGATAATTGTTGTGGGACCTTTCCCCGGACCCTCGCTGCGAGGGGATGCTTTGTGCACCAGGCTGCCCTTTTTTTGGATGATTGCTAGTTTATTTATTTCATTTTTGAACATTTGATTATTTCATATTTCAATTGCTAGACGTTTAAATATTTTGTATTTTATATGTCAAATGTGGTGCATTCCCATTTTTCGTAGCCATAAGTTGGCGGCCCATTTCATGAAAGTTGCCCACTTATGAGCTGGAGTTGATTAAGGCTCTGTTTGGCACACCGTCCCGGCGGCACGCCGGCGAGGAGAGAGGTAAGCGCCGTTCAGAACGGCGGACGGAGCTCGGGAGTCCAGTTCAATTTTTGCCGGTTTCGCACCCTTTCGCGCCGGTAGTTCCCGCCGGAGCCCGCGAATACTTCCCAAACATTTTTTCGCGGAAAAAAAACCAGTCCGTTCGAAATGAAACGGCACGCCGACGGTCTCCCAAACAGAGCCTAAGTTGGTGAAGGTGTTATGACATTGACAACCTTATTTATGGGGCAGCACTTCCCATCAAGACAGACCAATACAGTACTTGTTG
The DNA here is from genome assembly GCA_033032865.1 of Dactylorhiza incarnata. Classification (NCBI taxonomy): domain Eukaryota; kingdom Viridiplantae; phylum Streptophyta; class Magnoliopsida; order Asparagales; family Orchidaceae; genus Dactylorhiza; species Dactylorhiza incarnata. The sequence goes on along the minus strand of JAWHQI010000012.1, from coordinate 1,205,104 downwards.
GAGCTAAAGTTGACGATTTCCCTACAACAACATTGGTCACTCGGCTCCTTCAGTTTGACTACATTGAAAGGGCTACTATTGCAGGTTCAACCAGAATATTGCTCCTCTGACGAACTTGCTCAAGAAGAATGCCATGTTGTGGACGCCCATGACGACTCAAAATTTTTTGGTACCGAAGTTTGCACAAGGACCTTGGTCCCTACATTTCACCGACTTTACGTAAGACTTTATAGTGGAGTGTTGATTCGGGAAATGTGATTGGTGCCGTCCTACATTGGTAGGGGAATCCCATTGTTTTTCGTAGCCATAAGTTGGCGGCCCATTTCATGAAAGTTGCCCACTTATGAGCTGGAGTTGATTAAGTTGGTGAAGGTGTTATGACATTGACGACCTTATTTATGGGGCAGCACTTCCCATCAAGACCGACCAATACAGTACCGGTTGGAGCTAAAGTTGACGATTTCCCTACAACAACATTGGTCACTCGGCTCCTTCAGTTTGACTTCACTGTCAAATATTGAGTTGGGAAGCTCAATGGGGTAGTGGACGCTCATTCTGTTTCTTTGAGGAAGAGGTTTTGTTGCTCGTTATCTCCGAGCTACACTTAGCAGTGTTCGAGGCAATATAGGAGGTAATCTCTAACCCTAGTCTAGGGAAACTACACAAGCGCATTGAGCGAGCAAAGCCTTTAGTGGAGCTACAAAGAATGCTTTGGGGCCCAGTTCACTGAAATGATCACTGATTTTTTATTTGAAATCTGATTTTTTAATGCTAGTTATTTTTGTGGTTGTGATATATGCAATTCTAGTGTGTTAATATGGCGGGGGATTTATTTTATGTGTTTTTAATATCTAATAAACTATATAGGAGGTAATTTCTAACCCTAGTCTAGGGAAACTACACAAGCACATTGAGCGAGCAAAGCCTTTAGTGGAGCTACAGAGAATGCTTTGGGACCAAGTTCACTGAAATTCAGTGAACTGGGGGCCAGTTCACTGAAATGATCACTGATTTTTTAATGCTAGTTATTTTTGTGGTTGTGATATATGCAATTCTAGTGTGTTAATATGGCGGGGGATTTATTTTATGTGTTTTAATATCTAATAAACTATATAGGAGGTAATTTCTAACCCTAGTCTAGGGAAACTACACAAGCACATTGAGCGAGCAAAGCCTTTAGTGGAGCTACAGAGAATGCTTTGGGACCAAGTTCATTGAAATCCAGTGAACTGGGGCCAGTTCACTAATTTTTTTATTTGAAATCTGATTTTTTAATGCTAGTTATTTTTGGGGTTGTGATATATGCAATTCTATTGTGTTAATATGGTGGTAGATTTATTTTATGTGTTTTTATATTTAATAAACTATATATATTTTTTCATTTTTGCACCTCACGTGCCTCAGGTGCGCGCCTGCGCTTAGGCTTCAGGGCCCCTTTGCGCCTCGACGTGTCTTGCGCCTTTAATAACATAGTTGATCAGGCAACTGGGTGGAGCAACTCTCTTCTGTTTTGTGGGCGGCTTAATGGGAAAATCTACTACCTACCGACGTCGCCACTAGTCCCACTCATTATTAGCACCATCCACAACCTCACTAATGAAGTTGTGTGGAAGTCACTATAACATGCATATTTTCTCTAGAAGGGGCTAAAGGGCATGGTCAAGGAGGTCTTACGCATCTACATCTAGTTGTGCAAAGAAGGCTTGGCAGGCCTGAACTAGACCCGGGTTTGCCTGACCTTAGCTTTATTGTGTTCAGGCATATGCCTGTCTTTTACCAGACCTATGTCGGGCCCGGAACTCCTTAAAGGGGGGTGTCAAGGTCTGATTTGCTGGGCCAGCCCAAGGCCTAGGTAGCCAAGCTGCTGGGTGCAACCCATTTGCTATAGCTGCGCAGGGTGATGCCCAACTTTACAGCATGGCAGCGCCCTGCTGCCAAGCCCTTGTGCGCCTTGCTAGGCATCAAATCGGGCCACAACCAAAATAGGGGGCCTGTCAGGGACCCTATGTTTGGCATGCCTAGGCCCAAGCCTGGGCTAACATGGTTTTAACCAGGCAGATTCGGGTTGGTCTTTGAGGCCTGTTCGTTTTGCACACCCTTACCTATATCATCCATCAGTAAAATTGGAGCCTACAGATGCATATGGCAAACCTGCTACAACCTCTCTCGGTGCCATCACAAATCTAGGTGGAGATCGTCATGGACTTCATAGAGGGGTTACCACGTTCATACGAGAGGACAATGCTCTTGATGGCGGTAGAGCAATTGTACAATGGGGCGCACTTCATAACATTGCACCAGCCCTACACAATGGTCAGCGTGTTGCACACCTTCTTCTAGCACGTCGTTCGATTGCATGAGATACTCAAGACCATTATCTCCGATATTGATGTAGTGTTTACATGTCATTTTTGGCCAAGCTGTACCTCCTCTACGGGTCCAAGTTGGCCTTCCATATATCATCCACAGTCAGATGGATTGACAAAGGTAGTGAATTAGACGATTAAGATGTACTTGCGATGCTTAGGTTGTGAAAACCCTAACTCTTGGGTGCAACACTTAGCATAGGTCGATTAATGCTACAACACGTCAAATCACTCTTCATTGCGGACTACGATATTTTGGTGGTTTATAGCAAAGACCCGTGATGCGTTCCCAGTAGAGAACACTCTCAATAATTAGTAACTGTAACACAGAAAACTCAACAACTCACAATGTAATAAGGTCGATTAATGCTACAACACGTCAAATCACTCTTCATTGCGGACTACGATATTTTGGTGGTTTATAGCAAAGACCCGTGATGCGTTCCCAGTAGAGAACACTCTCAATAATTAGTAACTGTAACACAGAAAACTCAACAACTCACAATGTAATAACATATCTTCAATAGAACAGTAAAGGCCAACAAGATAATAGCCGTCTTAAACCACCAGGGAAACTAGCAACTGTTCTTCACAGCAAAATAAAAACCAGAACAAACACACAACAACAAAAATCGATCCTAAGAGGAGTGGTTACCTCTGAATGGATGGATTGTTCGCTCAAGGGAAGAAACTCTCCCACTGAACCCCAAAAGGGGGAAGCAGCCCACACATACAACTCAGGATATAGGCTTTGTTTGGTGCGGCTTATTTGCTCCGGTGAGTTTGGTCAAAAACGCCATTATCATAGAATGTATGTTTGGCAAGACAAAAGTTATGACCACTACCAAGAAAATAAACTAGTTTTGCGCATAAAATGCATGATTTTTTTTTAGATGAGGTCGGACGTTCAAGAACGACGGTTTATGACCACCGCGTTCACGACCGCCACCACTGCGCCAAACAAAGCCATAGTTAATAGCATAAAAACACTAGGGTTACAACAAAACTATATATAACCATAATACTTGACCAAATCTCCCTTGCCAGCTTCCACATATCTCACGTCCCCTTCCCGCTCGTCTCTTCATTTCTTTGCTGCTGCTACGTTGGAACGCTTCATTGTCTCCCCCATCATTGGTTTCTTGTCCTCAAGGAACGAGAAGTGCGGGTAGCGTTGTTGTAAGAGCCATAGGTCCTCCTAAGTTGCTTCTGCCACCGTCCCGTTGTGCCATTGAATCCGAAGTTGTGTAATGACTTTGCCGTGCTTCTGAATGATTCATCGCTTCAGGACTTGCAAGGGTTCCACCAGCAGGCTGCCTCCATTGTCACAGTGGATGGCAAGGGGAGGCGGTGAGTTGGTAATTCCCCTTTATGTTCGCGTAATTGGGAGACATGGAATGTGTGTTGGATTTCAGCGTCGGGAGGTAGGTCCAAACGATAGGCAACCATGCCATTTTCTCCACGACTTGGAAGGGGCCCAAGAATGTGGGGGACAGCTTATGAAAGCTTTGGGCTCTCATATTCGTTTGCTTGTATGGTTGGATGAGGATGTAGGCCCATGCTCCAACCTCGAGTGATCTCTCCCGCCTCTTCCTGTCGGCAAGCTCCCTCATTCGATTTTGTGCTTGTGCCAAGTTATACTTCAAAAGTGAAATGACCCGCTCCCGTGCTTCCAAGGATCGATCGACCTCTTCAACTATGGCCGACCCTTCTATGTATGGGGAGTGTAGAATAGGCTCCTGCCCATAAACCACCTCGTATGGGGGGTCATTTTGGAGGCACTGTGGAATGTTGTATTGTACCACCATTCCGCTAGCGCTAACCACCTCGTCCAATGGTTCGACCGCTCGAAACACATGTAGCGCAAATAGCTTTCTAAACAGCGGTTGACCACTTATGTTTGGCCATCGGTTTGTAGGTGTTAGGACGTCGAAAACTTGAATTGGATCTGCAAAAGGAAAAATAACTCTTGCCAAAACTGGCTGAGGACACTGTACCACGGTCGCTCACGATAGTCGTCGACAACCCATGCAGACGAACAACCAAGTCCAAGAAAACTTGGGCTATGCACTCCGCCCTGTAGGGGTGTGTAACAACCACGAAGTTAGCTTGTTTGCTCAACCTGTCGACAACAACTACAAAGATGGTTGTTTTACCATTGCTTTTGGGTAGATCCTCGATGAAGTCAAGAGAGATATCCCGCCAGATACAATCGGGAATGGGCAACGGTTGGATCAAGCCCGCTGGTTTTTGATGGTCCGCCTTGCACCTTTGACAAACTCTGCACCGTTGGATGTAAGCATATACCTCTGACTTTATACACTTACAATATAACATCTTTTTCAGACGTTGATAGGTGGAGGTGATACCGGAATGTCCTCCCACCGCGCTGTCGTGTAAGAGTTGCAACAACTTGGTTTTAGTGGTATCGTCTCGGCCCACGACCAACCGCCCCTTCCGCTTTAGAATATTATTTTGCCACTGATAGTTCGGTTTTGATGCGGGATCGGCCTCCTTTGCCGCTATCACCTGTTGGAGATGAGTATCTTGTGTCCAAGAGGTTTTGATTGCTTGAAAGATGTCGGACTGCACTATAACCAACACACAGAGTTCTGTTTCGGGGCTGTCATGTCGTCGAGATAAGGCATCCGCCCATACATTCTCCTTCCCTCTTCGATATTGTATTTGAAAGTTATACCCCATGAGCTTAGATATGCACTTTTGTTGCGCGGGTGTGGCGATTTTCTGATCTAATAGGAACCGCAAACTTTGGTGATCGGTCTGGATGATAAAGTGGCAGCTCGCTAGGTAGCGTCGTCAATGATGCACGACCATGACTATGGCAAGTAGCTCCTTGTAAGTTGAGACCGAGAGTTCCGCAGCCCCAAAGCCTTGCTGAGATACGCAATTGGTCTCCCCTCCTGTGATAGAACCTCTCCCACACTAGTATTCACCGTATTTGTGTCTACAGAAAACGACATGGTAAAATCTAGTAACCGCAAAACCGGCGGTTGCAATACCGCTAGCTTCAGTTTTTGGAATGTATCCGCAGTCGAAGCCGTCCAGTGGAAGGATTTCTCCTTCAGTAGTTTGGCGAGGCCTTGCAAGTATACCATACCTCTGGATGAATCTTCGGTAGTAACTTGTGAGGCCTAAGAAACCCCGCAATCTCTTGAACGTCGTCGGTTCCGGCCACTCGAGCATAGCTTTGATTTTAAGAGGATCCATTGCTACTTCCCGGACAGATATCAAGTGACCCAGATAATTAATTTGTTGCAGTTCGACGCTACATTTACTTCTTTTGTGATGTAAGTCCTGAGAGCGCAAGGCTTGAAAGGTGAATCTAAGATGCTGAAGATGTCCCCCCCCCCCCCCCCCTCGAGTTTTTCTAAAGACCAAGATATCGTCGAAGAATACCAAAAGGAACTTTCGTAACTGATGCTCGAACAATCTGTTCGTTAGACCTTGGTATGTGGAGGGCGCGTTAGTTAGGCCAAATGACATAACTAAGAACTTATAGTACCCTTGATGAGTTCAGAAAGCTGTCTCGTATGTGTCCTCGTCCATTCGGACTTGGTGATAACCGACTTGAAGGTCCAATTTTGAAAAAAGAAACAGCGCCCCTTGAGTTCATCCAGTAGTTCTTCAATTATAAGGACAGGAAACTTGTTTTTGATGGTGTGCTTGTTCATTTTCCTATAGTCCATACAAAGGCTCCACGGGCCGTCGGCGAGGCATACGGGCTGGAGGAGTGGCGAATGGTTCCGGCTGCCAGCATTTCCCGAATGAGCTTCACGATTTCTGTCTTCTGCAATGGTGTGTATTGATCACGTCAACTGGTCCCTCCTTGAGAGGGATGTAGTGGTATTGATCACGTGTCGGTGGTAAGCCTTTCGGTTCCGCAAAGAGGTTCGCAAATTCTTCCAATATGAGTTGTAGTTGTTGGTCTGCTTCCTTATCCAAGATCGGTCCAGGGGTGCATGGAGAGTGAAAATCGGTCTCAGCTTCCCTTCCTGGAGGAGTATACTCGTGGATGTTGCAAAGGGCTATCATGTTCAGTTGTGCGGGCTTCGCCTACAATGTCTGCATTCGTTGTTGTTTCATCCATGTCCATGCTACGTTCTTTGATCCCCATAATGAAATTTTCTTGCCTTGCTCGTGAACTCCATTTTCAAGTTGTTGAAATCCCACTGGATCACCCCCAACGTGACCAGCCACTGGATTCCCAGTACGACCTCGCATCTGCCCAAAGGAAGGAGCAACATGTCGGACGAGAAAATGACACCTTGCATGTGACAACGAAAGTCCGTCACCTTGTGTGAACTGGATATATTTTTGCCATCGGCTACCGCCACATTGAAGGAGGGCGCCAGGGCCAACTTACATTGCAATCTTGCGGCCGCCGTGCTATCCAAAAATTATGGGTGCTCCCCGAGTTGATCAAGACACTAATGGGTTGCCCCTGATAGGAGGTCGTGACTCGCATTGTATAGAAATGTGGGATGCATGTCAAGGCGTGCACTGAAAGTTGTGGCACGAGCTGATAGGAGGCTGGGACCTGCATTGTATAGAAATGTAGGATGCCCGTCAAGGCGTGCACTGAAAGTTGTGGCACGAGCTGATAGGGGGCCGTGACTTGCATTGTATAGAAATGTGGGATGCCCATCAAGGCGTGCACTGAAAGTTGTGGTACAAGTTGATCTTCTTCTTGCTCCTCCTCCATAATGATTTCTTCTTCATTCCGCACTTCATCCGGCTCCTCTTCTGTCACCTTCCGGTATGATTTCTATATTATATGACTGTCGCCGGTCCTGGCATTTGTGGCCCGGTGTGAACTTGCTGTCGCACCAAAAACAGAGTCCTTTGCTACGCTTGTCGTCCATCTCCGTCTATGTTAGCCTCCTTGCCTCAGCCTTTCTGCTTGACCTGAAGTTGGGAGTGTTGAAGACGATGGGCTGGCTGCTGCGGTTTTGTTGGAAACCAAAATGATGACACAGGAAATCGATCACCCTTGCCTTGAGAACCTGAAGCTGGAAAGGTTGGCGAAGGCAAGCTAATCCGCTTCCTCCCAGGGCATCTCAGTGTTCTTGTACCTTGGCCAGAGAAAACATTTCGAGCAGAGTTTTGGGTTGGAAAATCCGCACTCCATACCTGATCTCATCTCTGAGTCCCGCCAAACAAAAGCTAACTGCATGCTCTTCTGAGATGTTGACTCTATGAAGGAGAAGGTTAAATTCATCGGGGTAGGCTTGAACCGAGGTGCGCTGTCGGAGGTTTTTGAATTCGCTCATCGGGTTGTCGAACAAGATGGATCTGAAGCGGTTGTGCAGAGCCTGACTGTAATCTTCCCAACTAGGTCATTCACGCGTCAGCCGAGCCTTCATATATGTCTGATGCCAATACAATGCTTTCCCTTTCAAATGGACCGACGTCACCTTCACTTTAAGATCCGCCGGTGTGCTGTCAATTTCGAAAAATTGGTCGCATTTGTCGACCCATTCTAGTAGAGCACCTCCCCAGAGAAGCGGGGGAACTCAAGTCGCGCAAGCCTTGTCATCATCTGTGTGGATGGAGAATAGGGAGTGCGGCCTTCCAATGGTGATGCGAATCCACCCGATTCAACAGAGTATTCAGAACGCAAGCTTGCAAACATGGAGCGAATTTCCTCCAGGGTGCGGCTTTGCCAAGTCTCTAGCAGCGCTTTAACCTCTTCAACAGAGCGGCGATGTTGGTCCGTGAGAGATTGGATGGATTTCGCCATGGTCTTGACGCTGCTTGAGAGCATCCATCTCATGTTGGAGATCCTTGGAACGGGTAGAGTAAGAGGCCGGCATCGGTGCAGGGTTGCAGTGAGGATGGACAGCGGACACAGGACGAGGGCTCTGATACCAGTGATGTGTACCCAGCAGAGAGCACTATCAATAATCAGTAATGTAACACAAAACTCAACACCTCACAATGTAATAACAGATCTTCAATGAGCGAACAGTAAAGGCCAACAAGATAACAACCGCCTCAAATCACCAGGGAAAACTAACAGCTGTTGTCACAGCAAAACAAGAACCAGAACAAACACAACAACAAAAGTCGATCCTAAGAGAAGTGGTTACCTCTGAATGGATGGATTGTTCGCTCATGGGAATGGGAGAATTTTCTGTACGCTCTTCTCATCATGAGCTTGTTGCGCGAACATTTTTTTCCTGCGTAAGCTACAGTTGTAAAGAAACTGTAAGGTGATTTTTTTAACGAATGTACAACTGTATTTTTGTTGCAAAAATAAATGTAAAAATAGAGTTCATTACAACTGTAACCTTATGGTACAACTGTAATTTTGCAAGAAAAAAGGTCCACGCACCATGCTCATGGTGCGAAGAGCGTACAGAAAATCCAGACCATGGGAAGAGACTCTCCCACTGAACCCCAAAAGGGGGCAGCAGCCCACACATACAACTCAGGATATAGTTAATAGCATAAAAAAACACTAGGGTTACAACAAAACTATATATATCCATAATACTTGACCAAATTGCCCTTGCCAGCTTCCGCATATCTCACACCCCCTTCCCGCTACGCGCCCGTGTCTTCATTTCTTTGCCTCTGCCACGTGGGAACGCGTCAACCCGCTGACCATCATTCCTTATGCATCGACAGAGGCCAAGGTGGAGGGAGTGGATCATCGACTTCAGAGGCATTCCCGCTACCTTTTAGTCCAACTAGCGTTGAATCTAATGAAATCACTGAGCATAATCCAAAAAGCTAAAAACAAATGCTAAAGAAATTCCTTGCATCAAATGTTATATAATCATTTCTTGATGAGTACAGGCGAGAATAATTTTTTCCCAAAGGGAGATGGGAAGTAGTTGTGGCTTCCTTTTTTGGCGGCAGCGAATTCCATACTGGTATTTAACTGCACTTTAAGGGGTAAAAATTGATCATTTTCTTGTACTACTTAGATTTTGGACTAAGGCTTATTTATTAGATCTCTCACATAATGGACCAGTTCCCCTCATGTTCATCATTGCCGTCTTGCCATATTATAAAGGATTTATCGGACGCTACCATTTATTGAGATCGAACAACCATAGTTTGATGATATTAACCATGTGGTTGACTTGTTCATCATGCAAATGAGGCATGAAATTCACAACAAATTTTGGTACGTTTTAGAAAACCCCCTGATATGGGCCTTATTTTAGAGCTTCGTCGGCACCCGGCGGCGGGGAAGGAGGCATACAAGGAAAGAGGAAGAAGGGGAGCCGTGCTCAACCCTAACCCTAGAAATGGGGGAAAAGAGAGCAGAGAGAGAAAAAGAAAATTAGATTCATTCATTCATAACACATACAATGACCCAAAGGATCTATTTAAAGACTTACAAGTGGCATGAGTGTAATACCCTAAAAAAAAGTAGATGCGTCAAATACTAAAAGAGAGTTGATATTAGCAGTCCGGAATTGGCTATTCGCAGTCCATCGCTATTCGTAGTCCATAAATTTTATTTGTAGTCCAAAATTATATTTGCACCCCACTTCTAACCCAAATAAGCGAAACACTTTCCTGATTTATTAAGTACTAGAAGCCTAGAAAAACATCTTAAAGACAAACAATTTAAAAATCCAGCAGGAAAATAAGTCAGATGGCATTCACCTTCCTCTAACCAGAAAATTGACTACTTTTTGAGATTTTCGCTGGATAATTTCCTTCTTTTTTTGAAGGTGAATCTAAGAGGGGAAAAACGACGCGACTGATAGAACTACGACTAGGGTTTAGGCAGAGGGACATAGATGAAGAGGAGGAGGTTATTTGATGGGGTCCGATTAGCGAGATTTGGACTGCGAATATAATTAGGATTTTTACAATTTTTGGGGTGCGAATAGTGAGAATTGGACTGCTAATATCAACTCTCATACTAAAAACATGACAACTCTAATTAGTTGTAACTACGATTCGACTCGAACACTCGAAATAACATACAAGAAAGACACGCAAATAAAATATGCGTAACCAGCGACGAATGGTGGGGACCCCAAACAATGCCCTGTAAATAAGTGTAAGAATCCCTAGCGGTCTGATTTAGATAACATCTACATCGAATCAAAATACCATGTTGTCTTCAGTATAACCAGAGTTGCACAATAAAAGAAATGAGAGCAGATAGCCCACAATCATATTATAAAGAAAGATAAAACAATGCGTTTGATAAACGAAGACATGAAAACCAACAAAATGTCCTAATACAAATTACGGCCTCACATGCTGATCACATAACCAAAATTTGAATATAGATGAAGTCATAGCAGAGTCAGGTCTCAACAAAAGTGCTCACATATACTGAGAACAAGTCAAAACTAAGGATCCAATGTAAGTAGTAACTCTAAGAGGAGAGGATCTCAGTGCTAGTAGAAGAGTCTATCCAGAACCACCGCCTCTAGATGCTCCCTGCTGAATTTCTCCATTGGAACCCATGACCATGCCTTAAATAAGAGCAACAACTACATTAGTCATAAAATGCTAATCATCATATATACTTATGCTCCGTTTGGCACGGCGGCGGCGGGCGTGAATGCGGTGGTTATGAACCGTCGTTCGCGAATGCCCTCCCTCACCTAAGGAACTTCATTCACTGTTATGTTCAAAACTAGTTTTCTTTTCTTGATGATGGTCATAACCATTGTCAGGCGTCATTTTTGTCCAAACTCACCTGAGCAAAAATAACGCTGCGCCAAAAGGAGCCTTAAATGGTAGGTTAGCAATATGCTAATCAACCTGCAACAAATGTCAATATAATAATAAAGAGTAATATGTATGAGCAACAAGATACCTGAACAAAGTGCAATAAAGCTGCAAGGAAAAAAGAGTGCATTGTAAGAAGTATTCTAAATTTGGCGTATTCACGACGCATTATGAACTTAGACTTTGACTCTGCAAAAGCTCCACCGCACTTTTTTAGGTTGTTTGGATGAGGAGTTTTTTCAAAAGAGTTTTTTTAAAGAAAAGTGTTTTGGGAGCTTTTTGAGCAACCAATCCAACATGGCTTTCTAAAAAACGCTTTCCCTGCTGTCTGCTTTTCCTCTTTTATTTGAGAGTTTATGGAAGTCACGCTCCGATCATTCACGATTTGCCTTTCTTCCTTCTCTCCACAACAAAGGTTTTCTTCTTCCGTTCACAATTCTTCACAAATTCGCTATCATTGTTTCTCGCCGCTGACCTTTTGTAACCTGCTTATTTAGGATTTATATAATATTTATTTATTTATGCGATAAATGATAATCATATAACACATTTTTATTATTAGAAAGCTAAACCGCTATTATTAAAAGTTCTTCCAAACAGGAGTGCAAACCACCTTTATATAAAGCACTTAAATGGAGATTTTCCAAACAGACAACTTTTTCAAAACAGCTTTTTGGACATCTCTACCGCCACCCTGATTTCCCATCATTGTTTTTTCCACCACCACCGCCGCCCCAAACAGAGCCTTAACCTGCCCGAATCCACCCACAAGAGTAACTAAACTACTTATATTGCACTATCATAGAATTCTCAGATCCCATCATCATCCATTTGGACCATCTCACTTTCACCAGCGCACCATATGTTGACATAAAATACTCCATGCTTCTCATGTGTTAGCTATTACACATGCCATCATGGTGTGCCAAACAAGTATGGGTGGGACACATGCCATCATGGTGTGACAAATGAGTATGGGTGGGGAAACGGGCCCACCATCGGATAGGACACGCCGAACATTTTGTTAGATGTTATGCATTATACTGTATATTCTGGTGGTAGACCCTCTTAGGCTCACCTCTAGGTGTTTGGGAACCCCTCCAGTGTATATATATTTATGTATCCTTAAGTGTGAAGATACAGATTCATTATTCCTATCTTGGTATCAGAGCCAGGGAAAACCATACCCTAGCCGCTCTTCCCACACTCGACGTCTCCCGTCTGCCATCCCGTCTCCATTCACGATTCCGATCGACGAACGAAGCTGCGCCATTCCGATTCCTATCGTCGACGACGCTCCTTCGCCGAGCCCGTCCTTGCCGATCCTGCTGATCCATGCCGATCCTGCTGAAGAGTCGTTCTATCCCTGCCGATCCTTGCCGATCCTGCTGAAGAGTTGTTCCTCGAACTCGTTCCCTGCCGATCCTTGCCGATCCTGCTGAAGAGTTGCAGCCCGACGCTGTTTCCAACAGCCCGACTGCTCTCCTGCAGCCCGGTCTCTTCCAGCCACTGCATGATTTTGCCCGCATCCGGCGTCGACATCGACACCTTAACCGCCGGCCTTCTCCTCCTCCGGCTGATCCCGCAGCCCCGACATCCTCGGTTGTTTTTCTCGATGGCCTCAGGTGCTCGTCCTCCTCCGACACCTTCTGCAGCTCAGTCCGATGTTTCTCGCCGCCCGCCTGCCCGCTGCCACTACTGTCAGTGCCTTGGTCGTGTCAGATCTGAGTGCCGCAAGCTTCAGCGGGCGCAGCAGCCTGGTCAGCAACGTGCTCCTGGTGTTCCTTCCGCTCTTTTCTCGGCTCCAGCGCAGTCTTCTCTGATCTGCTCTTCTGCCTCTGTCTCTCAGTCGGCTGCCTCCGCCCCTGCAGGTATCTCCGCCTCCGACTGGTTGTTTGACTCTGGAGCTTCTTTTCACATGACTTATGATGCTACACGTCTTTTGTCATGTCAGCCCATTACTCCTGCCCTTAGTATCATGGTAGCAGATGGCACCATTCACCCCATCACCAGTCGTGGCTTACTTCACACCACTCATTTTCACATTCCCGATGTGGCCTACATACCAGAGTTATCCATGAACCTTATATCCGCCAGTCAGCTCACATCCCATGGTTGTCTGGTTACCTTTGATGAGTTCACATGCCGTGTGCAGGATCGTCTGACTGGGGCACTTCTTGGGGATGGTCGTCGTCATTGCGGGGTGTACGTCCTTGATCGTCTCCACCTTCCATCCACTTCACGGTCACCGTCAGCTTCCTCCCTTTGTCTTCCTTCGGTGGGTTTCTCTCAGTGGCACCACCGTCTTGGTCATCCCAGTGGTTCACGTCTAGCTTCCCTCATTAGTCATGGTTTCCTTGGTCGTGTTTCTATTGATCGGTCTCACTCATGTTCAGGTCGTAGGCTCGGTAAACAACTACAACTCCCCTATCAGTCTAGTGAGTCTAGGTCTCAGCGTCCCTTTGATCTTGTTCATTCTGATGTCTGGGGACCCGCACCCTTTGTATCCAAGGGTGGACACCGGTACTATGTACTTTTCGTTGATGACTACTATCGTTATTGTTGGGTCTATTTTATGCGTTCTCGATCTGAATTTTTTCAGATCTATGTTACGTTTTCTGCTATGGTGCGCACACAGTTTTCTGCTTCCATACGCATTTTTCGTTCTGACTCAGGGGGGGAGTACCTCTCTCATGCTTTTCGAGATTTGCTAGCTACTCACGACACTCTCCCTCAGCTTGCCTGTCCCGGTGCCCATGCTCAGAATGGCACCGCTGAAAGGAAGCATCGTCATATTATTGAGACAGCTCGCACCCTTCTTATCTCCTCTCACGTTCCTCCTCACTTCTGGGCTGAGGCTGTTTCCACTGCTGTCTATCTTATTAATCTGCAGCCCTCCACTTTCCTTCAGGGTCAGTGTCCCGGTGAGTGTCTGTACTCTCGACCACCACGTTACACTCATCTTCGTGTTTTTGGTTGTCGATGTTATGTTCTTCTCTCTCCACGTGAGCATACTAAGCTCTCTGCTCAGTCTGTTCCTTGTGCCTTTCTTGGGTACAGTACTGAGCACAAGGGCTATCGATGCTATGACCCTGTTGCACGTCGACTTCGCATTTCACGGGATGTCACTTTTGATGAGTCTCACCCTTTCTTTGTGTCCCCTGTTTCCTCGACCTCACACTCATCTGTTACTCCCTCTGACGTGCAATTTCTCACTCTTCCCGTCTCTCCGCCTCATGTATCCCCGCCTCATGTATCCTCCACTCCGGTATGTTCTCTTCCTCTTCCCTTGCCACAGTCTACTCTGTCACCTCCTTCTCCCTTGTCGCAGTCTACTTCGTCTCCATTACCGCAGTCTACTTCCTCTTTCTCTGATGAGTTGTCCACTTGGGATCGTGTCTCTCCTCTTCCCTATCACTATACTCGTCGTCATCCTCCTATCTCCTCGCCTCCAGTGCCCCCAAACTCAGTGTCTACCTCCTCCAGCGAGTGCCCTATGGATGATCCTCCTGTGCGCCGCAACCCACCTCGTGAGAGGCGCCCTCCCGACCGTCTCAGCCTTGCTACCCTACCGCTGGATCTACCTGCCCTTCCTGCCACTGTCTGCAGTACTCCAGAGCCGACTTCCTACCGTGAGGCTGCCCAGATACCTGAGTGGCAGGATGCTATGTCTGCTGAGTTGGAGGCGCTTGAGCACACTCGTACATGGGAGCTTGTTCCTCTTCCACCTGGTGCTGTTCCTATTACTTGCAAGTGGGTCTTTAAGGTCAAGACTCGCTCCGATGGTTCTGTGGAGAGGTACAAGGCTCGACTTGTTGCTCGTGGTTTTCAGCAGGAGCAAGGGAGAGACTATGACGAGACTTTTGCTCCAGTTGCTCATATGACCACGATCCGCACTCTTGTTGCTGTTGCAGCTGTTCGTCGCTGGTCTCTGTTCCAGCTCGATGTGAAGAACACTTTTCTTCATGGTGACCTTCAGCAGGAGGTGTACATGCTCCCTCCTCCCGATCTTTCCTCTCCTCCAGGACTTGTTTGCCGCTTGAGACGAGCTCTTTACGGGCTCAAGCAGGCGCCCCGCGCGTGGTTTGCTCGTTTCAGTTCGGCCATTACTGCCGCCGGTTTTCAGCCGAGCCCGCATGATCCAGCCTTGTTTGTGCACTCCTCTTCTCGTGGCCGGACTCTTCTATTACTTTATGTGTATGACATGATCATTACAGGTGATGACCCTACTCATGTGACATTCGTCAAACATCACCTCCAGCAGCAGTTTCAGATGACTGATCTTGGACAGCTGAGCTATTTCTTGGGCCTTGAGGTCACCTCTACAGACCGTGGTTTTCAGCTCTCTCAGCGGCGTTACACATCAGATCTTTTAGCTCGGGCTGCTCTCTCTGACTCTCGCACTGTGGACACCTCTATAGAGCTTCACCTTCAGTTACGACCGGATGATGGGGTTCCACTCTCTGATCCTACTCGTTATCGTCACATTGTCGGGAGCCTCGTCTATCTTACTATTACTCGACCCGACATTGCACATGCTGTTCATGTTTTGAGCCAATTTGTTGGTGCGCCTACCTCTGTGCATTATGGTCATCTTCTGCGGCTGTTGCGTTACCTCCGGGCGACGACTTCACGTGGTCTCTTCTACTCCAGTAGCAGTTCTCTGCAGCTTTGTGCTTACTCGGATGCTACTTGGGCCAGTGATCCCGTTGACCGCCGATCTGTCACTGGTTTCTGTCTATTCTTGGGTACTTCACTTATTGCCTGGAAGTCCAAGAAACAGACCGAGGTTTCTCGTTCCAGTACTGAGGCTGAGCTGCGTGCCATGGCTACTACTACTGAGGACATCATTTGGCTTCACTGGCTCCTTGAGGATCTTGGTGTCTCTTCCCCGGATCCCACTCCACTCCACTGTGATAACACCGGTGCCATTCAGATCACCTTGAATCCGGTGAAGCATTCTCTTTCCAAGCATATCGGGGTGGATGCTTTCTTCCTTCGTGAGCAGTATGGTCGGGGAACTCTTGCTCCTTCCTTTGTTCCTTCTGAGCAGCAGCTTGCAGACTTGATGACTAAGCCGCAGACTCGGTCCCAACATGCTTATCTATTATCCAAACTCTCGGTGTATGAACCCCCGTGAGTTTGAGGGGGGGGGGGGGGGGGGGGGGTGTTAGATGTATTATGCATTATACTGTATATTCTGGTGGTAGACCCTCTTAGGCTCACCTCTAGGTGTTTGAGAACCCCTCCAGTGTATATAGATTTATGTATCCTTAAGTGTGAAGATACAGATTCATTATTCCTATCACATTTGAGTTCTCAACCAATTGTGATCTTTCTCCTTAGTTAAAAGTTCTCCATTGAGCACAGTGGGACTATATATATATCATCCAAGAGACTATAGGCTCCGTTTGGCGCGATGAGTTTGGACAAAAACGTCGTATGCTATTGTTTGGCACGAAAACGGTTTTGACCGCCGCGGTCACGAACGTGGTGGTTATGAACCATCGTTCGTGAACGCCCGACCTCACCTAAGGAACTTCATCCATTTTTATGTACAAAACTACTTTTCTTTTTTGATGGGATCATAACCATTGTCATGCCAAACATACATTCTATGTTGGTGGCGTTTTTGTCCAAACTCACTGGAGAAAAAAAGCCGCGCCAAACGAAACCCTATGAAACCGTTGGGGAACTTTGTCACAAGAACCCTGTCAAAGTGTAAGGGGGCTGCAGTCCAAACCCCAGCCACTCATCTACTGGTGGCACTGACAAAGAACCTTCCACCAATCATCATAAGCATTCAGTTCAAAATCAGTGAATCAAGAGACTCTGAAGAGCACAATGTGCTGACATTATCTAGAAAAATTTCCCCCAGAGGAGCCAGAACCACAGCTGAGTCAGGTTATGGAACTAGGGTCACCGGAAAAATCTCATCTGCTAGCCCCTATTGAAGCTTTAGTAATAATAACATAAATGAATTACAATGAATGTAAACATGTTTCCTGGCTGCTGCTTTTGAATCATGTGGGATTGCTATATTTTCAACATCTCTCTTCTTCTGATTCTGATTCTGATTCTTCTGATTCTTCTGATTCTTCTGATTCTTCTGATTCTTCTGATTCTTTTGATTCTGATTCTGATTCTTTTGATTCTTCTGATTCTTCTTCTTCTGATTCTTCTTCTGATTCTACCCTTTTCTTCCTTGTAGCACTTCTCCTTATCAGACGTATCTTTCATATCAATTTCCTCGCTATTCTGGTGTCTGGCTGCTCCTTTGATTGTTTTTTTTTTACTTCTGTTTGTGCTAGTTTTTGTGGCTGTTTTGGACCATCTCAGAGCTATTTGCGGCATTCACTTCCAGAGCCTTCATGTTTCTATTTTGCTCTTGGCTGCGCCTATTATTTCTGAGTCTTGCTGAGTATTTATTACTTGTTATTTTTTTAATATATCATGACACGATTTGTGTCGTATTACTAAGTTTTTGTATTGCTCCTTGAAATGTTGTTATGTTGCCTGTGCATCACGGGCTTTCAGTATAGTTTCATTATTTTTGTTCTTTTATAAAGATTCTGTCCTAATATTTCTTCATTTTATCCCATCTATTCTTCTCTATATCCGCACTTCTGTGCATGTCGTGCTATTTCTGTTTATCCGTCTTTTTTTCTTTATTAGCAAAGTGTGGGCTTGTTAAAATCTAGACACTTTTCAAACTGCTAAAATTATTTAGCATTTGAGATATAGGCTTCGTTTGGCGTAGTGGTGGCGGTCATGAACACGGTGGTTATGAACTGTTGTTCATTCCTAAACATTCGATCTCACCTAAACTTCATCCACTTTTATATTCAAAACTAGTTTTCTTTTCTTGGTGGTTGTCATACGAAACATATATTATAAGGCGGTGGCATTTTTTGTCCAAACTCATGGGAGAAAAAATGTCATTATGATTGCATGAGGATGGTTATTTTGATCATTTAAATTCAAAATTGCTAGACTTGAAGTAACTTGTTAAACAAGGCTCGACGACGATTTGGGGTCTCGTTCCCGCACGAGTGCATGGCGGCTGTCGTCGGCTCGTTGCGAGAGGGTGTGCCTTGAGACCCTGAAATTTTTTTGCGCAGGAGTCTAGAAATGAGAGATTGCAATTACTAGTGAAAGTTTGAATAAGAGGGGGAGCAACTGCACCTTCCGAGGAAGAGCCGTAGGTCAGTGCCTTCCTCCAAACACCAGTTACTTCCTATGATCTTAATTTATTATTTAATCTCTAGAATCTTTGATTAGAAGCACACTTAAACACTTTAATTTTTCTTAACCTATCATATTTAAGGGGTTAATGAATCTCATTGCATTATTAAAATGAATAAAAAAACCGCATTTAAAACAAAATGTCTGCAGCAGGGTTTGAACCCATGCCATCTCATAAAAATGAGAGCTTTATTAAAACACTTTGGACCACTCAGTCATCCTGCAATTGGCTATAAAGGTTTTTATTTTACTTTTTATTATTTAATATAATAAATTTTAAATATCCTTCGTAGTAAGATTAAGACAACACATATTTCAGTCCCTAACTTTTATCCCCTTTAAAATTTTTCCATGCATTGCGGCCACCATGAGAGGAGTTGCACAAAAATAAATCAAGCGAAAATTATATTTTTATGACTTTTCAAAACCCGTTACCTGTGTGTGCCGGTTAAGAACATCGTGGTGATCCCATCGCTCCAAAAGCATGTAAAGCGGCGATGGAGAAAGTTTAGAGCTCCATGTATGCTGGCGAGGTGCGAAGTCCTTCCAGATTCCGTGATTTTGTCTGCCATGCGTACCCTTTCTGCGATGCGAAGCCGAACATTGAAAGGAGGAATTAACGGGAGAGTTAACGGGAGAGTTAGTTTGAGAATTAAATGAAAAGGAGAAAATTGTTGGGGACTGAAATCTCCCAAAAAAAGTTTGGGACTGAAATCTTAAAGGGGAAAAATGTTAGGGATTGAAATAGATGTTTTGCCTAAGATTAAATAAATGTCAGTAGTGAGATTTTTGTGTGGGCAGCCCACACTAGGTCTAGTATAGATCCATTTTATTTACAAAAATTTAGTTTTCAGAAAATTGTTATGCCAAACAATTACACAAAATGTTATTTCAAAGAGCAGTTTTTTCATTAGCATTAGCAGATTCTTCAAACAGTTTGCAGTTTTCTCATTAGTGATTTCCTGATAAGTCTATTATCACAATCGCTTTCCAACAACAGCTTTCACGTCAGCAGCTGCTCCAAATAGAACTGATTAAGTTTAATTTGGATTAGGATAGGTTTAGGCTTATTTAGGTTTAGGCTTATTTAAATTTAATTTGGATTAGGTTATGTTTAGGTTAACTCTTCAAATTTTCATAAATTCTTAAAACTTATTTCCTTTATAGATTCTGGCGTACAACTACGACAATCATCGTCAATTCGTCATTACTTCACATGTAACAAAAGAAATAGAAGACTTTATTTAGGTGAGCAATTAAATGGGATCTGAATAATTAATTAGGTGGGTAATTAGGTGACATCTAACGGCCACGTGTAAGGATGTGATGTGACGAGAGATCTGGTAATTAATGTTAAATTCACTTATTATCAACATAGAGGATAAATATAAATTATTGGTTGTATTTAATAATATTAAAATGCAATATGGTATATTCTTTTTAATAGAAATATAAACAGTACACGATTTTGTAATATATACTTGTTAGTTTAAGTGAAGATATATTATCATGATAAGAATCCTATTTATTTATTTTAAATTAAGAAAATTTATTTATACAATTATAAATAAACTAAAATAAAATTATATATAATTATAAATAAACTAAAATAAAATTATATATAATTATAAATAAACTAAAATAAAATTATATACAATTCATATTTATAAAATTCAATTTTCTAAATGATTAATAATGCCAATGAATCTAGTCATCTTGATTCCTACTATAAATACGGTAGAAATCAAGATGACTAGATTCATTGGCATTATTGACACACTCTCTTATAAAGGAGGTTAGGAAAGCACTAATGATGTATAAGAGGTAGTGTTAGCATTCTCTTATAAAGGGGGTCGGTGGTTCAGGTCCTGTCTCAACAACCTACCTCCCGGTATTTGGGAGGAGAGAGATTGAGGTGTATAGACTGCAGTTCGGGTGCGGGTGTTGAGTGCGCCATGCGGAACGGATGGTGATGTCCTAGCGTGTGTCGTGACTCGTTAAAATTGGCAGTGTAGTCTCTTATCCTATTCAACACTCTTTGCGCTTTTCCCTTGTTTAAAAAATATATATATGATGTAACAAATATTGATACATCTAATAGCATCATATTGGATGGTTTGCGAGTCTTACTTTTTTTCTTCTTCTTCTTCCGCATTTGATTACTTTTAAGAATGAGTTTTGTGATGATGTGATAGTCTGGCAGGACACATGCACTTTAATCCAATTTTGAGGGATTTTAATTGTACGATATCTCATATTAAACTCATGGGTTTTGGGTATAAGATTCTCCCCGGTTGTGTGCACTTCTAGGAGGATCTTACAACTCATATAGTTGGCCGTAATGAAAATAATACCATGCGGATTGAAAATTACATTTCGGGAATACAATCATTGATTCTCCTAGGGTGAAACATAGGTCTCAAAGGTCCCACTCTGCCCTGTGTCATATATTTCCCATTCTTGTTTAGTTAGCCGAGCCTACGTCGGATTGGTCTGCTTATAGTGACGATGAGGAGCAGCAGGTGGTTCACTACGATACAAAAGTTGCTGGACTGGAGGCAAAGGCTAGTTCTGAGAATGAAGGGTCATGGAATGGGTGTTTTCATCCAAACTCCTAAGTCGTATCATGTCGAAGCTCTCGTTTATGCGATTTACATCAGCTTTCATGCGCTTCAAGTTATTCTTAATATAATTAAAATGCTTGTCCATGCGATCAAACTGAGCTAACATAATTTTCTAGAAGTAAACAATCGACATCTTTGTGCTAATGACATTCTCAGGGTGGCGACCTCTATAGGGTTCCTGATGAACATCACGTCGTGTCGGAGAATTAACTTAATCCCTACTAATAGCGGGTTGGGGATGATGATGATCATAATAGTACAACGACCTCCTAGGATAAGCTCTATGAGGATGAACGCAATGAGGCTCTAGATCCTCAAATAGAGGAGAGAAATAAATGATATCCCTTGTGATAGTATGAGTGTCTCCCTTGATGTGTTGAGCCCTCGAGGTAAGGCATAAACAAACATCGGATCCTGAAATAGAGGAGAGGAGTAACGACAACTACTGTGATAAGCCATGGGCGATCTATAAATTCTAGTCCTGCATATTCTATACTTAGCCCGAACTTAGGACTCTATTACCAAACTGACGCAGAACGTCTCTAGGTGTGTGATGGAATCGTGACCTAACCGAATTCCAATGAATAACTAGCAGTGTGGTAATATCATAAACACCAATTTTCTCGACCAATAGACACACTCAAAGGGCCGATAAATCTCCTAATTTCTCTAAGGTTGATTTTGAGGATTTCTATATTTTGATATCATGTTTATGTTTGTTTATAACGAGTTTCTTGCATTGGAGAAGCGTATGTTGACTTGACAACTAACTCATTGTATCATCTGTCTTTTTATCAATAAATAAATAAAACTTCTATTATCGTTTGCGGCCATCACAGTTGGGGTGAACACCAAAACCCTAATAATATAAGGGTTGCCAAATTTGATTGTGTCTTACTCGGTTGTTTTGTGATTTTTAGCGACTTTGTACTCAGCTCATTATAGCTATAGATAAATAATTCGCTATCTATCGTGGAAGCCAATTTTAACTAATCCACGAAAGTCTACTGTACGTGATTCTTTGTGTATTACTGTCTCTATATTGTGTTTTGGTCTAACCTTTTTTTAAACAATTTATAACTATTACCCACAAATGGTGTACCCTTAAGTTCTCAATTACTGATATTTCAAATTCACCATAACATTGTACTGAACAGGCCGATACACACAACTCTAGTATCTATCATTACTAGATAGGACTATTGGGGTATCTAATCTCATTTGCCCCTTTATTTTTCGTATCTTTGTGTCAGCGTCAGCCCACCATTGTGCTTTTGCCGATAAGTTTGTGTTCTTTCCGATCTCAATGCATTTCGTAGCTCCACTGAAAATTCCCACTGTCCCTAATGTACTCCAACATGGTAGTTTAAACCACATGCCTAGGGTTAAGAACTTGGATTTGAGGGAGGACTTGAAAAACCACATACATATGCTTTACCCTAAACCATTTTGGATAACACTTGCATCCTTTGTCTTACCATGTCTGCTTACACAGAGTTAGCAACCTATCAGCTGCTCGAAACATCACACCCGACTTGTGTTGAAACCGATTTCTCGATCTCCTGTGGAGCTCGGGGCCCTCAACGAATTGAGGGGCGACTAGCCCTTACCGGTCCCTCGGAAGAGATAGGCAGATAACTCGGACAAAGAACAAAGACCCTGGTCTCAGTAAGGAGGTCCCTCCACTAACCCGGAAGATCGTTGAGCGCTTCCCCTCCCAAGCCAAAGCTAAGACTCGGGCACCTTGGAGAGCTAGAGAGCCCAAACCAAAGTGACCTATGGAGAGAAGAAGGCTCAAAGATTCTAAAATCGGTCCTCTTCCAAGGTGCCCTTTAAGGTCTATTTATAGATTTTGGTTTTGTGGTCTGTCAATAGCCAACTCCCGCTGTCCATTCTTACTATCTGCACCCCGAATTGGTCTGTTAACAGCCAAACTCCGCTGTTTTGAGGGGCTAGCCGCAGACCACCAGGAGCTTTTAAGACCACCCCAGGTATTGGCGGACCAGAGACCCTTGACCCGTTCCAGCGAACACGGGGCTCGCCAAAATGTCTGGCCGACTCGCCTGCCTAGCGAACTCCTTCGACTGACTGGCTCGCCTGCTTCTAGGACTCGCCTGCCGAACCGTTCTTTAGCGAGTCGAGCTCGCCAAAATGTTTGTACCCCAAGGTCCCGGGCCTTCCTAGCGAACTCCCTTGACCGGCTGGCTCGCCCGCCTCGAGGGCCTCTCGCTCTTCTTGGGCTCGCCCCGCCTGGCTCGCCCATCCCTGGCTCGCTCCCCTGGGTATGCGAACCAGGGACCCTTCCAGGCGAACATCGGGGTTGTACACAATCCCCGCTCTTCGCGAGGTTGTCTTGAGCTCGCGAAGAAATGTCCAACCCCTGGTGTTCGCCGATTCGGCTGACGTGGCGGGAATCTTTCGGTGGGTCCCACCTCCAAAACTATAAATACCGTCCGCTGCGGCTAGTGAACGAGCTTTTTCTTCCCCTTCTTCCTCGCAGGAAACAACCTCTCTCGAATGTCTTCTAAGCCGAGCTGAGTGCAGAAGCCAACAAACTCTTCACTAGCAAACTGCGGCCCATTGTCCGTCACTATTGCTAGAGGTAACCCGTGCCTGCAAATTATCTCTCCCCATACAAAATTCCTTACAACCTGAGAGGTTACCTTAGCGAGTGCTTTCACTTCTACCCACTTGGAGAAGTAGTCAATCATGACCAGCAGGAACTTCCTCTGGCCGCTGGCTTGGGGAAAGGGACCGACCAGGTCCAGCCCCCATATGGCGAAGGGCCAGGGAGCCGTGATGGTTCGGAGCCTTTGAGCTGGGAGGAGTTGGAGCGGAGCATAGAGCTGGCACTTTGGACACTTTCTCGCAAACTCTGCCGCATCCTTGCTGAGAGTGGGCCAGAAGTAGACTTGCCTCAACACCCTCCCTTCCAGGGTCTGACTCCCGGAGTGGCTGCCGCACTCCCCGGAGTGGATTTCTTCTAGGACTCTCGGAACCTCCTCCTCGGAAACACAACGGGCCAGGAGTCCCGAGAGAGTTTTCCTATATAGCCCTCCTGCATGCAAGGAGTAATAAGCGGACTTATACCTGAAGCGCCTCTTGTCCACGTCCTCTCCAGGGAACTGCCCGGAGGATAGGAAGGTGATGAACGGATCCATCCACGAGGCCTGTTGATCCACCTCCATCAACTCTCCTTCCTCGAAGGAGGGCCGGAAGAGCTCCAAAGTCGTCCCTCCCGCTCGGGGACCGAACTTGGCTAAGAGGTCCGCCTGGGTGCTCTCCTCCCTCGGCACGTGCTTGATGGAGAAGGTGCGGAACTGCCCGATGACCCCCTTAACCTTCTCCAGGTATAGTAGGAGGGTCGGGTCCTTTGCTTCAAATTCTCCCTTGATCTGGCATGCTACCACCATGGAGTCCGTGGAGACCTCCACATCCTGCACACCCAGTTCCCGGGCTAGCCGAAGGCCCGCTATCACTGCTTCGTACTCAGCCTGGTTGTTGGTAATTGGGAAATGGATGTTTAAGGCTTGCTCAATCCGAGTCCCCTGAGGACTTACCAGGACCATTCCCCCTCCATAGGAGTATTTTCCCGACGCTCCGTCTACCAACATCTTCCATGCCTCTGGGGGAGGTGGCTCGTGCTCCCCCACTTTGGCTGCATAGTCGGCCATGAAGTCTGCCACCGCCTGAGCCCTGATGGACGTCCTGGGCACGAACGTGATATTGAATTCACTTAGCTCCACAGACCACTTTGCCAACCTCCCTGAGTGCTCCACTCCTTCCATGATTTTACGGAGCGGGTGGTCCGTCACCACCTTGATTGAGTGGGCTTGAAAGTAAGGCCGGAGCCTCCGGGCTGACACCACCAATGCGAAGGCCAATTTTTCCAAGATCGGGTACCGGAGCTCTGCCTTCTTCAGCACTCGGCTGACGTAGTAGATAGGAAACTGTTTCTTCCCCTCCTCCCGGATCAACACGGAACTTACTACTTCGGACCCTACCCCCAGGTACAGGGATAGGTCTTCTCCTGGCCTCGGTCCCTGGAGCAGAGGGGTTTGGGTGAGCTGTTCTTTCAGAGCCTGGAAGGCTTCCTCGCATTCCCGGGTCCATTTAAACTTCTTGTTGCCCCGCAACACCTTGAAAAAAGGTGCACACTTTTTTCCCGCCTTGGAGAGGAACCTGCTGAGACCAGCCAACTTCCCTGTAAGGCTCTGAACCTCCTTTGGATTCTTTGGTGACCCCAACTCCATTACCTCCTTAACCTTGTCCGGGTTGGGCTCCACCCCCGCGGGGGTGAGTAAGTGGCCTAGGAATTTTCCTCGGCTTGCCCCGAAGACACACTTCAAGGGATTGAGTTTCATCTTGTACCGCCGCAGGGTCCCGAACGTCTCCTCAAGGTCTTGGAGGTGAGACCCAAGGTCTCGGCTCTTCACCATGAGGTCGTCAACATTGACTTCTAAATTTCTTCCTTTCTGCTCGCGGAAGACCCTATCCATCATCCTTTGGTACGTAGCCCCTGCGTTCTTGAGCCCGAAGGGCATCATCTTATAGCAATAACATCCATCCCCCGTGATGAAGGGAACATCCTTGATGTCCGGGGGGTGCATGCGGATTTGATGGTAACCTGAAAAAGCATCTAAGAAAGACATTACAGAAAAACCAACGGCTGAGTCAACCAGCGCGTCGATTCTGGGCAGGGGGTAGCAATCTTTCGGGCATGATTTATTAAGAAGCGAAAAGTCGATACACATACGCCACTTACCTCCTCCCTTTTTTACCATAACTACGTTAGAGACCCAGCCTGGGTACTGGATCTCTGATACAAAACCTGCCTGCAGGAGTTTACCCACCTCCTCTCGGATGGGTCCTTCCAGCTTGTCGGCGATAGCCCTCCTCTTCTGGCGGATGGGGCGGGTGCCGGGGTCGAGTCGATGGCAAGCCACATCCGCGTCGATCCCGGGCATTTCCGCGACGCTCCATGCGAAGACGTCTACATTTTTCTGTTGGATCATGCGTTTCGCACTCCTCCGGTTTGATAATAACAAAGTCCCTTTTGTATTTGATTCTATTTTCATTAATGGTGTGCAGATAACAGGTATGTGATGTTCACATTGCTGCTGGAGCTAAAATTGAATGTGGGAAAAATTCACTGTCGGAAAATTCCGACAGCCACTGTCGCCCAGGCGACAGCAGAGAAGTTACAACTACTTCCCTCCACGGCAGATCGACGAAAGACAGTTTTGCGCTGTCGGAATTCCGACATCGATGTCGCCCAGGCGACAGCTCGACGGTTACACCAACTGCCCACGACTTCACCCACGACAGCGGCGGTTTTGCGCTGTCGGAAATTCCGACATCGATGTCGCCCAGGCGACAGCTCCACGATTCCAGCAACTGCCCGCACGACGGCTCGACGACACGACAGCGGCAGTTTAGCGCTGTCGGAAAATTCCGACAGTCACTGTCGCCCAGGCGACAGTGAAATTCTATAAAATGATTCCTTTGGTTCGTGCATTCCAAGCTTTTGAGAATTCCAGTTCCTTCCTGAGTGCATACGAACCAGAGAGCTCCAGAACCTCCTCAACTCCCATTTGTGCAAAGAAGGATTGAAGATTGAAGACGAGATCGGGCGCGCTTCTACATCAACGATCATCTCGAGGCTTCAACAATCCATTCAGAGATCTGAATTTCTAGGGAGTTGTCTTTTTCATATTGTATTTTCATTTACTCATATTTCATTTTGTATTGGGAAAGAAATCGTCGTCTTGCGTGCGGCGTCTAAGTCCTTGCGCGGCTTAAGGGAAAATCGCTTCCTTGTGCGAAGCGTCCAAGTCCTTGCGTGGCTTGGTGGGAAATCGTGGCCTTGTGTGCTACGTCTAGATCTTGGGAAGATCTAGAGGATAGGTTTGGGCTTGATCTTGGGAGAGACAAGCGATAGCCTTCCGATCCTTGGGAGAAGGATTGGTAAACCAAAATTATTGTATTTTTATCATAATTGTGCCTTGATCTTAAGCATTGTTAAGATCATTTTTATTTGTATGCAAATTTCATGATATATATAAAATTATGATCCTTTCACTAATTGCAAATTTGTGTGCTTAAATCTTTATCTTAGAAATTTGTGTTTGGTGTTATACAAAAATTGCATTGGTTTAAAATTATTTTTAAGTAACTTTCTATTAAAGTAAATTTGTCTAAAATTATTAAGAAAAAAATTACAAATTTAAACACACCCTTATTCACCCCCCCCCCCCCCTCTAAGGGCGTCATACGATCCAACAAGTGGTATCAGAGCAAGGTTACTCCAAAACGGTTTTACCACCGGGAGTAATGGCGCACAACGATCACGCGTTCGTTGAGGGGCAAGGAATTAGTAGGCCACCACTTTTCACGGGCACGGACTATAATTATTGGAAAACACGTATGCGTTGTTTTCTAATTGCTTTAGATATAGAAGTCTGGAATATGGTAGAAACTAGTTACACTTCTCCAACATTTGTTGTAGGAGATGTAACTATGGAAAAACCCAAAGACAAGTGGGATGATAATGATAAATTAAAATGCAAAAACAATGCAAAGGCCATGAATGCCTTATTTTGCGCACTAGATCGCACTGAGTTTAATAGAGTCTGTGCTTGTGATACTGCTTTTGATATTTGGAATCTTTTAGAAATTACTCATGAAGGTACTTCGCAGGTAAAGGATTCAAAGCTATTTCAATTGGAGTCAGAGTTCGAAAGATTCAAAATGGAGGTGGATGAAGAAATTGACACAATGTACACACGATTCACTAAAATCGTGAACGATTCAAAGGTGTTGGGTAAGGTTTTTTCAAATGGAGATTTAGTTAGAAAAATCTTAAGATCACTTCCCCCGAAGTTCAATCCAAAAGTGACTGCAATTTCTGAGTCACATGATCTTAAGACCTTACAATTGGAAAGTCTCATTGGGAATCTAAAAACCCATGAAGTGGAGTTGAAGATTCAAAGCCAAGAGTATAATTTGGAGCCCAAAAAGAAAAGCTTGGCGTTGAAATCTAAAAAGGAAATTGAGAGTGAGACTGAAGAAAGTGATGAAGATGAAGAAGGACTGTTTGTGAGAAATTTTAAGAAGTTTATGAGAAATCCGGAGAGGAGAAACTCATTTAAAAAGTTTTTCAAAAAGAAGGATTTTGCCTACCAAAAAGGCAAAGGAAAAGTGGAGAATGAAGAGGAGCGTCCGCCACCGGAGTGCTACCATTGCAAGAAGATTGGTCATATCAGAAGCAAGTGCCCAAAATATCTGAAAGAGCAAAAAGCAAAGAGGCACGATAAAAGTTACAAGAAGAAAGTGTTAAAGGCAGAGACTTGGGATGATTCTTCGTCTGGTGAAGAAAGTGATCCCTCAACACAGGAGGAAGAGGAGGCTAATCTATGTTTGATGGCAAAAGGGAACATTACATCTGATGACGACTGCAGTGTTCAAAGCGACACTGAGGTAACGCCTCCATCTTATGATGAGTTATATTCTGAATTTATGAAAACATGCAAAGTTTTGGATAAAAGCTTAAAGGAAATTGATTTTTTAAAATCTGAAAATAAAGGCCTTTTAAAAGCAAATAAAAAACTATCAAATGAGTTGGAATCTATTAGGAAGGAGAAGGTATTTTGTCAAGAGTGTGATCATTCTTCGACAAGGATAAAAGAACTTGAAACTACTATTTCTAAGTCCGATCAAAAATTTGATCTACTTGTAAAAGAAAAAAAGGACTTAGAAAAAGTTGTTAAAACCTCTCATTCTCAATTAGAGAATTATAAGAAAATTTTTGCAAATAGATGTGGCATGATAGTAAAAGAAAATTCAATTTTAAAATCCAAAGTAAATGAGTTGAACATGGCAATTGGGAAATTTGGTGTTGGGAAAAAATCTCTGGATATGCTTTTAGCCAACCAATGCCATGGTACAGCAAAATTTGGACTAGGATACATTTCTGGAAGCTCTGGAGGCTGTCGGAAATTTCCGACAGCTACTGTCGGAACCGGCGACAGCTCCAGGTTCAGAAAACCAATTTCTCAAAATACAAATTTTTCTAAGTCCACACATAAAGATGCTTCCACCAGCAAGAGTCCTGAGAAACCATTGAAAAATGGTTCCTCACCATTCATTGTGTGTGCTAAATGTCATCGATTTGGTCACATCTCGGGCTCATGTTGGAAGAAAGGAAAAGCTAATGTTAAACAAATCTGGGTACCTAAGGCGTCCACCTATACAATGGGATTGACCACTTGGGTAACCAGATCTTTACTCTCATCATCTTTTTAGGTGTGCGTGCAGGCTAGGAACAAGGAAGACGTGTGGTATTTGGACTCTGGATGTTCAAAACACATGACGGGCGATAAATCAAAGTTCCTTAGCCTGGAGATGAAGAAAGGTGGAACAGTGACATTTGGAGATAATGGAAAGGGTAAAGTCAAGGGCATTGGAGTAGTAGGTAACACCGAATTTAAAATTTCAAATGTTTTATATGTTAAAGGTTTGAAACATAATTTAATTTCTATTAGTCAACTATGTGATAAAAATCTAAATGTTTTATTTGACTCTAGCTCAAACCTTTGCAAGATTATTGATTCTAAAACAAACGAAATCGTACTTACTGCACCAAGAATAAACAATGTCTATACGATCACTTTTCATGATTTATCTCATTCTACACTTAAATGTTTTATTTCAAAGAATGATGAACTTGAATTATGGCATAGGAGACTAGGACATTCTAGTGCTAAACGCATAGTAAAGCTTTCTAAAAATAAAATAATAAAAGGTTTACCAAATTTGAATGGAAAGCTATCCTCATTATGTTCACCATGCCAAAAGGGAAAGTTTACAAAATCATCTTTTAAAAGCAAAAATGTCATTTCTACCACTAGACCTTTACATTTATTACATATGGACTTGTTTGGTCCAATTTCTACACAAAGTCTAGGAGGTAGAAAATATACGTTTGTTATTATTGATGATTATTCTAGATTTTGTTGGACTTTGTTTTTAAATTCAAAATCTGATGCTTTTGATGAATTTGTAAAATAATTTCACTTATTCAAAATGAACTTGATCTAAAAGTAAAATGCATTAGATCCGATCATGGAGGAGAGTTTGATAATGAAAAATTTATTTCATATTGTAATGAATTTGGGATAAAACATGAATTTTCCGCTCCACGCACACCACAGCAAAATGGTGTAGTAGAGAGGAAAAATAGAA
This sequence comes from Dactylorhiza incarnata, assembly GCA_033032865.1. Classification (NCBI taxonomy): domain Eukaryota; kingdom Viridiplantae; phylum Streptophyta; class Magnoliopsida; order Asparagales; family Orchidaceae; genus Dactylorhiza; species Dactylorhiza incarnata. The sequence goes on along the minus strand of JAWHQI010000012.1, from coordinate 1,174,896 downwards.
CACTTCAAGAATTAGGACGGACTATGCTGTGTGAATTTAAATTGCCAAAATATTTTTGGGCCGAAGCAGTCAGTACGGCATGCTATATTATTAATCGTGTCATGATTCGTCCCACATTACAATTAACCCCTAATGAAATTTATTTTCAAAGAAAACCAAATGTATATTACTTTAAAGTTTTTGGTTGTAAATGCTTTATTTTGAATACAAAAGATAACTTAGGCAAATTTGATGAGAAATGTGATGAAGGAATTTTCATTGGTTATTCTTCAACTAGCAAGGCCTATAGAGTTTATAATAAGAGAACAAAAATAGTTGAAGAATCTATTCATGTTAGGTTTGGTGAGTTTGCTTCATGTGTAGAAAAGAAAACTACAGGAAAAGAAGATGAACCCCTTCCATCGGTGGAGAATAATGATGAACTTGGAGAAAATGAAGAAGAAAAAGAAGAAGAAAGAGAAGAAGAAAGAGAAGAAGAAAGAGAAGAAGAAAGAGAAGAAGGAGGAGAAGAAGAAAGAGAAGAAGAAAGAGAAGAATATGTGCCTCCAAGTGAATTGAGATTCTCAAAGGATCATCCAAAGGAGCTTATCATTGGAGATCCGCAAAAAGGGGTTAGTACTCGTTCATCGCTACATGTTTTATTTTCAAACCTTTGTTTTGTTTCTGAAATAGAACCAAAAGATGTTTCCACCGCTTTAAATGATGAATTTTGGTTTTTAGCTATGAATGAAGAACTTAATCAATTTGAACGTAATAATGTTTGGAATCTTGTAGAACGACCCAAAAATCGTCCTGTAGTTGGTGTTAAATGGATTTTCAAAAATAAAATGGATAATGAATCTAGAATTGTTAGAAATAAAGCCAGATTAGTTGCAAAAGGTTATGCACAAATTGAAGGGGTAGATGTTGATGAAACTTTTGCACCTGTAGCAAGATTAGAAGCGGTTAGAATATTTCTTGCATTTGCTTGTTTTAAAAGATTTAAATTATATCAAATGGATGTCAAAACCGCATTTTTAAATGGGTATATAAAAGAAGAAGTTTATGTAGAACAACCCCCTGGCTTTATAAATGAGAAATATCCAAATTATGTTTATAAATTAGATAAAGCGCTTTATGGATTAAAACAAGCGCCTCGTGCTTGGTATGATCGATTAACTCAATATTTGTTAAAGCACGATTATAAAATAGGAAGTGCTGATTCTACACTCTTCATTAAGCAAATTAATCATGATTTAGTTATTTTGCAAATTTATGTTGATGATATTATTTTTGGAGCCACTAATGAAGAGTTGAGTAATGAAGTAGTTGAAATTATGAAAAATGAATTTGAAATGAGTATGGTTGGAGAACTTTCATATTTTCTAGGTTTTCAAATTACACAAAAACATGATGGAATTTTTATATGTCAAACCAAGTATATTCACGATATGTTAAAAAGATTTGGATTTGAAAACCTTAAGCATGCAAACACTCCTATGAGTACTTCACTAAAATTAGGAAAAGATGAAAGTGGTGTTTCAATTGAACAAACCCTTTATAGAAGTATGATAGGGTCTTTATTGTATTTAACCGCATCTAGACCTGATATTATGTTTGCCGTTTGTTTATGTGCTAGATTTCAAGCTAGTCCTAAAGAGTCACATTTAAAAGCGGTGAAACGTATCTTTAGATATCTCATTGGAACATCAAAATTAGGTTTATGGTATCCTCAAAATGATTCTTTTATTTTGCATGGTTTTTCGGATTCTGATTATGCGGGATGTTCCTTAGATAGGAAAAGCACTAGTGGCACTTGTCACTTTATCGGCCCTTCCCTTATTTCATGGTCGAGTAGGAAACAGAATTCTGTTGCCCTCTCAACTACCGAGGCCGAATATATTGCACTAGGTAGTTGTTGTGCCCAAGCACTTTGGATGTCCCAAATACTAGAAGATTTTGGCATACAACAAAGTAGTGTAGAATTAAAGTGTGATAATAAAAGTGCTATAGATTTAACAAACAATCCCGTATTACATTCTAGATCTAAGCATATAGACGTCCGACATCATTTTATAAGGGATCACATTAAGAAGGGTAATATAAAAATCAACTTTATAGGCACGGAAAATCAACTAGCGGATATATTCACTAAGCCGTTACCGGATTCCCATTTTTCTATGCTTAGGTTAGAATTGGGCATTCTAGACATTTCACAATGAATATATCACAATTTAAAGCCTATAAAATAAAAAAAAATTATTATCACAAAACATAAACAATGTACAAAGAAAAAGCCAAAATCTTAAAAATCAAAACATAAAATTTCAAAAGACTTAACAAAAATTCAACATCATTAATATTACATCAATATTGTTCAAATAAAAACAGTAGAAACAACTTAAGATCAAGTTCATTAAATAAAAGCAGAAATCTAAAGATTTTCACTGTCGCCCAGGCGACAGTGGATGTCGGAATTTTCCGACATCGCCCTGCAGAAGCAGCAACATAAAACTACTCTGAATCTTCATAACCAGCCCCGCTGCTCTCTGGACAATCTTCTGGAGGTCCTCGTCTCACGGCTTTGCCACGGCGAGTTCGCCTCACCGATTGGCGTGGCGGTTCTTCGTCCGGAACTTGTCATTCGGCCTCTTCCTCCGGAGTTGGTTTCAACTTCAGACCTTTGACGAGAAACTTCATAAATTTCTGCATTCGACTACGGTCCTTCTTCACTTCCCTCTTGTGATCCTCTAATGAATCACGCAAATCATCAATGGACTCTCGTAGTGATCCTGCCCTAGAAATGGTCGGCTCTCTCATCTCAATCCCCGGATGAGCTTTTCTCTGCGGCTTCTTCACCTTCATTGACCCCGTATAATATATTTCCGGGTAACAATCATCCAAATAAGCACCTTGCACTATCCATCCATACTTCTTGTAGAGCACACGCTGTATTACCGCCCCCATTGGCAGCGTATGAACCTTCACCCATCTTGGATGCTTTAATCTATACGCATACCTAATCTGGGCGAGTATGAAGTCCGCCACATCAAAAAGCTCATCCTCCATAATATAGTATGTAAAGAGGGTCAACTGAGCCGTAATGCTTCTTGTGTCTCCACTCTTCAACATCACTGAATTCCTTAATATATCTTGGACTAAGAACGCATCCGGAGTAAGTGAGGTAACTTCAGTGGTAAGAGTCTTCTTTTGATTCCCATGTAAACTCATGTTTACAAGGGTCCAATCTCTATCCTTTCGATAATTCTCCACTATATCAGGCATATTCTCACTCATCACTAGTCCGAATTCCTCTCGTAGATCAACATGTGTTATTTCCACATGTTGACCTTGGATCCTTGATCTCACTCCTCCATCCAATTCCGTGAAATTTGGGTCTTCCAAATGGTTATAAAATTCACGAATAAAAAAGGAAGAAAACCCCTCTGGTGTGATTATTGAAATTATACCTGCGTTCGCAAGCCGATCATAGATATGATCGTGCTTTGGCGACTCAAATTCCACATACTTCGCTATTCCAACAATAGCCTTCTCCACCCCCGGAAAAACTTGATATGAAGTATGTGCATCTTCCGAAGTACTCTTTCGAGCTTTGGAACTGGAAGCCATTCTGCAATAAAATACAAAAATTTTGATTAAACAAGATATCACATTGTGCACTGGAACACTGTCGCCCAGGCGACAGTGGCTGTCGGAAATTTCCGACAGCCCTCCAAGTGATTTTCTCTCAAAATTTTTACATATACTTCCAGATCTACTCAAAATAAATGTTATTTCAACATCAAGTTTCAAAAATTTTGATCTATGTTTTTCAAATCATCATATTCTACAAATCTTTTTACTATTCATCATCTTCCACCTTCTTCTCTAAACTAGATCTACAAACCTCCTTTAGAAAATGAACGAATGGAAACATTCCTCACCAAATCAAAGAGAAATCTAACAAAGATAAAAATTTAAGCAAAGATCCTCCAAGATCCTCTTGTTTTAAAACTAGATCTACATTTTTTTTCAAATAAAAAAAAAATTCAAAACCTACACCATTCCTCAAAAATCAACATGAAATCTAGATTTTCCTTCTTCTATCCTATCAAAATCACAAAGCCCTAAACATTTTTGAGTTAAAAACACAAAAATCAAAAACCCATACCTTAGATCTAGGGATGTCGCCGACTTCCAACAGCCTTCCTCTCGTTTTTCACTCCAGGAAATGATGCACAATGTGTTTTGACTCGGTCCTCAGCCCTATTTATATTTTTCACTGTCGCCCAGGCGACAATGACTGTCGGAAATTTCCGACAGCTCCTATTTTACCAAAACTCCAATTTTAGGCCCCTTTGATGATCTACAATAGTTATATGTCATTATTAATGCTTTATCTCATGACTTGATGACAAACCATGTGATATTTATTTTAAATAAAATGACTTACATGTTTATATGATTTCATTTTCAAGCTATCATCGTATTGACATTTCTACTTAGCTGTTTAGACCATTGGAAATTGTTTTCGCATGCCTCTAAGTATGAGAAATTGTTTATCTATCATAATGAGCTATCACGTTCACCTCTTTTGATCAATACATATGTCTACTTCTTTAATATATACATGGATCATATTTGCTTTAACATAATACAATAGCACTTCTTAAAAACAACTTTCACCCTTGATTTTTTAGCACAACAAAAGTACACCATCTTTTGCGGTTCAAGTGAATTCGGAGATCCTTGGTCAATTAAAACATTATCAATATATAAAAAAAAAAATACGATATCACATCTGTGATCAAAAAAATTTCAAAATAAAGACAAGGATACTCCACCAAGCACTACTTACCCTCCTGATAAGTCTTAATGAGCATTGTGAGGTTAAGCACCTTGGACAGAATTGTAAAGTGTCTTGTGCAAAAGAAACATGGTTTTCTATTCATCTTGTGCTATATCTTCAAAGTCAATGTTGCATTTATGTGCTTTTATTATGTTCTACATTTCAATGATCATGTAAATTAAATAAGTTCATATGTTTGTTCTAAGTATCACATGTACACATCATTATGTTATATAAATATTCATCTCATGAGAATTGGACCGAAACGATTCCATACTTCTTTACACTATTGTGTCTTTCTATGATACTTTCAAATGATCTTACTCATGTTTCAGTTATTTTCCTTCATTACTTCATATGGCTATACTGTCACTTCATGAGTTTATTCTTACTATGGCATATTCCTATTATTTCATGGCCTTCAATCATTTCCAGAAAACAATGCTTCCACTTAATCTTACTTTCTATATTCTATATACCTTCCCTTTAGAATCATTTCTCTTATCTAATATTCACTTTTGCTAATACCAAAAGGGGGAGAATTAACAAGTATAAAAAGAAAAATCAACAATCTATTTCACCTAAATATTCCACCTACACAAATACATCATATATTTAGGGGGAGCATATATTTAGGGGGAGCATTCATTTAGGGGGAGCATTCATTTAGGGGGAGCTTTCATTTAAAGGGAGATTATTTATTTTAAGGAATATATATAATGTTAATTTTGTGCACACACCTAAGTTTAAAATCAACAATCTAAATAGACATGATTTCTTTTTATACGGATTTGTTATTATCAAAAGGGGGAGATTGTTGGAGCATGCGTTTCGCACTCCTCCGGTTTGATAATAACAAAGTCCCTTTTGTATTTGATTCTATTTTCATTAATGGTGTGCAGATAACAGGTATGTGATGTTCACATTGCTGCTGGAGCTAAAATTGAATGTGGGAAAAATTCACTGTGGGAAAATTCCGACAGCCACTGTCGCCCAGGCGACAGCAGAGAAGTTACAACTACTTCCCTCCACGGCAGATCGACGAAAGACAGTTTTGCGCTATCGGAATTCCGACATCGATGTCGCCCAGGCGACAGCTCGACGGTTACACCAACTGCCCACGACTTCACCCACGACAGCGGCGGTTTTGCGCTGTCGGAAATTCCGACATCGATGTCGCCCAGGCGACAGCTCCACGATTCCAGCAACTGCCCGCACGACGGCTCGACGACACGACAGCGGCAGTTTAGCGCTGTCGGAAAATTCCGACAGTCACTGTCGCCCAGGCGACAGTGAAATTCTATAAAATGGTTCCTTTGGTTCGTGCATTCCAAGCTTTTGAGAATTCCAGTTCCTTCCTGAGTGCATACGAACCAGAGAGCTCCAGAACCTCCTCAACTCCCATTTGTGCAAAGAAGGATTGAAGATTGAAGACGAGATCGGGCGCGCTTCTACATCAACGATCATCTCGAGGCTTCAACAATCCATTCAGAGATCTGAATTTCTAGGGAGTTGTCTTTTTCATATTGTATTTTCATTTACTCATATTTCATTTTGTATTGGGAAAGAAATCGTCGTCTTGCGTGCGGCGTCTAAGTCCTTGCGCGGCTTAAGGGAAAATCGCTTCCTTGTGCGGAGCGTCCAAGTCCTTGCGTGGCTTGGTGGGAAATCGTGGCCTTGTGTGCTACGTCTAGATCTTGGGAAGATCTAGAGGATAGGTTTGGGCTTGATCTTGGGAGAGACAAGCGATAGCCTTCCGATCCTTGGGAGAAGGATTGGTAAACCAAAATTATTGTATTTTTATCATAATTGTGCCTTGATCTTAAGCATTGTTAAGATCATTTTTATTTGTATGCAAATTTCATGATATATATAAAATTATGATCCTTTCACTAATTGCAAATTTGTGTGCTTAAATCTTTATCTTAGAAATTTGTGTTTGGTGTTATACAAAAATTGCATTGGTTTAAAATTATTTTTAAGTAACTTTCTATTAAAGTAAATTTGTCTAAAATTATTAAGAAAAAAATTACAAATTTAAACACACCCTTATTCACCCCCCCCCCCCCCCTCTAAGGGCGTCATACGATCCAACATTTTCTGCACGCAGGCCAGGATCTCGGCCTGCTCCTTCGGGTTGAGCTCTCCGCTGATTCGGACCTTTTCCACCACCCCAAGCCGAGTGGTGACTTCAAGTTCCACGACCTCATCCACGGCCTCTAGCCTGGATTGCTCTCCCCAAGCCCTCTCCTCCTCGGCACAAGTGGGAGCCTGGGTTCCCTCCTCGACCTCCTTTTCTACCACCATCCGCTCTTCCGCCCTTCCCTCCTGGGCCTTCCCTTCTTCCTTCTCTCCCTCCGCCCGGGGTCCCTCAACTACCCCTTCCTGGGCATGGACTTCATCTCCCTCCATCTTTTCCTCGGCTACCTCCATACCTCCGGCTTCGGCTGCCTCCTCCATCCTCCTATCCCATTCCTCAGCTTCTCCCATCCAGGAGATGGTGTTGACAGCCGTTACGTAGCACTGTCTTGCCACCTTGGGATCCCCCCTGATCCGCACCTGAACCCCTCCGTCGTTGAACTTAAGGCATTGGTGAAAGGTGGAAGGGACACAGCGGAACGCGCTGATGAGTGGCCGTCCGAAGATGGCGCTGTAACTGCTTGGGGAGTCCACTATGACAAAACGACAGTTCTGGGACTGCCCACCCAGGGTCACATGAAGCCCTACTCCCCCTTCTACTTCCTTCCTCTCCCCCGAAAATCCGAACAGAGGGCCATCTGAGGCTAACACCCTCCTGAGCTCCACCTCCATCTTGTCGAACGCCTTCTTGAAGATGACGTTGACCGAACTTCCGTTGTCCACTAGGATCCGGGAGACGGTGAAGTTCTCGATCGCCGTCTGAATAACCAGCGCGTCGCAAAACGGGTCCTCATAGCCCGGCATGTCTTTCTGGGTGAAAACAATTTTTTCGGCCTGGGGTGGAGCGGTGGATGTCGAAGCCACGCTCCGACGGTAGATGGTATGGAGGCTAGCCTTGCGGGTCGCCTCCACCCCTACCCCCCCATGGATCACCCTGATCCCTCCTCTACTTCCCATATCGGTTAAATCCTCACACCTTTCCTCATCCTCCTCTTGAGGTTCGACCTCCACAATCCTTACTGGCTGCTGCTGTGGTGGCGCGGGCGCTCTGCCCCTCTTTACTTCCAGGAACTCCGGACAGGTGTCCGTCGAGTGACCTCCCACATCATGGAAGATACAATATGACAACGCCACTTCCCTTGCCTCGGCCTCTGCCACCCTATTCCTTCTCCTCCTAGCGGCTGCCGTTTCCACCTCTCCTCCCCTTCCTCTTCCTCTACCTCTTCCCCGTCCAATTGCCATGGCCTGTTGGGGAGGGGGAGGCATTTGCATCGGGCCTTGCCTCCACCCTAACTGGGGTGGCCTCCATTGACCTCCGACATAGTTACCCCTTCCTGGGCCGTAACCCCTTCCCTGCCCTTGCATTCCTCCACCTTGCGGCCTCCATTCCCCCTCCGGGGCCCAGGGCTCTTCCCTTCTCCTGACCTCCTGCTGCCTCACCTCCGGCTCACTGAGCTTTGCTAGCCTCTTGGTGAGCTCTGGATTGGCTTCCTCACTCGCGACTTCCTCCGACACCCTCTCCATCAGCTCTTCATAGGAGACAGGGGCTTTTCTCTTCAACGCCATCTTGAAGAAACTCTCTTTCAACCCGACCGTGAAGGCGAGTTGGAGTGCAAACCCAGACATCTCCTGAGTGAGCTGCACTTCCTCCTGGAACCGATCAGCATACTGAGCCAGCGACTCCCGGGGTCCCTGCTTCACTGCGAAGAGGGAATCAGTGTCCTTCTTCCGCTTTTTTGAGGTCGAGAACCTCAGCAAAAAACTTCGGCGCAAATCCTCGAACGAGTAGATTGACCCTGCAGGGAGATGGTGGAATCAGTCCCTGGCCTTCTCCTTGAGGGTGACGGCAAAGAGCCGACACTTGAAGGCATCTGACATCGGCCTGATGGAGACCGAGTCTTCGAAGCTCTGCAGGTGCTGGACAGGGTCATCTCTACCGTTGTAGTACACCCGGTCCCATTCTCCAAATCCCCCAGGGACGGGTGCGGAAAGCACCAGCTCGCAAAAGGGGCTTCCCCCTCCTGTCGCTTTCCCTGGCTCCACTCGCCCCCCGATCTCACTCGCCAAACTTGAGCTCGCCGGGACTGTGCTCGCGAGGGCGGTGCTCGCCTGAACCACCCCGACCGTCGCTGCTTCCTCTTGGCGCGCACTCGCCTGCGTCACGCTCGCTGGGACGGAGCTCGCCAGCACTGAGCTCGCCGGACTGGCGAACAACACTCGCCCTTCCTTGCCCTGACCTAGACCAACGACAACTTCCTTTCCAGCCCTTCCCCCTGGTGCCTCCTCGCCGACTGTTGTAGGGGAAGGGGGCGCCCGAGGGGCTGGGGTTGCAAACTCACTTCGCAGAGCTGTGACCGTGAACCCAAAGGTGTCGAGCACCTCCTTTCTGAAATCTGCGAGCATTCTGGCCATCGCCTCCTGAGGTGTCTCGCCGAACTCCTCGCCTTGCTCTTCATCGCCCGCCATGTCCCTTCTCCAGAACTTTCTTGAACCAGCCACACTCCACGCTCACCGCACCAAAATGTTGAAACCGATTTCTCGATCTCCTGTGGAGCTCGGGGCCCTCAACGAATTGAGGGGCGACTAGCCCTTACCGGTCCCTCGGAAGAGATAGGCAGATAACTCGGACAAAGAACAAAGACCCTGGTCTCAGCAAGGAGGTCCCTCCACTAACCCGGAAGATCGTTGAGCGCTTCCCCTCCCAAGCCAAAGCTAAGACTCGGGCACCTTGGAGAGCTAGAGAGCCCAAACCAAAGCGACCTATGGAGAGAAGAAGGCTCAACGATTCTGAAACCGGTCCTCTTCCAAGGTGCCCTTTAAGGTCTATTTATAGATTTTGGTTTTGTGGTCTGTCAATAGCCAACTCCCGCTGTCCATTCTTACTATCTGCACCCCGAATTGGTCTGCTAACAGCCAAACTCCGCTGTTTTGAGGGGCTAGCCGCAGACCACCAGGAGCTTTTAAGACCACCCCAGGTACTGGCGGACTAGAGACCCTTGACCCGTTCCAGCGAATACGGGGCTCGCCAAAATGTCTGGCCGACTCGCCTCCCTAGCGAACTCCTTCGACTGACTGGCTCGCCTGCTTCTAGGACTCTCCTGCCGAACCGTTCTATAGCGAGCCGAGCTCGCCAAAATGGCTAACTGTACCCAAAAAACGGCTATTTGTACCCCAAGGTCCCGGGCCTTCCTAGCGAACTCCCTCGACCGGCTGGCTCGCCCGCCTCGAGGGCCTCTCGCTCTTCTTGGGCTCGCCCTGCCTAGCTCGCCCATCCCTGGCTCGCTCCCCTGGGTATGCGAACCAGGGACCCTTCCAGGCGAACATCGGGGTTGTACAACTTGCATGTGTTATGCATGCCGTCAACGTTCATCCTAAGCTAGGATCGAACTCTCCATGAGATTCGTCGTTGCACTGTAAACATAGTTCTAAAATCTCTGCGTTTATTATCATAGTTTCTAACATCTTAAACGGAACCGATATGTTAACTCCGGCCTGGACTAAAAGGAAAAAAGTTTTCGGCAGAACCAAATGTTGGTGTATATTTGGACTCGTAACGGTGTTCGGAGGCTTAACGGGTCGTGTAGGATACGCGGATATCCAATACCCGTAGATACTCCTAGGGTTTGCCTATTTATACCCAGCTAGGGGCAACGGGTTCTGTGTTCCACACTTGACACTCCCCGGGATGCTTCGAGCGCCTCTCACAATCTCGAAGTAGAAACCCTAGCCACTCCAAGCACCTTCTCCCGTGTTCGTGTTCTCGCGCTCGCCATCACTCGATCGCAAGGTGAAGCCGCTCCCTCGTCGATCCCGATCGCTCTCGAGCTTGTCGTTCCCGTTCGCCGCTGCTCGCTGGATCGCGAACGTTCCGTCTCCCGTCGTCGATCGAAAGTCGTCGTCGTTGCCGCTCGTGATGGAGATCGTGGATCTGCTCCAGTTCGACGTCCTTGCCGCCGCTGGATCGCTAGAAGAAGTTGCTGTCTTCCTCGCCTGCGAGAGAAGAGATCGAGAGATCCTTCCCGTGCGCAGTTTGTTCGGAGGTTGCGCTGCAGTCGTCGTGCACATTTGCAGCTGTTGGCCGCCGCTCCTCTACTTCGCTCGTCTCCGTCGCCGGATCCAGAGCCGCCGCCGCTGCTGCCGCTCGTGCGAAGAAGACGAAGCCGCTGCTCGCAAAAGGGTAGTTCGCGCACGACCGCTGATCGTGCGCTCGTCCCTTCGCGCACGACCGTTGATCGTGCGCTCCTTAGCAGCCAGTGCCAGTGCCCCGCACGACCACTGATCGTGCGCTCAGCAGTTCACGCACGATCACTGCTCGTGCGCTCTTTAGAAGACAGTACTCGTGCGCCGCAGTTCTCCCGTGCTCTGTCTCCGCTGTCTAAATTCAGATCCCCCAGCCGCCTTCAGCCCTCTCCCGCCGTCGCCGTCTCCAAGCACGATGTTGAAGGCGAACAACTTCTCCTCTCCAGTACCAATGACGAAGCTGGAAAAATTCACGGCGACGAAGTTCAACACTTGGAAGTTGAACACGCAATTTGGGATGAAATGTCTGAATGTGTTCTACACCGTTCAGAATGATCGTGCTGCGTTCATCGGGACTGAGGATGAAGAACAGTTGAACAGCGATGAGGACTTCTGCCGGGACTATTTACTGAATTGTCTCTCCCCAAGCTTGATAAAGACCTACTTGAAGATGAAGACTGCAAAGGAGATATGGTACGCACTGGAGGAGCATTTCAGGCAGGAGGAGGACCTGTCCAAGGCTCACATAGTGGACAAGTTCCACTCCTTCATGTTCGACAAGGAGAAAGAGATTCTCCCTCAGGTATCGGATTTCGAACACATTGTTGTTTCCTTACATAGCGAACAAATTTCTCTGCCAGATAGCTTTGTTGCTGGCACAATAATTTATAAGTTGCCTTCCACGTGGTATCATTTCAAAACTGAAATGTACCGGAAGAAGATGCAGGCTGGTCTGAATGACCTCAAGCATTTTATACGCATAGAGGACGAAAATAGGACTCGACGCGCGCTAGAAGCTGTTAGCAAGCAAAAAGCTGCCGCTAACATGGTCACTTGCTCTAAGCGTGTGCCGAATCAGAAAAAGACCAAACCGCCCTCAAATAAACCACAGGTTGCGGGCCCTAAAAATAAAATAAAGAAATTTAAGGGCAAATGTTTCAACTGCAACAAGTGGGGGCACAGTGCATCTGACTGTAGGCTTCCCAAAAGAGAAAGAACCAAAGGACCACAAGAGGACAACCAAGCCAATATGGTTAGCCTTGCTGAGCCTTCCAACTTTGTCGCCATGGTTGGAAATGCGCAGGCCAACACTGAGTGGTACCTGGATTCGGGGGCACCTTGCCATGTATGCAACAATGCTAATCTGATGACAGGGCTCGCTGAGGCAAAGGAATCTGTGACTGTTGCGAACAGTGGGGTGGCAGATGTGCTGAAGGTGGGGAACGCTACACTACTGCTGTCCTCAGGTAAGTCTTTAACTTTAAGAAATGTTAAATTTATTCCTTCATTATCTGCTAATTTAGTGTCTGTTAGTCTACTTTGTGATGCTGGTATGTCTGTTAATTTCTGTAGCGGTAGAGTAACACTATCAGTTAACTCACACTATTTTGGATGTGCATACGTCCAAAATAGATGTACCGACTAAGTCTAGCTAATGAAATAGTTCAACAAGTACAATCAAACTTAGTTAGCCCTAAGACTCTACATGAGAGACTAGGACATGTGAACTATAGGAAGTTATTCCAAATAGCTAGAACTCACAAGATCAACTTAGACACTAAAACCCCATGTGGAAAATGTGAAGTGTGTGCTCAGACAAAGATCATTAGGAAACCTTTTACCGCGGTTACTAGGAGCACAACACCACTAGAGCTAATACATTCCGACATCTATGACTTTAAAAGTTTCGTCACCAGAGGAGGAAGGAAGTATATGATCACCTTTATAGATGACTACTCTAGGTTTTTTCACATTTACCTACTTAAAACTAAAAATGAAGCGTTTGGAAAGTTTTGTCTTTTCAAAACCAGGGTAGAAAACCAATTAGGCATGAAAATAAAGAGGTTTAGAAGTGATCGAGGAGGAGAATACATGTCCAGTGAGTTCAAAGGTTTTCTTGCCTCTCAAGGCATCATAGCCGAAACCACTGCTCCTTACTCACCCCAATCCAATGGTATAGCCGAGAGAAAAAATAGAACATTAACAGAAATGTTAAATTCTATGCTCCTCGCTGCAGGCATGCCTTCCGCATTTTGGGGCGAAGTAGTCTTAACTGCGAACCACATTTTAAATAAAGTCCCTCATGCTAAGTTAGATGTTACACCCTACGAGCTTTGGTTTAAGAGACCCCCGTCAATTACAAATTTAAGACCTGGGGCTGTATAGCCTATGTCAGGGTTCCTGACCCTAGACGGTCTAAGATTGGACCTAGGACCAATACATGTGTCTATTTAGGTTGTGCTGAAGATAGTGCTGCAGATCGATTCCTTGATATTTCCAACAATATCATCATCGAATCTAGGAATGCTGTGTTTTTTGAAGATAAATTTCTTAAAGATAAGAACCTGACACTCCCAGGTATGCAAGCATCTATTACTGAGGAGGATCCAGAATCAGTACCGAGCACTTCCTATTCAGTTCCTGCAGACACCAGTGGCCTAGAGTCTAGGAGGACTTCAGTGAGAGAGAAAACTCCCAGAACCTTCGGTAGTGATTTTGTTACCTACCACGTTGAGGCCGATCCGTCCACCTATAAGGAAGCGATGAGATCAAGGGATTCACTACTCTAGAAAGAAGCTATTGAGGAAGAGATGAATTCTCTCCTACAGAACAACACCTGGACGTTAGTTCCTAAGCTTAAAGGGGCTAAACCGATAGGATGTAGGTGGGTTCTGAAAAAGAAACTAAATCCTGATGGTAGCGTAGCTAAGTATAAAGCACGCCTGGTGGCTAAAGGTTTCACACAAGTTAGTGGGGTGGATTATTTTGACGTATATTCACCAGTGTGTCACTTAGCAACCATTAGGATCCTCCTAGCTATTGCAGCTATTGAGACCTTTATTGTCCATCAGTTGGATGTTAAAACTGCGTTCTTGAATGGAGATCTGACCGAAGAGATCTACATGAGCCAACTTGAAGGTTTCATTATAGACGGTCACGAAAACATGGTCTGTAAGCTTTTAAAATCACTATACGGATTAAAACAGTCACCTAAATTATGGTATGAGAAATTTGACTATTGTGTAAAGAACATGAGATTTTTGTCAAGTCTCTCGGATAAATGTCTTTACATACGTCATAGATCAGATAACGTCACCATAATATGTTTATATGTAGATGACATGCTAATTCTGGCATCCGATCAATCCGAAATGGATGACGTAAAGTCGGGCCTGATGAAAGCATTTGACATCAAAGATCTAGGAATAGTTGACACTATCCTAGGTATGCATGTGAGCTTTGGGAAAAATGGCATTTCCCTAAGTCAAAGTCACTACATAAAATCCTTGTTGGATACGTGGGGATACAGTGATAGTCGAGCTTTAGAGACACTATACGATTATAACAACCGTTTAAAGCCCAATGAAGGAGCTGCAGTTAGACAGTTAGATTACTCTAAACTGATTGGTAGTCTCATGTATGCTATGGTCTACACTAGACCTGACATAGCCTTTACGGTAGGCATGTTAAGCCGAGTCACTAGCAATCCTGGCCAGGACCACTGGAATGCCCTAGATAGGCTAATGCGATACTTAAAGCACACCCAAAAGTATGTTTTATGCTATAGTGGTCATCCTCCAGTTTTGGAAGGATATTCTGATGCATCATGGTTGAAAGAAATCGTTGTCTACCTAAATCACCTAAAGGGGGGGGGGGGGGGGGGGGGGTGAATAGGTGATCTCTACTGCGATTGCGGAATAAAAATTAAGTACACACACAACAAGAAAAATCACAGCACAGAGACACAAGATTTATAGAGGTTCCCCAAGGTGGGTACTCCTCTCTCCCGCTTCGCCTATCTAGCACTTCGGGCTAGCGTCGCCAACTTCGCCAAAACTCGGATTTATCAACAAATCCTACACTCGGAGACAACGGCTCCTACAAACTCGGAGAACAACCTCTCCTACAAAAGCACTCGGAGATAAACTCCTACAACTCGGAGCAAACTACTCCTACAAAATAACTCGGAGAAAGATCTCCTACTAGAATCAAATAGAGTTTGAAATAAATTACTTCTATTAAACCTCAACAGAGATTAACTTCAGATCTTGGAAAAACCGAGTCTTCTTCTTCCTTGAGAACGAAAGCTTGAATCTTCAAAGATTTGGAAGAAAGGAAACTCGGCAAACCTGATCTGAATAGGCCCTTTGATTTTCTTGAAAAGATCTTCAAAAATATGGAGCAGCAAATAAATCAAAGGCCTTCTTATCTGAGAAATCTCTAGCAACACTGAAGAATGAGTCTTGAGGGCGCAGAAGTTAGATCTCAGAAAAACTTGTTCAGCGAGCAAGAAGGAAGACGGCTGGGTTCTCCTTTTTCAACCGGGTTGAATAATAATAATGTTAACCCAAAAAATAAGAGATTATTTATAGGAAGAACTTCAACGGCTAGGGCGACAGACAGGGAATGATCGACACGTGTGCTGCACATGGCGGCCAACCCTAATTTTCAAAAACGAAACATATTTTTGAAATCCTTCTGTCCGTCATTCGTCGAGACTTCACGTGAACATTCGACGAATTGACTTAGCCATTAAAAAGATTGAACAACCCATGAAAAACACCTTCTGTTTTCATTCGCCGGGATTCGTCGGGTGTTCTCGAGAACATTCGACGAATTGACTTAGCCGCACAATTTCCTTCACAAAGCTGCCTTTTTGACTTCTGTCAGCATTCGTCGATATTCGTCGGGAGTTCACGTGAACATTCGACGAATGGACTTGGCCACAGAAATTTCTTCTTCAAACTAGAAAACTGGCTTCTGTCTAGATTCGTCGGGAGTCATCGGGACTTCACGTGACATCTCGACGAATTGACTCAGCAAAAATTTCTTTCCTCCTGAAAGCCTGCTCCACTCCTCAACCTTGAAAGCCTTCAGTTATGAGAATATGAAGTGCACCCCAAAAGAGAGATTACACATGGACCAACACTTTGTTCTACACAATGAGGGATTACATTATTTCGAACTGTGTTTGGTGATCCATTGCAACCTGACTTTGGTGTGCACTTAGCATTATGACCTGTCACAATACATCTAAAGAGAAATCATCAAATATATACTCAATTCAATTTAGTTCACTATGGGACATCTTCAAATCCATATAATTGTGGATACAATACCCAACAATCTCCCCCTATATGAAGATGTTATAACCCTATGCACTAAGTTGAATTGCACAGAAAGTATAATTGAATAAAAACAGCACAACCAGACAGTAATAATTAAAGAGAGAATCAATGTTTATCCAAACACAAAAATATATATATATATATAAACAAAGAAAAACAGCATGATTCCAGAACAGTTCAGCTCATGCTTGGTCCTTGCCTTTCATCTTTCCAAAAATTCTGTCCACTGCCTCAGCTCTCTTTTTCTGTTCAGATTCCATTCTCTCAAAGAATGCCTTTGGCTTGGGCCAATATCTATCAGGAGCAGTCTCTTTAGATCCACCTGTCTTGAAATGAATTCTCCTTTCAGTTGTCCTTTTCTTGAACTTATCACATTCCTCCTGACTGTAATGTTTACTGACACTTTGATTTTGCCTACTGACTAAGTTGAAAGCTGTAAGAATGATATCCTTTGAAGAGGGACTCCAGCTTTCTTGGAAATTTCTTGGAGGAGGCATATCATAGAATTCTCTGATCTTCTTGTGAGGATTAGACCTTTTTGCAGAAGGTTTATCACCAAAAATCTTCCTTTTCAAGGACTTATCAGAAGATTCAGAAACCTTGGAGCTTTCAAGCACTGGATCATCCCAGAATTCTTGGTAGGAGGAAACTGGGATGTCTGCTTCAGCAAAATCAGAATCCTCAACAGGAAATTGAGAAGAACTTGGAGCACTTGGACCTGGAACACTTGAAGGAGGAACATCTGGCATCTTGTCCACCACAGTGAGTCCAAGCATGCCTGCAACTTCTTTGAACAACCAGCTTGTAGATTCATGAGTGTACCAATTTACATCTACAACATTTTGTAATATGTTCTCCTTAAGCTCTTGCATCTTGGGAAATACATTTCCATCCAAATCACTAACTTTACCATCCAAGTCATTCACTTTACTGGCACTTTCCTCTATCTTAGAAACCATACTCTCCTCCCCCTTTATGACATCTTCATGTAGGAGGGTATAGAGTTTGTTCAGCTGCCTCTCAACTTGATTATCCAGAAAAGTAATCCCTTGATCATGAGCAGTGTTGAGAGTTGTTTGAGCAGCATTCAGATTTACAACATCTTCACCAACCTGATGCAAGTTATTTAGAGCATGCCCAACTGCCTTATTGGTGTGGTCCAATGCTTTTCCTGCCTTTGTCATCCAGGCTTCTTGATCACTCTTGAATTTGCCCATTTCATACCTCATTTCAGCCATTTCCTGCCCCAAAGCACTATCTACTTTATCAATTTTCTGATAAACTGACTTGATGGACTGATCAAAATGCTCTGTTTGAGCTTGCAGCAAGGTTGAAATTGACTTGAGCAAAGAAGATTGAGAGATCTCTCCAGTTTCAAACACATCAGGAGAGACTCTATCAGCTACAAAACTTGTTGACTGTGCTTGCTCATCAAGCACTGTTGCTCTTGGAGATTTTCTCAAAATACTTTCTGGAGGAGGCAAGAGCAGCACAGGAGGGACTGCAGATTCACCCATAAATATGTCTTCCTGTTCTTTCTCCCCCTCAGCCAAGGACATCCTCTTGGCAAACTCCAACTGAGCACCAAAACTGCCCTTGTCCAAAGCATCAGATTTCTCAGACTGTGCAGCTGATTTCCTTGATTCAGAGTGTTCAGATGCAGTATCGGGCAAGTTTTTATGATGATCTGAATGTGAGACAAACTCTGCAGGAGATCTTCTTGAGTCTTCAAGCATAGCAGCTTCATCTTCAGCAGCAGATTTCCCTTGACTTTCCAGGTCAGGAACAGTATCAGGAGCAGCAGGACTTACTGGATCAACATACACTGGATCAGTTTCACTGGGAGGAATTTCCTTTGAAGCGGCACCACTTGCAACAATGTATTTTGGGTTGAAGGCCCCCCCTCAACATGTTCACCTCTGCCCTGATCAGGAGCAGTACTAGGTCCTCTACCCCTTGAGGGTTGACCTTCTTTATGAGTCCCATTCTCATTCTGCACAGGGTCCTCATCACCACTAACAACAATCTTGACTCCACCCTTTGGAATGACCCTTTCCCATTTGGAGAAAATAAAGGAGTTGATTTTCTTAGTGTGATGGATGGGGATACCTCTTCCAAGATTGAAAAAATCTGGATTACTACCATTCAGCAACAAACTAATAATTCTTCCAAGATTAGGTGCATGAAAGCTGTCTTTAATTTTCTCAAGAAGAACATCACCATAATTAAAACTTTTTCTACAAATAATAGCTGTGTGAATCTTAAAGGCTTCTTCAGATAGGTAGTCATGTGAACCTACCTTGCACAATAAGACTTTTCCCAAAATATCACACAGAAGCTTACCTCCGTCATTCATGAATTTTCTTCTTATCTTTGAACCTTCATCAAGAATACCACAGAATCTTTTGGCCTGGAGAAAGTCTTCAGCATACACTTCCTCTGTTTCGACTTCAGGCATCCTCAAGATCCTGCTGATGCCACTAGCTTTCAAAACTATTTTACAAGACCTGATGCAGCTCTTTATCTTCTTGCCTTGACCAGAGATTTTTGCATTTCTGTAGAACTCAAGAACGTCTTGTTCGAGAATTTTAGCCGGCTCTTCCAAGACATAACTGAGCCCGGCGACATCAAGCATCAAAATAATGTTTCTGAACTCATCTGAAGCAGTTCGAAAGCTACCTCGCACCAACTCTCCACCTGAATGCAGACCTCCAGCGGCTTTGGGCGCCATCGAGCTTGACGAAATCGGGGAAGGGAAACAGTGTTTTCTCGAGGGAGACGGAGAGACGGGAAGGGTTTCACGGAAGAGCGCGTGGAATCACGTGTTCTCTTTGTTTATATATATATAAAATAAATTTAGGCGCGTACCTCATTTCACGGATGGCTCTTGGGATCCAATAAATTGAATTTGATAATAATAAGGCTTTTCACAGAGACGTGTCCGAGAAGATAAAAGAAATTGACCCGTGAAATCTCGTGAAATTTCAATATTCTTGTCCTCATGATTCCTTGTTAAGCATTCCAAGTTCCATTTTGAAGAAATTGAACTTGGTCTCGTCCAGAGGCTTCGTAAAAATATCTGCAATTTGTTTGTCAGTATTAACATATAACAAATGAATATCCTTACTCTCAACAAATTCCCGGATGAAGTGGTAGCGAAGCTCGATGTGCTTCGTTCTGCTGTGAGAGACTGGATTATTTGCTATAGCAATAGCACTTGAGGAGTCACAGAACATGGGGATTTCTGTGAGCTTTAAATTATAGTCCTCAAGCTGATTCTTTATCCACAAAAGTTGTGCACAACAACTGCCGGCAAAGATATACTCTGATTCAGCAGTTGATATTACAACACAATTTTGCTTCTTGCTACTCCATGACACAAGCCTTTTTCCCAAGAATTGGCAAGTTCCTGAAGTACTCTTTCTATCATCTTTGCTACCTGCAAAATCAGCATCTGAAAAACCAATTAGTTCAAAATCATTGCTTCTCGGGTACCATAAGCCGAGATTTGGTGTACCCTTAAGGTATCTCAAAATCCTCTTTGCAGCGGCATAATGAGATTCCTTACAGTTCACCTGATACCTGGCACAAACACATGTTGAAAACATTATATCGGGCCTACTGGCAGTAAGGTAGAGCAAGGACCCAATTATGCTTCTGTACTTGGTTTCATCAAAAGGTTTCCCTTTCTCATCCTTGTCCAGAGACATACTTGAGCCCATTGGAGTCCTCATAGAGGTTGCACTCTCCATTCCAAATTTCTTAAGGAGCTCTTTGGTGAACTTAGTCTGAGAGATGAAGATTTCATCTTCAGATTGGTGCACCTGGAGTTCTAAGAAATATTTCAGCTCTCCCATACTGCTCATTTCAAACTTACCTTGCATCAAATTAGAAAACTTTTTGCAAAGTTTGTCATCTGTAGAGCCAAAAATAATATCGTCGACATAGATTTGCACAAGCAAAATCTCACCTTTTACTTCCCTAAGAAACAATGTCTTATCTATCGTTCCTCTTGTGAATTTGTTCTCAAGAAGGAACCTAGACAATGTCTCATACCAGGCTCAGGGTGCCTGTTTGAGACCATACAAAGCCTTATGTAAATAATATACATGATCAGGAAAGTTAGAATCTATAAAACCTGGAGGCTGAGCTACATATACTTCCTCTTTAAGGTCTCCATTCAGGAAGGCTGACTTCACATCCATCTGGAAAACCTTAAAGCCCTTATATGCAGCATATGCAAGAAATAATTTGATGGCTTCAAGTCTTGCTACTGGTGCAAAGGTCTGATCAAAATCAATCCCTTCTTCTTGCCTGTATCCTTGTGCAACCAGTCTTGCTTTGTTCTTTGTAATGATGCCCTTTTCATCAAGCTTGTTCCGGTAGACCCATTTGGTTCCAATCACATTTTGTCCTTTGGGTCTTGGTACTAACTCCCAAACTTTACATCTCTTGAATTGGTTGAGCTCTTCTTGCATAGCAAGGATCCAAGATGGATCGGTGTTTGCTTCTTCAAGCTTCTTCGGCTCAATCTGTGAAAGAAAACTTAAATGTAAAACTTCGTTAGTTGTACCTCTTCTCGTTAGAACTCTGCTTGAAGGATCTCCGATAATCTGATCACCTGGATGATCTCTTGAATATCTGACTCCCAAGTTATTTGCATTTTCAGGAGCAACTTGAGGTTCAGCCACCTCTGGAACACCTTCTTCTTCATGAACTTCTTGTTCATCTTTAGAGTGATCTGAGATCTCTTCTGCCAACTTTGGTGCATCATCTGCGGTGTTTACTCCATCTTGCATAGAGAGTTCCTTTAGCTTTTCACCTGCATCTTCAATGAACACACTAGACGAGTTGCTATGCAGCAGGCTCGTCTCATCAAATACAACATGGACTGTTTCCTCTACCACCAGAGTTTTCTTATTGAAAATCCTATATGCTTTACTATGGCTACTATATCCTACGAAAATACCTTCAAAACATTTTTCACTAAACTTGGTTGTAGGATGCTTCCCATTGTTAAGTACATAGCATTTACTGCCAAAAATTCTAAAATATGAAATCTTTGGTTTTCTGCCCTTTAGAATCTCATATGGGGTCTTACGATGGTTCTTATTGATGAGTGCTCTGTTTTGCACATGGCAAGCTGTGTTGATAGCTTCTGCCCAGAAATATTCTGGAAGAGCAGAATCACTCAACATAGACCTGCCAGCTTCTATGAGGGTTCTATTCTTTCTCTCGGCTACTCCATTTTGCTGTTGAGTACGAGGAGAGGAAAACTCATGGGAGATACCTTGACTTTCACAAAACTCTGTCATGGCCCCAGAGTGAAATTCTGTTCCATGGTCACTTCTGATTTTGACCACTGAACAGTCAAGTTCATTCTGAATAAGCTTGACAAAATTAGTGAATATGCCGAAGGTTTCTGACTTAAGTTTTAGAAAGAACACCCATGCAAACCAGGAATAATCATCAACAATAACCAAGGTGTAAGCTTTCCCACCTAAGCATCTAACTACATTGGACCAAATAAGTCCATATGCAGCAGATGAAGACATCTGGTAGAATTATTGCCAATTATGCTCTTAAAGCTAGTCTTTGTTTGCTTACCCATTTGACAAGCATGGCAAGGACTTTCTTTAATGCATTTAACTTTGGGGGCATCCCTTACCAAGTTGTGAGAAAATAACATAGATATAGTTTTGAAATTAATATGTGCTAGTCTCTTGTGTCATTGGTCACAAAGAGATGCACTATCATTGCCAACAAAACACACTAGGGTAGAAGACTTTAAACATATAAAATCTAAACAGTAAATACCACTACTCCTAGAGCCTGTTAAAATAGTTTCCGCAGACACGGACATCTTTATCAGGCATCTATCTCTAAAGAACTCAACGGTATAGCCTTTGTCACACAGTTGGCTTATGCTAATCAGATTGTATTTCAATCCTTTCACATGAGCTACACGTGTGAAAATGACTGAGCCGTTGGTTATTGAACCATAACCAATAATAATACCTCGTTCAGATCCGCCAAACTTTACTTTAGGCCCGTTCTCAACTGGAACATAATCCTGAAGTAATCTTCTACTCCCGGTCATATGCCGAGAGCAACCACTATCCAAATACCAGATAGGAATTTCGTTGGCCTTTGGACAATCCTGCAAACATGATCAATACCCCTTAGGAACCCAAATAATTTTGGGCCCTTGGTTCCTTGTTAGTGGAACACCACTTGGAACATTAACTTTGCAAGTGGTCGGTCTTGCACTGTTAACTTGTGGAGTTCTTGACACAGTATGATTGAACCAACAATCTATGGCAAAATGACCAATTTTGCCACAACACCAGCATTCAAATCTATTGTATCTCCTCTTTGTGTTCTGCTGAGCCTTTTGAATGAGTGGCTTTGCAGGAGGAGCAACCTTGGAGGTAGAAGCCTCGTTGGTGCAACATACACAATTCTTAGGCACAATAGGCTTGACCTGCGGTGCTTTCTTAGCATTTGATCCATGAACGAATGGTCCATGATGCTTCAATTGAATTTCCTCATAAGGAGCCTTGAGGGAGCTAGAACCAAGGTTTCTGGGTCTGATCCACACTGAGTTCACTTTGGCAGGCTCAAGATGGGTTGGTCTACTGAAGTGACCATGCATGCTCTCAAAATCATAGGTGTTCGTAGGAAAAATCACCTTCTTGAAAGTTGGAGCACACTGTGGACCCTTACCCTTTGCTTTAGCAGCTCTTCTTTTGGCTGACTTACTTAGTTCTTTTCAGCAGCATGGCCCAATCCACTACTACTAGAAACAGCAGTGAAAGTGTCTATGATAGGCAAAACTGTCTTGGGCTTAGAGAAGTTCATTGTGATCTTCTTTTCAGCCTCAAGTTGTTTCGTCAAATCATTGATAATTTCACTCTTCTGAATGCCTGCTGAAGTGGCCTCGAAGAGAGCAATCTTCAAGGATAAGATTTCATCCCTGAGTAGGTTAGATTCTTCAATCTCCTTTCTCAGGTTTGATTCTTGATCCTTTAGGGATTGAATCTCCTTTGACTGAGTTTTAACAAGCTTTCGACACTTATTAAACCCCTTCAACATTTCCTCATACTTAGCAGTCAACTCAGAATCCTCGTCCGAATAGTAGCTTTCATTAGCATCATATGCCGTTTCTGAATATGAAAGAGGTGTAGAAGATTATACCTGACCGGTGAAAGGAACAATATCT
The DNA here is from genome assembly GCA_033032865.1 of Dactylorhiza incarnata. Lineage (NCBI taxonomy): Eukaryota > Viridiplantae > Streptophyta > Magnoliopsida > Asparagales > Orchidaceae > Dactylorhiza > Dactylorhiza incarnata. The sequence goes on along the minus strand of JAWHQI010000012.1, from coordinate 1,151,339 downwards.
TTGTCATCATCTGACATGGCCATTAGACTGTAGAAGCAGTCTTTTGTGAGACCTTTTCCTCTATATTGATCAAATTGGTCTTCTGTATCAGGTTGAGCCATTAGTCCAAAGAATGCCTCTTCATCTGAGTTAGACTCATTTGTGTCACTATCACTCGGAGTCTTGGACTTCTTGGCAACAAAACTCTTATCCTCTTTCTTCTTTCCTTTGTAGGACTTATTTTCTTCTTTTCTCGAAGATTCCTTCTTCTTGTGTGGGCAATCAGCTATCATGTGCCCTGACTTTTTACAACAATAACAAACGGGTTCAGTATAATCATGTTTGTTCGGTTTAGAACCATACCTGTCATTTCTGTCACGGTGTGATCTCCTGTGATCTCTTGAGGAAGATGAGCCTTTTCTTATTTGTCTTCTTTTGCTAAGCAACTTTTTGAATTGCTTGGAGAGGAGGGAAAATTCTCCTTCAGATAATTCTGATTCTTCAGAAGTGTTTTCCGCTTTATGCTCAGAAGACTCATCTCTCACAGGGGACAGGGCCCTGCTTTTCCGGGAGCTTTCAGCCTTTAGAGCAATGGGCTTTTCCTTGCCAGAGCTCCTACTGCTTTCCTCTTCTGACTTCCTGATATTCAACTTCAGCTCATGGGAAAGCAGCTTCCCATATAGAATATGTGGCTCCGTAGTAGCCAACTTACCATATTCTCTGATAGCTATCACCTTGGGGTCCCATTCCTTAGACAGGGATCTAAGGAATTTATCGTTCAGCTCACCCATGGTGAATTCTCTTCCATAGTTTCTCAGACCATTTACAATCTTGAAGAATTTCTCGTAGGTGTCAGAAATTGTGTATTTGCCTTGTTGCTTGAAGGCTTCGTATTCTTGGTTCAGCAAAGACTTTCTGTCATCTCGAACTTCTTCAGTGCCTTCCATCAAAACCACAATAGAATCCCACATCTCTTTTGCAGACTTGCAGTGAATTAGATTTTGTAACATTGAATCATCAATTGCACCTGCTATGAAGTGTTTTGCTTTCTTGTCCAGAGTGACAAGTGCAATTTCATCCTTTGTCAAGTCCATCATTTTCTTTGGCACTTGTTTGGTGGCATCAATGGTAGAAGCAACCATGGGAATATGAGGACCTTCCTTAACTATCTGGGAGATTCGAGGATCATTTGCTTCCATGTAGAAGATAACTCTTTCTTTCCACATGAGGAAATTCTCCTTAGTGCAAACTGGGAGCTTGGAGGAAATTCAGGGTCAATTTGCCCTGGCTTTCTGCATGCAAAGTAGAAAACCGCTTGCTTTGGAGTCATGTCAAACCTGGGTTTGCTTGAGCTCCTTTCCTTCCTTCTAGAGTCTTCAGATTTGACCCATCTTCTGAATCTTCTAGCCAAGAGATTTAACATATTTTCTTCAGAAGTGGAAGGCTCTCCTTCAGCAGCCTTCAGAGCAATAGTCCTTTCTTTAGGAGCTGAGACTTTTTCCTTAGCTTCTGTCTCAGCTCTGCTCTTTAGTAGTAGCTCATAGGACTTGAGCTTGCCTAGCAGAGCATATGTGGAGATTTCTCTATGGCATGTGGACTCCCTAATGGCCTATATCCTTTGAATCTCATGTACTTGGGAAGCACATGATGAGCTTATCATTTATCTCATTCAGTGAGATCTCCTTGTCCAGTCCCCTGAGCTCATTTATAATGATGTTGAATCTATCATACATCTCAACAACAATTTCTTCAACCTTATTTTGAAAGCTCTCATATTGGGATATGAGAAGGGACTTTATGTCATTTCTTTCATCTGTTCTACCCTCAACCAATCTGGTCAAAGATTCCCAGATTCTTTTGCTGAGTTGCAGTCAGCCACCTTCTAGAATATGTCATCTGACATAGTTGACATCAGAATGTTTATTGTCTTGGTATCACATGCATTCAGATTCTTCTTAGCATCAGTCAATTCTGCTATTGGGATAAGTTCTTGTGTTACAGTCCCACTTGCATCATTTCTGAATGGGACTAGAGGACCTGAAACAATAACAACAAAATTTTTCTCATCAATAGAGTTCTTATAATGTTTTGTTCTGGTCTTCTAGAGTGTAAACTTATTTAGACTACAGACTGGTGGTCTTGTGGATGCATAGTCCATAGAGAGAGATCTTGACAACGAAGAGGGATCTTTAATCTAGGTGTTAACCTCTTAAAGATAACCTCCCTCTAATACCAATTGAAAGAAATCGTTGTCTACCTAAATCACCTAAAGGGGGGGGGGGGGGGGGGTGAATAGGTGATCTCTACTGCGATTGCGGAATAAAAATTAAGTACACACACAACAAGAAAAATCGCAGCACAAAGTCACAAGATTTATAGAGGTTCCCCAAGGTGGGTACTCCTCTCTCCCGCTTCGCCTATCTAGCACTTTGGGCTAGCATCGCCAACTTTGCCAAAACTCGGATTTATCAACAAATCCTACACTCGGAGACAACGACTCCTACAAACTCGGAGAACAACCTCTCCTACAAAAGCACTCGGAGATAAACTCCTACAACTCGGAGCAAACTACTCCTACAAAATAACTCGGAGAAAGATCTCCTACTAGAATCAAATAGAGTTTGAAATAAATTACTTCTATTAAACCTTAACAGAGATTAACTTCAGATCTTGGAAAAACTGAGTCTTCTTCTTCCTTGAGAACGAAAGCTTGAATCTTCAAAGATTTGGAAGAAAGGAAACTCGGCAAACCTGATCTGAATAGGCCCTTCGATTTTCTTGAAAAAATCTTCAAAAATATGGAGCAACAAATAAATCAAAGGCCTTCTTATCTGAGAAATCTCTAGCAACACTGAAGAATGAGTCTTGAGGGCGCATAAGTTAGATCTCAGAAAAACTTGTTCAGCGAGCAAGAAGGAAGACGGTTGGGTTCTCCTTTTTCAATCGGGTTGAATAATAATAATGTTAACCCAAAAAATAAGAGATTATTTATAGGAAGAACTTCAACGGCTAGGGCGACAGACAGGGAATGATCGACACGTGTGCTGCACATGGCGGCCAACCCTAATTTTCAAAAACGAAACATATTTTTGAAATCCTTCTGTCTGTCATTCGTTGAGACTTCACGTGAACATTCGACGAATTGACTTAGCCATTAAAAAGATTGAACAACCCATGAAAAACACCTTCTGTTTTCATTCACCGGGATTCGTCGGGTGTTCTCGAGAACATTCGACGAATTGACTTAGCCGCACAATTTCCTTCACAAAGCTGCCTTTTTGACTTCTGTCAGCATTCGTCGATATTCGTCGGGAGTTCACGTGAACATTCGACGAATGGACTTGGCCACAGAAATTTCTTCTTCAAACTGGAAAACTGGCTTCTGTCTGGATTCGTCGGGAGTCATCGGGACTTCACGTGACATCTCGACGAATTGACTCAGCAAAAATTTCTTTCCTCCTGAAAGCCTGCTCCACTCCTCAACCTTGAAAGCCTTCAGTTATGAGAATATGAAGTGCACCCCAAAAGAGAGATTACACATGGACCAACACTTTGTTCTACACAATGAGGGATTATATTGTCTAGAACTGTGTTTGGTGATCCATTGCAACCTGACTTTGGTGTGCACTTAGCATTATGACCTGTCACAACACATCTAAAGAGAAATCATCAAATACATACTCAATTCAATTTAGTTCACTATGGGATATCTTCAAATCCAGGTAATTGTGGATACAATACCCAACAATGGTGCTCAGAAATAAATGACAGCAAGTCCACTAATGGTTTTATTTTTACACTAGGAGGAGCAGCTGTAGCTTGGAAGTCCAAAAGGCAGTCCTGTATTGCTCTCTCTTCTATGGAATCCGAACTGTACGCTCTAGCTTCAGCTGGAGAAGAAGCAGAATGGATAAGAAATTTGGTTATAGACATTCCATTGACGAGCCTGAAACTGAGTTCTGTTGCAGTTTACTGCGACAATCAGGCTACAAAGATGATTGCCACGAACACTCTGTTCAATGGCAAAAGAAGGCAACTACGGATGAAACAAGCCTGGTTGACCTCTCTCACTAGTCAAGGGATTATGACCCTAATAGATGTGAGATTGAAAGATAATGTTGCAGACGCTTTAACCAAAGGCTTGAATAGAGCTCTTACAATAAAAACATCGGGGGAGATGAGATTAAAGTTCATAGATGTATGAAACTTTCCTCCTGTGTTTATGCTTTAATAGTAAGAACCTATATTCGCAACATTCAAGCATCTAATAACAGACTGAAAACCCCAAATAACTTCTTGATGAAAACCCAAGATGGCTAGATGCTGGTTATTCCACATTTGATAACCTAACATCTTTCTCATCGTAAGTTGATTCGAGAGTTATTCAACTGGGAATCGAAAGTCGTTGTAACGGTTAATCTAAACATTTATGGTCATAGCACATTATTCCACATTTGATAATGTTGCAAATGATGCTGTGCCAAATCATTTGTTGATAAGGTACATAGTGACCATTAATGAGTAAGATAACAATGTTTGATTTATTAAAATCAAAACTTTAACTGGTCCTAGTTAGACTGGATAGAGATGCTGACAGTGTTACTTCACTATTGCTACAAGTACTAAGCTCACTCAGGTAGAGCTAGCTTACTTTATATGTTACTGCATACGTTTATGAATTCATTGAGTCTAATCTCATGAAATTCCTTGCAGGCACTGGTGGAGATGGAGGAGAGAAAGTGGTGTTCGACATGGATGCTGATGATCTACTCTCTGAGTAGAATTCTTTATATGTTTTGATTAAGTACCTTGTTTTGTTTTCAGACTTATTTATGTATGAGTAGCACTGTTATTTGTTTTGGATGTTTTATGATTCTGTTATAACAATCCTACTTATGTTTAAACTGTGCTAACTCTTATTGCAATGTGTAAAGTCGAAAACATGTTTTTTAGTACCCTCCACTTTCTGCACCCCGAAACGTACACGTTACTTGTCACAAATATAGGAGGAGACTGTTGGTGTATATTTGGACTCGTAACGGTGTTCGGAGGCTTAACGGGTCGTGTAGGATACGCGGATATCCAATACCCATAGATACTCCTAGGGTTTGCCTATTTATACCCAGCTAGGGGCAACGGGTTCTGTGTTCCACACTTGACACTCCCCGGGATGCTTCGAGCGCCTCTCACACCAAAATCTCACAGTTGCATAGTTCGATAGAATTGAACTCTCAGAGCAAATCGACAATCTCATCAAGACGCGCACCCGACCACATTCTTCACTTTGCAGGCTCTGTTCGGCATTTTTCCTCTGGTGAGTTTAGATAAAAATGACACCATCCTAGAATGTATGTGTGGCGGGACAACACTTATGCCCGCCACAAAGAAAAAAAACTAATTTTGAGCATACAAGTTGTTGAGTTTCCTTGGATGATCAGGTTGGGCGTTTACGAATAACGGTTTATAACCACCGCGTTCATGACCACTATCTGTTTACCCGGGATTCTGCGACCAGTTGTTGTCCATCTCAAAATCGATCAGTGCAGTTACATTTTTGGTGACCGCCCAGCCCGCCCAGTATTCTCCCGCAGTTATCAACATGAAGAACAGAGACCATGCTCCAGGCTGGCCGCCGGACCGCGCGGTCAGGTTTCTGTTTTCTTTTTCTTGCTATTTGCACCTCATGTAACCTCTCATCCCTGCCCCGTTCTCCTGTACCCCGGGCAACCCGTAATTTTAGAGCCTGCTCGTTTGGGCAGGCCCCCAAAAGGCACACTGATTCGAATCCTCAAGCTCGCTATCTATGTCAGCGGTCTCGAATCTAGTGCCTTCCCGGTCACTTGATTGCCGATTAGTTTTCTTCTCTCTTGTAATCGCATCTTTTGATCTATATATTGTCCGCCGCAAGTGATATTTGCCGCGGCAGGTAAGTCTGTTCTCGCCGCCTTGCGGCCCTCTTTTTCTGTGACTCTCTAGCCAGAAAGTAACCGACAACTCACAGTCTTCCCCCGATATCTCCTAGCATTAAGTTCTAGAAGTACATTTTTTGTGCCAATATTATCACCGCGCCAAACAGTCTTTTAATCTTTCTATATCATTTAGGGCTTTCAATAGTACGTATTTCATTTTTATAGTGATCTTATTAGGCCGTGCCGTTCTCATATTTTTCTAATTCTAGTGATCATGATCTCTTTGTATTCGACTCCATTAATAATTTGTTCAAAATTACACAATTATCTTGATCATATATTATTTTTATGGAATTTCTATGTCCATATAAATATCCACCAGCAATTATGCCTTAAATAATGCACAACCGGATTAACCTTTGTACATTTTTAGAAACAAGGCACGATTGAAGCAGGATATATAGGGACTTCTGGGGGCGGCGTCACCGCGGAATCGGGAAACAAAACGACCTCACCGCTTAAGCATATAAAAAACTTGGGCTATGTTTGGCGCCGTCTGGTGAGTTTGGACAAAAACAACACCATCTCACGAACCGCAGTTCCTAACCACAGCATTCACGGCCGCTACCGCTGCGCCAAACGGAGCCTTAGACTATGTAGACTTGTTCTTTCCCAACCCTCCAGATTCTCACAAATTGAACAAAATGAATTTGAGATATATAGGATTTCCAGTAATCTAACTATGAGAAAAATTAAATATAAAATTAGCCGATTCCCATTTCTTTGATCCATATATAACTTACCAAAATACACTGGAGAATACATGTGATCAGTCGAGGGAAGCGGCCGGGCGAGGGGCGCGGTGGGCTCCTTCGTGAAAAGGTTTCAGGCGTAAGGAGGTCTGCGTATATTAAATTTTAGGGTATAGAGAAATGAATAGATGGAGGTGTTTTAGGGGGCACAAATAGTCAAAATGGGTAATATTTTTTATTTTTTTTCAACTTTTGCATGCCTTTCTCCTTGAAATTAGTAATATTTTGCAAGGTTTTAAGAACCGAACCGGAGATCGAATCGGTGAGACCAAAGGTGTAAGGTCCGACCGGTTGGACCGGGGTTGAACCGTAATATTATAATAAATAATAAAAACATATAAAAATTATGTATAAGTATATAATAATACTAAGTTGTATAATTTTATACATGTTTTTATAGTTTTATATATACTTTTATAGGTGAGTTTTGAGTTTTATATATTCAACTTTTGCATGCCTTTCTCCTTGAAAATTTTAAATTTTAAACTGCTATTCTCAAACCGGGCGGGTTTTCAAAACCTGCCCCGGTCCGCGGTCCGCCCGGTTCCACGATTCCCAAGTGGTCTGGTTTTCAAAAACTTGATATTTTATTCTTTTAACACGTTCTGAACATGATAATCATTTTTTACCCTCAGTTCAATACTCCTAATTTTTGTCGACCCACTCTCTTCTTGTGCATAAATCAATACTCTTTAGATTTTTAAAAAACATTTTGTATTAGTATGTATATAACAACTACATCTATATATAATAATTTTAAATGCTGTCTGATTTGCAGATAATAAAGATTTGTATGCAGACAAAGTTGGTCTACTTATAACAATGCCCCAAAGCTCCAAATTATACTCTTGAAAGACAATAAGAGAAAGTGCATGTTAAAGTGAAATATAGTACATATGGTAATGAGGATTTGGCATGTAGAAGTACATATGTAAAGAGTTAACCGGTTAGTCCAAGCTCTAATTAACCTTTAGGCTCAATTAAAAATTCTTTATGTTAAAATTTTTTTGTTAGGTGCACTTGATTCATCGAGACGTTCCCATAAAGTTGCATGCGAAAATTAGAATCTATTCGGACTCCCACGAGTGTGCGTTAATTCAGTTGCGCGAATGATCGAAGTCTGTGATAGATGAGTCAGATTGCCTCGTAACTTAATCATACGTGAATTGGTCTCACCCTTGGCTTATGAATGAGCATGATGGTTTGATCTTAATTAATTTCTAAGATCAAATTTACTTAAGATTTTCTTTTGAGGTAATGAGGATTAATTGACCCTATTATTTTGGTAACTCGAGAAAGCTCTCATATTAAAGTCTAAGAAATTTCTCATTCCACATATGATGAACAAGGGCTGAAAGTTCTTTTTGCTCCCCTGCATTTGGAAACTACCGTCCTTCTCCTTTTTCTGTTGTTGGCGACAATGGCAGTCCTCCTTCATTGAAACGTTCAGATCTCTGAAAGAAGTAGAGCCCAGATCGAGCAAAAGGCGTCAATCATCTTCAATATCCTTGTGTACAACCCGTATTCTTCGAGGGTAGGACCCGATTCAAGACGCGTAGACATGGGTCAAAGTCAATGGTCAAAGCAGAAGCCATGAGTCAGAGATCAAAGACAACTCAGCCAGCAGGAATAGTAGAAGGCCTAGGCGAGTATGGATGAGCATGTGCAAGCAGACCCTTATACTCGCCAGGTGGGCGACCATAGGCGATACTCGCCGAAGCCAGGAGAGATCCCCTCAATGTCGCATAGTCGTCGGGTTGGGCTGAGCTATAAATAAGACCCCCCTCCCCTTCGGTTTTCCTATAAATAGGACTCAGGGGTACCAGGAACTGCACCTTTGGCTGAGCTTTCGGAACCTCATTTTCGAATACTTGGACCTGTCACCCTTGGTCGTCACTCTTGATACTCGCTAAGTTGGTGTCTTCCTCGTACCCTGTTTGACCATCTTTAGTTTAGAGAGGAAGCCTCTTCTGAACTTCTGGGTACGTGGTGGGACCTCCCTGTCCGTAGCACCTAGGGGTCATGTTGTTGCTCTTTCATCCTCTTCATCGTTCCCCATTAAGCCATCAAGTCAGATCGCTGGACAAGTAACCTTTGGCTGCATTGATCCGAATTTTTGGATTCGGGAATTTCCTGGCATCAACACTTTGGTGCGGTGAGTGCGGATCATAGTCAGAGGAGGAAAGCCTAGCAAGAAAGCAAGATGGTGGAAGTTGACGATCATGAAGGTGCTGCTGGCAACTCGGCAGAAGGAAGCGAGTATATGACGAATGCGAATTTCGAGGAATTCGTGCGCCGAATGGAGGGAACTTTGAGAGCAGTGTTGCTTCCTCGCACGGAGTGCACGACGACCTCGCCTCATCGTATGACTCCGTCAGAAGACGGTGGTCCCTTCTAGGCTGACGTCGGTGGTTGTTCCTCGCACGGAGTGCAGGTGGTTGTTCCCTTCTAGCTAGCTGTGCTGGCTGGTTGCGGGTTTGATCTTGCAGAAACCTACCGAGGATGCCTTGGCGAACAAGGTGTTCAATCTTGTCTTTGAGCTTAATTCACTCCTTTGTGGTGTGTCCCGTTCCTCGATGTAATTCGCAATACTTCGATCAGTCTCCCTTGATATTTGAGGGGAGTTCTCGCAGCCTCTAGAGCACTGGGTTGTCTTGAATTACGTAGAGTACATTCACGGGGGAGGTGTTGAGGGGAGTGTACTCCTGATGGGGGCAGGGACCCCGATCCCTCCGTTGGTCCTGCCGACGCTCGTGGTTGTGGCGCTCTTCTTGCCTCCTTGGGGCCTGCTCTTCCCCCTCCTCCTTTTCTGACTTCCTTCAAATGTTGACAATGGGTCTCGATGGCTTCATCAACTGCAATATGGGCCTCGACTCGATGCAAGAGATATGGGTAACTCGGCACTGTCTCCCTCATCAGCGCTGAGTAAAACCCTCTTGGGCAGAGTCCTCCTAGGAAAACGACGCATAGAAGTTCTGGGTCCCCTAATATTTTCCACGCCTCAGCTGTAAAGCGGCAGAAAATTTTTTTTGAGGGTCTCGCCCTCGTTCTGGCGGATTCCTGAAAGGTGGGAGGGATCCTTGACGATTCTGCGGTTGGCTATGAATTGATCCAGGAACTGTTGAGTCAGTTCTGCAAAGCTGCCGATGGTTCCTTCTCTGAGGGAGTGGAACCAGGTTCTTGCTTGTCCATTCAGCATGGCCGGGAATACTTGACATAGAAGCTGATCCAGGGCATTGTACATCCTCAGAATTGTGGTAAAATGGTTGATATGTTCTAGCGGGTCGTCCTTCCAGTCAAACATCTCGATGTTGGGGAGCTTGAAGTCATGAGGTATCAGGTGAGCTAGAACTTGAGGCATCAGCAGGAGCCGTGGTGATGAGGATGGCAGGCGAAAGTGGCATGTCGACCGATCTGTCCATACTCTTAGCAATCACTTCGCGTATCTCCTCGCGAGTGAGTCTTCCAACTTCGTAACCGATATCTGTTGTTTCCTACTAGTGGTGATGAAAGTCATCTCCAGGGCCCCTGGACGGCCGAGCGGGATGCCTTGAGCTGCCACGTCGGAGAATTCTTCTTCGTGGACATTTTCTTCTCGAGCGACTTCTTTGGGTGGAGCATGGTATGGAGCTAAGGGAGGTGGGTTGACTGGTGCGGGGGGGGGGGGGGGGGGGGGGGGGTGAAATAGGAGCTCGAGTGGCTCCTAAGTTTCTCAGAAGTGCCAACATCTCGGCCACCTGCTCCTCCATCTGTCGCATGCGTCCTTCCAATGTAGTGACAAGGGCGAGCATCGCCTCTTCTGTGAGAGAGAGGGAGCTGGGTGGACACGTCCCCCTGAGATTGATCCTTCGGTAGTACGAGCATTTCTTCTTACCATTGTTGTTGGTTGCGAGTACTGCCTTGAAGTAAATACTGCCTTCAGTGAGTCTTTACAGAGTTTTGGGAACACCCTTCCCACAAATGATGCCAAACTGTTGCGGACCACTCTCATTAGACAGGTCGAATTGAACAGTCTCAGCTCTAGTGTGAGCCGAGTGCGCAATCAGTTAACGAAAAGTGAGACAACTGACAAGAAGACTTTTAACGTGGAAAACCCAGAAAGAGTGAAAAATCACGGGGTCGGATAGGTGCCGACCAAATTCGCTCTCTTTTGGTGTTACAATTTGCGGAATGCAAGAGGGTGACAGGCCACCACTCGTTGCAGGGAGTGCAGAAATGAAAGAGAGAGAGAGAGAGAAATCTCTAAGGATGAAGAGATCTCCAAGAGCCTAATGGACATCTTCAAGTTGCCTTCGAAGGGGGAGTAGATCTTTGAAGGCCGAAGGAGATCTTCGAAGGATTCTTTGAACGCCGAAGGGGAACTCTGAAGGATCTTCGAAGGAGATCTCTCGGGCGCTGAAGGCAAGCTCCTTTGAAATAAAGACTATGAGCTCCTTTTATAGCCTTGGGCATGGGTAACCTGGTAATTTTGCCGTTGTAACCACTGTAACCACCTAACGGGCGAATCATGTTCGTTGATTTGGGGCACACGGATCACCATTTTCCGGATATTCCAGACTTGCCACCCGGTCAGTTCGGTCAGTTCGGGCAATTCATGCAGTTTTGTTGATGACAATGGTAGCAATAAACAAGACCTGCAATCTAAGAAATCAAGAAAGTTAACCGTCACACATGTCGCGAACGCGGAGGCGTTCTGAGCGCGTGGTGAGCGTGGAGGCATCCTGAGCGCGTGGAGAGCCCGAAGGCGTTCGGAGCGTGCGGTGAGCCCCGAGGCGTTCTAAGCGCTCTGTGAGCGTGGAGGCATTCTGAGCGCGCGGTGAGCCCGGAGGCGTTCTGAGCGCGCTGTGAGTGCGGAGGCATTGTGAGCGCGCTGTGAGCGCGAAGGTGTTCTGAGCGCGTAGTGAGCGCGAAGGTGTTCTAGCGCGCAGTGAGCCCGCAGGCGTTTAGAGCGCGCAGTGAGCCCGAAGGCGTTCTAAGCACGCAGTGAGCGCGAAGACGTTCTGAGCGCATGGTGGGCCCGGAGGCGTTCTGAGCGCGCAGTGAGGGCGGAGACGTTCTGAGCGCACGGTGAGCGCGAAGGCATTCTGAGCGCGCGTCATGAACTTGAAGGCGTTCTGCGCACGTCGTGAACTTGGAGGCGGACGCGCCGTGAGCGCGGAGGCATGCCACGAACTCAGAGTCGTTTAGCGCACGTCGTGGATGTAGAGGCGTCCTGAGCGTGCTGCGAGCGTGCGGGTGCTGCGAGAAAGACGTGTATTTGGACGTTGGAAGGCGGACGCGCCAACAGAGATAGCGCAATAGGGGGCATGTGTGAGGCGGTGCGTTAGGATCCGGAAGGCCGAGGCCGTGCGGTGGACGCGCATCTAGTGTCGCACGGCCTGGGAGGCGCGACCTACATTGCGCGGCGGGTGCCAGACGGCGGGTGCCGCCCTGCGGCGGTTGCCGCGTTGCGGCGAAGAGGCTTGCACCGCACCAAGGCGGCGCGCGCGGCCTTGGCCGCATCCGGGAGGCGCGGCCCTGGCCACACCCGGGAGGCGAGGTTGGCGACGGTGAGGGGAGAGAGAGTAGGGTTGCGTGGAGGGGAGAGAGAGTGGGTTGCATGCATGGAGGAGAGAGAGAGTTGCATGGAGGAGAGAGAGATAGTTGCGTGGAGGAGAGAGAGAGTGGGATGCATGCAGGGAGGAGAGAGAAAGGTAGTGGCCCGGACTCGTGATGGGGTGCGGTTACCCCATTATGGGGTGTGTTTACCCCCATAATGGGGGTGCGGTTAGAGTTTATGCTCGCATGCTCGTTTCGGCGTCCTTTTGGAGACCAAACGGACTCGAAATTGCGCGAGAATGGACCCGTTGAAATTGTGCAGGCGAGCCGATCGAGGTCGCGACAAAAAATCTCCGATTTGAGCGAACATGCTTAGAAATTCATGATTTTGTGCTAACATCTTTTATTGTAGTGATCCAACGTATAGATATACTTGTATGTTGGCGAATTCTTCAAAAGGCATATGGTGGATATACCAGCGCCACGAAAGACCCGCTACTGGCAAGTCGGCGGAAGAAGGTCATTAGGACACGTGAATATATTGGGAAACCGGAAGTATCTAATTTCATTGCATTGCAGTTGGGCTGAGGGTGTTATGTAAACCCTCCATAGTCCATACTATGTATATATATTCTTTTCATCTTGGTGGTAATAAGAAATTTGAAAACCTTAAAAATTATTCTCTTTCTCCCACTTTCTCTCTTTCCCTCTGTATACAAACAGACTGTGATGTGTTTTACCGCGGCTCCCAAAATAAATAAAAATTAAGAAAATAGGAGGACAAATAATGCTCTATTAGACATGGGAGTGGGAATTAAAACAAATTCATTTACATATTTTTTGGGATAACATGAAGCGTGTGGTCTTCCTTTACTCTTTGGTCAACGGATCCTCTGATTGGTAGAGTTTTTTTTCCCCATGTTGTTCAAGTTTGGTTCTAGAAAAGAAAATAATGGAATAAATGGGGATGTTTGGAGGGTGATGTTATAAAAAAGCAATAGGGCGGGGTTGGTGATTGGCTTCTACCTGCCCAAGTTTTTTTGCTTCCAATTGCAGCTACAAAAGCTCTGTTTGCTTCGGCGGTGACGTTTTTGAGCGTTGGGAATGAGAGTGGTAGGAATGGAGGGAGGGGCTGTGATGACGTTGAAGGCAAAAAATGATGTTTTGGAGCGTTGGGAATGGAGAATGGAGATTTGCCAAACATCTATTTTCATGAGCGATGACGTTTTTCTCCACCGAAAATAGAGAAAAAAATATTGAAACAAAGAGAGCCAAAATTTTTTTTCCTTCATCTTCTGATGACTATAATTTACCCAATATTTGCATTTGATATGTTACTCAGATGCGCGAAATTTAATTTCAAGCTGGTTTGAGTAAACTTCATTGTGTCCGGACACGTTGTTGAGAAGACGCTTTCCTTTTTTTATCATGAAATATAGCCAATAGTCGTTTTGTTATGTTGCTAATACTTACGAAATTTGATTTCAAAGTTTGATACGAATCGACATATTTGGGGGTCCGGCCCTGATGGCACGTTGAGCTATATATACATTTAGTTTAGAACCCGAAGAGATTAAACATGACGGCGTGCTTTTGTTTAGAGGTCAAAGCTTTTTACCAATGAACATCGATCTTTTACTTTTGAATCTATGCCGGGCATTGCCATGCTTGAAGAAACATAGGAAAAATGGCATCAATGACAACCAACAATATTACGATATAGATCTAAGACTTGAATTAGTCTTTACAGTTATCCTCTCTATTGTTAATTAATGTTAATTATCAGGGGTATTCTCGGTTTTTTGTAAATGGACAGAGTGTTATATAAACTCTTTGTTGTTTTAGAATTTGAATATTATTATTCTGAAATCTGATATCCACCCACTTTTTGTAAATGTCTATGTTCTTCATCTAGTGAAAAATAGACTACTGTTGCCCATGGACATAGTCCATCTAGCTTGGGGTGAATAATGTAAATCTATCTTATGTGTTTCATTTTCTGTTTGTTTGTGTTTCATTTTCTATTTGTTTGATTGCTAGCTGCTCTCGTTTTCGTAACATCAATGTTTGAGAGATCATTGAGAAATTTCAGTCTCTGTGTCATGCAATTGGTTTATACAGGATGCAATTAGTGACCGAAAGTGGCAGTCCTTCCAATTCTTCGAATGCAACATCATGGGTAAAGAAAAGGAAACCGCCGCAATTGTTATGAAAATCGGTCGATCCGAGTGCGGATAAAAATTCTCATGTTCCAAATAAATTTCTAACAGCCAAACGAGATTACGCAAAATGATAATACACAAAAAATAAAGGAAATAAAACAAGCACCACAAAAGAGAAGAACACCAAAATTTAAAGTGGTTCCCCGGAAAAATGAAATGGGTACGTCCACTGTGCAAGCAGAGATCATATATATTTCAAGTTTCTCAAACTTACAATACAGCTAAAATGAAGGAGAAGGAATAAACCGAGAAGAACTCGAAACCTCTAAGATCCGGCCGTACACGATGCGACGAGAAACAAAAAAAATTGGCGACGAGAGACGAAGCCGGCGGCGGAAGAACGCGGCGACGAGAGGAGCTCGCCGACCGAGAGGAAGATGCCGCTAAGAGAATCCGAAAAAACGCTCGCCGGGAAAAAGAACTCGCTCTCAACCTTTTCTCTGCACATAGATCCTAAGATAGTCTTCTTATTTATAGATGAATAAGAGACCATCCATTAATATCATGCATGAAGAAGAAACGGAAGAAAATATGATGAAAATAAATAACTGCCTAAGAAGGCAGAGACGATAGAAGGAAGTTGTCATCTAGGACCGGATGGAAATAAAGACTTTCTTCCAAATATAGGTCTCCTCCAAATCAGGAATTACTTAGGCACACGGATCGGTGAGGTGTCACCAATCCCAACAATCTCCACCTTGACGCCTCATGCAAGAAATGCTCCACCTGCAGCTTGGATCTTCTCCCTCCGGAAAACTACCCCCTCTCCTTGGGGTCACCACGATCCAAGGCCAAAGAAAAAACCAACTGAATGAATTTCAGCCGATAACGGATCACGAGAAAAGAAACTACTTCAATCTTAAGTAGCACACAAACTAGACTAACGTGGCTGTCTCAGAAACGCTCCACCTTGAAGCTAAATTTCAACTGCTCCACCTCCAGCGGTGGTCTCCCATAACAAAAAAGAACCTGTCAAGACTTCTGACCATTGATGTGCGTGCGGGAGATATTTTGATAAATGCAAACACATCAAGAAAAGAATGCAAATAACTATCCTCAACATGGAAACATGAAACCACTATGAGAACTAATCAGAAAGGGATTGATTAGACACACTCTAAGCCCATGTAGAACGAATGAGTAATAATGAAAGGGCTAAGGTAATAGGGGGACAAAACGCATTCAATAATGAAATCTTTGACCAGAAAAAAATAACTCAGAATAAGTGTTATAAAAGACACAAGCATCGATGTAGCATGACTAAGAGAGAAAATGATGGTGAGCAAATGAAGGGATAAAAAAATAGAATGAAAAGGATAAAAAATGCAGGAAGAAAAATACAGATAAAGCAAGGGAAAAAGATAGGTGAGAAAAGTACTAAAGGATGTCATTATCGACATCCTCAAGGCATAGAGATGCGACAGACTTTCCCTTATCATCACCAAGGGATTTTTCTTTCTCCTTGTTCTGAAGCTTCCAGCAGTCCTTGATTCCGTGACCTTTCTTTTTGCAGTAATTGCAGTGACTATCTGAACTTTTCTTGGGCTTGCCTCCTCTGCCTGAACCAGACTAACCCGGAGAGAATAAAGCTGAGCTTTCAGCAACGCTTGAGCCGGACGACTTCTTTCGGATGTCATCTGAGAGTAAGGTTGTCGTGACCTCTTCCATTTCCAAACGTCCTTACTGTAGGTGAGAGTAGTGACCATGCTCTCGTAGGACTTTGGAAGAGAGTTCAGTAGAATAACTGTCTTTTCCTCTTGTTCCACCTTGATATCCATGCTGAGACACTCAGATAACAGTTTGTTAAAACTGTTCAGGTGGTCATGTAGAGAGGAACCCTCATTCATGTTGAACTTGTACAACTGCTGCTTGAGGTAGATGCGATTGGGGAGAGACTTCGTCATGTAGATACTCTCCAGCTTTGCCCAAAGACCAGATGCAGTCGTCTCTAAAAGAACTACATACAACACATCGTCGTGTAAGCAAAGCTCTATGGTGGACAAGGCTCTGAGTGTGAAGACCCTATTTCCGGGCTTCCCAATAGATTTGAGGATCATCGCAGTTTCCAATAAAAGTCAAGTTGATCACAGAGTACAAAGGTAAAACACCACTTTATTCATATATTATTCATTTACAATGTACATAAGTAACTACACATAATACTGAATACAATAATCACAATCACAATAAGGATTAGTGATTCTATGTTTCTCCTGTGCTTCTCCAATGCCAACAAAGATCTTTACCCATACCTTCGCTAGTTCTTCAGGGGGAACTCTCTTGGGTGCGTTGGGAGAAGCTTCTGCTCCCTAAAAATAGGTATCAACAAAGGATTAGTCATAAAAATATGACTAAGTGAGACAGGTATTTCCTGAAACAGTTATACATGCAAGGGAATGGATTTATAACAATATGCATACATTACAATAATCAATAATATTTGATTTGAACAATTCTTCTGAAACGCTCCATATAATTTAGATTACATAAATTGGGAAATACTTAGGTATGCAAACATGAATTGGCCACACCCCCGAAGGGCGTAATTGTAGGCTCACCCCTACTGGTAAATCTATTAGCAGATGCCTCTACATCATCGGATTCAAAGCCTTCATATTTCCCCATGCCGAATTTTATAATGATTTATATATTGAAATAAATATTTAAAAGGTCTCCTCAGAACTTTGTATCGCTATCTTTTACCCTCGCCCACATTTCTTTTATAGCGATTAATCATTAAATTGAAACTCATATGCACAGGCAGTGGTTTTGAAATAACAAGAAAATAATAACTCAAAAGTACTGAAATAATCATAATTTCAAGAAATAAAATACTCACAACCGTCTTTCCTTTTCCAGTATCCTTTACTGCATTCTCGCCACGATTATCTTGAGACGTCATCCTCTTATTTCTCGGCCTCAGAAAATTCTGAAATATTGCATACTTAAATGGGTTGCGTCTCTTGGATAACTCGTAGCGTTCATGTTTAAAAGAATTAACTAAAAACAAAAATGAGTAAAACGCTGTCAAGAAAAATCGGAAAGACAAAATGACTAGAATAAACTCCGATATCAGTCCGAAAATCAGCCCTTTAAACCGCCCAAAAATACAGCAAAATTCAGTCAACTGACTCAAAATTTCATGCCTTTACAGCCCACAAAATGAGTCTCCAACATAGCTGATATTTCAAGGAGTAACAACCTCAAAAGACAGGAGCTTTGAGTCTTTAAGACAGCTATCAAACAGCTCACAATAATAGCCCAACACAGTAAATTGAAAGCTGAAATCAGTCTAAAACAGTAGCTAGAATATACTGCAAGCCATTAAACCTCACTCGAACCAGCCACTAACAGCATTAGGAACTAACCAAACTTAGTTACTAACAGCATAAATAAGAGGTAAGTAAGAAGCTTACAGTGGAGAGGAGGAAGGAGGGAAGTGCTGCACAATCGATCTTGCCTAGATGCACAGAGGTCCAGTAAAACCCTGTGAAATTTTCCGGACCTTGTGAGAGCAAGCAGGAATAACAACTAGAGATGCAAGCCAAACAACCAGAGACAATTTTAGGCGAACAAAACGATCTTTATTGATAGCATAAACTTCATTACAGGACAAGACATGCTTGGCGAGACATGATTTCGCCAGCACAGATACCAAACAGAAAAACAAGAAGATGAGGATAACTTGAGATCGCTCCAGACCGCGCGACCTCCCTGCGACTTCAACACACTGCCAGACCGCAGCGCCTTGCCGATCACAGCACACCACCAATCCGCTGATCAGACCGCTCCCTTCTTCCGACCTCCTGATTCTCCCGAACTCCAGCACCACAACTCCAAGCCGCAGACCGCCCGAACACTTTCAGAGGAAGAGGTGATCGCTGCCGCCCACACTATCCGCAGAAGCTGCACAAGAGGAATTCAATCAGCAGACCGCACGGTCAGAATAAACCAGACCGCAGGAAACAAGCGAACTCAGCTTACACTTGGTGTGTTCTATATTTGCTGCTACAGTGGCTTCCTATTTATAGGCACGGGACCTGATCCAGTCACCGCCCTATGAGATAGGATCACCACCCCCAGACCGCGCGACCTGATCGGTCACTCCGCGCGATCAGCAATATTACTTCTGCTTCATTTTGGTGAACCCGCTAGCTTCAATGTCGCTATGAGAGACCGCCACTCTCACAGCAGACTGCGACTCTCCAAAGAGATCGCCAGACCGCCCGAAGCCCTTCACCACCTGTGTTCGTTCGAGACCACGAACACAGCCAGTTCGCCATCAGACCGCGAACTCCTGTCCACATGCCGATCTCCTCCTGAGACCATGAACAGCAACCAGCTCGCATACCAGTCTCCTTCTGAGACCGCGAACTGTGACCGCGCGACTAAGTCCCTTAGTCCGCGAATACTCCCAGAAAGCCTGGTCAGCTACCAGACCGCATTCCGGAGAGAACCTGGAAGAAACCTGAAGATGATCAACCCACCACGCGGTCATAGACAGACCGCGCGGCCTCACCTCCAGCCGACTTGGACCTATACCAGCGATCAAGCCAGGAGACTGCAGCTAGGCTACTACCAGCTAGACCGCAAAGGCAGACCGCCAAGTCATGCGGTCACGCCAGACCGCCCGACCTCCGCCCAGACCGCCCAGGTCCAAAAGCCTCCAAACTTCCACTTCAACAATTTCAACACTCCCCCTTGAAGTGGGAAGTTGAAACCAGCCCCAATAGGCTCCTTAGCCGTGTGAACGGCCCCTTTGCCAGCGCCTTTGTGAAGATGTCTGCGACATTGTCCGCACTCCGCACATGCTCGACCGAAAGAGATCCCTCCAGCACCTTCTACCGTATGAAGTGATGTTCGATCTCAATATGCTTCGTCCTCGCGTGACAAACTGGATTGGTCACCAGTTTGAGAGCACTCTCGTTGTCACCGCGTAGCAGAGTCGGCTCCCGAACCTCCTTGTGGACGTCTCCAACCAACCTCCTAAGCCAGATGGCTTCCTGAGCTGCCAAGGCCGAAGCCTTGTATTCCGCTTCCGTGGTAGAGACCGATACGGAATCCTGCTTCTTGCTGCACCATGATATAGCCGTAGGACCCACCATGAAGACGAATCCAGATGTCGACTTCCGATCATCCGAATCTCCCCCGTAATCAGCATCCATGTATCCATGCACCTCGAAGCCCGCATCCCTCCTGTATAGGAGACCCATGTCCGAGGTCGCCTTGACATACTTCAGAATGTTCTTGGCCGCTAGCAGATGAGGTACTCGTGGTTCCGCCATAAACCGACTCACCCTGCCTACTGCATATGCAATATCCGGCCTTGTGATCGTCAGATAAATCAAGCTCCCAACCAGAGCTCGGAACACCAACGGATCTTGCATGATCCTTCCCTCATCCTTCCGAAGCTTCATAGCCTTCTCCAGAGGTGTGGAAGTGCACTTCCCTTCCTTCATGCCGAATCGCTCCACGATCCGCTCCGCATATCCGGCTTGGGTCACCAGCACTCCACCTTCCTTCCTCTGCACCTCAAGTCCAAGAAAATGGTGAAGCTCACCAAGATCCTTCATCTCGAACCTGATAGATAGTTCAGCCCGAAGCTGTGCTACCTCCTCCTTCGAGTTCCCCGTCACGATCATATCGTCAACGTATAGCAGCACGATGACCTGAAGCTCCCCGCTCTTCTTGACGAACAAGCTCGAGTCTGAGTCTGAAGCAACAAATCCACAGAATAGGAGATATTCTGCGATCTTCCCGTACCACGCCCTCGGCGCTTGCTTCAACCCATACATGGCCTTCTTCAGCTTGCAGACAAGCTCCGGAAGATCTTCAGACACAAAGCCTGGTGGCTGAACCATAAAGATGTCCTTGTCAATCTCGCCGTACAAGAAAGCGTTCTTGACGTCGAGCTGCCAAATCTCCCATCCACTGAACGCCGCCAAGGCAATGATGAACCGAACTGAAGTCATTTTTGCCATCGGACTGAATGTCTCATCATAGTCTTCACCGTATTGCTGTGAGAACCCCCGAGCTACAAGACGAGCTTTGTACCGCTCGATACTGCCGTCAGCTTTCTTCTTAAGCTTGTAGACCCACTTGCATGTCACAGGAGTGATGCCCTTGGGCTTGGGCACAAGAGACCAGGTCTCGTTCTTCTCAAGAGCTGCCATCTCTTCTTGCATCGCAACGTCCCACTCCTTCACGCCTTGGGCCTTCTCAAAGCTCGACGGCTCCCTCTCATCCAAGGGACCAGCGAAGAAACATGAGACGAAGCTCACTGCGTTTCCTCCTGTATAGCGATCAGGGGCGATGATCGCTCGCTTCGACCTCCTCAGCTCCTTCCCTTGAACTGCAATGTCATTCGTTGCTTCTTCCCTAGCTCCCCTTCCAGACGTGCTAGGAGCATCGCTCTCCCTGCTTCCTGAACCAGAAGCCCCCGTCTCGGAACTAGAAGGAGATGGACCACCTGGTGACACAGGTAGCTCCACCTGAAGATTCTCCACAGCTTTCTCTGGCATCTCCACCCTGCTCTCTGGTAACTCCACATCAGAAGACCCCTTGTAAGATGTCACCTCATCGAACACGACGTCGCGAGATACAACAAATCTCCGCGTCTCCGGGTCCATGCACTTCCATCCTTTCTTCCGCTCATCGTATCCCACGAAGACTAGCTTCCTTGCTTTCGCATCTAGCTTCGTCCGAAGAGCATCTGGAACATGCACATAGCAGGTGGAACCAAACACCCTAAGGTGTGCCACACTTGGCTTCTCCTTGAACATCATTTCATGTGGAGTCAGCATGTTGATGGGGCTCAGAGGCATCCTGTTGATGACGTAGGCAGCACAAGACATTCCCTCCGCCCAGAAGGACTTTGGGATACTCTTGGCATGCAGCCAACACTTGCAGGTCTCCGTCAGATGACGGATCTTCCGTTCTGCAACACCGTTCTGTTGTGGAGTATGAGCACAAGTGAGCTCTCTCCGGATGCCCGCCTTCCTGCAAAAAGTAGAGAACTCACTGGAGGTGAACTCCCCTCCGTTGTCAGTCCTCAGCTTCTTCACCCGCAGTCCCAGTCGACCTTCCACGAGCTCCTTGAACTCCACAAACTTGGCAAACGCCTCCGCCTTCTCCTTCAGGAAATATACCCAGACATATCTGGTGTAATCATCGATCAACACCAGCATATACCTGCTGCCTCCGAGGCTTGGGGTAGCAGTTGGTCCCATCAAGTCACCGTGGATGCACTCCAACGGCACACTACTCCTTGTCTGCGACTTGTCAAACGGTAGTCGATGAGACTTGCCGAACTGACATCCTGCGCAAACATGACCTTCTCCGTAGGAAGATAGACTTGGCAGGCCCTTGACCAGGCCTCTCACCGCCATTGCTTTCAGCTTATCCATTCCTACATGCCCCAACCTCTCATGCCATATAACGGCACCATCATTCGTCTTCATCTTGTCGACGTAGGAACTTGTCGATAAAACGAACAAGTCCTTTGCCCGTCTCCCGATATGAACGACCTCGGCCTTCACGGCCTCTACATTACGTAGAAATTTCACTTCTGTTGGGCCGAACAGAACGTGATACCCAGCGTCAACAGCGTTGGTCACGGAGAAGAGGTTTTTCTTCATTCCGGGCACATGATAGACACTCTTCAAAGTAAGTGGCCCTCTATCACTGCCCAAAGAAACAACCCCCACCTTCTCTACTGGATGCACGGTATTATCGGCAGTAATGATTGCATTGTTACCTGTGTAGGGCTGTGCAGAAGAAAGCTTGGTCCCGTCTCCGGTGAGATGATGACCACACCCCGAGTCCACGATCCAATCCTCCAGATAGTTGATAGGAGCAGAAGCTCCAACAGAAGCCGAAAAGGCTCCTCCCCAACCTCCTTGAATGTGCCTGGCCTCAGCTTCCTCCTTCTCCGCAGCATGCCCTGCTTGAGTGACCACTCTGCAATCCTTCTTGAAGTGCCCAACCTTCCCGCATTTGTAGCATTTGAGACCTTCCTTCTTCTTCTTCTCCTCAGCCTTAGGAGGATAGCCCCTCTCCTGCTGTCCAGAAGTTGAAGGCCCATAGCCTCCAGTGGTCTTCTTCTTCTTATCCCACTTCTTCTTCTTCCCTGAGAAGAGAACTTCGCCATCTCCCCCAGTCACTGACAACCCCGCCATCTGTCTTGCCAAGCTTTCTTGCGAAGAAAGCAAGTTCTCCAGCTCCAACAGAGACGGCTGATTTGCCCATCCCTGCACCGACGTCACAAAGGCCACATATTCCTTCCGCAAGCCGCGGATGATGTGCCTCTTCAGCTTCGCCTCAGAAATTGGCTCATCAGGATCCAGTGCTGAGATTTCAGCGCACAAATTCTTCATCTTCAGAAAGAAGTTTGAGATAGAAAGATCACCCTGAGCCGACCTTGCCAGCTCATTCTCCAAGAACTGCAGCCTTGCCACATTCTTCTTGTTAAACAGCCCATCCAGGGCTTTCCAGATTTCTGCAGCCGATCCACATCCCAAAATGTGATCAAAGAGATCAGGTGAAATGGCACGCTTCAAAGTGAACTCGGCCTTGGCATTGGTCTTTCTCCAAGCTCTCACGGCCGGACCGTTATCACCAGCTTCTGTTGCCTTCACCTCTTCCGTCTCATCTCCTCCTACCACCTCCCAGAGGTCCTCACCCAGAAGATAGCTCTGCATACACGACTTCCACTTTTTGAAGTTAGTCGATGTAAGCATCTCAATACCAAGACCTCTTGCAAAACCACCTTCCATTGCTCTTCCTCTGGTTCCTTCTTCACAAAGGCGATGGCTACTCTAAGTTATTCACTGCTCTTTCACCTCCAACCTAGCTCTGATACCATGTGAAATTTTCCGGACCTTGTGAGAGCAAGCAGGAATAACAACTAGAGATGCAAGCCAAACAACCAGAGACAATTTTAGGCGAACAAAACGATCTTTATTGATAGCATAAACTTCATTACAGGACAAGACATGCTTGGCGAGACATGATTTCGCCAGCACAGATACCAAACAGAAAAACAAGAAGATGAGGATAACTTGAGATCGCTCCAGACCGCGCGACCTCCCTGCGACTTCAACACACTGCCAGACCGCAGCGCCTTGCCGATCACAGCACACCACCAATCCGCTGATCAGACCGCTCCCTTCTTCCGACCTCCTGATTCTCCCGAACTCCAGCACCACAACTCCAAGCCGCAGACCGCCCGAACACTTTCAGAGGAAGAGGTGATCGCTGCCGCCCACACTATCCGCAGAAGCTGCACAAGAGGAATTCAATCAGCAGACCGCACGGTCAGAATAAACCAGACCGCAGGAAACAAGCGAACTCAGCTTACACTTGGTGTGTTCTATATTTGCTGCTACAGTGGCTTCCTATTTATAGGCACGGGACCTGATCCAGTCACCGCCCTATGAGATAGGATCACCACCCCCAGACCGCGCGACCTGATCGGTCACTCCGCGCGATCAGCAATATTACTTCTGCTTCATTTTGGTGAACCCGCTAGCTTCAATGTCGCTATGAGAGACCGCCACTCTCACAGCAGACTGCGACTCTCCAAAGAGATCGCCAGACCGCCCGAAGCCCTTCACCACCTGTGTTCGTTCGAGACCACGAACACAGCCAGTTCGCCATCAGACCGCGAACTCCTGTCCACATGCCGATCTCCTCCTGAGACCATGAACAGCAACCAGCTCGCATACCAGTCTCCTTCTGAGACCGCGAACTGTGACCGCGTGACTAAGTCCCTTAGTCCGCGAATACTCCCAGAAAGCCTGGTCAGCTACCAGACCGCATTCCGGAGAGAACCTGGAAGAAACCTGAAGATGATCAACCCACCACGCGGTCATAGACAGACCGCGCGGCCTCACCTCCAGCCGACTTGGACCTATACCAGCGATCAAGCCAGGAGACTGCAGTTAGGCTACTACCAGCCAGACCGCAAAGGCAGACCGCCAAGTCGTGCGGTCACGCCAGACTGCCCGACCTCCGCCCAGACCGCCCAGGTCCAAAAGCCTCCAAACTTCTACTTCAACAATTTCAACAAACCCTTCCAAGAACTCCAAGGAAACTTCTGAAATAGTAGAGGAGAAGTGCAGAAGAGCAACAATAGGTAGCAGCCCTAAACCAGAGGCAGCAGGAGAAGAGCAGAACCAGGGACAACAATAATCGGCAGCCCTTAATCAGCGGCAGGAAGCAGTCGGCAGCCCTAAAACAGAGGCAGGAAGCAGTCGGCAGCCCTAAAACAGCGGCAGGAAGCACTCGGCAGCCAGCAGATATCAGGAGCAGGGCAGTAGCAGAGAAGAGAAGTGGGGCTAAGAGGAAGAGAGGAAGAAGAAGAAGTCGAGAGGAAGAGAGAGCTGGGATCGGCAGAGCAGTTGTACGAGAACCGGCGCAGGAATGCAGAAAAGAGAGGGCTCGATGGGTCTTAAAAAGAAGTAGTAAGCGGTCCGACTGTTCATATGGAGACAGCAAACCACAAGCACTGTATAAACCCCAACCAGGTGCCATGCTAGAAATAAAAGCCAAGCCAGATTTCATAATGAATGATACATGTCAATCCACCAGCCAACTTTAAATTCCAGCACCCACAAGGTGCTAATAGCATCCCACCAACATTTTAATGCAGCCAAAATATATAGCAGCCCATTTTAAATGGCAGCCCACTCTTTGATTCAACCCAAAAATAAATACCAGCTCATTCAGCTATTGGCAGCCCAATTTACATCAACTTAATAATATTCGAACATAAAAACTTGAACAATAAAACTCGAACATCAACTCAAAAAAAAATATATAACGCGAATAAGTGTAACAAAAACAAATACATTTATACTGCCTTGGATCATCATTGGGGAAAATAAAGAACGCAAAAACAAAACAAAAAAACTTTTATACGAAATTGAGGTCGTCACAAATCTTCCCTTCTTAAAAAGGAGTTTTCGTCCACGAAAACAAAAGTTACGTATGAACAAACAGTTAAAATAACAGTGCATTATATTCTCAAATATTTAAGAGTAGCTGCTAATTATTACAATCAATTTTTTCGATAAGGCTCCAAATTAAAAGCTCGTGGCATGATTGAACGTTCTTCTGGAATGTCTGGGGAAGGAGCTGCCACTTGAACAGAGGTAGGTGTAGGTACTGGTGAAGGTGTTGACGCTAAAGATTCAGCTAGCAGATTATATAATTGCCGCTGCAGAGGAGGTTGAGAGTTAACTTCTTTATTCAGAAGCTTCGGGCAATTTCATTTTGTGTGACCCGGCTGACGACGATAAAAACAAGCTCCGATCAAGCAGTCGCCCCGATGAAATCTGCCACATTTGACACATTTCGGTGTAGTTGCTTGAGAAGCGTTACTCGTCGATGGGCCAGTCTGACACGATTTTGCCTCTTTATGTGGCGTGTCATCAGGAGTCGGCGTTTCGGGTATTTTTCTTTTCCCACTATCCCGACGCTTTTGAGACCTTTCTTGGTCAATCTCTACTAGGCGAGCTCGCTCTACTAACTTTTCATACTCCAAAATATCCAAAGGCACTAACAGATTACGAATGTCGTCCTGCAATCCTTGCTGGAATTGACGACAACGATCTTCTTCAGAAGTTACGAGGGAATCTACATAATATGCTAATTTAGAGAATTCTGCCTCGTATTGAAGTACTGACTTGGTTCCTTGGACGAGTCGAAGGAATTTATCGTGCAATACTCGTTTCTCTGAGCGAGGTACGAACCAATTCGTGAATTCTCGAAGAAAGATTTCCCACCTCACAACTTCACGTCGGGCGAACTTTGAAGCGATTATGTTGTTCCACCAACGCTTTGCTGCGCCCTCCAGTAAGAATGACGCAAACTCAACCTTTCGGTCCTCCGGGCAGCGCATGACTTGGAATATCGTTTCGATTCGGGGAATCCAATCTTCCGTTTCTAAAGGAGTCAGGCCTCCTACGAAGGTCGGTGGTTTTAACTCCATAAACTGCTTAAGGTCATAATCCATTTGGCGGTAGAGGGGTGCAGGTACTATAGCTGCTTGAGGGAGAGTAGGAGGGGGATTTATCGGATGTTGTCTTGGAGTAGGATCCACTGGAGGAAGTATGGGTCCTGTGGGTCCTAGCATGGCTAGCGTAGGAAAAACTAATTTCAGAGCTTCAGCAATAGCTATCACAAAGTCTGTAGGGTGTTGTGGATGTCCGTTATCACTTTCTTCGGATATTGTTCTTCGGTGGGTTGCAGGCTCGTCTCGGACTTCATGTCGTTTTCGACTAGAATACACTTGAAGGGGTTCATATAAGGGAATGACGTAATTATGTTACCGTTTTTAACATGTGTTATAACTTTATACTTTCCATGATCAACATATTGGAAACCTCGCTTTGATGCCAATTGTGAAGACCCTATTTCCGGGCTTCCCAATAGATTTGAGGATCATCGCAGTTTCCAATAAAAGTCAAGTTGATCACAGAGTACAAAGGTAAAACACCACTTTATTCATATATTATTCATTTACAATGTACATAAGTAACTACACATAATACTGAATACAATAATCACAATCACAATAAGGATTAGTGATTCTATGTTTCTCCTGTGCTTCTCCAATGCCAACAAAGATCTTTACCCATACCTTCGCTAGTTCTTCAGGGGGAACTCTCTTGGGTGCGTTGGGAGAAGCTTCTGCTCCCTAAAAATAGGTATCAACAAAGGATTAGTCATAAAAATATGACTAAGTGAGACAGGTATTTCCTGAAACAGTTATACATGCAAGGGAATAGATTTATAACAATATGCATACATTACAATAATCAATAATATTTGATTTGAACAATTCTTCTGAAACGCTCCATATAATTTAGATTACATAAATTGGGAAATACTTAGGTATGCAAACATGAATTGGCCACACCCCCGAAGGGCGTAATTGTAGGCTCACCCCTACTGGTAAATCCATCAGCAGATGCCTCTACATCATCGGATTCAAAGCCTTCATATTTCCCCATGTCGAATTTTATAATGATTTATATATTGAAATAAATATTTAAAAGGTCCCCTCAGAACTTTGTATCGCTATCTTTTACCCTCGCCCACATTTCTTTTATAGCGATTAATCATTAAGTTGAAACTCATATGCACAGGCAGTGGTTTTGAAATAACAAGAAAATAATAACTCAAAAGTACTGAAATAATCATAATTTCAAGAAATAAAATACTCACAACCGTCTTTCCTTTTCTAGTATCCTTTTCTGCATTCTCGCCACGATTATCTTGAGACGCCATCCTCTTATTTCTCGGCCTCGGAAAATACTGAAATATTGCATACTTAAATGGGTTGCGTCTCTTGGATAACTCGTAGCGTTAATGTTTAAAAGAATTAACTAAAAACAAAAATGAGTAAAACGCTGTCAAGAAAAATCGGAAAGACGAAATGACTAGAATAAACTCCGATATCAGTCCAAAAATCAGCCCTTTAAACTGCCCAAAAATACAGCAAAATTCAGTCAACTGACTCAAAATTTCATGCCTTTACAGCCCAAAAAATGTGTCTCCAACATAGCTGATATTTCAAAGAGTAACAACCTCAAAAGACAGGAGCTTTGAGTCTTTAAAACAGCTATCAAACATCTCACAATAATAGCCCAACACAGTAAATTGAAAGCTGAAATCAGTCTAAAACAGTAGCTAGAATATACTGCAAGCCATTAAACCTCACTCGAACCAGCCACTAACAGCATTAGGAACTAACCAAACTAGTTACTAACAGCATAAATAAGAGGTAAGTAAGAAGCTTACAGTGGAGAGGAGGAAGGAGGGAAGTGCTGCACAACCGATCTTGCCAAGATGCACAGAGGTCCATCAAAACCCTTCCAAGAACCCCAAGGAAACTTCTGAAATAATAGAGGAGAAGTGCAGAAGAGCAACAATAGGTAGCGGCCCTAAACCAGAGGCAGCAGGAGAAGAGCAGAACCAGGGACAGCAATAATCGGCAGCCCTTAATCAGTGGCAGGAAGCAGTCGACAGCCCTAAAACAGAGGCAGGAAGCAGTCGGCAGCCCTAAAACAGCGGCAGGAAGCAGTCGGCAGCCAGAAGATATCAGGAGCAGGGCAGTAGCAGAGAAGAGAAGTGGGGCTAAGAGGAAGAGAGGAAGAAGAAGAAGTCGAGAGGAAGAGAGAGCTGGGATCGGCAGAGCAGTTGTACGAGAACCGTCGCAGGAATGCAGAAAAGAGAGGGCTCGATGGGTCTTAAAAAGAAGTAGTAAGCGGTCCGACTGTTCATATGGAGACAACAAACCACAAGCACCGTATAAACCCCAACCAGGTGCCATGCTAGAAATAAAAGCCAAGCCAGATTTCATAATGAATGATACATGTCAAGCCACCAGCCAACTTTAAATTCCAGCACCCACAAGGTGCTAATAGCATCCCACCAACATTTTAATGCAGCCCAAAGTATATAGCAGCCCATTTTAAATGGCAGCCCACTCTTTGATTCAACCCAAAAATAAATACCAGCTCATTCAGCTATTGGCAGCCCAATTTACATCAACTTTATAAAATTCGAACATAAAAACTTGAACAATAAAACTTGAACATCAACTCAAAAAAAAAAAAAAAACGCGAATAAGTGTAACAAAAATAAATACATTTATACTGCCTTGGATCATCATTGGGGAAAATAAAGAACGCAAAAACAAAACAAAAAAACTTTTATACGAAATTGAGGTCGTCACACTGAGATCCAAATCCTCTCACATGCGATCGGTAACATCAACATCCTTATTGGCCTTCCCCAATAGGACACGGTGTAATCCTTCCTTAATCAGTAGCGCTCGGACTTTGACCTGCCACAGGCCAAAAATTGTGCTTTCCGTCAAACTTTGTAACTTCAAACTTCGCACTGGGTGTGGAAGTCGCCATAGAAAATAAACTGAAGAAATATGCGCGGAGACCGAAGCGACCGAATAAATTCACGGATCAAGATTGGGAAGATAGAGAGCGAACCAATGTCGTCACCTACCGTTGACCAAACTCGAAACGGAATGTACAAACGGTCGCCGATCGAACCTAGCTCTGATACCACTTGTTATGAAAATCGGTCGATCCGAGTGCGGATAAAAATTCTCCTGTTTCAAATAAATTTCTAATAGCCAAATGAGATTACGCAAAATGATAATGCACAAAAAATAAAGGAAATAAAACAAGCACTACAAAAGAGAAGAACACCAAAATTTAAAGTGGTTCCCCGGAAAAATGAAATGGTACGTCAACTGTGCAAGCAGAGATCATATATTTTTCAAGTTTCTCAAACATACAATACAGCTAAAATGAAGGAGAAGAAATAAACTGAGAAGAACTAGAAACCTCCAAGATCCGGCCGTACACGATGCGACGAGAAACAAAAAAAATTGGCGACGAGAGACGAAGCCGGCGGCGAGAGGAGCTCGCCGGCCGAGAGGAAGATGCCGCTAAGAGAATCCGAAAAACGCCGCCGGGAAGAAGAACTCGCTCTCAACCTTTTCTCTGCACATAGATCCTAAGATAGTCTCCTTATTTATAGATGAATAGGAGACCATCCATTAATAGCATGCATGGAGAAGAAACCGAAGGAAATGGGATGAAGATAAATAACTGCCTAAAAAGGCAGATGCGATAGAAAGAAGCTGTCATCTAGGACCTGATGGAAATAAAGACTTTCTTCCAAATATAGGTCTCCTCCAAATCATGAATTATTTAGACACATGGATCAGTGAGATGTCACCAATCCCAACACGCAATCACATGCGCTACCAGATTAGACAAACGCCTAGAGAAAACAAAAGCAATCTTTGGAAGCATCCGGGCCAACTCCAAGATATCAGCAATAATTGGGCGAACAAACGAGAAGGTAGCCATCCGCACCGCTAAATGTCCAATCAATGTAGCACAATCCCCCTCCACCAGCACGAATTGCCAACCAAACTCGAATGCCACCTCAGCTGCCAAACGGTATTTGCACAAAATTGTATTTGCAACCCATTTTTCTAAGAGCTCATAATAAGCAATACCTGGACTAAAAAAAATAGGTATATTTATTTTATTTTTCGATGTGCTCGCTACGATGCTCTGAAAGAACTCCACAAATCTACCAATCGGATCAAAGTAGATAAGAATCAACCCACCAAATCTACAACGTGCATCACAGTTATAAGAAAGTGATAATTATTTAAGAAAATGATAATTGCAAATCATTTCATAAATAATACACATCTATTAACTTATATATTTATATTATATTAACATTATAAATAATGCACATCTATTAAATTAATTATATGTGAAGCAGCCATAACTAGCTAGTTATAACTCTCAGCATCGTAATCATGTGTCGTGCATACTCCGATAATTGCGGCACATGACAGGTCGTAGCGATGCCATCGTCGACCATTTGGAAAATGACACATCGCCGAGAGAGACATAAATCTTATTTTCTATGTAAAATAATTGGATTATTGTAAAGAATTTAATGGTCACACTCAAATATCATAATCCTTTTAATATATGGGAATTGTTAAAGAAAAATAAAAAAATGGCTATCCGCACACCAACAGAACTTAAAATCCGCATTTAAAATTAGTTCTGAATTTTTCTACGGGCAAACCATAAGTCGCACACCAGCGCCGAAAACCCTCCCCGATTCCCTCTCGCGCTCGGCCGAAACCTTCTCGAACGTGTTTGCGCGGTGTCGCCGATACTTCTCTCGATCGCCGGACGGGTGGAAGATTTCTCCCCCTCTCTCCGAGCAGTGTCCTTGATCCCGATCAGTTCTGCTGTATCACGGTTAGAAAAAAATGATAAATTTTTTAATTTTAGATTTGATTTGCTGTTATAATTAACAATATCGGCTTGTCATTTTTGACTGACAATACCCAAATATATAGTGTAATAGTGTAATTATCTAAAGTTTAACCACTTATTTTTTGATGAAAAATTATATGCTTCTGTATAAAATTAATTTTAATCTCCGAAGGTAGTATAGATGTTTCAATGGATGAAGCAAAGTTTGCCTCCAGAAATGAAGAAGGATAGGGACGGCTGAGATGCAGTTAGATTTTTGGTGATGCCTGTCGTCAATGGCTTGAAACTAACGGTATGACTTCTGTTCCATAAGATATGCATGTACCTAATCGGTGGCTAATTGTATGACTTTTGTCTCACAAAGTTATGAAGAATATATATATATATATATATATATATATATATATTAACAGTGGCGGATCCAGAAAATTATAAATGGGGGTGCATTAAAAATTTCAAAACACAAATGCTAGCGGGGTGAGTAGGAGGGTCGTGAGTCACCTGTTGAAAATTAATTTTGGGGGTGCACATAGCTGAACTTGGTCTGCGAATAGCCAAATTTGATCTGCGAATAGCCAACTTTGGTCTGCAAATAGCCAACTTTGGTCCGCGAATAGCTAATATTTGTTCCAAAAAATAGTTACGTGACGTGAGAACGCTTTCATCTTATCGGAGCCGTTTCTTCCACATCTGGCCTTTTGACATATAAGTAGTCAAAATTCATTGTCTCGACGAGAGGGATCTAAATCCACTAACAATTTTGAAAAATAATGGGGGTGCACGTGTCCCTCGGGCCCCCCTCTGAATCCGCCCTGCTGTATATATATATGTATATCTTTAACTACTAAATGCAAGAAGTTGCCTTTGGTGCAACATTCAAATTTGCCAAATATAACTTCATTCTTTTACTCCAATGACTTAACATATATGAAGAAAAAAATGGAAATTTATAAAATATAAGGGTTATTTGTGTAATAACACTATATCCCAACATTAAAAAAAAATTATGAAAATGAGGGGCAGCCAAAAGTTTTTACTAGAACTCCTAAACCTACTATGATAGATTATCATTACACATACTAAAATCTACTAAATCTACTTGAAAATGATTTTTTGTTAAAATATATATATTTTTTTGATTTTTTTTTATAAAATAGTAATTAAAATTTTTTTGCGGTCATTTTGAGTACTCATATGTATATGTTGTGGGCCCAGACGGCTGAGACGAAGTCTATCCGCACCTCAGCCTGCCGGTCCAACCGAAGCCTATCCGCACCACAGCCTGACCGTTCATCGAACGCAGTAGGGCCGCCGTTCGTCGAACGACGGCACGCGTTCGTCGAACGCAGGAGTGCCGCCGTTCGACGAACGCGTGCCGCCGGTCATTGCACTCCTGCGTTCGACGAACGCGTAACGTCGTTCGACGAACGGCGGGCCTCCTGCGTTCGACGAGGGCTGGATTTCGTCCCAACGGTTGGGTCCCAGCGTTCGTCGAACGCAGGAGTGCCGCCGTTCGTCGAACGCAGGGGCCCCGCCGTTCGACGAACGGCAGCACGCGTTCGTCGAACGCAGGCGTCTTAGCCTGTTCAAATTGCTGAAGACCGTCGTCGCGGCGGCCGAAGGCCGTCGTGGAGCAGCGAGCACGAGCGAAGCCGAAGGCCGCCGTGGAGCAGCGAGCACGGGCGAAGCCCGTGCGGAGCTGCTAGTATATATATATACACACGAGTGACAGGCACGGGGCTCCGCCCCTATTGCCAAGCACGACAGTACCTGATCGGCGACGGCGGGCTTCGCCCGCCCCTGGCGGGATTCGCGTGGGCGGAACATATACATATGAGTACTCAAAATGATCGTACAAAATTTTTAATTAATATTTTATAAAAAAAATTCAAAAATATTTATATTTTAACAAAAAATCATTTTAAAGTAGTCTAGGAGGTCTAATGATAACCTATCACAGTAGGTGTAGGAGGTCTACTGAAAACTTTTGAATTTTATGAATTTCCATCATTATTTTTATTATAGGGATATAGTGTAATTACACAAATAGCCATTATATTTTATGAATTTCCATTTAAGTCATTGGAGTAAAAGAATGAGGTTATATTTGACAATTTTGAATGTTGCACCAAAAGCAATTTCTTGTATATAGTAGTTAAAGATATATATATATATATATATATATATATATATATATATATATATATATATATATATATATAGTTGCGGAACTATGATCGAATTTTTTCAAGTTCGTGCACAATTATTTTAAACTAAAAATTAAGGGAATTGATATTGATACCCCTTATATGATTATTTGTAGTCCACTTATATTTGTACCCATAGTGGATATTTGTACACAAAAAAAAATTTAAAAATGAACAAATAGTTAAAATTTAATTTGTTAAATGTCCGATACATGATTTCATTCTATTGTAATGCACAAAATTCATATTTCATTCCAAACCGAACGGAAGTTAAATGTCCGATACATGATAAATGTTCTTTGCATCTCTTAAAGTACACAAAAAGTACGCAAAAATCATATTTCATTCCAAACATCATTTTTTTGTAGGCATCTCTTAATGTAGCCGCATCCCAAAAAAGACCTAAACAAGAAAAAGAAAAAATATTAGTAAGCCGTGCGAGTACAAAATAATATCAACTGTTTAACGTAAAATTTTATTTTACCTTATGCTTAGAAGAGTCTTGTGATATATGATAAATCTCATTCTTCTGCCTGTTCTTCATGATATGTTGTCCAGACCAGAAATATAGGCGGCATTGTACATTCATCTTTCAGCCGTAACAAAATATAGTGACTCTCATTTATGTATCTCATTTGAATAATCATTCGGATAGCAGTGGGAGCTGAATATAGCAGTAAAAATGTGAATGACTGTTGTAATGAAATGTGTACTAACTGGATATTATAACATGAAACCACCAATAACCCCATGTCGGGCATTGCCATCCAGTTATGTAGTGGGGCTGGAACGACCCAACATTCAAGAGCCTCGGCTATCTCCAATAATCTGGACTCTCCATAAATTGCAAGATAGAGTACCTTTTTTTTGAATTTCACTTATTAAATCTTTACGGACTTGCATCCAATCATCGTTCATACCCATTGCAATACTAATAACTCTGAATCCACAATGACCATCTCTCATAACATCGATGGTGTCTAATATATGTGTTCGCATATATAAAGGCATTTGAGTGCGAACACTTTCTAAAAATCCCCCTCTAGTGAATGTCTTTCTCATCTTCTTTTTCAAATTTTGTTGCTCTAGTAGAAGTACATGCTCAAAATGGGATCGAGGGTTCCCTCTTTGTAGATTTATACTCTTCATCAATTTTTTTTGTACTTCCCTTTGGACGACCTCTTGTTTTTGTTAGCATTGTAGGCTCCATAGTTTGACTCGCTTCTGGTTTGACGATCTCACGCAATTTCCTTTTAATTTCTTTTCGTTGCAAGTCGCTAATGTTGCTATACTTTTTTAATATTTCTTCCACATCATTTTCAATATCATTCACCTCTTTCGGCTCTTTTTTGACGTTAGAGTCAAATTGCTTGTCAAGTAGAGATAATTGTTTCCATTATTTGTGTACCATCCACAATGGCAAAGAGTTACCACCATCAACATATGGCTCCAACTCATGTCCACAAGGTAGACCCATTGTGTATCGATTTATATGTCTACACTGCACTTGCCCCAAACACCTACTTTTCAGTGAATCTTCTTCCTTTTTAATCATCTCAAGTGTCGCAATAGAAATATTACCAATAAGATCTGCATAAAGGGAACCTTTGTGACCCATGGAGACATGAATCTTACTATGTCCAAACATACGCTTAATTTCCGTATGTTGTAGGTTGATCATTTGATCAAAAGTAGTCCATACG
The DNA here is from genome assembly GCA_033032865.1 of Dactylorhiza incarnata. Classification (NCBI taxonomy): domain Eukaryota; kingdom Viridiplantae; phylum Streptophyta; class Magnoliopsida; order Asparagales; family Orchidaceae; genus Dactylorhiza; species Dactylorhiza incarnata. The sequence continues at coordinate 1,116,122 of JAWHQI010000012.1, read as the reverse complement.
GTAGAGAGGTTTCCAATGCATAATAGTTTTTTTGCTTGTGGAAAACAAAAGATATCGCATTCATTAAAGCAATCTCACGGTCCGTAACAAATATATTTAGCATGCCATTCTCATCAAATAAAAACTTATTCCAAATCCCAAATGTAACTCGCTTCTGTTTCGTTGGGCATAAAAGCAAAGGAGGAGAAAAACGATTGATTTGTAGACGTCACACCAACTATGCTTAGTAGTGGCAATCGAAACCGGTTTGTCTTGTAGGCGCAATCAAGTAAGAAAATGTTTGAAAACATATTGCTCAACCGGACGGAAGTTGGATGAGCGAAAAAAAGACTTGTCAAACGATTTGTACTTTGATTCACTTGATTAAAACTAACATACCCAATTTCGCTAATGCACTTGAACAGATACTGAATTGGAGTTCCAGCATCTAACTGACTGCGATATAACTTGGCCTTCTCATTGTACACAGTCCGGATAGTAGTTGTATTTTCAGGATTTCTTTTCTTTAAGGACGACAATATTTTGCGTGGCTTAACTCCGACACAAAACATTTCAGACACTATCTTCAGTTCATTGTCGTCTAGTCTACAAATGTATGGGTGTGCTTCAAGATGAACAAATTGATGATTTTGAATATCATCTTTGACTACAACCACCCATTCATTGTTACCCTAGGTTTTGTTCTTGTAGTAATATTATCTGCCCTCAAAATTATAATAACAAACCTCAATTTTTTTGCAGTATTTCGCACCCACGATACTAGTTTTTCTTTATCCGAAAACCTCATATTTGTGAAAAAATATTGACCAACATCTATCATACTTTCTTGCGGTCTTTCAACATTTTCTATCAATTTTACCTCTTCTGAATTCATAAGGCAATCTAACACAAAAAAAAATATATAAAAAATTCTGAATTCAAGACTACAAAAACCAAAATAAACTAATTAAAATTAGAGTTTAGGAGATAAAAAAAAGTCTCATAATGGGGGTCGCCGGCGGGAGGAAGATTGTCGTCTGAAACAGGAACTTGAAGAGGGATCGTCGGAGTGAGGGAGGAAGATGGTCGAACTCCTTCTGAATCCATCGTTGGCGGGAGATCTTCGGAATCCATAGCCGGAGTGAGGGAGGAAGATGATCGAACTTCTTCTGAATCCATCGCCGATGGGAGGAAGGTGGAACACCGACCGGAGTGAGGGGGGAAGAGAGTGCGGCGGGAGGACGGGGGAAGCCTGGGCCGGAGATGGCTGGAACGCCCGCCGAAATGGGGGAGGGAGAGAGGGCGGCGGGTTTTTGTGAAAAGAGGGGAGAGAGCAGATCGTGGAATGAGAGAGGGGGAGTGGGTACATTTAGGATTTTTAATTTATTATAATATTATTAAATATTAGGTGTTTTGGGGTACAAATATCCATTAAAGGAGTTCCAATATCAATTCCCAAAATTAATTAGCAAAAATATTACAATATTGATACATCAATAATGATAATGCAAAAGTGGTCATAAATAACCAAGTTATTAATTATTAATACTACATTATAAATAAAAAAAACATATTTAAACTTACTACTTAACAAGTCATTTTTCTTGGACACATATTTTGGAAGCAGGAGATAATTGTGTCATTTGTAATATCATCAACACCATCTTTTTCAATATAAGCAATTAAACAATCATTCATCCATTCATCACTCATTCGATTTCGCAAACGACTCTTTAATATCTTTATTGCAGAAAACATCCTTTCAACACTAGCTGTCACTAGCTGTTGCAGCTGAAAGGAGACATGTCAAGTTAAATAATCTGAAAACTAACTGAAAATGTTTATCCTTTTTCAATTCCACTAAAAGCTGAAGAAGTCCATTTATGTCTAACTTAAGATATTATATCAACTGAAATTGTGCGAATGTCACAAATGTATGTGTCAAGCTGGCCTTCAAGTAGTTATAATTCTATTGGAGTGAAATCGTATATATAAAATTCTGCAAGACTAATTGACTTTTTTTTGTCATAAAAATCAAAGTTATCATTGGGATCATGACAAGAAACACATAATAGCAACTCAGTGTTGACTTCATCAAAGCAATCGTTTAGCTCATTTAGTGTCCAATCTAGTACTGTATTAAAAATTTCAACTATGAAGTGATGGTTATTTGTAATCTCATTTGCTCGGCGCCTTGAGCTCCCTGGTTGCACATGCTTTTCATTTATATTTGGGGCTTCTATAACATGCTTACTACAAAAAGAGGAGACTTCCATCATGAAGGATTGACATTCAATATCATCATTTCTCATTTTGAAGAGTAGATATTTTGATACCTTCACAAAATTCATTGTATTTACAATATCTTGATCTTTTTTGTAAAGCTTGAGACAATTCATGTGTTTTTGCAAGAATATTTTTCATCAAATGCAGAAGAAATATGATATCAAATGTCAAGATATGAATTAAAAGAGTGTTGATCATTCCCCTTTGGTTTCCATCTACACAATGACTTTTACCTCTTTGATTGCTCTATTCTAAATCTACATAATTAGTTAGACTGAACCTGCCTTTAAAAAAAATCTCCATCAAAAAAATAGCGTATAAAAGACCTAGATTGCAAACAGGCATGAGTAAGCACTAAAAAGAACAATACATTAACAAGATATTTCTAAGCTCTGCCACTTGAACTAAAAAGAACTAAATACCAACCACTTGATTTTTGTACTCCCAAGTCCAAAGCTCAAAGTTCCAACTTCCAAATCCAAGCTCTGCCTAGTCAATCTGAAAGCTCTTCCAACTTCCAACTTCCAACTTCCAAAGCTCTTCCAGAAACTCAAAAATTCAGAAAATCCAGAAAAGCACTTGTACAACCCAGTGTTCGCAGAAGGGTAAAATAAGACTCGGATATAGGCAAAGCGAGCTGGGCTCGCTGCCTCGTGACAAGTGGGTCGCGAGGGAGAAGCGATTTGGGCTAGCCGCCTCGCGACAAGTGGACCGCGAGGGCGAGGCGAGTTGGGCTCGTCACCTCGCGACAAGTGGATCATGAGGGTGAGGCGAGTTGGGCTTGCCGCCTCGCGACAAGTGGATCGCGAGGGCAAAGCGAGTTGGGCTCGCCGCCTTGCGACAAGTGGATCGCGAGGGCTATGCGAGCGTAAGCTCGCCTAGGTAAGTCGCAAGGGGGAGGCGAGCCGGCTTCTTCAGCCTCCGGGTTTTTGGTGCAATATGTTTTTAGGCCTGTCTGCCAATAGCCATCCCAAATATCAGAGTTTGGTTGTTGGCAGATCATTTTTGGGTGCATTTAGCAAAATCAAAAGGTGGATTTACGTTATTGGCAGACCCAGTTGAGAAAACAATTTATAGACCCTGAAGGGCACCTTTGGAGGGCATCCAATTTTGGGGCTTCTTCCTCCTCTAGATAATTTTGAATTATATCTGAGGTTCTCCAAGTGCCCAGCTACAACTTTGGCTTGAGAGGGAAAACGCTCCAAGATCTTCCGGGTGTATAGTGAGACCTCCATGCTGCAGCCAAGGGTCGATTCTTAATTCTGAGGGCCAAGTTCTTTCACGGGACAAGTAAGTGCAAGCTGCCTCCTTTTTGGGGTGTGGACTCCTTATTGGGCCGATTCTCAGTTCCAACATTTTTGGTGCGGTGAGCATGGACTGCGGCTTGAAAAAGAAGATCCCAAGGAAGTAACATGGCTAGAGAGGATGAGCGAGGTACCAGCTGTGGCAGCTCGCCACCACCGGACTCGCCAGCAACGGTTGGGATGCGAGCAGACTTCAAGAGTGAACTGATAGAGACAATCAACCTCGCCTTCGCCTCGGCGCGAGGCGAATTCTCAACCCCTACGACCCAGGTCATCCCGCCGCTGGGGGTAAGAGAGAATGCCCCTGGATAGAGGTCCGGCAAGGAGAAGGCTACTAAGGCGCCAGGGCGAGACCTCACCGGGCGAGAGCATTTGCCCAGCCCAGAGAGCGCGAGCCCGGTCAGCGAGCTCGTGGGGCATGTGGAGCAAGCGAGAGCGGTGAGTGGGGGAAGCCCGTTCTGCGAGCTGGTGATTTCAGCACCACTCACTGAAGGATTCAGGGAGCCGGAGATGGTCTACTATACCGGCAAGGATGACCCAATCCAACACTTGCAATGGTTTGAGGGCAGGGCCTCTATCCGGCCTATGTCGGATGCTTTCAAGTGTTAACTCTTCGCCATCACCTTGAAGAAAATGGCCTGGGACTGGTTTCTCCATCCAATTTTGGGGCTTCTTCCTCCTCTAGATAATTTTGAATTATATCTGAGGTTCTCCAAGTGCCCAGCTACAACTTTGGCTTGAGAGGGAAAATGCTCCAAGATCTTCCGGGTGTATAGTGAGACCTCCATGCTGCAGCCAAGGGTCGATTCTTAATTCTGAGGGCCAAGTTCTTTCACGGGACAAGTAAGTGCAAGCTGCCTCCTTTTTGGGGTGTGGACTCCTTATTGGGCCGATTCTCAGTTCCAACATTTTTGGTGCGGTGATCATGGACTGCGGCTTGAACAAGAAGATCCCAAGGAAGTAACATGGCTAGAGAGGATGAGCGAGGTACCAGCTGTGGCAACTCGCCACCACCGGACTCGCCAGCAACGGTTGGGATGCGAGCAGACTTCAAGAGTGAACTGATAGAGACAATCAACCTCGCCTTCGTCGCGGCGCGAGGCGAATTCACAACCCCTACGACCCAGGTCATCCCACCGCTGGGGGTAAGAGAGAATGCCCCTGGATAGAGGTCCGGCAAGGAGAAGGCTACTAAGGCGCCAGGGCGAGACCTCACCGGGCGAGAGCATTTGCCCAGCCCAGAGAGCGCGAGCCCGGTCAGCGAGCTCGTGGGGCATGTGGAGCAAGCGAGAGCGGTGAGTGGGGGAAGCCCGTTCTGCGAGCTGGTGATTTCAGCACCACTCACTGAAGGATTCAGGGAGCCGGAGATGGTCTACTATACCGGCAAGGATGACCCAATCCAACACTTGCAATGGTTTGAGGGCAGGGCCTCTATCCGGCCTATGTCGGATGCTTTCAAGTGTTAACTCTTCGCCATCACCTTGAAGAAAATGGCCTGGGACTGGTTTCTCCAGCTCCCCGTGGGGTCGATCTATGGGTTCGAGGATTTGCGCTGAAGTTTTCAGCTGCGCTTCTCGACATCCAAGAAGAGGAAGAAGAGTGTTGAGACACTCTTTAAAATCAAGCAAGAACCTGGGGAGTCGCTAGCCCACTACGTGGACAGATTTTAGGAGGAGGTCTTGCTCATCCAGGAGGTACCTAGGTTCTCCCTCCAGCTTGCCTTCATGGTAGGGTTGCAAGAGGGATTCTTCAAGATGAATCTAAAGCAGAAGGCACCCTTATCCTTTGAAGAGCTGATGGAAAGGACGACGGAGGAGATCGAAGGACAAACCCAGAGTTCACAAAGAGGTTGGCAAAGCTGAGTGAGCCGGAAGTTAGACAGCAGGAAGCCAGGAGGACAGACGAGCCCAGGGCTCCAAAGCAGGGGTGGAGGCAGCAGGGATGGGGCATGCAGGGCCCAGGAAGAGGGTTTGTCCAAGGAGGGGGCAACTTCCAAGGAGGTCAGGGAAGACTCAACCTCCCAGGGTGGAGGCAGGGCCCGAGGCCGCTCCCTCCCCCACCTCAGCAAGCCATGACGATCAGTTGGGGAAGACGAAGAGGAGCAGGAGGAGCAAGAGGAGTTGGAGGGGCAAGAGCCAGGAGAAGAAATCGGGTTGCGGAGGCCGAGAGAAGGGAGGTGACGTTGCCATATTGTGACTTTCATCAGGGGGAGTGTCACGCAACCGCCACCGGCCTGGAGTTCTTGGAAATGAGGGGGACTAGAGGTCTGGTGCAACAACAACAATGACCGGGAAGGAATCGAAGAGGCGAATGTGCGGTTAGTAGAATTTCATTTCTACATGCCTTGATCCTCGAGCCGACCCCTATTCCTCACCTGCTCGCAACAATACAGCAAAACCAGCTCGCTATGAGTGAAGTATACGCACGACAAGCGAGGCGAGCCCAATACAAGTCGCGTAAAAAAATATAAAAAAAACGAGCGAATACGGCACAAGCAGTAATAGCGCAGTACGAGTAAATACAAGCGAAAGCCCAATTGTGGGCGAGAAACACCAAATAGTAATAATAAGATTGTTCACAGGGCTGATGATGAAAGTATTTAAAATGAATGAGATACATTTTCAGGGATCGTCGAGCGGATGCTAGCACAAGCAAGATCAGTATTGGATTCACCTCCATCGACCTCGGCCTCGTACTCCCGAGCTCGGCGGCACGCGAGGATAATGGTAGGCGCCCACAGCACAAAGCTCGTGCTACAGCAAGTGCACCTGATCCTCCGCTCGCGAAAGGTGCACCCCTATGGAGGTGACCTCGCTGCGAGTATCTAGCCTCAGCTGGGCGAGGAGTCGCGCGTAGTCATCCCCGAGGGCGGCGAGCTAGCCCTCAGAGGACTCCCTGTCCTCCCGCGCCTGGTTGTAGAGGTCCTGCAACATAAGGCTGTATTTCTGGAGAACCTCAGTAGTCCGCCTCTTCAGTACCTCGGGATCTCGGGGATCGCCCAAGAAGTCGCCGATCTCTTCCGGCGAAGGCGGGGGGGGGAGAGTTCTTCCTCCCCGAAGTTGAGGTTGGCAGGGGAGATATCGCGGACGCCTGCAAGAAAGTATGTCAGTCTAATGAAGGCGAAGTGCAAATGATCGCAAAGGCGCTAACCAACCTGGTGAGGCGATTTTGCCGAAAGGCTGATGGGAGGAGCTCGACTGCCCCTCGAAGGACTCAGTATAAGTGAACGTAACCGACTTCCCCAGGCCAGGGGTGCGGCACATTGCTGGCGATTCGGAGGGTGGCAGGTAGCGAGTCGTCAAGACCCTTCTCACCTAGAGGGCCAGTGTTTGGTATCGTGGTGGTCACATCCAGTGGGACCGGCGATCCTGGTAGAGAGTTGCGTCTTCCAGGTGTCGCGAGGAGGGTGGCTGTAGAAGGCGACAATGGAGGAAAATCAATGGACACGGGGAATCAGTTTGCCGGGAGGAAGGTGAGTAGCTCACCAGGTCGCGGAGAGGGGTCGTGCACGGCTGCGAGACCCGGTTCCATGGCCGCAGTACCGGCCCTCCCAAGGGATTGAGGGCAAGCGCCCGTCAGGTCCTCACACGTGGCCTCTTCCCCGGGGAGCGTGTTCTGCAAGCGAGAAAAGATGAACTTAAACCTGTTTCAGGAAAGATCGAGGCCATCAGCTCGAATACCTGCTGAGCGAGCCCGACGTTGGGTGGCGGATCCGCGAGAGAGGATGCACCCTCCAGCGGGTTGCACCTGACCATCTTTGCTTTTTTGTCCTTCGGGGAAGCAACAGAGTCCCGCCGACCGATCCAAGGTGCGAGCTCAATGGTGAATTACCGTCTGTTCGCCCTCGACGCATCTAGGCGAGCTTGGGCTTCTTCTGAAAGAGGCATTTTGGTAGCTACAGTAATAGGCGGCGAAAGATAGTGAAGGGGATGAGAAGTTCCCCTTCACCTGTGATTGGTGGTATTTATAGCGCTGAGGATGGGACCCACTAAAAGATTCCTTTCAGGTCAACAGCCGATCTGCGAACACTTGGGGTTGGACATTCTTCACGAGCTTAGGTTAATCTTGCAAAGTGCGGGGATTTTGTAAAACCTCGTGATCGCAGAAGAGTAAAATGAGACTCGGATATAGGCAAAACTAGCTAGGCTCGTTGCCTCGCGACAAGTGGGTCGCGAAGGCGAAGCGAGTTGGGCTCGCCGCCTCGCGACAAGTTGATCGTGAGGGCGAGGCGAGTTGGGCTCGCCGCCTTGCGACAAGTGGATCGGGAGGGCGATGCGAGTTGGGCTCGCCGCCTCGCGACAAGTGGGTCATGAGGGCCGGCAAAGCGAGTTAAGCTCGCATCCTTGTGACAAGTGGATCGCGAGGGCGAGGCGAGCGTGAGCTCGCCTAGGTAAGTTGCAAGGGGGAGGCGAGCCGGCTTCGTCAGCCTCCGGTTTTTCGGTGCAATATGTTTTTCAGGCCTGTCTGCCAATAGCCATCCCAAACATCAGAGTTTGACTATTGGTAGACCATTTTAGGGTGTATTTAGCAAAACCAGAAGGCGGATTTACGTTATTGGCAGACCCAGTTGAGAAAACTATTTATAGACCATGAAGGGCACCTTTAGAGAGGCATCTAATTCTGGGGCTTCTTCCTCCTCTGGACAGTTTTGAATTGTTTCCGATCGAGGTTCTCCAAGGTGCCCAGCTACAACTTTGGCTTGAGAGGGGAAGCGCTCCAAGATCTTCCGGGTGTGTGGTGGGACCTCCACGTTGCAGCCAAGGGTCAGTTCTTTGTTCTGAGTTTGCGGCCAAGTTCTTCCACGGACCAAGTAAGTGCAAGCTGCCTCCTTTTTGGGGTGCGAACTCCTTGTTGGGCCGATTCTCGGTTCCAACAGCACTACTGCATTAATCAGAAACTCAAAAACCAGTGCAACATTGAAGATCTGGTCATGGATTATCGTAAGTTGCGGCCTTGCGGGAGCGATGACGAGCGGCGGAGGCAGAGCGGTCGAGCGAGAGTCGAACCTGTTGTGGCCTTGCGGAGTTGCGGGAGTGATGACGAGCGACGGAGGCAGAGAGGGAGTCGGCAGTCAGGAGTGCTGGAGTCGGGACTCGGGAGCCTTCTGCTGCCTGCTGGAGTCGGGACGATGAGGAAACCGCGCCACCAAGCTTGCGAGTTGCGGCGGCGAGTGGGAGTGGGGAGAGGGACGAGAGGCAAGGGGGTTTTAGCGAAAAATTAGGGCAGGATTTCCACGTTCGCACGGCTGAAGAGGAAATAGAGCACTGCAGGAGGAATTTAGCGAAAAACACACTTGGGCACGTGCCCGGGTGTGTCCCTACATAGGTCCACCTATGCATGCATGTATGTGTGTGTGTGTGTGTGTGTGCGTGTGTGTGTGTGTGTGTGTGTGTGTGTGTGAAATAGGTCTCCTTTTCCAAATGAAATTCTTATATGGTTTCTTGGTTAATTAGAAAGAATATTTTATAAAATTAAGTTATTTCTTATATTTATTATGGGCAATGTTACAAGCAGTCCTATAATTGCTAAACGCAGTCCATTGATATTCGCAGTTCAATGAATTTAAGTATTTTAGTACCGTGAATAGTCATTTTATGTGTTTTTAGGACTGCGAATAGCCATCATAGAACTGCTAATAACATCGCCCTTTATTATTAGAGTAGATATATATGATTAGGCATTAATATGAAATTGAAGCTCTATTTAATTATTTACATATAAATAAAATGAACGAAGACAAATTTATCATTTATTAGGACCGGCCATGGTATAAATTAAATGAACAAAGTCAAAACCCTTATAGCTATATTTATTATATGTATTTATTTAATTTTTTATATTTGTATACATATTTATATGTATAGCAAATTGATATGCACTCATATTATGGGTTCACATCTATATATGCAAAACATGATAGCGGTTAGTCAAAACTCCACTCCTCCACTAAGATAATGAGGAATGAGTGGGAAAGTAGACCAAACCCACCATCTCCACAGCTGACGACCAGTGCAACCACGCGCACACTACGCGTCGTGGGGTCACACACAACCGCGTGCGACAGCACCACGCGCGGTTGTGTCGCGCGTGACCGCATGCGCTACCGCGCGCGGTAGCGGGCACGCTACCGCGCACGACACACGTGGCGGTACCGCACGCGGTAGCGCCAAACCGCCCCATAAGGGGTGCGGCCTAACCGCACCCCTCTTGGGGTGTGGCCAAGCCATGCACACCCCACTTGGGGCGCGGCCTAGCCGCACCCCTCATAGGGGGTGCGGCCAAACCGCACCCCTCTCCTGCAGGGGGTCCTGCGGAGTGTCCGGCCGAAACCCAATCCCCCCTTTGGGGACGCGACTCTCCGTTTCCCAGCTCCCCGCGCGCTCAGAACGCCTCCTTGCGCGCTCATAACACTTCCCCGTTCATTGCGTGCTCAGAACGCTTCCCCGCGCGCTCAGAATGCTTCCCCGCGCACTCAGAACGTTTCCACGTTCTGAACGCGCTCAGAATGTTTCCACGTTCTGAACGCGCTCAGAACGTTTCCACATTCTGAACATGCGCACAGTTAACGTTTCTTAATTTCTCAGATTGCAGGACTCGCTTGTCGCTTTTTTCACCTTCAACAAAGCTGCCCGAACTGCCCGAAGAGCGAGATGGTCATTTACGAAAAATGGCGAGCCGTGTGCTCCAAATCGGCCAGCGTGATTCACTCGTCAGGTGGTTACGGTGGTTACTGTTGAAGCTAGGAAAATCCTAGGCTCCAAAATTCGGATCAATGCAGTCAGAGGCTACTCGCCCAGCAGTCCAATGAGAAGGTTTGACTGGCAACGACGAAGAGGGCTCGGGAAAAGAACAACAAGACCCCATGCACTGCGACAGAGAGGTCTCACCACGTACCCAGAAGCTCAGAAGAGACTTCCCCTCCAAAACCAAAAATGGTCGAGCAGGGTACGAGGAAGGCACCGACTTGGCTAGTACCGGGAGTAACGACCAAGGATGACGGGTCCGAAAATTTGAATGTGGGAGTTTCAAAAGCTCAAGTTCAGGTGCCAATCCAAGTACCCATGTGGTCCTATTTATAGGAAAACCAAAGAGAGGGGGGGGGGGGGGGCTTATTTATACCCCACCCAACTCGAAAACTAGACGACATTGAGGCGACCTCGCTTGGAAAGGGGCGAGTATCACCTATGGTCGCCCACCTTTTGGCGAGTATCAGGGCTACTCGCGTGAGTCCACCCATACTCTCTCAGGCCTTCTTCTGCTCCTGCTGGCTGAGCTGTCTTGTGTCTTGGAATGCCGACCTCTGTGCTGACCTTTTGACCTTGACTTCTGCCTACGTGGCTTTGAGTGGGCCCACCTTTGGAGAATGAGGGTTGCACAGTTACGGCGGCAAAATTATTGGGCTACCCCCAACCAAAGCTATAAAAGGAGCACAAAGCCTTCATTTCAAGAGACCTTGCTTTTCGGACCCGAGAGAGCTCTGCGAAGATTTCCTCTGAGCTTTCCTTCTGAGCTTAAAGGTCTCCTTCGTGGACTTGAAGATTTCCTTTATCCCGAAAGGCGACTCAGCATTCTCACTTTTGTTCTCACCAGCATTTTCACTTTTTTTTCTTATGGTTATTCTCAGAAGAAGGAATACTTAGCTTTCCGAGAGGTGGTCTTTCACCCTCGAAATTCTCTCTTTCTCTCCACTACTGTAACGAGCGGCGGTCTGTCACGCTCGAATTCTAAGTCTCTAATTGTAACCCCCCAGAAAATAGTGGAAGTTGGTCGGCACAGGTCCGGCCGCGTGATTTTTTACCCTTTCCGGGTTTTCCATGTTAAAAACCCTTCGTGTCACTTACTAACTCATTCATTGACTGTTTGCACGCTCGGTTCGCTTACGAGCTAAGGCGGTTCAATTCAACCGATCTACCAGAGCGCCCGAGTGATCCGCAACACAAATATTTCAGTAAAGTTCGGAAGTTCAAAATGGCCTGGTGGATACCATTCATGGTATGTTTAGACATGGTCTGAGTTCTTGGGCGGTCCGCTAGCTGTAGTAGCGGGTCTTGAGCTTGATCGGACTGGTCGGTGGTCTGGTCAGCAGTCCTACAGGTTGAATCAGCCAATCTGGTCTAGTTTTTAAAATCTTGTATGACTAACTAGGTAGGGGTGGAACAGGATTTTTGCACCCCCAGACACAATAAATTTGAACATACAAGATTAATATTTGTTAAAAATATTGTTTGGAGTTTTTTTTTCACTTTCCACAATGTAAAATCGGAAACATACAAGATGAATATGATATTTTTTAATTGATATTATCAAAAGATTAACATACAATTTGATGAGTAGTTTTGAGAACTTACAGTATAGTATTAAAAATATGCATATCACATGATCATAAATTGCACTGCATATGTGAATACTTATCATATAAGTTTATAGGGATATTCCTATATGATAAATTACTTTCTTTCTTTAATTATACAACATCTAGAACTTTATTATATAAGAATATTTTTATATAATAGTTATAATTGTTACTTTGTCACTTTACTTACTATAGTATTCTTTCCTCGACATATATATGTATTCCTTGTTATATATATGTATTACTTTAGGATACATTGGGGAAGAGCGAGGGAATTAGTTAGTCTCCGACTAATTCTTTAGTCGACACCACGTCAAGTGCAATGGCAGCCCAGCAGCAAACACCTCCCGCAGGATAGTAGTGACTCCGAGATGACAGACTTCGACACCACCCTTTGTTACTACTACTACGACTCTGGAGGATGATGTGAGAGACTTGAGGATCTTTATATGTTTTTGACTTCAAACTTGATGTAGGACATGTTTTAGCCCATTATTTCATGTGTTTACTCTTTGGACTCTTTACATTTTATGTGATATGATGCTAGTGGATTTCCGCCTATTCTATTACTTCTCTCTATCAATTAAAAGTAGGATTACATTCTCAAAATGCTAATAAACATTAATTCTCAATATATAGCTATAGTTTTTAATACTAACAAAATAAATAATTCACAAATTACAAAGTGAGATATACCAAACACATTTAATCATATGGTCTCCATACACACAATAAGAGCTGTATGATTCTACCCATAAGATCAGTAATTTTGTACAAAGCACAATGCAATTCTACTAGTCTCTCCCCCATTGAAACAGTAGCTCTGCATATGTATTGCAATTATCCTACATATTCTGGTTAAACTCAAGTCAACTGTACAAATTATATATATATATAATCTTCTAGTCAAATCTCCTCTCTACAAAGGATGATTAATTTCTTCTCTAGCGAAAGATCCATCGTCAATCTGCCACGGCAAGTCTCTGCAATGACAATTAAACCTAACAATTATAACATATATAAATATATCCAGCGGCCAACCGCGAGACTATCCCGACTGTTAGAGTGCACGGGGGCCTCAGTTCCCCGCACAATAGTATTTCGGTCACGACATTGCCCCGCCGCTCGCAAACCCCATAGCGCTATACTCGCCCATCACTCTTTTTTCGTGTGCATGGGGGTTTGCGAGCAGCAGGATGAACACATCTTTTTCATTGTAGGCAAGAGATTTTGTTTTTCCAAAAATTGAATGTCAAATAATGTTGTATTTCCACTTTTTAATATAGTAAATATAGTATATATATTTCAGTAATCAAAGAAATATATGGAAATTCATTATCGAGGATGAATTTAAACATACTCTAAAACATTCTTCCAGCCAAGCTCGCCGGCGGCAACATCCTGATCGGCGAAACAGAGTGATTCCCAGTTATCAAACGGCGTCGAAGATGAAGAACCGGCCGCAACCGAAGTAGCGTTCGAACTGACCTGCTCCTGCTTCTGATAATCCCAAGTGTTTTCTGTCGATGATGAATTAACCAACGAAGGAATCGTATAATCAACAGATGAAAACGCAATCCCCTGTTTGTTAAAACTTTCTAAAATCTTCGCCGCCGCTGCCTGCTGCTGCTGCTCCTGATCAAACCCCTGGCTCATCTGGAATAAAGATTCAAAATTGTTTGGAGCTGGCGGCAAGTGGCTTCCGGCGGCGAGGAGATGGAGAAGGCCGTGCATGATTTGCGTTTGGGTGAACTGCGCGGCGTCGGCGAGATGTTGAAAAAGCTGATTGGTGGATAAATTTGTGTGGGAAAGAAGTAGATTTGGGAAGCCGGCGAGGAGCTGAAGATCCGATCTTGGGCGGTGGGTGACCGGATCAATCCCCAACAGCAGGAGTTTCTTCTTCAAATGCGTGTTCCAGTGATTCTTTATTTCATTATCTGTTCTTCCCGGCAGCCGGGTGGCGATGGATGACCACCTAATTTATTAACCATTATATATTAATTAATTGATGCCCAGTTTATTTGTCATTCATTTTTAAGGAATTTAATACAGTTTGATTGGCCGTTTTTATTCAAATATATATATATATATATATATATATATATATATATATATATATATATATATATATATATATATTTAATTATATTCTTTGTATGAATGTTTTCTTTTGGCTGAGAAAACAATACAAGGAAATCTTTCTATACGTAGCCATTACATGCACTCCATGCACGTGTGTGTATATATATAGGCAATTGTTAACCGCACCTCAGTTTTGACTATCCGCAACTCTTTTATATGAAGTATTACGCATTTTTTTGGAAATACGTTTTGTACAAGCATTTTTAGGAAAAGTATTCAACACGAAAGTTGTAGATATCGTCGAGATCTACAACTTTCGTGTTGAACACTTTTGCTAAAAATGCACGCACAAGACGTATTGCCGCTCGAATTGAAACATGGGCGTAACTATAAGGAAAAATGTTCAACACGAAAGTTGTAGATCTCAACTATATCTACAACTTTCGTGTTGAACACTTTTCCTAAAAATGCTTGTAGAAGGCGTATTTCCAAAAAACGCGTAATACTTCATATAAAAGGGTTGCGGATAGCCAAAACTGGGGTGCGGTTAACAATTGCCTATATATATATCACAACCAGGGGAGGAAATATTTACGGGCATGTGACTGAACTTCAATTTTTGGCGAACAAAACATTTAAGTTTTTTTGGTTCATGTGAATTATAAAACTTTAAAAGTTAATGCTTCGATTCTCTCAAGAAAACACATAAAATAAAGTCCATATTAATCTAATGTTTTCATGGATTTTGATAGCACTTAGTTATTTTTGTACAAATTAACCTTCATGAGCTTTGATTATTGGATCAAGTAATCATCATAACCATTGGACGTGGGAGACTATTTAAATAATTCCAAAAAAAATTTGACAAATCAAAAATCTTTTATTTTTCTGCTCGACTGTCATGCACTACTATCATCTTCTCATGTCATTGTCTCTGATTAAGATAATTTTTTTTGCTTCGTAATCTTTATGATCTATGTAATTAAATTTAAATAATTTTATTGATTTTCATCATCATCATTGATTATACAATATTTTCAAATCATTCCTCACTTGCATTCAAGTACCTCGATCAGTTCTAACATGCATATAAAACTAGCTAGAGCTAGATTCTAGAGAAGAGGGTATGCCGAGAATTCCATATTGCACTTTACAAATCAACTTTAGACTTTTCGAAAATTTTCAAATGACGAAGTCTATCGCTCGACCTTAAATTTGACAAATTTTCTAATACCACGAAGTCTTTAATTTGTCCTAGATTTGACAAAAAACTCGACAGGTCGGGCAAATTAGTCAACTGCTCAACCCCTAATTTAGTGAAATTTTTTGCATGACGAAGCCCATTGTGTGATAAAATTTTATTGTTCTTTCTCAAGAGAACATTTCTCTGAATGCATTATTTTAATTTTTAGTTTGTGCCGGGCTAAGTTAAAATTTTAGTTCCGCCACTGAAGATCACAACCAATATCAATCTACTGGCGCTATTTCCTAATATATTTTATATTTTTGGGTGAAAAAAATAAATAGAGATAAATATGTAAAAATCTAAGAGATTTTAATTTTATGTTATAATTAATTAATATTATACTCCTAGTCCTTGGCTAAAGGAACATTTATCTATCCACATGCAATATAGTCAAAACAAAGTAACACAAATAGCACCTGCTTTGAATTTTGTGGCAGCTGAGAAAATAAGATTATTACATGATTTTATTAATGAGTAGTTCTACCAAGTATTTATGTTAATAATAATCTTACCTTAATATATAGTACTTAGATTTAAGTTTTTTAAATTTGATTAATGCAATATTTTATTTTATTCTCTTAATTATATATTATATACTTGGTGTACCGTAATATTTTTCTATATAATTCATTAACTAAGGGTCCGTTTGAGCTCTCCGGCGGCATTTCAGTGAGGGAGCAAACTCGCCTGAGTTTGCGACCGGTGGGAAGGGGGCATGGTCTGAGACGCTCCGTTTTGGAGCTTTTTCTCAGAAAATTCGAAGCAAATGCCATTGGTGGCGGAAAAACAACCGCCCCAGGGCGTGCCACCGGTGGCGTTTGCTCCTGCACCGGTAGACCGCAGGAGAGCCAAACGGACCCTAATAGTCTAATACCAAAATATTTCCAAGAATTTCTCAAAGAAAATGTGTCCAAATTATTTCCAAGCATTGGGTTGAATATTGTATATTTATATAATACCAATTTTAATATAAACCGAATTTTACACCTAAAATTATTAAAAAAAAATAGCCATTGAAATTGCAATAGAGATTATATTATTCGAAAAAAATTGTATAAATTTAATTTGTTTATTCTGTTAGTACTACTGTTAATTTGTTATAGAATAATACAAATATAAATCATTATCATTAATAAATGTAAATAAATTATAATAAAATGATAATCTCTTCATATTAAGGCCTTTTCAGCTATCAATAGACACTTGTATACATCTAGTAAGTATTAGGTGAGGTGCTTCATAATAGACTCATGCTTAATTTCTCGATCAATAGTAATATTTTATTCATTTATATATGCGAGTTATAAGCACGGGCCTCCGCCCCTACTACCAACTGCGATAGTACACAGAGGGCCCAGTGCCCAGCGCAACAGTACTCCGGCCATGACATTGCTATGGATGGAGCAACGACGCTCCCGCCGCTCGCAAACCCCCGAGCGCTATACTCCGTCCGTCGTTCGTTTTTTTCGTATGCACGGGGGTTTACAAGTTGCGGGTAGATCACATTTTTTTATTGTAGGTAATTGATTTTTACTATATGAGAGCATGTTTTTTAAAATTAAAGAAAACTCATAAATTAAAGAAATTGAAAATTTTATAAAAAGAGTTGTAAAATCGGTTAGTTATGGCCTATGGGGTTATAGGTTGCACCCCTCTATCTTTGGAAATTACATTTATCTCCCCTCCAAGTTTCTTCAGTTTACAATTACCCCTTTTGTTAGAAATGTGAATAGAAAGTGATAAAATCTGTCAAATTATATTATAATATTTAATTTTATCTTTTTGTAACGACTCTACTTCGAAAGATGTGACCTTTTTCTTAAAAAATATAGATGAAAATTAGTGATCAAATATGTCAAATTATTTTATGATATTCCTATTTTATCCTTTGTAATAACTCTATATTGAAAAAGGCACGTTACATTTTACCCTTTGTACTCAATCTAGAATCATTATAAAAGAATAAAATTGAAATATCATAAAATAGTTTGCTGATTTTATCAATTTCCATTCATATTTCTTACGAAAATGACATTTTTGTAAACTGAAAAAACTTAGAGGGGGGAGGCAAATGTAATTTTGGAAGATAGAAAGAGGTGCAAACTCAGTGGCGAGGCCCCGGTGAGAATCTTTTGAAACCTACCACATAGATTTTTCTAAGAAAAAGAATGAAAGGTCAAACCGATAACTTGTTGCCAAGAACAGAATGGAGATGAATGATTAGTCGCTCCTCCTCGTCGGAGAATTTGCCCCGCTTGATATCCGGCCGGAGATAGTTGGTCCACCTGAGCCGGCAGCTCTTGCCGCAGCGGTTCAGACCGGCTCTCTTCGGCAGATGTCTCCAGCTGCCGTGGCCGTGCTTTTCTATATACTGCACAAGTTTCTGGTCCTCCTCCGGCGTCCACGGCCCCTTCTTCACCCCCTCTTCGTCGCAGCACGGTGACCTCCCCATTTTGAACTAAGTTTATATAACTCAAAAAGGGAAAATGGGGGCAAGGAGAGAGCAGACTATGTGAGGAAGAAGAGATGCATGAGTTCTATTATTTATAGGGGGCTGATAGTATTCATTAGTTTTTATGCTCTTTTTTTTATATTATTAGTTTAATTACTTCAGATAAAAGAATTAATGAAGTCCAGATCATCAAATAAAAAGGCGAGCATCTACTTGCAGATCAAAAGTTACTATTAGCAGACCAAAATTATCGAGTTATTTTTAGATTTTATTTCAAATTCCTACTTTTTAAAGGGTGGTGATGATGTATGCGGGTCCATTTTGATCTTTTTTGTAGCCCTTTGATATTCGTAGACCCTGAAGTTATATGTGTTCTCCAATATGCTATTTTCAAATCAAATTATGATTAAATTTATACGAGTATATAATTAGCTTCACATTATCTCCTATTTAAGGAAACATATAATTAGAAAAATTAACTTCAATAAAGAGAACCACAGGCATGTAAATTTGAGGGATCACTTTTGACTCATAATATAATAACTATAAATATTCTTTAATTTCCAAGAAAAAAATTGAAATACAACTTTCTGCCTCTCAAAATATATATAGGTTGAGAAAAATTGAATATATAACAATTTAAACCTAGATTACATGCCCTTAGAATAATGACAGTAAATCAATTTTTTTTTTTGCAATATTGCAAGTCCATGCAACCAAATCATGGAAACTCAAATTCATGTAAAATGCATTCAACATCTATTAGCATGGCTAATACCGGCAGTGGAAAAATAAACTTAACTTTTTGCGACGGAACATCGCCACATAATTTTTATCGTGTCAAATAATATGATCATTTGCCAAGGTAATAAATCGTGACAAATATTCGTTTCGTTTATTAAAAAAAAGTTATTTGATGCGGTTTGAGCGTTATAGCAAATTGTATTTGATTGATTTATTAAAAAAATATGTCATATTTGAATTCGTGACAAATAATCCAACTTGTTGTAATTAAAATGTTAATGGCAGATCGAGAATGTTAATGTCAGACCGAGACTTTTAATGTCAAACCAAATTTGCGTTGGTGGCGGAGACAATGGCGTTGGCGGCGGCGACCATGGCGTTGGCCCATACTTCCTCACTATCAACTTTGACTGTATTTCGTTTCAATCCCATCCGAAACTACTTGTGTCCAACATTGCGGACATCTCAGTGAAGTCAATACTATGTACATCTTTCATTAATACGAGGGGAACTACGACTCGAACCAAATATGTCATTTGACATGTGGAAGTACACAAACAAAATTGGAACGCACTGATGACCAAGTCACGGGGCTTTAACTATGGTTGATTACCCATACGTTGCATGTTGAAGCAGTTCACTTCTGAACTCTCATATATGCGTCTAAGTAATGAAGACTAGTATTCATATCATGGTCTACGAGTTCCAGAGAAATATATTCTAACGCCGCCCATATAGCACTGAGTGCAGTGAGATACCCGCGCGCATTTCATAATATAATTCTTTTATTAGTTTCTCTCTCAACTCGAATGGATTCATCTAACATATAACAATGAAATAATATTAGTACACAATTCCATGCATTACGACGTAAGAGCAAAATTATGCATTGCACAAAGGATTACAGGAAAAAAAACTAAAGTGAAGAAACAGAAGTTTTCTGGTAGGACTGTAACATAAATCAAAATAACAGTCCTACCGACTGTAGAGAAGAGGAAGACGAGGAGTAAAGAGGCCAGAGAACTCACCGACGACGAAGTATCCTGTTGTATTCTGCACGGCGAGAAGAGATGTGCCGCGATTTCTCTGCAGAAATAAGGAAGATAAAGAGGAGAAAGATGAAGAGGAAGACGAGGACGAATAAGGAGGCCAGCAAACTCACCGGCGCGAGGTCTCCTGACTTTGTTCGGAGCGGCGAGAAGAACAGAAGAGTCGCGTGAGGGATGCTCCCGTCAAAAACTAGGGCGCATGATAAGAATTGGCGAATGCATGCTCCTGAAAACTGCGGTTTTGAGGAATTCCAAAATCTGCGGCAAATCCTGCGGAAATGTTTTATTTAAGCGAAAACTCAATTCCACGGTCCAAAAACCATCAACCGAACGGGCCCTAAGGTCCGTTCATTTCACAGACATTGATATTAAAGTATTGACTTTGAGAATATGAAAGTCATTTCTGTTGTTCGTATCTACAATTGTAAAATGGAATTGACTTTCTGGTGGAAAGTCGACGATATTCACCATAACATAAAAACTCATCAATCCAATGTCTATCTCCAGGAGAGGATATTGAGATCACCAACTCCGGCTTTTCAAAATGAGAGCAATTTTTTTCGACCCAAATGCGATATTTTAGGCTAGTACGTGATTTTTTTCGCCCGTACATTATTTTTTCGGCCAGGACGCGACTTTTTTGCTAGGCTTTTCAAAATGAGATGCCTGAAAAAGCTGTTTAATTTTTCGCCTGAACGCGATTTTTCTGGTCGGATACGATTTTTCCAAACGAAAGCAAATTATCTGGCCAGACGCAATATATTTTGCCCAGACGCGATATGAATTGCCCGAACGTGATTTTTTTTCGCCCAAGCATGATTTTTTTGCCCGGGCGCGATTTTTTCGGCCGTGCGCGATTTTTTCGGCCGTGCGCGATTTTTTTGCTCGGGCGTGATTTTTTTGCCTGGCCGCGGTATTTTCCGCTCGGGCAAGATTTTTTTCCCAGACGCGTTTTTTTTCGCCAGGGCGTGATTTTTTTCGCCCGAGCGAAATTTTTTTCGGTTAGGCATGATTTTTTTGAAAAAATGGCGCCCGGGCAAAAAAACGTGCCCGGGTTACAAAAAATGGGCCCGAGTGAAAAAATTGCGCCCGAGCGAAAAAATCGCGCCCGCGCGAAAAAAGCGCGCCCGGCGAAAAAAGCGCGCTCGGGCGAAAAAAGCGCGCCCTGGCGAAAAAACCGCACCTGGGCGAAAAAAATGCGCCCGGGGGAAAAAAATGCGCCCGAGCGAAAAAAACGCGCCCGGGCGAAAAAAACGCGCCAGGGCGAAAAAAACGCGCCCGGGCGAAATAAACATGCCCGGGAGAAAAAATGCGACTGGGCGAAAAAACCGCGCCGGCGCGAAATAAGCGCGCCGGCGCGAAATAAGTGTGCTTGAGCGAAAAAGCGCTCTCGGGCGAAAAAATTGCGCTCTGGCAAAAAATGCGCGCCCGGGCTACAAAATCGCGCGCCGGGCTAAAAAATCATGCTAATGCTTATGATAATTTAGAGGAAGAAGCTAGCTCAACATTTATTAATGTCAATTCCTATAACAGAAAGTCTTTCTGCATACGAACAATAAAAGTGATGAATGTCAATGCCTATGACAGAAAATCATCGTACAGACGATCAAAAGTTTTTGATTTAAACTCAATGTCATTTCCCATGTGTATTGATATTGGATTGAAAGCCAATACTTTAATATTAAAGGGTCCGTTCGTTTGGACGGAATTGACTTTCTAGAATTGGCATTGGAGATTAGAAATCCAATTCTAGTGTTCGGCGCAACGAAATTTAAGCGGATATTGGCTTTCATGTGAAAACCCATGACTTTTACTATGAACTAAAAAATCAAATAGCAATTCTTACCTCCGCCCATAGGTTTTCCGCATAATCAAATGTTTACGCTAGAGTTTTTCGACCTACGCGCGGGTTTTTTCGCCCGAGCGTGCGTTTTCCTGCAGTTTTTTTTTCAGTCGGGCACGAGTTTTTTGGTCGGGCGCGTGCTTTTCGACCGGACGTTCATTTTTTTGCAAGGCGGGCGTTTTTCGCCCGAGAGCGCGATTTTTCGCTCGAGCGCGCGATTTTCCGTGGGACGCGTATTTTTCTCCCGGGCTGGTGTTTTTCGGCCGACCGGGTGTTTTTCGGCCTGTCGGGCATTTTTCGCCCGGACGCTATTTTTCGCCCAAGCGCGCATTTTTCGCCCGAGAGCGCGTTTTTCGGTCGGGCGCACGTTTTTCGACCCGGGCACACATTTTTTGACCAGCGCGTATTTCGGTCGGGCACGCGTTTTTTCGCCTGGGCGCGCTTTTTTCGCCCTGGCTTGATTTTTTCGCCGGGCTCGATTTTTTCGTCCGGGCTCGATTTTTCGCCGGGCTCGATTTTTTCGTCCGGGCTCGATTTTTTCGCCGCGCGATTTTTTCGGCCGCGCGCGATTTTTTCGCCCGGGCGCATATTATTTCTCCCGGGCGCGCTTATTTTGGTCGGGCGCGATTTTTTCTCTCGTGCGGAATTTTTTCGCCCGAAGCGCGTTTTTTTCGCCCGGGCGTGTTTTTTTCGCCCGGGCGCGTATTTTCTCCCGGGCGTGATTTTTTTGCCCGGGTGTGTTTATTTCGCCCGACGCGTTTTATTTCTCCTGGGCACGTTTATTTAGGACGGGCGCGATTTTTTTGCCCGGACGAGATTTTTTCGCCCGGGCGCGATTTTTTCGCCCGGGGCGTGATTTTTTCACCCGGGGCGCGATTTTTTTGCCCGGGACACGATTTTTTCGGCCGGGCGCGATTTTTTCGCCCGGGCGCAATTTTTTTCGCGAGGGCGCGATTTTTTCGTTCGGGGCGCGAATTTTTCGCCCGGGCGCGATTTTTTCGTCCGAGTGCGTTTATTTCACTCGGGCGCGATTATTTCGCCCGGGTGCGTTTATTTCGCCAAGGCGCGTTTTATTTCTCCCGGGCACATTTATTTCGGCCGGGCGCGATTTTTTCGGTCGGGCGCGATTTTTTCGCCTGGGCGCGATTTTTCGCTCGGGCGCGATTTTTTCGCCCTGGCCGCCATTTTTTTGCCCAGGCTCGATTTTTTCGCCCGGGAGCGATTTTTTCGCCGGCCGCGATTTTTTGCCCGGGTGCGATTTTTTTGCCCAGGCGCATTTATTTCGGCTAGGCTCAATTTTTTCGCCCGTGCGCGATTTTTTCGCCGGCCGTGATTTTTCGCCCTGGCGCGATATTTTAGCCCGGGCGCGTGCTTTTAAAAATTTGAATTTTAAAAATTTCAATTCCAGAAAGCTAATTCCATCGTGCAGTCGAACAACTTACAGATATCAATTCTAATTCCGTTCACTGAATTCCATCCTGCAACCGAACATCAGAATTGGTTTTATGCACAAAACCAATTCATGCAGATATTGGTTTTCTGGCCAAAGCCAATTCCAGAAAGCCATTACATGCGCGCCGAACGGACCCTTAAGAGATCTTGAATCATCTGATTTTGTCCAAGCACATCCCAAGTATTCTTGATCAACTCCAAAATTTCATCAATTTCCTCTGCTATCCTTCATAATCAGATTAATCTAATAAAAAAGAAAATACAAAAACAAGTTCTAGATCTAATCAATTTAACATAAGTATATGAGTTCACTCTCATACCAATCCTGTGCATTTCTCTAAACAGTAAAATAGCATCAAAATACATTGCAGTCTGAACACAGCCAGAAATAATACAATTCCACAATACACCATCTCTTTTTTCAGGCATCTCATCCAACCTTCTCATATTCCAATAAAATTGAACAGCTTTTTCAGGCTTACCATTACAGGCATATGCTCTAATTAAAGCATTCCAAGCAAAGTTAGTTTTTTGAGGCAATTCATCAAACAGTTCTTGAGCGATGAAGAGCTCTAGAAAAGAAGCCCCAACTGGAACTAGTTTTGAGAATGCGAGTGTGGTTCTGCTGCCCGAGTTATGTTATTTTTTGGGAGGCGCAGAGCTCTAGAGCGGACATCACAAAATGCTTGCCAGAGGAGCCCGCCAGGAAGCATGGTCGGGCAATGGCGAGGGAGACTTGGTTGTCACAGATCAACATTTTGGGGTTAAGGCCCATGATGATTCCAGAGAAATCCGTAGTCTTGTACACAAGAAGATGGAGGAGAATTCTAGAGTATTCTTGTACATACTGGAGATGTATAGAATAATCTAGAAAAGTAGGAGTCTAGAATCTTCTGTACTTCAGAGGAAAATCTCTTTGAGGTCTATAAAAGGGAAAAACTTCCTCATTTGTAGATCATCTATGTTTTAGACAAGCAATAGAGTTCTTTGAGTTCTTTCACATGTGAGCATTCCCTTGAGTTGTTTTCCCACTCTTCTTTTCATCACCAACTAGTTCTTGTATGAGAGGTTGACTTAGCTTGGCTACGCGGAGTGGCAAGGAGGAGCTAAGGTCGCAGGAGAGCTTGTAAGGAGACAAGTCCTTGACAGTTGGTATCAGAGCTAGGTTCACTCAAGTTTGTGGTTGATGCACAAGAAGATTAGATGGTCGGTGAATTGGGCAACTCAAGCATGGATGAGCGTGGACGGGAGGCTGTACAATAAGCTGAAATGAAGAAACGAAGCCAAAGCAAATCTCGTGAGGAAGCACATTTGAATCTCGTGTTGGTGGATTGGGACAAGCACATGACGACGGTGGAGCAGGACGACTTAGATGTTCGCGGAGAACTAGAGGTCGTCAAGCAAGTGTTATCGGCTTGCGGAGAGCTGGAATGGTTGAAGGCCCAAGTACAAGCCTGCCTTGGTGCAAATGCGGAGCTTACTCAAAGGTGCGATCAGTTTGAGGATGACTATGAGGAGCAGATCGCCAAATTAGAGGATGAACCGGCTTTATGCAAGAAGGTCATTGCTAATGGAGAAAATGGTGGGGTTGTGGCAAACCCAATGATCGATGTGCCTAAGCCAAAACACTTCTCGGGGAATAGGGATGCCAAGGAAGTTGAACACTTCCTTTATCAAATGGAGGTCTACTTTGAAGGATGCAACGTTATGGATGAGGCGTTGAAGGTAAAAACTACGAGCTACTATTTTTCAGATATTGCGTCTCTTTGGTGGCAACGGAAGCTTGCAGATATCAAAAGGGGTACATGCAACCTGGACACTTGGGAAGAGTTCAAGATCGAACTCAAGATTCACTTCTATCCCGAGAATGCGGCGAACGAGGCAAGGAAGAAATTGAAGGAACTCAAGCAAGATGGCTCAATCACGAAATATGTGAGAGAGTTCCAAACCATGATGTTGATGGTACCAGGTATGTCCTAGGACGATCAACTTTTTAACTTCAAAGATGGTCTCCAAAATTGGGTGAAGCAATAAGTGCATCAGAGGGATGCCAAGATGCTTGATGTAGCAATTGCGGCGGCCGAGGTGATGACATAATTTCAATGGCCATCAGTTACTGCTACAAAGAAAGGATACAAGAATGACCACACAAAAGGTGGGGGAGAAGGGCCAGGATCACAGAGACCACCTAGGGGAGATCATAATCCTACCTATGAAAAGGACACGGATGGGGGAATTAAGAGATTTACACCAAAAAGAGGATGCTACCTATGCAAGGGATTACATATGATGAGCAAATGCCCAAAGCTTGGTTCACTTGCAGCATTACAAGAGAAGTGTGCAATGCGAATCTGAAAATGAAGAAGGTATACATCATATGTGTTCTTTGCAACTTCTACACGCTTTGAATGTGAAACCAACGAAGAAAGTAGCTAGCAAGGGGTTGATGTACGTTGAAGCCATGATCAACAACAAGCCTATCAAAGGATTGATGGACACGGGCGCGACACATAACTTTATGACAAAAGAAGAAGCTCGAAGGTTTGGGATTCAAGTGACAAAGTGCGACAGATGGCTCAAGACCGTGAACGGGAAGGCGAGACCGCTATCAGGAGTGGCTCGCGGCATGGACCTTTGCTTGGGAACATGGAAAGGACAAGCAAACTTCTCGGTCGCAATGATGGACGATCACAAGGTGGTGTTAGGCATGGACTTCTTTGATACGGTGAGTGCAATTGTCATGCCAACTTGCCGCACAGTATGCATCATGGAGAAAGGTGCAACAAGGAGTCTAACCGATTCAATCAAACCCACTCACCCCAAGCCCAACCCTCCCCATCTGATTTCCAAGAACCCTAATCCTTAGGCAGCTTGTGGTTTGATGCCAAGGCTAGCCCAAGCTTAGCCTAAACTATCACTAATCTCCACTTAGCCTAAAACCAAGGTGGCGGCCTTGGATATTTTGGGAGCCTAACCCATGTCACTAACCCAAGAGGTACGAACACCCAATAAGGTGCTGCCATCAGCCCCCCTCCACCCAACCATGGTGGCCTGGATTTTACTCAGGTAAGGGAGAGAGAGAGAAGGGAGAGAAAGGGAAAGGAGGGGCTCGGGTGGGCTATAAAACAAGCCCCAACCCCTGCTTCAAGGGAGACAACTACTCCAGGAGCCCCTTCCGAGCACTTTCGAGATCAGCCCCACCACCTCGACCCCCTGCCGGCACCAGAGAAGATGCTCCAAGCTCCACCGCCACCTCCACCACCCTCCTATGACGACTTTGCCGGAGGGCTCCCGGAGGACCTCAAACATGATGGGACCCTCTCCTCTCCTTCCTCCCTACATTTTTGGATGCATCGCATGCGAACTCCGGCGGCCGGAGCGCCGCCGCCACTTCCCCCCTCCTCCGTCCAAAATTATAGAAAATAGCTCCGGCGGTGGTCGGCGGCGGCATGCCACCAGACCACCGCCGGAGGGAGTACCTGCCCCCTAGGAGTCGGCCGGGGGCAGAGCCATGGCCGGCCGGCGTTCGGCCGACGGCGGGGGAGGCCCGTAAGGGGGCGGCTTGGTACAGGCGGCGGGGAGGAGTTCTTTTTAACAAAAATTATAATTTTATAAGTTTTATAATATTATAATCTAAATTTTGGTATTTAATTTTCTGAAGGGTGATATATGGCCCTACTGGAAAAGTGGTGAACATGAAAGTTGTGCATATCAGTGAGGAGTATCCCCAGTAAAAAATTAAGATTTTTTATGTCATGGTTTAGTATTTTTAATAATTAAAATACTGTGATATTTTGGGTTTTGAAGTATCAGAGGGCCTTAACAGCGATGGAAATTTTTGATAAAATTTGGGAAGCTTCCTACTACTGACCTACACTCACTATAATTATTTAAGCATTATTGGAGAAGGTTTGCTATTTTTTGATAAGGAAAATCTCTGTTTAAATTAATAGAGAATTGTCTCTCTTTCAAAATGTCTTTAAAAAATTATGGACTGTGTGAGGGCATGGTTCACACCCTATGGAAAAGTTTGGGGATTTTAAAGTACTCTTGTTATATTTGAGAATTTATTTGGCGGTTATGAGAGTCTACATAAATTAGCAAAGACTATTTATAACTCAAAAGGCCTTGAAAAATTTATGATAGCTCTTTATGGATGTTATCAACCTACGATAAAAGTTGGAGGATTTTTGGATATGGTCTACTATTTTAAAGATCTTAAAATAGAATAATAACTTAACGAGCTGCGATTAGAATAATGCTCGGACATTGTGAGTCGTCTCTTCTGAGGATATAAGGAAGTCATAATATCATTCCTCAAGTCCACTTAAGCCATGCTTAAAGGTTGCAATTAAAACCCAAGGTCGGACTATAACAACAGGTAGAATTTGGAAGAAGCTCCTATGAACGGAGATAGAACATAACTTTCCTCCTATGACGGAGATGGAACAGAAGCCTCCTGTATATGGAGTGAAGGACTACTAGCCCCTTCTCAATTTATAGCAATTTCTTTTATCTCTAGTCTCGTACTAGTCCAGTTTATTACTGTACTTTATTTCAATATTGCCTAAATTTAGAGTTGACGTGAAGATGAAACATTCCTTCAGAGTCAACCCTAAATAGTGTCGAACTGGCCGCCGCTTGTAGAGCAGAGCGGACAGATCGATGTTTTGTTTTATTTCAACATTTTGATTACTGCAACATTTCAGTTACTGTACTTTATTTCAGTATTGCCTAAATTTAGAGTTGACGTGAAGATGAGACATTCCTTCAGAGTCAACCCTAAATAATGCCGAATTGGCTGCCGCTTGTAGAGCAGAGCGAACAGATCGATGTTTTGTCTTTTCCTTCTTTATGGCCTATAATGTAGAGTTGACGTGAAGATGAGGCATTCCATCAGAGTCAACCCCAAATAGTGCCGAACTGGCCCCCGCTTGTGAAGTAGAGCGGACAGATCGATGTTTTGGCTTTTCCTTCTTTATTGTGTATATTTTGTAACACCCAAGCTTCGCTCAGCCTACTTCTCGAGAAACACGAGAAACAACTATTTCTCGAGAAGGGCATGCTCAAGCTACTTCTCGAGAAACAGCTATTTCTCGAGAAGTGAAGGCTCAAGCTACTTCTCGAGAAACAGCTATTTCTCGAGAAATGAAGGCTCTAGCTACCTATCGATAAATAGCTATTTCTCGAGAAGTGAAGGCTGTGAGTTCGTCGAACGTAGTTCGACGAACAGACATGCGCTAGAGTTCTCGGGAAGTGAAGGCGCTAGAGTTCTCGGGAAGTGAAGGCGCTAGAGATCGTCGAACGAAGTTCGACGAACCGCTGGCGCTGGAGTTCCCCGAAGCGAGTTCTTCGAACTGAGTTCAACGAACCGCTGGTGTAACAACCCGACCCAACCACCACACTGATGGGCTAGCAACCCGGCTCACAGGCCGGTCCATCTCCACACCAGTGGGCTGGCTGCCGCGGTTGACAGGACGACGCCATCTCCCACACCTCGCTCGATGTGGGCCGCCCTTCCGGTCCGCTTTTTTACAAGGGCTGCAGCCCATACACCCCAACCCATCACTGTGCATGTTTCTCGGCACAATAGGTTATTGATGGCGGGTCTCGATCCCCCGCCACCCTTGATGAGAAACCTTCAACAGTTCTCATCACCAACTGAGCTGCAGCTGAGTTGGTGATGAGGGCTGTTGAAGGCGCCTTATCAAGGGAGGTCGGGTGTTCTAGTCCAGCATCCAACAACGCAATGTGCTGAGAAACAGGCCAGAGAGGCGTTGGGGTGTCTGGGCTGCAGCCCTGTAGCGGTGCCTGTCGGGTCCCAGTAAAGCACAGTGGGTCGGACCAGGGCCGTTACATAAAAAGTGCACTTTTTTTGTAACAACCCGACCCAACCACCACACTGATGGGCTGGCAAACCGGCTCACAGGCCGGTCCATCTCCACACCAGTGGGCTGGCTGCCGCGGTTGATGGGCCCGCGCCATCTCCCACACCTCGCTCGATGTGGGCCGCCCTTCCAGTCGGCTTTTTACAAGGGCTGCAGCCCATACACCCCAACACATCTCTGACCTGTTTCTCAGCACAGTGCGTTGTTGATGGCGGGTCTCGATCCCCCGCCACCCTTGATGAGTTGGTTATGAGAACTGTTGAAGGTTTCTCATCAAGGGTGGCGGGGGATCGAGACCCGCCATCAACAATGCACTGTGCTGAGAAACAGGCCAGGGATGCGTTGGGGTGTATGGGCTGCAGCCCTTATAAAAAGCGGACCGGAAGGGCGGCCCACATCGAGCGAGGTGTGGGAGATGGCGCCGGCCCGTCAACCGCGGCAGCCAGCCCACTGGTGTGGAGATGGACCGGCCTGTGAGCCGGGTTGCCAGCCCATCAGTGTGGTGGTTGGGCCGGGTTGTTACAGCTGGCGCTGGAGTTCGCCGAAGCAAGTTCATCGAATTGAGTTCGACGAACCGCTGGCGCTGGAGTTCGCCGAAGCGAGTCCGTCGAACTGAGTTCGACGAACCACTGGCGCTGGAGTCCGTTCGACGAACAGTTCATGCTGAGTTCGACGAAGCGCGGGCACGGTCGTAAGCAGCATTCCTGGATGTCCGTTATGATTGAATCTTGATCCTACGGTCTAGATGAGTGAGTCCTAAGGTCTTATTTAGGGCAGAGAGTCCTTTTTCTGGCCTCGGGAAATCCTTTGTGCTATTGGAGGCGTAGAAGAGAGGAAGAGTTTGGAGGAAGTAGAGGGCTAGATCCGCCATTGTTGGAGCACCGGAGCTCCGTTCGCCGATTCGAGACCAGATCCGTGGAGAGGACTAGAAGGCGCTTCTTTCTATCCATGCCTTTCAACTGATCCATGGCGAGGAAGAGAACTCTTAGGGTAACGACATCTCTCCTCCCAGTTTTAGGATGCGTGAATGTCATCTATGCCTTTACTTTCCTTTTTCTGAAATTTATGGCACCAGATCTCTCAAATGAGAGGGGTTTGGGTCGCCTTGGTTCAAGAAGAACCATCGGGTTGATTGAGTCCGTCCCCGACATGATTTGCACTAGAGATCCGCTCCATTAGTGGATTAGGCATTCTGTGTGAAGCCGAAATCGTGACCGGTGGTCTGTTTCGGTGATGTTGCTTAACGTGCATTTTAGGAATTTTGCTAGAAATCCGATGACGGCGAAAACGTCGTTTGTGTTGCCCTTATGTTCGTGTGAGAATGAATGTTGTTTTGGAAAGGGTAATTGCGATGTGTATGTGAAGGCGTGGTTTGTCTTTGTGGTTGGCTGGCTAGCCCGTGAATGCTTGGATTCATGTGGGGAGAGTGTCCCGGCAAGACAAGTCCTCTTCTGGGCTGTGACGAGAACATAGTGTGCTGGTGCGACCATTGGCAAGATGAGCCATGTAAGTGGCGAGGTCCTAGTGGAGTTCTTGGCTTTTGTCTTTGTGATTGTGGCGAGAACAAGTATGCTGGTGCGCCTGTTGGCAAGATGAGCCATGTAAGTGGTGAGGTCCCAGTGGAGTTCTTGGCCTTGGGCTTGTACGCCCGTGGGGGAATTGATGAGTACCCTTTGATTGTTATGAAATGTTGATGTGTGTTGTTATGTTAGAATCATACACGTCATAGGGTGCCTTGGGTGAAACCCAGGTTTGCATACATGTTGCATTGCTAGATCCCCTTACTTTTATTGTTCAACATAGAAACGTGGATGATGATTATAACACCCATGCTTGTCATGTTTATGTTAATAATGTTTATTACATTTGCATACGAAGTGCTGACTTGCAGGGTGATGTAGTTCCCCGGGGTCCGCTAGGACGGCCGGAAGGAGGGGTGTTGTTACACCATTGTTGGTCAGCCAAAGCTGACCCTCGTTTACCGCTCTTTGTGATTTGGATGCAGGGCAAGGATCACAGGCTGGACCTAGCTCGCCGGCCAGAAAGGCCTAAGCTTCACGAAGTGCTCTTTTCATGCTTTCTAGCTTGATTTGATGTCTTTACCTATTCCGTCTTGCATGCCGATGTAGCTTAGGGTTGTGATGATCTGTTGGATATTTATATGCCATGTTTGACTTGAGTTGGAGTTTTGTAAGGCCTTAGGGCCGTAGTACTCTTATGTAGATGTGGACAACTTCTGTGGTTTGTTTATTTGTTTCCGATGTGTTGGTTCTGAGTTTTGAGATGGTTAGATCTCTATCACTTTTTAATGCTAAAGCTGTGGTGATTATATGCTGTGGGGTCCCGGCCGGACCTATATTATATAGTCATTGCAGGGGAGGTGTTACAATTTGGTATCAGAGACAGGTTAGTGTTCTTGTTGAGGTTTAGCATGTTCGGATCGCGTTAAGAGGTTGTCCACATATGAGTACTTTGTGGGACCATGAGAGTCCTTGCGTTCGAGTCTTGCGAATAGAGTTTGATTTGTTTTTACTTGCTTATGATAGGATGGTGGCGACGATGCGGGGACCTAGAGGAGTCAGGAGGAGCCGTCGGCAAGTAGTACAACGATCCCATCCCTTGTGAATATGGGTGTGTCCCCGATAGACTTTTGTCGTATGCTAGCAGAGGCGATGGTGGCGGCTCAAGCTGCGGTGATGCCACAGATTGCGACGCCTATTGTGCAGGCTGCGAATCCTGTTACTCCGGTCACTATGATGCCAGAAGTGGGAGTAAGGCAGGTAGAGCCGTTAGCCGAGAGTACAGTTGGGCAAGGCGATCGTCAGATGAAGTACTATCTGAGTTTCCATCCTCCTGTTGGAGCTTGCTTTCCGCATCTCTTGGTTTGAGAATAACAAATACCATAATGTATTTGATCTACTCTTTTGTGTGTTTATAGTGTACAGGTGATACATGTTAAATAAAGAAATACATCCTCGTTCATGGATCAAAAAGACAAAATGACGAGTTTTGTATGTTAAACTTCAAACGACAATAACTTTCAATCCAGGAAGAGTTATGGAATGTGCCACCCCATTTCAGAGATGGAAACGACTCCATATATTGTCTGGAGAAGTTTTGGATGACAAAAATGAAGAGGAGCTATCAGATTTCCGACAGCAGTACCGGATTTCCGACAGCTAGCTAACGGATTTCCGACAGCTAGCTAACGAATTTCCGACAGTGCACGATCTTCCCGTAACTCTACAACGTGCAGCAGTTACGCAAGCTAACAGATATCCGATAGTGCTATCGGATATCCGACAGCCCACGTCTCAACCACGACCTCCACTTCGCGCAGAAACTTCGAATTAGTGGGACACGTGGCAGCCTCTGGAGATAACGGATTTCCGATAGCTAGCTAACGGAAATCCGACAGCTCTCTTTTATTAAAATGGTTCAGAACTTCATGGATTTCAAGCTTTGAAGATTCTAAGTTCCTTCCTGAGTGCATACAAACCAGAGAGCTCCAGAACCTCAAGAACTCCCATTTGTGCTGAGAAGGTTTGAAATTGAAGACGAGATCGGACGCGCTTCTACATCAACGATCATCTCGAGGCTTCAACCTTCCTTTCAGAGATCTGAATTTCTAGGGAGTTATTATTTTATCTTGTATTTTCATTTATATACATTTTACTTTGTATTGGTAGGGAAAATCGCTTCCTTGTGCGGAGCGTCTAAGTCTTTGCGTGGCTTAAGGGAAAATTGCTTCCTTGTGCGGAGCGTCCAAGTCCTTGCGTGGCTTGGTGGGAAATCGTGGCCTTGTGTGCTACGTCTAGATCTTGGGAAGATCTAGAGGATAGGCTTGGGCTTGGTCTAGGAAAAGATAAGTCATAGCCTTCCGGTCCTTAGTAGAAGGACCGGTAAAATTGTAAAAGTTTTATTTTACCATTATTGCCTTGATCTTAAGCTTTATTAAGATCGTTATGTTCATGTATGTCTTTGTCATATTTAATAAAATTATGAATGCTACTTTATTGAAAATTAATTGAGTATTTATTAATATAAAATTTGTGTTTGGAAAATTTTGATTAATTATTTTTAAGAAAAGTGAAAGTTGGCGAAAAATTCTTAAGTAAAAATCATAATTTAAAAAGGCCCTTATTCACCCCCCCTCTAAGGGCGCCACAAGATCCAACACGTGGCATCAGAGCGAGGTTATTCCAAATCGGCTTAACAACTGGGAATAATGGCATCTCTTGATCATGATCTCGCTTCTACTAGTGGGGAAATTTTTTAATATAAATGAAAAAGTATTATCACCACCTTTATTTATGGGCAAAAATTTTAAAGGGTGGAAAATATTAATGAAAAATTTTCTTAAGGCCTTAGATGAAAAAGTTTGGAATATTACTATTAAAAAGTCATCTAGCGTACTAACTAGAAACAAAATTATTTTAAATGCAAAATCTATGAATAGTATATTTTGTGCGTTAGACCAAAATATTTTCAAACTTATTTATACTTTACCTACCGTATATGAAATTTGGAGTTTTCTTGAAAGAACTTATGATTCTCCTTCTACAGGTACGGAACATTCACAAGAACCGAAGAATATGCAAGCCTATGCAAATATTCAAGAAAGCTACACAAAGGATGGATCCATAGAATGCTCATCAAGCGGAAAGGATGATGGACACTCTTGTTTGGAAGAGGAAGATGAAGAAGACAACGTCACAATATTGGACTCAGTTGATGGCAAAACATCAAGCAAAAGAGAAGACGGAAACTATAGCAAGGTAAGAAAATCTAAATCTTCTCTTTTAGTAACTAATTCTATTTCTACATTTCGTGTGCTTAAATTTGCTAAACGTAAAATTTCAAAGTTGAAACATGCTAATTCCAAATTACGTTTAGAAAATAAAACTTTAAAAGCAAACACTAAAGTAGAATCTTATATTGATGTTTCAAATTCTTGTTCATGCTCTTTAATTGAAAATGCTAAACCTTGTTTTGATTATAATACATTTAAAGAAGAACTCAAGTTTTTGGAAAAAGGTCTTTTAACTTCAAAAGAGCATAATGAAAAATTGTTAAAAGAAAATGATAATTTAAAGGATAAATTAGAATCATTAAAAATGTTTATTCAAAACTTTTCATATAATAAAACATCTTTTATTTCTAGTTTATCAAATTATCAAAAGTCTAAAAGCTTAACTTCATATTATAAGAGTACGTCTATAAGAAAGAGTGAAAATGAAAATCATCAAAATAAGAACCAATCATTTAAAACATATTGTAACCCACTTTTTCAACATTCAATTCTTAAGAAAGACCACACTCTTATAAACTCTCACAGAATCAATATAATAAAATTCATTATGATTATCAACATCAATGTATTTTGAAAAATAATTTGAATAAACATAAATCCCAAATGAATTATTTTTCAAACAACTATCATTCCAAAAGATGTCAAATAATCATAATATGAATTTAAAAGATAAACAGCCAAAGTATGAATGGAGGCCCAAAATTAAAAACGAAACACTAACTCCACTTGTAAAGGCCCATTCATCACTATCTCTCCAAAAGCCTACATAGTGTATTTGGGTACCCAAAGGAACCATCACACTTGGTCCCCTTTGGATACCTAAGTCTCTCATTCACTAGGAATCATTATATTGCATGAAGTAGAAATTAATTAAAAATAAAATATCAGTACTCTACTTCATGATATGTTTAATTGCTTTTTCTTTTGTTTGTTTTCTTAATTTTGAGCCAACACGCTAAGGTCACTTAGATATATTATGAAATATGACTTTTACATTTTAAGCCTAATGTTTATCAAATCAAAATTGAATTAAATTGAACATAAAGTCATAATTTTTAAGTGATCTATCTTTTCTTTTTGTTTTATCCTTCTAAATCCATTTCCTAAAAGGTCTTATAAAATTTGAAAAACTAAATTTGTCATATGATATTATTAAGACTAAATGAAATAAATGTCAAAATGGATTTACAAGGTGTATTTTAGGGGTCTTAGGCTAAAATATTAAATGCGCAACTAATTGCATATTTGTCTATTTTTCGTTGCTGCATATAATAGCCCCTATATTGAAAATCATAATCGAGAAAAATCAGAATCAAATAATATAAAAAACAATGTGTTTTAAATCAAATATAGTAACTCTGTTGCTAACGCCAGGCGTTATCACTAACGCTGCCGGTAGCATTTTTTCCTAAAAATTCTGATTTTCTCTGAAAAATTATTTTTACTATCATTGTTGTCAAATACCTTGTATTTGTTTTGTCAAATTTCTAAAAATTAAAATCAAAAAGAAAATTTACAAAAATGATGAATATGATTTCACAATCACGACCATGATCTATTAATATCCTATGCTAAAATTCACTATAATCATATATCATAATTCATGATCCATCAAGACCTATCTTAAATCAACTAATTCTATCAACCTTAGGAATTATGAAATATATGATTGCAATTGGTATTATAGTTTCATATCTTGTTTTGTGTGTGTGATATGCATCTTTATTGTTTGCATGAATCTCATTATCTTTAGACCTATGAATTAACTTGATATCAACAAGATGAAATCAAATAGAATTGTCACTTCTTTCTAGGTCTATGAAAATTCAAAACTCTATGTTTGAATACATGCAACTCAATCTTATATTTGTCCATCTTTACTTAGCTTTGCACCATGTTGTCCTAATTCATCACACTAGCATTATCACGTACCATAGATAGAAATCAACGCTCATGCTAGTTATATCTTGCAATGCTAAAGTAACTTATGTCATTAAAATATGAAAATCTTATTTTCCTTTATAGTTATTTGCATGAATAAAACTTTTCTAAATGGATTTAAAATCAACAATCTTCGATAAAATTGTAAATCCAAAACTAATCATGAAATTATAACACAGTTAATATATTTAAGGCTTACACGCTTAGTATGTCCATAATCAATAAACCTATGACATGTGTCTCACAATAGAGAGGGCGTAGGATTGTGTGCATTAGAGACCTAACCTCTAAGTCATGTCTTGTCCTTAACCGGGGAGGGTTCCAGTGGGGCCTTGAGAGGCACTGGGGGGAAAGAATGCTAGGTTGAGCGTCGTCTTTTGTATGCATATGAGATTAACACCCCAACCTACGGCATGTGTGCAGCTCCTCATGCCCATCCATCACTTAGAACGGGGCTAGAGTATAGTCATGTAGTTAAGGTATCTTGATCTTAGATATACTTATATTATATTCATTGCATGAACATTATCTCACTCTTTATACATAAATCATGCATATTTTTTTATTCTAACATTGCATCATGTGTTTGCATATTTTAATATTTCGAGCTTTAATGATTTTACCAAACACAAGTATTTGAAAAATCACCAAATACATGCTAAAAGAGCCTTCAAATCTAATCAATATACTCTGAAATTTCAACTGAAGGAAGGTCTCTTTATAATACAAATGAATTAAGAAAAATATTTTTCAAAACATCAAGAAATGCAGTTCTATTTTGGCATTAAGAAGTTAATGCCTGGCGTTAGCTCCTTTGCTCCAAAATATTTTTTGTTTTGAATTATTTCTGGTATTATTTTAATATTTTGTGTGTTTGTAAAAAGTTTTCTATCTTTTTATTCCTTTTAAAACAAAATTTTATTTCTTTTAAAAAAATATATATGTATTTTCTCATACGTTATTTTTGTTTATTTCTCTGACATAGAATATCATTTACTGAAAGGGCTATTAAAGACTTCTATGATTTCCAGAGAATATATATAAAAAAAAACAAATACAAAATTACAAAACAATTTCAAAGAACAAAAATATGTTTTTCTTTGTGTGTGTATATTGTTTTGTTCATATATAAAAAAAATTCAAAAATTTATAAAAACAAAACTGATTGTTATTCATTGCCATTGTCAAGGATGGATGATTAATTATATCAATTAAAGATTAAATACAATGTTAATTTAACTTTCAAGTTTCTTAAAAACATTGTTTTGTATTTGTCATGCCTTGAAAATTATCTTGTTATGTGCAATGAAATTGATTGTAGATAAACATGTGTAGAAATGTTTAGCATGCCTCTAAGTATGAGTAGTTTATTATGTTTGATAATGATTCACTCACTCACTTATTTTTGATAACCTACATGTGTTTACAATCTTATTCTTACATGATTGTGTAGTGTAATAACATAAATAATTAAAAGGCCTAAATAGATTACCTACACAACTTTGAATTGGTTTATTACAATTCTTTGTCTTTCATGCACTTATTCTTTAGAGAAATGTGGTTTAAAATGGTATGTTTGCAAAACAAGTGAATTCGGAGTCCTTAGTCACTAAACTAATAAGCAAATAATAAATGACAAGGAAAACTCCACCAAGCACTACTCACCCTCCTGATAAGTCTTAATGAGCATTGTGAGGTTGAGCACCTTGGCTAAGAATTGTAAAGTGTCTTGTAGCAAACAATTTATACACCACTTCTCTTTAGTACACCGGATCACAAAAAATTGAAAATAAAGCTAAAAAGTATAAAAGTGATCCCCAAGCACTACTTTGCACCCTGATAAGTCTTAATAAGCATTGTGTGTGCAGAGTGCCTTGGTAGTTGTAATATTTATTCATGTGCATTGAAATAGTGTGGAAGTAATATTATTTGTGTATTTTAATGTTGTGTTATTTCATTATATATGTCATGTGTTTTTGATTGATTCACTTGTATACTTTATCAAAACACTACTTTGTACACATCAATATCTTTCATAAAACTTCTACTCATGAGAATTGGATCCTAAAGCTCATCTACTTAAATCTCTACAAACTTAAGTAAATGCACTAGATAACAAAGCATGACCGCTACAATGTTTATGTTTACTTGAAATGCAAATTTTATTACATTGTAGTTTGTGTATCTTTTCTTGATATTATGAAATCATGCTTGCAATGTTTTTTTTAATCTTAATGGAATAGCATCTCTTCAATCTTTAACTCAAACATCAACTTTTCAAATTTAAAACTCATTATCCTTTATATGGTTTTATCTTCTAAAATGATGTTTATGTTTAAGAGTGCTTATTATTTTTAACACTGTGTTTTCCTTTAAGCAAGTGGTATCTTAAAATAGAATGCTTACTTTATCATGTTAGCTATGTTGCTTACTACTTTATGTTACATCATGCTTATATTTTTCTCAACAAGTAGTATTTAACAAGCTTTTGATTGCATCCTATTTTTCTTCTCGACATAAAATCTATTACTCTTATATACTCCCATATTCATTATTTCTTCATAATTATTCATTCTTTATTTCAAAATAACTTTTGATAATATCAAAAAAGGAGAGAAATATAAATTCAAGAAATCTCTTACTAATCTCAATTTTTCAGATAGCACCATTGCAATTAATTATAACATTTAGGGGGAGCATACATTTAGGGGGAGAATACAATTTAGGGGGAGTATATTAAAAAGTTTTCATGGAAAGCGTCTATGTAGAGGGAGTGATATTGCTCGATCATGACAACCCACTTTTGGTAATAACAAAAGGGGGAGAATAAAATGAGAAATCTAGTGACATAGATATTTAGGGGGAGTAAAATCTATCACGCAGTAAACCTTTTATTCATGCATATCTTTTATCGCACTTATCTACAAACTCACTAATTTCTCATATGGGTATTTGTTATTATCAAAAGAGGGATATTGTTGGAGCTTGCTTTCCGCATCTCTTGGTTTGAGAATAACAAATACCATGATGTATTTGATCTACTCTTTTGTGTGTTTATAGTGTACAGGTGATACATGTTAAATAAAGAAACACGTCCTCGTTCATGGATCAAAAAGACAAAATGACGAGTTTTGTATGTTAAACTTCTAACCGCAATAACTTTCAATCCAGGAAGAGTTACGGAACGTCCCACCCCATTTCGGAGTTGAGAACGACTCCATCTACAGTCTGTAGAAGTTTCGTACGGCAAAATGAAGAGGAGCTATCGGATTTCCGACAGTAGTACCGGATTTCCGATAGCTAGCTAACGGATTTCGACAGCTAGCTAACGGATTTCCGATAGTGCACGATCTTCCCGAAACTTTACGACGTGCAGCAGTTACGCAAGCTAACGGATATCCGATAGTGCTATCGGATATCCGACAGCCCACGTCTCAACCACGACCTCCACTTCACGCAGAAACTTCGAATTAGTGGGACATGTGGCAGCCTCTGGAGATAACGGATTTCCGATAGCTAGCTAACGGAAATCCGATAGCTCTCTTTTATTAAAAGGGTTCAGAACTTCGTGGATTTCAAACTTTGAAGATTCTAAGTTCCTTCCTGAGTGCATACGAACCAGAGAGCTCCAGAACCTCAAGAACTCCCATTTGTGCTGAGAAGGTTTGAAATTGAAGACGAGATCGGACGCGCTTCTACATCAATGATCATCTTGAGGCTTCAACCTTCCTTTCAGAGATCTGAATTTCTAGGGAGTTCTTATTTTATCTTGTATTTTCATTTATATACATTTTACTTTGTATTGGTAGGGAAAATTGCTTCCTTGTGCGGAGCGTCTAAGTCCTTGCGTGGCTTAAGGGAAAATTGCTTCCTTGTGCGGAGCGTCCAAGTCCTTGCGTGGCTTGGTGGGAAATCATGGCCTTGTGTGCTACGTCTAGATCTTGGGAAGATCTAGAGGATAGGCTTGGGCTTGGTCTAGGGAAAGATAAGTCATAGCCTTCCGGTCCTTAGTAGAAGGACCGGTAAAATTGTAAAAGATTTATTTTACCATTATTGCCTTGATCTTAAGCTTTATTAAGATCGTTATGTTCATGTATGTCTTTGTCATATTTAATAAAATTATGAATGTTACTTTATTTAAAATTAATTGAGTATTTATTAATATAAAATTTGTGTTTGGAAAATTTCGATTAATTATTTTTAAGAAAAGTGAAAGTTGGTGAAAAATTCTTAAGTAAAAATCATAATTTAAAAAGGCCCTTATTCACCCCCCCTCTAAGGGCGCCACAAGATCCAACACCTCCGACGTTCAAAGGAGTTGGCACTCCGATAGACGTCGAGGATTGATTAGCGAGAATTCAGGAACTCCTGAAAGCGGCAGAGTCCCTAGAGGACAAGCAGTCCCAGTTCGCAACGTTTATGTTGGAAGGCGACGCCAAGCTGTGGTGGGTGAATCATAGCAGTCGTCATTTCCCTGGACGTGCCCGGTCCATGGAAGAGTTCCGGAATTCCTTCCTGAAGCGCTATATCCCCTCTTCGACGAGGTTAGCCCTTCAGCGACAGTTCTTGCACTTGGTGCAGCGCGAGAAGACGGTAGACGAGTACTTGCAGGAATTTACTCGGTTGGGTCGTTACGCAGGAACGACCATGACAGACGATGAGGAGAGGGATAATCTCTTCTATCAGGGTCTGAGAGAGAACTTAAGGCAACCTCTGATAGACTTGAAGAATGCGGGGTTCAATGAGTTAGTTGAAGCTGCTCGAACTTTGAAGAGCGATATGGAGGGAACCCAGCGCCGCAAGGGCTTGGCGGCAAAGCAGGGAGAAGGTAAGCCATCTCAGTCTCAAGGGAAGTCTGAGAAAAGTTGGTGGAAGAAAAAGCCCCGTCCTTTTAGGACTGGCAAGAGGAGCGGTGCGACTTCGGGAGAGTTCCGTTCTAAGGGGCGTTTGACATGCTAAAAGTGTGGCAAAGTGGTCCACATAGCTCGGGTCTGTTTTGAGAATGGAGTTGAGCCAGAGTAGAGACAGGAGCAGTCGGTGCATTCCGGTCCTAGTGTTGGAGAGAAAGGGAAGGCGGCGGAGTCCAGTGCTTCTCGTTTCCCTCCTGTGCAGCCTAGAGCGTACAACCTCAGGAAACAAGAAGCGATTCGTCAACTTGACGTGGTGACAGGTATGAAAGTTCTAAGTTTTGTTTAGTAGTTTTAACTTGTTTGCGACCTTTCATAGTCGTTATATGCGTGATATACTTCGTGCTAGTGTCTGGCTTCCCCTCTAGAGTGTTGTTCGACACGGGAGCGTCACACTCTTTCCTCGCGGAAAGCTTTATCCGGAGGATCGGTGTTGAGACTGTTGAGACAGAGGCGGAGCTTAGTATGCGCATGCCGAATGGGTCTTTCATGACCACTGGAAGGAAAGGACCCATTGTGCTGAGGATTTGCGAGTGTGATTTCGAGTTGGTAGCATCAATTCTACCACTAGCCGAATTTGACATCATCCTGGGGATGGACTGGCTTGCAGAGCAGCGAGCTAGTATTGACTGCTTGTTGAAGGTGGTGACCTTGCGGAGGGAAGGAAGAGCGGAAGTCAAGTTCGAGGGCCTATGCGGAGTGGCCTGCTCCCTGATTTCTGCCGTGCAAATGGTGTGTGTGGTGAATCAAGGAGGTGAGGCATTTGTCGCTTTGTTGGAGACTCACTCCACAAAGTTGGCGATCGGAGATGTGCCAGTGGTGGAGGAATTCGAGGATGTGTTCCCCGAGGAGCTTCCGGGAGTGCCTCCTCAGCGTGAAATCGACTTTCGATCGAGTTGGTGTTGGATGCGAGGCCAGTGTCGCGTCCTCCATTTAGGATGGCACTGAAGGAACTGGCTGAGTTAAAGGTGCAGTTGCAAGAGTTGCTCGAGCAGGGGTACATTAGGCCCAGCTCCTCACCTTGGAGTGCACTAGTGTTGTTCGTTAAGAAGAAGGACGGTAGTATGCGGCTGTGCATAGACTATCGCGAGTTGAATAAGTTGACCATCAAAAATAAGTACCCGATTTCATGAATCGATGATTTGTTCAATCAGCTGGTGGGGTCGACAATGTTATCCAAGTTGGACATGAAGTCGGGTTACTATCAATTAAGGATCCTTTTGGTGGCTTGGGATGAAGCGGGATGTAGCTTTGTATGTAAGACGGTGTCAGATGTGCGCCTTAGTGAAGGCGGAATGCCAAAGGCCGGGTGGATTCTTGAAACCTCTTCCTATCCCCGAGTGGAAATTCGATATCTCCATGGATTTTGTGCATGGTTTACCTCGATCGCGGCAAGGTAACGATGCGATTTGTGTGATAGTGGATCGCCTGACCAAGGTAGCCCACTTCATTCCAAATCGGAAGGACGATAGCGTGGAGAAGCTCGTGGAGCTTTATGTTCGAAACATTGTGTGGTTGCACGGAATTACAAAGAGCATCATTAGTGATCGTGATGGACGTTTTACGTCCAAAGACTGGAGGTTAGTGCAATGAAGTTTGGGCACAAAACCGAAGTTTAGTACCGCGTTCCATCCGCAGACCGATGGCCAAACGGAGAGAACGAATCGTACGATGGAGGACATGTTGAGAATGTGTGCTATCAATTTCGGTAAAGTTGGGAAGACCACCTCTTCATGGTGGAGTTTGCCTACAACAATAGTTTTTAGGCGTGTATCAAAATGGCGCCATACGAGGCTTTGTATAGAAGACGGTGTCGAACGCCGATGTCTTGGATAGATGCGGGAGACACCCAGTTGTTAGGAAAGAAGTGGTGGCAGACGCTTGTGAGTTGGTGCGAATGATCCAGGAGCGCATGAAGGTTGCTCAGGATCGGCAAGCAAAGTATTTTAATGCACGCCACAGAAATGTGGAGTTTGCGGTGGGCGACATGGTCTACTTGAAGATCAAGCCATTCAAAGGCGTTTCGCGAATTCGACGGCTCAAGAAATTGAGTCCAAGATTGTTGGAACAACCTTATTTGTGATTTGGGCTAGGATCACTATATGTTAACTAAGGACAAGTTGACCCCAATGTATAGTTTATGGGTCAAGTGTTTAGGAAGAGTTTTGGCTGTTAGAACTAGAAATTTCATTCAATTTCTGTGTTCGACGAATGACTAGCTGCGTTCGACAAATGGCTATCGGCGTTCGACAAACGGCAAGCTTTCTGCGTTCGACGAACAGACTTATTTCTCAGCGGTCGATGATTTTATCCAGGCTCAGCGGTCGACGAATCCTTCCATTCGACGAACTCCAGCCTGCGT
Source organism: Dactylorhiza incarnata (assembly GCA_033032865.1). Classification (NCBI taxonomy): domain Eukaryota; kingdom Viridiplantae; phylum Streptophyta; class Magnoliopsida; order Asparagales; family Orchidaceae; genus Dactylorhiza; species Dactylorhiza incarnata. The sequence goes on along the minus strand of JAWHQI010000012.1, from coordinate 1,073,421 downwards.
TCGATGAAAGTTCTCACAGCTCAACAAAATTAATTCTTCCAGCAATATTTATTTGAGGCCGATGAAGTAAATGTTGCGTTCGACGAAAATCTTGAGGTCGACGAATCTGAGATCGACAAATTTTATTCAGATCGAAGAAAACATTATTTAAGTGTAGATTAATTTCAGAATATTATATTTACTCATTCTCTGAACTCAGATCGACGACAACAACAACTCTTTTCTTCAGATCAATTAAGGAAATATATTTCCTTTATTATTTAAGTTATAGCCGTTGACTCTTCCAGCAGAAAAGGACAAATCATGAAAAAGGAAAGAAATTACGACATGCAGCTGTACAGTTCCCAGAAATATGCTTTCAGAATAATATATTCCTTAATATAAGGGATTTGCATTTAATAGCTGTCAGATATTTGAAAAGGCAGAAGATATACAACATATTATATACAAGCTTACACGACAGATCAAATATACCATACTTTACATATTTGCTGTACAGAGATCGACAGAAAAGGAAGAGAAAGAAATACAGGAAGAATAGAAGAATAAAAATACACAGATCTTCATCTTTTTCCTGCTAAGAAACTTCAGAGTACAGAACTTCTTCTTCCTCCTTCTCGAGCAACAACAGTTTTCTGAGAACATCTTCAACACCTCCTCTCAGTCATTTGCTATAAAGAATCAGATCAAAAGAAAGAAGAAAAGCTCAAGAAGAAAGAAGAATATAGAAAGCTTATACAGATCTTCTTCTTCCTCAACAGCAGCAACCTCTTCCAAGAGAACTTAATTTCTTCTCTCAGTCTTTTGCTGCAAACATAGATCTTCAACAGAGCAACTATAATATGAAGAAATACTTCTCTCAGATTAATTAGCTACAGGAGGATCAAGTTTTTCAAAGAGAAAGCTCCAGCATTTTCAACTGTCAAACATCTTCAATCAGACAGAGGAGTCTTTCTACAACATCAAATCCACTAGAGTCTTCTCTATACATCTTGACAGAGAAGAACATCTAAACCCCTCTCCATTCCATTATGTACAGGGTTAATACTCCCTTCAAAGTGTAACCCACTGGTGGCAAGACACCTTATCAAAAAATTCTTGTGTGGTTTTTAAGCACCTTATCAAAAGCTTATCGGTGATTTGGGCACCTGATCAAACTCCCATTGCTGTGTGGACACCTTATCAAAAATCCCTTGGTATGAGGGCACCTGATCAAAACTCCTAGTGGATTCCTACCAAGGGTGGTAGAAGAGTAGTCGTACCCAGATTTATTGGGGAACTTATATAGCTCCTTGTGTCCTCTGTGATTGTTTATTTCTTTGTGTTGTGCTGTGTGATTTTATTTATTCTGTTTTTATTAAACACTCTGCTTACACATATATATAACACTATTTTTATTTCCGCAAACAAAACTAAGGGAAAAAGTTTTAAACTCTATTCACCCCCTCTAGAGTTAACTTAAGATCTAACCTCCACTTTCAATTGGTATCAGAGGGATGTTGATCTTATTTACAGGCTAACACCTGGATCACAAAGATCAATTAGATCTTAAATTATTTTAGAGTTTTTATTGTTTTTATTTTCTGTTAAAAACTCATGGCACAAAACAAGGAGTATTCAAGCACAAGACCTCCTATGTGCAATCTCAATAAGTTTGCATTGTGGAAAGCAAGGATTAGGCTTTATATGAACTCAATTGATGAAGAAATTTTTAATGTAATTTTGATAGGACCTCCAACACCCACAGCAGCAGCAAGTACTGAAACCACAACTGCAGCAACAAACAACACTACTGTCCAACCTCCTGAATGGACTGAAGCTCAGAAAAAGCAAAGAATTGCTGATGCAAAAACCATGAATATTCTGGCTCAAACAATGTCTGATGACATATTTCAGAAAGTGGTGAATTGCACCTCAGCTAGAGAGATATGGACCTCTCTTAACAATATGGTTGCAGGCTCTGTTGATGAAAGAAAGGACAGAAGATCTCACTTGATCTCTCTGTATGAGAACTTCAAGAAGGGTGAAGAAGAATCAGTTGCAGATATGTACACTAGATTAAGTGTAATCATAAGTGAACTCAGAGCACTGGACAAGGAAATCTTATTAACTGAGATCAATGACAAAATCCTAATGTGCTTCCCCAGCACTTGAGACTCTAGGATCTGGCCTATCAAGGAAGCCAGAAGTCTTAATGAGATAACTACTGAGACACTGCTAGGAAAGCTCAAATCCTATGAGCAACTCATCAAGACAAGGGAAGCTGAACAAGTCAGCACCTCCTCTTCAACAAAGAAGGACATGAATATTGCCTTCAAAGCTACAGAAGAAGAAGAAGGAAAGACTCCTGACAATGAGGAGTTGATGAGTCTGTTTGCAAAAAGATTCTATAAGATGGCAAGAAAAGATTTCAGGAAAAAGTCATCCAGAAGCCATGAAAAGCCAAGGTATGACCAAAACAATTCTACAGAAATTATTTGTTATGGTTGCAGGAAACCTGGACATATTGCACCAGACTGTCCAAAAAACTAGAAGAAAGAAAAGAAAAAGGACAAAGAAGAAAAAAGAAACTCCAGCAAGTCTTCCTCCACAAACACAAGAAGAAGGGAAGAGGATTTGTAGCAGAATCTTGGAGTGAAACTGAATCAGATCAGTCATCCAGCTCTTCAGATGATGAAGAAGAAACAAAAGAAAATGACCAATGTCTGATGGCCATTTATGACTTAGACAGTGAGTCAGGAAATGCTTCTTCATCCAGTGATGATGAAGATTATGAAGAAGAGAAGAACTTTTGCATGATGACAATCAATGCCTCAGCCAACAATTCTGATGAAGAGGAATCAGAATCAGAAGCAGAAACTGATGCAGAACAGGTAATATCTACCTTTGATTTTACTTCAGTTGAATTCAAAGCTGAATTCAAAGTCCTTTGCTCAGACTTAATTAAATCTGAGAAAGAAATAATCTCTCTCAGACTTAAGCTAGCAGAAATGAATCAAATTAGTGAAGAAAATATAAATCTTAAGAAAGATTTGGCTGCCTCTAGAGAACAAATTATTCTCATTGAGAATAAACTTTTTGAGGCTAAGGAATTTGAAGAATCCCTGAATGGGAGAAGCATCAAACTGATGGACATTACAAGAATAGTAAATGCTAGACTTAATAACAAACTAGGCTTGAGTGCTTCATCAAGTGAGCCACCTCTAATTAAGAAGAACATATTATCTACACCTATAAAATTCATCTCTGTTAAGAGCAAAGAGGTTGTAGATGAAAATAAAAACATTTCAAGTAAGACTGTCGAGAATAGCAGAATTCAGTAGAATTCGTCGAACGGAGCTCGACAAAATGCACCCATTTCGTCGAACGCAGCTCGACGAAATCTGAAAATAGATTTTCAGTATAGTCATTATATGAATGAGGCTCGACGATCTCAGCCAAATTCATTGAATAGAAACTATACAGCAAATCTGAACAATTCCTATTCTTCACATTCTAAGAATCCTTTCACTGAATGGATAATACCTCCAAGGAGATATCATCCACAAGGTTACAAGGACCAACCTGAAATGCCTTTTATTTCAGATTTTTGTGGTAATACAAAAAGACCCAAGGTAATCTGGGTCAAGAACAAATAGATTGTTTTCTTGTTTTTGTAGGTACACAACTGTCCAAGAATAAGTGAAAAATGGTATTTGGACAGTGGCTATTCAAAACATATGACAGGAAACAAGGCCAACCTGAACAACTACAAGGCAAAGCTTGGACCAAAAGTTATATTTGGAGACTCCAACTGTGGACAGACCAAAGGCTATGGAGAAGTCAAGGTTGGAGAAGTCACCTTCAAAGAGGTAGCTTATGTCAAGGGACAAAAGCACAACCTCATCAGCATAAGTCAATTATGTGATGAAGGATATCAGGTAACATTTAATAAATTGAAATGCCTTATTAAATCTGCTGATAATGTAATTGTTTTATCAGGTATTAGGCAAGGTAATATATATTTAGTGAATTTCAATTCATCTACTTCAGAAGTTTGTTTATTTAGTGATTTAAGCAAACCTAGTGAACTTTGGCATAAAAGATTAAGACCTGTAAACCTTAGGACCATTGCTAAAATATCTAAGGACAATCTTGTTAGAGGTTTACCTTTAGGTTCATACAAGAAAGAAGGTCTTTGTAGGGCATGTCAACTAGGAAAGCAAACTAAAAATAGTTGTAAATCATTGTCTAAAAGTGATTCACCTAGAATCATATATTTGCTACATATGGACCTTTTTGGACCTATAACAACAAAGAGTTTAGGGGGAAGTCTTACACTCTAGTTATTGTAGATGACTCCTCTAGATTCACTTGGGTGTTCTTTTTGAGAGAAAAGTCAGATAACTTTAAAGTTCTTACAGACTTTCTTAAGAGCATACAGATTGAGTACTCTACTGTAGTTGCATTGATTAGAAGTGATCATGGCACTGAGTTTGAGTCTCTTCTTATGCAAGAATTCTGTGAGAAGGAAGGTATCAGGCATTGCTTCTCAGCTCCTAAAACTCCTCAACAAAATGGGGTAGTTGAAAGGAAAAATAGAACTCTAATTAAATCAGCAAGAACATTGCTTGCAAATGCTAATTTGCCCCTATCTTTTTGGGCAGAGGATGTTAGCACAACAAATTATGTGCTGAATAGAAGTTTGATACAAAAACTTAAAGGAAAGACTCCTTATGAATTACTTAAAGGGAAGAAACCTAAAGTTAACTATTTTAGAGCATTTGGTTGTAAATGTTTCATTCACAATAATGATAAGAAATACCTTAGGAAATTTGAACCAAAATCTAATGAAGGAATTTTCCTAGGCTATTCACTAATCAGCAAAGCATATAGAATTTATAATAAATCTACTCTTAAAATAGAAGAATCTGTGCATGGCTCTTTTGATGAAACTAATATGTTTTACAAGAAGAAGATTTCTTCTACCATAGAAAATCTGCAGGTACCTACATTATGTGAGCAGCTAGATCAATTAGCTCTACATAAAGAAGGATTTCTGGATCCTGTACAGCAGAATTCTGAAGAGAGTGAAGAAGAAAATCACCCAGATTTTGCTGAAAATTCAGTACAGATAACATCAGAACATACTCCAACAGCTGAATAAATTCCTCAAGTGGAAATTATTGCTGAACCCACTCCAACTGTTGATCACATCACAGTTAGAGATCACCAAATATCCCAGATTTTTGGTGATATTTCAGCAGGTGTGCAAACAAGGAATCAAGTAAATCGGAATATGATGCACACTTGTTTTCTCTTTCAGATTGAACCTCAATCTCTACAAGATGCAGAACAAGATCCCAACTGGATCATTGCTATGCAAGAGGAACTCAATCAGTTTGAGACAAACAAAGTATGGGATTTGATTCCTAGACCAAAAGACCATTCAGTGATTGGCACCAAATGGGTCTACTGGAATAAGCTAGATGCAGATGGAAATATTGTGAGAAATAAAGCAAGATTGGTAGCCCAAGGATATTCACAGGAAGAAGGGATTGATTATGATCAGACCTTTGCTCCTGTTGCAAGACTTGAAGCAATCCGAATTTTTCTTGCATTTGCTGCATATAAGAAGTTCAAAGTTTATCAAATGGATGTAAAAAGTGCATTCCTGAATGGAGAAATCAAAGAAGAAGTCTATGTGGAACAACCACCAGGTTTCATCTCTCCAACTCATTCCTCTTTTGTATTTAAGCTTAAGAAAGCTCTTTATGGTCTCAAACAAGCTCCTAGAGCATGGTATGAGACTTTAACTAGTTTTCTTCTAGAGAATAAATTTTGTAGAGGCATAGTAGACAAAACATTATTTTTCAGGATACATAAAAATCAAACATTGCTAGTTCAAATATATGTAGATGATATCATATTTGGCTCTACTGATTCAAATTTATGCAAAAGATTTTCTAATTTAATGCAATCTAAATTTGAAATGAGTAGTATGGGTGAATTATCATACTTCCTTGGTCTTCAAGTGAAGCAAACCCCAAATGGAATCTTCATATCCCAATCTAAGTATGCTAAGGAATTAGTGAAAAGATTTGGTATGTCTGATTCTTCCACCATGAAAACACCCATGCCCTCTAATGTTGTTGTTGATAATGATGAATCAGGGAAACCTGTTGATTCAAAAGTATATAGAGCAATTGTTGGCTCTTTACTTTATTTAACAGCTAGTTGGCCTGATATAATGTTTGCTACATGTATTTGTGCTAGATTCCAAGTTAACCCCAAAGAATCTCATCTAATTTTAATAAAAAGGATTTTAAGATATATAAAGGGTTGTCCTAATCTAGGTCTCTGGTATCCAACAACATCTGAATTTGAATTAACTGGATTCTCAGATTCAGATTATGCTGGATGCAGAGTAGACAGGAAAAGCACATCAGGAACTTGTCAGTTTCTTGGTGATAGGCTTGTGTCTTGGTTTTGTAAGAAACAAACATCTGTGTCTACTTCAACAGCTGAAGCTGAATACATAGCTGCAGGCACTTGTTGCTCACAGATATTGTGGATACAAAATCAGCTCCTAGACTATGGTGTCAACTTAAATAATTCAATTATATTTTGTGACAATACTAGTGCAATATCTATAGCACAAAATCCAGTTCTCCATAGTAGGACTAAACACATAGAAATTAGACACCACTTCCTTAGGGATAATGTGGATAAAAACAAAATCTGCCTACAGTTCATTTCTACTGATTTGCAAAGAGCTGACATTTTCACCAAGCCCTTGGATGAAAAGAAACATATTTTCTTTATAAATCAGTTGGGCATGATAGATGGAGATTCAATCTGTTAAAAAATTAAGTTTTCTACTTACCCATCTCTTCATTAAATTGAAGTTTTTTATTTCAGCCTGTCATCATTAATAAATTGTTTTATTATAGCTGAATATCTACAGAATTGTTTCTCTTTCTAGTTCCCTTTGCACTTGATCTCTATTTTATTGTGCAGGAACAATAGCAATGACAATCTTGCATCCTTCCTACCTCCATCAAATGTCCCTTCTTCAAGGGGCCTAGCTTCAGGCCTTTCCTGAAACTAGGCAGGGGGAGAAATTTGTATGAACAAGCTCAATTTGATGTAGTGTTTTGCTCATGGGGAGTTGTTCTATAATTTAGGCAAGAGAGAAAGCTGAAGAACCTCGAGAACTCAGGGGGAGACACTCTCAGGGGGAGTTGCTGTTTGAAGAAAAGCTTGATAAAGCTTACAGCAGCTTGCTGATTACAGTTTGCTGTTTCAGAAAAGTATTCTGTAATTCAGATGCAGATATAGCTCAGAAAAAGAACTTTTTTATAGCAAATTCAATATCTGCTACATCATAGCTAATCAAAATTATAAAGCTGATCAAAAGTAGAAAGCAGATTGCAGATTCAGATTTCAGAATATATCTATATGCAGATTCAAAACATAGTTTTGAATTTTAAAAGGAGCAGCAGATAACACATTCAGAAATTAGATAAAGATTCAATTCAGAACAATACAGTTCAGTTCAGATCAGAATTCAGAACAACACAGATCAAACAAAATCAGAATTTCAGAATTCAGAAGTAGCAGAATTCAGAAAAATCAAGGTTCTGATTGTACTTTCATTTCTGTTTTTATTGAAATGTATTTTCAAAACTCAGAGCACTATTCATTTTATATCTGATAAAATATTTAAATAATATCACATATATTCATGCTCTGTTGTTTTTGATGTTTTAGCATTTGTTTATTTTCAACTTTTGTCAAATAGTGTCCTAACCCAAATAGGGGGAGATTGTTGGAACAACCCAATTTGTGATTTGGGCTAGGATTACTATATGTTAACTAAGGACAAGTTGACCCCAATGTATAGTTTATGGGTCAAGTGTTTAGGAGGAGTTTTGGCTGTTAGAACTAGAAATTTCATTCAATTTCTGCGTTCAACAAATGGCTAGCTGCGTTCGACAAATGGCTATCGGCGTTCGACAAATGGCAAGCTTTCTGCGTGTAAGATCCCCCTCCCGGAACACACAACACGGCCGAGGGGAATCTTATGCCCAGGACAGCCGCCTTGCGGAAGCGCTAGCACACGAGCTAGCCTCCCCCACAAGACACCTATCCTGCCGGCTAAACCAACTACACAGTGCCAACCCATCAATGAAAGAAAGTATTAAAAACCAAAGATTCACAATAAGTAATAATGTCCAAATCAGAGTATAAGAAAGATAGAAAGCTACACAAGCTCCTGCAAATCATCAGAGTAATCAGCTAAATGCCCCAAGGGCTACATCTCAAAACACTCACCCGCCTCTGTCACTAATGGCAGCTAAGGTACCATAAACCCCAGCCCTGCACACCTGACCCGGCTGGCCTCCGGTGCTGAACGCTGCTACACATCTGAATGTGCTCCTAAAAAGAGGGAGGTAGCAACCGTTAGCCATAAAGACTAAGTGGCTTCCCATCCGCTCCCCCGGCGACTCCAAGGCACCGGGCGGAAGGAAGGGAAGAAAAGCTGCAATATAACAGTAATATATACAAAGCAGGTGACGGGGAAAGAAAACTAGTATATACACAAATTCTAAGCTACACAAGTGTAAAAGGGGCTAATCTAATCATGTATAAGCAGGAGTATAATAAAGGTGTACATCAGTAAATAAACAGTAAGTAAAGCAGGTAAAGCAAGGCAGTAAGAACAGTAGCGATAAGTAATCAATCTCGTACCCTAACTTATATGAATGCCCATACAAAATTATAAGTTAGGATTTCCAGGAATTATAACTCATCATATAAAAGAGCCCATACTAATTTATATGATGAGGATCTGCAAGTGCGTATGCTATGCTTATGCTATGAATGATTTATGCAATGAACTCACACACGACTCTATGCGCATAGACCTTTGTAGTTCCCTCTGTTTGAAAGGAAGCCAACCTCTCGGGTACCAACCGCTGTGACACACGGTGGTAGCGGACCGGGCTGTCCACTCCTAGGAGGGTATACACTCTACCAGGCCTAGACCGCACGTACGCCTCGACGCTAAACAACCGCGGAGCTCTGCGTACTCTTTGCTGGAGTCCACCAGACTGTGAGCCAAGTGAGAGGTGTCTTTGGGGAACTATCGTCCCGACACGCAGCCAAGCTGGCCCCTTAGACCCCTACACACCCGCTAAGTCAACGTACCGCGGTCGGAGTGACGACCTGCCTAGTACCGAAGACCTGCCACATTTATCCAAGAACTAACGTGGCTATCCTCCCCTCGAGCCTCCAGCTCGTCCAACCCAGTATACCACACGCTTGCCACTCCCTAACTGGGAGGAGATACATAAAACCAATCTTACCCTACTATGGCTACTCTTGCCTACTTTAAATGTTATTGGAGTTTAGGGTTAATCTTGGACTTCCCGAGGTATACCCGGTGAAGGGCTCTCAACGGTACTAGGGAATGTGATGGGATGTATCCCAAATTCCTCTATCTAAAGATATTTAATTTAGTTGGTGGATGTATTTCACTTCGCATTTCGTGTTGCTCTAATAGTTAAGTGGATTTAGACTTCGACTCCCACTTTGCCCAATTGGGCTAAGCGCAGCTCGCACTTAACTTTAACTCTTGACTTGGCCTTAACCTGACCTTAAGTGGTAGCCCCTCACGGGTTTAAAGGATAAATCCGATCTCCTAATGCTACGCTCCAAGTTTCTCCCAAGTCTCATGGGGTTTAGAAGGTCTAAGCTCAAAACTCAATTTTTGCTAAACCTAGACCACTCAGGCGAACTATATTTACCCCAAAGGTGGAACCCTCAAAATATTTATCCTCATGATCTGATATAATTATCATCGGTTCCCACTAACCTACGCAGGTCATGATCCAAAATTCATCATTTCCTCTGTCAAATTGGTCATTAATAATATCTGTCTAATTATGTGACACATGCTAAATTACATATGAAGTATAAATTATATAAGTCCATATCGTCCAATAAAATCACCAGAGATATGTAATGTTAATTTAAATTAATGGACAAGATTCATAATCCTCTAAGGTGTTTTAGCATGTTATTTAATAGTTGAACATAATTACCAAAATGTCACTATACCTGTTAAGTCCTAAAATAATCATCCCAAAATTTTAAGGAAAATTACACTGTGGCTCATAAGACTGAAATAAACATCTAACCATAATTTTAGAATTTCCAAGGTGATTTAGCCGTATTTAATTCATTAATTCACAAGGTGCTAAAATCATATTTCTAAAATCACTGTCACCGTGCCTCATCATCTATAACATGATTCATATATAACCTTAGCTCAATCAAGCTTCCGAATCAGTACCTATATCACAATTAAATTACTAAATAAATGATCAATAACTTTGAAACTACACATCCAAAAATTACAAAACTTCACAGGGGGTATGTAATCATGTTATTAATTACTCCACCAATTTCATGAGCATCGAAGTAACATATTGCAAGACATTCAAAATATACTATAATCACATGTGTTATGACACAATTCTGTAAATCTGATATTCTAGAAGCTACACTCATCCAAAAATTATGATTAACCCTAATATGGGAATCTAAGAACGAGAGCTACAACTTTTATGTTATCATAAAACCCAGGACCTAAAGCTTCATACCCAAAATCAGTGTTGAATGCAATTGTACAAACCTGGGCAGAAATCAGAGAACTAAAACAAGGTTTAGTTTTCTGGACAGTCCACTCGACTGGACTTTTAGAGAGCTACAGGTCACCCCAGAAAACGTGTAACCTATCGTTGGAAAGCTCTTTTCAAGGGCTACTACTTTCATGTTGAGCCCGAATCTAATTCCAGTGGGGTCAAGCCTAAAAATTGGCTTGAACCCAGCTGCGCACAATTCTCCTTAATAACCAAGAGCAAGTTATGAATTGAATCTGATTTAACAGGGAGCTTTCATCACATCTATCCACAGTTATATAATTAGCAACCCTAATTAATCAGGGCGTTATTCCCCATCTTTCCCAGACAATTATTACATAATCAAAACTATGTTTAACGGAGCTTCATTTTATTCTCTTCCCCAAACATGAACTAAATGTATATATATACAATTGAAATCCATTCAACATGAAGCTTATTTCTCAACCCCAAATCAACAGGGAACTTATTTATATTATCATCCCAAATGCCTAATGAACATATATATATATAAAATTGAAATTCCATCTAACAGGGAACTATTTCCCAAGCAGCTACAAGTCATATATATATATATATATATTTATATATATATATATATGTATATATATAATCGAAATCTCAATTACAGGTAACTAATTAATGAAATCTCATATGAAAGTTTGGGGCAGCCACCTTCACTCCTCCCATGCACCCTCACGAGGCCTCCGATTATCATGAAACCAACGTCCCACGTTCGTATTGAAGCGGGGAGTCGATTGGGGGCATTTTTGCGGCGAACGACGCCCTACGACGAAAAATCCTAACGCGGCCTTTTTCCTACGGAGCTTCATCACGCTCGAAAATCGACTCAATTGAGTTCGATATCTCGCCTAGCGGATCTAAGAAAACTAGCACCAAGGGAGAGGGGAGGAAGTCACTTGATTTTCGTGCATGCTACCCAATAGCCGCGATGACGGCATTTGCGCGCCGCTTCCGATTCATGGCCGGATCTCGCCGATCCGGATCTCGTTGATCTGAGCCTCGCCACACGTCGCCGAAGTAGAGTCAACCCCTCGAGTGGGCTGTTTTGGTTTGGAGAGCGAGAGCTCGCTGTTTTGGGTCTTCGAAAGAGGAGATCTTGCCAAAGACGAAGAAGAGAGGAGCTCCATCTCAGATCTAGAGCTAGCTCACCGGAGTGGTGAAGGGGCTGCGGCGGTTTGAAGAGAGCTCGCCGGAAAAGAAGGAGCTCGGATCGGAGGTGAAGAAGGAGAGCTCAACTTGCTGGAGAGGGGGAGAGCAGTTTTCGGCCATGGAGGAGCTCGGTTTGCCGGAAAGGAGGGTGTTGGCGGTTTTGCTGGAGGAAACGACGAGGCTTGGAGGAGGCTCACCGGAGCTTGGGCTTCGTCGGAGGAGGTAGAGAGAGGAAAGCTCTCGGTGGTTGGTCGGAGGTGGGGCGCTAGCTGGAGAAGAGGCCGCCGGAGATGGGAGGAGAGGAGAGGGGCGAACTTGAGGTGGTCGGCCATGGATCTTGCCGAGGGAGGAGGTGCATCGGAGGAGGAAGAGGAGAGGTGGTCGGCCGTGAGGAGAGCTGCGCCGGAGCCGTGAGGTGAAGGAGGGGTCGCCGGAGCTGTGGCCGAGGGAGGAGGTAGATCGGATCTGGAGGGGAAGGGGTTTGACGGCGCAAGGCACGTGAGGAGGGGAGATCGGGTATATATCTAACCTAACTTAAAACATACGTATATATATATAATATAAGATTATTATTATTATTATTAATATTATTATCATTTCTATCATTAATAATGGATTCAAAGTCTCGTATCTCGCTCTATAGGGCTCGGAAATTGCCCCGGACGGGCTCGTTACGACCGTCTCGCCGACACGCATCCACCAGGATGATCCGAGATCAATTCCGAGTCCGTTTGCTCATTTTATGCCTGACGGAGCGTTTACGGCCTAATAAACGTAAACGTCAAAACTCATTTAAACGACGTCGGAATCGCAAACAGATAAATTTGTTGAATTCATACTAACGTTACGAGTCTAACAAGACTGATTGGGGTCAATTGCGAGGTTGCTTGGTCCATTTCACCATTTTGGATAAATATGCTATTCGCAGACCACATTAATAAAATCGCCGATTCTCATCAGAATCAAGCGCAGACAGTTTTGTTGAACTCGTATAGGCTTCACGAGTCTAGCAAAACTGACTGGGGTGAATACCGAGGCCGTTTGCTCGATTTCACCGCTTTGGATAAATAGGTTACTTAGAGTCGCGTCGACGCGACTAATTCTCTGTTCCACATCGGAATTGAGTGCAGTCGACTTCGTTTGACTGGTATCAACTTTACGAGTCTAACAAAATCAACTACGGCCGATTATGCGGTCATTTGCACAATAGTCATATTTGAGGCGTCGCGTAGCTCAAGGCGACTGTTTTGGTCGACTTCATATATACGCTATTTGAACACCATGACATTTGAGCTAACGTACGCACTATAATTCCTTCGAGGCGGTACGCCTCCTTCGAGTTTTATCGCTCAAGTTATGCTCTCCGGGCGGCTCGGATCCCGATACAGCAACCATCGGGACAAAGAATAGAACTGGTACTCGCCGCATTCGTCGAGTGCACTTCCCCGGCTCAGTTGCAAGCCTGGCCCTCAGTACACCCCGAGCCCGAGTCAACTCGCGTGACTCAAAAGCGCGCACAAGGGGTCTAGCTCGAATCGGGATGTTACAAATCCAATAAACGAAGAAATAATTTCGTCCCCGAAATTTTAGGTTGAGGCTATGAGGATTTTCTGAACGAGAGTAAAACATACTCATCATATTCATTCATGGGCACTTCGTCCATAATAATTTCAAGCTTATATATGCATTCTCAATTGTTGCGATTTACACATAGGAACTAGATTGCATGCGCACTCTTGCCCTGTGAAGTCACACGAACTAATAATGACACACACTATTTCAAAAACCACTACATCAGTCTAACTGCTTATGTTGTGATCCAATCTCAAGCACACAACATACAAGGAAACGTTTAGCAAGGACTTGGTGTGAACGGCATCAAGCAGGCTATTTATATATAAACCACGATACAACAGGCTACCGCTACCAACATCTATCGCTGTACAGGTTTCATGAACCAACCAAAACTGCCAAACCACTAACTCATTCACACCTTGTATGCTGGACCTCCAAAACACTAGATCCCTACTGCAAGTGCCATCGATGGTTGCCCCGCATCTATATTGACTGCCATGAGTCTCCAACACACATCCTCGGTAATTTTATTTGGTTTACAATATCGTTATATATGTACGCAAACCAGTGCATAGACACCACTGTTGTGAATTTGATAACTTAACAACCACGTTGTACCACCTTAGCACTATGAGTGCTACGATTTAAACCAATTATCCTAAATATGTCACTTTTAAGCACACCTCTTTGATCAACAATCAAATACAACTCCAACTCAACAAATTTCAAGGCGTCCCCCAAAATTTGTCGCGCGGTCGTCGGATCGACCATTGATCACTGAGAGGCACTACAACACTATCAAGAGGATTCAAGATTTTACATAACTACACCCATGAGGTTCTAACGATGGAACTCGTGCTACCAGAACCCAAAGACTACCACCAAATCCTTTCCATCACATTGGGACAACATCGCATCCTTCACATAGTATTAACATACATCTAAATCACGCTAAATTTTACTCAACGTCACCCCAAAGATCCTAATTGGCACTCAGCAGGGCGTGTTCATATCCTCAATTACCCAGCTATATGATTTATCCAGGGGTTCATGTATGAAAATCCGACAACCTCGGTGTATTTCCCAAAAGGTTTTAGATCGCCATTTCTCCTTGGTCCACTTCTCTGCATAACCTTCGATCAGAGCAAAGACATAACCATCCTTTAGGTACTCACATCTGTTATTCTGGTAGGGGACTCAACGCAATCCAAAACTTGGTGTTTAACCATCCACCTTGCCTAAAATGACTCATTCATCAAGGTGTACCTAATTCTAATATCGCCGACCTGTAACGACTTAGATGAGAAAACCTCATTATAGCAAGGCTAAGCGAAGCAGTCTGCAAAGATTTTTAACTCCCGGTGAAACCTCAGTTGGTCCATTAGATAGGCCAATAAACGAAGAAATAGGATTAGCCCCCATACATTTTTGGGCTAAATTTCTTCCACCGCTCATATGGTACCTTCATCACACGAATGGGCACAAACCTTAGGGGCATATCTTCCTCGACTTAGAGTTCTTACCCTATAGATCCCCGTATCGACGCGCTTATATACTAGCCGTGATGATTTTCCCTCGACACGAGTTATGCAGACTACCAAAAGTAGGGCATACTTCACAATGTGATAAACTAAATCAAATCCATTACAAGCGCCCTACCATTCCTGCCAACGACCATCCATGGCATGCATGTTTATTTTATACAAACTCTTAGGATTTTAAATCATCAATCAAGTCATATTAATATTGTTGACTCCACCGCCTAACACTTATTAATCTTTCGATGTCAAGTAATTACAACACTAAAGGAAACGTTCACCGAGAATTTCCAAACTCAAGGGTAGTTGATCATCATACCCGCAATGCATGCACAAATTTCATTAACTTCCCAGTTATAATGTTATCACAACATAGCTGCATATTTACTACTCTCCTCGTTACTTAACCACATAATCTTAGAACAATATAAAGAAAATGATCATCTTCAAAAAATGTTTTTCCTCTCTTATTCCGCTAATAAAATTCCTATCAACCCAAACATGGCCTTAGCAGTCTGCTTTGCTTATGGTGAATTAACTTCTCAAGGATCAAAACTTCCAATGTCAAAAATTACAAAGGTTCTAACTCCTCAAGGGATCCATGACGGTAGATAACTAGCCCAATAAACGAAGAGATTAGCCTCCATATCTCTTCGATTGAGTTTCTTCCGCCACCAATATAACACATTCGTCCCAACATGAGCCTTCTTTGGATCCGAATTCTTATCGTATCGTCTCCATATGAAACCTTCTACATAAATAGAAGTGTGAGGTATCCACGTAGAGTATAAAAGACATGCTTGGTGGTCTCTCACTAAGCTGGTAATAGACTACAAGCACCACGCTCGTTGAAATTGGCCTAATTTTTTTTGTAAGGTGATAATATTACTCCATATCTAGGGTAGAAATCTCAGGGTGTGAGTCTCCAGCATTTACACTTACGCTAAACTCTTCCCTTAGTCACTCAAGGTCACTTATTGCTTAGCCCAATCATCCCCAAGATCCGTATAAGTCTAGGATACGTCACGACCTATCCTGCTAAGTCGACTAAAATGGTATCCTAGTTAGGTTGGCACTTTCTATAGGAAAAAACGGACATACTTATTGTGAATTACACATGGGCACACCACCGCTTCCGCTGCATCAGTTTGTCCTCAAACTGATCTAGCTAGCAGGGGTGGCCTAGTGGTCTAATGGACTTCTTTATCTCAGGATCGTTGCAAGCTGATGCCATTTGTAAGATCCCCCTCCCGGAACACACAACACGGCCGAGGGGAATCTTATGCCCAGGACAGCCGCCTTGTGGAAGCGCTAGCACACGAGCTAGCCTCCCCCACAAGACGCCTATCCTGCCGGCTAAACCAACTACACAGCGCCAACCCATCAATGAAAGAAAGTATTAAAAACCAAAGATTCACAATAAGTAATAATGTCCAAATCAGAGTATAAGAAAGACAGAAAGCTACACAAGCTCCTGCAAATCATCAGAGTAATCAGCTAAATGCCCCAAGGGCTACATCTCAAAACACTCACCCGCCTCTGTCACTAATGGCAGCTAAGGTACCATAAACCCCAGCCCTGCATACCTGACCCGGCTGGCCTCCGGTGCTGAACGCTGCTACACATCTGAATGTGCTCCTAAAAAGAGGGAGGTAGCAACCGTTAGTCATAAAGACTAAGTGGCTTCCCATCCGCTCCCCCCGACGACTCCAAGGCACCGGGCGGAAGGAATGGAAGAAAAGCTGCAATATAACAGTAATATATACAAAGCAGGTGACGGGGAAAGAAAACTAGTATATACACAAATTCTAAGCTACACAAGTGTAAAAGGGGCTAATCTAATCATGTATAAGCAGGAGTATAATAAAGGTGTACATCAGTAAATAAACAGTAAGTAAAGCAAGGCAGTAAGAACAGTAGCGATAAGTAATCAATCTCGTACCCTAACTTATATGAATGCCCATACAAACATATAAGTTAGGATTTCTAGGAATTATAACTCATCATATAAAAGAGCCCATACTAATTTATATGATGAGGATCTGCAAGTGCGTATGCTATGCTTATGCTATGAATGATTTATGCAATGAACTCACACACGACTCTATGCGCATAGACCTTTATAGTTCCCTCTGTTTGAAAGGAATCCAACCTCTCGGGTACCAACCGCTTTGACACACGGTGGTAGCGGACCGGGCTGTCCACTCCTAGGCGGGTATACACTCTACCAGGCGTAGACCGCACGTACGCCTCGACGCTAAACAACCGCGGAGCTCTGCGTACTCTTTGCTGGAGTCCACCAGACTGTGAGCCAAGTGAGAGGTGTTTTCGGGGAACTGTCATCCCGACACGCAGCCAAGCTGGCCCCTTAGACCCCTACACACCCGCTAAGTCAACGTACCGCGGTCGGAGTGACGACCTGCCTAGTACCGAAGACCTGCCACATTTATCCAAGAACTAACGGGGCTATCCTCCCCTTGAGCCTCCAGCTCGTCCAACCCAGTATACCACACGCTTGCCACTCCCTCACTGGGAGGAGATACATAAAACCAATCTTACCCTACTATGGCTACTCTTGCCTACTTTAAATGTTATTGCAGTTTAGGGTTAATCTTGGACTTCCCGAGGTATACCCGGTGAAGGGCTCTCAACGGTACTAGGGAATGTGATGGGATGTATCCCAAATTCCTCTATCTAAAGATATTTAATTTAGTTGGTGGGTGTATTTCACTTCGCATTTCGTGTTGCTCTAATAGTTAAGTGGATTTAGACTTCGACTCCCACTTTGCCCAATTGGGCTAAGCGCAGCTCGCACTTAACTTTAACTCTTGACTTGGCCTTAACCTGACCTTAAGTGGTAGCCCCTCACGGGTTTAAAGGATAAATACGATCTCCTAATG
The DNA here is from genome assembly GCA_033032865.1 of Dactylorhiza incarnata. NCBI lineage: Eukaryota > Viridiplantae > Streptophyta > Magnoliopsida > Asparagales > Orchidaceae > Dactylorhiza > Dactylorhiza incarnata. The sequence continues at coordinate 1,055,547 of JAWHQI010000012.1, read as the reverse complement.
CTACGCTCCAAGTTTCTCCCAAGTCTCATGGGGTTTAGAAGGTCTAAGCTCAAAACTCAATTTTTGCTAAACCTAGACCACTCAGGCGAACTATATTTACCCCAAAGGTGGAACCCTCAAAATATTTATCCTCATGATCTGATATAATTAACATCGGTTCCCACTAACCTACGCAGGTCATGATCCAAAATTCATCATTTCCTCTGTCAAATTGGTCATTAATAATATCTGTCTAATTATGTGACACATGCTAAATTACATATGAAGTATAAATTATATAAGTCCATATCGTCCAATAAAATCACTAGAGATATGTAATGTTAATTTAAGTTAATGGACAAGATTCATAATCCTCTAAGGTGATTTAGCATGTTATTTAATAGTTGAACATAATTACCAAAATGTCACTATACCTGTTAAGTCCTAAAATAATCATCCCAAAATTTTAAGGAAAATTACACCGTGGCTCATAAGACTGAAATAAACATCTAACCATAATTTTAGAATTTCCAAGGTGATTTAGCCGTATTTAATTCATTAATTCACAAGGTGCTAAAATCATATTTCTAAAATCACTGTCACCGTGCCTCATCATCTATAACATGATTCATATATAACCTTAGCTCAATCAAGCTTCCGAATCAGTACCTATATCACAATTAAATTACTAAATAAATGATCAATAACTTTGAAACTACACATCCAAAAATTACAAAACTTCACAGGGGGTATGTAATCATGTTATTAATTACTCCACCAATTTCATGAGCATCGAAGTAACATATTGCAAGACATTCAAAATATACTATAATCACATGTGTTATGACACAATTCTGTAAATCTGATATTCTAGAAGCTACACTCATCCAAAAATTATGATTAACCCTAATATGGGAATCTAAGAACGAGAGCTACAACTTTTATGTTACCATAAAACCCAGGACCTAAGGCTTCATACCCAAAATCAGTGTTGAATGCAATTGTACAAACCTGGGAAGAAATCAGAGAACTAAAACAAGGTTTAGTTTTCTGGACAGTCCACTCGACTGGACTTTTAGAGAGCTACAGGTCACCCCAGAAAACGTGTAACCTATCGTTGGAAAGCTCTTTTCAAGGGCTACTACTTTCATGTTGAGCCCGAATCTAATTCCAGTGGGGTCAAGCCTAAAAATTGGCTTGAACCCAGCTGCGCACAATTCTCCTTAATAACCAAGAGCAAGTTATGAATTGAATCTGATTTAACAGGGAGCTTTCATCACATCTATCCACAGTTATATAATTAGCAACCCTAATTAATCAGGGCGTTATTCCCCATCTTTCCCAGACAATTATTACATAATCAAAACTATGTTTAACAGAGCTTCATTTTATTCTCTTCCCCAAACATGAACTAAATGTATATATATATACAATTGAAATCCATTCAATAGGAAGCTTATTTCTCAACCCCAAATCAACAGGGAACTAATTTCTATTATCATCCCAAATGCCTAATGAACATATATATATATATATATATAATTGAAATTCCATCTAACAGGGAACTATTTCCCAAGCAGCTACAAGTCATATATATATATATATTTATATATATATATATGTATATATATAATCGAAATCTCAATTACAGGTAACTAATTAATGAAATCTCATATGAAAGTTTGGGGCAGCCACCTTCACTCCTCCCATGCACCCTCACGAGGCCTCCGATTATCACGAAACCAACGTCCCACGTTCGTATTGAAGAGGGGAGTCGATTGGGGGCATTTTCGCGGCGAACGACGCCATACGGCGAAAAACCCTAACGCGGCCTTTTTCCTACGGAGCTTCATCACGCTCGCAAATCGACTCAATTGAGTTCGATATCTCGCCTAGCGGATCTAAGAAAACTAGCACCAAGGGAGAGGGGAGGAAGTCACCTGATTTCTGTGCATGCTACCCAATAGCCGCGATGACAGCATTTGCGCGCCGCTTCCGATTCATGGCCGTATCTCGCCGATCCGGATCTCGTTGATCTGAGCCTCGCCACACGTCGCCGAAGTAGAGTCAACCCCTCGAGTGGGTTGTTTTGGTTTGGAGAGCGAGAGCTCGCTGTTTTGGGTCTTCGAAAGAGGAGATCTTGCCAAAGACGAAGAAGAGAGGAGCTCCATCTCAGATCTAGAGCTAGCTCACTGGAGTGGTGAAGGGGCTGCGAGGGTTTGAAGAGAGCTCGCCGGAAAAGAAGGAGCTCGGATCGGAGGTGAAGAAGGAGAGCTCAACTTGCTGGAGAGGGGGAGAGCAGTTTTTGGCCATGGAGGAGCTCGGTTTGCCGGAAAGGAGGGTGTTGGCGGTTTTGCTGGAGGAAACGACGAGGCTTGGAGGAAGCTCACCGGAGCTTGGGCTTCGTCGGAGGAGGTAGAGAGAGGAAAGCTCTCGGTGGTTGGTCGGAGGTGGGGCGCTAGCTGGAGAAGAGGCCGCCGGAGATGGGAGGAGAGGAGAGGGGCGAACTTGAGGTGGTCGGCCATGGATCTTGCCGAGGGAGGAGGTGCATCGGAGGAGGAAGAGGAGAGGTGGTCGGCCGTGAGGAGAGCTGCGCCGGAGCCGTGAGGTGAAGGAGGGGTCGCCGGAGCTGTGGCCGAGGGAGGAGGTAGATCGGATCTGGAGGGGAAGGGGTTTGACGGCGCAAGGCACGTGAGGAGGGGAGATCGGGTATATATCTAACCTAACTTAAAACATACGTATATATATATAATATAAGATTATTATTATTATTATTAATATTATTATCATTTCTATCATTAATAATGGATTCAAAGTCTCGTATCTCGCTCTATAGGGCTCGGAAATTGCCCCAGACGGGCTCGTTACGACCGTCTCGCCGACACGCATCCACCAGGATGATCCGAGATCAATTCCGAGTCCGTTTGCTCATTTTATGCCTGACGGAGCGTTTACGGCCTAATAAACGTAAACGTCAAAACTCATTTAAACGACGTCGGAATCGCAAACAGATAAATTTGTTGAATTCATACTATCGTTACGAGTCTAACAAGACTGATTGGGGTCAATTGCGAGGTTGCTTGGTCCATTTCACCATTTTGGATAAATATGCTACTCGCAGACCACATTAATAAAATCGCCGATTCTCATCAGAATCAAGCGCAGACAGTTTTGTTGAACTCGTATAGGCTTCACGAGTCTAGCAAAACTGACTAGGGTGAATACCGAGGCCGTTTGCTCGATTTCACCGCTTTGGATAAATAGGTTACTTAGAGTCGTGTCGACGCGACTAATTCTCCGATACACATCGGAATTGAGTGCAGTCGACTTCGTTTGACTGGTATCAACTTTACGAGTCTAACAAAATCAATTAAGGCCGATTATGCGGTCATTTGCACAATAGTCATTTTTGAGGCGTCGCGTAGCTCAAGGCGACTGTTTTGGTCGACTTCATATATACGCTATTTGAACACCATGACATTTGAGCTAGCGTACGCACTATAATTCCTTCGAGGCGGTACGCCTCCTTCGAGTTTTATCGCTCAAGTTATGCTCTCCGGGCGGCTCGGATCCCGATACAGCAACCATCGGGACAAAGAATAGAACTGGTACTCGCCGCATTCGTCGAGTGCACTTCCCCGACTCAGTTGCAAGCCTGGCCCTCAGTACACCCCGAGCCCGAGTCAACTCGCGTGACTCAAAAGCGCGCACAAGGGGTCTAGCTCGAATCGGGATGTTACACTGCGTTCGATGAATAGACTTATTTCTCAGCAGTCGACGATTTTATCCAGGCTCAGCAATCGACGAATCCATCCGTTCGACGAACTCCAACCTGCGTTCGACGAAAGTTCTCACAGCTCAACAAAATTAATTCATCCAGCAATATTTATTTGAGGTCGATGAAGTAAATGTTGCGTTCGACGAAAATCTTGAGGTCGACGAATCTGAGATCGAAAAATTTTATTCAGATCGAAGAAAACATTGTTTAAGTACAGATTAATTTCAGAATATTATATTTACTCATTCTCTGAACTCAGATCGACGACAGCAACAACTCTTTTCTTCAGATCAATTAAGGAAATATATTTCCTTTATTATTTAAGTTATAGCCGTTGACTTTTCCAGCAGAAAAGGAAAAAATCATGAAAAAGGAAAGAAATTATGGCGTGCAGCTGTACAGTTCCCAGAAATATGCTTTAAGAATAATATATTCGTTAATATAAGGGATTTGCATTTAATAGCTGTCAGATATTTGAAAAGGCAGAAGATATACATCAGATTATATACAAGCTTACACGATAGATCAAATACAACATTCTTTACATATTTGCTGTACAAAGATCGACAGAAAAGGAAGAGAAAGAAATACAGGAAGAATAGAAGAATAAAAATACACAGATCTTCATCTTTTTCCTGCTAAGAAACTCCAGAGTACAGAAATTCTTCTTCCTCCTTCTCGAGCAACAACAGTTTTCTAAGAACATCTTCAACACCTCCTCTCAGTCATTTGCTGTAAAGAATCAGATCAAAAGAAAGAAGAAAAGCTCAGGAAGAAAGAAGAATATAGAAAGCTTATACAGATCTTCTTTTTCCTCAACAGCAGCAACCTCTTCCAACTGAGAACTTAATTTCTTCTCTCAGTCTTTTGCTGCAAACATAGATCTTCAACAGAGCAACTATAATCTGAAGAAATACTTTTGTCAGATTAATTAGCTACAGGAGGATCAAGTTTTTCAAAGAGAAAGCTCCAACATTTTCAACTGTCAAACATCTTCAATCAGACAGAGGAGTCTTTCTACAACATCAAATCCACTAGAGTCTTCTCTATACATCTTGACAGAGAAGAACATCTAAACCCCTCTCCATTCCATTATGTACAGGGTTAATACTCCCTTCAAAAGTGTAACCCACTGGTGGCAAGACACCTTATCAAAAAATTCTTGTGTGGTTTCTAAGCACCTTATCAAAAGCTTATCTGTGATTTGGGCACCTGATCAAACTCCCATTGGTGTGTGGACACCTTATCAAAAATCCCTTGGTGTGAGGGCACCTGATCAAAACTCCTAGGGATTTCCTACCAAGGGTGGTAGAAGAGTAGACATACCAAGATTTATTGGGGAACTACTATAGCTCCTTCTGTCCTCTATGATTGTTTATTTCTTTGTGCTGTGCTGTGTGATTTTATTTATTCTTTTTTTATTAAACACTCTGCTTACACACATATATATATATATATATAACACTATTTTTAATTCCGCAAACAAAACTAAGGGAAAAAGTTTTAAACTCTATTCACCCCCCTCTAGAGTTAACTTAAGATCTAACCTCCACTTTCAAAGGCGTTTCGCGAATTCGACGACTCAAGAAATTGAGTCCAAGATATTTGGGTCCGTTTAAGGTTACAAAGCGCATAGGCGAAGCAGCCTATCGGTTGGCGTTGTCCGTAGAGCTAAGCGGATTACATGATGTGTTTCATATTTCGGTGCTGAGGAAAGCTTTGGTGGAGCCGGAGGATGTGGTTGAGTCTTCTACAGTTCCTGTAACCGAAGATCTGAGGACGATAGTTCGTCTGATTTGTGTGGAGGATTCTGAAGTCCGGCGGTTGCGAAACAAAGAGGTCAAGCTGGTGAAAGTGCGTTGGGATAATTGCGGACGAGACGAGTTCTCGTGGGAGCAAGACCAAACAATGCGGGACAACTTTCTGAATCTATTCGTTTCAGGTATGTGTGTTAGTGGTGCTTTTGCTAACGTTTTAAATTTCGAGGACGAAATTCTTTTAAGGGGGTGGATTTGTAACACCCCAGGCTTCGCTTAGCCTACTTCTCGAGAAACACGAGAAACAGCTATTTCTCTAGAAGGGCAGGCTCAAGCTACTTCTCGAGAAACAACTATTTCTCGAGAAGTGAAGGCTCAAGCTACTTCTCGAGAAACGACTATTTCTCGAGAAGTGAAGGCTCAAGCTACTTCTCGAGAAACAGCTATTTCTTGAGAAGTGAAGGCAGTGAGTTCGTCGAACGTAGTTCGACGAACAAACAGGCGCTAGAGTTCTCAGGAAGTGAAGGCGCTAGAGTTCGTCGAACCGCTGGCGCTGGAGTTCGCCGAAGCGTGTTCGTCGAACTGAGTTCGACGAACCGCTGGAGCTGGAGTTCACCGAAGCGAGTTCCTTGAACTTAGTTCGACAAACCGCTGGCGCTGGAGTTCGCCGAAGCGAGTTTGTCGAACTGAGTTTGACAAACCGCTGGCGCTGGAGTCCGTTCGACGAACAGTTCATGCTGAGTTCGACGAAGCGCAGGCACGAACGTAAGCAGCGTTCCTGGATGTTCGTTATGATTGAATCTTGATCCTATGGTCTAGATGAGTGCGTCCTAAGGTCTTATTTAGGGCATAGAGTCCTTTTTTCTGGCCTCGGGCAATCCATTGTGTTGTTGGAGGCGTAGAAGAGAGGAAGGGTTTGGAGGAAGTAGAGGGCTAGATCCGCCATGTTGGAGCACCGAAGCTCCGTTCGCCGATCCGAGACCAGATCCGTGGAGAGGACTAGAAGGCGCTTCTTTCTATCCGTGCCTTTCAACTGATCCATGGCGAGGAAGAGAACTCTTAGAGTAACGACATCTCTCCTCCTGGTTTTAGGATGCGTGCATGGCATCTATGCCTTTACTTTCCTTTTTCTGAAATTTATGGCACCAGATATCTCAAATGATAGGGGTTTGGGTCGCCTTGGTTCAAGAAGAACCATCGGGTTGATTGAGTCCATCCCCGACATGATTTGCACTAGAGATCCGCTCCGTTAGTGGATTAGGCATTCTGTGTGAAGCCGAAATCGTGACCGGTGGTCTGTTTTGGTGATGTTGCTTAGCGTGCATTTTAGAGATTTTGCTAGAAATCCGATGACGGCGAAAACGTTGTTTGTGTTGCCCTTATGTTCGTGTGAGAATGAACGTTGTTTTGGAAAGGGTAATTGCGATGTGTATGTGAAGGCGTGGTTTGTCTTTGTGGTCGGCTGGCTAGCCCATGAATGCTTGGATTCATGTGGGGAGAGTGTCCCGACAAGGCAAGTCCCGTTCTGGGATGTGACGAGAACAGAGTATGCTGGTGCGCCCGTTGGCATGATGAGCCTTGTAAGTGGTGAGGTCCCAGTGGAGTTCTTGGCTTTTGGCTTTGTGATTGTGGCGAGAACAAGTATGTTGGTGCGCCCGTTGGCAAGATGAGCCATGTAAGTGGTGAGGTCCCAGTGGAGTTCTTGGCCTTGGGCTTGTACGCCTGTGGGGGAATTGATGAGTACCCTTTGATTGTTATGAAATGTTGAGGTGTGTTGTTATGCTAGAAGCATACACGTCATAGGGTGCCTTGGGTGAAACCCAGGTTTGCATACATGTTGCATTGCTAGATCCCCTTACTTTTATTGCTCAACATAGAAACGTTGATGATGATTGTGACACCCATGCTTGTCATGTTTATGTTAATATTGTTTATTACATTTGCATACGAAGTGCTGACTTGCAGGGTGATGTAGTTCCCCGGTGTCTGCTAGGACTGCCGGGAGGAGGGGTGTTGTTACACCGTTGTTGGTCAGCCAAAGCTGACCCTCGTTTACCGCTCTTTGTGATTTGGATGCAGGGCAAGGATCGCAGGTTGGACGTAGCTCGCCGGCCAGAAAGGCCTAAGCTTCACGAAGTGCTCTTTTCATGCTTTCTAGTTTGATTTGATGTCTTTACCTATTCCGGCTTGCATGCCGAGGTAGCTTAGGGTTGTGATGATCTGTTGGATATTTATATGCCCTGTTTGACTTGAGTTGGAGTTTTGTAAGGCCTTAGGGTCGTAGTACTCTTATGTAGATGTGGACAATTTCTGTGGTTTGTTTATTTGTTTCCACTGTGTTAGTTCTGAGTTTTGAGATGGTTAGATCTATATCACTTTTAATGCTAAAGCTGTGGCAATTATATGCTGTGGGGTCCCGATCGGACCTATATTATATAGTCATTACAGGGGAGGTATTACATATTTAGAGTTGATGTGAGGATGAGACATTCCTTTAGAGTCAACCCTAAATAGTGTCGAACTGGCCGCCGCTTGTAGAGCAGAGCAGACAGATCGATGTTTTGGCTTTTCCTTCTTTATTGCCCTATAATTTAGAGTTGACGTGAGGATGGGGCATTCCTTCAGAGTCAACCCTAAATAGTGTCAAACTGGCCACCGCTTGTAGAGCAGAGCAGACAGATCGATGTTTTGGATTTTCCTTCTTTATTGCCAATAATTTAGAGTTGACGTGAGGATGAGACATTCCTTCAGAGTAAACCCTAAATAGTGCCGAACTGGCCGCCGTTTGTAGAGCAGAGCGAAAAGATCGATGTTTTGGCTTTTCCTTCTTTATTGCCTATAATTTAGAGTTGACGTGAGGATGAGGCATTCCTTCAAAGTCAACCCTAAATAGTGCAGAACTGGATGCCGCTTGTAGAGCTGAGCGGGCAGATCGATGTTTAGAGTTGACATGAGGATGGGGCATTCCTTTAGAGTTAACCCTAAATAGTGCCGAACTGGCCGCCGCTTGTAGAGCAGAGCTGACATATCGATGTTTTGGCTTTTCCTTCTTTATTGTCTATAATTTAGAGTTGACGTAAGGATGGGGCATTCCTTCAGAGTCAACCCTAAATAGTGCTGAACTGGCCGCCGCTTGTAGAGCAGAGCGGATAGATCGATGATTTGGCTTTTCCTTCATTATTGCCTATAATTTAGAGTTGACGTGAAGATGAGACTTTCCTTCAGAGTCAACCCTAAGTAGTGTCGAACTGGCCGCCGCTCTTGGAGCAGAGCGGAAAAATCAATGTTTTTGTGTTTTATTTCTGTACTGACTATAATCAAGAAATATTCCTATGAGAATATATTGTTCTTTCGAGAAATATTCCTATGGGAGTATAGTGTGCATTCGAGAAATATTCCTACTAGAATATATTGTGCTGTCAAGAAATATTCCTACAGGAATATATATATTGTGCCTTCGAGAAATATTCCTTCGGGAATATATTTGTCCTTCGAGAAATATTCCTACGGGAATATATATATTGTGCCTTCGAGAAATATTCCTTCGGGAATATATTGTGCCTTCGAGAAATATTCCTACGGGAATATATTGTGCCTTCCAGAAATATTCCTACGAGAATATATTGTGCCTTCCAGAAATATTCCTACGGGAATATATTGTGCCTTCGAGAAATATTCCTTCGAGAATATATTGAGCCTTGGGGAGCAAATCAGATGGTTGACGAGTTATACTCTGAGGCAACCCGCAGGAAGGATGGTCCGGGAAGACAACCCGTGCGAAACTTATAGAACTACGTGGGTCTGAGACCGTATGCTTGATGATACAGAGTATGTAGGCAGTGGTCACGGGAAGACTGCCACGACCCAATAATTGTCCAGATATTTCCTCCCTCAAATGTTATATTATGTTTGATGCTAACAGGAATCATATTTGATTCGTTGTTCTAATAACTTATCCTTAGCACAGGTGACAGGTGCGGGTGAGAGACAACACCCAAGTGTGGAGGAAGTCACATAGCAGGCTACTTCAGGTATATACTCGTTAAGCCGCGCCTCCTTTTGTATATACTATTTCATGGTATCTATATGTTGGCAATGAATCCCCAATTGATAGAATTTAATGCGGCAGAGATATTGAAATTATTCCTACAGGTCTTGAGTTTGAGGTTTTTGTGATAACTAATCTTCCGCTAAAATACTACGTCTTCCGCTAAGTACTATAATGTGCACTCGCTAAATGGTATCTTCCACTAGAGAACTACTTCGCTACTCTGTAGTGTGTTGTGACATTTGCTTAACATCACCCCTATGCGTGAAAACGGAGTGTTCAAGGAAAGGGATCGGAGAAGGAAGTACCTTCACCCTTCATGATCGCTTTGGCGTCGTGCAAAAAGGGTGGTGTGTGATAAGATCCCCGGTTGGACCGCCAATTTTGGAGGGGGGGGGGTCTTACACATGGTCCCCGTGGTAGAAGTGTTACCAAGCAATGGAGCGAAGAAGCTATTTGTGATGCAAATATCCAAGGGTGTTACGAAAGGTGAGCCTACTTTCATAGCAACTTTGAAGGAGGAAGCAGACGAAAATGGGGGGGGGGGGGGAGTGATCCTACTTTTTGCTGAAGTCCTTCAGGAGAACATGGATGTGATGCCTACAGATCTACCGAAGAAGTTGCCTCCCCACAGGGAGGTAGATCACAAGATCGAGCTAGAGATTGGAGCAAATCCACCAACGAAGGCACCATATCGGATGGCTCCGCCCGAGCTTGAGAAATTAAGGAAGCAGTTACAAGAGCTGCTTGATGCGGGGATGATCAGACCGTCGAAGGCACCAATTTGTGCACCGGTACTCGTTCAAAAGAAGAAGGATGGATCCTTGCAGTTGTGCACGGATTATCGGGCGTTGAACATGGTAACTGTCAAGAACAAGTATCTCATACCATTGATTGCTGACTTATTTGATCGGCTTGGAAGTGCAAAGATATATACGAAGATGGATTTGCAAAAGGGCTACCACCAAGTATGGATTGTCGAAGGAGATGAGCCAAAAATTACATGTGTGATAAGGTATGGATCATTCGAGTGGTTGGTGATGTCATTCGGCCTAACCAATGCACACACAACTTTCTGCACACTAATGAATGAGATCTTTCGACCCTACTTGGACAAATTTGTGGTGGTGTACTTGGATGACATCTTTATCTATAGTGACACAGTGGAGGAGCATGCACAACATCTTTGCATAGTGTTTCAAGTGCTACGAGAGAATGTGTTATATGTCAAGAGATCAAAGTACTCCTTTGGCCAAGAGGAGGTGTATTCGCTTGTGTATGTCATTGGGCCACCAACGATGGTGATGGACCTGCGGTCATTCCTTGGCTTGGTGAACTATTGTAGGCAGTTCATCATTGGATACACTAAGAGGGCGGAGCCACTTACAAACCTGCTCAAGAAGAAGAAAGCATGGTAGTGGACGGAGGAATGCCAACATGCTTTTGAAGATTTTGAAGAAGGTGGTGAGCACGAAGCCAGTGCTTGTACTCCCCAATTTTTCCAAGAAGTTTGAGCTGCATACAGATGCTTCATATTTTGCTATTGGAGGGGTGGGTGTTAATGCAAGAAGAACACCCGACTGCCTTTGAGAGCTGTGAGTTAAATGAGGCAGAGCGGCGCTACACTGTGCAAGAGAAGGAGATGGCGGTCATCATACATTTCGTACAAATATGGAGGCATTACTTGCTTGGAGCACAATTTATGATCAAGACCGACAATGTGGCGACTACATACTTTCAAACTCAAAACATTGTCGGCGAAGCAAGCAAACACTACAACAAATTACACTTTTAGTAAGGACTAAAACATTACAAATGGTAACTAATATCGTTACAGAAAGATTTTGTAACGACATTTACTTTATGTGACGACCGTTACCTAAGGCTCGACGCTAATTGTTCTCGTAACGAATTTTTGTTTATCGTTACAAATAATTTATTCGTGACAAACATTACCTCCTCACAACAAGATGAGTTATAGTTAGGAATATTTCGTTACAAATATTTTACTACTTCCCCACTAAAGAAATTATATTTATATATCAAATATATGAATATTTTGTTACAAATGTTTGATTTCTTCCTCACTAAAAAATTATATTTATATATATATAATATATATTGTGAAGTATCTAGTTGCCTACCTAAATCACCTCGAGGGGGGTGAATAGGTGAGTTCTGCGTCTTTTGCGGAATTAAAACTTGATGAAAAAGAAAACACAGAAAAGCAAATCACAATCACAGACGATACAAGGAATTTTATAGTGGTTCCCCGATCTTGGGTACTCCACTTTCCCGCCTCGCCAATCTAGCACCACGACTAGCCTCGACTACTTCACTATATCTCAGATCAAGAATGATCCTACAAACTCGGAGTCACAACTCCTACACCTCGGAGACAATTCACCTACAAACTCGGAGACAAATCTCCTACAACTCAGAGATAACCCTCCTACAACTCAGAGATAACCCTCCTACAACTCGGAGATAAATCTCCTACAAACAATAGAGATTGTGTACAATAAATGATCAACAAAAGTAAGTTCAGATCTGAAATACTGTAATCTTCGTCCTTCTTGAGACTTTGAGAACTTTGGCTTGATGATGAGGAAGAAAGGTTGAAATCTCTGATCTGAGCTTCTAGGATTCGACAAGATCCAATAAACTTCAGTAGATGATAAGAGCAATGATCTGTCGAATCTTTTCTTCCAAAAGGATCGGTTGGACGAGAGAGAGAGAGAGAGAATGATCTTCAACAATGACAGGAGACGACGACTCTTTCTCGATTTCTCCGATTGAATGGAAAATTAGGCTTGGACGAGAACGAATAAGATCCTTTTATACCAACCAAGTATAACAGTAAAGAGTCCTTGAATTAAGGTAGAAATAACCTTAAACCACGACACACATGTCGTCGACTCCGTCAGATGAAAATAAAAGAATCGTCAGAAATGAATTTAAGACAGGACCACAAGAAAAATTCTTTCTCGAGACAAAATGTATTTCTCGAGATATGAATTGATTTCTTGAGAAAGGGCTGCAACAACTCGAGAAAAGACTTGGAAAAGCTTTCAGGAAAACTTGAAGAGATCTTCTCGAGAACAACAGGATGTCTCGAGAAATAGCTTTGATTTCTCGAGAGAACACTTGACTTCTCGAGAAATGTCTTAGAAGCACTTCACTGGACAATTGAGAAGATTTCTCGAGAACAAAGACGACTTCTTGAGAAATAAACTAGATTTCTCGAGAAACTAGGAGTCTTCTCGAGAAACAGTTTAGAAAGCTTAAACTTGAACTCTGAAAAGGATTTCTCGAGAACAAAGAAGACTTCTCGAGAAATGAACTGGATTTCTCGAGAGATGAAGTGATTTCTCGAGAAATACACTTAGAAAAATTTCTGAACCTTTTCCCTTCTTTCTTCTCTTGGACACCAACAACTCTTCCAACTCATAAGCTTCAAGGGTCTTGAAAATGAAGTGTATCCCAATAGAGAGATCACACATGAGTCAACACCTTGTTCCACACAATGAGGGATTACATTGCATGAAACTATATTTAATGACCCATTGTGATCTGACATTAGTCTACACTTGGTAATTATAACCTGCAAGAACATAGCTAAAAGACAACATCAAATACACTAGCAATTCAATCTTGGTTCAAGGGTGACTTCTCATAAATCTAGGCTATTGTTGATACAATACCCAATAATCTCCCCCTATTTGTAGAAGTTAGAACCCTATGCACTAAGATGAATTGCGTCAAAATAAGAAGAATAAAAAACACATCACAGAAGAAAAATGATAAGCAACAGAGACCATCAAAATCAAAAGTTATATACATAATTAAGATTGTCTAAAATGAATTTGAGTTCACACAATCTATCTAATCAAAAGATTTGATAGGTCTCAGATTCCCTTTCTTCAGTAGCTGCTCTTCTTCTTCTTTTCATGTCTTCTAAAATATGCATAAGGCTTTGAATGATACTTTGGAGGTGGAGCTGGAGCATCTGGATTGTCCCATCCATGGGTTCTGAAATGGATTCTTCTCTTAGTCATGCTCATCCCATATTTCTGCCATTCTTCATGACTATAATAATCTTGGACTTTCATGCCACCTTCATTCACTAGCTTGAGGGTATCTAAGATGATTATCCTAGAATCAGGACTCCAAGTTTCAACAACCTCTCCTGCACTTCCCTTTCCTGTACCTTCTGAGCTTTTCCCTGGTATGGATTTACTTGCAGAGGGGCCTTCTCCATACCTTCTTTTTCTTGAACCTGGCATTTTAGATTGTACTTCATACTGATTTACTGGCCAAACTTGAGTATAATTCACTGGAGGATTATAATCTGGTTGCACTGCAGGTCTTGGAGAGAATTGAGGTCTAGGAGAGAACTGAGGAGGTTGAGGATGAATTGCTAGTTCAGAGAATATCTCATTATGAAGCCACACTGCTATACTGGAAGTGTAAGCATTAACCTCTGCAACCTGCCTTTGAATACCAATACTTAACTGTTCAAATTGACTAGCCCACATTCTTTGAATCTCAGACAATTGATAACTCAACATTTCAGCCATTTTATCCTCCCCCTTTCTGACTTCTACAGATAGGGTTTGGATGACTGATTCTTTGAACTTGCCCACTTCATCTATGATTTGAAAGGTGTTGTCATCTGCCTTTGTAGCCATAGAATTTTGAGCATTCTTGACCAGAATAGTTTCATTGATGACTTGACCCATGCTTACAATTGAATGGTTTATAACCTTGCCCCCAAGATTTACAATCTTTTTCAGTTCATCAGTGTTTGCTTGAATTTCAGCAAGGCCTCTGCTCATTTCTTTTTCCACAACAGAAATGCTTGTATGAACCTCAAACTTTTCTCTCTGTCTGTTCAACATCATTTCTATCTTGCCTAGAAGAGTGTCTTCAACATACTCTGGTGGAGAAAGATGTGGAGGAGATAGAAAAGCAATCCTCCAATCTGGAATGTCTTCAATAACAACAAAACCTACCTTCTTTTGAATAGAGGATGGAACCACATCCTCACCTTCACTATCTTGCTCAAGCTGAGAAGCCTTGCCTTTTTCAACAGAAGACACTGGATGAACATTATCCTGATCAGAACCACCAAACTCCTTCTCCCCCTCAATATCAGCTGAGGGAGGAGAGTGCCCATGAGCTGAATCATCATCATCAGCAAAATCAAGATCAGCCCCTGACACCCCCATATGAACATTGGGACTTTTCTCAGCATTACCATTTCCTTCTGCATCAACAACTATATCTTCCATCACTTCAGGAACACTTTCTGGAGGAGGAGTACTAACTGTATTAGCAATCACATCTTTAGGATCTTGAACTAGAGGAGTACTAACTAAATCAGCAACTGTAGTGGATGGAATGGGATTTCTAGCAGAAACTTCTGGTACTTCTGGATCAACTGAGGTTGGAATAGGTTGCTGGGCTGGAACTGTAGGATCTGCTGCAGGCTGTGGAGCAGGGAGGGGAGCTGGAGTGATGTTTTGATTGATATCAGCTCCAGAAGAGGCAGGCTCCACCTTGGAAGTTGCACCTGCATCCACTAGCTTTAGAATCCTGATGTCCCATCTCTGAATGGTGGAGACATCTATCTTTTTTAGATGATGAGGAACTGCTCCTTTGGACATATCAAATACTTCTGGGTAGACCTGGTTCAAAAAAAAAGAGAGTATTCTTGCATAGTTTGGAGCAAGGAGACATTCTTTAATTTTCATAAATAGAGCTGTTGCCCAATCACAATTCTTCCTTCAGACAACGAATGTCATGAGGCAGAAGACATCTTCAGAAACATAACCCATAATTCCAGTCTTGCAAGAAAAACTTTAGCAATAATGTCCACCAATAGCTTGCCCACATCATTCATATGAATTCATCGAGTTGACTTGGTTGCTTTGTCCAATCCACAGAAAGATAAGGTTCTTGTCCAATCTCCATCTTCAAGATCATCTTCAGTTTCAACTATGGGCAGTTTCAGAAATTTGGAGATTGACTTTGAGGTAATCTTAACTCTTAGATTATTTACAAAAGATTTCAACAATTTTCTGTCCTTCAGAACTTTGACATTCAAGTAGAATTCTTCTACTTCTCTGAATAGGATGCGGCAAGGGTGTTCCATGACAAATGACAGACCTACAGTATCTAGGAGTTGAAAGAGATTGAGAAAGTCATCTGAGATGGAGCTTAGACCTGATATCACGAGCTAAATGCCGACACCGATCTTTGGTCTTGGAAGAGGAGCCATTGAATCGAGAGGAAAGATCGACAAAACTGCTAATGGAATTGCGAGAGGAACTGTGCAGCCGATGAATCTCGCGAGAAGTACTAGGTTTTCTCGGAAAGGGCGTGTGAGAACTTAAGTTCATTCGAGCGATCTTATATATATGTTTAATTTTTGATTTGACAGTTTAAAGGAAATGAAATACGGATTTAAATGTCGAACGACGTACCCGACCTTTCGAATTTCTGAGGGTGAACAGTACATAAGTCTGGAAAAGTAGATGATATTTCTCGAGAGGCAAAAGTATTTCTCGAGAAATCAAAGCTATTTCTCGAGAGGTATAATAGTTCTTGAGAAGTAGCTGATTTAATTCTTTAAGGTCATTGCTTCAGAGATATATCCATTTCACGAGAAGTATTGGTCATTTCTTGAGAAAATTTAGATTTCTCGAGAAGTTGAATCATGTCTCGAGAACTTTGCTGAAGTATTTCTTTAAGGTTATTTCTCGAGGGTTTTAGCCATTTCTCGAGAAATAAAAGGTCATTCCTTGAGATCAACTTTATTTCTCGAGAAATATAGTTCATTTTTCGAAAAGTTACAGAATTACCTCCTTAAGTCCTTTTCTCGAGAGAAACATCATTTCTCGAGAAATATAAGCTGTTTCTCAAAAAATTTCAGATAATACTTGAACTTTTCTTGATTATTCCAGATCTTTGCTTCCTTGAAAGTTTGAAGAGTTGAAGGTCTTCCTGGCTTCATATATGACTTTACTAGGGCTCCATGTTGAGCATTCCAAGTTATGTCTTGAAGAAAGAGAACTTGGTCTCATCCAGCAGCTTCGTGAAAATATCCGCAACTTGCTTGTCCGTTGGGACATAATATAGATTGATGTACCCATTCTACATATGCTCCCGGATGAAATGGTATCTTAACTCAATATGCTTTGTTCGGCTATGAGAGACTGGATTATTTGCAATTGCAATAGTGCTGGAGGAGTCGCAACATTGGAATGTCCTTGAACTTCATATTATAGTCTTCAAGCTGATTCCTTATCCAGAGAAGTTGTGCGCAACAACTGCTTGTGGAAATGTATTCTGACTCGGCGGTTGAAATTGCAACATAATTCTGCTTATTGCTACTCCATGAAATAAGCCTCCTTCCAAGGAATTGGCAAGTCCTGGAAGTGCTTTTCTTGTCGTCCTTACTACCTGCAAAGTCTGCATCTGAAAAAACAATTAGCTAACTATCATTACTTCTTGGGTACTATAAGCCAAGATTTGGTGTACCTTTAAGGTATCTCAAAATCCCCTTTACAGTGGTATAGTGAGATTCCTTAGAGTTCACCTGATATCTAGCACAAACACTTGTAGAGAACAATATGTCGGGCCTACTAGCAATAAGGTAGAGTAAGGAGCCAATTATGCTTCTGTACTTGGTTTCATCGAAAGGTTTCACTTTCTCATCCTTGTCCAGAGACATAATTGAACTCATTGGAGTCCTCATCGAGGATGCACTCTCCATTCCAAATTTCTTTACCAACTCTTTGGTGAATTTCGTCTGAGAGATGTAAATTCCATCTTTAGATTGCTTCACCTGAAGTCCTAAGAAATATTTCAACTCACCCGTACTGCTCATTTCAAACTTCCCTTGCATAAGTTTGGAGAACTTCTTGCAAAGGTTGTTGTCCGTAAAGCCAAAAATAATCTCGTCGGCATAGATTTGCACTTGCAATATCTTGCCTTTAACTTCCCCAAGAAATAATGTCTTATCTATCTTTCCTCTTGTGAATTTGTTCTCAAGAAGAAAGTTAGACAAAGTCTCATACCAAACTCGAGGAGCTTGTTTAAAACCATATAAAGCTTTTTGTAATAAGTAAATATAATCAGGGTGTTCAGGATCAACAAAACCTGGGGGTTGTTCCATTTATACTTCTTCTTTTATATTACCGTTGAGAAATGCCGACTTGACGTCCATTTGGTATACGATGAATCCCTTGAATGCAGCATAAGCAAGGAACAAACAGATTGCTTCGAGCCTTGCTACAGGAGCATAAGTATGATCGAAGTCGATCCCTTCTTCCTATATGTATCCTTTCGCTATAAGTCTGGCTCTGTTCTTGATTATTGTTCCATCTTCATCCAATTTGTTTCTATAGACCCACTTTGTTCCAATGATATTCTTATCTTTGGGTTTTGGAACAAGAGTCCACACTTTGCACCGCTTGAATTAATTGAGTTCTTCTTCCATTGGATATATTCCCATTAGTAATCTATCTAATCCTTCCACATAAGCACGTGCAAGCCTATAGTTATTCCTCTATCGGATCCGCCAAAAATGACTTTTGGGCCGTTCTCAACTGGAATGAAATTCTGCAATAGGCTTCTTGTCCCGGTCATGTATCGAGAACAACCGCTGTCCAAATACCAGATAGGATTTCTGTTGGCCTTTGGACATACCTGCAAAACCAGATTATGTTGCCTTAGGAGCCCAAACAAACTTGGGTCCTTGGTCCCTTGTTAGTTGAGCACCACGATGAACGTTAACATTGCGAGCAGTCTTCCTTGCAATGCTTACTTGTGGTATCTTAAAATTAATCGGATTGAACCAGCAATCTACGACATAGTGACCAATCTTGCCGCAACACCAACAATCAAATCTGTTGTACCTTTTCTTTGTATTCTCCTGCTTCACTTTTTGAATAATAGTTTTGGCAGGAGCTTTACTTTTTGATGAGGACCCCTCATGAGTACAACACACACATGGTATAACTGTCTCCTTTGGCTTAGGTGTAACAGTATTCACTATTGGTGCCTTCTTTGCACTAAGTCCATGAACAAAAGGACCAAAACCTCTCAAATTTATTTCCTTATAAGGTGCTTTGAACACACTTGCACCAAAGTTTCGGGGATGAGTCCACCCCTTGTAGTCATTGACAGGCTCAAACTCAATTGGTCTAGTCAAGTGACCATAGGATCTTTCCAGATCATAGGCATTTGTAGGAAAGATAACTTTCATAAATGTCGTCTGATCCAGATGGGCCTTCCCTTTCTCTTCGACGGTAGATTTCATAGCATTCTTATTTTTCTTCTTGGCTCGGATGCCCTTAGAAGATTTACTAGGACCAGCCACATGACCTAATCCACTACCACTTGCTTTAGTAGAGAATCTATCAATGATTGGAAGAACAATTTTTGGTTGGGAGAACTTTTCGACTAGCTTTTTCTCAGTAGCTAGCTGTTCTTCCAGCTCTTTGATGATTTTCTCTCTCAGGGCAAGGCGCTCATCTGAGCTTTTGATCTTGTCTGTCAAGACTTGGATTTCCTCTCTGAGAGAGGTAAGTTGTGCAACTTCTTCTCTCAGATTGGATTTCACTTCCTTGAGAGACATAATCTCCTTGGCCTGGGTTTTGACGACCTTTCGACATTTGTCAAAGCCTTTAAGCAATTCAGTATATTGGGTCATGAGTTCTGAATCCTCGTCTGAGGAGTAGTTCTCTTGATCAACTGAGGCATAATCTGATTCAGACATGTTGGTGTGAGCATTTACCTTCCCTTTATACGGAGGTTCTTCTTCGTCATCAGTCATGGCCATAAGCCCGAAGTAGGCTTCTTCTTCATCACTTGATTTGTTCGAGTCACTGTCGCTGAGATTTTTGGACTTCTTGGCAACGAAGCATCTCTCAGTTTTCTTTTTCCCATGGGTGTATGATATTTAATTTTTGCGGTTTTGAAATTTAGTGAAGGGTTGAGATTTTCTCCAAAACTATATCCGATAAAGGCAAGTGTACCTTATCGTCTATAGTATAGGATATTAAGAAATACCAAGGTCGTATTCCACGGGGCGCGTTGATTACTTCTACTTTGAGGAAAGTCGCTATTATCTTATCTAATGATATTTTGGAGTTTTGGTTACTTAGCTAGAACAAGAGAAATTGCAAGCTAAATTAAGGGTTTAGATGATGATAAAAGAGGCTAGTACTCAATCAAAAGTCACCTTGGAGTGAGAAAAGACAAGTGAAAAGAAATTAAATCTAATTCCGTTTAAATTGAACTACTTGACCGTGGAGGTTCCCGAAGCTCGAACATGCCTCTCTCGAGGTTAATGCCCAACTAAGTTTAGGAAAAATCAACCGGACTCTCATCCTATAATCGATTACCTAAAACTTGCTTTACGAAGTGAACCCCGCTATTGGATTTGACTCCAATCCGGGAGATTTACGTCATCCTCTCTCGAGGGGTGCGTGCAACTCTCTTTACCCTTGAGTGATCGATTCATACTTTGAGCCTCTCGGCTAACTAAGTATGAAAACATAAGCGAAAACCATATATCGAAAATATGGTCTCACTAATTAAAAATTAAGGGTAATTCAAGTGTTTATAAAAACGGAAAAAGAAAACTTTAGAAAATCATAACTTGTCTAACTCATCCTCGGATCATTTTGATCGAGTACTAATGAGGATTAGTTAATCATGGTGGAGGGGAAAGAGGAAGAAAAATAAAAATGCATAATAAGAAAATTTAACTAAGTAAGGAGGAGACAAAATAAAGAGAACAACTAATTTTTATTTAAATGAAAACTATTACAAGTCTTAAGAGAAGAGATTGCAAGCTAGGAAAAACAAGTTACAAGCTTAAACTAAACTATTGCATTGAAAGGAAGCTAGTACATTGCATGAGAAAAGGAAGAGAGCATGAAAGTTAAGACACATGAACATGAACATGAAAGTGAAAAATACTCAAGATTGGCTCCAACAGCACCTCCCCCACTCCAAAATTCTGAACCCCGGACTCAAGGAGAACCTCTGAATTTATAGGAAAAAATTTCAGATTACACGCCCTCGGTCACGGGCATGACCAAGGGCGTGACTGCACTATTCACATCAGATCCGACAGCGGCGTGGGCTTGAGTTCGGGGCGGCGAAAAGTGACATGTCACGGGCGTGACATGTCGGGTCACGACCGTGACTTTGGACGGCTGCATTAAATGCGGCGTGGGCTGGAATTCGGTGCGGTGGCGAAGCAGAGATCACGCTGGAAAGTCACGGCCGTGACATGTGGGTCACGGGCGTGACTTAGGTTGACTTCTCGATAGCATCTCCACGTCTCGACGGCGGCTCCACGTGGAAGATTCTAAGTTTACACGCCCTTGGTCATGGGCGTGACTTTGGGTCACGGGCGTGACCTGGGGCGTGACTTGGTGTGGGCTAGCTCAGACAGCGCGTCATCATTCTGGACTGATCTTTAGGTTACACGCCCTTGGTCACGGGTATGACCGAGGGCGTGACATGCCATTTTTCCCGATTTGTCCCAAAATTCTGCAAATATTGAAATTAAGCTAATTTAGAATCAAAATTACAAAAAAACTAACTTATAACCTAAAATTGACATAAAAGGAAAATTCATATTAAATATTTACAAAATTTTCTATTAAAAAGTTATAAAAATACTACTTATCAAATACCCCCATACTTGAGGTTTTGCTATTCCAGAGCAAAAGTGTGAGACATAATTTATAAGACATCCTTAAAAATTTTTAATTTAAAACTAAAATTCCATTTGACCAAAAGTTAAATTAAGAGTAAATTCAAGGGGGAGTTAAGTCCTAAATTATGATGATGATTTGAAAAGAGGGAAAAATGTTTAGGCAAGAACTTCTCAAGAAAATTAAGTAGTTTGACAAAATTGTAGAAATTATAAAACTAAATTAAATTAAAATTATAAGAACTCTACCTTAAAAGAAACTTAAGGAAAAGTAAATTACTAAATATTGCTCTCTCCATAATTTTCAACTAAAACTAGAACAATGATAATTGGCTAAGGGGGATTTCATAAAATTTGGCATAAGAAGAGACATTTTTGAATGGAGGAAATGGAATTTATCATGAAATTTCCTTATTTTTCTTTCTTTCTCTCATTTTTTTTCTTCTAATAAAAACCCAAAATGTATATGGTTTAGGAGTAATGAATTTTATCCTCTTACTCCATGCCATATAATCTTTTCAAATATTTTGGGTGCATATGTTTTAGGGAATAATGAATTTTATCCTCTTATTCCCATGACATATGATCTTTTAATACATTTTTTTTATGCCATCAAAAGGGGTAGGGTAGGGGAAAATAAATCTAGCTAGCTTTAAATCATATTGAGAGCAAATTCTAGTAAAATTAAAATTCCTAAGATCTAAGAAGTTAGAAGAAAATATAATTGAAATCTAAAGAGGTTTAGGAAATTTACTACAAAATGAAGCCATTTAAAAATAAAAAGAGAAGTCATGCTAACAAAATTCTCTAATCAATTTAAAATCATAAGATGATTCTTAAATTAAGATTACCTCAAATTTAAAATTAACAAACTATGATAAGCAAAATTTTAGCCAATTAAAAACTTAAACATGCTTATAAACATTCTCAACTTAATTTCTAAGAAATCACAAAAACAACAAGGAGGGATATAAGAATTTTTGGAATTTTTGATATTATATCTTTTTTTTTAATTTTTGATATTATATTTTTTTTTTGAATTTTTGATATTAATTTTTTTTTTTTAAATTTTTGAATTTTTCTCATTAAAAACTATTTACAAAGAAAGGAAACTAGCTTACCAATTTTTGTAAGTCTTGGACTTCCCAAGGGCTACCCGGTGAAGGGTTCGCAAGGTACTAGGAGGTGTGATGGGATGAAATCCCAAACGTCCCTTTCCAAGATTTAAATTTTCGATTTTCTATTTTTTTTTGAGTTTTTGGATTTTACAAGTGCTTAAATAAAGGAAAACATAGAAACAAAATTAAAATTTTCTTTTTGTTCATTTTTTTTTTGAAAATTTTATTTTTTTAAAACTATTTACAAATATTTACAAAGGGCTATTTACACCCCATACTTAAAGTTAAACATTGTCCCCAATGTTTAAAAATAAGTATGAAGTAAGAAAAGGTAAAAAGAAATGCAAGGAAAAAGAAAGAAGGAAAAAGAGCTTCCCTGATAATTTTTTTTGAAGCTTTTGTGGGGAAGCCGCGATTACCTACAAAAGATGTTAAAGAAAGAACAAAAACAAGAGAAAATAATAAAAAGATAACCTTGGGGTACCTCCCAAAAGCGCTTTGTTTAAGGTCGCGTAGCTTGACCCACTTGCCGATCATGTTATATTATGAAGAAATATCGCATCACTCTTGTCATTAGGTAAGTCTCTCGGAAGATACAATTTAAGGCGGTGCCCGTTAACTTTGAAGGAACCTTTTTCCGGGTGGAAAATTAGAATTGTCCCATAGGACCAAACCTCTTTAACAATAAAAGGTCCGGACCATCGAGATTTCAGCTTTCCCGGAAAAAGGCGAAGACGAGAATTATAAAGGAGGACGAGATCGCCTGGCGAAAAAGTTTTTGGAAATTTTATATGTTTGTCGTAATACAACTTTGTTCACTCCTTATATAATTTGTTACTCTCATACGCATTCGCTCTCCACTCATCTAATTCGTTCATTTGAAATTTTCTTTGTTCGCCTGCTAAAGTAGAATCAAGATTTAAAAATTTAAGCGCACAAAATGCGCGGTGTTCTAATTCGACCGGAAGGTGGCAAGCCTTGCCATAGACCATTCGATATGGTGTACAACTGATAGCGGTCTTGTACGCCGTTCGATAGGCCCATAGCGCGTCATCGAGCTTTATTGCCCAATCCTTCCGATTAATAGAAACTGTTTTTTCTAAAATCCGTTTTAATTCTCGATTAACAACTTCGACTTGGCCGCTCGTTTGTGGGTGGTAGGCAGTGGATAATTTGTGTGTGACACCATATTTTGCTAAGATTTTTGTGAATTGAGTATTGCAAAAATGGGTGCCCCGATCACTCACAATAGCGCGCGGAGTGCCAAATCGAGAGAATAATTTTTTTAAAAAGTTAACGACGACTCGCGCATCGTTGGTGGGGAGAGCTTGCGCTTCCGCCCACCTCGACACGTAGTCGACCGCTACTAGAATATACTTATTTGAAAATGAAGGAGGGAGAGGACCAACGAAATCAATGCCCCAAAGATCGAAAATTTCGCATTCTAAGAAAATATTTTGGGGCATCTCATCCCGACGAGAGATGTTCACCGACCGCTGGCAGCTGTCGCAAGTACTCACAAGGGTGTGAGTATCTTTGAAGAGCGAGGGCCAATAAAAGCCCGCCTCCAGCGCCTTTCTCGCGGTTCAGTTTGAATGATAATGACCACCGGATGGTCCCTCGTGACAATGTCGTAAAATTTTAAGACCCTCCTCACTCGAGACGCATCGTCTCACCACTTGGTCTGCGCATACACGGAATAAAAAGGGGTCCTCCCAAAAGTAATTCTTTAAATCAGAAAAGAATTTCTTCTTTTGCTGACTCGAGAATTCTTTCGGCAGGACCCGGGCTACTAAATAGTTAGCCAGATCTGCAAACCAGGGGGTAGACGATGAATTAATATTTTCGAGAGCGAGGAGGCGCTCTTCGGGAAATTTATCATCGATGTCAGATTCTATCAATACTTCCGAGGCGGGGTTTTCTAGACGAGAAAGATGATCGGCCGCCAAGTTTTTGGCTCCTCTTTTGTCCCGGATCTCTAAGTCAAACTCCTGCAAGAGGAGGATCCATAGCAAAAGACGAGGCTTGGCGTCCGATTTGCTTAAAAGATACCTAAGTGCGGAGTGATCCGTGAAGACGATAACTTTCGAGAGGGTGATGTATGGCCTAAACTTATCGAAGGCAAAAACGATCGCTAGAAGCTCTTTTTCGGTAGTGGTGTAATTCGCTTGTGCCGACGTGAGTGTTTTGCTCGCATAATAAATAGGGTGGAAATACTTACTCACCTGTTGGCCTAAAACGACACCAACCGCAATGTCACTCGCGTCGCACATGATTTCAAAAGGGAGCGACCAATCCAGCGCGACTAGAATCGGGGAGTTTATAAGTTTTTCTTTAATAAGTTTAAAGGACAAATGACATTCATCGCTAAAAATAAATGAGGATTCCTTTTCAAGAAGATGGGTTAACGGCTTTGTGATTTTGGAAAAATTTTGTATAAAGCGCCGATAGAACCCTGCGTGCCCTAGGAAACTACGAATAGCTTTTACGTTTGTTGGAGGGGGGAGCTTTTCAATCACTTCAATCTTGGCCCTATCGACCTCGATCCCCATGCCCGAAATTTTATGACCAAGGACTAATCCTTCCTTGACCATAAAATGGCATTTCTCCCAATTAAGTGCTAAATTCGTTTCCTCGCAACGCTGCAACACACGCTCAATATTTTTTAAACAATTTTTAAATGAGTTTCCGAATACGGAAAAGTCATCCATAAACACTTCCATCACCTCCTCTACTAACTCGTCAAATATCGCCAGCATACATCTTTGAAATGTAGCTGGCGTGTTACAAAGACCAAATGGCATCCTTCGATAAGCGAAGGTGCCAAAGGGACAAGTGAAAGTGGTTTTCTCTTGGTCGTCGGGCGAAATTGGGATTTGAAAATATCCCGACAAACCATCGAGAAAACAGTAGTAGGAGTGACCTGAAAGGCGCTCTAAGATTTGATCAATAAACGGTAGAGGGAAGTGATCCTTACGGGTGGCATCATTTAGTTTTCGGTAATCGATGCACATCCGCCAACCCGTAACAATACGGGTTGGGATCAACTCGTTATTCTCGTTAGCTACTACCGTAACGCCACCTTTCTTCGGTACGACTTGTACTGGGCTAACCTAAGTACTATCTGATATCGGGTAGATAATTCCCGCGTCCAATAGTTTGATCACTTCGGCCTTAACGACTTCTTTCATGTTAGGGTTTAGCCGCCGTTGAGGCTGGACCGAATTTCGGGAATTATCTTCGAGAAAGATTTTATGAGTGCAGAAGGAAGGGTTTATACCCTTAATATCCGAAATTTGCCACGCAATTGCGTGGCGGTGCTTTCTTAAGACAATAGCTAACTTAGAAATTTCTGAGTTGCTAAGTTCGGATGAAACGATGACGGGTAGCTTCGACTCTGTTTCTAAAAATAAATACTTAAGGTGAGGGGGAAGTTGCTTTAGTTCTAAAATGGGTGGTTCTTCATAAGAAGTTTTGATTTTCAATTTTTCTAAAAATAGTGGTTCGGGTGGTGTGAAACGAGTGACTTCTTCTTCTTCCAGACAAAAGAGTTCGGCGAGCTCGGACTCGTGACTCGAGGTGGAGACTAACTCGGGAGGTGAATCAAATTCCCAACACTCTTCCAGGTAAAAACACGAATCGTCGTTTTCTAATGTGTTCCGCATCGAGGAATTTATGCCGAAAGAAACTTCATCGTCTCCAACCCGAAGGAGGAGCTTTCCGTTACTTACATCAATAATGGCGCAGGAGGTGGCAAGGAAGGGGCGGCCGAGTATGAGGGGTACTTCGGCATCCTCTTCGATGTCAAGAATGACAAAGTCCACCGGGAAGATGAACTTGTCGACCTTGACGAGCACGTCCTCCACTATTCCTACCGGATATTTTAAAGAGCGATCCGCTAATTGAATACTCATTCGAGTGGGGCTTGGATTTCCTAGACCTAGTTTCTTAAATAGTGAAAAAGGCATTAGATTGATACTTGCTCCCAGATCCGCTAAAGCGTGTTTTACTAACGAATTGCCAAATAAACACGGGATGGAGAACCGTCCCGGGTCATTCACTTTTCTAGGCAATTTGTTGAGTACAACCGCGGAGCATTCTGCGTTCAAAGAAATATGCGAAATATCTTCTAATTTTTTCTTATTGGAGAGCAACTCCTTAAGATATTTCACATATTTAGGCATTTGAGAGATAGCCTCGCAGAAGGGTACATTAATGTGAATTTGCTTTAAAATATCTAAAAACTTTTTATAATTCTTTTCGGTGCTCTCGCTTTTAAACTTAGATGGATACGGAATATTTGAAGTAGAAGCGCGCGGAGCTAACGTAGCAGGTAAATTCGAAGATAAAATAGGAGGAGGAGGAGGGGAGGAAGTTACCATGGGTTCGTCCTATTTTGAAACCACCTCCTTCCCGCTTCGGAGTGTAATCGCATTTGCGCTCTCCCTTGGGTTTGGCTCCGTGTTTCCCGGAAGGGCTCCTTGCTGGCGCTCAGAGATTATCTTTGCTAGCTGACCCACTTGGTTCTCCAAATTTTTGATCGATCCGGTGAGGTTCCGGATGTTCGCTTCATTTGTAGCAACATATTTTGCAAAAACCTCTTCAAGCGGAGAGGGCTTTTGCTGTTGCGGTGGAAAACCGGGTGGATTAAAATTTGGAAGGGGAGTTAAATTAAGAAGTTGATTTGGAGGTTGATTTAAATTTAAGGGACACTGAGCATTTCCTTGATTGCTCCATGAGAAATTCGGATGATTCCTATAACCCGCATTGTAGGTGTTATTATACGGAGCGGTGTTCGGGTTATAGGAAGGCCGAGGCGGATTTCCCATGTAATCAACTTGCTCTTCAAGTAAAACATTATTAGCCCAAGGAGGAGTGGCGGAGGAAGCAGACATCTCCGCCACTTGCTTTGTTAAGCGCTCAACTTGAAAAGCCAAATTTGCGTTAGCGTCTATTTCAAAAATTCCGGCCGGCTTATTAGGCCGCGCTCGGGGCATGTTCCATTGGTACGCATTTGTGGCCATCTCTTCGAAAAGCTCTTGAGCGGCGATCGGGGTTTTATTATTTAATGTCCCTCCGGCGGCCGCATCAATCATTTGCCTCGTTTGGAGATTTAAGCATTATAAAATATTTGCACTTGTTGCCAAGTGGCAAGTGCATGGTGAGGGCATCGGCGCAAAAGCTCCTTGAAGCGCTCCCATGTGTCATAGAGAGTCTCCGAGTCGATTTGCATGAACGACGCAATATCCGTCCGCAATTTAGCGGTCTTTGAAGGCGGGAAATATTTATTGAGAAATTTTTCCGCCATTTCGGCCCATGTAGTGATGGATCCCCTTGGTAGGGAGCCCAGCCACTGCTTGGCCTTTGACCGCAAAGAAAAAGGAAAAAGACGTAATCGAATGGCGTCATCGGTGACGCCATTGATCTTAAATGTGTCGCAAATTTCAAGAAAGTAAGAAATATGTGAGTTTGGATCCTCGTCCGGTTGACCATCAAAGGTCACCGATTGTTGCACCATTTGTATGATGCTGGACTTGATCTCAAAATTATTGTTCGCCACCGTGGGGCGAACAATACTCGATTGTGTGCCTTCTAAATTCGGCCGTGCATAATAGGACATGGTCCATTGCGCGTCCTCATTAGGATTTGGCTCGTTAAGATTAGGAGGATTAAGATTATGATCCATGTTCGCTGCGTTAGTGTCCCCGATCGACTCTTCGGATTCTACTTGATTTCCTTGATCACGAGAACGGCGGTGCCTCAAAAGGGTTCGCTCGATTTCCAGATCAAAAGGAAGAATCGAAGTGCTACCACGCGTCATACACTAAAAAGAGAAGGAAGGAAGAAGAAAAAGAGAGAAATTTTTTTTGTTCTTTTAGGCAGATTAAATTAGTCTTGGACTTCCCAAGATCTACCCGGTGAAGGGTTTGCAAGGTACTAGGAGGTGAGATGGGATGACACCCCAAACATCCCTTTCCAAGATTTTAATTTCACCATTAAGATTTTCAAAAATAGAAAAACTAAAATAAAAACAACATGATAAAATTAATAGCTATCCTTGTTTCAAAATATCTACGCAAAAGTCCCCGGTAACGGCGCCAAAAACTTGATATTTAATTTTTGCGGTTTTGAAATTTAGTGAAGGGTTGAGATTTTCTCCAAAACTATATCCGATAAAGGCAAGTGTACCTTATCGTCTATAGTATAGGATATTAAGAAATACCAAGGTCGTATTCCACGGGGTGCGTTGATTACTTCTACTTTGAGGAAAGTCGCTATTATCTTATCTAATGATATTTTGGGGTTTTGGTTACTTAGCTAGAACAAGAGAAATTGTAAGCTAAATTAAGGGTTTAGATGATGATAAAAGAGGCTAGTACTCAATCAAAAGTCACCTTGGAGTGAGAAAAGACAAGTGAAAAGAAATTAAATCTAATTCCGTTTAAATTGAACTACTTGACCGTGGAGGTTCCCGAAGCTCGAACATGCCTTTCTCGAGGTTAATGCCCAACTAAGTTTAGGAAAAATCAACCGGACTCTCGTCCTATAATCGATTACCTAAAACTTGCTTTACGAAGTGAACCCCGCTATTGGATTTGACTCCAATCCGGGAGATTTACGTCATCCTCTCTCGAGGGGTGCGTGCAACTCTCTTTACCCTTGAGTGATCGATTCATACTTTGAGCCTCTCGGCTAACTAAGTATGAAAACATAAGCGAAAACCATATATCGAAAATATGGTCTCACTAATTAAAAATCAAGGGTAATTCAAGTGTTTATAAAAACGGAAAAAGAAAACTTTAGAAAATCATAACTTGTCTAACTCATCCTCAGATCATTTTGATCGAGTACTAATGAGGATTAGTTAATCATGGTGGAGGGGAAAGAGGAAGAAAAATAAAAATGCATAATAAGAAAATTTAACTAAGTAAGGAGGAGACAAAATAAAGAGAACAACTAATTTTTATTTAAATGAAAACTATTACAAGTCTTAAGAGAAGAGATTGCAAGCTAGGAAAAACAAGTTACGAGCTTAAACTAAACTATTGCATTGAAAGGAAGCTAGTACATTGCATGAGAAAAGGAAGAGAGCATGAAAGTTAAGACACATGAACATGAACATGAAAGTGAAAAATACTCAAGATTGGCTCCAACAACACCTCCCCCACTCCAAAATTCTGAACCCCGGACTCAAGGAGAACCTCTGAATTTATAGGAAAAAATTTTAGATTACACGCCCTCGGTCACGGGCGTGACCAAGGGCGTGACTGCACTATTCACATCAGATCCGACAGCGGCGTGGGCTTGAGTTCGGCGCGGCGAAAAGTGACATGTCACGGGCGTGACATGTCGGGTCACGGCCGTGACTTTGGACGGCTGCATTAAATGCGGCGTGGGCTGGAATTCGGCGCGGTGGCGAAGCAGAGATCACGCTGGAAAGTCACGGCCGTGACATGTGGGTCACAGGCGTGACTTAGGTTGACTTCTCGATAGCATCTCCACGTCTCGACGGCGGCTCCACGTGGAAGATTCTAAGTTTACACGCCCTTGGTCACGGGCGTGACTTTGGGTCACGGGCGTGACCTGGGGCGTGACTTGGTGTGGGCTAGCTCAGACAGCGCGACATCATTCTGGACTGATCTTTAGGTTACACGCCCTTGGTCACAGGCGTGACCGAGGGCGTGACATGCCATTTTTCCCGATTTGTACCAAAATTCTGTAAATATTGAAATTAAGCTAATTTAGAATCAAAATTACAAAAAGAACTAACTTATAACCTAAAATTGACATAAAAGTAAAATTCATATTAAATATTTACAAAATTTTCTATTAAAAAGTTATAAAAATACTACTTATCAGTGTATTTCTTTTCTTCTCTTTTTCCACCCTCTTTCTTCTTGTGAGGGCAATATTCATCGATCATATGCCCTGGCTTGTTACAACAATAACAAATAATGTTAGAAGAAACATGTTTATTCGGTTTAGACTTGTACCTGTCATGGCTACTTGAGCCTTTCCTGTGATGATCACCATCACGATGAGAATGTCTGTAGTCAGAGGAAGATGACTTGTTCTTCATATGCCTTCTTTTGCTTAGCAATTTCTTGTATTAACGGGAAATTAGAGAGAACTCTCCATCAGACATTTCGGAACAGGAGGAGCCAGCTTCTGATTCTTCTTCTTCATCAGTCACTTGTACCCTTATTGGTGACACATCTCTGCTTTTCCTGGAGCTTTCGGCCTTCAGAGCCAAGGTCCTCTCCTTGACTTAGGAGCGATTCCCATCTTCTTCAGTTTTGCGGTTGTTCATCTGCAGCTCATGGGATAGTAGCTTCCCGAATAGATTCTGTGGGTCAATGTTTGGTAGATTTCCAAACTCCCTAATAACAACGATCTTGCTATCCCATTCTTTCGTCAGGGATCGCATGAACTTGTTATTTAGTTCACCGTTTGTAAATTCCCGACCATAATTTCTTAGGTCGTTAACAATTTTGAAGAATCTTTCATAAGCATCGGCTATGCACTCCTTCTTGCTTTGCTTGAAGGCCTCATACTCTTGGTTGAGTAGAGATCTTCTATCATCCCTTACCTCTTCGGTAACTTCCACGAGAACAATCAAGGATGTCCACATTTCTTTGGAAGATTTGTAGTGGATTAAATTTTGTAGCATAGAATCATCCACAACACTGGCAATTATGTTCTTCGCCTTTTTGTCCAATGCTACGATGACGATCTCATCCTTGGTTAAGTCCATCATTTTCTTTGGCACCTGAATAGTTGGATCAATTGCAGAGGCAACCATAGGCACATGAGGGCCTTCTTCCACAATTTGAAAAATTCTCGGATCTGCGGATTCCATGTAAAATCTTACTCTTTCTTTCCACATGGGAAAGTTAGCCTTTGTGCAGATAGGCAGCTTCAACGAGGAGGATTCCTTGCTTCTTTCCATGATTTGCAAGCAACAAGAATGGATGGATCTTGTTAAAGGTATTAACCTAGTAACGAACAACGACCCTCTGATTCCAATTGAACTATCTAGTAGCCTACTTAAATCACCTAGAGGGGGAGGGGGGGGGGGGGGGGTGAATAGTTGAGTTCTACGTCTTTTGCGGAATTAAAACTTGATGAAAAAGAGAACACAGAAAAGCAAATCACAATCACAAACGACACAAGAATTTTATAATGGTTCCCCGATCTTGGGTACTCCACTTTCCCGCCTCGCAAATCTAGCACCACGACTAGCCTCAGCTACTTCATTATATCTCAGATCAAGAATGATCCTACAAACTCGGAGTCACAACTCCTACACCTCAGAGACAATTCTCCTACAAACTCGGAGACAACTCTCCTACAACTCGGAGATTACCCTCCTACAACTCGGAGATAACGCTCCTACAACTAGGAGATAAATCTCCTACAAACAATAGAGATTGTTTACAATAAATGATCAACAAAAGTAAGTTCAGATCTGAAATACTGTAATCTTCTTCCTTCTTGAGACTTGGAGAACTTTGGCTTGATGATGAGGAAGAAAAGTTGAAATCTCTGATCTCACCTTCTAGGATTCGACAAGATCCAATAAACTTCAGTAGATGATAAGAGCAATGATCTATCGAATCTTTTCTTCCAAAAGGATCGGCTGAATGAGAGAGAGAGAGAGAATGATCTTCAACAATGACAGGAGATGACGGCTCTTTCTCGATTTCTCCGATTGAATGGAAAATTAGGTTTGGACGAGAAATAATAAGATCCTTTTATACCAACCAAGTATAACGGTAAAGAGTCCTTGAATAAAGGTAGAAATAACCTTAAACCACGACACACATGCCGTCGACTCCATCAGATGAAAATAAAAGAACCGTTAGAAACGAATTTAAGAGAGGACCACAAGAAAAATTCTTTCTCGAGACAAAATGTATTTCTTGAGAAATGAATTTATTTCTTGAGAAAGGGCTGCAACAACTCGAGAAAAGACTTGGAAAAGCTTTCAGGAAAACTTGAAGAGACCTTCTCGAGAACAACATGATGTCTCGAGAAATAGCTTTGATTTCTCGAGAGAACACTTGACTTCTCGAGAAACGTCTTAGAAGCACTTCACTGGACAATTGAGAAGATTTCTCGAGAACAAAGACGACTTCTCGAGAAATAAACTAGATTTCTCGAGAAACTAGGAGACTTCTCGAGAAACAGTTTAGAAAGCTTAAACTTGAACTCTGAAAAGGATTTCTCGAGAAATGAACTGGATTTCTCGAGAGATGAAGTGATTTCTCGAGAAATACACTTAGAAAAATTCTGAACCTTTTCCCTTCTTTCTTCTCCTTGACACCAGCAACTCTTCCAACTCATAAGCTTCAAGGGTCTTGAAAATGAAGTGTATCCCAATAGAGAGATCACACATGAGTCAACATCATGTTCCACACAATGAGGGATTATATTGCATGAAACTATGTTTAATGACCCATTGTGATATGACATTAGTCTACACTTGGCAATTATAACATGCAAGAACATAGCTAAAGGACAACATCAAATACACTAGCAGTTCAATCTTGGTTCAAGGGTGACTTCTCATAAATCTAGGCTATTGTGGATACATTACCCAACATATTGAAATTAATTTATCATTAAAAATAATTATAATAAACATTACTCCGTTACAATAAGTTGTAACATAATAATAATTATTTCGTTAAAATTATTATATACTTTCGTTATTAAAAAAATTTCATTTATATTTTTAATTTTTCAATTCCTAATTTAGATGGGTACGCATGATTTTATTATAAATATGAATTATTATTTAAAGTATAATATAGTTTTATATTATGTAATAATATTTTATATTCATTCATAATTTGTAATTAAAATATTAAAAAATAGAAATCATTATAGGTTTAAGGAACTAATATACTTTTCATCTAAATTTTTTTAATAAAGCGTGGGAAGGAAAAAATATGCCAAAATAATAAAAATAAAACACATTATAAATATTAAAATTGAAATACATGTAGTAGCTAGTTAGAGTACAAGTGTCATCTCATCTATAACAAAATAACATTACATAACAACAATAAGATCAAATTATTTTACAAAACACATCAAGTACTTCTACACTTTCCGACAAATGCATCTTCTTCTGTCACTTTTCATTTCAAGCTCCAACTCCCTAGAAATAAAAGAGAGCAATTATTAAAGGGGGCAACAACAATTTAAAAGGGGGCAATAATAGTTGAATTTAATAAAAACAATCTGCAAATAACCGCAATTGATTTTAAAGTATTAGATAAATGAGTAATGCTAGTCAAATTAAAGCAAAGAGAACATCAATAAAATGTTGATGGATAGATTAATACAAATAATTATCCCAAATAATATGTTTGTCCATCAAATATTCAACAATAAGCAATATCAACTTGAAACAATAATTTGCATAAGATATAAGCAGACTGGGACTGATCGATTGCTGAATTAAGTGGCTTCACAGTACTATGATTGTAATTTTGCACAAATTTCAGAATTCTTGGAAGGAGCCTACTGTAATGGAGGGTCTTCGGTGGACCTTGGGGCTGATGTGGTAGGACTTTGGGCTGGTGGATAGGTTAAGGAGGGGAATTTCAGTGGCCTGTGGAGTAATCGCGTAGAGGGGTGGGCTGTAGCATGGAGGAGATTAGGTTTGGGAAGAGTTTCAAGTGTTGGGAGATCCTTTGAAGGGTTCTGGATAGAATCTGGGAGGACATTATGGGCTTGGGATGCTTGGTTGTGGGATGGAAGGGGATAATTGGGTCTTGGAGATTGTCGGCTAGTAGTTTCGAGGGCAAAACAATTGGGTGAATTATACTGGCTACTGACATGTCACAATTGCACACACAACACAACTGCACACACAACACTCAGCACAGTTGTACACAAAACACTCACACCAAAGAGTTTGCTGCAACTGCAACAAACTCGGTGCTGCAGTTTGCTGCAGCTGTAGCAAACTTGCAGTTGTAGCAAACTCGTAGGTGCAGTTTGTTGCAGCTGCAGCAAACTCGCTGTTGCAGTTTGTTAAAGCCGGAGCAAACTCATTGCAGTTTGCAAACTCACTGCAGATTTATATCTAAAAAAGAGTTGGAATGAAACTATAAAGAAAGACATGAAGTACTTAGGCATTAGCGAGACATTTAATTGAAACATTTAATGAAACTATAAGGAAAGACATGACGTAATTGAACATTTAATTGTAATCATCAATCTTTAACATTGACATTGTATTGACGAGGAATATGCAACGAGTTTCACACATTAATCTGCACCGAGTTTCATTCCAAGTCTTAATGTCCAAGAGATTGATGATTACAAGCAAACTCGCAAGCTTCCAAGTCTTTTTAACATTGACAAGCAAACTCGTTGCACATGGAAGTCTTAACTCGCTGCAGATTTAATATTCCAAGCAAACTTGCATTCCATGCAATTAAATGTGTGCAACATTGTCAATCTGCTGCAGCAAGTTTACACACAACATTGTCAATCTGCAGCAAACACACAAGCTTAATGTCCAAACACACATTCCAAGCAAACTCGCAAGCTTAATGTCTAATAGATTGGAGATGTTGCACACACAACACAACTGCACACACAACACTGAGCACATCTGCACACACAACACTCACACCAAAGAGTTTGCTGCAGCTGCAGCAAACTGGCTTATGCAGTTTGCTGCAGCTGCAGCAAACTCGCTGCTGCAGTTTGCTGCAGCTACAACAAACATGCAACTGCAATTTGCTGCAGCTGCAGCAAACTCGCTGCTGCAGCAAACTGCCAAAAAATCTTATGTGTTTGCCACTGAATTTCAGGGGAAGATGTCAAGGACAAATGTGAAGACGCGCAATCCATAGAAAACAAGGAAGAAGGTATCAAGCAATGAATTTATATTAAGTGTAGTAACTC
Source organism: Dactylorhiza incarnata (assembly GCA_033032865.1). Lineage (NCBI taxonomy): Eukaryota > Viridiplantae > Streptophyta > Magnoliopsida > Asparagales > Orchidaceae > Dactylorhiza > Dactylorhiza incarnata. The sequence goes on along the minus strand of JAWHQI010000012.1, from coordinate 1,020,197 downwards.
CAAAAGTCCAAAGCTATAGTTAATTTCCTACCTGGCAAAATATAATTATAAGTTTGCAAAATTACAAGTTTCACCACTCTATCTTTAGATATTACATAAACCTCTCATGTAAGCTTACATTTCATAACATGCATGCACAAAAAATACCCCTCTGGCATGTATGTTATGAAATGTAAACTTAGATGGGAGTTATGTAATTTCAAAAGACAGAGTAGTGCAGCCTGTAATATAATTATGCACTCCTAGAGGAAGATTTGGGTAATTATAATTGAACATGAAAATTTTTTACAGCTACAAATCCAAGCAGGTTGATGCAACTCAACGATGGAAAATATATAGCATGTCAGGATTGGACAATGGAAGTAGATCAACAAGTACTCACAGAACACGAAGACGCCCTTAAACAAAAACTTATAACCAGCAAGAACTTCCTGAACCTATCCAGGCCACTGAAATTCGTTGCTGTAGCAACCTATCAAGGCCACTAAACTTCTTGAACTACAGTTTCTAATGCAATGAAACTATTAAAATCGTATGTCACTGTAGTTTCTAATGCAGTGACACTGCATTAGAACTATAATTTTCTAATGCAATGACATAAAGTTTCTAGGAGCAATCATACGAAAACTGCAATGACACAACATTAGAAATATTAACGAACTTGTCAATGCAGTGACACTATTAAAACTGCAGTGTCAATATTTCTAATGCAGTGAAATACTGTCTAGTACTGTGAAAATAAATATGTGAAAATAATAATAGAAGAAGATATGAGGAGGGAAAGGAAGAAAGAGCTCACAGAGGAGGGTTTTCAACCAAATAACACCAAAAAGTCATCAAAGTTGGCCATATTTTTCCAAAACAGCAGTCAACATCTCCTTCAACTCATTATGTCCTTCTTTTAAACCCACACTTTCTTCATTGTGAGTTTGAATCAACGCTTCCTTCCTTTCAATAAGCTTTGTTTGGGATGCAATATGAGAGCTGGCATTGCGCAATTCTTCTTCTGTCGAATTTAACTTCTCTTTCAATTGAGTGGGCTCGTTAATTATTTTCTTCCTTTGTCTGGAAGGAACGACACCATAGCTAATCCTTTGTCATAACCAGACTTATTTCCAAGTGCCTTTTTTTATAATTTCTCTCTCGGACATTAAGCTTTCACCGTCAGATTCAACTGTTGATGCTCTCAGCCTTTCCATTTCAAGCTGTAAAATAATGTTACAATAGAAACATAAGTTATAACTGACAAATATCAATTCTCTCTACTAGTTTAAATTATGACTTACATATGCTGCTTTAGCTTTCTCACTAACAAACACATCAATCTTCCTATGAGTATTAGCAAAGTTCTCAACAGGGCTTTGATTAACTTACATATGAACATAATATTAGAGAATATGAGGTACTAATAAAAATTCACTAATAATATAATTACATTACCATTTACAATAGTCGTGAATGATAGGATTTGGAACCCTACATATGAGTAAACGGCATGTGTGACCTATTATCAGCGTTAGTTTTGGACCTTTTCTGTTATTATTCAAAATCATATATGAGTGCATGTACTAAAGCTCTTACTAATCACACACACACACACACACACACACACACACACACACACACACACATATATATATATGTATATATATAACAAGATTTTGTTAATTACTGAAATTCACCTTAAAACTCTCACTGTCGAAGTAATCGCACAAGACACACCACCTCTCGGGTGAGATCCAATCAAACGGGCTACAAACTCTTGGATTCTTTCCCAATGCAGCATATTCCTTATAAGTTATAGATAATCTCCCTCTCCAATGCATATAACTACGCTGAAACATCTCATCCATATAGCCTTTTACTAATTGATTTGTAGACCATCCCTTTATATCAAACCATTGCTACAAAGGAACAACATATATTTAGTTATTTCAACCAAATTGAAAAAAATGTCACATACAAATTTACTTACATCTAATCAAACATACACAGGAAGTATACGTTCATTTTCAATTTCGCTCCAGGGGGTTAAGAAATCCAATCCTAGACAATGTCTAATAACAACGCCTATCTCATTTGCTAGGTGATTTGCAAAACGACGTTGTTTCTTGAAGCCTTCAGGGAACTCAATCTTAAGCAATTTCTTATCCTAAAAAATGTATGTTATCATATAGTGTGATAGTATGTAACTTTCAAGATAAATAAAACATACGTTTTCTTCAATAGCTTTCTCGATTGATTTTCCCGTGCTCGCCCCACGACCTCTTTTTCTACTAGAGCTTGCCACTGCAAAATTAAATAAACTTAATAAATATATGGTTTTAGTAAGTAATAAACATCAGTATGAAATATAATTAAGGAATGCTTACTATTATTATCAGATATCTGTGGTGGACTTCCATCATCGAATTCATTAGCCGCAACATCATCATGAAGATGATGTGATCCAAGAGACGATAGTTGTACAGTAGATAAAGGTATGGATGGTTGACTAGACGATGGTGGTAGACTTGGTGTGGATGGTAGACTAGATGATGGTGGTAGAGTAGACGGTGGTGGTCGACTAGACGATGGTGGTATACTAGACGATGGTGGTAGACTAGACAATTCAACAACAACAACATCTGTTGGTTCATCATTAACTAACGCTTTACTCCTTGTTACAGGGCGACGCAGAATGACATTTTTCAGAGGCATTCTTCTGCAAAGTAAATAAGATACAAAAGTTAAATAAGATACAAATTTTATATATCACATTGGAATAATATTCAATCAAATGTTATGAAAAGTAAGAATTGGACTAGCGTTTCATCATAATAGATAAGAAATAAACTTCACTTACCATGAATCATCTTGAGCATGAGTAACATACATGGTATCACCATTGTCATCACAATATTGCACAAGTGTTTCATCATCTTCATTTGTACACTCATCTTCGTCAACGTTATCATTATTATGTTCCTTCTCTTCGCGGATTTTAGTTAGAACTTCCACATTTATAATATCAGGTTCGATATCTTCTCTTGCTAGAAATTGCAGGTTATGATCCTAAATAACATATATCAATTCATTGTTAGAAGACTCATGTTGTTGAAAAACCTCTCGAACCATAGACTCACCTATGCTATCATTCATTTTCTCCATTTCTAGGTCATCTTGTTCCTTAATATCCCAAAGGTGTCTATGACATACAAGCTATGCAATTTTCTAATGCTCACCTAGTTTTGTGTCATCGACATAGAACACTTGTTGCACTTGGTTTGGAAGAAGGAATGGATCATCACTATACCAAGGAGATCTTATATTAATGCTCACAAAATATTTATCTTTTTGCATAGTCTTTTTCCCACCAATGTTAAACCATTTACACCAAAATAATTCTACTTTATATCCATGAAGATAGGTCATTTCAACATCTCTTGTCAATACTCCATAAAACTCAAGCATTTCATTTTGATGTCCCCCCTCAACAAGTAAACCACTATTTTGAGTGGTTCGATGATCATCTCGATCTTTTATATGAAATTGTACTCCATTAACAATACAACCAGAGTAGAATTTTGTTAAGTATGATTGTGGACCATTTGCCAACGCCCATAACTCTTTAAAGATGCCTCTACACTATTCATGATGCAATCTATTTATCTGTACATGATAAATAAAAAAGTTAATTGGTTAAGTGAAACTTGAAATTAAAAATATAGGAGAAAATTTTCGTTATTGGACCTTACATGTGCTTGAAACCAATAATGAAACTGTTCTCCGTGAGTTTGGTCAATGTTCCTATCATTTGCCATTTTTAGCTCCTTCATGTGCATACTATAAAAGACAATAAGTAACTTAAATTTAGATATAAAATAAGAATAATGATAATGGTTTAATATGAATCTAGTAGCTCCTACATGTTTCAAACCTTTCAAAAGCATCCACTTCATTACAATTATTTAATATGAATTTATGAGCTGCACCTAGATCTTTTTTTTGAAAGTGCATTGCAACAGCGGAGTGGTCCAAAGGGCCTCACTTTTAATGCAAACACAGACAATTCACACTCTTGTTGATTCTCTACTCCATCATCATTTCTTTTATCTTTGTTAAACCTTGTTTCTATTTCATTTAGATACATTGACATAAATGTCAAAGATTCTTTTACAATATATCCTTCCGCTATTGAACCCTCTGGACAAGCTTTATTACGTACATAGCCTTTAAGTGATTTTAGAAACCTGAAAAGAAACTCAATAATAAGAACAACATATTTTTGATTTATGCTATGTATGAAGATGATGTAAGAATGCATAAATAAATTTACCTTTCAATGGAGTACATCCAACATGAATGAACTGGGCCAACAATCTTTTCCTCCTTTGGAAGGTGAATAGCCAAGTGAACCATTACATCGAAATAAGCTGGAGGAAATATTTTCTCCAATTTGCACAAAATAATTGGAATATTACTTTCCAATTTCACGATATGCTCTACCTTTAGTGTTTTTGAGCATAAAATTTTAAGGAAATCCCCTAGCTCGTATAGTGCCTCAATGACATCTGGGCGTAGAAACCCATGAATACCAATAGGAATTAATCGTTGTAATAGAACATGATAATCATAAGATTTAAGTCCATAAATCTTTTCATCTTTTACGTATCTCGAAATATTTGAAGCATAGCCATCCGGAAACTTGACACTTTTTAAAAAATTGCAAAATTTTTTTTTTCATCCGAAGATAAATTGTAGCATGCTTGAGGTTTTATTATAGTACTTCCACTTCTAATCAAGTGCAACTCCTTCCTAATGTTAAGATCTCACAAATCTTCTCGTGCTTTTTCTGTATCTTTATTTTTTCCATCAATGTTCATTAACGTGCCCAACACATTATCACAAATATTTTTTTCAACATGCCTTACATCAATGTTGTGTCGTATCAAAAGCTTATGCCAGTATGGTAGTTCAAAGAAGATGCTTTTCTTGACCCAATTTCCTTCTTCAATGCTGTGTTTCCTCTTTCGTTTGCTTGGGTGTTTTCCAAATTTATCAAAATTATGTTCGAGTGTGCTCAAATTCGAAGTAATTGTGCTCCACTCCACTACAAAGGTTTTGAACGCATTTTTGGCTTTCCATCGAACAATTTACTCTTTCAATATGGATGATCATTATGTAGATAATGATGATGTCCCATATAGCATATCTTACTTCGAATCCTTCTAGAATCTGCATCATATAAACAAGATGGGCATGCCCCATATCCCTTTGTGGTCCACCCAAATAAGTTACTAAGAGTTGGAAAATCATTAATTGTCCACATAATTGCAGCATGCATTTTAAATGTTTGTTTAGCATATGTGTCATAAGTCTCAACGCCATTCCAAAATTCTTTCAATTCTTCTATCAATGGTCTAAGATAAATATCAATATCTTTTCCAGGTGCACGTGGGCCAGGAATTAGAAATGACATCATAAAAAACTCATCTCTCATCCCTTTGTATAAAGGCATATTATTAGGAATTAACACAACTGGCCACATACTATAAGAAGTACTCATATTTCCAAATGGATTAAATCCATCAGTCGCCAATCCTAGTCTAACATTACATGGATCTGCGGCAAAACTAGGATAGTTTGCATCAAAACACTTCCACACAGGTGAATCCACGTGATGACTTAAAGTACCTCCTATCTCTATATGCTTCTCAGTATGCCAGCTCATGTAAGATGCAGTTTTAGAAGACATATAAATTCTTTGTTGTCTTGGTTTTAAGGGAAAATGCCACAAAATCTTTTGAGGAATTAATTTTCCTTTTACATCGTTATATTTCCAACGCGGTTCTTCACACACAGGACACACATGTTTCTTCTCATTCTCCTTCCAAAATAGTGCACAATCATATTTACATGCATCAATCTTCTTGTACCATAAACCTAAACCATAAAGAAGTTTCCTAGTACAATAAAGAGATATTGGAATAAGATTACCTTCTGGCATCAAGTCTTTTAGTAATTCAAGAAGCATGTTTACCGATTTATCTGACATCTTGTTCATTACTTTGATATGAAGCAATTTAACAATGAATGATAACAAAGAATATTTTTTGCAACCTGGGTATAGTCCACGTCTGGCGTCACATAATAAACTTGAAAAAGTTTCACTATTTTCTTCTGCAGTATTCTCAGGAAGTTGTACATCTCCAATCTCTTGTATCATATCTACTAAATCATCAATGGCTTCAATATCATCCTTATCCTCAAAATGATTTCTAGGATTTTGAGAAGATTCACTACTTTTACTATTAGTAGTGAACCCAAAATAACGTGTCATTTTAGTTTCTCCATGATGTATCCAATCTTTATAGTACTTATAAAACCCTTTCACATGCAAGTCTATTTTAACTTCAAAAAAACTCTTTGGTTTAGTGTTTCAACATACATTGCATGGGCAAAGAATTTTATCTTCATAATAAATAGTGTTTTCTCGTGCAAACTCCAGAAATAAGTCCACGCCTTATGCATAAGTGGAACTAAACCTATCTTGTTCATAAATCCAATCTTTATCCATAACATGAGGCCACCTAGAGGAGAAAAATATTTAAAATAGATCCATAACTTGAATTCAATCTAGAAAAACATAAAAAATATTTAAAATAGAACTGATTCAAAATTATACCAATATATAGTGCAAGGGAAGAGTTGAAAATCCAAACTTGAAGCTTTCCCAATCAATGCCGGAAGAATATGTGTTGTGATGGAAGAAGAAGATTAGAGATTAATTAGGTTAAAAATTCATGAAAAAGAAAAAAAATGGAGTAAGCGCTAAAACATAAAATTTTTGAGGTATTGATCGTTACACTTGAATATGTTTTTGGCGATGCAAAATTGAGATATTATTTGGGTATTCTCACACACTCGACGAATATTCTTACACCTCACCTAAAGAGCCTCTTAATTAACCACCTCTTTTTAGAGACATTCAACGCTATTGAAGAACATGGATAGGGCAGAACATATGGTATTCATTTAAAGTAAACACCATCTAAACAAAACCTCAACTTGAATAACAAAATTTAAACATTAAAAAATGATACAATATATAAATATCATTAATCTTAGCTTCTCAAATAAACAAAGATTGGGACAATTTATGGCATTAGAATTACATGTAATTAATTATACATTCACAAATCACAGTCAAAGAAAGTTAGAGAATGCAAATGCCAATCTGTGAAAGGTTAGAGTTGTAGAAAGACAATGCTCACCTTAATGCCAAGTCAGTGAAAGCCTGTGTTGGGAAAATGATTTCTCTTAACCCCTTGAATTAAGTTGAATATGAATTCTAAGAAAGAAAAACAAGGTTAAGTAAATATGCGTCGAATAGTATTCGACGCAACGTCGAGCTGTAGTCGACGTTCCCTTCAGATTAAGTCGAAGTAACTTTAGGAAGATTTCGACGTATGTGTTGTCGACGCTACTCTGATTTCTAGTCGACGCATATAGAGAAGTCGACGCACCTTCCTTATTCTTCTCTCGACGTCCAGCCAGGATGAATTCGACGCTTACGTCGAATGGTAATCGACGCACGTCGATTTATATGACAGATTTAAATATGCACCAGATCTCTTTCCTTCTTTCAGTAGATCTAATTTATATGGAATAATGTTAATATTTTATAGCCGTTCTGAATCATTCTTTCCTTCTATTTGATTCTTGGCTAATCTGATAAAACTCATTATGGATATTATTCGAATTTGGAATGAATTCTTTCCTTCTATTGGTATGCTAATTATGGAAATATTTCTATTCTTCCAATTCTCTGACTACTAATTAATTATCCTCCTATAGCATTATTTTTACACAGAGCTATAAATAAAGAGGAGGTCGCCAGAAAATAAGCAGTTGAGTGATCCACCACATACATTTGAAATAGAGGAAAAGCTCCCAAGAGAATAGAGAGAAAAACTGAGAAAAGAGATAGTGTGCTGCAGAGAAAAAGCCTTCATCTTCTCCTTCTTCTTCAGAAGCCATTCTACTGCAAACTCTGAAAGTTCTCTCAAAAGAGAGAAAAGTTTTTACAATCTCCTTCTCACTATAGAAGAGAGATTTTCATTCACTACTTCTTGTGCTTCCAATCTTCTTGCTAGGAAGAAGATTCATTCTTGTTCTTATTTCTTTCTTTCTTTCTTTCTTACTTATAACATTGTAAAAGAGTTTTTAGAATCTCTCTTCAAAAAATTCAGTGTACTGGTTCTAAGAGTCTCCTTGTCAAAAGACTCAGTTGGTTCTAAGAGTCTCCTTGTCAAAAGACTCAGGGTGGTTCTAAGAGTCTCCTTATCAAAAGACTCAGTACAAGATAGTGAATTCCTACCAAGGGGGTAGAAGAGTGGACTACCCAAAGTTTGGGGAACCACTATATTTTCTTGTGTTGTGCTGTGATTTCTTTTCTTGCATTTACTTTCTTTACTTGTTTAATTCTTGTTGATGTGTGGGAAGCTATAATCTGTGATCATACACATATATATATTAACTTTGCACAAAATAATTTTTAATCTCTATTCACCCCCCCTCTAGAGAATTCTAGTGAGGTAAACTGTGCACTTTCAATTGGTATCAGAGATAGGTTGATCTAAAAAGGATAACTCCTTGATCAAAAAGATCTTACCTCTCATATATATATATATATATATATATATTTTTTTTTTCAAAACTATTTTATCATATGGCACAAATCAAAGATTATGCTTCCACCAGACCTCCAATGTGCAATCTTGAAAAGTTTGCAATTTGGAAAACAAGAATTAGAATTTATATGAATTCCATTGATGCTGACTTGTTTGATATTACTATGACAGGTCCTCCAAAGCCTTATAGAAAGGATACAAATGGCAATGTCACACAAACAGTTGTTCCAAGATCTGAGTGGACAGAGGATGAAAAGAAGGCAAGAACATATGATCTAAAGGCCATGAACATACTTGTCTCAACTCTCTCAGATGACATTTTTCAAAAGGTTGTTGACTGTGAATCATCCAAAGAAATTTGGGATGCTCACACAAAGATGGTGGAAGGAAGTGCTGATGAAAAGAAAGATAAAAAGGCTCTATTGATCTCTCAATATGAGAACTTCCAAAAGAAGGCTGAAGAAAGCATCTCTGAAATGTATGACAGATTCAGTCTGATCATCAATCAACTAAGAGACTTGGATAGAGAAATCTCTCTCACTGAGATTAATGACAAATTGCTAATGAGTCTCCCTAGTTCATGGGACTCAAGAATTTGGGCAATAAGAGACACAAGAGGACAAAAAGAGATCTCAACAGATGCTCTCTTAGGAAAACTCAGATCCTATGAGCAGTTGCTGAAAACTAGAGAGGAGAAGGAAAGAAGAGAAAACACTCCAACTTCCTCAAAAAGCAGGAACATTGCTCTAAAGGCAACAGAAGAAGGAACCCCTGTCACTGAAGAAGAATTATTCAGTTTCTTGGCCAGAAGATTTAAGAAATGGGTCAAGACAGATGGATCAAAAAGGAGGGAGTCAAAACCAAGGTATGACAAAACCCCCACTAATGAAATTATTTGCTATTCTTGCAGGAAACCTGGACACATTGCCCCAGAATGTCCAGAGAATGCTGAAACAGAAAAGGATCTGAAAAAGAAAGATCTGAAGAAAAAGGGGAAGAAGAAAGAAAGAGGCTTCATTGCAGAAGTCTGGAGTGAAACAAACTCTGAGGATAGTTCATCCTCTAAGAGTGACAATGAAGAATCTAGGCAAGAAGACCTATGCTTGATGGCCTTTGAAGACTCAAAGAATGATGATAAATCATGGAGTGAAACAGGATCAGAAGAAAGCATATCTTCTGATGATGAAAAAGAAAAGAACCTCATTCTCATTGAGGAATCTGAGGATGAGGATGAGGTAAGCATGTTTGATGAAATAAATTTTCAAAGTGATAATTTTAGAAATGATTTTATGGGAATGTACCTAGATCAACTAAAAACAAAACAAGAAATTAAAGATCTAAAAGAACAAATCAATGTAGCTAAAAACCAGAGAAACACAGAAATTAAATCCTCTAAAGACTATGAATCAATAGCTAGGAGAATAGAAAAGGAAATAGAAAGGGCTAGAATAGAAAATTAGTTCCTTAAGGATAAAGTAACCCAGGCAAAAGCCTTTGAAGAATCAATAAAAATGAGAAGCCAAACTCTTAAGGAAATCACTGAAAAGCAAACAATAAGACACAACCATCTTGGGTTAGGGGCTGATCCCTCAATCAGCCTAATTCCATCCAACAAACCTGCTTGAATGAGTCCTGTAAAATTCACTAAACCTGTCAAAATGACAAACCAAGAAAAAGACACAAAAGATAAGGAAGAAAACCTCTTCAAAGAAATAAAGGAATTTGATGAAACATCTTATTATTCAGCTGATGACTCACAAACTTCATTTGAAGAAACAATCAAACCAAGAAAAACAAGTCATAAAGGAGTAAAAACAGAGAAAGGCAAAATGAAAATTTATGAAGATACAGTTGCGTCGACTTCATATCGACGCATGCACGATAGTGCGTCGACTTCTACTCAACGCAATCTCTCAGATGCTTCGACCTCTTCTAGATGGATGAACAAAAGCACGTCGACTTCCAATCGACGCAACTTTTTCTATGCGTCGAAATCAGATCGACACCATCTGGAGAAAGCGCCGAATACAAATCAACGTGACTATCAACATGCGTCGAATGGATATCGACGCACAAAAATTCAGAACAATTTAAACATCTTTCCTCCAAAAGTCTTTCATCCTAACCCTTATTCAGGACCCATTCATCCTGATCATAATTTCTATCCTAATCAACATTCTAACCAAAATTTTTACCCAAAACTTGGTAACCAAACTTCCCATCCTAATGAAACCTTCTATCCTAATCAACACTGGTATCCTAGTCAACACTTCTATTCACCTTTAAACTCAAACTCTCACAAAAGTAAGATACTCAAGTGTTACATATGCAACAAAAATGGCCACCTTGCCAAAAAGTGTTGGTATAATCAATCAAGTTGGTCTTAAAACCCAGTCCTAGGCTACCTTAGAAACCTTTAGGATTAAGAAGAGATAAAAAGAAATAAACACCCAGAACTTTTCAGGAAAATTAAAAGTCACGTCGACTTCTAATCGACGCAACGTCGATAACTCAGATCAATAAGCACAATCGACGCATGCGTCGACTGCTATCGACGCATACGTCGATAAGAAACCCTTGCATCCCAAAGCAGACTAAATCGACGCTCACGTCGAATTCCACTCGACGTAACGTCGACCTCATAAAAACGAGCGGCAATGCTAAATTATTTTCGCTCACATCCACTGAAGTACCGAATAAACCTCGAATTGAGTCCAGTTTCGACGCTTCACCTGACTTAAAAAGACTCTTCAGTTAGAAACCTTCACGACACTGCCTCTTTCATTCTTCGTGCTCCTCAGACCAGCTAATCTCTTCCTCTCTCCTTCACTAACCTAAAATGTCTCCCAAGACCAACTCAGGCTTCGACATTGACCTTGAGTCCTTCCAAGCTGTCGCAGAAAACTACAAGAGCATCATTTCTCTCTTTACTGAAGCAGGACTGGACAAACTCATCTCCACTAGGTGCAAGCTCCTGGAATCAGAGCTCACAGAGCTAATAACTCATGTTCAGATATCTGAACAAGGAGAAATCCAGGGAACACTATATGAGACACCAGTCTCAATCTCAGCAGAACATATTAGGGCCACCTTTGATCTTCCATCAGGTATATCCTACTATCATCTTAGTTTAAAAGAAATAAGGAAAGATAACGAGCCTCTAAAAGAATGACTAAACAAGTCTTGATTATTCCCCTAATAGGTGATGAATCCATTGAACTCACACCTGATGAAATCAAGCATTTGCTCACCACCATGAAATTCTCAAAAGATAGACCAATCCATATGAAAAAGGTAGACTTTTCTGATGAATATAGGCTGCTGGCTGATATAGTAGGGAAAGTTCTACTGTGCAAGATCTCAGCACATGATGCAGTACCAAAACAACAACTGAACATCATGGGGGCCCTTGTGTTGAAGAAGAAGGTAGACTGGGCCACATGGCTACTCAAGATGATAGGCTCTAAATACTCTCACAAAGAGAATGCCTACATGAGAATCATGAGTCAAGTCCTCTTCCATTCCTTTCCTGACCTATGTAGGTCAAAAGGAATCCCCATTCCTCCAGGGAAGAGGATGTCAATTGCTCTCTTTTCTAAATGGACCAGGCAAATCCCTAAGCCTGGTTCCATCCCTAAAAGATCTCCCTCTCCCTCTAACTCTCCTGCTCATCCTCCTCCTCCTCCTCTATCATCTCTTCCTCCACCATCACCTCCTCATCAACTCTCACACCATGAACCATCTGAATCCACTGAGGCTCTCATCACCCAGTTCATACAATCCATAGCTCAAAGATTCCAAGAAATGCTAGATGAGCATTGCTCCCAGATTCATTCCTCCATCCTTCACATGCACACCCAAATAGATGGGGTCAGTGCCTCTGTGCAAGATCTGAAATCTTCTCTCTCTTCCTCTAGAGTGACTAGGTCTTTCTTAACCTCCTTGGCCAAGAAGGTCAAGAAGGGGGAGAATCTAGATGAAGAGCAACCCTCCAATCCTAAATCTCTCTCTCACAAGTCCTCTCCTCCAAAATCTGACAAAATCCTTGGGAATGAGACAGTACCTGAGCTACATAATGATGAATAAACAATAGAGGTACTCAACATAGCAAGGGATGCTGCAAATCAAATGGCACTACTACAAGGGGAAGGAAGCAGAGCAGAAAATGAGGCTGCAAAGGAAGATGGTGAGAAAGATAAAGAAACTGAACTTCAGGGGGAGCTGGAAGCTGGGTTTATAAATGAAGCTGAGACTCAGGGGGAACAAATGGCTGAGACCCAGGGGGAGCTAGGAGAACTTCCTACAAATGAGAAAGAGAAACTCTCCTCTCCTAAAACAGTAGTATTCAAGAGAAAGAGAAAGACCCCTCCTACCCCCTCCTGAGTAATATTTGAAAACAATGCAGATATATTTTTGAGTACTAATTGGAATGAACATGACATATATTTATATGATTCTGGAACATTTGATCTCTTCTTCTAAATTTCACTTTTTGATTATTTGATATATTTCTTTTCTATACAAATGCTGTGCTGGATTGATTTTATGCTAGTACAATTTCCCTCTAAATAGGGTTAAGACAAATAGGGGGAGATTGTTGGGAAAATGATTTCTCTTAACCCCTTGAATTAAGTTGAATATGAATTCTAAGAAAGAAAAACAAGGTTAAGTAAATATGCGTCGAATAGTATTCGACGCAACGTCGAGCTGTAGTTGACGTTCCCTTCATATTAAGTCGAAGTAACTTTAGGAAGATTTCGACGTATGTGTTGTCGACGCTACTCTGATTTCTAGTTGACGCATATAGAGAAGTTGACGCACCTTAGTCGACGCACCTTCCTTATTCTTCTCTCGACGTCCAGCCAGGATGAATTCGACGCTTACGTCGAATGGTAATCGACGCACGTCGATTTATATGACAGATTTAAATATGCGCCAGATCTCTTTCCTTCTTTCAGTAGATCTAATTTATATGGAATAATGTTAATATTTTATAGCCGTTCTGAATCATTCTTTCCTTCTATTTGATTCTTGGCTAATCTGATAAAACTCATTATGGATATTATTCGAATTTGGAATGAATTCTTTCCTTCTATTGGTATGCTAATTATGGAAAAATTTCTATTCTTCCAATTCTCTGACTGCTAATTAATTATCCTCCTATAGCATTATTTTTACACAGAGCTATAAATAAAGAGGAGGTCGGCAGAAAATAAGCAGTTGAGTGATCCACCACATACATTTGAAATAGAGGAAAAGCTCCCAAGAGAATAGAGAGAAAAACTGAGAAAAGAGATAGTGTGCTGCAGAGAAAAAGCCTTCATCTTCTCCTTCTTCTTCAGAAGCCATTCTACTGCAAACTCTGAAAGTTCTCTCAAAAGAGAGAAAAGTTTTTACAATCTCCTTCCAACTATAGATGAGAGATTTTCATTCACTACTTCTTGTGCTTCCAATCTTCTTGCTAGGAAGAAGATTCATTCTTGTTCTTATTTCTTTCTTACTTATAACATTGTAAAAGAGTTTTTAGAATCTCTCTTCAAAAAATTCAGTGTACTGGTTCTAAGAGTCTCCTTGTCAAAAGACTCAGTTGGTTCTAAGAGTCTCCTTGTCAAAAGACTCAGGGTGGTTCTAAGAGTCTCCTTATCAAAAGACTCAGTACAAGATAGTGAATTCCTACCAAGGGGGTAGAAGAGTGGACTATCCAAAGTTTGGGGAGCCACTATATTTTCTTGTGTTGTGCTGTGATTTCTTTTCTTGCATTTACTTCCTTTACTTGTTTAATTCTTGTTGATGTGTGGGAAGCTATAATCTGTGATCATACACATATATATATTAACTTTGCACAAAATAATTTTTAATCTCTATTCACCCCCCCTCTAGAGAATTCTAGTGAGGTAAACTGTGCACTTTCAGCCTGTCCAACAGACTTCCTTTGAAGTTTGACGGCTTTTCTTCCTCAAGAACCGAACACTAAAGAGAGATAAAAACCAAAGTCGGGGCTTTGATCTAGGGATGGCGGGGTGTGAATGGGACTGATGCAGAAGGAGAGGAAGGCATGCGATAGAAAAAACACATAACTTTTTATTGAAATGTGGTTTCTAGTGGATAACTCACTGAAGTATTGTAACATCTCCCAGACAGCTAGACCCCCCAGGTGAATCTGTCAGGACAAGGTCATGACAAGGCCTTGGTAGTGTAGAAATCCCTTTATCTTAGGCAAGATTAGGGTTGAAAGTGCCTTGGACTGCAAATAACAATTTCTAGTTACCAAGCTTAGGGTTGGACTTTAGGGCCTCAACTTGATCAATTGACCCCACCATAGTATCCCTAACCCTTTAGGGGCCCCCTTAGGGCACCAAGGACCCATTGGGGTCAACCAAAGAGGCCAAATTTACCAAAGTCAACCCTAACCATAAATTGGGTCAACTAAGGCTCATGTGACCAAATTGACCCCACCAGTAGTTTCTAAACATAATTTGGAGTTCAATGGACCCAAAAGCCCCATCCTAGGGTCACCCAATTGGTCAATTTGACCAAAAGTCAAAATTGCCCAAATTAGGTCAAATCTCTTAAACCTAGCCCAATCCCTTTGGGCTAAGCCCAAATTGATCATTTGACCAGCCTAGTAGACTGATATTAAACATGAGAGAGAGGGAAAATCAGCCATGGGGGAGAGGAGGGGTCACTTGGTGACCTCTTAATGGAGCCCTCCTCCCTTTAAATTGAGGCCTCCATTAGCTTTAGAAGGGTTCAAGGAGTTGAAACCCCCCTTCCCCAAGAGAAATGAGCCGTCTGTGCAAGGAGATGGGTGGTGCCAAAATTTCCAAGGTGGCGCAATGGTGGACGACGACCGGAGCACCCAAACCCCCAAGTGCAGGTCTGGTTCTCTGCTCCTCCCTCAGTGGTGTAGATCTAGCTCTTCGGCGGCTCGATTCGTGGCCAATAGGCCGTGGATCGATCCAGCCAAGCCTCCCGTATATCGGGTTTGGGCTTCCACCCAGAATCCACATTTCCGGCCACCTCCGGCCAATCAAGCCCCGTTCGTCGTCGGCCACCACCTCAACGGAGGTGGTGGTGGCGTTGATTGGCTGGGGCGGCGCTCAGGTGGCCGGGAAATCCAGGTTCAAGTCAGCTCAGGCGCGGCTAATCCTGGCCGTTGGCTCATCGGGGACGATGACTGTGAGCCGTCCGATCGGCCGCCATCCGTTATCCGCAGTCCATATTAAATGATTTAATTTAATTTAGTGATTAATTGTCACATTTCTGGCAGCATTTGGTTTTAAATATTAAAAATACTTAGAGGCTCCTAGGGAAAAATTGTCCAACATCAAAGTTGGATCCCTTGAGGTCTAGTTTAATCCAAAATTGAGTTCACTCGATTTGGAGCCCTGGTTAGGGCTCAGAACTCATTTTGGTGAGGTCGGTCCCTAAGGTTAGTCAGAGCTTGTTTTTGATGCCCACACCAATTTAGAACTCCAAATGACTTGAAATCTGGAGGGTAGGCTACTCTTACATACATCTAACAAACATCCAAAAATCAGAATTTTTGGAAAATAGTTTTCTATAGTTTTTGGATAAATTCAATAATCCATGTGTGATTTAATTAGGTGCCTTAAACACCTCAAAACCCTTCCAAACTTGGATAGATGGCCCTAGAAAGTAAGTAGATTCACTGGTTAAAATATCATAATTTTTGGAGTTGATTTGGTGGGGAAATTCACCAAGACAACCTTAGGCCCCCTAGGTTTAGGCAAAATTTTGGGTGAGTGCCCCCACTCTTCCACAAAGCCAAATGGCTTCATATTTGGGGTGCACATCACCCTCCCCCATGCCAACCTTTGGTCCAAATTTGGTGGCCATTGGAGGAGGTTTGCCTTAGTAAATCAAAAATGGGCTAAATTGCTATTTGCACCCCAAATAGGTACCCCATTGGAACCCCACTCCTCACCAAATGTTGGTAGGATCTTGGGTGGTCTTTCACTGACCCATGGTCAGTATAGTGAGTAGTATGGACTTGGGCAAGGTAGGGAGTTCTCTTGAGAATACTTTGCTTAAGAGTCATGTTTAGGGCAAAAGTGAACCTAAGTTAAATTTTGGGGTGTGGAGGGGTCTCCTCCCACTGATTGATGGGGTGACCTTGGTCACTGACTTGGGAGGTATGAGACACCCCCAAGGAGCAACTTTAGATGAGTTAGTGCCTAGTGTGCCCTTAAACCCTAGTGGTTAAGTGTATGGTGCCCTTTAGGGTTTGTGAAGGACATAAGAGTATATGTCCATGGAGAGAAGTGCAATAGCCCTCTCTGAGTTCTAAGAGTGTTATAATACCCTCACAAGAGGTTTGGGTGGATTTGGAAAAGTTTAGACCCTAACCCTAGGCTAAACCCTAATGGGGTGCATTTAGAGGCTAATGAAGGAAGAGGGGTCAAACCTCAATGGTTTGACTTGAAATTTTGGGGAGATGATCTTAGTGACCAGGGATTGCTACTGTGAGGAGTTGGATGGATTTGGAGTTGCCAAGCCTAGGTAATAAACCCTTGGGTAGATTTGCAAATAATTAGGGTTTTGGATTTTAGGATGAAATAGCACTTAATGTTTAACCATCTTCTGTCAAAAACTTAGCTTTAATGTTATTAATCCCTGGAAGATTCTGTTAGACCATGAGAAGACTTTTGGAGGTCCAAATTGTAATTATTCATATTGTTGACAATTTTTGGGATGAACAATTTTAGGGTGTTAGTTTTCTGTAATTGCATGAAACTTTGCTGGATGACCTTTCATACCATTATAAACCCACCGTAGTTTTCTCATTATTTATGGATTAATATTTTTGGTACCTCTAGTTCAACTTGGAATTATTTGCAAATATATCCTTGGTAGAAATTACAATTGTAGCCTTTATGGTACATGGTCAAACCTAGTAGGGCTGAATATTTTAGTATGAGTCACCTCTGTATAAATTTGCATAAGGTTTGGAGATCATATGAGGGTACCTCCTTTGGAATTTATTGGAAATAAATGGGTTTTGGAATTTTTAATAATAGTAACTCTTGCTGGAATTCCCTACAAATTCATATCTACTGATTATTAGGTACCCATGATTTATGCAAAAATTTAGGCAGGCATTGGATGTCAGGAAAGCATACTTGTAGTTCAAACCTTAGAAAGTTGTATTTTTGGAAAATTATTTTTAAATACTAATAATGTTGGGAAAATTGTGAGATTCTGGAATTCACCTTACATAAGTAGCATGGACCTCCAATAAAGATATTGTGTCATAGAGTTGATTATTTAATGTACCTCCCTTTATGAGCATCAAAACGTTAAGGGTGGTCTGCGTTTAGCAATTTGACAGTTTTGGAGTTATAGGTCAAATTGAGGTATATTGATTGGAGATGTGAGAGTTAATGGTGATTATATGACTATGTGAGTATCCCTAGAGTTATTTAGGGTTTGAAGAGTTCTAGGGTGATGGGGTGCCACCCTTGGGGTAGGTCGTCCTGGGATTGACAAAAGATCATCTTTTCCCTTTAGTGTCTTTAAGCACTTAGGTTTAATTCAGGTAAAAGTATTAAGGGGGTTTCCTTATGGTAGTAACTAATAACATTAAGTGTCTTGGGAATGGGAACTCTGGGGTGTCATCCCATAGTGGTTCCTAGTACCGTAGCGAACCCCTCACAGGGTAACCCTCGGGAAGTCCAAGACTAACCCTAACTCATAAGAGTAAGACATTGTACAAGATTAACTAATAACACTCTCATCCACACCCTGTGGTTTCAGGAGTTTAGTTGGTTTGGTTGTACGAGCGGTGGGCTCGGTGGTTGTAGCAGCGGGCAGGTTAGCCCGGGGAGCTTATGGCTCGGAAGGTTATTGATGTCGGGCAGGTTAGCCCGGGGAGCTTATGGCTCGGAAGGTTATTGATGGCGGGCAGGTTAGCCCGGGGAACTTATGGCTCAGAGTTAGGAAGTAGAACATGTTGCTTGTGCATTGAAGGTGGTGGGTCTTCGGTATTGGACGGTCGTTCACACCGACGTCAATACGTTGACTCGGCGAGTGTGGTATTTACACTTAGCCTTGAAAGTCTGGCGGTCCAGTCAGCAAGAGTACGCAGACGCTCCGCGGGTTTAGTGGAGGCGTACAATAGGTCTAGGTTGGGTAGTGTGAATACCAACCTAGAGGTGGGCGAGGCCCAACCCACCGCTTCCGTTTTCCACTACGGGAGTATCCTGGGAGTCTAGCTCGCTCCAAAAAGGGGGAACTAAAGGTCTATGCGCATAGAGTCGTAGTGAGTGAGTTGCACTTGAATGAACATAGCATAACAACATACTTGCATGTCATGGCATAAACATTGCATTCAACCTACCCCTAACGTATAAGTCGGTTATGGGACTTCTTATACGGAAGGCCCTGCTAAATGACCCCTTGGTCTATAGGTTTGTATGGGCATTCCTATAAATCAATGGTTACTTTTATATTACTTTACTTGCTATTATACTTCTGCTTACTGCTCTTTATATACTTTTACCACACTTTTAATTACTGCTTCAGTTATATACGTACACATGTGTAGAATAGGATCTTTTCATGTACCACTGCCACCTGCTCTTTGATTACACCCCTTGCTGTCCTCCGCTTCATCCTCCCGCTCGGTGCCTAGGAGCCATTGGGGGAGGGGTGGGGAACATAAGGCTTAGTCTTTTTGACTAACGGTCGGTGGACCATATCATTTTAGGAGTTTGAGGAGACTCAGCAACATCAGAGAAACAGGTGCAGCAGGATCCGATTAGATGGACCCCACGGCCATGCTACCATTGTCACCAGCCGGGACACACTCGAGTCAGATGCCCCGTGATGCGTGGAATCCCTCCAGCACAGCAACCAGGAGGCCGAAGGCGAAGACGTAGACTTGGATTGCGAGGCAGCAACCGCAGGCCAAAAGAGAAGAAGCATCCAGTGTTGCAGCACCAGTGGAGTACAGAGTCTGCAGGGATGGGTCAGACTAGTCTGAGTACTCCGGTTTCAGTGTCGGTGACGATTAGCTTTAGTTTTACTTAGTAGTTAGCTTCCGCGAGTGATCTTGTAGTGAGGACATGATGTACAGGGCAAGAGCCCTTCTATTATTGTAACCCTTATTCTCTTTTATTCAGTTAATAGCTGTGGACATTTTCCTTTATGGTTTATAATTCATGTGATTCTGTGGACTTGTCTTCTCTTTAATGTACTTTTCTTCGTGATCGATTTGGCCGGCAGGATCGGCGTTTTGTAGTGGCGACCTTCCCGAGTGAAGGTGTCACCGCAAAGCGGCGGTTCTGGGCCTAAGACCCGGTGGTTTTTGCAAAAAAAAGGGGTCTTACAAGTGGTATCAAAGCAAACCTCGATCCGAAGAAAAGAAGTCCACAAAACCCTGGGCCACCCCGCACGAGGTTAGTTTGAGGACAAACTAGCAGCGGAAGCAGTGGTGTGCCCATATGGGAATCACATTGAAAAAGGTCCACTTTTAACTGAATCTTCTTAGTCAAATCTCTTTACGAGTGTCAAGTTTTCTTTTGTAACCTGTGGCGAACCCTGCCCCCAGCAGGGAATACCTCCGGCTACAAAGATCTCTTTAGATAGTCTTTAGTCAGTGTGTTAGACTCAACCGCGCTAGGACACGTGACTTACTTTGACAATTTATACCATGACCTAGTCTGAAATAGACCGTAAGTATAACTTTTGGTGAAGGTACGAGGATACCCAAAAGAGGCTAGAGAAAGAGAGATTGACACATAAGCAGAATGGTGTGAGACTTGTAGACTCAACCCTCGTATCAGTGTCATGATTACATTAAGACAACCACCGTGGAAAACACCGAGGGTCGGATAAGAATTGAAGCTCAGAAGGGACCCGTTTGGGATTGGGTGACATGTTGACCCTGATAAGGTGGTCATAGAAGGTACCTAGAAGAGTCTAAGGTGTGGAGTACACCAGTGAGCCCCAAGATAGAACCCCAAGTTTAAGGTTGTATGCCCTAGAATTGATTGCGAATATAACTTGGTAATATTGAAGATACTCAGCCCAAAATAGATAGTGGCTTACCTTTTGTTTATTGGGCCAATTAGCGACGGACTAGGATTTTTCCCTTAGACCTAAGTTAGAAAATTTTGTGTCGTGAACAAAATGATTTCGAAGTCGATCTTACTCAATGTTACTTGAAAGAAGGTGAGACGGTGTAACATTATGTTTGGAATGATGACCGGTAGAAGTACCAGGGTAATGGATAGACATCATTTGGGAAGGACAACAACTTGTCCTTAGTTGAATCATTGGAAATGTAAAGTCACCAGGATTAATCATTTAAGGATGTCGATGTCCTAGTATAGAAGTTAAGGGCGGAAATTAGATCTTACAAGTAGTAAGTAAATTTGAAAGCTCCTGTGGTTGGGGGAATTCGGAAGTGATTAACTTTTGATTTGTTAAAAATCACGCTCTGTCATGGTAGAAAATTTTATCTACAATAATAGCTTTATACCTTGGGAGCTCTGATGATAAATAACCAGAGATCTTAGACGATCACTTATTGGATTTATAATCTAGTGTTTGAGTTACTATGATAAGAACAATCCAAGTTTGTCTTGCTAAAGACGATTTGGGAGTGATCAAGACTAGCATAAGTGGAAGTGACAGGATTTTGGAGAAATAAACGTGATGATATTTCCTTGAATTATGAAAAACCCCAAGGTATCAAAATTTTGCCGTTATGAATAGAATTTCACGTAGAAAATGATCGGGAGTCATCTTACTATTATGGTTGGCTAGCATATACTCATAAAGGTTCACAAATGCACTCCTATTAAGATTTTATGGATGATTGGAACGCTGGACGATTTGATTAGTTCCATCAATAGTAAGAACTAGAAAAGTTGTAGATTAGAGATGTTTGATTACTCGGACGTACCTGAAGGAGTAAGAATTTGAACGTGAGAAGAAAACTTTAGAGGCATAAGAGTCTGCCCAGGTAGAGTGGAGGTTCGAGGATAGATTGACCAAGGTAGCTAGGTCACCCCGGTCAGGATAGATGATACGACGGTACGAGTCTTGCGGCGCAAGAAGATTCCAGAGGTTAAGACATGTGGCAAAATTGGGGTCAGGAGAAGCAGAACTTGGAGCCACTAGAGCTGGTGTGGCAGAGATAGTCAGTGCTCTCCGAGCCAAGAATAACTTCAATCCTTAGATGGATGTTATGTTCAAGCACTTGCGGTAGAAGCCCCGCAAGCCTAACCTGCATTTCGAGGACGAGATTATTTTTTTTGTTTATTGGGATTTGTAACATCCCCCAGACAGCTAGACCCCCCAGGTGAATCTGTCATGACAAGGTCATGACAAGGCCTTGGTAGTGTAGAAATCCCTTTATCTTAGGCAAGATTAGGGTTGAAAGTGCCTTGGACTGCAAATAGCAATTTCTAGTTACCAAGCTTAGGGTTGGACTTTAGGGCCTCAACTTGATCAATTGACCCCACCATAGTATCCCTAACCCTTTAGGGGCCCCCTTAGGGCACCAAGGACCCATTGGGGTCAACCAAAGAGGCCAAATTGACCAAAGTCAACCCTAACCCTAAATTGGGTCAACTAAGGCTCATGTGACCAAATTGACCCCACCAGTAGTTTCTAAACCTAATTTGGAGTTCAATGGACCCAAAAGCCCCATCCTAGGGTCACCCAATTGGTCAATTTGACCAAAAGTCAAAATTGCCCAAATTAGGTCAAATCTCTTAAACCTAGCCCAATCCCTTTGGGCTAAGCCCAAATTGATCATTTGACCAGCCTAGTAGACTGATATTAAACATGAGAGAGAGGGAAAATCGGCCATGGGGGAGAGGAGGGGTCACTTGGTGACCTCTTAATGGAGCCCTCCTCCCTTTAAATTGAGGCCTCCATTAGCTTTAGAAGGGTTCAAGGAGTTGAAACCCCCCTTCCCCGAGAGAAATGAGCCGTCTGTGCAAGGAGATGGGTGGTGCTGAAATTTCCAAGGTGGCGCAATGGTGGACGATGGCCGGAGCACCCAAACCCCCAAGTGCAGGTCTGGTTCTCTGCAACTCCCTCAGTGGTGTAGATCTAGCTCTTCGGCGGCTCGATTCGTGGCCAATAGGTCGTGGATCGATCCAGCCAAGCCTCCCGTATATCGGGTTTGGGCTTCCACCCAGAATCCACATTTCCGGCCACCTCCGACCAATCAAGCCCCGTTCGTCGCCGTCACCACCTCAACGGAGGTGGTGGTGGCGTTGATTGGCCGGGGCGGCGCTCAGGTGGCCGGGAAATCCAGGTTCAAGTCGGCTCAGGCGCGGCTAATCCTGGCCGTTGGCTCATCGGGGACGATGACTGTGAGCTGTCCGATCGGCCGCCATCCGTTATCCGCAGTCCATATTAAATGATTTAATTTAATTTAGTGATTAATTGTCACATTTCTGGCGGCATTTGGTTTTAAATATTAAAAATACTTACAGGCTCCTAGGGAAAAATTGTCCAACATCAAAGTTGGAGCCCTTGAGGTCTAGTTTAATCCAAAATTGAGTTCACTCGATTTGGAGCCCTGGTTAGTGCTCAGCACTCATTTTGGTGAGGTCGGTTCCTAAGGCTAGTCAGAGCTTGTTTTTGATGCCCACACCAATCTAGAACTCCAAATGACTTGCAATTTGGAGGGTAGGCTACTCTTACATACATCTAACACATATCCAAAAATCAGAATTTTTGGAGAATAGTTTTCTATAGTTTTTGGAAAAATTCAATAATCCATGTGTGATTTAATTAGGTGCCTTAAACACCTCAAAACCCTTCCAAACTTGGATGGATGGACCTAGAGAGTAAGTAGAGTCACTAGTTAGAATATCATAATTTTTGGAGTTGATTTGGTGGGGTAATTCACCAAGACAACCTTAGGCCCCCTAGGTTTAGGCAAAACTTTGGGTGAGTGCCCCACTCTTCCGCAAAGCCAAATGGCTTCATATTTGGGGTGCACATCACCCTCCCCCATGCCAACCTTTGGTCCAAATTTGGTGGCCATTTGAGGAGGTTTGCCTTAGTAAATCAAAAAGGGGCTAAATTGCTATTTGCACCCCAAATAGGTACCCCATTGGAACCCCACTCCTCACCAAATGTTGGTAGGATCTTGGGTGGTCTTTCACTGACACATGGTCAGTATAGTGAGTAGTATGGACTTGGGCAAGGTAGGGAGTTCTCTTGAGAATACTTTGCTTAAGGGTCATGTTTAGGGCAAAAGTGAACCTAAGTTAAATTTTGGGGTGTGGAGGGGTCTCCTCCCACTGATTGATGGGGTGACCTTGGTCACTGACTTGGGAGGTATGAGACACCCCCAAGGAGCAACTTTAGATGAGTTAGGGCCTAGTGTGCCCTTAAACCCTAGTGGTTAAGTGTATGGTGCCCTTTAGGGTTTGTGAAGGACATAGGAGTATATGTCCATGGAGAGAAGTGCAATAGCCCTCTCTGAGTTCTAAGAGTGTTATAATACCCTCACAAGATGTTTGGGTGGATTTGGAAAAGTTTAGACCCTAACCCTAGGCTAAACCCTAATGGGGTGCATTTAGAGGCTAATGAAGGTAGAGGGGTCAAACCTCAATGGTTTGACTTGAAATTTTGGGTAGATGATCTTAGTGACCAGGGATTGCTACTGTGAGGAATTTATGGGATTTGGAGTTGCCAAGCCTAGGTAATAAACCCTTGGGTAGATTTGCAAATAATTAGGGTTTTGGATTTTAGGATGAAATAGCACTTAATGTTTAACCATCTTCTGTCACAAACTTAGCTTTAATGTTGTTAATCCCTGGAAGATTCTGTTAGACCATCAGAAGATTTTGGAGGTCCAAATTGTAATTATTCATATTGTTGACAATTTTTGGGATGAACAATTTTAGGGTGTTAGTTTTCTTTAATTGCATGAAACTTTGCTGGATGACCTTTCATACCATTATGAACCCACAGTATTTTTCTCATAATTTATGGATTAATATTTTTGGTACCTCTAGTTCAACTTGGAATTATTTGCAAATATATCCTTGGTAGAAATTACAATTGTAGCCTTTATGGTACATGGTCAAACCTGGTAGTGCTGAATAGTTTAGTATGGGTCACCTCTGTATAAATTTGCATAAGGTTTGGAGATCATATGAGGGTACCTCCTTTGGAATTTATTGGAAATAAATGGGTTTTGGAATTTTTAATAATAGTAACTCTTGCTGGAATTCCCTACAAATTCATATCTACTGATTATTAGGTACCCATGATTTATGTAAAAATTTAGCCAGGCATTGGATGTCAGGAAAGCATACTTGTAGTTCAAACCTTAGAAAGTTGTATTTTTGGAAAATTATTTTTAAATACTAATAATGTTGGGAAAATTGTGAGATTCTGGAATTCACCTTACAAAAGTAGCATGGACCTCCAATAAAGATATTGTGTCATAGAGTTGATTATTTAATGTACCTCCCTTTATGAGCATCAAAACGTTAAGGGTGGTCTGCGTTTAGCAATTTGACAGTTTTGGAGTTATAGGTCAAATTGAGGTATATTGATTGGAGATGTGAGAGTTAATGGTGATTACATGACTATGTGAGTATCCGTGGAGTTATTTAGGGTTTGAAGAGTTCTAGGGTGATGGGGTGCCACCCTTGGGTTAGGTCGTCCTGGGATTGACAAAAGATCGTCTTTTCCCTTTAGTGTCTTTAAGCACTTAGGTTTAATTCAGGTAAAAGTATTAAGGGGGTTTCCTTATGGTAGTAACTAATAACTTTAAGTGTCTTGGGAATGGGAACTCTGGGGTGTCATCCCATAGTGGTTCCTAGTACCGTAGCGAACCCCTCACAGGGTAACCCTCGGGAAGTCCAAGACTAACCCTAACTCATAAGAGTAAGACATTGTACAAGATTAACTAATAACACTCTCATCCACACCCTGTGGTTTCAGGAGTTTAGTTGGTTTGGTTGTACGAGCGGTGGGCTCGGTGGTTGTAGCAGCGGGCAGGTTAGCCCGGGGAGCTTATGGCTCGGAAGGTTATTGATGTCGGGCAGGTTAGCCCGGGGAGCTTATGGCTCGGAAGGTTATTGATGGCGGGCAGGTTAGCCCGGGGAACTTATGGCTCAGAGTTAGGAAGTAGAACATGTTGCTTGTGCATTGAAGGTGGTGGGTCTTCGGTATTGGACGGTCGTTCACACCGACGTCAATACGTTGACTCGGCGAGTGTGGTATTTACACTTAGCCTTGAAAGTCTGGCGGTCCAGTCAGCAAGAGTACGCAGACGCTCCGCGGGTTTAGTGGAGGCGTACAATAGGTCTAGGTTGGGTAGTGTGAATACCAACCTAGAGGTGGGCGAGGCCCAACCCACCGCTTCCATTTTCCACTACGGGAGTATCCTGGGAGTCTAGCTCGCTCCAAAAAGGGGGAACTAAAGGTCTATGCGCATAGAGTCGTAGTGAGTGAGTTGCACTTGAATGAACATAGCATAACAACATACTTGCATGTCATGGCATAAACATTGCATTCAACCTACCCCTAACGTATAAGTCGGTTATGGGACTTCTTATACGGTAGGCCCTGCTAAATGACCCCTTGGTCTATAGGTTTATATGGGCATTCCTATAAATCAATGGTTACTTTTATATTACTTTACTTGCTATTATACTTCTGCTTACTGCTCTTTATATACTTTTACCACACTTTTAATTACTGCTTCAGTTATATACGTACACATGTGTAGAATAGGATCTTTTCATGTACCACTGCCACCTGCTCTTTGATTACACCCCTTGCTGTCCTCCGCTTCATCCTCCCGCTCGGTGCCTAGGAGCCATTGGGGGAGGGGTGGGGAACATAAGGCTTAGTCTTTTTGACTAACGGTCGGTGGACCATATCATTTTAGGAGTTTGAGGAGACTCAGCAACATCAGAGAAACAGGTGCAGCAGGATCCGATTAGATGGACCCCACGGCCATGCTACCATTGTCACCAGCCAGGACACACTCGAGTCAGATGCCCCATGATGGGTGGAATCCCTCCAGCACAGCAACCAGGAGGCCGAAGGCGAAGACGTAGACTTGGATTGCGAGGCAGCAACCGCAGGCCAAAAGAGAAGAAGCATCCAGTGTTGCAGCACCAGTGGAGTACAGAGTCTGCAGGGATGGGTCAGACTAGTCTGAGTACTCCGGTTTCAGTGTCGATGACGATTAGCTTTAGTTTTACTTAGTAGTTAGCTTCCGCGAGTGATCTTGTAGTGAGGACATGATGTACAGGGCAAGAGCCCTTCTATTATTGTAACCCTTATTCTCTTTTATTCAGTTAATAGCTGTGGACATTTTCCTTTATGGTTTATAATTCATGTGATTCTGTGGACTTGTCTTCTCTTTAATGTACTTTTCTTCGTGATCGATTTGGCCGGCAGGATCGGCATTTTGTAGTGGCGACCTTCCCGAGTGAAGGTGTCACCGCAAAGCGGCGGTTCTGGGCCTAAGACCCGGTGGTTTTTGCAAAAACAAAAGGGGTCTTACAAGTATCTCCCGCAGAATATGCCCTAGGCGAGAGATTCGAATGATGTAGACGATTGAATAAGAGCAGCGATGCCCTAGTTGTGAGGGTTGTAGTGAGTCTGCGGGTTTGATGTAGAGGGAACCGAGAGATCCAAATGCTCTCGAACTGGATGTGCTCGAACTGGATGATCGGCAGTTTTTGAGAGCAGCTTTGATATCGGGAATGATGAATCTGGCAGGAGATCGAGGCAAGCGAGTCGTCGGGGAAGAAATTAACGAAGCCCAAACAGAGCCTTCATATATTTTACGGGGAGAGGAGTGCTTTAATGTTTTAAAAAGTGAGGTATTAGATCTTAGATTTACTCTAGTGGGGGGGGGGGGGGGGGGTGAATAGATTATTACAAAGTTTTTAACTTATTTTATAGCGTAATTAAAATAGTGATATATATATATATATATATATATATATATATATATATATATATATGTGTAGCAGAGTGAGTATAAAAGCAAAACAAGAATCACATCACAATACAGAAAGAAAAACACAATCACAGCAGACACAAGGATCTATAGTAGTTCCCCAATCAATCTGGGTATATCTACTCTTGTACCACCCTTGGTAGGAATCCACTAGGTTTTTGATCAGGTGCCCTATCACCACTTGGATTTTTGATCAGGTGCCCAAACACCACTGAGCTTTTGATCAGGTGCTCAAACCAAACCACAAGTTTTTGATCAGTGCCCTGCCACCAAAGGTTAACTTTTGAAGGGAGTTAGAACCCTGTACAAGATGGGGTAAAATAAACAAAAGGTGTTTATGAAGTTCTTCTCTGTCAACAAGATCTCAGAGAAGACTAGTGGATTGTTGTGTTGTAAAGCTCCCCCTGTCTGATAGAATTTCTTGACAGATAATGGATGGAGCTTTCTCTTGGATGAAAAAGATCTTCCTTGATAGCAGATGAATCTGAGAGAAAAATGTTTCTCAGATTATTGTTGCTCTTTGAAGATTTAGAACCAGCAACTGAAACTGAGAGAATAATTTTGTTGTTCTCAGAGAATGAGAAATGCTTCTGTTAATGAAGAAGATCTCTGTAATTCTTTTTGACTTTCTGTATTTCTCTCGACTGTCTTACTTCTCTACTACTACTGCTGCTTCATCCTTTTCCTTAGGGATATATGACTGATTTGAAATTCAAATCTTCTGGTTTAGGAATAAAATAATCTGAAAGGATTATTCTTGGAACTGCAATCTGATTCAGCATGAATATTTTAATTCATTTTTCTTTTCCGTGAAAGTATCCTTTTCCAATATGTCAACGGCTAGTATTCTCGAAAGAAGAGAATAGAAAGGAATATTAAAAGGAAAGATCAAATCTTGACTTATCTGATAATGAATAAGTCCAAATAATTGAATAGATCCATTGCTGATTAGTCGATCTGGGTTCAGAGAAAAGAGACAACTGATTCTTCAAAAATTTGTCAAGCTGAAGAGAAAATTCGTCGAGTAGAAAGCTGAGTTCGTCGAACTGAATTCATTCGTCGAACAGAAAGCTGAGTTCGTCGATCTCAATCTGGAGTTCGTCAAACTGAGAGATATAGAACTGGCTGGAAGGCTGAATTCGTCGAGCTGAAGAGCAAATTCATCGAACTGAAACATGACGTTCGTCGAACCCAGGAAGGAGTTCGTCGAACGTAGAATGATGTTCGTCGAGCACAGAAACTTGGAATTTTTCCTAAGTTCTAGCTGACTTAGACAAACTTAGACCTTGACCCTTAGACTATATAATGGGGTCAACTTGAGCCCTAATCACAGATAGTGATCCTACCCAAATCAATAATAGGGTTGCTCCAACAATCTCCCCCCTATTTGGGTTAGGATACTATTTGACAAAATCAAATAATAAAACAAACAACAAACACAGAGCATATATATCTGACAGAATTTAAATTCATTTCAGCAGATAGAAAAATATAGTACTCTGAGTTTAGAAGGCTTTACACTGAAAGCAGAAATATGCAAAATCAAATAATCATGAAGCTTTACTCTGTCCTTGAAGATGGCTTGAATATGATTTCTCTGTTTGGATTTTCTGATTCTCTCTTGCTCATATAGAGGTCATTAGCTCCCAGCAGGGTTTGAGATGAGGCATGAGGAACCACTGTAGCTGGGTGCAACCTTAGATAATCTTCACCATTAAAGAGATGCCTTGAGCTGTACCTTTCAAATTCTTTTCTTCTGAATTCAGACATAGTTGAATACTGAGAGTAATCTTTTCCTTCTGCTTTTTCTTTATTGATCTGAGCTGTAGCAATAGTCTCTTTGTATATAGCCATATACACATTCTTTTTTGATTCTGGATTAATTGGAGAAGGATGCCTTTCATCAATTTCACTGGACTGATATGAGGATTGAAGGTCTTGAGGATTTCTTTTCCTATGAAAGGAACCATCAGAGACATGATATTTATAAACTGAGGAAGAAGGTCTGCCAGATCCTGAAGGAGGAGCTTTGGCTGATCTTGAACTATAAGAGCCATTTGAGCTTCTATGACTTTCTCCTGATCTTCTTGAATGCCGAGGGAAAGATTTCTGAGAAGAAGAAGACATGCTTGCCGAGCCTGCTGCTGGAGGAGGAGGAGGAGGATTAAACTCGACTGGTTTGTTAGAGTAGAATCCTGATTTCATCATTTTCTTTCTCCTTTTGTTTTCATTCCTAGAGAATCTTATCCAAGATGGAGAATCCTTTGTAAGAGTAATGTTGTTCAAAATGTAATAGGGAGCATCATTTGTTGAAGAGGGAGGTTTAGGAACAGCCTTTTCCTTTCTTCTGGACTTTCTTTTCTTTGAGGATTTTGCATCTGAATCATCACTATCATCATTATCATCATCATCAGAAAACTAAGCAGGGTTTTCATATAACTCATCAAGATCTTTAAGAGCAATATCAAGTTCTTGCTCAACATCTTCTGGAAGAGGTGAATCATCATACACAAAAGTTGGAGGAGATAGGGGGTATTCATCAAAAACAAATGTTGGACGTGAGTTCACCAAGCGAACTTTTTCTGTTACTATAATTGGAACTTGAACTGGAAAACTTTTGATGATTTGCTTTAACAAAACTGAATCAATTGGAGCTGTATAGGGAACTATAGCCTTTGAAAAATCTTGAGGCTTAGGCAGACCGCTGAAAACAAAACTGAATCTTGATAACAAAGAAAGAATATCTATTGAGGGATTAATAGATATATAATTCACTGAATCTAAAGCTGGAATAAATAACTCTGAAACTGTAACTGAATTTGTCATATCTGTATCAATAACAATAACTGAGTCTGCATCTATTGGAGCTTCTTCATTAAGCATCTCACCCTGCCTAGTTTCAGGGAGACCTGAATCTAGGCCCCTAGAAGAAGGGACGTAGGTTGAGGAGGTACGAAAGGATGAAAGCTTAGAAGAAAGGTCAGAGATTGATTGAAGAACTGGTGCTAACTTTTCATCTAGAAGAGCAGTTAGCCTAGGAGAGATATGAGTGAATATTTGGTCAGCAATGGAAGAAAAATCAACATACACAAAATCAGATGTATGTTGAGAAGATGAGGGTGCTGGAATAGAAGATGAGAGAATAGAAGTGTGAGCCTGGTTGGTGCACACTGAGGATGGAAGGAAAATGTTAGTAGCATCTGAAATGGGTGGATGAATATCTTCAGAGATGGGAGATTGAGGTGGAGAATGTTGAGGAGACAAGAGGTCAAATGATGGAGGGGGAAGAGAATCAAGTGGGGGAAGGGAATCAACATCTGGAATAGATGATGATGGAGGCTCTGTAGACAGATTTTTCTGGAGAGGAGGAGAAGAAGGCAATGAGGAAGGAGTGTCTGTGGGAGAATTGGAGGGAATAGCTTCTTCAGTAGTGGTGCTCTGAAGAGGTTGAGAATGGATGGGAGAAGATTCAGAGAGAGTAACTTCTGGTAGGGGTGAGGGAGTGACTGTATCAGTCCTGGTGCTTTTAGAAGCTTGCCTGGAAGATTCTGCCCTTGGAGTCCTCTTGGGAATCACTCTCTCCCACTTGCCAAAGAGAGCTGAGGTCAGCCTCTTGCTTGCATTGATAAACACTGTTGGTGACACCAACAGCTCTGGGCATTTTGCTTGAAGAACAATGTCTAACACTCTGCCATAACAAACATTCATTTTGCTTTGCTTCTTCTTTATTGATTCAAACAGAATCAATCCCCAATTGACCTATTTCTTTTCAACTAAGGCCACCATCAAAAGAAATTGGTGCCTAGTAATATAGTCATGAGCAGAGGTTTTTCCTAATAAAACCTTTCCAACAATATCAGCCAAGAATTTGTATTCAATGGACAAATTCTTTTTCAGAAGGTGATTAGGGTTTCTAGTGGAGTGACCCATTTTATCCAATTCATTATTAAATTCATCAGAAGTGATATCCAACTCATCATTACCATTCAGCAAACCAAAAACATCTGATAAAATCTCTGGGGAAAGAGGAACCTGGTTTCCTGAAATAGTTCCTAAGATTGTTGTTGCATTCACTGACTGAATAGAATGTACCCATTCTTTGATTTCTGCAACTGGTAGCTTTATCCTGGTTGTCATGAACTTCTTTAACTGCTGTTCTTCAAAATGTTGAAGAATGTCTTGGAAAACTTGGTCAGAATGAGCAAACGACTCCATATCTATGTCGAAACCTGCATCAAACTACATCGACGAGATCACTGCCTGAGAGATTACCATTGTACCTACAAGAGAAAAAGATCAAGTGCAAGGGAACTGGAGGCAAGAGCAAGTTCTGTAGGCGCAAAGACGAAAAGGAATTGAAATTTGATTATAAAGAAAGAGATCGGAGAAGGCACAAACTTTCGTAGAACGAGGTTCGGCTAACCCTAATAAAAACAGAAGTCAAAGAGCCTTAGGCTTCGTCAAACTGCGTTCGACGAAAAATAAATTTTCGTCGATCTCTGTTCGACGAACGAGTTGGCTTCGTCGATCTCTGAATCTAATAGGTTTCGTCGATCTCCGTTCGACACATGACTAAATTTTGTCGATCTCCGTTCGACGAAATGAGGGGATAAGTAAAAAATATAATTTTTAATTTATTGAATCTCCATCTATCATTCCTAGCTGATCTATAAAGAAGATGTGCTTCTTTTCATCCAAAGGTTTGGTGAAAATATCAGCCCTTTGTAAGTCAGTAGGAATAAATTGTAGGCAAATTTTGTTTTTATCCACATTATCTCTGATAAAGTGGTGCCTAATTTCTATGTGTTTAGTCCAACTATGGAGTACTGGATTTTGTGATATATATTGCACTAGTATTGTCACAAAATATAATTGATTTATTTAAGTTGATACCATAGTCTAGGAGTTGATTTTGTATCCACAAAATATGTGAACAGCAACTGCCAGCAGTAATATATTCTGCTTCAGTTGTTGATGTAGACACAGATGTCTGTTTCTTACAAAACCAAGACACAAGCTTATCACCAAGAAACTGGCAAGTTCCTGATGTGCTTTTCCTGTCTACTCTACATCCAGCATAATCAGAATCTGAGAATCCAGGTAATTCAAATTCTGATGCAGTTGGATACCAGAGTCCTCGATTTGGACAACCCTTTATATATCTCAAAATTCTTGTTAATAAAATAAGGTGAGATTCTTTGGGGTTAACTTGGAACCTAACACAAATGCATGTAGCAAACATTAAGTCTGTTCTACTAGTTGTTAAGTAAAGTAAAGAGCCAACAATTGATCTATACACTTTTTGATCAATAGGTTTCCCTGATTCATCATTGTCTACAATAACATTGGAGGGCATGGGTGTTTTCATGGTAGAAGCATCAGACATACCAAATCTTTTAACTAATTTCTTAGCATACTGGGATTGTGATATGAATATGTCATTGGGAGTTTGCTTCACTTGAAGGCCAAGGATGTAAGATAACTCACCCATACTACTCATTTCAAATTTAGATTGCATTAGGTCAGAAAACCTTTTGCATTAATTTGAATCAGTAGAGTCAAATATAATATCATCTACATAGATTTGAAATAGTAAAGTTTGATTTTATTGTATCCTGAAAAATAAAGTTTTATCAACATTGCCTCTACAGAACTTGTTTTCTAACAGAAAAGTAGTTAGGGTCTCATACTATGCTCTGGGAGCTTGCTTGAGACCATAGAGAGCTTTATTAAGCTTAAAGACAAGAAGAGTGAGTTGGAGAGATAAAACCTAGTGGTTGTTCCGCATATACTTCTTCTTTGATATCTCCATTTAGAAAAGCACTCTTCACATCCGTCTGATATACTTTGAACTTTTTGAAAGCAGCAAAGGCAAGAAATATCATGATAGATTCAAGTCTAACAACAGGAGCAAAGGTTTGATCATAATCAATTCCTTCTTCCCGAGAGTATCCTTGGGCTACCAATCTTGCTTTATTTCTGATTATGAAGCCTTGATCATCTAGCTTGTTCCTGAAGACCCATTTGGTGCTAATGACTGGATAGCCCTTTGGTCTTGGAACCAAATCCCAAACCTTGTTCCTTTCAAATTAATTGAGTTCCTCTTGCATTGCAAGAATCCAGTTTGGATCTTGTTCTGCATCTTTTATGGATTGAGGTTCAACTTGTGATAGGAAACAAGTATGCATCTGATTTTGGTTGAGTTGATGCCTTATTTGAACACCTGCTGAGATGTCTCCAATAACTTGAGATATTGGATGATCTCTAACTGTGATGTGATCAACAGTTGGAATAGGTTCAGTAAGAGTTTCCTCTTGAGGGATTTGTTCAGCTGTCACTTGATTTGAATTATCAGCAAGATCTTCTGGATGACCTTTTTCTTCGCTGTCTTCAATAAGTTGAGTTGATGGGAGTAGAGAGTGTTCATTCTGTAGATTCAATCCATTAAGCTCTTCACATAGAGCTGGTACCTGCAAAGTATCTTTGGTAGAGGTGGTATTCCTCTCCTCATTTAACATGTTAGTTTCATCAAAAGAAACATGCATAGACTCTTCTATCTTAAGAGTTGATTTGTTATAAACTCTTTATGCTTTACTAGAAAGAGAGTATCCAAGGAATATACCTTCAATAGCCTTTGCTTCAAACTTCCTTAGATATTTCTTATCATTGTTATGCACATAACATTTATAACCAAAAATCTAAAAATAGTTAACCTTAGGCTTTTTATTCTTAAGTAATTCATATGGTGTTTTACCCTTAAGTTTATGTATCAGACTCCTGTTCAACACATAATTTGATGTGTTCACTGCCTCTGCCCAAAAAGAGTGTGGGAAGTGAGCATCAGCAAGCAATGTAGTTACTGATTCAATTAATGTTCTATTTTTCGTTTCAGCTACCCCATTTTGTTGAGGAGTTCTAGGAGCAGAGAAAGATTTCCCGATCCCTTCTTTTCTACAAAATTCTCTCATCAGAAGAGATTCAAACTCAGTGCTATGATCACTTCTGATCAATGCAACTGGAGTAGAGTATTCAATATTGATGGACCTGAGAAAGTCTGTCAGAATACTGAAGGTGTCAGACTTGTTCCTAAGAAAGAACACCCAAGTGAATCTAGAGAAGTCATCTACAATAACTAAAGTGTAATGTATCCCTCCTAGTCTCTGTATTGCAGTGGGTCCAAAGAGATCCAAATGCAGTAAGTACAGAATCCTAGGTGAATCACTCTTGGATAAAGATTTTAAACTACTCTTGGTCTGCTTTCCTAGTTGACAAGCCCCGCAGTGTCCTTCCTTCTTGTATGAACCAGAAGGCAGTCCACTTACTAGATTGTCCTTGGAGAGCTTAGATATAGTTCTAAGGTTAATATGTCCTAGACTTTTATGCCATAATTCATTTGTTTTACTTATTGAATTAAATAAACAAATGTCTGAATTGGCAGAGTCAAAATTGACTAAATAAATATTTCCATGTCTAATATCAGATAACACATTAATGTTCTTATTATTGGTAATAAGACATAAGGAATGATTAAAAGTTACATGATAACCTTCATCATAGTGGAAAGCTGATGAGGTTATGCTTGAGACCCTTGGATATGCTACCTCTTTGAAGGTAACTGCTCCAACTCTGATTTTTCCATATCCTTTGGTTTGTCCACAGTTGGAGTCTCCAAAAATCACTTTGGGTTCAAGCTTTGCCTTGTAATTGCTTAGGTTGGCCTTATTTCCTGTCATGTGCTTAGAGCACCCACTATCCAAATACTACTGTTCCTTTATGTTTGGATAGCCTTGTACCTGCACAACAGAAAATAAATTAGTTGTTCTTGACCCAAACTACCTTGGGTCCTTTTGTCTTACCACAAAAATCTAAAATGTAAGAAATCTCAGGATGATCCTTATAGCCTTGTGGATGATATCTCCTATGAGGAATAATCCATTCAGTAAAGTGATTTTTAGTATGTTGAGAATGAGAATTCTTTTGAAATGCAGTATATTTTCTGTTCGACGAACTTGGCTGAGTTCGTCGATCGTCGTTCGACGAATTGAAGTAATTTCATCGAGCGCCGTTCGATGAGTAGCTGTACTGAAAATCTGTCTTCAGCGTTCGTCGATCTCCGTTCGACGAATTCATGTGATTTCGTCGAGCGCCATTCGACAAATGTTTTTGAAATCCTTCATTCTTAACATCCTTGCTTGAAATATTCTTGCGTACTTCTATTGCCTCTTTGCTTTTGGCAGAAATGAATTTTACTGGAGTAGATAAAGTATCTTTCTTAAGAAGATGTGGCTGACTTGATGATGCACCCAAGCCCAGTTTGCCATTGAGTCTGGCATTCAAAGTGCTTGTGATGTCCATCAGTTTGATGCTTCTCCCATTGAGGGATTCTTCAAACTTTTTAGCCTCAGATAATTTGTTCTCAATGAGAACAATATGTTCTTTGGAGGCAGCCAGTTCTTTCTTAAGATTGGCATTATCTTCAGTCAGTTGATTCATTTCAACCAACTTACTTCTGAGGGAAATTATTTCCTTCTCAGATTTAATTAAATCTAAACAAAGAGTTTTATATTCATTTTTTAAATCATTTGAATTAAAATCAAAGGTAGAGATTACCTGATCACTATCAGTGTCAGATTCTGATTCATCAGAATTATTTCCTGAGGCATTGATAGCCATCATGCAGAAGCTTCTTTCATCTTCATCATCTTCATCATCACTAGAGCTGGATGATGATGCATGTTCTGAATCATTGCATGAGTCATAAACAGCCATCATGCATAGATCCTTTTCCTTTGAATCATCTTCATCTTCATAGGAGCTGGATGATGACTCTGACTCAGTATCACTCCATGTTTCAGCTACAAAGCCTCTTCCCTTATGTTTGTGTTTTATGGGAGGATGGCTTGCTGGAGTGTTTCTTTTCTTCCTTATCTTTTCTTTTGTCCTTCTTTTTATTTTCTGGACACTCAGGTAGGATGTGTCCAGGCTTCCTGCAACCAAAACAACTAATTTCTTTAGCATGA
This sequence comes from Dactylorhiza incarnata, assembly GCA_033032865.1. Taxonomy (NCBI): domain Eukaryota; kingdom Viridiplantae; phylum Streptophyta; class Magnoliopsida; order Asparagales; family Orchidaceae; genus Dactylorhiza; species Dactylorhiza incarnata. The sequence goes on along the minus strand of JAWHQI010000012.1, from coordinate 983,514 downwards.
GTTTTGTCATACCTTGGTTTTTCTTTAGATCTGAAATCCTTCTTTCTGAGGTCCTTTCTAGCCATTTTGTAAAATCTTTTTGCTAGGAGGCTCATAAGCTCCATTTTTCCTAGATCTTTGTCTTCCTCTTTTGTTGCTTGGAAAGCAATGCTTCTCTCCTTTTTGGTGGCTGGAGAGGAGGTAGACTGTTCAGCCTCTCTTGACTTGATAAGCGCTCATAGGATTTTAATTTGCCTAGTAAGGTCTCAGTAGAGATCACATTTAGGCTTCTGGCTTCCTTGATTGGCCAGATCCTTGAGTCCCATGTGCTGAGGAAGCACATTAGGATCTTATCATTCACTTCAGTGATTGAGATCAATTTTTCCAAAGACTTCAGCTCATTGATGATGAGACTGAGTCTATTGTACATGTCTACAACTGTTTCAGTATCTCCCTTCTTGAAGTTCTCATATTGGGAGATGAGATGAGATGAGATCTCATGTCCTTTCTCTCATCTGCAGATCCTTCAACCATGTTGTTGAGGGAGTTCCAGATATCCCTGGCTGAGGTGCAGTCCACAACCTTCTGGAATATATCATCAGACATTGTTTGTGCCAAGATGTTCATTGCTTTGGCATCTGCATTCCTTTGTTTCTTCTGAGCATCTGTCCACTCAGGAGGTGGTACAATATTGGTGATGGTTGCTATTTCAATACTTGTTGTTGCTGATGGAGTAGGAGGTCCTGTCAAAATGGAATTAAAAATGTCTTCATCAATAGAGTTCATGTATAATTTAATCCTAGCCTTCCATAATGCAAACTTGTTAAGATTGCACATAGGAGGTCTTGTGCTTGAGTATTCTGTGTTCCGTGCCATGAGTTTTTAGAAAAAGAAAACTCTAGGAAAAGTTAAGATCTAATTGATCTTTTGATTCAGGTGTTAGCCTGTGTAACCAATCAACCAACCTCTGATACCAATTGAAAGTGAGGTATTAGATCTTAGATTTACTCTAAAGGGGGGGGGGGGGGGGGGGGGGGGTGAATAGAGTATTAAAAAGTTTATAACTTATTTTATAGCGGAATTAAAATAGTGATATATATGTGTAGCAGAGTGAGTATAAAAGCAAAACAAGAATCACAGCACACTACAGAAAGAAAAACACAATCACAACAGACACAAGGATCTATAGTAATTCCCCAATCAATCTGGGTACATCTACTCTTCTACCACCCTTGGTATGAATCCACTAGGTTTTTGATCAGGTGCCCTACCACCACTGGGATTTTTGATCAGGTGCCCAAACATCACTGAGCTTTTGATCAGGTGCTCAAACCAAACCACAAGTTTTTTATCAGGTGCCCTCCCACAAAAGGTTAACTTTTGAAGGGAGTTAGAACCCTGTACAAGATGGGGTAAAATAAACAAAAAGATGTTTATGAAGTTCTTCTCTTCCAACAAGATCTGAGAGAAGACTAGTGGATTGTTATGTTGTAAAGCTCCCCCTGTCTGCTAGAATTTCTTGACAGATAATGGATGGAGCTTTCTCTTGGATGTAAAAGATCTTCCTTGATAGCAGATGAATCAAAGAGAAAAATGTTTCTCAGATTATTGTTGCACTTTGAAGATTTAGAACCAGCAGCTGAAACTGAGAGAAGAATTTTGTTGTTCTCAGAGAATGAGAAATGCTACTGTTGATGAAGAAGATATCTGTAATTCTTTTTGACTTTCTGTATTTCTCTCGACTGTATTATTTCTCTACTACTACTGCTGCTTCATCCATTTCCTTAGGGATATATGACTGATTTGAAATTCAAATCTTCTGGTTAAGGAATAAAATAATCTGAAAGGATTATTCTTGGAACTGCAATCTGATTCAGCATGAATATTTTAATTCATTTTTCTTTTCCTTGAAAGTATCCTTTTCCAATATGTCAACGACTAGTATTCTCGAAAGAAGCGAATAGAAAGGAATATTAAAAGGAAATATCAAATCTTGACTTATCTGATAATGAATAAGTCCAAATAATTGAATATATCCGTTGCTGATTAGTCGATCTGAGTTCATAGAAAATAGATAACCGATTCTTCTTAAATTTGTCAAGCTGAAGAGAAAATTTGTCGAGCAGAAAGCTGAGTTCGTCGAACTGAATTCATTCATCGAACAAAAAGTTGAGTTCGTCGATCTCAATCTAGAGTTCGTCGAACTGAGAGATATAGAACTGGCTGGAAGACTGAATTCATCGAGCTGAAGAGCAAATTCGTCGAACAGAAACATGACGTTCGTCGAACCCAGTAAGGAGTTCGTCGAATGCAGAATGATGTTCGTCGAACACAGAAACTTGGAATTTTTCCTAAGTTCTAGCTGACTTAGACATACTTAGACCTTGACCCTTAGACTATATAATGGGGTCAACTTGAGTCCTAATTACAGATAGTGATCCTAGCCCAAATTAGTAATAGGGTTGTTCCAACAGTTTTGCCCAAATTTGATGGAGGGAAATTTCCCTCCATATATTTTAGGGCTTGTGTATTATTAAAATTAATTATTATTTTTTAATTAATACAACAACAACACCACCTGAGACTTCGTCTCCCTTTGGCGCGGCGTTTTTCGTCTAGTGTGTTTTAACAAAAATCTCACAGCCATAAAATATTGTATGGCATAATAACAGCTATGACCGCCATCAAGAAAAGAAAACTAGTCCTGAGCATAAAAGAAAAGACAACAGCTATGTCCGCCATCACAAAACTTCATAGGTGAGGTCAGGCGTTCACTAATGACAGTTCATAACCACCACATTCACGACCGCTATCGCCGTGCCAAACAGAGCCTTCATCTCATCATTATTTTTAATTAATAATAAATATTCATTTATAAAGAATTAGTTAAGTATACATTAAATATTTTTTACTTTTAAAGTAACTTTGTGACTCTACGATATTTATTCGTCATCTCTCGGCTCATATGCTTGGTTTTATCCAAAGAGATCATCCTATCATATATGATATGTTGTGTGTGTTTGTGTGTGTGTGTTTGTGTGTGTTTGTGTGGGTATGTGTGTGTGTGTGTGTGTGTGTGTGTGTGTCTGTCTGTGTCTATGTGTGTCTGTGTGTCTGTGTGTGTTTGTGTGTTTGTTTGTGTCTGTGTGTGTCTGTCAATGTGTGTGTGTGTGTGTGTCCGTGTGTGTCTGCGTGTGTGTGTATGTGTGTGTGTGTGTGTCTGTGTACCTCTGTGTGTACGTGTGTGTGTGTATCTGTATGTCTGTGTGTCTATGTGTCTGTCTGTGTCTGTACGTGTCGGTGTATCTATCTGTGTTTGTATATGTCTGTGTGTCTGTCTTTGTGTCTGCGTCTATTTGTGTATGTGTCAGTCTGTGTCTGTGTTTGTGTCAGTCTATTTCTATGTTTGTGTTTGTGTATGTGTCTGTGTGTTTGTGTGTCTGGGTATGTGTCTATGTATCTGTATTTGTTTCTATCTGTGTTTGTGTATGTGTGCAGTGTGTGTGTCATCTGTGTGTGTATGTGTTTGTTTGTCTGTGCATGCGTGTGTCTGTCTACATATCTATGTGTCTATGTGTCTATGTGTCTATGTGTGTCTGTGTGTTTGTGTCTGTGTGTGCGCCTGTGTGTGTGTGTGTGATTGTGTGCGTGTCTGTGTGTCTGTGTGTACGTGTGTGTGTTTTGTGTAATGAGATACAAGAAAAGGAGGAAATAACTAGATCATAACACAATTTTCCTCGATGAAAAAATAACGATGTAATGAGATAACATGATGGCGTGGCAAAGTCGACGAAGAAAGAGAAGATGACTGTTGAAACCAGAACTTGGTCTCTTGTGGAGCTCGGGCCCCCAACAAGTTGAGGGGCAGCTAGCTCTTATTGATTCCTCAGAAGGAACAGACCGGAGCTTCAGAACTAGACACAGACCTTTAGTCGCAGCGAGGAGGTCCCACCACACAACCAGAAGATCCTTGAGCGCTTCCCCTCCCAAGCCAAAGCTGAGACTGGGCACCTTGGAGAGCCTGAGAGCTAAGCCAAGATTACCTAGGGAGGAGGAAGCTCAGAGTACTAAGATTGGAATCCTCTCCAAAGGTGCCCTTTAAGGTCTATTTATAGTTTTTTGCCTACGGTCTGCTAATAGCGGGATTCCGCTTTATACTTTGGCTATGCGCAGCCCAAAATGGTCTACCAACCGCCAAACTCCGCTATTTGGAGAGGCTAAATGCAGAACACCAAGGGTATTCAGGTAAAACTGACCCTGAACCCTTCCTGGGCGAGCCGCCCACAAGGGCCTCTCTCGCGAACTGCGAGGCCCGGCTCACTCGCCTTCCCGCGGGCGGCCGACGAGGGCCCGACTCGCTTGCCTACCTACGAGCAGCCGGCGAGAGCCCGGCTCACGAGCCTTCCTGCGAGCACCTAGTTCACCCTCTCTCCTGCCTATTGACACCTTAGCCCATGCTCACCTCTCTTGGCGAATACTGGGGTTGTACACAATCCCCGCTCTTCACGAGGCTACCTTAGGCTCACGAAGAAACATCCAACCCATGGTGTTCGACAGCCCATGATGACGTGGTGAGAATCTTTTGGTGGGTCTCATTCCCAATGCTATAAATACCCTTCTCTCTGGCCGGTACATGAACTTTTCCTCCCTCTTCTCCCTTTCGCTGACTGTCGCCATACTCGCCGAGATGTCAAAAAGGGAGGAAATATTGGCCCGCCTCAAGGCCTTACAGGCGACTCAAAAAAGCCAAAGCCACCGAGCTCGCCCCCTGGATTTCCCAGCAGTCTACTCCGCCCCGCCACAGCCCAAAAAGGCAAGGACCGTCTGGCGGCCGTTCAGGGAGGATGAGTCATCACCACTGTCCCCGTCCCCCTACCACGAGCTCGCCACGCAGGTTCTACTGTCATGTTCCGCCATCTATCCTTTATTCGTCTAACACTACTTCCTTACTCACATACTCCTCCTAAAGAAAGTATCCTCGGGCAGACGCCCTCGGGGTCTCGCATCGCATCCCCTGGGACGGCTGAACTCCCCCTTCCGAATGTGGGGACCTATGGCCTGCGAGTCTCCTCCTCGCGTCTTGGTAAGTTGTTCGCCTCGCCACCTTTCGTATTTCTGCCTGCTAAAACCGTACTTTTTTACGCAGTGACCCCTCTCACGACTCCGGAGAGGCGGACCACCTCTCCGGTGGGCTCGCCGACCCTACATGAAATCAAAATCATCACCCCGGGGTTTGGCGTTCTAGGCCAACGGAGCCAAGGAGGGTCGCTGCTCGCTGAACCCGGGGTCGCGGACGGCTCAACGCACCGCCCCGGCTTAGGGAAATCTATCACCCCCGCCTTTACCGAAGCCTTCAAGGGTCAGCCGAGCTCCTATCGCCCGTGAGCCCGTAACATTCTCATCTCGCCAGGTTAAACAATCTTTGCCGAATGCCTCCTTCTTACCCTCATTGCTGATTTCTTCCTCTCAGGTGCTCCCCAACCCCGTATGCCGAGTCAGAGCTTGGTGAGGATGAGATTTCACCACTGCCCTCGCCGGGCCAGGTCGCTGATTTCTTAGGGGACCCCAGCAACCCAGAGCAGATGAAGAGGCAGGTCACCGATCTATTCAAGAAGTACGACCTTATGCTGCGAGAGTTATATGATCAAAACCGGGTGGACATGGCCGCTTATGAATAAAGGTTTGTTGCGATGGAGGCTGCGAACGCGCGAGTCCTTGCCGAGATGCGCCAAGTTGCTCGCGGCGAGGTCACCTCGCCCGGGGTGCACCTTGCATGGACCGAGGATCAAAGGCACCTGATGCAGCGTGAAGTCCAGTAGGTTCGCGAATACCACTACTCCAAAGTGCACCTGCGATCTGGGGTGCGAGGCCGTGGTAGCTGGAAGTGGCACAATTATTGAGTCATTTACTGTTTGTTTCTTGCTCTTACTACCTCCCCCCCCCTTTGGGGGGGTTTGAACAATTTATGAATGTAATATGGATAATTTTTTGCTCGCTCCCGAGTTTTTCTATTTAGCTTTCAATTGCTCATGTTGCTATGCTCGCACGCTATTGACTTTACGTTTACATTATTGTCTCGCTTTACGCCTTGCGAGCTGTCTCCTTTCCCTTGCGATCTTTACTTCTTTCTCTACAGATCGGTTCGCCCACGGCGAGTCAGAAGATGTCACCAGGACGCAAGCCCATCCGGAGCAGATAAGGTCCAAGAAGCTGAAACGTCGCCGTGCGATCCAGCTATCCACACCCCCGGCGCTTCAAATTCTTCCCGCTCTTTTCATTTCTATAAATAGCCGCCAGTTTTTTCTTTTCAACCACCGCATTAATTGTTCAAACCTCTCCCTCTCTTCCAGGCTCCCTCGCAATTCTCAGCTCGCACTCGCACCTTTTCGGCTCGCTGTTGTTAACATCATGGTTGCTGAAGGAGAATCTGAGGGGCGAGCCAGGTGCGCCGGGACCTACCGCGATCACGCCTTCTTCTGCGCCTTGCTCACAAACGAGGAGTTCCTCACTACGGTGGGCAAATACATTCCCTCGGGTTTTGTAGCTCGCCTCCCGGCGGCCACCGCCTCCATAAATGAGTTGTCCTCTGACGAGCTCGCCATCCCCATTGCCCATTTTGAGAATGGGTTGTGACTACCCTTCTGGTCGGAAGTGCGCCAGGTACTCTACTCTACCATTGCTTTTCTCGCTCGCCTCGCAAAGGGCATGCTAATCTTTATTGGGTAAATTTCTCAGGTATTCAAGTACTACGACATCTTGCCAAGCCAGCTGACGTCGAATGCGATTGATGTGGTGGTCGCATTCGCCAGCTACCTGTGCGAGGAGAAGATAGAGTTCATCTTGCTCGTCTTCCGCAAGGTCTTCTCCTTCCGCGCTTATAAGGATGGGACAACCCATTTCACGAGCCATCATATTACTGTCTGCGAGACAGTTAACAAGATCCACTACTGGCACCAGAAGTTCGTCCTCGTCAAAGGGCCCTTCAGAAATATCACTTTCTCCCCCTCCAAAGAGACGACGTGACCTACCGCCCTCCCGCTTTGCTCGGGGGTGACGACGCGAAGCTCTTCTAGTATCTGGAAAGGAAAAACTTTGAGGTTGCTTACCTCCGACGGAGGGTGGACTTGCTGCCACTGGTCCCACAAGGAGAAGGTTCGACTCGCGCTCGCAAAACTCCACTTTACTTTTTCTGATTATGTTCGCTAACCCTTTTATTGACTCTGCAGGAGAGCGGGATCTTCCACTCCACCACCCGCATGCGAGGAGCGCGGCCCTGTCCTTTGGCTCTCTCGCCACCGTGGCCGCCAAGGCGTGCTGAGAACCTCTTGGCTTGACCTCTGGCAAGAAGCGACCACCTCCCGCGAGCCAGCTCGCCGCGAAGCCCCCAGCCAAGAAAAGGAACAAGGAGGCCCCCCCTCCAAACTAAGGGGAAAGAGGTCGTGGAACTTAGCGAGGCATAGGTTCCACTCCCTCTGCCCGTGAGTGAAAAGGCTGCAAAGGAGAGCAGCGAGACAGGGGATGCTTCCGGCAAGCCCAAGCCGGCGAGTCACAAGAACTTCGGCCTCGACACGAAGCTTCCGGACGCGCTCGGGGAGCCGCTGCTCGAATGGGATCCTGACCACAACAGGATCTCATGCTCTTCGCTCCTTCCTTCCTGGGTCGAGGGTGACAAGGTCGGGGGTGAGGCGTTCGCCGTCGCCTTTGGGCTGTATGGATGCGAGGATGCCGCCAGCTTCAGCACCTTAAGGTCCAGGCTAGTCGTCTACGAGGCGATGCGAGCCCAGTTCCGGGCCATGGAGCTCGCCCACATGGTGGGCCGGCGATACCTGACGTCGGACAGGGACGCTAAGTACCTCCAGCGCGCGCTCTAAGAGTCCGCAGATGAGGTCGCGCGCCTCAAGGATAAAGAGGCCCTATCAGATGGTCTTCTCGCCAGCCTCCAAGGCGACATGGTAAGTTATTCACTCAGATTTTCTACCTCGCTCACTGCAAATTATTTCGCTTGACTTACATTTTTCTTTTGCAGGATGCCGAGACTGCGAGCCAACTCCTCTCGCGGAACGCCGACCTGCAAACGGAGAACACATTCCTGAAGGCGCAGGTCCGCGAGCTGACCAGAGCTGTGCTCCACCCGCCACCTCCGTGAGCTGGGTCTCGCCAACAATAGCGAGACAAGAAGGAGGCACCCGCAATAATTCAATGGGCGTCGCCAACCTTGTCTTAGACACCCTCAAGGGGGCGAGCCTGCTGGTTCCGAGCGCGATGGAGTTCACTGCTGAGGACGTTGTCCCCGATTTGTTTGCCACGATTCCGGAGCCCGAGGATCGTGGGAGCGAGGAGGAGTTGTCCAACGAACAACCCTGAATTTTTTGTTTTTTCAATGTACATTTTCATTTTGACCGACGAGTTCGCCGTTACATGTAATGGCCACCTTTCCATTTAAGAATGCACTCTTCACATCCATTTGATATACCTTTTGTTGGGAACAGTGCCCAACAGTGTTCCTGATTTGAAGAAGTGCTCAACTCAATAATAAGTGCAAGTTGTATTTAATGTCCAATCTAGTTCATGCTTGATCAACAATTTGTCAAGTACTTTAGTTATTCCACTGAGTACTATATCGTCGTGAAGAAGCCTTGTCGCTGAAAAGGCTAAGTAAGACTGATGCCAATGACATCGTCGTACAGAAGGCTTGATGTCGAGAAGACTGAAGAAGTACAGATGAAGACAAGCATAGTCTGTCGACATGATATCGCTCATGTCGTCGAAAGAACAAAGTGATTACGACGACAGACTACAAGATAGAAGATCCCGACGACACGGTCAGGAATAGCACATCGATGTATATGCAGAAACGCTGGGATATCTCGTATCGTCGAGATACCAGCATCAAAGGCAGAAGCTAGAAGACTTGAAGATCCACCAAGGCCTAAGGCATCGACAAAGTCATGTCGTCGAGATATTATCCATATCGTCGTGATGCTGTCAGCATTGGCATGAAGCTTGAAATATCGTTGAGACGGAATTCAGATGTTGCGGATGCACTGTCAGCAATTAATGCCGCCGCCTGATTGTCCAATCAGCGCATGCTCTTAAGGAATGGGGCGTCTGACACTTAAGGAACTTTTTCAGAAGACCGTTGGGAGCCTCGCAGTCTTATAAAAGAGATAAGAGGTTGCCCTAAAGAAATAATCATCAATCAGAAAGAATACCGCAGTTGCTTCTCAATACAACAGTACATTCTGCGGAGAAGAAGAAGATCAAGTAGAGAACAAGAATCAAGTGTTCTCAAAAGAATCAGTCATCTCCATCGACTGATAAGAAGTTGTTCCTCATAAGGCTAAGAGAAGAGATTGAAGAAGAACCGTGCTTTCAAGATCTGAATCAGAAACATCTTCTTCAACCTCAAGAAGCCGATCTCCATCAGGCTAAGTTGCCGATCTTCATCAGGCAGAAGAAAAAGTTTTTATTACTATAAAACTTTTATTATTGCAAGTCTTGCGGGCCTGAGTGTCTAGCTTGAGGGCTGGAGAGCTGCGAGGCTTGAGGGCTAGGGCAGTGGACTTGCGGGTCCGACATCGTCAAGCTTGAGGGATTGAGACCTATGAGGCTTGCGGGCCAGTGCAGAGGCTAGACTTGCGGGTCTGAGCTAGGTAGGGCTTGAGGGACTGATTGTCAAGCTTGAGGGCTTGAGACCTGTGAGGCTTGTGGGCCAGGGCAGAGGCTAGACTTGTGGGTCTGAGCTAGGTAGGGCTTGAGGGCCTGAGTGTCGAGCTTGGGGGCTTGGGTGCAGTAGGGGCTTGCGGGCCTAGGCTGTAGGACTTGCGGGTTCGTGTTGTAAGGCTTGAGGGCCTGGATATTTGGCGGTGTTTGTCGAGCCTAGCACACTGCTAGGTAGGCGCAGAGGGAAAGAGGACTACTCAAGACACCTTGTCTTGAGGAACCTCTATAGATCACTGTGTGCTTTTCTCTGTTGTGCTTTATAATTTGTAGATCTACTAATCAGAATTCAAGAACACCTAAAGGGGATAAAATAATTTAAAAAAACCTATTCACCCCCCCCCCCCCCTCTAGGTGAAAAGTTGACACCCAATAAACAACAAGTGGTATCAAAGCGAGGTTGTTCAAAGAAAAGCTTAACAACTTGAACAGATCTACCATTGGGTGTCCATTCATCATAGCTATGGAATCAAGGATAGCTGTTTGTTCTAGAGAGAACTTTTTTCCTTTGGAAAGTAAGAGCTAAAATATACATGGAGGCAATGGATCCAAGAATGTTTTTAATTGTTCAAGAAGGACCCTCCATGACAATGTTAAAAGATGAGACTCTTCTAGCCAGCTTGGACAAAGAAGCCAGAAGCATTCCAGCTGGTGCAGTAGATCTACTAACACACCAGAATCTGAGTCATTGCACAATAGCAAAGGACATGTGTGACTCCCTAGGAGTCCTCATGGAAGGGTCAGAGAAAGATTTTGAAGAAGAAACCCCTCATGAAGAGGTATGCATTAGAGCACCACTGACAACTTCAGACACTGAATCAGATGATGAAGAATGCTCTGGAGCAGGAGAAAGAATAAGAGCGCCCTTGACTCTTACATACTGTGATTCTGAGGATGAAGAGGTTCATGGGCTGATGGCTCTATCAGATGAAGAAAATCATGATGAATCACATCATGATCAAGTATGCTTCACTCACACGCCTTTACTATCTGCTTCATTTAAGAAGACCAAGAGTGCATCAGGTGATTGTACATCTTCTCAGATTGTTTGTTGCTCTTTGGAGATCTGTGCTTGCAGCTGATGACTGAGAGATGAAAGTAAATGTTCTCAGAAAATAAATGCTGCTCAAGGAAGAAGAAGATCTGTATAAGATTTTTCTGTTCTTCTTTCTTTTCTGATTCTTGCAGCAAATGACTGAGAGAAGTGTTGATGATGTTCTCAAAAAATGAATGCTGTTGTTGAGGAAGATGAAGATCTGTGTGTATTTTTGTTCTTCTTATTCTTCCTGTATTTCTTTCTTTCTTTTCTTGTACAGCAAAATGTGATCTGTCGTGTTCTGAAACTATAGAAAAAATAATCTGCTGTATATCTTCTTCCTGTTTTCCCTTTTGAAAATCTCTGACAGACATTAATTGCAAATCCCTTATATTAAGGAATAAATATATCTGAAAAGCTATTTTGAAAACACAAATCTGCTGCGCCGTTTATCTCTTTCCTTTTCCACGAAATGTTCTTTTCCGAGGAATGTCAACGACTATAATCTTGGAATAATAAAGGAAATATATTTTCCCTACTTGATCTGATAGAAAGAGCCGTTGCTGTAGTCGACCTGAGTTCAGAGAATGAGTGAATATAATCTTTCTGAAATAAATCTGCTGTGTAGAGAATTTTCGTCGATCTCAATAATTTTCGTCGAACCCAATATTTAGTTCGTCGACCTCAAATAAATCTTGCTGGAAGAATTAATTTTGTTGAGCTGTGGAGAACTTTTGTCGATCTGAAGGTATTCGTCGAACGCAGGCTGGAGTTCGTCGAACGGAAGGATTCGTCGACCACTGAGCCTGGATAGATTCGTCGACCGCTGAGCTTGAGCAAAATCGTCGACTGATGAGCTGAGCAAATTTCGTCGACCGCAGAATATAATTAGTCGAGCGCTGCACTTAGACAAATTATTCGACCGCTGAAACGGGGTCTGTTCGTCAACCGCTGAACCAATCTGTTCGTCGACCTCTGAACCGCTGAGACGGCTGGATTTTGTCGAGCGCAGAACGTCGTTCGTCGAACGCAGATAGCGGTTCGTCGAACGCAGAGAACATGCCGTTCGTTGAACGCAGAGAGCATGCCGTTCATCGAACGCAGAGAGCCTGCCGTTCGTCGAACGCAGAGAGCCTGCCATTCGTCGAATGCAGAGAGCAGTTCATCGAATGCAGTATGGAGTTCGTTGAACGCAGAATCTGAATGAATTCTCTAGTTCTAACAGCCTAAACTCTTGACCCATAAACTATACATTGGGGTCAACTTTGTCCTTAGTCCACATATAGTGATCCTAGCCCAAATCAAAAATAGGGTTGTTCCAACAATGCAGAAGACTGCTCATCATGCAATAATACGAACCATGCTGATCTAATAGAGCAGTTTGGTGATCTCTTGGGAGCTCTGAGAAACAGCAAGAAGCTTGTTGAGAAGCAAGCTAGGGAGATAGATTCACTCAGGACCATTAAGGCTGAGATGAACAAGGAAATGGGTATGTCCCCCAATGAGGGCACCAACTCCTGTGAGCTCAAGAAAATCATAGACAAGCTTTATGATGAAAGGAGCCAAAGGGAAGAACTTATTAAGAAACTTGAGAATGACCTTCTTAAGGAAAGAAGCTTGGTGGCTCAATTCTCTAAGCCCAAAATTGTACTGCCCATCATTGACACCTTCTCCTCCTATGGAGATAGGAGGGGATTGGGTTTCAATGAAGGGGCAATAGATGCTGGGAATGGAGAAAGGGGCAAAACTAAAGCAGAACCTCATACCACCTTTCAGAAGGTAGTGCATCCCTCAAATAAGTATGGTCAGGACAGTGTCCATGGTCAATGGTTGAATGGAAGCTCCATTAGTCATGGAAATGCTCCTTACTGTGGGAAGAGAAAGGGCATGGGGATGAGTGCATTAAGGCTCCCCATGAGGAAATCCAAATGGCTCATCATGGACCATTTGTGTTTGGTGCCCCAGCCCCCACTTTCAAGGATAAAGGAGAAATATCTTCCCAATCTCTTCCAGATAAGAAGCAGACTGGTAGCCCCAGTGTAATCAATTCTCACTTAATCATATCTGATGCCATCAACACCATGTCAACTACCAAGCTGACATATGTTGCCGACAAACAGATAAAGTCAAGAAGAAATAATTATACTAGAGCAGCTAGTCAGCTCTTGGCTGAAAGAGATAGGAAGAATGTTGTTGCCTTCTCTACTGAACATACTTCAAAAATTGTTCAGAAAAGAAGGTACAGCATCTATGAATGTTGGTGTTGTGGCAAAGTGGGACACTTTGCCATTGACTGTTGGCACAATCCTAGTGTGCCTAGTGCAAAGGAGAGATCTCCTGGAAGGGCTGGGGTGAGTAGAAGAATTTCCTATTATGCTAACAAGAAGCTAGGACCCAAGGCACCTTGGGTTCCTTAGGGATATTAAAATCTGTCTTGCAGGGTAGTCCATTTAGCCATCAAAAGCAAACAAGGCTAATGGACAATAAGTGATCGAGGCTCAACTATGGACTAAGAAAAACTCACCACATGCCAAGGTGCACTGATCAAGGGGGAGCTAAGAGTAAAGATAAGTGGACATCCCATCAAGGGGGGGCTACTAGCTCAAGAAGACTTAAAAGCTAAGGTGAAGGTAATTATGTTGATGCTCAATACATAACCTCATCCTTATCATTTTGTAAAAATAAATTTCACTTAAATAAGTAAAAGTTATCATTCAAGGAGAACATATGTATGGCACTGCCAAAAGCATTGCACTTCTTATACAAAAGAGTGAACCAAAATCATGTCGTCGAAATGTTGATTGGTATCGTCGAAATGACTCCTCGATATTGAATCTGCATCACGACGATATCCAATCATCAACGAACTCTTAAGTAAACCTGTGCTTAACCAATCATTACAGCTAAACTCGAGTTAATCAGACATTTAACAATTGACACTTCGACTTCCAACTCGGAAACTATAAATAAGGTCAAATGTCTTAAGGTTAAAACACTCTCTACATTAGCCCTAACAAGCCATCGTGTTCTCCACGCCTTCTAAGAGTGGATGAGTCGACAATGCAGAAATCCTCCTGGATCAAGCAAAAGATGGCGCCAAAGAAGGAAGATTTTCTGTACGACGGAAGTGAAGTGGTGAGGAATGGGTTCTCAGAAGGATCAGAGGAAATCCAGAGCACCATTAAGCTGCTCGATGCCATCGGCCTGGAGTTCGCCCTCTTTGAGCCGACAGTAATATTAAAAAGAGAAGTGCTGGAGTTCTACTCGAATGCCAAGGGTGGCTCAAAGGGAACGTCCGTGAAGAGCATAATCACCGGGATAAAGGTCAAGGTGAATCCCAAGAGATTGAACGTGGCTCTTCAGTTGCTGGCCTTTGCCAAGAGGGAGGAAGATGAAGAGATCACCCAGGAAGAACTTGACAAGGCTCTGGCATGGTGCGGGCATTCGAGCAAGACCTATGGGTCTCTGGAAAGGAAAAGCTTCAATCAACAAGGAAAGCTGATGGTAGACATTGTGGGAAAAGCCCTCCTCTGCAAGGTAGGGTCGCATGACAGGATATCCAGGCCCATGTTCGAGACAATGAAGAGGATAATCCTAAGGAAGAAGACCAACTGGGGTCAGATTATTTTCAAGAGAAATCAAGACAGCCTTTGAGTTCCAAATCTAGGAAGAATACTATCACTGTATCTTCTGCTATCCTACCCTGAAAGCTTTAACATAAAATATGGAGTAAAAATCCACCACATGAGAAGGATGGATATCATGATACTGGAATGGTGGGATAAAGTTCAGACTAAACCTCCCAAGAAGTTGAAGACAACAGAAGATATGAAGAGGAAGGGAGAAAGCTCATCTGAAGGAAGTGAGTCAGGCAATAGCTCACCTCCATCTGACTCTGAGGTACCTGTGGAGACAAGGAATGTCGCCCTCCAGACCTCTGCTCTATGTCAGGGATCCAGAATAACAGCAGGAACAGATCAAGGAAGTGCTGAAACTGAGGGGGAGAAGAACAGTGAACTCCCTGTTCAAGTGGAAGAAGTGATCAATAGGATCATAGGGGCTGAGGATGCTGGTCATTCTAAACCAGCAATGCAAGAGGACAATCAAGAGAACCCTGCTGATGAGACTAGCAAAGATCAGCAAAGTCCTGAAAAGGAAATTGAGCCAAACCATTCACCAATAAGAAAATCTCTATCTCCAATAATTGAAGGGAATGAAGAAGAGGAACAAGATAGTTCATCTCCAGAGAATAAACTAGGGGAGCTATCACTATTATCTCAGATAAAGATGCTCCTAGAAGAGCAAAGATTAAAACTTGAAAGCTATGTCACCTCTGCTATCAATGAGCTAAGAAGGGAACTGTCTGCTGAAACGGCAAGCCTAAGAAATGATGTGAAAAATCTGTAAGAATACACTACTCGTACTCACAAGGGTGTATCTAATCTAGGGGTTAATCAGACATTAATTGTCAGCAGCATAGAAAAGGCCTACATTGCATCCACCAAGAAGATGGTTGAACACAAAACTGATCTCCAAGAAAGTCTAGATCACCGCAATAAAGATCTAGACAGTCATCTGCTTGAGACCAAGAATCACTTGGAAGCAGGAATCCACATGCTCAAAAACAAGATATTGGCCTCCAAGGAGAATATCTAAAGTGGGATATCTGAAGAAGTCATAAAGGGGAGAGATCAATGATAAAGGTCAGTGGTGATCATGCCATCTGGACCACAAACACCATCAGGGAAGCAATGAATCTCCCTTCTCTACATTATGACGAGCCTGCTAAAGAGCAACATACAGATATTCCTAACACTGATAAGGGTAAAGAAAAGGTAGCACTGGAGGATGAAGAAATAAAAATGAGAAAGAGAAAGTACAGAGAGGAAATGGAGAAAAAGGATGACTATGAAATATGGAGTCCCATATCCAGGACCATCATTCTAAAAGCATGGGAGCAAGTGAAAGCTAATAAAGGCGAAAGATACAATGTATACAGTCCTCAAGATTGGGCTAAGCATGAAGATCAAGAAGAAGCAAGGAGAGAATACAGAAGGAATAAGCAAGCAGGAAGAATTCCAGCTAACACTCCTGAACCTCTAAAGTATCATCCTAAACCGTTTGAGTACTTCATCAGACACGCTGAAAAGGAATAGGAAGCCAGTGCCAAGAAAGTAAAGGGTGAAGCTGATATGAGGGCACCAGAGATATAGATGGCTAAATCTTTAGGGGGCTAAATGTAGAAATGTCAAAACTTTTGAAAACATTTGACACTATTTATAAATGAAGTAATATTTATCAAATTCTGTGTTCAATCAATTATAACTGCAATGTCATCATTATATGCTTGTTTGCTTAAAATATTAAATCTTTTATTTGAGTGGCATTTATCATTGAGTGGGTTATGACTTCTTCAAATAGGGGGAGATTGTTGGGAACAGTGCCCAGTAGTGTTCCTGATTTGAAGAAGTGCTCAGCTCAATGATAAGTGCAAGTTGTATTTAATGTCCAATCTAGTTCATGCTTGCAGAGATCAACATTTTGTCAAGTACTTTAGTTATTCCACTGAGTACTATATCGTCGTGAAGAAGCCTTGTCGCTGAAAATGCTAAGTAAGACTGATGCCAATGACATCGTCGTAAAGAAGGCTTGACGTCGAGAAGACTGAAGAAGGACAGCTGAAGACAAGCATAGTCTGTCGACATGATATCGCTCATGTCGTCGAAAGAATAAAGTGATTACGATGACAGACTACAAGATGTTGGAACACGGTCTTCCGCATCTCCTAGGTTTGAGAACAACAAATCCTATGTGTATTTGATCTTGTGTGTTCAAGTGTGCAGGTTAGCATAGTCCACATGACTCAAGGAGTACACATGATGACTGCCCCCAAAATTGAGGCCAAAATTCGAAGAGGCTCACTAGCGCCGGCGGTAGCGGATAACGCCTGGCAGTAGCGGATAACGCCGGCTGTATCGGTGAACACAGAAGGAATGAAAGCCTCGTTGCCGTGGGTTGAAGATCCTGCCGCGCAAGAAGTTTCTTAATCAGGGATAGCGCCAGCGGTAGCTACTAGCGCTGGCGGTAGCTTGGCGCACAAGAGGCATGGAGCAATATGTTGCCGCGGATGGGAGATTCTGCCGCGCAAATTGTTTCTTAATCCGGGCTAGCGCCGGCGGTAGCGCTAGCGCCGGCGGTAGCGCTTGGGCTATAAAAGCACCCCCTCTCCTCTTGTTTTCGTACACCAATTGCATACACCTCAGAGAGAGAGTACTAGAATTCCATAGGCCTATCTTGGCCGAAATTTGAGGTCCCGGCGAAGCTCTGCCAACTTCTGAAGGAGGATTCCATCACGCCGAAGCCAAACGAAGTTCGCTTCGACAAACGCTGATTCTACAGCAGATCTTCGCCTCCATATTCAGAAGTTCATCTTAAGGGAAGTTTTTATTATTTTATTTATCTTTCTTTGTAAACGGTAGTGAAATTGCCTCGTGTTGGCGACTAGGTCTGGGGCAGGACTTAGGGTTGAAAATCGCCTCATGTTGGCGACTAGATCTAGGTTAGGTCTAGGGGGTGCTCGAGGCCACATCCGGGGAAGGATTGGCTAGAGCGGCTTGAGGCCGAATCCGGGAAGGAGGAGGCTAGGGCCACCAGTTCGTGGGGAAGCGAGTCGGGATATAAAACGAAAAGAGCTTTTATTATTCGCCTCCGATCTCTAGCGACATTGAGATCAAGTTTTGTAAAACTTATTTAATATCAATAAAGCTTGTCTCTCTTTTTGTTTTACTTGTCTTCTTGTTTCAATATTGCAATATTCCAAAGTTTTCTAAATAAAATATAAAGTTTTTGAAAACCCTTATTCACCCCCCCCCCCCCCCTCTAAGGGCGCCGACCGATCCAACAAGCACTACAACAAACTGCACTTATAGTAAGGACCTAATTCGTTACAATAAGTGCCAAAATTCGTTACAAAAACTCTTTGGTAACGAAAAAAACTTTAAGTAACGGTCCTCCTCTAAAGCTCGACGCTAAAGGTTATTGTAACGAATGTATGCATGTCGTTACAAATAAAGTAATTGTAACAAATGATATTTTTTCACCAAAAAGAGATTCTTCCTCACAATAAATTAGTCACAATAAATATTATTTCGTTACGAATGTTATTTTTTCCTCACAAAAAAATAGTTATGATTAAAACTATTTCGTTACAAATGTTTTTTCTTCCTCACTAAAAATAAAATAACTTCGTTACAATAAAGTATAATAAACATTATTTCGTTACAATAGATTAAACAATAGTAACGAAAAAATCGTTACATTTGTTTTTCATTTTTCTTACTACAGCCAATTCATTTATATATCAAAAATATTCCATTTCTATTTTTTGTGTACCTGAGATTTTATTACAAATAATAATCTTGAAAACACACATATATTTAATATTTCGTAACAAGATCAACATGTATTTATTCACACCAAAAAGTATTACATAGAGTACAAGTTATTATCATCTCTTCTAAAATAATACAATATTACATTACAAGATCAACATATTTCTAATAAATCTTCCGTCATTTTTCGAAAAATGAATCGTCCATCATTTTCTGACTAATGAATCTTTCGTCACTTGCCGGTCAATGCTCGAGCACCCTACAAATAAAAGAGAGCAATTAAGATCACCCTACAAAATAATTCTGCACAAATTTGACATACAAAATAATTTAGCATCACAGAAAAAGTTATTGAAGGAATAGAACAGGAAATATGTGCAAAAGAAACATCCACACACGCATAAAAAAGAACTTAGAATTTTATCACAAGATACCTAACATGAATTAGTGAAGTTAATTGTGTATATATTCCTCTATTCGGTTTGAAGGAATTGAAAGACAGGAAGTCATGAATTAAGAAAGAAATGAAATGAAAAATATATGGAATCCCCCATGCACCCCAATTATTTGGTAGGAGAAATTGAGTATAAAACTACACGGATTTTTTTATTTCCAGTTGAGTAGATAGAAATACTGATAGGTTTAATAAAAGACCAGATATTTAAGTATTTAACTAATGAGGTGAAAAACAAAGATTGCTGCACGAAAACAGGCTAAGACTGAAAGGTTTAATTTCAGATCCCTTTGTAGTAAGACAAGTTACAAATTTAAGAACAGAAAGTTAAATAACAATTTAAATTTCATTTCTAAACTGCAAAATTTTACCATAACAGCATGTTACGTGCAAACGTAGTGAGCATGGAGGGAACGTGTACAACTTCACAAAGTAATCTTGATACATATATGATTGTCCTGCAGAGAAACTATTTACTTTTAGCACAAGTGTACTAAAATAAAATTGATTGATATAAACATCCACACACGCATAAAAAGGAACTTAGAATTTTATTAACATCATTAAAATCTAATCAAGTTTGCGGATATTAAAAAGAAACTAATTTGCATTTCATCCAAATTTTATTTTTTGGATCAACTACCTTATTTCAATCAAAATATTAAACAGCAAGTCATTCTTAGCAGAAGGATTTGAAAAATTAAAATGTGAGAACGCGGGAGTCAACATTTGTCCAATTAGATTTTGAATCTTTCATCAAATTTGAACATGAGTGATTGACTACATTCATAATATTTGTTTGAAGTTAGAGTATAATTTTTGCTTTATGAAACTGAATTCACCGCTCTAACCCCATTAGTTTACTGCACCATATTTTCATATTGTATTTTATAAAATTACCAACAAGCAGTACAATTACTATTTAACATTCAAGTTTACCACCCTCCAAAAGCTACTTAAATACCTATAAATATAAATCATAAAGCCTAGCTCTGAACTTGAAAGTTAATTTTGATGTCATGTAGTGCTGAGGTACCTAAGAATAGGACTTACTGTAATGCTTTCACTCTTATTAAAAGAGAACTTTCTAGCATTATTCTCATATGTATGTGCACAAAAACCATGAGAGGGAGGTATATATTTAGGGGAATACACCAACTTGATTCTCATATGGTGATCCCATAGCAGGTGCATACCTTCTTGTAATTCTTTCCCACTCCCCTGCTTCTGGATAAGACTTCAACTGCGATGCAAGAGTCTGATTTGTCTTCTTTCTCATAGACTGGACTGAAACGGTCTTTCAGATCATAGAGTTTTTTCTATGGTACTGCGATTCAAGAAAATGTAATTATTATTGTATGCTGGCATATACAAAAACATTCCTGTTCAGTCATAAATAAAGATATGATATAAGGTTGTGCCCATATAATGCAAATGAGAAGAAATTTGAACTAAAATAACATGATACAGAAAAGTTTTGCATTAAAGAAGTGAAAACTCATTTGAAGTATTTATTACTCCTTGGAGTTGCAAAAACTCCAGCGAATATGTAGAACAGAGAAAATAGAATGGGGATAAAGAAAGCCGGCAAGAACAAAAATCATATAAAAATATTTGTTGGAACCATGTCATCAATTTCGATGACCAAAAACAAGGCTCCTTCATACACACTACACATTTTCATACACACCTACACATTTTCATACACACATAAATATACACATACACACATACAACCACACAAACTTACACACATACAACCACACAAACTTATACATACAAACACACAAACATAAACACACACTTACACACATACAACCACATGTGCACACACACATACAAACACATACACACATACACCAATACACACACATACACACAAAAAATACACACACATACACAAATAAACAAATGCACACACATACACACATAAACAAATACACACACCTACACACATAAACAAATACACACACCTAAATGAAAAAAATGAATTCATCTAATTACATTGTGAAAAACTGAAATTAAAACAACATGGAGAACAAATTTAACATAGCTTACCTAAGAAATTACAAGCCATAGAATTAATATAGCTTCTAGCCTCAATAGAATCTAGGCCAAGAACAATAATGTTGGAATCATTATAAAAATTAATCTCCTTGTCCTCAATCCTACAAAAAAGAGGGGTGATATTCACACCAGAAACTCTTTCCATCACACGCTTGGCAGCAACATCGGCCTTTGACTTCCCAACATCATGAGGCCTGAAATACCACACTAGAGCTACTCCCTCCATTTCTGCAGTCAACATATTTCATCATTTCAAAATTATAAGCACAAACCCCAAAAATTATAATCTTGGAGGCATCACTCGAAGAAAATGTTTGTGTGTGAAAAATATATTTGTGTGTGAAATGCATATGTGCATGTGAAATACATATGTGCATGTGAAATACATATGTGCATGTGAAATACATATGTGCGTGAATTGATCTCAAAACTTGATTAAAAATATGAAACTTAATGTGATAACAAATCTAAAATCAATATTGCTCACAGCCTAATAAACATGACCACATAAAAAACATTTTAGTGGATAGACACTTCATAAGGAAAAATTGGAGTATGGTTTGATCAACGCCCTTATATTCCATCAAGAGATGACCTTGAAATCATCAAGTAGAAGGCAAACATATATTCACCAACTTGAGTAGCGTAAGAAATGAAAAAATCTAGGAAACTTGTAGTGATTCAAACTTTTGAAAATAGCTTTTTCTCTCTTAGATAAGAAAAACCTATAATGTAAAAATGTTCATATATTTTCTATTCATTTAAGATCTCACAAATCTAGAATAATCAAACTTATTTGGGATGGTCAGATTCTCCTTATTATTGCCTCCTACATGTATAAATATTAGGTGATTGTTGCTGCCTTGAATGCAACAAAGAGCAAAGAAGTTGATGTTCTGCTTGTGGAAGACCAAGAAGAACAACTCATGGATCCTGCTCTTTGCTATCTAAACAAAAAACATATTGAAATGGTTAATTTTGTAACAAG
The DNA here is from genome assembly GCA_033032865.1 of Dactylorhiza incarnata. Taxonomy (NCBI): domain Eukaryota; kingdom Viridiplantae; phylum Streptophyta; class Magnoliopsida; order Asparagales; family Orchidaceae; genus Dactylorhiza; species Dactylorhiza incarnata. Next base: position 961,879 of record JAWHQI010000012.1, on the reverse strand, counting down.
TTTAGATTACCTGAACAACAAGAAGTAGCCTAACCAATGCTTTCAAAGCATTTTTGTCCACCAGAGGAGTTCCAACAGTGTCAACAAGTTTACTCACCATAAACCTGCGAGAAGCCCTAAAGTTAGCATCCTGAAAGTAGTATAGGGCTATAAATGGTCATGAGTTTCATAAAGTTTCAATAGACAAGCAACCAAATGAGATCTATAATTAATTTGGAGAAATTGTTGCCAGGGAAGATCAGATATGAGATTGTTAATGTCCAGGGAAGAACAAAGAATGGCTAGGGAAGAAGCTTATAATGGAACAAGAAATTATTTTGAATATTATAAATATATAGATAATAATATAACAAGAGGGCTAGAGATCCTGAAACAAAAATTGTCAGATAAGATAGTGTCTTAAAAAAACCCATAGATCCTCACCTTGTTGTTGTCAGAGGGTGCTCTTTATTAACCTGCAATGGTACACATGGGCTTCTTCTATCGTTGGAGCGGTTGGATCTGCAGTCCAACGCATACAGGAGGCTGCATTCATACACAGGAGGCTGCACTCGCTGCGAGGAGAGAGCAGAAATGTCGAGCGGGAGAGTTGGGGGTAAAATGTGGGAGAAAAAGGAAAACCTAATATGTTATTGAGAAGAAGCTTAGTACAGCAATTGCTAAAATGTGGGAGAAAAAGGAAAACCTAATAGGGAGGCAGAGTAGAATACCAGGGAGTTCCCATGGCTCCCATTTGTAAACGTCGACATCGCCGTTTATGGAAGGTTTGATCCTTCGGCTGCAAATCTTGCATTTGAGGTAGAAGAGCACGAGCTCCTCATCCGTGGGAAGAAATCGAACTCCCGTCATCCACCGCTCTTCTAGCTGCCGACCCACATCCAAGAGCTCGTCACCGATGCCGTAGGCATTGTTTACCCTACAACCGACCGGTGCACGGAACTCCTCCGCCACCGCCCCATCATTCCCATCCCAAACCATTTTCTGCTAAAAGCTTCTGCGCCGCCGGTCTAGCGGATGGCATCACAGAGATCGCAGATGAAGGAACGAGAGAAGGGACTTTTAGGTCGGCGATCTGGAGGAGATGGAAGGAGCGGGATTGTTTTGCCAATTAATCTGATGGAGGGAAATTTCCCTCCATCATAAATTTCCCTCCATCGTATAATCTGATGGAGGGAAATTTCCCTCCATTCATTTTCACGCCATATAATATATTAAAATTAATAAAATTCATTTTTTAATTAATACAACTTCGCGAATCAACTTCACGAAATATTTAACTCATAATTTTAAATAGGGTCATTTATGCAAATTTATTACTTTATTTGATATGTTAACTCAACATTCTATATAGACTCACTTCTGTGACTCAACAATCTATATAGACTCATTTCGGCGATTCGACAATTATTTTGGTCTAAGACGGAATGTTAGAGATCTCCATGATGAATTATATATGTGATAGCTTCGAATATTTATTTACGATGATGCCTTTTATGCAAATCTATTGGTTTGTTGGTTGTTAGAGATACTTGGAGTTGTCTGTGTGTATCTATGTGTCTATGTGGATTTTTGTTTATGTGGGTTTGTGTGTCTGTGTATATGTGTATATGTGTATGTGTGTATCTGTGTTTGTGTTGGTCTGTGTCTGTGTCAGTGTGTCGGTGTCTGTGTGTCTGTGTCTGTGTGTCTATGTCTGTCTGTGTCTGTGTGTTTGTGTTTGTGTGCCTGTGTCTATCTGTATCTATGTCTATGTCTGTCTGTGTCTGTGTGTGTGTCTGTGTCTATGTGTTTGCGTCTGTGTGTGTGTGTGTGTGTCGGTGTCTGTGTGTCGGTGTCTGTGTGTATGTGTGTGTCGGTGTCTGTCTGTGTCTGTCTATGTCTGTGCCTGCGTGTGTGTGTGTGTCTGTGTGATCTCTAGCTAGCTATGTGTGACTATGACTGTGTGTGTCTGTATCTGTGTTTCTATGTGTGTTTGTGCATGTGTGTTTGTGCGTATTCTATATTTACTTGTGCATGTGTGTGTGTGTGTATGTATCTGTATGTATGTGTGTCTGTGTTTACGTGTATCTGCATGTCTTTGTTTGTGTGTGTTTGTGTGTGTGTCTGTGTACACAAATGTCTGTGTGTGTCTATCTTTGGTGTTTGTGTGTGTGTGTGTCGTGGCGTTATTGTGTGTGCGCGCGCGCGTGTGTGTGTCTGTGACTGTGACTGTCCGTGTCTGTGTCTGTGAGTGTTTGTGTACGTGTATGTGTCGGTCCATGTGTCTGTGTTTGTGTCCATCTGTTTGTGTCTGCATGTGTCTGTCTATGTACGTACGTATGTGTGTCGGTACATGTGTCTGTGTATGTGTCCATGTATCTATACAAGTCTGTGTCCATGTGTTTGTGTCTATGTGTCTTTGTCTGTATGTACGCGTGCTTGTCTGTGACTGTGTATTTGGGTTGTGTGTGAGTGTTTGTCTGTCTATGCATGTTTGTCTGTGCTTGTGTGTGTCTGTGTTTGCTCATGTGCACTGTCGGGCAATGTCGAGGCGGGGGTATTGTCGAGCGGGGAACATGAGCCTCATGTGCACTGTCAGTTAATCGAGCTCCTGAGAGCGGACAAAATTGAGCGGGGGTAATTCTTATTTTAAAAAAAACATAAATCTTATTTAAAAAGTAAATTTTATTGAACAACGCATTGTATTTATGAATTGATTTGACATATATTTATGAATTTCATTACACATTTATTTTCATTAAAGCACGTGTCATCCATCAATCAATATATATGACATATTTTCATTAAAACGCTAGCTCCCGAGTAAAAAACGTGTGCGCTGACAAATTTATTTATGCTCCTGAGCAAAAAAGATAGAGCTAGTGCAATGCGCGCGACTGAAAAAACGTGTGCCCGGGAAATAAAACGCGCATCCGAGTGAAAAGCACGTGCTCGAGCGAAAAATGGGCGCTCGAAGGGTACAATTATTTCACCCATGCGCACAATGAAAAAATATGCGTGCATGCGGGGCCAGTGCGCGATCGTTATTTTTATTCAAAAATTATATTAATATGTTTTAAATTTTTTGATTTGTTTTGTGCAAAATTTTATGAAGGGAAATTTCCCTCCATATATTTCATTAATGTGAGAGGGAAGGAAATAGACAAAACTTAATAAACTAGAGGAAGAGAACGGCGCGCGGCACGACCGAGAAAGAGATCGACGATGGTGGCAGTCGTGGAAGAGAGAGGCGACGGCGACGGCTACCGTCGAAGAGAGGGGAGACAACAGCGGCGGTCGTACGTGAAAGACATTGCTACAGCTCGCAAATGGATGTTTGTGTGTTTGGTTGTCCGTGTCTGTGTGTGTGCATGTGTCTGTGTTTGAGCCCCGACACATGCAATACGCGTTAGCTCTCAAGCAAAAAAAGGAAAACTACACGCACGAGAGTGCATTTGCGTGTGCGCGAGAGTGCATTTGCGTGCGCGCGAGAGTGCATTTGCGTGCACGCGGGTTCGTGCGTGATTTTATTTTAATTCCAAAATTATATTAAAAAATTAATGTCATATTAATTTGCATTCATTTTTACATTTAATATATTTTTAATTTTTAGTTTTGTTTTGTTCAAAATTTTATGGAGGGAAATTTTCATCCGTATATTTCATTCATTCATGTGAGAGAGAGAGAGAGCTGCATGGGAGAGAGGCAGAAAAACTTTTATAAAAAGTTAAAGATTTATAAGAAACCCCGTACGCGCAAAAATACATGTCGCAATAGTGTCACATATCTGCGACAGTCGCGCACAGATGTTTGCGAGCTGTAGGAGTACTGTCGTCGCGTTAGAGCACTATCGAGGCAGGGTACTGTCGCGCGCATACAATTTTTTTTTATTTTTTTTCAAAAAAAAATAACAATTCAAAACTTTGATAATAAAATAGTACAAAAATTGAAAATAAAATATGATATGTTTTTTGTAACAAAACTTTAATAATAAAATATTACTATTAGTAAGGACAATGTCTTTGTCACAAAAAACTTTCATGATGTGGTTACAATTGATACTTATTGTGAGAAAAGTTTTCTATTTGTAACGTAACATTAGTGTTGTTACAAATACTTACAGTTATAGTAACGAATTAATTATTATTGTAACAAAATTTAAAATATTCGTTACAAAAAAGTACTTTTTTGTAACAACAAAATAAATTTGTTACTAAATATAACTATTAGTAACAAACTGTGTTTTAGTTATATTTCAGTCCTTACAACAGGTGCAGTTTGTTGTAGTGAAGTGGTATCAGAGCTAGGTTATTCCAATCAGCTTAACAACCGGGAATAATGGCGTCTCATGATCTCGCTTCAACTAGTGAGGCAAATTTCTGTGAAGATGAAATATCACATAAACCACCTTTGTTTGAAGGAACAAATTATAAAGGATGGAAAATTTTAATGGAAAAATTTATTAAAACTTTAGATATCGAAGTATGGAACTTAGCAATTATAAGACGTGCGGATGAATCAAATAAAAAGGAACTTCATTTAGATGCAAAAGCTAAACATTATCTATTTTGTGGTCTCTCAAATGAAGTTTTCAAATTTGTGTATTGTTTTTCTAGTGCTTATAAAGTATGGAAATTTCTTGAAGAAATGTACGATCTTCCTCTCGCAGGTATGGAACAAACACAGGAGGAAAAGAACGAACAAGCATCCATTATCTTTCAAGAAGATCTCTCTCGGAGCGAAGCCATGGAGAATATTGAAATAGTAAAGGAGAACAATGCACCAAGAGAAAGGGAAGATGAAAATTCATCCATGATGAAGGAAGGGCCAAAAGATAACGAAGGAACTCTATGCATACATTTTGCCTCCACCAAAAGCGCTGTAAGAAAGTCAAAATCTTCTTCTTGTGTGATAACTTCCATTTCTAGTTTCAATATATTAAAAACAGCTAAACGTAAGATCAAAAAATTGAAAATTACTAATAAAAATTTACGTTTAGAAAATAAGAGACTAAAAGCTAATGTTAACTCAAATTCAAATTGTGATGTGCCTACCCCATCTTGTCTTTTACTTAAAAATATAAAAACTTATTTTGATTGTAATAATAGTAAGGAAAAATTCAAAGAACTTGAAAAAGAATTGATGTGTATAAAAGAACATAATGAAAAATTATGCTTAGAAAATTCATCGTTAAAGAGTGATTGTGCTAAGTGTAAGGACTACGAAATAGAAATTAAAGAGATGGACGAAACATTTGATGAATATAGGGTTAAATATGAAGAACATATTGAATCAATTGTTACTACTCTTAAAAATAGCACAATCGCTTATAATAAAGCTAGACATAATTTAAAAACTAAGAATGATGAATTAAATGCCAAAATCCACTTGCTTAAGGAAATCATAAAGAAAAATTCACAAAACATATATCCACAATTTCAGAATATATCTAAAAGCAAGATGAATATAATTTCTCAAAAGGTTAAATCAAACAATGGAAATAAAAGACATCAACAAATTAAAAATGAACTTCCAAAGTACAATCAATATTATCATATACAACATCAAACTTCTCCAAACATAAAATTTCAAAAATTTCTTATAAAAAATGCTTTATATAATCACTGCAATTATAAAGATTATCACAATAGAAATTTGACTCATAATAATAATATTAAACCACAGTTTGAATGGAGGCCCAAAACCAAAGATGAAACACAAACACCACAAAAAAGTGCCCATTCATTTCAATCTCCCCAAAAGCAAATACGTTGTATTTGGGTACCCAAAGGAACCATCACACCCGGCCCTCTTTGGATACCTAAAACTCTCTTTCATTAGGTACCACCAAATGCATGAAGTAGAATATTTTCAAGAGGAAAATAGACAATTTTTCTACTTCATGATATGCTTTAATGTCTTTCAATTTTCTTTGTTTTCTTATTTCTTTATTATCATACTATGGTCATCTTATATAGGAAGCATGATCAAAAATTTAATGAGCCTATAAAATTAATCAAGATTCAAAATCCTTTTTAAGATGACCTACTTATTATTCATATATTCATTATACATATATTTATCAACAAGTGAATTCAGAATCTTCTATGTGGTAGTAAAATAGTTAATCATAGGATTTCAAAAAGGTATACCACATAAATTTTTTTCCTTCATAAATATCAAACTATAAATAAAACATTCTAGTCAAACATCCAAAAGATAACAAAATCAAGCATAATTCAAAAAACAACAACATCCAAGACATAAGGTTCAAATTCCTGAATTATTACATAACAAAAAAAACTGTTCCTCTCACATCTACTCCTCCTCATCTATATCCTCCACACTTGGAGTTGGAGAGCGTCTTCTGTTGGGTTTTTCTAGAACCATACATCAAATGTAGGCGCAGCGGAAATGAAGAGAAACAACCCAAAAAGACTTTGGATCGGCCATGAATGTTGAATCAAGAAGTTAACAAAATGCTAGGTATGAAATTACCTTTGCGGGATTGGATCAAATCCAACCTAGATGCTCCACGAGTTGATTCCTGTCGTCGGCTATGCGAGTCCTCACGTAGAATAATATCTACGTCTCTACAGTGATCCACACGAGCCGGGAGAAGAATGACTGCACCTTGAACTTCCACGAACTGCTAGGTTCGCTCCAGGAAGAACACACACGGCGACGATCGCCGGAGAGGAGGTCAGCGGACGCGATTCAGAGACGGCGGAACACTTCCGTCGACTAGGGTTCGTGAGGCGAGAACGGAACTCCTTCCGTCGGCTTCTTCTTTTCGTTTGTTATCAGAACCCTAAAAACGAAGTCCTATTTATACCCAAAGGATAAACAGCTTCTAGAAGAATCGCTATCCGCAGACCACACATCTGAATAAGGGCTTCTGTTACAATTCGTCGGAATTCCACGGAAGATCATTCGTCGAGATTTCACGGGACAATCCGACGAATCCGACGAATCAGATCAGACGGCAACATTTGCCGAGAAAATGATCTCTGTAACAATTCGTCGAGTCTTCACGGGACAACCCGACGAATCCCGACGAATCCCGACGAATCCAGACAGACGACAACATTTTGTCGAATGAAGGGTTTCTGTAATAATTCGTCGAGTGTTCACGGGACAATCCGACGAATCCCGACGAATCCGACGAATTCTATCCGTGTAAACCCGACGAATTCAGACAGCAACAACCTGCTGGATTTCCCCATTCAATATATGGTGATTGGTAACATTTACCAACACAGTCAATCTACCAACTTCTCCACATGCTCTTATGTGCGACCCTGCAGGCTCATATCGCGTTGGCAGTGAGATTACATGTTTGACCACTTCTAGATCACAATGGCAACTCCAACAGTCTCCCACTTGATCTTGAAAGTATCAAACCAAAAACCTCACAAACAATGAGCGGCATCTAGCAATGCATCATTGCTCCCCAAGCAATATGAGTTCATAACTCATAAGCCTTTATGACCAATGTTCCAGCGTTGTCTTTGTCCCTTTGTCCCTTACATCCGGAAAGAACTAGAGGCATGGACCGTGTCACCCTCATAATAGCTCAATCCAAGTTTCTTGATCTAGAACGGACTTCCAGAGAATGGCGAGCTCAATATCACATATTGACTCTACCAAGCATGGCCATGCATTTCTCAGTCCAATTCCATCAAGGGGCCCATGGATGCAACTCCTGTTATATAGGAGGACAAATCCCATATCTGCTCACACCCGAACACCCAAATGATTCGTAACGTACCCAACGACCACCCTTATCATCAACCTTCTTCAAGGAAGACTTTAGATGACATCAAAGCACGCTCTTCCTCACTCGGTGAATGCTGTGACTTCAGGTCAAAGGACCACAACACCATTGTCAAATGAGACCTACTTGTGACACTTTTAAGTAACAATCCACAAAGTAGTCTCAGGTTGGGTCTGTCCAGTACAACTTGTTCACTAACAAGTACCCACGTGATGACTTGATATCACAATATCATGACCTGTGAGAACCGGTCATCAGTCAACACACATGCTAGTCTTAATGTATCATCATCACCCTTAGCTTCTACGATGATACCTCGACCAGGGACCTTTTAAGAATGAAGCTTCGAAATCATAGGCTCTCACATTCAAGTCTCGTACTTGATGTCCTATGGAAGCGAACATTCTAAGGGTATTTATCACGAATTTTATTCTATCATATAGAAACAGTATATCGTAATAAAAGAACTTGCCATTAATCGTAAAAAAAAATAATTGGTACACAATTCATCATATGAATAAATTTTAAACAGCCAACAGAATATTTATTTTACATGCAACCCACAAGACTCCCACTAGAGTTGATCATTCAGGTATCGTATACCCATTGATCTAGTATGACCATCATGCTTTCTCTGCGCGAGAGGCTTTGTCAGTGGATCTGCAATATTCTCCTCAGTCGACACTCTGCAAATGTTCACATCTCCTCGTTCGACAATCTCACGAATAAGATGGAACCGCCGAAGTATGTGCTTGGAGCGCTGATGGGATCTAGGTTCCTTAGATTGTGCAATTGCACCATTGTTATCACAGTAGAGAACTACGGGACCAACAATGCTAGGAACTACATCTAGCTCGCCGATGAATTTCCTAATCCATACAGCCTCCTTCGCTGCATTAGCTGCAGCGATATACTCGGCCTCAGTTGTAGAATCAGCAACTGTCTCTTGCTTGGAACTCTTCCAGCTCACAGCTCCTCCATTCAGGCAAAACACAAACCCTGACTGAGACTTTGAATCATCCCTATCAGTTTGGAAGCTGGCATCCGTGTAACCACTTACAACGAGCTCTTCCTTTCCACCATACACCAAGAATACATCCTTAGTCCTTCTCAAGTACTTCAGGATATTCTTTACGGCTATCCAGTGACATTCACCGGGATCAGACTGATACCTGCTAGTCATGCTCAAAGCAAAAGAGACATCGGGTCGAGTACATAACATTGCATACATGATTGACCCAATTGCCGAAGCATATGGAATCGACTTCATGCGGTCCTTATCTTCGCAAGATTTTGGGCACTGGTCCTTACAGATATTCACACCATGAGACATGGGCAAAAATCCTTTCTTGGACTCAAGCATGTTGAACCGCTTCAACACCTTGTCAATGTACGTACTCTGGGTCAAACCCAGCAACTTCTTCGATCTATCTCTATAGATCTTAATACCGAGTATGTAAGTCGCTTCACCCAAGTCCTTCATAGAAAAGCAGTTCCCTAGGTTGTTCTTAACAACTTTCAGGGTAGGTATGTCATTCCCGATCAGCAGTATGTCATCTACATACAATATCAGGAAGACAACAATGCTCCCACTGATTCGCTTGTAAACACACGATTCATCTTCATTCTTGACAAAACCAAACTCTTTGATCTTCTCATCAAAACGAAGATTCCAACTTCTAGAGGCTTGTTTCAATCCATAGATGGACTTATTCAGCTTGCATATTTTAGTGGCTTCATTTGGGGATACAAAACCCTCGGGTTGTGTCATGTACACTTCCTCAAGGAGGTTTCCATTTAGGAAAGCCGTTTTGACATCCATCTGCCAGATCTCGTAGTCATAATACGCAGCAATAGCAAGCAATATCCTAATGGACTTTACCATGGCAACAGGTGAAAAGGTCTCATCATAGTCAACACCATGAATTTGCTTGAAACCCTTAGCCACCAGTCGCCCTTTGAATGTCTGTACATTCCTATCCATGTCGGTCTTCTTCTTGAAGACCCACTTGCACCCTATGGGTCGTACCCCTTCAGGTGGTTCCACCAAGTTCCAAACTTGGTTTATATACATGGAGTCCATTTCGGATTTCATAGCCTCAAGCCATTTGTCGGAGTCCGGTCCATTCATAGCCTCTTGGTAGGTTGCTGGTTCATCATCATGATCCATAAGCAACACATTACCTATTTGAGACACAAGAAATCCATATCTCTCAGGCTCAAATCTTGGTCTACCAGATCTACGTAGGACTTGTGTTTCGTGAGCAGGTTCTCTAGCTACAACATCTTGTAGTCCTGGCTCAGAATCCAACTCTGGTTCATTCACTATTTGTGGTTCTTGAACTTCTTCAAGTTCTACCTTTTGCGTCTTTCTTGATAAGAACTCTTTCTCCAAGAAGACACCCGTCCTTGCGACAAACACTTTGCCCTCAGACGGTAGGTAAAAGTAATATCCCTTCGTTTCCTTAGGATATCCCACCAGATAACACTTATCTGATTTGGGTTCCAGCTTGTCAGGCATTTGACGTCGTACGTATGCCTCACAGCCCCAAATTTTAATGAACGACATACTAGGACGCTTCCCAGTCCATATCTCATATGGTGTCTTTAGAACCGTTTTCGTCGGAGCGCGATTCAGTGTCATTGCAGCAGTCTCTAAAGCAAAACCCCAAAAGGAAAAGGCAAGTCTGCATGACTCATCATCGACCGTACCATGTCTAACAGAGTACGATTTCTCCTCTCAGACACACCATTATGCTGCGGTGTCCTAGGTGGAGTGAGCTGTGATACAATACCACACTCTTTCAGATGATCACGGAACTCATGACTCAGGTATTCGCCACCTCGATCAGATCGGAGTGCTTTAACCTTTTTACCCAATTGGTTCTCCACTTCATTCTTAAACTCTTTGAACTTTTCAAAGGTTTCAGATTTGCACTTCATAAGATACACGTATCCGTATCTACTGAAATCATCAGTAAATGTAACGAAGTAGAAATACCCACCTCTAGCAATAGAACTCATGGGTCCGCATACATCACTATGTACAACACCCAAGAGATCCCCAGCCCTCTCAGTATAACCAGTGAAAGGGGCTTTAGTCATCTTGCCTAATAAACAAGACTCACATCGCTCAAATGATTCATAATCAAAAGAGTCCAATAGTCCATCTTTATGGAGCTTGGATATGCGCTTCTCATTTATATGGCCCAAACGACAATGCCAGAGATATGTAGGATTTGAGTCATTTGTTCTTAGTCTTTTATTATTATCTACATTATAGATCGGATGGTCCAGGTTCAAAACATAAAGACCATTAAACAATTGAGCTACAACATAACAAACATCATTCTTAAATATAGAACAACAATTGTTCTTAATTATAAAAGAAAATCCAATCATGTCTAAGCATGAAATGGATATAATGTTTCTAGTTATGGCCGGAACATAATAACAATTATCAAATTCTATTACAAGCCCACTGGGCAAAGAAAGACGGTAAACCCCTACGGCTACAGCAGCAACTCTTGCTCCATTGCCGACACGTAGGTCCACCTCTCCTTTACTCAGCAATCTCCTCCTTCCTAGTTCCTGCACATTTGTACAAATGTGAGAACCACATCCGGTATCCAATACCCAAGATGAAGGAGCAGAAAGGTTTATCTCTATAACGTAAATATCCGAAGCGGAAGTCATACCTCCCTTCATTTTCTGCAGACCCTCAATGTACGAAGGACAATTCCTCCTCCAATGACCAGCCTTGCCACAGTGGTGGCATTTTCCTTCCTTCACGGTGCTCTTCTTTTTCAGCGCAGAAGATTTGGGCTCAAGATGTGACTTAGGTCCCACCTTCGTCTTCTTGAAGCCCTTGGCCTTACCCTTGCCTTTATGTACCATCAATATGGGACTAGCAGGCTTGGCCTTCTTCATGTTTATCTCGGCAGTTCGCAACATGCCTAGGAGCTCGGGCAGTGTCTTGTCTATTTCATTCATGTTGTAGTTCAAGACAAACTGCTCATAACTATCCGGCAACGATTGCAGGATAAGATCTGTGGCCAACTCTTGACCCAGAGGAAAACCCAGTCTCTCCAGGTTCTCTATATACCCAATCATCTTGAGTACGTGAGTACCAACTGAGTCTCGAGCTCCCATTTTGCACTGAAATAATGCCTTCGTGACATCGAACCTCTCTTGACGAGCTTGCCCTTGAAACATTTTCTTTAGGTGCTCGTCAATCTCCTTGCACCCCATGTTCTCGTGTTGCTTCTGAAGCTCAGAGTTCATGGTGGCAAGCATAAGGCACTCGACGTCTAAGGCGTCATCGGTATACTTCTTATAAGCATCCTTATCAACACGGGACGAGTTCCCGGTCGGCACCTCGGGGGCTTCTTCTTCCAAGACGTAGAGCTTTCGCTCTTGCCTGAGAACAATTCTCAGGTTCCTATACCAGTCCATATAGTTCGTCCCACTAAGCTTGTCCTTCTCAAGGATAGCTCTTAGGGACAAGGTGGAATGTGAACCACTTGCCATGGAATTCTACAAGAATTCATGCAGAATCTAATTAGTACCTTAATTTCAAAATACAATTTATTTTAATTTGGACTTCAATTAAATACTCCCACTATTTTATTCAAATTGATAGCCCTCACTATCAATTCGGAGAGTCCATTGCGAGCTACTCTCTTAGTGGACAAGATCCGTATTTCACCAACACCACGAGTCCGCTTTGGCGTTCCTCTCATAATGCGGTTATTTAGGTAGGCAACGCTTGCCAATTGCATCCTCATGCAATTCTTGTATGGCTGGTGAATAACTCCTTATTCGCATCCATCATATGGTGCATGCCAACCCTATGCCTCTAGGCACTCAACCTTTGAGGTCACCTAGTTAAGTTAGACCCGATGTCGACAGTGGGATATCACAATTATCCGCTCGCACCCTTACCAAGATAGATTAATGCACCTTGCTTTGGCAAGCCCACACTTCATCGATCGAGGCAGGAAGAGTGTCATCCATCGGAAGGCATCCAAACACTTAATATTTGATGAAGGGATTTTAATTTTAATAATAGGTTAACACTTAACCATGATCAACATTTGATCAAAGTGCACATCCACAGAAAAACAAGCTTTCTTAAATCCACATGCATCCCTTATGTGCACAACATAAGACTATCAACCTTTGATAGACGAAAGGGCTAAATCTGGACATTTAGAACTCTTCCAAATCTTCAGATTTACATGCATTGGACAAAGGCAAAGACAACTCGACTTAAAGCAGTAGACAAGCTCGTCTCTCATTGTTGGATTCAAAATCCAAAACAATACAATGGTTCATTAACCACTTGAGGGACGGTTACTGCTAAGGAGACAACAATTTCTAACAATTAGAAATGACCACGAAATCCCAGACGTTCCTGGCGGGGTTCCAAGGGGCCGCGCCCCTGGCGGGGTCTTAGGGGCAGAGCCCCTAACGGGGTCCAAGGGGCAGCGCCCTCTTTGGATACCATAATAATAATATTAAACCACAGTTTGAATGGAGGCCCAAAACCAAAGATGAAACACAAACACCACAAAAAAGTGCCCATTCATTTCAATCTCCCCAAAAGCAAATACGTTGTATTTGGGTACCCAAAGGAACCATCACACCCGGCCCTCTTTGGATACCTAAAACTCTCTTTCATTAGGTACCACCAAATGCATGAAGTAGAATATTTTCAAGAGGAAAATAGACAATTTTTCTACTTCATGATATGCTTTAATGTCTTTCAATTTTCTTTGTTTTCTTATTTCTTTATTATCATACTATGGTCATCTTATATAGGAAGCATGATCAAAAATTTAATGAGCCTATAAAATTAATCAAGATTCAAAATCCTTTTTAAGATGACCTACTTATTATTCATATATTCATTATACATATATTTATCAACAAGTGAATTCAGAATCTTCTATGTGGTAGTAAAATAGTTAATCATAGGATTTCAAAAAGGTATACCACATAAATTTTTTTTCCTTCATAAATATCAAACTATAAATAAAACATTCTAGTCAAACATCCAAAAGATAACAAAATCAAGCATAATTCAAAAAACAACAACATCCAAGACATAAGGTTCAAATTCCTGAATTATTACATAACAAAAAAAACTGTTCCTCTCACATCTACTCCTCCTCATCTATATCCTCCACACTTGGAGTTGGAGAGCGTCTTCTGTTGGGTTTTTCTAGAACCATACATCAAATGTAGGCGCAGCGGAAATGAAGAGAAACAACCCAAAAAGACTTTGGATCGGCCATGAATGTTGAATCAAGAAGTTAACAAAATGCTAGGTATGAAATTACCTTTGCGGGATTGGATCAAATCCAACCTAGATGCTCCACGAGTTGATTCCTGTCGTCGGCTATGCGAGTCCTCACGTAGAATAATATCTACGTCTCTACAGTGATCCACACGAGCGGGAGAAGAATGACTGCACCTTGAACTTCCACGAACTGCTAGGTTCGCTCCAGGAAGAACACACACGGCGACGATCGCCGGAGAGGAGGTCAGCGGACGCGATTCAGAGACGGCGGAACACTTCCGTCGACTAGGGTTCGTGAGGCGAGAACGGAACTCCTTCCGTCGGCTTCTTCTTTCCGTTTGTTATCAGAACCCTAAAAACGAAGTCCTATTTATACCCAAAGGATAAACAGCTTCTAGAAGAATCGCTATCCGCAGACCACACATCTGAATAAGGGCTTCTGTTACAATTCGTCGGAATTCCACGGAAGATCATTCGTCGAGATTTCACGGGACAATCCGACGAATCCGACGAATCAGATCAGACGGCAACATTTGCCGAGAAAATGATCTCTGTAACAATTCGTCGAGTCTTCACGGGACAACCCGACGAATCCCGACGAATCCCGACGAATCCAGACAGACGACAACATTTTGTCGAATGAAGGGTTTCTGTAATAATTTGTCGAGTGTTCACGGGACAATCCGACGAATCCCGACGAATCCGACGAATTCTATCCGTGTAAACCCGACGAATTCAGACAGCAACAACCTGCTGGATTTCCCCATTCTATATATGGTGATTGGTAACATTTACCAACACAGTCAATCTACCAACTTCTCCACATGCTCTTATGTGCGACCCTGCAGGCTCATATCGCGTTGGCAGTGAGATTACATGTTTGACCACTTCTAGATCACAATGGCAACTCCAACATCTTCTACGAGTCCTTCGGATCGAGTGGCGGGGAGGATCCGTAACTGGGCTCTCCCACTCCCTCCGCTCTGGAGTAGATGGCTTCAAATTTAAAGCCTTCATCATGAACTTCATCATTTTCTTGATCCCTGAGACATCCTTCTCCATCCGTGTCATCCGATCGCCCATCTCCTCTCGAAAGGACCCATATGGAGCATCTCGAGCCCCTCGAGATGACGCACCTCGCCGGAGTGGAGGTTGAGCTAATGTCGATGGCTCATCCGGGTTGATTAATGCTCGCAAATGTGAAGTACAATAAATAGGAGGGTAGCAATCTATCAAGTAGAAACCCAGCTCAATAGAAGGATACAACATCTGAATCATCCGCTGGATGATGATGCCCAGGGGCAAGTTGTTGTATCTCTGTCGGGTGGGTTGCCTCAACTTGTAGGAGTAGCGAATCAGGGAAAGTAGTAAGTCCGCCACGTCGAACTTCTCCTCCTCCAAAATAAAATAAGTGACATAACTGAGCTGGGCTGTGACCTTTGCTGTGTCACCCAACTTCAGCATAATTGTGTGGCGTAATACATCCTGAACAACTAGGGCATCCACGGTGAGTGTCGACACCGACGAGATCAGACTTCTGCATTCCTTATTATGTAGCACCATGTTCACCTGAGTCCAATCTTTGCCCACCCTGAAACTCTCCACAATCTCCAACCGATGTGAATGCTGGGATAATCCAAACACCCGCCTTAGGTGCTCATGAGTAATAGTCACCTCCTGCCCTTGTACCTGTGACCGCACTCCTCCATCCAGCCTGGTCTGTGATGGGTCTTCCAAATGCGTATAGAACTCTCGCACTAACTCGGAAGAAAATCCGTCAGAAATAAATAAATTTAGCACCTCGGAGGCAGCAAATAACTGCATAATGTGAGAGTGTCGTGGCAAGTCAAACTCCACGATGTATGGAACGCCCACTAATGCTGCCTCTACTGCTAACTCTGTACTCTTCTTTCCTTTAGGGGCCATCTGCCAAATTATATAAACTTATTAAAAAACAAGAATGACAAAATTTTCATCTAGTAAAAAAAAATGTTTTCACACATACTCTAAAAATCAAAATCAAGGTAGATCTAAGAATTTAACATCAAAAATCAAGTTAACCAAAATCAAAAACAATTACTAGATCCAAATCAAAATCAAAATCCAAATCAAAATCCACTAGTTATTTTCATATTTTCAATAATTTCTAAACAACAACTACTAGATCCAAGAAATCCGAGAAACGCTTTCATGAAAAAAATTAATTTAAGAATCTCCTTCAAAATTAAAATACATTCATATCCTAACATTAAAATAAAAAATTTCACATATTCAAAAACAAAAACCTCATCAAAACCACAAATCTTGGAGAAAACCTAACCGTGTAGATCTAATTTCTAAATCTACCTAAAATTTCCTATTTCTTCATCTCTAACATCACAATGAAGCTTTAAAACAAAAATCATAAGCAACAGTGAAGAAATACCTCAGATCTGGGCGTAGAACAGAGTGTTCGTCGAGGTTTTTCGGGAGCAAATGGAAGCAAACGGTGGATCTGAAAAGATTAGGGGGATTTAACAAAAGCCTCGATAGCGCCAGCGCTAGCTCTAGCGCCGGCGGTATCGGGCACCTCTGATTTTTCAATAAATCAAAATTCCATTAAATACCTCTATTTATTCTCTACAATATATACTAGTTGGTAAGGCAAGATTTCGTATATTTTGACTTATATTGGGTGTCCTAGATTCTTCAAATTAAAACATGCCTAATAATGCAATTTTCTTCATTTTTAACCATCAAAAACATTTCCAAAAATTCTGCAAATTCAGCATGAAACTACTAATGGGACACCTAATCAAGTTCAACATCAAAATTTTCAAAACCCTAAAAAATCCCTACTGTTTCCCGCGCTAGCGCTAGCGTCGGCGCTAGCGTCGAGTTTCGAATTTCTGTGTTTTTAAAATTTCTAAAAATTCCTAAAAATATTTTGATCTATATGTCCTATTTTGTTTTTGCACATCTGTTTTTCTTTTCTTTTTGAAAAATCAAATACAAAAATAGAAAACCAAATTACAAAAAACAATGTTTTTCATTTTGTTTTTGTGTGTCATTTTTTTTTCAAAAATCAAATACAAAACTACAAAAACAAAACAAATTACAAAAAAATATGTTTTTCCTTTGTTTGCTTTTGTTGTTTCCTTTGTTTAAAGTTCATCTTTTTAAAAAAATAAAAAAAAAATTACAAAAGCAAAAATTACAAAAATCTGCTTTTATTTGCTAAAATCAAATACAAAAATATAAAACTTTAAAACTATCAAAAAAAAAACTCTATGATTTTTTTCTTGCAAAATCAAGCATGATTTAATCTACTAATTAGAAATTCTACAATGTTACAATTTTTTCTCTTCAAACTACTTTGGACATTGTCCTTCTTCATGCTTTGATATATCTATTCAAATGTGCATCAATTATAGTTTAAAAGTTGTGTAGGATCAAGCTTAGCATGCCTCTAAGTATGAGAAATGCTTTATGTTTGATAATGATATTTATTCACTCACCCTTTTTTGGCATTGTCTACATATGCATTTAATCTTAGAATGCTTGTGTATGTTTTGTATTAGTACAAATAAATTAAATTTGCACAAGTATCTTACCTACACTCCTTCTTTTGCACTCTTAAAAATTAAGAAAAGTGGTTATATTTTTTTCTCATAAAATCTATTGATTTGCAAAACAAGTGTATTCGGAGAACTTTGTACAAAACAAAATTATAAAATAAATGACAAAGATAACTCCACCAAGCACTACTTGAACCTCCTGATAAGTCTTAATGAGCATTGTGAGGTTGAGCACCTTGGAAAGAATAATAAAGTGTCTTGTGCAAATCAACTCTTTCTTTCAAAAATAAGAAAAACCACTTTCTCTTAAGTACACCGGATCACAAGTCTCAAAATTCAAAATAAAATATGTGATCCCCCAAGCACTACTTTGCACCCTGATAAGTCTTGATAAGCATTGTGTGTGAAAGCACCTTGGTAGTTGTACATTTTTTGTGCATCAAAGTGTGTGGAAGTAATCTTATTTGTGTTTTATTGTGCTTCTTACTTTACATATTACTTATATTTTTTGATTAAAACATTTGTTTACTCTCCTCAAATTTACACTTATGTGCACATCATTATCTTCCATAACACTTCTTCTCATGAGTATTGGATCCTAATGCTAATTATATATTACTTTTTATTTATGAAATGCACTAGATAACCTAACATGTGTTCTACAATGTTTTTGTATGTTTTTGAAATTAAGAATTAATGTAACATTGTGTTCATCTCTTTTTGATAAACATTATTTCATGCTTGGTTATTCTAAAATTTAAAACTACAAAATAATTTCCAAAAACATCATTTTTTGTGATCTTTACCTCATATTTTTTGGATTATCATTACGATTTGCTATGAGTCTTCCGCATCTTAACCATATAAGTTTTTTTTTACCTTGCGCTTTCATGCTTACTTCATATCTTGTATTATTTGCATCATCACTTATTCTTAAAAATTCCTATCTTTCATTAAGTGATAGATTTCCTTGGAAACACTTTTTATTGGTTACTTCAAACATAAAAATCTTTTATGCTAAAAACTCTGAAATTTTGTAATAACTCTGATCTATTTCAATAAAATACAATTCTAAATCTTTTTATCATTTACCTAAAAAGCTCGATCATGCCTTATCTTTTATTTACACATTTTTAGTGCTTTGTTTCCCTACCCACTTTTGCTAATAACAAAGGGGGAGAACTAACATGATAAAATGCAAAAGGGGGAGAACTAACAATGATAAATGTAACCCGCTATCATAAACCCAACATGATTGATTAAGTTGATAGCATACATATTAGGGGAGCATTCACATAGGGGGAGCATGTATTTAGGGGGAGCAATTCTAAATGCTAAAATCAACAATCATCCTAAAGTCATTACTCTCACACACACAAAAGTATAGTCTCATCATGCTTATTTATTAATGCTTTGATTTATCATTAATGGATTTGTTATTATCAAAAGGGGGAGTTTGTTGGAACACGGTCTTCCGCATCTCCTAGGTTTGAGAACAACAAATCCTATGTGTATTTGATCTTGTGTGTTCAAGTGTGCAGGTTAGCATAGTCCACATGACTCAAGGAGTACACATGATGACTGCCCCCAAAATTGAGGCCAAAATTCGAAGAGGCTCACTAGCGCCGGCGGTAGCGGATAACGCCTGGCGGTAGCGGATAACGCCGGCTGTATCAGTGAACACAGAAGGAATGAAAGCCTCGTTGTCGCGGATTGAAGATCCTGCCGCGCAAGAAGTTTCTTAATCAGGGATAGCGCCGGCGGTAGCTACTAGCGCTGGCGGTAGCTTGGCGCACAAGAGGCATGGAGCAATATGTTGCCGCGGATGGGAGATTCTGCCGCGCAAATTATTTCTTAATCCGGGCTAGCGCCGGCGGTAGCGCCAGCGCCGGCGGTAGCGCTTGGGCTATAAAAGGACCCCCTCTCCTCTTGTTTTCGTACACAAATTGCATACACCTCAGAGAGAGAGTACTAGAATTCCAGAGGCCTATCTTGGCCGAAATTTGAGGTCCCAGCGAAGCTCTGCCAACTTCTGAAGGAGGATTCCATCACGCCGAAGCCAAACGAAGTCCGCTTCGACAAACGCTGATTCTACAGCGGATCTTCGCCTCCATATTCAGAAGTTCATCTTAAGGGAAGTTTTTATTATTTTATTTATCTTTCTTTGTAAACGGTAGTGAAATCGCCTCGTGTTGGCGACTAGGTCTGGGGTAGGACTTAGGGCTGAAAATCGCCTCGTGTTGGCGACTAGATCTAGGTTAGGTCTAGGGGGTGCTCGAGGCCACATCCGGGGAAGGATTGGCTAGAGCGGCTTGAGGCCGAATCCGGGAAGGAGGAGACTAGGGCCACCGGTTCGTGGGGAAGCGAGTCGGGATAGAAAACGAAAAGAGCTTTTATTAATCGCCTCCGATCTCTAGCGACATTGAGATCAAGTTTTGTAAAACTTATTTAATATCAATAAAGCTTGTCTCTCTTTTTGTTTTACTTGTCTTCTTGTTTCAATATTGCAATATTCCAACATTTTCTAAATAAAATATAAAGTTTTTGAAAACCCTTATTCACCCTCCCTCTAAGGGCGCTGACCGATCCAACACAAGATAGAAGATCACGACGACACGGTCAGGAATAACATAATGCTGTATATGCAGAAATGCTGGGATATCTCGTATCGTCGAGATACCAGCATCAAAGGATGAAGCTAGAAGACTTGAAGATCCACCAAGGCCTAAGGCATCGACAAATTCATGTCGTCGAGATATTATCCATATCGTCGTGATGCTGTCAGTATTGGCATGAAGCTGGAAATATCGTCGAGATGGAATTCAAATGTTGCGGACGCGCTGTCAGCAATTAATGCCGTCGCCTGATTGTCTAATCAGCGCGTGCTCTTAAGGAATGGGGCGTATTACACTTAAGAAACTTTTCAGAAGACCGTTGGGAGCCTCGCAGTCTTATAAAAGAAATAAGAGGTTGCCCTAAAGAAATAATTATCAATCAGAAAGAATCCCGTCGTTGCTTCTCAATACAATAGTACATTCTGCGGAGAATAAGAAGATCAAGTAGAGAACAAGAATCAAGTGTTCTCAGAAGAATCAGTCATCTCCATCGACTGATAAGAAGCTGTTCCTCATCAGGCTAAGAGAAGAGATTGAAGAAGAACTGTGCTTTCAAGATCTAAATCAGAAACATCTTCTTCAACCTCAAGAAGCCGATCTCCATCAGACTAAGATGCCGATCTTCATCAGGCAGAAGAAAAAGTTTGTATGACTGTAAAACTTTTATTTTTGCAAGGCTTGCGGGCCTGAGTGTCTAGCTTGAGGGCTGGAGAGCTGTGAGGCTTGAGGGCCAGGGCAGTGGACTTGCGGGTCCGACATCGTCAAGCTTGAGGGCTTGAGACCTGTGAGTCTTGCGGGCCAGGGTAGAGGCTAGACTTGCGGGTCTGAGCTAGGTAGGGCTTGAGGGACTGATTTTCAAGCTTGAGGGCTTGAGACCTGTGAGGCTTGTGGGCTAGGGCAGAGGCTAGACTTACGGGTCTGAGCTAGGTAGGGCTTGAGGGCCTGAGTGTCGAGCTTGCGGGATCGGGTGCAGTAGGGGCTTGCGGGCCTAGGCTGTAGGACTTGCGGGTCCGTGTTGTAAGGCTTGAGGGCCTGGAGATTTGGCGGAGTTTGCCGAGCCTAGCACACTGCTAGGTAGGCGCATAGGGAAAGAGGACTACACAAAACACCCTGTCTTGAGGAACCTCTATAGATCATTGTGTGCTTTTCTATGTTGTGCTTTATAATTTGTAGATCTACTAATCAGAATTCAAGAACACATAAAGGGGATAAAATAATTTGAAAAACCTATTCACCCCCCCCCCCCCCCCCCCCCCCCCCTCAAGGTCTTCATATGGGCATCATATGCAAGAAATATCCTAATTGCTTCCAGTCTAGTCACTGGAGAAAATGTTTGATTGTAGACAATTCCCTCTTCTTATCTGTAATCTTGAGCAACAAGTATGGCCTTGTTTCTTACTATGACTCCAATTGAGTCCATCTTGTATTTATATACCCATTTTGTTCCAATGATTGGGTAATTCCTTGGTATTTCAACTAGAGTCTAGACTTTGTTTCTTTCAATTATGCAAGCTCCTCTTGCATGGCAGCTATTCATTGAGGATCACTATCTGCTTCTTCAAACTTCTTGGATCATATTAAGAGAGGAAACACTGTAACATAGTCTCATTTATGATATGATTTCTTGTCTTCACTCCCATTATCATATTTCCTATAACTTGAGATGGAGGGTGATCCTTTAGGCTCATCCTAGTTCTTGCTGAACTGTTGAGTGGATTCACATCCTCATGTATTTCCTTTTCTTCATTGGTTGTGGGAGCACCATTTTCTTCTTATATAATAATATCTATTTTTGATAGAGCAAGTGCTTTAATGACATCATCATCTATAGTTGAGTCATCATCTGATTCATTATCAGTTTGTTGTTTTCCTTTATCCTGACAACCTGATAGTGATTAATTTATGATACCAAGCCTTTCAACTTGATCTACAAGCTAGTCTTCTTCCTGCAATGTAATATTGGTGAAAGTTTACTTCCCTTTGGAGAACATGTTAGTCTCATCAAACACCACATGCACTGACTCCATAATTTTGAGAGAAATCTTATTATAACACATATAGACATTGCTTGATGATGGGTATCCTAAGAATATCCCATCACCAGTCTTCTTGTCAAATTTGGCAAGTTGGCTCTTTCCATTGTTCAGAATGAAGCAAGTACACCCCAAAATCCTAAAGTATATGACTATAAGTGTCTTTCCTTTCAATAGCTCATAAGGAGTCTTAACCATAGTTTTGTGGATGAGACTCATATTCAGAACATAGTTGGTTGTATTCACTGCCTCAACCCAGAAGGACTTTGGCAAATTGGATTCAACCAATAATGTTCTTCCTGATTCAATTAGGGTTCTATTTTTCCTTTCATCCACCCCATTTTGTTGGGGGTTCTAAGAGCTGAAAAACTTTGTCTTACCCCTTCATCCTCACAGAATCTACAGATTAACTGATTCTCAAATTCAGTACCACGATCACTTATGATCATATCAACCCGAGTATTGAATTTAGATTGAATATGTCTAATGAATCTTGAGAGGATCTTGAAAGTTTCTGACTTAGCTTTTAGAAAGAACACCTAGCTGAATCTAGAAAAGTCATCTACAATAACTAATATATAAGACTTGTCTGCTAAACTTTGAGTGGAGATAGGACCAAATAGATCAATGTACAACAGATAGAGGGTTCTAGGGGAATCATTCTTACCAATTGGTTTTTATGAATATTTGGTTTGTTTTCCTAGTTGGCAGGCTCTACAAGGATAATCTTTCTTAAACTTACCATTTGGTAAGCCTCTTGCTAGGTTGTGTTTGGATATCTTAGCTATTGTTTTTAAATTTAAATAACTAAGTATCATATGCCATAATTCATTATTTTCTAGGTTAGAATTAAAAAAAAATCTAATTTACAGTAATCAAAATCTACTACATACACCTTACCTTTTCTAAGACCAGTTAATACTATTTGATTAGTTACTGAGCTAACAATATGACATAAGGACTTAGTGAATACAATTTTATATTCACAATCACATAATTGATTAATACTGATTAGGTTATGTTGAAGACCTTCAACATAAGCTACCTTAGAGAAGAAGATTTCTCCATCCCTGAGCACACCATATCCTCTGGTTTGACCAGAGTGGGAGTAACCAAAGATTACCTTAGGGCCTTCCTTAGCCTTGTAGTTTTCCAGCACATCTTTTGCTACAGTCATATGCATGGAGTGTAGGATCAAGCGCAACCAACTATCTCAAAAGCCCGGACTAATGTGAAGGGCGCTACTTTTTCTTTTAAGGAAGTAGGAAAGGCGTTGCAGGTCAAGTGAAGGAATGTTGGACCCAAAAATCCACCACCCCATCATCCAACATGACCCGCCAGCTCAGAGGTGCACCACATGGCTCAGAGGTGGCGCAACACATAGCTTAGGGGTGTTTTTTCACATGGTCGTGGTCGCCTGACCCGCCGGGACCCACACAGGTAGAGAAATTTCAGGATTTAATCAGCGTCTCCCCGACCTCTAACCCGCAACCTCGCTTTGATACCACTTGTAGGATCAAGCGCAACCAACTATCCCAAAATCCTGGACTGATGGGAAGGGCGCTACTTTTTCTTTTAAGGAACTAGGAAAGGTGCTATGGGTCAAGTGAAGGAACACTGGACCCAACATGAAGCATTCACTGTCCAAGTACCACTGTTGGTTTGTGGTAGAACAGTCTCCTTTCTGCACATAAAGTTAAACATTAATATGGACCCTCACTTGCTGGAGTTCCTTTCTTCTACCATCATAAGGAGTTATGGAATAATAAGTTGGTCTTTCAGGATACCCCTTAAGCTGAAGAAGTGCTGGTTTATTATGGCAGCAATGTTTGGCCTTAGGTCCAATCTTAGAATAATAAAAGCATTTAGAATTGTAGTGAGAAGTGACAGAGGGAGGTCTATATATTTTAAAAACATTTTCTGGGAACATGCGTCGAGAAGAAGTCGACACATCTTTAGAGTTGCGTCGAATGTAATTCGACGTGTCTTAATAGTTGCGTCGATAATAAGTTGATGCATAATGCTGGTTGCGTTAATTGTAATTCGACGCACCTTCATACCTGCTTCGAGTAGATGTCGAAGCACATGCAGAACTCCGTTGAGTTGCATTTGACACATCTATAAAATTGCATTGAGTTCTATTCGACGCATAATTCCTTTTATAAAAAATATAGTTATTATTGATTGATTTTTCTAAGGGATGCTTGCCTAGAATTCCTTTTTGGTCAATAGTGTTTACCCTATTGAATATAGTGATCTTATTAGGGTTGTTAGTCAATTTCTTACAGGATTCTATGCTGTTATTCAATACTATAGGATTTTCCCAAGCAGGTTTTCTAGAGGTTACTGTGTTGGTAGATGGATCTGTTCCTAAACCAAGATATCTAAATCTCATAGAGAGATTCTGTGTGATATCATTGAGCTTTTGACTCCTCCCATTGAGTGAGTCTTCAAAGACCATTGCCTTTGTAAGCTCTTCTTTTAGAGTTGAATTTTCATTAATTAATTCAGTTATCTCTGTTTCCTTTTTATATATTTGATTCCTTAACTCATAGTTAACAGAGTACATGTTTTCTTTCTTAAGGTATTCTAGTTCTTCCCTAATTGTTTTAATTTTTTTTGAACCTTAAGATAATCTTGACATAATTCTTTAAAACATTTCTTAAAATCTTCTGAAGTAGAATCAAATTCATCAAAAAGAGATACCTGATCTTCTTCAGTTGAATCTTCCAAAGCCATTAGACAGGCTTCTTCAGCAGCAGACCCTTCATCACTTTTAGAAGAGGAGCTTGACTCATATTCTGAGTGACTCCATGTTTCAGCTATGAAACATTTCCCTTCTTCTTGTCCTTCTTTCTGAATGACTTCTTCTTGTGTTCCTTCTTGTTGCTTTTATCCTTTTGATCTTCAGGACATTCAGGAGCAATATGCCCTGGTTTTCTGCATGCAAAGCAGATTATTTCCTGCTTTGGAGTCTTATCAAACCTTAGTTTGTTTGAGCTCCTTTCTTTTCTTATGGAATTTTCAGATTTGACCCATCTTCTAAATCTTCTGGCCAAGAGATTGAACACCTCTTCTTCAGAATTGGAAAGCTCTCCTTCAGTTGCCTTCAATGCTATAGTCCTTTCCTTTGGGGTTGAGACTTTTTCCTTGACTTCAGTCTCAGCTATACTTTTCAATGACAACTTATAGGACTTGAGCTTGCCAAGTAAGGCATAAGTGGAGATTTCTCTGTGGCATCTGGACTCTCTAATAGCCCAGATCCTTAAGTCACAAGTGCTTGGGAAGCACATGCGAAGATTGTCATTGATCTCAGTTAGTGAGATCTTCTTATCCAGTCCTTTAAGCTCATTAATAATGATGATGAATCTCTCATACATCTCAGCAATATTTTCTTCAGATTTATTTTGATGGCAGTACATTTTTATGGGGATTATTTCACAATAAATCCCATACATCCATTTAAAATTTGTTTTACCCATGGCGCGCCGTAACTGGTTCTGATTTTCTCTCTCCTATGGACCCAAAAATTTCCCATATTGAGTGTACAACCCATATATCGTTGAGGGTGTTGCTTATTTATGCCACATGGGTTGAAGTCAAAGTCAAAGGTCAAGGTAAAGTCAACCAGCATGAGCATTTGAAGGTCATGTGCGAGTATGCGACAACTCATATATCATCGACGGTGGAGCCTATTTATGCCAAGTAGTTTGAAGTCAAAGTCAAAGGTCAAGACAAAGTCAACCAGCATGAGCATTTGAAGGTCATGTGCGAGTATGCGAGATTCTTCCATACTCGTCAGGTATGCGATGTCGGCAATATCTCGCGAGTAGACGAGATCCTTCCAAAGTAATCATAGTCGTCAGGTCGGTATAGGCAACCTCACATGGGCTGGGTATACTCGTCTATAAACCCCTCAGGATTTGTCTATAAATAGACCCCTAGGGGTACCAGGAATTGCACCTATTTGCCACCCCACTTGGGACCTCTTCTCAGGGACAGTCAATGCTCTCTCAAACCTTGACCCTCCATCCCCAAACTGGAGAAATACTCGCCAAGAGGTGTCTTCCTCGTATAGTGCTCAGCCATTTTTGGTTGTACAATGCTCAACCATAATAGCAAGCTTGTGTCTTGCCAAGGAGTTGGGAATCCAGGACATCTGAGCTTTTACAGATTCAATGGTGGTCGCTTCGCAGATCCAAGGAGAGTTCGAAGTAAGCGACGCCATCCTGCAAAGATACCTGACCAAAGTTAAAGGGTTGTTCGGAGGCTTTCAATCCATCTTCATCGAGCACGTGCCAAGAGAGGAGAATTCGGCGGCAGACTGTTTGGCCAAGTATGGTCCGAGGGCCAAAGGAATAATCACTGATTTGTTTCAACCATCCATCGAAGAAGGGGAGATGATGAAGATCGAGCAGCGTCTTTCCTAAATAGATCCATTCACAGCATTCCTGACTACCGGTCAACTCCCAATAGATGGTGGAGATCAATGGAAGTTTAGATATAAGGCAGCTTACTACTTATTGTATAACGAAGAGCAATATCGTAAGACCATCTCGGGCCCCATGGCCAGATGCGTTTCAGAAGCCGAAGTACCTCGAGTTCTGGAGGAGATCCATTCCGGAGAATGTGGAAGGCATTCGGGAACTCAAACTCTAGAGCAAAGAATCCTAAGATAGGGTTACTTCTGTCCAACCAAAGGATGTCGAAGCCTTCTCGAAGAGATGTCAAAAGTGCCAGCTATTCACTCCTCTCCAGTTACAGCCAGGTCAACAGCTTCGTTCGATCATGAACTCGTGGTCGTTCGCCATCTGGAGAATGGATATAATAGGCACTTTTCCCCAAGCTAGCGGTCAGAGGAAGTTCGTTCTCATCATGATCAACTACTTCTCCAAGTGGATCAAGGCCAAGGCTCTAGCCAAGACCACCTCTCAAGTCGTGAAGAACTTCAACTGGGAGAAATAAACTATAGGTTCGGGATACCCCTCGCCATCGTCACCGACAACGACCCACAATTTGCCAGCTTGGAGCTAGAGGGCTTCTGCAAGCAGCAAGGGACCGATCTTCGGTTTGCCTCAGTGCACCATTCTCGATGCAACAGGTAAGTCGAAGAAGCCAACAAGCTAGTCATCAACCTCCTGAAGAAGAAATTTGAGAACTTAAAAGGGAACTGGGCGGAGCAGCTCCCTTCGGTCCTATGGGCTCTAAGGACCACTCCTAATTCAGCCATGGGAGAAACTCCTTTTAAGCTATCTCACGGGTCCGAATCTCTCATCCCAGTTGATATTAAGGTCAGGAGTCCTAGAGTGGTTGCGACAGAAGATGGAGATGAGGAATGGAGGCTAATGAATGAAGAAGCTCAGAGGCTCTCTCTCGACTACATTGAAGAACTTCGAGACATAGCCTCGGCTCGGCAGGAAGAGATCAAGAGACGAATGACGAAGCACTTTGACAAGCATGACCGCATCAAGTAGTTCCAAGCAGGCGACCTCATCCTGAAGAAAGTAGATGCGGCAGGAAGAGCAGCCGCCATTGGAAAACTTAACCCAAATTGGGAAGGGCCTTTCATCGTTCATGAGTCACTAACAACTGGAGGATATCATCTGCAGAGTCAAGAAGGGGAGTTGCTTGGGAATACCTGGAGCGGTGATGACCTGAAAAAGGTTCTACCCCTAATGGGTGTGTATATCCACCCTCTTTGTATTTATAAATGAATTCCTCACCCCCTGAAACATGGAATTGTTTCATTCCTTTTTCTCTTCTAGCAAGTTTTTTCAAAAAAGAAAAGAGTAGGTGAAATCGATCTCCACGACAGGTTGGGAAATGGTCCTCTGACTTGACTCTCGTAAAATCCAGTACGGGTGATGGGACAGTGCATCGGGTTAACGAGTTTTTCAAAGACCAAGCTTCTGCATTGACGATCGAGATTAGCTCCTCCCTTGCATGTTGGTTGAGTGCCACCCTGATCGCATTTCTCATTCGACTGGAGAGATTATCAGGAAAAAGTCTGGACGCCGACCTCCCAACTCGATGAAGCGATGACCGTTTTGACTAACTAAAGGACCCTTGCATAAAGCTGTCTTTGAAAAAGATAAAAACTCACAGCAAAGTCAAGTTCAACAGTCATTTTTTCCTGTCATATGAATTGGAGTGGTTAACCCCCTCTGATTATTGAGTAACGGGATGATGTCCCTTCAAGAACCAAGGACCCAAAGTAGGACGGATGCCTCGTGGTTGTGTGTCCCATTGGACCCCTCGACTGCCATTCTCTATTCAATGGTTCCTTCAAACATTTTGCAGCAAAGTAGGAGGGAGACCTCGTGGTTGTGCGTCCCCTCGGACCCCCCAACTATCATTCCCTACTTACCTTTTATTTATATATATATGTTTGTACTATTAAGTTTCTCACCAGGCAAAGTGGAAACCTCAAGAGTGTGCATCCTACGGGACCCCCGAGAGTCATCTCCAGTCCAAATATTTGTAACCATTGAAGAAAGCGAGAACTTGTATTGGTGAGCATATATAAATACAAGCATGCAGGTGCGATCACATCTATGTGAGTATGCGAGTATGATAAGTCTGGTGATTATAGTGAGTGCCCTTCCAAGTCGCATCTATCTTGTCAGCAATCACTCTAAGCCTATGAGCCTAGCGAGCACTCAACGCATTCGAGCCGATGAGCCTAGCGATCACTCAACGTATTAGAGCCTCTGAGCCTAGCGAGCACTCAACGCATTCTAGCCTATGAGCCTAGCGGGTATCAGTACAGCAATGGAAGAAAGGCGAGCAAGCAACAACAGTATCTCAAAAAATTATATTATTACATTAATCAAACTTACAGCTACTCTCTCAAGAGTTACAAAAAGTTGTTCGATGCAGAAGGATTAACTCGGTGATGAAGCATAATCCGAGGAATTAGATGATTCGTCATCTTCTCCCTCATCAAAAACATTGGGAAGGATTGTTGGGAATAGTGCCCTGCAATATTCCTGATTTGAAAAAGTGCTCATGTAAATGATAAAAACACTATGTATTTGATGGTATGTCTTACTTATGACTTCAGAGTATAGACAGTATGTCCAGTACTTCTCTTATCTCTCAATGTCCAAAATTGTTGAGAAGGATTGGACATATCATTGAAATAGTATATATATATATATATCGTTGAGATTACTCACAAAAGACAACATAATAAATCAGTCAAGAATCGTCGTGAAAATAAGAATAACACAACGATATCATTGTGTCAACAAAGTACATACAACGATATCATTGTGAGAACAAGAAGAAACAACTAAGCCAAGGTATCATCATGACAACAAGTATAACACGACGATATCATTGTAACAACAATTATCACACGCCGGTATTGTTGAAAAGGATCAAGAAGGGTCTAGGCTTATCGCTGAGAAAGTAACAGTATCGTCGAAAAGACTGCCATGTTGATGTTCTTCAGAATTCATAGGTAAAGTATCCAGCTAAAACAACATCGTCGTAAAGGAGCTATATCGTCTTGAAGACTAAGTCAGAGATAGTGGAGACAGTTTGCAGCTGAAGTGTTCCTAGTAGTCAGAATAATCTCGAAGATATCAACGAGAAGACTTCATATCGTCGTGAATGCAAATGTAGCTGAGATGTTCCATATCATCGAGATATCTATCTCAGGTGAAGATTTCAGGAGAAAATTTTAGAAGACTTGAAGAATTGTCTAAGCCCCAGATGGATCGCTAAGACAACAAGTTTTGTCATCGAGATGTTGCTCATATCGTCGAGACAGACAGAGATTTTTTGAAACACGTCGTTCGTATTTAATGCCACCATCTGAGGGACCAATCTGCGGATGTCGTTAATAAATGGGCTTCTGACATTAAAGAGTGCTCAGAATAGACCGTCAGAAGGTCCTGTGATATATAAAGACAACGTGTTTGCCCTAATAAGACACATAAAATAGAATCAGAACAAAGAACGGTTGAGAGAAGAAGGAACATTTTCTTGAGAATAATACACTCGTGCTTTCAGTTCTGTAAGTCCTATTTAAGCTCCATCGACTGAAAAGTTGTGTTCCAAATCAAAGAAGAGGATAGAAGAGAAGCTATTGTGCATTAGTAAGACCTTCTTAAACCTTTCTCTTCAAGTCCAGAGGCCATCTGCATCAGGCTTCAGATGAACTCTCCAGAATGCCTTTGTTGTGTGGAGTGTTCTTCAATCTTATAAACAATATATTTTCTGTAGGACTTTTCTAAGTCTGAGCTGTAGGGTTCTGCGTGTACCTGAGGTAGGATATTTTATTGATCTGAGTTGTAGGGTCTGGAGTGCCTGAGTTGTAGGGTTCCTCGAACCTGAGGTAGGATTCGAGAAGGATCTGAGTTGTAGGTCCTGGAGTGCCTGAGCTGTAGGGCATTTGTGCCTGAGTTGTAGGATCTGTGAAAAAGATCTGAGTTTTGGTGGAGTTTTCTGATTCTAGCAGACTGCTAGATAGGCGTAGAGGGATAATAGAGTACTCTAGACACATTGTCTAGGGGATCCACTCTAAATCTGGTGTTTCTGTGTGTTGTGGTTTGTGATTGTTTTCTGTGTTGTGATTTTTACGGTGTGCTCTTAGGATTAAATTTTAAATCGACTACATCACATATTCTCACCCTCTAGGTGATAGTTCCATAAAAAATAAGTGGTATCAGGGGTAGGTTGATCAAAGAGTGACTTAACAGTTAGATCTAAACCTGTGAAACTATTCCTAATGGCTGGAGGTGATCAGCACAATGAGATGAGGTCCATGCAACTTCCTGTGTGCTCCAAAGAAAATTTCTCCATCTGGAAAGAGAGAGTCAAATTGTTCATGGAGGCTGCAGATCCCAGAGTATTTGTTACTGTTCAAGAGGGACCTCAAATACCCATGACAGCCTCAACCATAGATTCTGCCAAGCAAGTACCAAAGAAGTACTTGGACATGAGTAAGGATGAACTTGCCTTGGTGTACTTTGATAAAAGGGCACAAAACATCATAGTAAGTGCCATTGATGACTCCACCCTCCAAAACATTATTCAGTGTAAATCTGCCAAGGAGATGTGAGACTCTTTAATTGTTTATATGGAGGGGACATAAGATGTAAGGGTGACAGAAAGTCCCTTCTTAACCAAGAGTATGATGCATTCAAGAAAGGAAAAAATGAAACCATCTCAAGCTGCTATGAGAGGTTTTTCAAGATTATTTCTGGCCTATGCTGTCCACAAAGGATTTAAGGTCTACCAGATGGATGTCAAGTCAGCCTTTCTGAATGGTGATCTCAAAGAAAAGGTGTATGTAGAACAACCCTCAGGTTTTGTTGATTCTGAACACCCTGATTATGTTTAATTTCTTAGAAAAGCATTGTATGGATTGAAACAGACTCCTAGAGCCTGGTATGAGACTTTGACAAGCTTTCTCATTGAGAACAAGTTCTCAAGGGAGAAGATTGACAAGACATTGTTCCTAAGTGAAGTTAAGAGCATGATCTTGCTAGTGTAGATGTTGAAGCCAGGAAAATCCCAACTCCAAGATTCGGATCAATGCAGTCGGAAGCTACTCGCCCAGTAGTCTGACTAGACGACTTGACTGGCAATGACGAAAGGGCTAGGACAATAACAACAGGACCCCAGGTGCTGCGGCAGAGAGGTCCCACCACGTACCCAAAAGCTCAGAAGAGACTTCCCCTCCACAACCAAAGATGGTCGAGCGGGGTACGAGGAAGGCACCGACTTGGCTAGTATCAAGAGTAGATGCCGAGGATGATGAGTCCGATAATTTGAAAGTAGGGTTCCAAAAGCTCAAGTTCAGGTGCCAATCCAAGTACCCCCGGGGTCCTATTTATAGGCAACCCAAAGAGAAGGGGGGGTCTTATTTATACACCACCCAGCTCGGCAACCAGGCGACATTGAGGCGACCTCGCTTGGAAATAGGCGAGTATCACCTATGGTCGCCCACCTTTTGGCGAGTTTCAGGGTTACTCATGCGAGTTTACCCATACTTGCTCAGGCCTTCTTCTGCTCTGGCTGGCTGAGCTATCTTGTGTATTGGACTGTTGGCCTCTATGCTGACCTTTTGACCTTGACTTTTGCCTACATGGCTTTGAATGGGCCCACCCTTGGAGAATAAGGGTTGTATACAATCCCCGCTCTTTTTGAGTAACGTAGTTGCTCGGAAAGAATCATCCAACCTTTATTCGACGAGCTGTCATGCTGGCGAGTATTGGTCTATAGTCGACATCTCGCTGTCCGACGCCCTGACTCTATATATAGAGGGGGAGAGATCTCTGATGGCACGACTTTTCTGAACTCGCTCAAGATGTCGCACAGTGCTGTTGAGGAAGCTGCCGCTGACATGACCGACCTTCTGGGCTTGTTGCTGCCTCTTCGGGCACCTGCTCGCATAGACGCCGAGCTTGAGGACTTCCTCGCCTCCAAAAAGAGGAAGCGGTTTGCTAAGAAGAGGAAGAGGAAGAAGAAGAACGTTACTGCGGAGGAGGTCGCCGATCCTCTAGTCGGCCATCGTCAGCAACTGCTCGATGATCTGGGTCTCTCTCATGAGGGAGACTCACCTACTCCTGATCCTCCTGCACCAAAGGTCGCTCCAGAGGCGAGTATGATTGGGGCCTTGACTCAGGATCAACCGGATGTCGCCCCTGTGCGAGGTTAGAGAGCTGCATACTCGCCACTTTGGGATTTCCTTGCTAAAAATTGTCTCCGATGGCGAGGTTCTGACATCCTTTCTACTATTTGCAGATCTGTCGACCACTGTCACTCGGAAGGAGCCTTTGGCCATACCTCCTTTGCGATCATCTCCGATGATCTCGCCTGGAACTGAGGAGGGGTCTCGCCGTGGTGGATCAGTGCGGATCCTTCACAGCTCCTTGTCGGAGAATCGTCCTTCGAGCGAGCAGAGAGCTCACTTAGCGAGCAGCGTGCCTCCGCCGCCACTGCCCTTATAATGACCGGATCCGGCGAGCAGCTCACAGCTACCCCCGTGCAGGCTTCCGCCACCACCTCCATTGCCGCCTCCTGTCGACGTCCCGGGCGATCATCTATAACCCCCCCCCCCCCCCCCCACCCCCCCCAACCCATCCGAGAGAGTCCTCGCTTCGAGGTGGGCTTGGGGGTTCTTTAGGGTTCTTCTCCCCAGGGGGGAGGGCGACCAGTGGATGGTCGCGGTCGGGGGAATGCGCCTCCCAGCAGGGAGCAAACTGTTGGAACTCACCTTGGCCGGCGAGGTGCTGGCCACCATAGCGCCTCCCTGCATCGAGGAAGGGGCTCTCCTCGACGGCGATCTCGTAGTCCTCCTCGCGAACGAAGCTCATCGGCCTGGTAACTTAGTTGCTGCTTTGTCGAATTTGCTGTGATTGTCCTTTGATACTCGCCACTAACGCTTTCTGCTCCATTTTTTGTTTGGAAGCTCGCGCTCAAACTCCCGTGAGATCTTTGATTGACGCGGTCGGGCTTTCTTCTCGCGAATATCAGGAGAGGGAAACTCGCGCAATCCTGGATCTGGTGGCGAAGGTCGAGCGCTTGGCGATCAGCGAGCCTCATCGTCGTCTGGCTGATTTGGAGGTACGGGTATCCCGGCTGAAAGAGTTTGACACTCGGTTGGCTGGTGTAGAATCTCGCCTTCAGACTGTCAGTAATTTGGAGCGTCGGGTCGCCAGGATGGAGCATAGCCAACATCTGCATCATGACGATCTAGTGCGGATGCGTGCGAGCATGGGCTCAGTTGGTCTGCTAGCGAGGATCGTGGACCAGCTGCGGCATGGCGAGGACGCCCCTGGCGTTCGAGCACTTTAAGCGGGCTTGCAGCATGGGCTGGGTTGGGCGACATCCACAACCCCTGGATCCTCAGGCGAACCTCCAGGGCCCTCCTTAGATTTTGCTCTCGTTTTTCTTTGTAATTTGAATGGCCGCCAATCGGCGAGTATTTATGTAATGTGAACACCTTGATTTATGGTAAAAAATTGATCTGGCGAGTATTCACATCTCGCCCTTCAATTCTTGTTTGCTTGCTATGACGTCTGAATTTTCTCCATCTTCTTTATTTTTGCGAGTAGTGTTTGAATGTCGCGTCTATTTGGCGAGCTTCCTTGTATTTTGATGCAGGTACTCGAGCGCTGAAGGTCGGTGATTCAGCGCGCGTTGGAGATTTGGCGACTTTCCTTAATGCTCGCCACCCCCTCATTTGTACTCGCGGCGGTGTAGCCGACACGCCAAGTCTTCTCGACTCCTATAAATAGGGTGTGGGTATGTATTAATTACGCTTTTGGCGATCTTCCTTCAGCACTAGCGAGTATCCCTCGATTACTTCCATTCCCGCCTTTTTGATACTCGCTCCCTTCCTTTTCTTTCTTCAGAATGGTGGACAAGGCGACCATCCGGCGTGCGAATCACTCTAGGAATGTTGCGGCGATGTCCTTCAAGAAGCCGATTACTCGGCCGAAGGACTTGGAGGAATTTTTGGATAAGTTGTTGGAACAACCCTATTACTAAGAATTTCAGAAGAATTCTTATTCTCAATATACTAAGAATCCTTTTACTGAGTGGATAATTCCTCTAAGGAGATATCATCCACAAGGTTATAAGGATCAGCCTGAGATGTCTTTCCTTTCAGAATATTGTGGAAAAACAAAAGGACCCAAGGTAGTCTGGGTCAAGAACAACTAGAATGTTTTCTATTTTGCAGGTACAGGGCTATCCAAAAATAAAAGAACAATGGTATTTGGATAGTGGTTGCTCAAAGCATATGACAGGAAACAAGGCCAACCTAAGCAACTACAAGGCAAGGCTTGGACCCAAAGTGATCTTTGGAGACTCCAACTGTGGACAAACCAAAGGCTATGGACAAATCAAAGTTGGAGCAGTCACCTTCAAAGAGGTAGCTCATGTCAAGGGTCTGAAGCACAACCTCATCAGCATAAACCAGTTATGTGATGAAGGTTATCAGGTAACTTTTAACCACTCCTTATGTCTTATTACCAATAATAAAAACATAAATGTATTATCTGGTATTAGACATGAAAAAATTTATTTAGCAATTTTGACTCTGCCAACTCAGATATTTGTTTATTTAATTCTATAAGTAAAACAAATGAATTGTGGCATAAAAGGCTTGGACATATTAACCTTAGAACTATATCTAATCTTTCTAAGGACAATCTTGTTAGAGGACTGCCTTCTGGTTCATACAAGAAGGAGTGATTCACCTAGGATTTTGTACTTACTGCATTTGAATCTCTTTGGACCCACTGCAATGCAAAATCTAGGAGGGAAGCATTATTCTCTAGTTATTGTAGATGACTTCTCAAGATTCACTTGGGTGTTCTTTCTTAGGAACAAGTCTGACACCTTCAATGTTCTGACAGACTTTCTCAGGTCCATCAAGATTGAGTACTCTACTCAAGTTGCATTGATCAGAAGTGATCATGGCACTGAGTTTGAATCTCTTATGATGAGAGAATTCTGTGGAAAAGAAGGGATCAGACAATGTTTCTCTGCTCCTAGAACTCCTCAACAAAATGGGGTAGCTGAAAGGAAAAATAGAACACTTATTGAATCAGCTACTACATTACTTGCTGATGCTCACTTACCAATCTCTTTTTGGGCAGAGGCAGTGAACACATCAAATTATGTGTTGAACAGAAGCCTGATACATAAGCTTAAGGGTAAAACCCCATATGAATTACTTAACAATAAAAAGCCTAAGGTTAACTATTTTAAGATATTTGGCTGTAAATGCTATGTGCATAACAATGATAAGAAATATCTAAGGAAATTTGAAGCAAAATATGCTGAAGGTATATTCCTTGGATATTCTCTTTCTAGTAAAGCATATAGAGTTTACAATAAATCTACTTTTAAGATAGAAGAGTCCATGCATGTATCTTTTGATGAAACTAACATGTTAATTGAGAGGAACACCACCTCTACCAAACATACTTTGCAGGTACCAGCTCTATGTGAAGAGCTTAATGGATTGAATCTACAGAATGAAGAATCACAACTTCCATCAAATGAAATTATTGAAGACAGTGAAGAAGAGGATAATCCAGATCTTGCTGACAATTCAAATCAAATGACAGCTGAACAAGTCCCTCAAGAAGAAACTATTGTTGAACTAACTCCAACTGTTGATCACATCACAGTTAGAGATCATCCAATATCTCAAATCATTGGAGATATTTCAGCAGGAGTTCAAACAAGGCATCAACCACACCAAAATCAGATGCATACTTGTTTCCTATCACAAGTTGAACCTCAAACCATAAAAGATGCAGAACAAGATCCAAACTGGATTCTTGCAATGCAAGAGGAGCTCAACCAATTTGAAAGGAATAAGGTTTGGGATTTGGTTCCAAGACCAAAAGGCCATCCAGTCATTGGCACCAAGTGGGTCTTCAGGAACAAGCTAGATGATCAAGGCATAATCATCAGAAATAAAGCAAGATTAGTAGCCCAAGGATATTCTCAGGAAGAAGGAATTGATTATGATCAAACCTTTGCTCTTGTTGCTAGACTTGAAGCTATAAGGATTTTTCTTGCCTTTGCTGCATTCAAGAAATTCAAAGTCTATCAGATGGATGTGAAGAGTGCATTTCTGAATGGAGATATCAAAGAAGAAGTCTATGTGGAACAACCACCAAGTTTCATCTCTCCAACCCACTCTTCTTATGTATTTAAGCTTAATAATGCTCTCTATGGTCTCAAACAAGCTCCAGAGCATGGTGTGAGACCTTAGCTAATTTTGTTTTGGAGAACAATTTATGTAGAGGCATTGTTGATAAAACCCTATTTTTCAGGATACATAAAAATCAAACTTTACTAGTTCAAATCTATGTAGATGATATTATATTTGGCTCTACTGATTCAAATTTATGCAAAAGGTTTTCTAACCTAATGCAATCTAAATTTGAAATGAGTAGTATGGGTGAGTTATCTTACTTCCTTGGTCTTCAAGTGAAGCAAACTCCAAATGTCATATTCATATCACAATCCAAGTATGCTAAGGAATTAGTGAAAAGATTTGGTATGCCTGATGCTTCCACTATGAAAACACCCATGCCCTCAAATGCTATTGTTGACAATGATGAATCAGGGAAACCTGTTGATCAGAAAGTATATAGAGCAATTGTTGGCTCACTACTTTACTTAACAGCTAGTAGACCTGACATAATGTTTGCTACATGTATTTGTGCTAGGTTCCAAGTTAACCCCAAAGAATCTCACCTAATTTTATTAAAAAGAATTTTGAGATATATAAAGGGTTGTCCAAATCTAGGACTCTGGTATCCAACAGCTTCAGAATTTGAATTAACTGGATTCTCAGATTTTGATTATGCTGGATGCAGAGTAGATATGAAAAGCACATCAGGAACTTGCCAGTTTCTTGGTGATAGACTTGTGTCTTGGTTTTGTAAGAAACAGACATCTGTGTCTACATCAACAGCTGAAGCAGAATATATTGCTACAAGTAGTTGCTGCTCACAAATATTGTGGATATAAAATTAACTTCTAGATTATGGTATCAACTTAAATAATTCAATTATATTTTGTGACAATACTAGTGCAATATCTATAACACAAAATCTAGTACTCCATAATAGGACTAAACACATAGAAATTAGGCACCACTTTATCAGAGATAATGTGGATAAAAATAAAAATTGCCTACAATTCATTTCTACTAATTTGCAAAGGTCTGATATTTTCACCAAACCATTGGATGAAAAGAAACATATTTTCTTTATAAATCTGCTAGGAATGATAGATAGAGATTAAATTAATTAAAAAGTATATCTTTTATTTATCCCTCAATGTTCCATTGTGTGATGTAAGTTCAGTAAGTTTGCTGTCTAAGCAGCTGAGACAAGCTCTCAGTCTCAACTGAAACAGCTGAGACAAGCTCTCAGTCTCAACTAAAACAGCTGAGACAAGCTCTCAATCTCAGCGGTTGAGCAGCTGTCTTCTCAGCGGTCCAGCAGAGACAACTTTCAGTCTCAGCGGTTGGACAGTTTTCTTCTCAGCGGTTGAGCAACTGTTTTCTCAACGGTTCAGCTGAGACAGGGAAACTTTTCCAGCTGATTTTTAGCACACCTCTGAACCTATTCCATTGTATGGAATCTCTTTATAATCAAATCTTTTTTTTAACTGTATGCCTACAGAATTGCTTCTCTTTCCAGTTCCTTTGCACTTGATCTCTATTTTTCTTTTGCAGGAACAATGGCAATATTTCTTCAAAAATTGCATCCTTCCATACCTTCTATTCAAATGTCTCTTCTTCTAGGGGTCTAGCTCCAGGTCTTCCTGAAACTAGGCAGGGGGAGATGTTTTGAAGAAGCTCCTTTTGACATGGGGAGATGTTTTGAAGAAACTCCTTTTTGTTAGGGGGAGATGCTTTCCTTTTTGATAGGGGGAGTTGCTTTATATAGATGCTCAAGTTTCAGGGGGAGATGCTATATGAAGAAGCAAAAACTCTGAAGAAGCAGTTTCAGTGCTGTATGAAGAAGCAAAAATCATTCAGTTGATGAAGAAGCCTCTTTATGTTAGGTTTCAGTTATTGAAGAAGCTCACAGCAGTTTTTATTTCAGTTTGAAGATTCAAATATGACAAATACAGATGCAGATTCAGAAATAATTCAGATATGACAGATTCAACAGAGCAATTCAGTTATTTCTACAGTTCAGATCAACAAAAGCAAAAGCTAAAAAATGTAGTTTGAGATATGACAGATTCAGTTCAGATAAACAAATTCAAAAAGCTGAAGGCCAGGAATTCAGAATTCAGAAAGCAAGAATTTGAAAGGCAAATCACATTCAAGCCTCCTTCAGAGAAAGACAAAAGGTTCTAATTATTTGTTTTTGTTATTTCTGTTTTCAATGTAAAAATTCAAAACTTAGAGTATCATATTTTATATCTGCTGAAATGTTTAAAATCTGTCAGATATATATATGCTCTATTGTTTTGTTGTTTATTTTATTATTCAATTTTGTCAAATAGTGTCCTAACCCAAATAGGGGGAGATTGTTGGAACAACCCTATTACTGATTTGGGATAGGATCAAAATTTGTTGACTAAGACAAAGTTGACCCCAATGTATAGTCTAAGGGTCAAGGTTTTAGGCTGATAGAACTAAGGAAAAGAATCAGTTTCTGCGTTTGATGAACTCCACACTGCATTCAACGAACTCCATCCTGCGTTCGACGAACGGCATGCTCCAATTCGACGAACTTTCCAAGGTTCTGCGTTCGACGAACTCATTCTGTGTTCGATGAACTCCTCTCTGCGTTCGACGAACTTGCTCTCCAGCTCGACGCACTCAGTTTTCCAGCCAGTCCAGCAGTTTATTTTTCAGTTCGATGAACTTCATTCTGCGTTCGACGAACTCAGCTCTGTGTTCGAAGAATAAGTATCAAGATGTTCAGATCAACGAAAGCTCTTCTCAGCTCAACGAATTCAATATTCCAGCTAGCTTATCTGATTTTATCTCTCAGTTCGATGACCTCCAGCTTGAGATCGACAAACTCCAGATTGTGTTCGATGAATTTATTCAGATCGACAAAATTTCTCTTCAGTTCAGTATTTCAGACAGATTATTTTTATTCTATTCTCTGATCTCAGCAACGGATCTATTCCTATCAGATAAGTCAAGGATATTATCTTTCCTTTTATTATTCTCTTATTTCGAGAAAGTAGCCGTTTGGCTAATCGGAAAAGGATACATTTATTGAAAAGGAAAAGTAATTAAATATTGGCCTGCAGTTCCAAGAATTAATCCTCCTGATTATTCTATTCCTTATTCATAGGATTCGAAATTCAAATCAGAGATATATTGTCAAAAGAAAAAGGAAGACAAAAGAAGAGCAGTACCAGTATTATTGCTAAGAGGAAAAAGAAGAAGAAACAGTCGAGAGAAAATATACAGAAAGAAGAAAAGAAAAGTTTTCAGATCTTCATCTTCCTCAAGCAGCACCTCTCAATCTCTGAGTACAACAACACAGATCTTATCTCAGATTTCTGCTGCAAAGTTTTAAATCTTCAAGAGCAACAAACAATCTGAGAAACCTTTGTCTCTCAGATTCATCAGCTATCAAAGGAAGATCTACATTCAAGAGAAAGCTCCATCCTCAACTGTCAACTATTTTCTATCAGACAGGGGGAGCTTTACATCATCAAATCCACTAGTCTTCTCTAAGATTATTGACAGAGAAGAACTTCATAACCCTCTTTATCCCATCTTGTACAAGGTTCTAACTCCCTTCAAAAGTTAACCCCTTGGTGGCAGGGCACCTGAACAAAAACCTATAGTTTGGTTAGAGCACCTGATCAAAAGCTCAGTTGGTGTTTTGGGCACCTGATCAAAACCCCATTGGTGATAGGGCACCTGATCAAAAACCTAGTGGATTCCTACCAAGGGTGGTAGAAGAGTAGATGTACCCAGGTTTATTGGGAAACTACTATAGATCCTTGTGTCCTCTGTGATTGTGTTTATTTTTCTGTGCTGTGCTATTTTCTTTATTTGTTTTTATAACTCACTCAGTACATATATATATATCACTATTTTAATTCCGCTATAAAAATAAGTGAAAAACTTTTTAATACTCTATTCACCCCCCCCCCCCCCCTCTAGAGTAAATCTAAGATCTAACCTCACTTTCAATTGGTATCAGAGATTTCAACTGATATCAGAGGACTTTCATAAGTACTTGTCGCCAAGATATATCGTCAGGCTTCCTCGCGAAGATGAGCGACTGAACACCTTCTCGTCCACCAAGATGGTGTTCCCTATTCGCCACTTTGAAGTCGGCTTGCGACTACCGTTGTAGATGGAGCTATGTCAGATCCTCCGCTACTTCGGGATAGTCCCTGCCCAGATCAACTCAAATGGCATGGCGATGATCATTGGGTTCCTATGCTTCTTGCGATAAGAGAGGATTGCCTTTGATCTCTCCTTCTTTAGGAGGGTCTTCCATTCATGGCGACTGGCGAGGGCGTCGTCTTCCTGTGCAGTCACGTCTGTACGCTGTTCGACATAGTGAATAAGAACCACCGCTGGGGCGAGCGGCTGGTCATCATTCGTGGCGACTTTGAGGCCATCCCAACCTCGTCCTTCCAGCCGCCGGAGAGTGTCTTCTCCGTTCCCTGCCTGGAGGAGACAAGGGAGAAGCTACTCAACTACTTCCGGAATCGTCGCTTGGACGTGGTCTTCCGGAGGAGGCGAGTAGATGTACTCGCAGAGGTCTTCTCGGGCAAAGGTAGTCTTTTGAGCGAGTATTGGTTATACTCGCTTCTTCATCTTTAGCTGGCGACTAATCTTTTTATCTTCAATATTTTACAGTTGTTCGCACTGTGCCATGCGAGCCTCTCCCAGTGGCGGCAAAGGTAGTGGCTTCCTCCCTAGGGGCGCGGGGACCTCAGTGCGCGAGGGCGGGGCTCTTCCCCGATTAACTTATTGCCTGTCGGTGATGAGTCGGTGGTCGCCGGTGATGAGGCCGGGACCTCTAAGAAGCGGAAGGTCAATGCTAGGGCCCCGGAGCCCGCAAGGAAGAAGAAGTAGGTCACGCACAGGGACCTGGGGGCGAAGGCAGATCCTTCGGAGGCTGGCGAGCCCTGCAGTCATCCACTCTTCAATGGGGGCACCCGTGGCGAGGATGCCTATGGTCGCTCACCTGTGTCTTGGGTGGAGCGCGCCTACAAGGTGACCCTTAGCACCAATCTCCACACTTAGTCGGAGGATTGGGAAGATAGCGGCAAAGCATTCGACGTAATGTTTGCCCTATATGGTCGCGCGGATGCCGAGGCCCTGCAGGAGGTCTCGGTCGAGTATCTAGCTCACCAGACCTCGCGCTCATTCCTGCGATCCACCGAGTTGTTCCATGCGATGGCAAGGAGGTTGCTCAAGTACGAGCAGATGATAAAAGTGCAGAGCAAGAATCTCATCTCCTTGGGGATACATGCCGCCAAGTGCAAAGAATATGAGGTACTCGTTCGACGCTCTTTTGGCTTCTGGAATACTCGCCTTTTAGGCCAACTATTTCGCTAATCGCTTTCTTCATATCTGTGCAGGCCACGGAGATCGAGACGGCGAAGAAGGTGTCCCAGCTAGAGAAGGAGCTGGAAGACACCCGACAGACCATGGAGGCTGCCCAAGTCTGCATCGCCGAGCTGGAAACTCGGCCTGCCGAGCAACAGCCTTCGGAGGCGGGCCCTCTAGGGTCGGTAAGCAGATCAGGATGCACGGCGATGAAATGCTGCACATCCGCCGAGAGATCACGAGAGCGACTGGGAAGGTCGTCCTGAGTCGGTTGAAAGCTGAAGGTCACTTGAAGCCGGAGGCGATGGACCTGACTGTGGTGGACCTCATCCCGGCGCTGCTCGCCGAACAGTCCACCTCTCCTAGGCGAGTTCCTTCACCGTCTTCCAGTGATGCCGAGGACGAAGACTCCGATGATGAGGATGGCGAGGAGGATGTCGATGTGGGTGGCAAGGACGAGGATGATGATGAAGGCGAGGATGATGCATAGTCATCGGGGCCATTTTTTGACAGCTCATGGATATGTACATCATTTTTTGAACATGTAATTTCAGAAAACATGAATGAAATTAAAACAGAATTTTCTGCTCGCCTTCTGTTACTGTTCTTGCTTTCTTGTTTGTATGCTGATTAGGCTCTTAGGCTCGAGGCAGGGTTGAGCGCTCGCTAGGCTCCTAGGCCCGAGGCGAGGTTGAGTGCTCGCTATTGAGGTTAGTGCTACCTTGGAAGATGTTCGCTATGATCGACGATCATACCTTACTCGCACGTAGCTGCTCGCTCGTTCGTACTCGCATCCACATGCTCGCACCTGCATACTCGCATTATTATACTCGCACCTGCATGCTCGCCCCTTTCAGAATCCTTGGTGGAGTTGACCTGTGAAGGGCACTTGGAGATGGTCCTGAGGGACATATGATCCCAAGGCCTTCCCTTGTGCCACGATGTTGATGCTGATGAAGAGATCGACAAGTAGGGAATGACAGTCGGGGAGGTTCGAGGGGACACACCATCCCGAGGTCTCCATCCTACTGTGATGTTGATGCTGATGAGACGAACTCTTTCACGCTATACTCAACAATCAGAGGGGATTAAGCACACCAACTCAAATGATTTGGTCGAGATAATCGGAAGCGAAATGCTATGCTACGAGCTTTCATCTCTTGAGGGCTCATGGCGCCTTTATTCAAGGGTCTCCTGATAGGTCAAGTCGATCGTCCCTTCGTCGAATTGGGAGGTCGGCGTCCAAACTTCTTCCTGATAATCTTTCCAGTCGGATGAGAAATGCAGTCGGAGGGTATCTACGACCAACGTGCAAGGGGGGAGCTGATCTCGACAGTCAGTGCAGAGGCTTGGTCTTAAGAGAACGCACTACCGAGGCACCATCCCATCATCTGTTCTGAGTTTTTACTAGAATCAAGTCGGAGGCCCGTTTCCCAACCTAGCGCGGAGATCCGCTTTACCTGCTTTTCTTCCTTTCTTTGAAAACATTTTGCCCCTGGGTAAATGTAAGAACTTTTTTGCTATCCCATGTTCAGGGAGGTGAGGAATTTATTTAGAAGCGATAAATTTACAGGAGAGGGGCGTACACTCTCCCACTCAGGGGTAAAACCTTTTCAGGTCATCGCCGCTCCAGGTGTTCCCCAACAGCTCTCCTTCGTGATTCTGCAGGCGATATCCTCCTGTTGTCAGTAGTTTGTGGACGATGAAAGGTCCCTCCCAATTTTGGTTGAGCTTTCCAACGGTCACTGACCTTCCTGCCACGTCCACTTTCTTTAGGACTAGATCACCGGCTTGGAAATGATTGAGGCGGACGTGCTTGTCTAAGTGTTTTGCCATTTGACGCATGATCTCCTCTTGCCGAGCTGAGGCCAAGTCGCGGTGTTCTTCGATGTAGTCGAGAGATAGATTTTGAGCTTCCTTATTTTCTAGCTGCCATTCTTCGTCTCCATCTTTGGCCGCAACCACCCTTGGACTTCGGACTTCGAACTCTACTATAATGAGACCCTCAGACCCATGAGAGAGCTTGAACGGGGTTTCCCCTGTGGCTGAGCTAGGAGTGGTCCTCAAAGCCCACAAAACCGAGGGGAGCTGCTCCGCCCAATTACC
This sequence comes from Dactylorhiza incarnata, assembly GCA_033032865.1. NCBI lineage: Eukaryota > Viridiplantae > Streptophyta > Magnoliopsida > Asparagales > Orchidaceae > Dactylorhiza > Dactylorhiza incarnata. The sequence goes on along the minus strand of JAWHQI010000012.1, from coordinate 917,464 downwards.
TCTTAGGTTCTCGACTTTCTTCTTTAGGAGGTTGATGATCAGCTTATTGGCAGCATTCACTTGCCCATTGCTCCTTGGGTGATGTACTGAAGCGAACCGAAGATCAGTTCCGAGCTGCCTGCAAAAATCTTCCAGCTCTAAGCTGATAAATTGGGGACCGTTGTCGGTGACGATGGCGAGAGGGATCCCGAACCTGCAGGTAATTTCTCCCCAGATGAAGTTCTTCACGATTTGAGAGGTGGTCTTGGCCAGAGCTTTGGCATCGATCCACTTGGAGAAGTAGTTGATCATGACGAGACTGAACATCCTCTGGCCACTTGCTAAGGGAAAAGGGCTTATCAAGTCCATTCCCCAGATGGCAAATGACCATGGGGCGGTGATCGATCAAAGCTGCTGAGCCGGCCGCAGCTGAAGGGGGGCGAATAGCTGGCACTTATAGCACTTCTTTGAGAATACCTCCGCATCCTTATGGATGGTAGGTCAGGAGTAACCATGCCTTAGAATCCTCTGCTCCAAAGTGCGAGTCCTAGAATAACTTCCGCACTCTCCCTAGTGGATCTCCTCCAAGACTCGAGGTACTTCATCTTCAGAGACGCATCTGGTCACGGGGCCGAGATGGTCTTACGATATAGCTCCCTGTCCTGCAATAAGTAATATGCCGCTTTGTTTCAAAACATTCTTTGGTTCCTGTCATCCGCAAGAAGCTGTCCGGTGGATAGGAATGCGGCGAACAGATCTATCCACGAGGGGCGCTGCTCGATCTACATCATCTCCCCTTCTTCGATGGATGGCCAAAATAACTCAGTGATAATCCCTCCAGTCCTCGACCCATGCTTGGCCAAACGATCCACTGCCGAGTTCTCCTCTCTCGGTATATGCTCTACAAAGAAGGATTGGAAGCCTCCAATCAATCCTTTTACTTTGATGAGATACTCAAGTAAAACGACGTCGTGTACTTCAAACTCTCCCCAAATCTGCGACACAATTATCATCGAATCAGTGAAGGCCCTGATATCTTGGATGCCAAACTCTTGTGCGAGGCGTAAGCCTGCCACTATGGCCTCGTACTCTACTTGATTGTCTGTGATGGGGAAGAGGATCTCGACTGCTTGCTCAATCCTAGTTCCTTATGGGCTGACAAGCACGATGACAACTCCCACAGAGTTTTTGCCCGAAGATCCGTCCACGAACATCCTCCAAGGAACTGGATTAGAAACTTCCTCCCCCAGCTCTGCTTCTACCGAGAAGTCGGCTAAAAAATCTGCCACTGCCTGCACTTTGATCGCCACCCGGGGCGAGAAGGAAATGTCGAACTCGCTGAGTTCTACCGACCATTTCGCCAGCCTTCCCGAATGCTCCACCCCTTCTAAGATACTTTAGAGAGGATGATCAGTCACGACCCAGATGGAGTGAGCTTGAAAATAAGGTCGGAGCTTCCGCGCCGACACTACCAAGGCGAAGGCAAGCTTCTCCAGGATTTGATACCAGAGCTCTGCCTTCTTCAACACCCAACTAACATAGTAGATGTGGAGCTGCTTCTTCCCTTCTTCTCGGACTAGTACTGAACTCACTGCTTGCATCCCTACTCCTAGGTAGATGAATAGGTCTTCGCCCTCCTTCGGGCTTTGAAGGAGAGGTGTCTGGGTCAACTGCTCCTTCATCCTATCGAACGCCTTCTCGCACTCTTCAGACCATTTGAAGTCCTCGCTCTTCCGAAGCGTTTTGAAGAACGGAGAGCACATCTCTCTTGCCTTTGACAGAAAGTGGATAAGACCCGCCAGCCTTCCCGTCAACCTTTGGACTTCTTTCATTGTCTTCGGCGAAGTTGAAAGTGCATAGTGTGCCTCTGAGAATCCTCTAGAGGGGGGGTGTAAATAGAGATTTAAAATACTTCTATCCTAACTGTGTAAACAATAAAACAAACTAAGGAGTTATGCTCAAACAAAATCACAGGCAGACTAATATAGTGCAAAAAATAAAATGCTGAAGAAAAGATTTGGGATAGCACAGAAAAGCACAACAAAAACACAAGAGATTTTATAGAGGTTCCCCTAAATGTGGGTAGTCCTCTCTTCTACCACCTAGTAGGAATGCACCACCTGTGCCCGAGTCTTTTGATAAGGAGAATCTTAGAACCAATGATCTTGTGATAAGGAGATCATGAACCAACCAGATCTTTTGATAAGGAGATCTTGAACCAACCAGATCTTTTGATAAGGAGATCTTGAACCACATAATCCTTTGGAAGAGGGATTCTAAGAGCTCTTTTACAGGTAAAGAGAAGGTGAAGGAGGAAGAGAAAGAAAGAAGGAGAATTCTGTTTTCAGAATTCTGTGAAGCCTTGTGCTTCATATTTCTCTTTTCTGGATCTGTGAATAATGAATCCTTGCTTTTGATTGAGATGTTTTGCAAGGATTATGAAGCTTCAGATCCTATCAGTTTTCTTCAATTCAAAACTAGTTGTTGTATAGTAGTGATGAGAAGTAGCCTTTGTTCTTCTGATCTGAGAGAGAGAGAGAGAGAGGGAGAGAGATAGCAGATTTTCTGTTTTTATCTTTTAGGGTTCCAGAAGGAGGAAGAAGAAGCCGGAAACCCTAAATGACAGCCGTGAGAAATTGTAATGAGTGTTGTATCTTTCTCTCTGCAATCTTCTTATTTATTGTCCCTCTATTTGGTTTGAATTCCTTTCCTCTTCTGGAATGTCCTGAAAAGACAAATCATTGGACATTAGCTCTTTCTTTCCACTTTTAATTCTCGACCCGACCACCAACTGTAATGCCCCTTTCCAGGAATCTTTTCCTGTCTTCTTGAATGCTCCTTTCTATTTGAGGCAATAATTAAGCCATTGGAGAACGGTCTAGAGCACTGTGGGCCATGAGAGAGAGATTCAAAATGACAGCTGAAAAGGTTTCTTTTTCAGACTGTATTAGACGTAGCGTCGAGTTCTCTTTCTCTCTTATCGACGCACCTTCGATTTCTTGTGAGAGCAGCTTCGAATTCAATCTTGCTCTGATCAAACTTTGCTTGTCAATGTTGCGTCGAAACCTTATCGACGTAACCATCGAGTTGAAGGCTTGACTCAAAACCTCATTATCTGCGTCGAAATGTAGTTGACGTTGCATCGACTTTAGATGGCTTCGACAAATTCTTTCTTCTGCGTTGAGTTGAAGTAGAAGCTGCGTCGACTTCTCATGATACTTTGACATGTCCATTTCCGCTACGTCGACCTCCTTTCAACGTAGCGTCGACTTGATCTACTTAGATAGAAGGTTGAGTTGTTTAGACTTCTAGTCTAAGTAGCGTCGACATCAATTCGATGTTGCGTCGATTTCTATTCGATGCAATTGTTAACTTAACCCAAATTCTGCTTGTCTTGATCTGGTATTGTCACCCTAAGTTAAGTGAGATATCCTAAGACATCTAATGACCATATTACCCTCACTATATAATGGGTAATTAAATCCTAAGAGATAAAATCACTTTAGATAATTTGTTAAGTTAAATCCAAGGGGTTTTTCCCAACAATCTCCCCCTATTTATCTTAACAAATTTTATAGATTGGTTAAAGTGATTTTACATATTCCTTTTACATAATCAGAAAATACATTCAAGACAACATAGACATAAGAAAATGGCATACTGAAATAACAAGCTATTTCGTTCAATTGTCAAGAAATAATATAGATCTTCATAGCTGTTTGATTCCAGGAAGATTTACAGAGTACCTGAGCTTCATTGCTCCTTCTCAGGAGTCCTTTTTTTCCTTGAAAATACTTTTGGAACAACTTTCCTTGGAGCCAACTGCAAGGGTTCATCCTCTTCAAGGGACATTGTTACTTCTTCTGCAACATTGTCTTTGGGAAGCTCCCCCTAAATTTGAGCATTTAGCTCAGCAATATCAACAGCTTCCTTGGCAGTCTTTGCCACTTCATCCAGCAAATTTTCATCCTGAACATCTGGGGCAGGCTCCACCTGATTAGATGGAAACTCCCCCTAGTTATCTGCAGTAATTTCCACTTGATTCTCTAAAATTGGCTCCCCCTGAACATTTGGACCCTTGAAGAAGGTCACTTTCTCAGGGGCTTCAACATCTTTCCCTTTATTAAGGCCACTCTCATCTAGTATAGGCCTTTCTTCCTCCAAAATATTCTCCCCCTTCTTCACCTTGCTGGCAAGAAGGGTTAAGAACTCCTTGGACACAAGGGAGGAAGACATGTAGTTCTTAATGCCTTGGAGGGATCTTTTGGAATCTAGTAGTTCAACCTCCATTTGTGAGTATTTCCTGTCAAACTTTCTCGCTTGAGAGGCTAATAATCAGCAAATGTAGAGGACGCCAATCCACCCTCCTTAGAGATGACCTGTTCAAGGTCAATTGGAGGGATATGAGAGGTAGATGGAGGAGGTGATGGTGGGAAGTCTTCTTGGATAAGGGAGAGAGCATGGTAGGTTTCAGGTGAGATATGGACTTGTGGTGGTGGACGTAGAGCAAACTGAGAGTCTGGGGTAATAGTGGATGGTTGTTGTGAGGAATGTGAGGTGACGGCTCTGGGACTGAAGTAGATGGAATGGATTGAGGGGTTTGCAGCTGTTGCTGTTGTTGTTGTTGTTGTTGTTGTTGTTGTTGCTGCTGAGGAGATGGTTGAGCTGGAATATCATCCCGAGGGTGATCTGGAACAGTGTCCAATAGAGTTGGAGAGGGAGGAGGTGAGGCTGGAGCTTGACCAGGCTTCAAGATTTGCCTGGTCCATTTTGAGAATATTCCTATATTTATTCTCTTTCCAGGAGGAATAGGCACTCCTTTTGACTTACACACACTAGGATAGTGGTGAAACAACACCTGACTCATTATCCTCATGTAGGCATTTTCTTTGTGTGCATATTTGTGCCCAATCATCCTTAGGAGGCATTTCCCCCAATTTATCCTATTCTTAAGAACTAGAGTTACCATAATTTGAAGTTGTTGCTTTGGAACAGCATCATGTGCTGAGATCTTACATAGTAGCACCTTCCCTACTATGTCTACAAGGAACCTATATTCTTCCCCGAGATCAATCTTCTTCAGATTGATGGGCTTGTCCTTATTGAATTTCATAATCTCGAGAGCCTCCTTGATCTCATCCCCTGATAACTCATCTGACTCACTTTAGTGGCTAGATCAAAAGTTTGATTTAGAATTTGCTCTGTGATGAATATTTCTGTTTCTGAGATTTTTCCACTAAGGGAGCCCTCATCCCCTATCTGCACAGTCTCTTTGAACTCATTTAGCTCTATATCAAGTATCTTACATAAAGTAGATATCAGTTTGGTCAGAGCAGCATCCTGGAATAAGCCAAGAATGTTTTAAAGCTGTCGCCAGCTGCACTGAAAGAGTCGATGTCCTTATTCAAGACCTAAATCCATCTTCCCACTCCATTTTCTCCAGAGTGGGACCCTTCCTAATCCTGCACAAGTAGTTCAAATATTAGAAGGGACTCAGGTTACCTTGGGCCCTTTACATTTACCATTATAGGGTTCAATGAAAAAATAGAAGGGTCTTTCATGATATACTTTTGGATGATAAGGAATGAGTTTCCAAAACCTATTATTTTGATACTTGAAATGAGTATAGAATGTATCTAAATATAGGAGATCAGCAGAATGTCTTATTATCCTAGGTTTTGCTTTTACCTTTTAATTGTTTAGTTTTTCTACATTATTCTTCTCTAGTGATTCATTTTCTTTGTTGAGATTTGTTTTATTAACTCTAGTTGTTTTCTTTGGTCTATTAGCTTCCTGACGCTTAGTTTTTGCACTATCCTCGCATGAATCATAATCATTAGGTCTAATGAAGCTAACTGAATTTTTTCAGGCAGGTTTCCTAGGGATTTCTGTGCCAGAGGATGGCTCTTCTCCTAACCCTAGGTGATTGAATCTCATGGAGAGATTATCTGTGATTTCTCTGAGAGTTTGACTCCTCCCATTGAGAGAGTCCTCAAAGGCTTTTGCCTTTGCTAACTCTTCTTTAAATTTTATGTTTTCATTCCTTATTTCTATTAGTTCCAATTCTTTGCCCTTAGTCTCATTTCTTAAGTTGTTATTTGCTGAATAGAGTTCATCTTTCTTAAAGTTTTCTAACTCTTCTCTATCTGCTTCTAGTTCTTTTTGAATTTTGATAAAGTCATTACTGAATTCTTTAAAGCAGGTTTTAAAGTCATCTGAACTAAAATCAAAATCATCAAACATAGTTACCTGCTCTTCTTCATCATCTGATGACATCCCCAATGCCATCATGCATGCTGCTTCTGCTTTTGCTTCATCATCACTTTCAGATGATGATGAGCTTAACTCAACTTCACTGTCACTCCAGGTTTCAGCAATGAAACCCTTGGTTTTCTTCTTGTCTTTCCCTTTGACAGACTTCTTCTTTTCATCCTTGATAATGCTTCTGTCCCTTTGTTCCTGTAGGCACTCAGGAGCTATATGTCCTGGTTTGTTGCAGGTGAAGCAGATAATCTCCTTCTTTGGAGTTTTATCAAATCTGGGCCTTGATCCCCTTTCTCTTCTCCTTGAGTCTTCTGTCTTGACCAATCTTGTGAATCTCCTAGCCAGGAGACTGAACATCTCATCTTTAGGAGTGAATGGATCTCCTTCTGAAGCTTTCAGAGCAAGGCTCCTTTGGATAGGAGCTGGAGTTTTCTCTCTTTCTTCTGATTCAGCCCTGTTCTTCAGAAGCATCTCATATGACTTAAGCTTTCCTAGCAAAGCTTCAGTAGAGATTTCTCTATGGCATCTGGACTCTCTGATTGCCCAGATCCTTGAATCCCATGAGCTAGGGAAGCACATGAGGATTTTATCATTAATTTCAGTCAAGGATATCTCCTTGTCCAAGCCTCTGAGCTCATTAATGATAATGCTGAATCTGTCATACATATCTGCAACAGATTCTTCAGCTTTCTTTTGAAAGTTCTCATACTGGGATATGAGAAGGGAATTTCTGTCCTTTCTTTCATCTGAGCTTCCTTCCACCATTCTGGTGAGAGAATCCCAGATATCTTTTGTTGATTGGCATTCAGCAACTTTCTGGAAAATGTCATCTGACATTGTTGAAACCAGAATGATCATAGCTTTGGCATACATTGCCTTGACTTACTTCTCAGCTTCTGTCCACTCACTTCTTGGGACAGCCTCTGTTGTTGAGGATTCTCCTGCCTTTTGTCTGACTAGAGCAGGAGGACCTGTGAGAATGACATTATAGATGTCTTTGTTGAAGCCAGGAAAATCCTAGGCTCCAAAATTTGGACCAATGCAGTCGGAGGCTACTCGCCCAGCAGTCCAACAAGATGACTTGGCTGGCAACAACGAAGAAGTTAGAAGAGCAACAAACAGGACCCCAGGTGCTGCGGCAGAGAGGTCCCACCACGTACCCGGAAGCTCAAGGGAGTCTTCCCCTCCAAATCCAAAAATGGCCGAGCATGGTACAAGGAAGGCAGGGACCTGGCGATTATCTCGCCTGAGGGGGTCAACCTCGTCCAAAAGTCTCTTCTTTCTTGTACCCCTGGTGGTCTATTTATAGACAAATCCTTGGGGGGGGGGGGGGGGGGGGTAGGTACCTGACCATACTCGCCCATATTCGCCTATGCTCGGCCAGGTCGCGCCTTGCTCGCCAAGCTCGCGCCTTGCTCGCCCAGCTCGCGGCTTGCTCGTCCAGCTCGCGCCTTGCTCGCCCAGCATGCGCCTTGCTCGCCCAGCTCGCGCCTTGCTCGCCCAGCTCGCGCCTTGCTCGCCCAGCCCGCGCCTTGCTCGCCCAGCCCGCGCCTTGCTCTCCCAGCCCGCGCCTTGCTTGCCCAGCTCGCCCCTTGCTCGCCCAGCTCGCCCCTTGCTCGCCCAGCTCGCCCCTTGCTCGCCCAGCTCGCCCCTTGCTCGCCCAGCTCGCGCCTTGCTCGCGCCTTGCTCTCCCAGCTCGCGCCTTGCTCGCCCAGATCTCCCCTTGCTTGCCCAGCTCTCCCCTTGCTCGCCTAGCTAGCCCCTTGCTTGCCTAGCTAGGTCTGCGAATATGCGTCTCCTTAGGCCTTTCTGATCTCGATGAATTACGGGTTATACAGTCTTCATCAATGAAATTCATATAGAGTTTTATTCTAGCCTTCCCGAGTGAGAACTTATTCAAGTTACACACTGAAGGTCTTGTTGAGGCATAATCCTTAGAACTCATTTTCTTTATAAAATATATTTGAAATAAATAGATAAGAGTAGGAGGTCTTTTTGATCAAGGTGTTAACCTATTAATGATCAACCTCTCTCTGATACCAACTGAAAGTGCACAGTGTGTCTCTGAGAATCCTCTAGAGGGGGGGGGGGTGAATAGAGATTTAAAATATTTCTATCCTAACTGTGTAAACAATAAAACAAACTAAGGAGTTATGCTCAAACAAAATCACTGGCAGACTAATATAGTGCATAAAATAAAATGCTGAAGAAAAGAATTGGGACAGCACATTAAAGCACAACACAAACACGAGAGATTTTATAGAGGTTCTCCTAAATGTGAGTAGTCCTCTCTTCTACCACCTGGTAGGAATGCACCACCTGTGCCTGAGTCTTTTTATAAGGAGACTCTTAGAACCAACGATCGATAAGTCGATCATGAACCAACCAGATCTTTTGATAAGGAGATCTTGAACCATAGAATCCTTTGGAAGAGGGACTCTAAAAACTGTTTGACAGGTAAAGAGGAGTTGAAGGAGGAAGAGAAAGAAAAAAGGAGAGTTCTATTTTCATAATTCTGTGAAGCCTTGTGCTTCAGATTTCTCTTTTCTGGATATGTGAATTATGAATCCTTGCTTTTGATTGAGATGTTTTGCAAGGATTATGAAGCTTCAGATCCTATCTGTTTTCTTCAATTCAAAACTGGCTGCTGTATAGTAGTGATGAGAAGCAGCCTTTGTTCTTCTAATCTGAGAGAGAGAGAGAGAGAGAGAGAGCAGATCTTCTGTTTTTATCTTTTAGGGTTCCAGGAGGAAGAAGAAGAAGCCGAAAACTCTACATGACAGCCGTGAGAAATTGTAATGAGTGTTGTATCTTTCTCTCTGCAATCTTCTTATTTATTGTCCCTCTATTTGGTTTGAATTCCTTTCGTCTTCTGGAGTGTCCTGAAAAGGCAAATCATTGGACAATAGCTCTTCCTTTCCTCTTTTAATTCTCGACCCATCCACCAACTGTAATGCCCTTTCCAAGAATCCTTTTCTATCTTCTTGAATGCTCCTTTCTATTTGAGGCAATAATTAAGCCGTTGGAGAACGGTCTAGAGCACTATGGGCCATACGAGAGAGATTCAAAATGACAGCTGAAAAGGTTTCCTTTTCATACTTTATTCGAAGTAGCGTCGATTTCTCTTTCTCTCTTATCGATGCACCTTCAATTTCTTGTAAGAGCAGCTTCGAATTCATTCTTGCTCTGATTGAACTCTGCTTGTCGATGTTGCGTTGAAACCTTATCGACGTAACCGTTGAGTTGAAGGCTTTACTCAGAACCTCATTATATACGTCGAAATGTAGTTGACGTTGCGTTGACTTTAGATGGCTTCGATAAATTCTTTCTTTTGCGATGAGTTGAAGTAGAAGCTACGTTGACTTCTCATGATACTTCAACATGTCCATTTCCTCTATGTCGACATCCTTTCGACGTAGCGTCGACTTGATCTACTTCGACAGAAGGTGAGTTGTTTAGACTTCTAGTCTAAGTAGCGTCGACATCAATTCGATGTTGAGACTATTTCTATTCGACGCAATTGTTAACTTAACCCACATTCTGCTTGTCTTGATCTGGTCTTGTCACCCTAAGTTAAGTGAGATATCCTAAGACATCTAATGACCATATAACCCTCACTATACAATGGGTAATTAAATCCTAGGAGAAAAAACCACTTTAGATAATTTGTTAAGTAAAATCCAAGGGGTTTTTCCCAACAGAAGTCATCTCCAGGATTGCCTTAACCTTGTCAGGGTTCGGCTCTACCCCTTCCGTGGTGATGAGATGCCCCAGAAACTTTCCCCTTCCAGCTCCGAATACACACTTTGCCGGATTGAGCCTCATCTTGAACTTCCTCAGCATTGTGAAGGTCTCCACCAAATCAGCTACATGCTCCTGGACGCTCTTGCTTTTGATCAAGAGGTCATCTACATACACTTCTAGATTCCTCCCCTTCTGCTCCTTGAAGACAAGTGTTGGAACAACCCTATTACTGATTTGGGCTAGGATCACTATATGTTGATTAGGATCTGTATTGACCCCATTGTATAGTCTTAGGGTCAAGTTTTTTTTAGGCTGATTAGATTAGTCAGAACTTAGGAAAATTCAAGCTCGACATATGGCGAGTGGCGTTCGACGAATGACCAGCTTCGTTCGACAAATTGTTTTCAGCATACTGAAGAATTATAGCCAGTTCCAGAACTCGACATTTTCTGAACAGCGCTCGACAAATGGCTAGCAGCGCTCGACGAATTCCAGCCAGCGCTCGACAAATTCCTTTCTGAAGCTCAGATTAATATTTTCAGTTGGATATCAGTTCTCTGAACACAAATCGATAGAATAACGGATATATTTATTTCTTTTTGGACGTATTCAGTCAGCTATGTAAGGATATCTTTCATATTTATTATATCCTTATATTCTTTCTATTCCAAGAAAAAGAATAGCCGTTGACATTTAATGCCAAGGCATCTTTCACGACAAAAGGAATTGAAAGGACCTCTGCACAGTTCCAAGAAGGATTTAAGTCAGAATAATATATTCCTTAAAAGCAGATGATTTGAATTTGAAAAGAACACAAGTCATCAGAGAAGAAAACAGGATACAGGAGTCGATTTTCTCCTTCAGACAGAGCATAGAGATACATTCAAAAATTTCTCTCAGTCTCTCTGATTTTACAGAACAAGAAGAAAAAAGAGAAGTATTAGAGAAAGAAGAAGAAGGACAGAACATTATTCATTTTTCCAGTCTTCTTCTTACTCAAGGCAGCACCCTCATCATTCTGAGAACAACACTCAACCTCTCAGAACTGCTGCAAGTTAAAGTCTTTCACAGAGCAACAACAATCTGAAGATTCATTTCTTCCAGATAATCTGCTACAAAAGACTTGTGTTAGAGAAAACTCTGTACACAAACTGTCATCAACTTTCATCAGACAGGTGGAGCTTTTAGTTTCAACACCATCTTATCTTCTCTCAGATCATTGACAGAGAAGAACACTCTAAACCTCTTTATCTCATCTTGTACATGGTTAATTCTCCCTTCAAAAGTTTACACAATGGTGGCAAGACACCTTATCAAAAAATCCTTGTGTGGTTTTTAAGAACCTTATCAAAAGCTTATTGGTGTGTGGACACCTTATCAAAAACCCATTGGTGCTAGGGCACCTGATCAACCCTCCTAGTGGATTCCTACCAAGGGTGGTAGAAGAGTAGACGTACCCAGATTTATTGGGGAACTACTATAGCTCCTTGTGTCTTTTGTGCTTGCTTATTCTTCTGTGCTTGTGCTGTGTGATTTTCTTTTTACTGTTTCAGTATTTATCTTTAACTCTCACTGATTACACATATACTTAACAGTATTTTAAATTCCGCTATAAAACTAAATAAAAAGTTTTAATACTCTATTCACCCCCCCCCCCCTCTAGAGTAACTTAAGATCTGACCTCCACTTTCAATTGGTATCAGAGGTTGGTTGATTCTTTACAGGCTAACACCTGAATCACAAAGATCAACCAGATCTTAGATTTCCTCAGAGTTTCTTTCTCTTTATCTTATTTAAAACTCATGGCACAAAACAAGGAATATTCCAGCACAAGACCTCCTATGTGCAATCTTAATAAGTTTGCACAATGGAAAGCAAGGATTAGGCTGTATATGAACTCCATTGATGAAGAAATTTTCAATGTCATTTTGACAGGACCTCCAGCTACCACAGAATCAATAAGTACTGATGCAGCAATAGACAATACTGCTGTTCCACCTCCTGAGTGGACTGAAGCTCAGAAGAAGCAGAGAAATGCAGATGCAAAGGCCATGAACATTCTGGCCCTAACTATGTCAGATGACATATTCCAGAAGGTTGTTGAGTGCACCTCAGCAAGAGAAATTTGGGAATCTCTCAACAACATGGTGACAGGCTCAGCAGATGAAAGAAAAGATAGAAGATCTCATCTGATATCTCAATATGAGAACTTCAAGAAGGGAGAATCAGAAAGTGTTGCTGATATGTACAATAGACTCAGCCTCATAATAAATGAGCTGAAGTCTCTGGACAAAGTGATCTCACTCACAGAGATCAATGACAAAATTCTTATGTGCTTCCCCAGCACATGGGACTCCAGAATCTGGCCAATCAAGGAATCCAGAAGTCTCAATGAGAACACCACTGAAGCTTTGTTGGGCAAGCTCAAGTCTTGTGAGCAGCTTATCAAAGCTAGGGAAGCTGAAGAATCTACTTCATCTCCAGCATCCAAGAAGGAAAGAAGCATAGCCTTCAAGGTTGCAGAAGAAGAAGGAAAAGCTCCTGACAATGAGGAGTTTATGAGTCTGATAGCCAACAGATTCTATAAAATGGCTAGAAAAGATTTCAGGAAAAAGTCATCCAGAAGCCATGACAAGCCAAGGTATGACAAAAATCACTCTAATGAAATTATATGTTTTGGTTGCAAGAAACCAGGACACATTGCTCCTGACTGTCCAGATAATCAGAACAAGAAGGACAGGAGAAGAGAAAAGGAAGAAAAGAAGAGCTCTAGCAAATCTTCCTCCCACTCTCACAAAAAGAAGGGAAGAGGATTTGTTGCAAAATCCTATAGTGATACAGAGTCCGAGTCAGAATCTTCATCATGCTCATCTGATGAAGAGGAAACAAAATACAATGACCAATGTCTGATGGCTATTTATGACTCAGACAGTGAGTCACAATTTGCATCATCATCCAGCTCCAGTGATGATGAAGAAGAAAAAAATTTCTGCATGATGGCAATCAATGCCTCAACCAACAATTCTGATGAAGAGAAATCAGAATCTGAAACAGAAGATGATAATGATCAGGTATTATCTAACTTTGATTTTACTTCTATTGAATTCAAAGATGATTTCAAAATTCTTTGCCAAGACTTAATAAAATCTGAGAAAGAAGTAATCTCTCTCAGAAATAAGTTAGTTGAGATGAATAATATAAGTGAAGAGAATGCAAGTCTTAAGAAAGAGTTGGCTGCCTCCAAAGAACACATTATTCTCATTGAGAATAAGTTGTCTGAAGCCAAGCAATTTGAAGAATCTCTCAATGGGAGAAGCATCAAATTGATGGACATCACAAGCACTGTCAATGCTAGATTTAACAATAGCAAACTGGGCTTGGGTGCTTCATCAAGTTAGCAATCTCTGATTAAGAGAAACATCCTCTCCACACCCATAAAATTCATTTCTACTAAAAGCAAAGAGGCTGCAGAAAGAAATAAAGATATTTCAAGCAAGTCTGTTAAGGATAAGAGAATTCAGAAGAATTCGTCGAACGAAGCTCGACAAAAAGATTCAAATCTGTCGAACGGGGATCGACGAAAACTGAGAACAGATTTTCAGTATAGTTATAATATGAACGGCGCTCGACAAAAACATGCACATTCGTCGAACGACGGTCGACAAATTTACCCAAATTTGTCGAACATACATTATACAGAAAACTCTAAGAATTCTAATCCTAAATATACTAAAAATCCTTTTACTCAGTGGACTATACCTCCAAGGAGATATCACCCACAAGGCTATAAGGATCAGCCTGAAATGTCATTTATCTCTGAATTTTGTGGTAACATAAAAGGACCCTAGGTAGTCTGGGTCAAAAACAACTAGTTTATGTTTTTGTATTTGCAGGTACACAGCTATCCAAGATTAAATCAAAAATTGTACTTGGATAGTGGCTGCTCAAAGCACATGACAGGAATCAAGGCCAACCTGAACAACTACAAGGCAAAGCTTGGACCCAAGGTGATCTTTGGAGACTCCAACTGTGGACAAACCAAAGGCTATGGTCAAATTAAAGTTGGAGCAGTGACATTCAAGGAAGTAACCTATGTCAATGGTCTTAAGCATAACCTCATCAGCATAAGTCAGTTATGTGATGAAGGTTATCAGGTAACATTTCATAAATCAGAATGCATTATTAAATACTCTGATAATGTTATTGTTCTATCAGGTATTAGGCAAGGAAATATATATTTAGTAAATTTCAACTCATCCAAATCAGAAATTTGTTTATTTAATGAGCTAAGCAAACCTAGTGAATTATGGCATAAAAGATTAGGACATGTAAACCTTAGGACCATTGCTAAAATAGCTAAGGATAATCTTGTTAGAGGCTTACCATCAGGATCATATAAGAAAGAAGGTCTTTGTAGGGCATGTCAGTTAGGCAAGCAAACCAAAAACAACTTTAAATCATTATCTAAAAGTGATTCACCTAGAATCTTGTATTTGCTACATATGGACCTTTTTGGACCTATAGCAATAAAGAGTTTAGGGGGGAAGTCTTACACTCTAGTTATTGTAGATGACTTCTCCAGATTCACTTGGGTGTTCTTTTTGAGAGAAAAGTCAGATAACTTTAAAGTTCTTACAGATTTTCTTAAGAGCATACAGATTGAGTACTCTACTGTAGTCGCGTTGATCAGAAGTGATCATGACACTGAGTTTGAGTCTCTTCTCAAGCAAGAATTCTGCGAGATGCAAGGTATCAGGCATTGCTTCTCAGCTCCTAGAACTCCTCAACAAAATGGGGTAGTTGAAAGAAAAAATAGAACTCTAATTGAATCAGCAAGAACATTGCTTGCAGATGCTAACTTGCCCCTATCTTTTTGGGCAGAGGCTGTCAACACAGCAAATTATGTTCTGAATAGAAGTTTGATACACAAACTTAAGGGTAGAACTCCCTATGAATTACTTAAAGGGAAGAAACCTAAAGTTGATTATTTTAGAACTTTTGGTTGTAGATGTTTTGTTCATAATAATGATAAAAAGTACCTTAGAAAATTTGAACCAAAATCTGAAGAAGGAATCTTCTTAGGATATTCATTAGTTAGCAAAGCATATAGGGCATTTAATAAATCTTCTCTTAAAATTGAAGAGTCTATGCATGTTTCCTTTGATGAAACTAACATGTTTTACAAGGAGAAGAATTCTTCTACCAAAAACAATCTGCAGGTACCAGCTCTATGTGAAGAGCTTGATGGATTAAATCTACAGACAGAAGATTCACTGCATCCATCACCTCAAATTCTTGAAGATAGCGAAGAAGAAGATCATCCAGATCTTGCTGTTAACCTAAATCAAGTAACAACAGAACATCCTCCACAGGACACAACAGCTGAACAAATTCCCCAAATGGATACTGTTGCTGAACCAACTCCAATTGTTGACCACATCACAGTTAGAGATCATCCAATTTCACAAGTGATTGGTGATATCACAACAGGTGTTCAAACAAGGCATCAACTACACCAAAATCAGATGCATACTTGTTTCCTATCACAAGTTGAACCTCAAACCATAAAAGATGCAGAACAAGATCCAAACTGGATCCTTGCAATGCAAGAGGAACTCAACCAGTTTGAAAGGAACAAGGTTTGGGACTTGGTTCCAAGACCAAAAGGCCATC
Organism: Dactylorhiza incarnata; assembly: GCA_033032865.1. Lineage (NCBI taxonomy): Eukaryota > Viridiplantae > Streptophyta > Magnoliopsida > Asparagales > Orchidaceae > Dactylorhiza > Dactylorhiza incarnata. The sequence goes on along the minus strand of JAWHQI010000012.1, from coordinate 901,804 downwards.
CTGTTATTGGCACCAAGTGGGTCTTCAGGAACAAACTTGATGATCAAGGCAATATTGTGAGAAACAAAGCTAGGCTAGTAGCTCAAGGGTACTCACAGGAAGAAGGAATAGACTATGATCAAACTTTTGCACCAGTTGCAAGGTTAGAAGTAATCAGAATCTTCCTTGCATTTGCTGCATATAAAAAGGTCAAAGTATATCAAATGGATGTGAATCGTGCATTTCTAAATGGAGACATCAAAGAAGAAGTCTATGTGGAACAACCACCAGGTTTCATCTCTCCAACTCATTCCTCCTATGTATTTAAGCTTAATAAAGCTCTTTATGGTCTCAAACAAGCTCCCAGAGCATGGTATAAGACTTTAGCTAATTTTCTTTTAGAAAATAATTTCTGTAGGGCATAGTAGATAAAACATTAATTTTTCAGGATACATAAAAATCAAACCTTACTAGTTCAAATATATGTAGATGATATTATCTTTGGCTCTACAGATTCAAATTTATGCAAAAAGTTCTCTAAGCTAATGCAATCTAAATTTGAAATGAGTAGCATGGGTGAATTATCATACTTCCTTGGTCTTCAAGTGAAGCAAACCCTATCAGGAATCTTCATTTCCCAATCTAAGTATGCTAAGGAATTAGTGAAAATATTTGGAATGTCTGATTCCTCTACCATGAAAACACCCATGGCCTCTAATGCTGTTGTTGATACTGATGAATCAGGGAAACCTGTTGATCAAAAAGTGTATAGGGCAATTGTTGGCTCTCTACTCTATTTAACAGCTAGTAGGCTAGATATAATGTTTGCTACATGTATTTGTGCTAGGTTTCAAGTTAACCCTAAAGAATCTCATCTTATTTTACTAAAAAGAATTCTAAGATATATAAAGGGTTGCCCTAATCTAGGACTTTGGTATTCAACAGCATCTGAATTTGAACTAACTGGATTCTCAGATTCAGATTATGCTGGATGCAGAGTAGACAGGAAGAGCACATCAGGAACTTGTCAGTTTCTTGGTGATAGGCTTGTGTCTTGGTTTTGTAAGAAACAAACATTTGTGTCTACATCAACAGCTGAAGCTGAATACATAGCTGCTGGCAGTTACTGCGCACAGATATTGTGGATACAAAATCAGCTCCTAGACTATGGTGTCAACTTAAATAATTCAATTATATTTTGTGACAACACTAGTGCAATATCTATAGCACAAAATCCAGTTCTCCATAGTAGGACTAAACACATAGAAATTAGGCACAACTTCCTTAGGGATAATGTGGATAAAAACAAAATTTGCCTACAATTCATTTCTACTGATTTGCAAAGAGCTGACATTTTCACCAAGCCCTTGGATGAAAAGAAGCACATCTTCTTTATAAATCAACTAGGAATGATAGATGGAGACTCAATCTGTTAAAAATTAAATTTTTCTATTTATCCCATAAATTCGTCGAACGAAGAACGACGAATTTGAACCATTTGTCGAACGGCAGTCGACAAAACCTGTTAACCTCAGAATCGATAAAGACAGTTTCATTTTTCGAACGGTGGTCGACGAAAAAGGCGTTTTCGTACGCAGTCTGACGAAGAAATAAAGTCTTTTCGACTTCTAATTTTATTAGGTTTTGTCGAACAGCGGTTTACGAATGCGCCCTTATTCTTCGATCTTTCTATATAAGCTTTATTTTATCTCTTTCTAAGTTTGCGCCTACAGAAATCGTCTTTTCCCTCCAGTTTCCCTCTGCACTTGATCTTCGTTTTCTTTGCAGGAACAATGGCGATTTCTCAGGCCTCTCTGCACTCAATGAAGTTTGACGCAGGTTTTGATATCGACATAGATTCTTTTGCACAATCTGACCAAATCTTCAAGGACGTTCTTCAACTACTGGAAGCCCAACATCTAAAGAAGTTTTTGAGCACCAGGCAGAAAATACCAGTTGCAGAGATTAAAGAATGGGTTCATACTGTTCAGACAGAGGATGAGAAGATGTCTGGCACCATCTCAGGTCATCAAGTCTCTCTCTCTCTCCCACCATTCTTACTGAAATTTTTGGTTTTGAGAATGGTGATGATGACTTAGACATAAGCTCAGAACATTTTGATGAAGCTTTAGTCAAATTGGGTCACTTAACTGGAAACCCTAATCACTTACTGAAAAAGAACTTGTCTCAGGACTACAAGTTCTTAGCTGACATTGTTGGAAAAGTCTTGCTGGGCAAGACTTCTGGGCATGACTATATCAATAGGCACCAATTTCTGTTGATGGTTGCCTTGATGGAGAAGAAGAAAATTAACTGGGGATCAATTCTCTTTGAATTGATTAAAAAGAAAAATTCTAAAGATAGTGTCAGTTTTGGAAGAATTATAGGTATTTTCCTGCAGGAAAGGCATCCAGACCTTCTGGTGTCACCCAAGGTGACTATAAATGCCAGCAAGAGGCTGACCTCAGCACTCTTTGCTAAGTGGGATAGGGTAATGCCCAAGAAGAATACAAGAGCTGATGCTTCTAGGAAAAGGAAAGCATCTGAGGACACAAGGACTGACCAAGTCACTCCCTCTACCCTTCCTGAAGTTCCTCCCTCAGTTCCTTCTCCTTCTCATATCCCATCTCCACCTGCTCAATAGTCTCCTGAACAATTTCTACCTCCAAACTCTCCACCACCTCTTTCAACTGATATACCACCTATCAATGATATTTCCCCTCTATCTCCAGAACCACTGCCTTCCCCTCCTCCATCTCCTATCAACACTAATCTCAATTCCTCAACTCTACCTCAATCACCTATTCCACCTCCATCTCCAATACATGATGAACATCAGTAACCAATTCATCCCTCAAGTTCAAACCATCCAGATAGCATTTCCACACATTTTGAAACTGTCAGAAATATCCTTCTACCATCTTTCACCCCATCCACTTCACAACCATCTACATCACTTCCATTAGATTATCTATCTCTCAACCTCACCTATATTGCTGATCAAATTTTTTATCACATTCTTCCTAAAATAAACCAAATCCTGGATGCAAAATTTGCTCCAGTCCTCCAAGCTATTTCTACCTTATCTGCTAAGCTTTCTTCCCTTCCCTCCTCTATTGCTGTCCCTTCTTCTAGGGGCCTAGATTCAGGTGTCCCTGAAGCTAGGCAGGGGGAGATGTCCTGTGAAGAAGCTCCAGAAGTAGAATTTGCAGTTTTTGAATTTGATAATTCTGAGATAGTACAAAGTAAAGAAGATTCAATTATAGTTTATGATACAGATATGGTTGATTCTTGTATAGTATTAGATATACAAGTTATAGAAGAAATAAATAATATATGTATCTGCATTCATCCCTCTTGTGATCTGCATAGCTTATTATCAAAATTTGATACTAAATATACATCAAGGGTGTCACCAAAAGTATTCATAGAGGATTTATCAAAGGCTCTGATATGCCTTCCTCAGAAGACTCATTCTGACATCATAAAAAGTTTCATCTCTTCTATTCCTTCAATCTCTGATCAAGATATTCAGATGAAGGATACTTCTGTAGAATATGAGGATGATCTTGCAGAATTTCTAGATGATATAGAAGATCCCCCTACTTCATCAGATGATACTCCATCAGATGAAACAGCTTCAAGAATTGTTTCCTCACCTCCAATTCTTTTATGGAATGAAGAACCAATGCCAAGTTTTGATGAAATCTGGAAAGAGACAGATGCAGAGTTTGACAAAGCTGAAGAAGAAAGATTAAAAGCTCTTGAAGTCATCAAAATAATTGATGATTTATATAATAAGCCAATTTCTTCTTCTGACTCTGAAGATGATGATGATGATAACAGTGATTCTGATGACACATTATCAAGGAAAAGAAAGAAAAGAAAAGCTAAGTCAAAGGCTGTTCCCAAGCCTCCAAATCCTGAGAATGATATTCCATATTATGTCCTTCATAATATTACTCTTGACAAAAGTACACCTCATTGGATGAAATTCTCAAGGAATGAGAACAAAAGAAGGAAGAAGATGAGGAAAACTGGTTACTATTCTGACAAACCTGTCAAATATAACCATCCTCCTCCTCCTCCTCCAGCAGCAGGCTCAACAGCACCAACATCCTTCTCCCAGAAGCCCAGCTCTCAACAATCAGGGAGACCTGGTAGTTATAGTGGTTCTCAAGCCTCTGGATCAGCCAGTGCTCCTCCTTCTAAGAAATCAGCACTTGCTCTACAAGAAAGTCAAGCCATTATTTCACATCAAATATCTTCAGAATACAAACTTCATATTTCTGATGGATCTTTCCACAAGATCAGAAATCCTCAAAGTGATCTTCAAGATCAAGTAGATAATTCAGAATATATTTATTATACTCCAGACCCTGAAGAAGAAAGATTATTTCAAATGGCAAGACTTAAGGAAACTATTGCTTATGCCAAGATCAACAAAGCAAAATCAGAAGGTAAAGATTTCTCAAACATTTCTACCATGTCTGATTACAGAAGGAAAGAACTTGACAAGTACAACTCCAAAGAATTATTCAATGCTGAAGAATATCTTGAAAAGCACCCAGAAGCCTTTGTCCCCCATGTCAAATCTCAAACTATACTGGGAGCTCAAGATCTCTACCTAAGCAAGAAGAAATCTCAAGATCCAAATAGGAAAATAATCTTCAAACCTCCATCAGCAAAGAAATAAAAGAGGTTCAGATTTAGTTATTTTTGTTATTGATTAAACTTTTTGATTGTAATGAACTCAGAGCACTAGTTTTATTCAATCTGCTGAAATGAATTTTTCATTCTGTCAGATACATATATTTTATGCTCTGCTGTTTATGTTTTCTATTGTATTTATTTCATTAATTGTCAAATAGTATCCTAACCCAAATAGGGGGAGATTGTTGGAACAACCCTATTACTGATTTGGGCTAGGATCACTATATGTTGATTAGGATCTGTATTGACCCCATTGTATAGTCTTAGGGTCAAGTTTTTTTTAGGCTGATTAGATTAGTCAGAACTTAGGAAAATTTAAGCTCGACATATGGCGAGTGGCGTTCGACGAATGACCAGCTTCGTTCGACAAATTGTTTTCAGCATACTGAAGAATTATAGCCAGTTCCAGAACTCGACATTTTCTGAACAGCGCTCGACAAATGGCTAGCAGCGCTCGACGAATTCCAGCCAGCGCTCGACAAATTCCTTTCTGAAGCTCAGATTAATATTTTCAGTTGGATATCAGTTCTCTGAACACAAATCGACAGAATAACGGATATATTTATTTCTTTTTGGACGTATTCAGTCAGCTATGTAAGGATATCTTTCATATTTATTATATCCTTATATTCTTTCTATTCCAAGAAAAAGAATAGTCGTTGACATTTAATGCCAAGGCATCTTTCACGACAAAAGGAATTGAAAGGACCTGCCAAAACTGCTTTGGGTGTCTGCACAGTTCCAAGAAGGATTTAAGTCAGAATAATATATTCCTTAAAAGCAGATGATTTGAATTTGAAAAGAACACAAGTCATCAGAGAAGAAAACAGGATACAGGAGTCGATTTTCTCCTTCAGACAGAGCATAGAGATACATTCAAAAATTTCTCTCAGTCTCTCTGATTTTACAGAACAAGAAGAAAAAAAAGAAGTATTAGAGAAAGAAGAAGAAGGACAGAACATTATTCATTTTTCCAGTCTTCTTCTTACTCAAGGCAGCACCCTCATCATTCTGAGAACAACACTCAACCTCTCAGAACTGCTGCAAGTTAAAGTCTTTCACAGAGCAACAACAATCTGAAGATTCATTTCTTCCAGATAATCTGCTACAAAAGACTTGTGTTAGAGAAAACTCTGTACACAAACTGTCATCAACTTTCATCAGACAGGTGGAGCTTTTAGTTTCAACACCATCTTGTCTTCTCTCAGATCATTGACAGAGAAGAACACTCTAAACCTCTTTATCTCATCTTGTACATGGTTAATTCTCCCTTCAAAAGTTTACACAGTGGTGGCAAGACACCTTATCAAAAAATCCTTGTGTGGTTTTTAAGAACCTTATCAAAAGCTTATTGGTGTGTGGACACCTTATCAAAAACCCATTGGTGCTAGGGCACCTGATCAACCCTCCTAGTGGATTCCTACCAAGGGTGGTAGAAGAGTAGACGTACCCAGATTTATTGGGGAACAACTATAGCTCCTTGTGTCTTCTGTGCTTGCTTATTCTTTTGTGCTTGTGATGTGTGATTTTCTTTTTACTGTTTCAGTCTTTATCTTTAACTCTCACTGATTACACATATACTTAACAGTATTTTAAATTCTGCTATAAAACTAAATAAAATGTTTTAATACTCTATTCACCCCCCCTCCCCCCTCTAAAGTAACTTAAGATCTGACCTCCACTTTCAACATGGTCCATCATCCGCTGGTAAGTTTCCCCTGCGTTCTTTAAACCGAAGGGCATCATCTTGTTGCTGTAGCAACCATCGCTAGTGATGAAAGAGACATCGCGATAATCAGGGGGATACATTCGAATCTGGTGGTATCCTGAAAACGCATCAAGGAAGCTCATTATAGAAAAACCGATGGCTGAATAAACCAGCTCGTCGATTCGAGGCAAGGGATAACAATCCTTCGAGCAGCTTTTATTCATTAAAGAAAAATTGACACACATCCTCCAGCTGCCCCCAACCTTCTTTACCATTACAACTTTCGAAACCCAGCATGGGTACTAGATCTCTGACATAAAGCCTGCTTCAAGCAGCTTCTTCACTTCTTCGCGGATTAGTACGGCCAACATGGTGGCACTTGACCTCTTCTTCTGGCGAACGGCTTTGCCGAGGGGTCGAGATTGAGGTGGTGGCAGGCAACCTCAGGATCGATCCCCGGCATCTCAGCAGCACTCCAGGCAAAGATGTCGACGTTCTCTTGCAGACACGCCACCATCTCCATCTTCTCGCTGATCTTCAGCGATCCTCCGATCTTCAGCAACCCAGATACTCCTGCCTCGGAGAGTACCTCAATTTCTTCCACCTCTTCGGTTACTTCCAGTCTGGCCGTGCTCCCCATCACTCTTTCGAACTCCTCTATGTCAGCCATGCAGCTGATGGTGCTGACCTCGCTAAGGTAGCACTCGCGGGCGGCTCATTGATCACTCCTGATCCTCACCTGGACATCCCCTTGATAGTACTTTAAGCACTGATGGTAGGAAGACAGAACGGCCTTAAAGGTGTTGAGAAGCGGCCTTCCGAAGATAGCCTTGTAGCAACTTGGGGCGTCAACGATGACGAAACGACACTTGAGGGAGGTGCCACCGAGTGTTACAAGGAGATCTACTCCTCCTTCTACCTCTTATCTCCCGAGAAGCCAAAGAGGGGACCATCTGACGCCCAGACTCTTTCTGCTCCGATGCCCAGCCCGTCGAACATCCCTTTGAAGACGACGTACACGGAGCTACCATTATCGATCAGAATTTGATCAACGGTGAAGTCCTCCACTACTGACTGGATCACGAGGGCAACATGGAAGGGATTCTCATTCCCCAGTATGTCCTTCTCTGAAAGGGTGATTTCCTCCAGTGGGGGCGGTGCCTGCGAGGTTGAGGCGACACTCCTTTGATAAATCTGATGGAGGCTACCCTTGCGGGAAGCTCCTAGCCCCGCTCCCCCATGGATCACCCCTACTCCTCCTATTCCTCCATGGGCGATGTCTCCTCGACCTCCATGGTCGATCCGATCTTCATTCCTCCTTCGAGCAACGACTTGCATTGTCGGCGGCTTGACGGGGGCTTCTAACCTTCACTGCTCTCCTCCTGCTTCTCCTGCTGCCAACCTGCTCCTAGCTTCCCAAACATCTGGGTAAGCCATCATCCCGTGCCCCTCCGCCTGATGCAGATCACAATAGAGGGGAATCTCTTCCACCTGCGGCCTCCTCCGTCGATTCTTTCAACCTTGTTGGTTGCCGTGTCGGGCAACCGCCATCGCTTCCTCTCTTCCTCTTCCTTGATGCCTCTCCAGCTGGTTGAAGTTCCTTCTCTCCGGGGATCTCCTTCCATGACCCTGCGCTGAAACCATCCTGCTGACCTCCAAGGAGGCCGGTTTACGGGAACCTGGTACCGCCTTTCTTCTTCTCGATGCTCCGGAGCCACGATGAGTCTCCTCTCATCATTTCTTCTTGGCTCTTCCTTTCTGGGCTCCTCCTTCTTCCTTCCTTCCCTTTTCCCTTCCTCCGGCTTCCTCTTCTCTGCCCTCCTAGGCTCTTCTTTCTTCCTTCTCTCGGGGGTCTTCTCTTCTCCTTCCTCCTCCTCCCTGGTAACCCTGGTGAGTCTGTCCAAGAAGCCGCAGTTAGAAGCCTCTCCCTGAACAAACTTGTTGGCTCTCTCGATAAGATTGTCATAAGAATAGGGAGGATTCCTGCCGAGTTCCAACTTGAAGATGCCTTCATGTAGGCCAACCGTCAGGGCAAGCTGCAAGGTGGGACCATCCACCTCCTGGATGTCCAACACTTCCTCCTGGAAGCGATCAATATAGTGCCCCAACATCTCCTTGGCTCCCTGTACCAGATGGAAGAGGGTCGTTGCCTCCTTCTTCACCTTCTTGGCCGTGGCAAACCGCATCGTCAACCCCCGACACAGATCCTCGAAGTAGTAGATCGAACCTATTGGCAACTGGTGGAACCAGACTCTGGCCTTCCCTCTGAAGGTGATAACGAATAGCCTACATTTATAGGCATCCGACATGGTTCGGATGGAGGCTACATCCTCGAACCATTGGATGTGTCGGATAGGGTCATCCCTCCCTGAGTAGTAATTCATCACGGGATCTCTGAACCCTTCCGACACAGGCGCAACAAGAATCTCCTCATAGAATTGGCTCATCCCACCCATCTGGCGGCGATCCTCTCCCTGGCGAGCATCACCTCCATATTCGCTGAACTGGCGAGTACCATAGTATCTCGCCTGATCTTCCACTTCATAGAATCTGATTCCACCGACTCCCCGCGACGTCTGTGGGTAGAACTGTGACCTCCTCAGACGCTCGGGCTCCTCCTTGTGATCCTTACCTGCTCGCCGAGGTACACCACCTTCCTCAGTCAAAACCGGGCGATGAGGTGAGGTCGTCGTGCCCTCTACGCGAGGTTGGAGGGCTACTCGCACGGTCCCCTCTCGACGCCGCACAAACTCTTCAAAGACAGCCAACATCACAAACTCGCCGCCTCCGGCCGAGTTTTCGACTATCTCCTCATGGTCGCCAACTACCACCATCTCATCTTCTTACTAAACTTTCTCCCTCTGGCCACGATCAACACTCACCACACCAAAGTGTTGAAGCCAGGAAAATCCCGACTCCAAGATTTGTATCAATGCAGCCGGAGACTTCTCGCCCAGCAGTCCAACTAGACGGCTTGAATGGCAACGGCGAAAGGGATTGGACAATAACAACAGGACCCCAGGTGTTGCGGAAGAGAAGTCCCACCACTTACCTAGAAGCTCAGAAGAGACTTCCCCTCCATAACCAAAGATGATCGAGCGGGGTACGAAGAAGGCACCGACTTGGCTAGTATCAAGAGTAGCGGCCAAGAATGATGGGTCCGAGAATTTGAAAGTAGGGTTCCAAAAGCTCAAGTTCAGGTGTCAATCCAAGTACCCATGGGGTCCTATTTATAGGCAAACCAAAGAGAGGGGGGGGGGTCTTATTTAAACCCCACCCAACTCTGCAACCAGGAAACATTGAGGCGACCTCACTTGGAAATAGGCGAGTATCACCTATGGTCACCCACCTTTTGGCGAGTATCAGGGTTACTAGCGCGAGTTTAGCCATACTCGCCCAGGCCTTCTTCTGCTCCTGCTGGCTGAGTTGTCTTGTGTCTTGGATTGTAGGTCTCTATGCTGACCTTTTGATATTGACTTCTGCCTCTGTGGCTTTGAATGGGACCACCCTGGGAGAATAAGGGTTGTACAGTAGATCTATGTAGATGTCACTATTTTTGGCTCTACAGATGATCATCTCTGCAAAACGTTTGCTAACTTGATGCAGGGAAAATTTGAAATGAGCAGTATAAGAGAGCTCAAATACTTCCTAGGTCTCCAAGTGAAATAATATGAAGATGGCATATTCATCTCACAAACTAAATTCACTAGAGAGCTAGTCAAGAAATTTGGATTGGAGAATGCTTCTTCCATGAAGACTCCCATGGGATCTAATGTGTCTATGCACAAGGATGAAAAAGGAATACCCTTTGATGAAACCAAGTACAGATGCATGATTGGATATTTGCTTTACCTAACTACTATTAGGCCTGACATAATGTTTGCCACATGTGCTTGTGCTAGATACCAGGTGAACCCCAAAGAATCTCATCACTCATCTATCAAGAGGATCTTAAGAAACCTGAAGGGTACACCCAATCTTGGTCTTTGGTACCATAGGAATAATGATTATACACCAACTGGTTATTCAGATGCAAATTATGCAGGATGCAAGGAAGATAAATAGAGCACTTCAGGGACTTGCCAATTCGTTGGAGGAAGACTTATTTCATAGAGCATCAAGAAGCAAACTAGTGTGGCAATCTCCACCACAAAATCAAAATACATATCTGCTGGGAGTTGCTGCGCTCAGTTACTATGGATCTAGCATCAACTCCAAGACTACAATCTGACGATGACCAAAACACCCTTATTTTGTGACTCCTCAAGTGCTATCTCAATTGCTAAGAACTCTGTCTCACACAATAGGACTAAGCACATTGAGAACATGTATCACTTCATTTGGGAGCATGTGGAGAATGAGGATATCATACTTGAGTTTGTCCTCAAAGACAAACAAGTAGCTGATATATTCACAAAGCCCCTAGATGAAACTAAGTTTAATTTCTTCAAGTTCCAATTGAGGATGTTGAACTTAGAATAAATTCTAACTCAACTTCAATTTATTATCATCCATTAGTAGTCATTGATAACATGTATGCTGAGTTCTACAGGTACCCCTCAAGAAATAATGATGTTTCACTAAAGTCAAATAAATATCTGTTGATTGTCTCAACGACACGGATGTCTTCTCAATGATGCAGAGTTAGTTGTATCAACGATATCATAAGATGTCTCGACGACATTACATGAATCTCAATGACACAAAGGCTAATTTGGAAAAACTGAGAAAGATCTATGGAGTCGGTGGAAGGATGCTTGTCGGCGAGATATTTTGATGACACAATGCGTATTGTCGTAATGCATCACAGCTACTTAAAAACTTATTCGATCTTTTAATCAGAGCCGTCCGACGATTAATTTTTCATATCAACATTACAAAAAGGTATGCGCCCATTCATCTACCTCTACTATAAATAGGATGAATGTTTAAGACAAAACTATGCTATCATTTGTCTTATGTTATCTCTTCGACAAACCCCCGTTCCGTTCCCGACATTCAATCGTTCCTGCCAATCTGCGTTAATGGCTCCAAAGAAATATAAGGAAAAGAAAGAGTCTTCAATAATATCTGGTTGTGAGCTTCTGCGAGGAGGCTTCAACTCATGATTAGAGGAAATACGATCATTAGTACGGTTGCTGGAGGCGGCCGGCTGGTGTATCTGATGTGTGATCCATGTGTCCTGATGGACAGATGACTACTGGAATGCTTTGAGGGAGCAAGAGTTAACCACTCTGAAACCTCTCTGAAATCAGAGGTGGCTGGGAGGAAGGTCAAAGTGTCAGCCAAAAGCCTAGGAAAATCTTTGAGACTGCCCCGACTAGAGGCAGAGGAAGAAGAGGAAGGGTTGTCTATTGAATACCTCTCTGAAGGATATTCCTAGTGTGGACATAGTGGAAAGACCTATGGGTCGATAAAGAGAGCTGAATTCAACCAAAAGGGAAAATTAATGGCTGATATAGTAGGGAAGGTATTGTTGTGTAAACCTGGTTCTCATGACAGGATTTTGAAAGAGATGTTTGAGATCATGTGCATAATTATACTCGTCAAGAAGACTGATTGGAGAGATCTTCTGTTTCAAAGAATAATGGGCAGTCTGAAGAACCCATCCTTTGGAAGGATTCTGTCACCTTTCCTTCTAAATTCTTTGGAGATGTTCTGAAAAAGAAAATGGGAGGGTCACTGCACTATTCAAAGAAGTTGGATTCCAAGTTGTTGGAGAGATGGAACATGGTGATCTCCAAATCCGGTAAAGATAGTCAAGTAGTTCTGAAAGGGAAGAAGAAGAAAGATGTGCAGACTGCTGATCCTGAAAATGAGAGCAGGTCATCGAGCAGTTCTGAGGAAGAAGTTGTTCCATCCATCTCAAACCCTGCTCTGACAGAGGGGGAGAGATCTCAAGCTCCAGTAATTCCTGAGTCAAGATTTGAACATGCTACCATAGAGGTTTTTGAGGAAAGGAGAGAACCTTCGGGTGACCCTCCAGCTATCTACAAAAGAAAAAAAGACTAGGAAAGAGAAGTACTTGTTGAGGGGGAATCCTTAACAAAAATCTATGGTCAGGTGGCTAATCCAGTTGAGGGGGAGTCCTTACTTAGGATCTCAATCCAATACACTAAGGCTGTTGAGGGGGAGACCTATCTGTGGTGCTCTACCCTAGTTGATCTTGATGTAGATACTACTGTTAAAGAGGTTGAATCCTCTGCTGAGGGAGGAGCTCAGGAGGAGGTTGTGGAAGAATCTAAGAAGATTATAGACCTTGAGCCTGAGAAGAGTGTAGGTCATAAGGCAGAGAAGGTTGAAGGTGCAGGACCAATGATTGGGCTTGACCTGGTAATTTTCAAAGGAAAGTCAGTCATGACAGAAGGAAAGAAAATGCAGACAGACTCTCCCAACTTTCAATTCATTGACAGTGATTCTGAAGATGCCCCTGAAGATGCTCATGCTGAAACTTCTAGTGCATAGTCAAGATCCATATTTCAAAGGATGACATCACTGTTGAATGCACAAAGGAAAAGATGGAAGTTTTCATTCTGAAAACAGTTGATAATTTGAGGAAGGAAATGAAGGCTGAGTTGTAGGTTGTCAAGTCATTCAAAATTAGCTAACCATGGCAGGGGGTATTCAGCAAGCCTTTCAAGAAGTCACAAACTTCATGGGTGAAGATATACATCATATTGTTCACTGAGTGGACTCCAATGCTCAGACTCTAGATGATCATTTGCTCCAACTGAGAAACAACATAGATGAGGCTGAACAAAATCTTCATGAAAGGATCAACTTGGTGAAAGTTGCCTTAGATGACCTAATTGTTCAAGAATTCATAAATGGGGAGAAGGCTATAATAAATGTTGGCTCCCATCAGGTCATGGGGGCAGTCAATCAAGTAAATCAAGACATGCAAAAGCCACCCTTTGTATTTAATATACAAGCACCTTCAGAAAGTACTGACTGAGAAGATAATGCAGTTGTAGTTTGAGAGCCATCAACTTCAAGGAAGAGAAAGAGATCTCAGAACAGTCAGTACAAGCAAAGGAGGCTAAGGGAATTTAAGCAAGATCCTCAATCAGCCAGATTGAGTCCTAATTCTAGAACCCTAATTTCAGAAGCCTGAATTGAATTTGGATATCCTCAGGATGATTCAGAAAGGATTGGCTACTCTGCTGATTGGAATCTTCATTTGCAATAAGAAGAGAAGAGGAAGAAACACAAGCTAGCTTTTCCCCTTGGTCCTTCTCCTTCTCCTAAAAGGACCCCTAAGCCAATTAGATTCTATGAAAGACAGAGGAGGAAAGGAAGAGGAAGTAGCAGCAGGAACTGAAGGAATCAATTCTCTAAGATTGTTTATCTGCAAAAATGAATTGGGCAAATGACTATGGCTATTTTGTATAAAACATTATCTCTTATTTATACATTGTTGGTAGTTGAATCCTTCTATATTGCTTGAGTGTCCTTAATTTTGATTCTACTTATAATATGGCATTTATCATTGAGGTGAGTTATGAATTCTTTAATTAGGGGGAGATTGTTGGGAACAGTGTCCTGCAATATTCCTGATTTGAAAAAGTGTTCAGGTCAAAGATAAAAGCACTATGTATTTGATGATATGTCTCACTTATGACTGCGGAATATAGACAGTATGTTCGGTACTTATCTAATCTCTCTAAGTACAAAATTGTTGAGAAAGGTTGAACATATCATTGAAATAGTAAATATATACATATATTGTTAGAACCTTAGCTTTTGATTTGAGTTAGGATCCATCCTCTTTGTCAATAAGTCATCTAATAACTTAGATCAATTAAGAAATCTAAGTAAACATAAATTAAATATGATGCGATCGAATCGGAGAATATACTTAAGCATATAATATAAAGTTCTCTGCGTTCGACGAATGACTAACGGCGCTCGACAAATAGTCAGACAACGCTCGACAAATTCCAGCCAAACGGCGCTCGACAAATAGCCAGACAGCGCTCGACAAATTCCAGCTAAACGGCGCTCGACAAATACTCATCAGAATAGCGTACGACAAATGGCGAAATGTGCTCGACGAATTCAGTCAGAGAAATCTCAGCGGGCAGACATTCCCTGAACGGCACTCGACAAATTCAACTCAGACATCTCAGCGGTCTACGAATTCTAAGATAGAGACAATCGCTCAGCACATCAGACGGCGAGCCCAGCCTCACAAATGTAGAGCTGGGATCGACGAATTCCTTTCTGAATTGTTTTAATATTCTTTTCACTGTCTTTTAGCCGTTGCAGAACAATCAATACAATTACCCGTTGCAAACTAGCTTTAATAAAAAGAAACGGCAGGTTATCCTCTCGAGGAGTCAAAGCATTGATGGAGACCTCAGCTCTTTCCTTCTTCCCAAGAGAAGAATTCAAATTAAGAGAAAAGGTTCTCAGATTATAAAAGGACAGACACAGAGAAAGCAAGAAAGAGAACACACGACAGAAATAAAGAGAAATTCATTTGTTCTTCATTGCTAACATCTTCCTGCATATTACAAACATCCTGAGACACAAATCACAACTACTTGCTCAGGATCATCACTGCAAAAGAAGGAAGAAGTGGTTAAAAGAAGAAGCTCTATCCACAAGCTGTCATCAACTCTAATCAGACAGGGGGAGCCTTCCTCAACACCATATTCAGATCCATTCAACTTCAAATCAGGATCTTCAAGAGTCTTCTTATACAGAGAAGAACAATATACTTTCTGCTTTTCATCTTTACTTCCTTCCCCATCCTGTACAGGGTTATAACTCCCTTCAAAAGTTAATCCCGGTGACAGGGCACCTTAGCAAAAACCTGCAGTTTGGTTAGAGCACCTTATCAACAGCTCACATGTTGTGAGGGCACCTTATCAACAACCTCCTAGTGGATTCCTACCAGTGGGTAGAAGAGTAGGTGTACCCAGTTGAGAGGAACTACTATATATTTCGTGTCATCTGTGGATTGCTTGTTTTTATCTTTTTGTTTCACCTTGTGTACTGTATTTATATAGACGCACTTTAACTGTCAGATCTTATTACTCATACAGAAATCAGAAATCATCAAACTAACCTATACATAAACAAATTTATTACTTACTCTGAAAATAAACTTAAATAAGACCTTTTAATAAGATAAATAAGAACTAAAACCTCCACTTTCATATATATACATATATATATATCGTTGAGATTGCTCATAGAAGACAGCAGAAGAAATCAAACAAGAATCGACGTGACAAAAAGAATAACACAATAATATCATTGTGTCAACAAAGTACACACAACGATATCATTGTGAGAACAGGAAGAAACAACTAAGTCAAGGTATTGTCATGACAACAAGTATAACACGACGATGTCATTATAACAAAAATTATCATATGGTGGTATTATTGAGAAGGCTCAAGAAGGGTCTAGGCTTATCGCTGAGAAAGTAACAGTATCCAAGTGAAATTATCACGCGGGGGTATTGTTGAGAGCTCAAACACTTCCTAGGTCTCCAAGTGAAATAATATGAAGATGGCATATTCATCTCACAAACTAAATTCACTAGAGAGCTAGTTAAGAAATTTGGATTGGAGAATGCTTCTTCCATGAAGACTCTCATGGGATCTAATGTGTCTATGCACAAGGATGAAAAAGGAATACCCTTTGATGAAACCAAGTACAGATGCATGATTGGATATTTGCTTTACCTAACTATTATTAGGCCTGACATAATGTTTGCCACATGTGCTTGTGCTAGAAACCAGGTGAACCCCAAAGAATCTCATCACTCATCTATCAAGAGGATCTTAAGAAACCTGAAGGGTACACCCAATCTTGGTCTTTGGTACCATAGGAATAATGATTATGCACTAACTGGTTATTCAGATGCAAATTATGTAGGATGCAAGGAAGATAAATAGAGCACTTCAGGGGTTTGCCAATTTGTTGGAGGAAGACTTATTTCATGGAGCATCAAGAAGCAAACTAGTGTGGCAATCTCCACAGCAAAATCAAAATACGTATCTGTTGGGAGTTGCTGCGCTCAGTTACTATGGATCTAGCATCAACTCCAAGACTACAATCTGAAGATGACCAAAACACCTTTATTTTGTGATTCCTCAAGTGCTATCTCAATTGCTAAGAACTCTGTCACACATAATAGGACTAAGCACATTGAGATCATGTATCACTTCATTAGGGAGCATGTGGAGAATGAGGATATCATACTTGAGTTTGTCCTCAAAGACAAACAAGTAGTTGATATATTCACAAAGGCCCTAGATGAAACTAAGTTTAATTTCTTCAAGTTCCAATTGAGGATGTTGAACTTAGAATAAATTCTAACTCAACTTCAATTTATTATCATCCATTAGTAGTCATTGATAACATGTATGCTGAGATCTACAGGTACCCCTCAAGAAATAATGAAGTTTCACTAAAGTCAGATAAATATCTGTTGATTGTCTCAACGACACAGATGTCTTCTCAATGATGCAAAGTTAGTTGTATCAACGATATCATAAGATGTCTCGACGACATTACATGAATCTCAATGACACAAAGGCTAATTTGGAAAAACTGAGAAAGATCTATGGAGTCGGTGGAAGGATGCTTGTCGGCGAGATATTTTGATGACACAATGCGTGTTGTCGTATTGCATCCCAGCTACTTAAAAACTTATTCGATCTTTTAATCAGAGCCGTCCGATGATTAATTTTTCATATCAACATTACAAAAAGGTATGCGCCCATTCATCTACCTCTACTATAAATAGGATGAATGTTTAAGACAAAATTATGCTATCATTTGTCCTAAGTCATCTCTGCGACAAACCCCCGTTCCGTTCCCGACATTCAATCGTTCCTGCCAATCTGCGTTAATGGCTCCAAAGAAAGATAAGGAAAAGAAAGAGTCTTCAATAATATCTAGTTGTGAGCTTCTGCGAGGAGGCTTCAACTCCTGATTAGAGGAAATACGATCATTAGTACGGTTGCTGGAGGCAGCCGGCTGGTGTATCTGATGTGTGAGCCATGTGTACTGATGGACAGATGAATGCTGGAATGCTTTGAGGGAGCAAGAGTTAACCACTTTGAAACCTCTCTGAAATCAGAGGTGGTTGGGAGGAAGGTCAAAGTGTCAGCCAAAAGCCTAGGAAAATCTTTGAGACTGCCCCGACTGGAGGCAGAGGAAGAAGAGGAAGGGTTGTCTATTGAATACCTCTCTGAAGGATATTCCTGGTGTGGACGTAGTGAAAAAACCTATGGGTCGATAAAGAGAGCTGAATTCAACCAAAAGGGAAAATTACTGGCTGATATACTAGGGAAGGTATTGTTGTGTAAACCTGGTTCTCATGACAGGATTTTGAAAGAGATGTTTGAGATCATGTGCATAATTATACTCGTCAAGAAGACTGATTGGAGAGATCTTCTGTTTCAAAGAATAATGGGCAGTCTGAAGAACCCATCCTTTGGAAGGATTCTGTCACTTTTCCTTCTAAATTCTTTGGAGATGTTCTAAAAAAGAAAATGGGAGGGTCACTGCACTATTCAAAGAAGTTGGATTCCAAGTTGTTGGAGAGATGGGACAGGGTGATCTCCAAATCCGGTAAAGATTGTCAAGTAGTTCTAAAAGGGAAGAAGAAGAAAGATGTGCAGACTGCTGATCCTGAAAATGAGACCAAGTCATCGAGCAGTTCTGAGGAAGAAGTTGTTCCATCCATCTCAAACCCTGCTCTGACAGAGGGGGAGAGATCTCAAGCTCCAGTAATTCCTGAGTCAAGATTTGAACCTGCTACCATAGAGGTTTTTGAGGAAAGGAGAGAACCTTCGGGTGACCCTCCAGCTATCTACAAAAGAAAAAAAAAGACTCGGAAAGAGAAGTACTTGTTGAGGGGGAATCCTTAACAAAAATCTATGGTCAGGTGGCTGATCCAGTTGAGGGGGAGTCCTTACTTAGGATCTCAACCCAATACACTAAGGCTGTTGAGGGGGAAACCTATCTGGGGTGCTCTACCCTAGTTGATCTTGATGAAGATACTACTGCTAGAGAGGTTGAATCCTCTGCTGAGGGAGGAGCTCAGGAGGAGGTTGTGGAAGAATCAAAGAAGATTACAGACCTTGAGCCTGAGAAGAGTGCAGGTCATAAGGCAGAGAAGGTTGAAGGTGCAGGACCAATGATTGGGCTTGACCTGGTAATTTTCAAAGGAAAGTCAGTCATAACAGAAGGAAAGAAAATGCAAACAGACTCTCCCAACTTTCAATTCATTCACAGTGATTCTGAAGATGCCCCTGAAGATGCTCATGCTGAAACTTCTAGTGCACAGTCAAGATACATATTTCAAAATGATGACATCACTGTTGAATGCACAAAGGAAAAGATGGAAGTTTTCATTCTGAAAACAATTGATAATTTGAGGAAGGAAATGAAGGCTGAGTTGTAGGTTGTCAAGTCATTCAAAATCAGCTAACCATGGCAGGGGATATTCAGCAAAGCTTTCAAGAAGTCACAAACTTCATGGGTGAAGATATACATCATAGTGTTCACTGAGTGGACTCCAATGCTCAGACTCTAGATGATCATTTGCTCCAACTGAGAAACAACACAGATGAGGCTGAACAAAATCTTCATGAAAGGACCAACTTGGTGAAAGTTGCCTTAGATGACCTAATAGTTCAAGAGTTCATAAAGGGGGAGAAGGCTATAATAAATGTTGGCTCCCATCAGGTCATGTGGGCAGTCCATCAAGTAAATCAAGCCATGCAAAATCCATCCTTTGTATTTAATATACGAGCACCTTCAGAAAGTACTGACTGAGAAGATAATGCAGTTGTAGTTCAAGAGCCATCAACTTCAAGGAAGAGAAAGAGATCTCAGAACAGTCAGTACAAGCAAAGGAGGCTAAGGGAAATTAAGCAAGATCCTCAATCAGCCAGATTGAGTCCTAATTCTAGAACCCTAATTTCAGAAGCCTGAATTGAATTTGGATATCCTCAGGATGGTTCAGAAAGGATTTACTACTCTGCTGATTGGAATCTTCATTTGCAATAAGAAGAGAAGAGGAGGAAACACAAGCTAGCTTTTCCCCATGGTCCTTCTCCTAAAAGGACCTCTAAGCCAATTAGCTTCTATGAAAGACAGAGGAGGAAAGGAAGAGGAAGTATCCGCAGGAACTGAAGGAATCAATTCTCTAAGATTGTTTGTCTGCAAAAATGAATTGGGCAAATGACTATGGATATTTTGTATAAGACATTATCTCTTATTTATACATTGTTGGTAGTTGAGTCCTTCTATATTGCTTGAGTGTCCTTAATTTTGATTCTACTTATAATCTGGCATTTATCATTGAGGTGAGTTATGAATTCTTCAATTAGGGGGAGATTGTTGGGAACAGTGTCCTGTAATATTCCTGATTTGAAAAAGTGTTCAGGTCAAAGATAAAAGCACTATGTATTTAATGATATGTCTTACTTATGACTGCGGAATATAAACAGTATGTTCGGTACTTATCTAATCTCTCTAAGTACAAAATTGTTGAGAAAGGTTGAACATATCGTTGAAATAGTATATATATACATATATATACATAAATATATATATATATATATGATATTGATTTTTCGGTTTTGAAATTTAGTGAAGATTTGAGATTTTCTCCAAAACTATATCCGATAAAGGCAAGTGTACCTTATCGTCTATAGTATAAGATATTTAGGAATATCAAGATCGTATTCCATGGGGCACGTTGATTACTTCTACTTCGAAGAAAATCGCCATTATCTTATCGACGAAAATTTGATTGGTTTGTTTTTGCTTAACTAAAATTAAAACTAATTGCAAGCTAAATGAAAGGATTAAACGTTGCATGAAAAGAAAGAGAAATTGACATTGCAAAAAAAAGATATAACTAAGGAGAGAAAGATTGACATTGCATGAAAAGGAAGAAATTACTTAAGGAGAAAGAGAACATGAAAACTAATTTTATTGAAAATCAAAGAACTATTACAAGCCTTAATTTAAGAGTGCAAGGCTAAGGAAAATAAAGATTACAAACTTGAGAAACCTAGTGCATGAAAATTACATTAAAACATTGCATGAATTTGAAAGGGAAGAGAACATGAAAGCCTTAAGAAACATGAACATCAACTTGAAAAACTCACTCTCAGCTCTAACAACACCTCCCCCTCTCCAAATTTCTGAACCCTGGACTCAAGGAGAGCCTCTGAATTTATAGGAAAAAAATTTCAGATTACACGCCCTCGGTCACTGGCGTGACCTAGGGCGTGACTGCACTATTCACATCTGATCCGACAGCGGCGTGAGCTTTCTGGACAGCGCGGCAAAAAGTGACATGTCACGGGCGTGACATGTCGGGTCACGGCCGTGACTTTGGACGGCTGCATTAAATGCGGCGTGGGCTGGAATTCGGCGCGGCGGCGAAGCAGAGATCACGCGGGCAAGTCACGGCCGTGACATGTGGGTCATGGGCGTGACTCAAGTTTACTTCTCGACTGCAGCTCCACGTCTCGACGGCGGCTCTACGTGGAAGATTCTAAGATTACATGCCCCCGGTCATGGGCGTGACTTTGGGTCACGGGCGTGACCTGGGGCGTGACTTGGTGTGGACTGGTTCAAACAGCGTGGCATCGATTCTGGACTGATCTTCAGGTTACACGCCCTTGGTCACGGGCGTGACCGAGGGCGTGACATGCCATTTTTCCCGATTTGTCCCAAAATTCTGCAAATATTGAAATTAAGCTAAGTTAGAATCAAAATTACAAAAAGAACTACTTATAACCTAAAATTGACATAAAACGGAAAATTCACATTAAATATTTACAAAATTTTCTATTAAAAAGTTATAAAAATACTACTTATCAAATACCCCCAAACTTGAGGTTTTGCTATTCCAGAGCAAAAGTGTGAGACATAATTTATAAGACATCCTTAAAAAAATTTTAATTTAAAACTAAAATTTCATTTAACCAAAAGTTAAGTCAAGAGTAAATTCAAGGGGGAGTTAAGTCCTAAATTATGATGATGATTTGAAAAGAGAGAAAAATGTTTAGGCAAGAACTTCTCAAGAAAATTAAGTAGTTTGACAAAATTATAGAAATTATAAAACTAAATTAAATTAAAATTATAAGAACTCTATCTTAAAAGAATCTTAAGGAAAAGTAAATTACTAAATATTGCTCTCTCCATAATTTTCAACTAAAACTAGAACAATGATAATTGGCTAAGGGGGATTTCATAAATTTTGGCATAAGAAGAGAAATTTTTGAATGGAGGAAATGGAATTTATCATGAAATTTCCTTTTTTTCTTTCTTTTTTTTTCTCTTCTAATAAAAACCCAAAATGTATGTGGTTTAGGAGTAATGAATTTTATCCTCTTAATCCATGCCATATAATCTTTTCAAATATTTTGGGTGCATATGTTTTAGGGAATAATGAATTTTATCCTCTTATTCACATGACATATGATCTTTTAAAGTTCATTTTTTTATGCCACAAAGGGGGTAAGGAAGGGAAATAAATCTAGCTAGCTTTAAATTATATTGAGAGCAAATTCTAGTAACATTAAATTTCCTAAGATCTAAAAAGTTAGAAGAAAATATAATTGAAATCTAAAGAGGTTTAGGAAATTCACTACAAAATGAAGCCATTTAAAAATAAAAAGAGAAGTCATGCTAACAAAATTCTCTAATCAATTTAAAATCATAAGATGATTCTTAAATCAAGATTACCTCAAATTTAAAATTAACAAACTCTGATAAGCAAAATTTTAGCCAATTAAAAACTTAAACATGCTTATAAACATTCTCAACTAGATTTCTAAGAAATCACAAAAACAACAAGAAGGAGGGATATAAAAATTTTTGGAATTTTTGATATTATCTTTTTTTGAATTTTTTATATTATCTTTTTTTTTTGAATTTTTCTCATTAAAAACTATTTACAAAGAAAGGAAACTAGCTTTAAAACTTAACAATTTTTGTTAAGTCTTGGACTTCCCAAGGGCTACCCGGTGAAGGGTTCGCAAGGTACTGGGAGGTGTGATGGGATGAAATCCCAAACGTCCCTTTCCAAGATTTAAAATTTCGATTTTCTAAATTTTTTGAGTTTTTGGATTTTACAAGTGCTTAAATAAAGGAAAACATAGAAACAAAATTAAAATTTTCTTTTTGTTTCTTTTTTTCTTTTCATTTTTTTTTTGAAAATTTTCTTTTTTAAACTATTTACAAAGGGCTATTTACACCCCCATACTTAAAATTAAACATTGTCCCCAATGTTTAAAAATAAGTATGAAGTAAGAAAAGGTAAAAAGAAATGCAAAAACGAAAGAAGAGAAGGAAAAAGGGCTTCCCTGATTTTTTTGAAGTTTTTGAAGCTTTTATGGGGAAGCCGCGATTACCTGCAAAAGTTGTTAAAGAAGAAAAGAAAAGACAAGAGAAAATTACAAAAGATAACTTTGGGGTGCCTCCCAAAAGCGCTTTGTTTAAGGTCGCATAGCTTGACCCACTTGCCGATCATATTATAAGTTGAAATACAATCGAATCACTCTTTTCATTAGTTAACTCTCCCGGAAGATATAATTTAAGGCGGTGGACGTTTACTTTGAAGGTACCTTTTTCTGGGTGGGAAATTAAAATTGTCCCATAGGACCAAACCTCTTTAACAATAAAGGGTCCGGACCATCGGGATTTTAGTTTTCCCAGAAAAAGGCGAAGGCGGGAATTATAAAGGAGGACGAGATCGCCCGACGAAAAAGTTTTTGGAAATTTTATATGCTTATCGTGATAAAACTTCGTTCGCTCCTTATATAATTTATTGCTCTCATACGCATTCGCTCGCCACTCATCTAATTCGTTCATTTGGAATTTTCTTTGTTCTCCCGCTAGAGTGGAATCGAGGTTTAAAAATTTAAGCGCCCAAAATGCGCGATGTTCTAATTCGACCGGAAGGTGGCAAGCCTTGCCATAAACCATTCGATACGGTGTACAACCGATAGCGGTCTTGTACATCGTTCGATAGGCTCATAGCGTGTCATCGAGCTTTATTGCCCAATCCTTCCGATTGATAGAAACTATTTTTTCTAAAATCCGTTTTAATTCTCGATTAACAACTTCGACTTGGCCGCTCGTTTGTGGGTGATATGCGGTGGATAATTTGTGAGTGACACCATATTTCGCTAAAAATGTTGTAAATTGAGTATTGCAAAAATGGGTGCCCCGATCACTCACAATAGCGCGCGGCGTGCCAAATCGAGAAAACAATTTTTTTAAGAAATTAACGACGACTCGCGCATCATTGGTGGGGAGATCTTGCGCTTCCGCCCACCTTAATACGTAGTCGACCGCCACTAGAATATATTTATTTGAAAAAGATGGAGGGAGAGGACCAACAAAATCGATACCCCAAAGGTCGAAAATTTCGCATTCTAAGAAAATGTTTTGGGGCATCTCATCCCGGCGAGAGATGTTCCCCGACCGCTGGCAGCTGTCGCAGGTACTCACAAGGGTGTGAGCATCTTTGAAGAGTGTGGGCCAATAAAAGCCCGCCTCCTCCGCCTTCCTCGCGGTTCGGTTCGAATGATAATGACCACCGGTGGGTCCCTCATGACAATGACGTAAAATTTTAAGGCCTTCCTCACTTGAAACACATCTTCTCACAACCTGGTCTACGCATACACGGAATAAAAAGGGGTCCTCCCAAAAGTAATTCTTTAAATCAGAAAAGAATTTCTTCTTTTGCTGACTCGAGAATTCTTTTGGCAGGACCCGGGCTACTAAATAGTTAGCCAGATCTGCAAACCAGGGGGTAGACGATGAATTAATATTTTCGAGACCAAGGAGGCGCTCTTCGGGAAATTTATCATTAATGTCAGATTCTATTAATACGTCCGAGGCGGGGTTTTCTAAACGGGAGAGATGATCGACCGCCAAGTTTTCGGCTCCCCTTTTGTCCCGGATCTCTAAGTCAAACTCCTGCAAGAGGAGGATCCATCGCAAAAGACGAGGCTTGGCGTCCGGTTTGCTTTAAAGATATCTAAGTGCGGAGTGATCCGTGAAGACGATGACATTCGAGAGGGTGATATACGACCTAAACTTATCGAAGGCGAAAACGATTGCTAGAAGTTCCTTCTCGGTCGTGGTGTAATTTGCTTGTGCCGACGTGAGTGTTTTGCTCGCATAATAGATCGGGTGAAAATATTTACTCACCCGTTGGCCTAAAACGGCACCAACCGTAATATCCCTCGCGTCGTACATGATTTCAAAAGGGAGCGACCAATCTGGGGCGACTAGAATCGGGGAGTTTATAAGTTTCTCTTTGATAAGTTGAAAAGCTAAATGACATTCATCGCTAAAAAGAAAAGATGAATCTTTCTCGAGAAGATGGGTTAACGGCTTTGTAATTTTTGAAAAATTTTGTATAAAGCGCCGATAGAACCCCGCGTGGCCTAGGAAACTCCTAATAGATTTTACGTTTGTGGGAGGGGGGAGTTTTTCAATTACTTCAATCTTGGCCCTATCGACCTCGATCCCCTTGCCCTAAATTTTATGGCCAAGGACTAGTCCTTCCTTGACCATAAAATGACATTTTTCCCAATTAAGCGCTAAATTCGTTTCCTCACATCGCTGCAACACGCGCTCGAGATTTTTTAAACAGTTTTCAAATGAACTCCCGTACACGGAAAAATCGTCCATAAATACTTCCATCACCTCCTCCACTAACTCGTCAAAAATTGCCAGCATACATCTTTGGAATGTAGCTGGCGCGTTACAAAGACCGAATGGCATCCTTCGATAAGCGAAGGTGCCAAAGGGACAAGTGAAAGTGGTTTTCTCTTGGTCATCGGGCGAAATCGGAATTTGGAAGTATCCCGACAAACCATCTAGAAAACAGTAGTAGGAGTGACCCGAAAGGCGTTCTAAAATTTGGCGATAAATGGTAGAGGGAAGTGATCCTTACGGGTGGCATCATTTAATTTCCGATAGTCGATGCACATTCGCCAACCCGTAGCAGTACGGGTTGGGATCAATTCATTATTTTTGTTCGCAACTACCGTGACACCACCTTTCTTTGGCACGACTTGTACTGGGCTAACCCAAGTACTGTCCGATATCGGGTAGATGATTCCCGCGTCCAGAAGTTTTATAACTTCGGTCTTAACGACTTCTTTCATGTTAGGGTTTAGCCGTCGTTGAGGCTGGACTGAATTTCGGGAATTATCTTCGAGAAATATTTTATGAGTGCAGAAAGATGGTTTTATACCCTTAATGTCCGATAATTGCCACGCAACTGCGTGGCGGTGCTTTCTTAAGACTATAGCCAACTCAGAAATTTCTGAGTTGCTAAGATCGGATGAAATGATGACGGGTAGCTTAGACCCTTTTTCCAAAAACAAGTATTTAAGGTGAGGGGGGAGTTGTTTCAACTCCAATACGGGTGGTTCTTCATAAGAAGTCTTGATTTTTAATTTTTCTAAAAATAATGGTTCGGGTGGTGTGGGGTGAGAAACTTCTTCTTCATCACAAAAGAGCTCTACGGGCTCGGAATCACTACTCGCCGATGAAACTAACTCGAGGGATGAATCGAACTCACAACACTCTTCTAAGTAAAAACATGAATCGTCATTTTCTAGCGTGTTCCGCATCGAGGAATTTATGCCGAAAGTAACTTCATCGTCTCCAACCCGTAGGAGGAGCTTTCCGTTACTTACGTCGATAATAGCGCGGGAGGTGGCAAGGAAGGGGCGGCCGAGTATGAGGGGTACTTCGGCATCCTCTTCGATGTCAAGAATGACAAAATCCACCGGGAAGATGAATTTCTCAACCTTGACGAGCACGTCCTCCACTATTCCTATCGGATATTTTAAAGAACGCTCCGCTAATTGGATACTCATTCGAGTGGGCCTTGAATTTCCTAGACCTAGCTTTTTGAACAAAGAAAATGGCATAAGGTTGATGCTTGCTCCAAGATCCGCTAAGGCGTGTTTTACTAAGGAATTGCCAAATAGACATAGGATGGAAAACCATCCCGGGTCATTTGCTTTTTTCGGCAATTTGTTGAGTACAACCGCGGAGCATTCTGCGTTTAAAGAAATATGCGAAATATCTTCTAATTTTTTCTTATTGGAGAGCAACTCCTACAGATATTTTGCATATTTAGGCATTTGTGAGATAGCCTCGCAGAAAGGTACATTAATATGGATTTGTTTTAAAATATCTAAAAACTTTTTATAATTTTTTTCGTCGCTTTCATTTTTAAATTTCGATGGATACGGAATATTAGAAGTAGGAGCGCGCGGATTTAAAATAGAAGTGTGCGGAGATATCGTAGCGGGCAAATTCGAAGATGAATTAAAGGTAGGAGGAGGAGAGAAAATTACCTTGGGTTCGTCCTGTTTTTGAACTACCTCCTTCCCGCTTCGGAGTGTAATCGTGTGCGCGCTCTCCTTTGGATTTTGCTCGGTGTTCCCCGGTAGTGATCCTTGTTGACGCTCAGAAATCATCTTGGCGAGCTGGCCCACTTGATTTTCCAAATTTTTGATCGATCCGGTAAGGTTCCGGATGTTCGTTTCATTTGTAGCAACATATTTTGCAAAAACCTCTTCAAGCGGAGAGAGTTTTTGCTGTTGCGGTGGAAAACTGGGTGGATTATAATTTTGAGAAATCAAATTTGGAGGCAGAGTTAAGTTAAGAAGTTGATTAGGAGGAGGTTGATTTAAATTCAAAGGACGCTGAGCATTTCCTTGGTTGCTCCATGAGAAATTCGGATGATTCCTATACCCCGCATTGTATGTGTTGTTATACGGAGCGGTGTTGGTGTTATAGGAAGGCCGAGGCAGATTTCCCATGTAGTCATCATGTTCTTCAATTAAAATGTTATTAGCCCAAGGAGGAGTGGCGGAGGAAGCAGACATCTCCGCCACTTGCTTTGTTAAGCGCTCAACTTGTAAAGCTAAATTTGCGTTTGCGTCTATTTCAAAAATTCTGGACGGCTTATTAGGCCGCGCTCGGGGCATGTTCCATTGATACGCATTTGTGGTCATCTCTTCGAAAAGCTCTTGAGCGGCGATCGGGGTTTTGTTATTTAATGTCCCCTCGGCGGCCGCATCAATCATTTGCCTCGTTTGGAGATTTAATCCATTATAAAATATTTGCACTTGTTGCCAAGTGGCAAGTGCGTGGTGAGGGCATCAACGCAAAAGCTCCTTGAAGCGCTCCCATGTGTCATAGAGAGTCTCCGAGTCGATTTGCATGAATGACGCAATATCCGTGCGCAATTTAGCGATCTTTGAAGGTGGGAAATATTTATTAAGAAATTTTTCCGCCATTTCGGCCCATGTAGTGATGGATCCCCTAGGTAGGGAGCCCAGCCACTGCTTGGCCTTAGAACGCAAAGAAAAAGGAAAAAGACGTAGTCAAATGGCGTCATCGGTGACGCCATTGATCTTAAAAGTGTCGCAAATTTCAAGAAAGTAAGAGATATGTGAATTTGGATCCTCGTCCGGTTGACCATCAAAGGTCACCGATTGTTGCACCATTTGTATGATGCTAGACTTGATCTCAAAATTATTGTTCGCCACCGTGGGGCGAACAATACTCGATTGTGTGCCTTCCAAATTCGGCCGCGCATAATAGGACATGGTCCGTTGCGCGTCCTCATTAGGATTTGGCTCGTTAAGATTAGGAGGTTTAAGATTATGATCCATATTTGCTGCGTTAGTGTCCCGGATCGACTCTTCGGATTCTACTTGATTTCCCTGATCACGAGAACGGCGGTGCCTCAAGAGGGTTCGCTCGATCTCCGTATCAAAAGGAAGAATCGAAGTGCTACCTCGGGTCATACACTAAAAAGAGAAGAAGAGAAGAGGAAAAACTAAAATAAAATTTTTTTTTCTTTTTGAAATTTAGAAAAAGGAAAATAAAATAAAAAGAAACATGATAAAATTAATAGCTATCCTCTTTTCAAAATATCTACGCAAAATCCCCGGCAACGGCGCCAAAAACTTGATATTGATTTTTCGGATTTGAAATTTAGTGAAGATTTGAGATTTTCTCCAAAACTATATCCGATAAAGGCAAGTGTACCTTATCGTCTATAGTATAGGATATTTAGGAATATCAAGGTCGTATTCCACGGGGCACGTTGATTACTTTACTTCGAGGAAAATTGCCATTATCTTATCGACGAAAATTTGATTGGTTTGTTTTTGCTTAACTAAAATTAAAACTAATTGCAAGCTAAATGAAAGGATTAAACGTTGCATGAAAAGAAAGAGAAATTGACATTGCAAAAAAAAGATATAACTAAGGAGAGAAATATTGACATTGCATGAAAAGGAAGAAATTACTTAAGGAGAAAGAGAACATGAAAGAGAAAACTAATTTTATTGAAAATCAAAGAACTATTACCAGCCTTAATTTAAGAGTGCAAGGCTAAGGAAAATAAAGATTACAAACTTGAGAAAACTAGTGCATGAAAATTACATTAAAACATTGCATGAATTTGAAAGGGAAGAGAACATGAAAGCCTTAAGAAACATGAACATCAACTTGAAAAACTCACTCTCAGCTCTAACAGCACCTCCCCCTCTCCAAATTTCTGAACCCTGTACTCAAGGAGAGCCTCTGAATTTAAAGGAAAAAAATTTCAGATTACACGCCCTCGTTCACGGGCGTGACCTAGGGCGTGACTGCACTATTCACATCGGATCCGACAGCGGCGTGGGCTTTCTGGACGGCGCGGCGAAAAGTGACATGTCACGGGCGTGACGTGTCGGGTCACGGCTGTGACTTTGGACGGCTGCATTAAATGCGGTGTGGGCTGGAATTCGGCGTGGCGGCGAAGCAGAGATTGTTGGATCGTGTGACGCCCTTAGAGGGGGGTGAATAAGGGTGTGTTTAAAAATATAAATTTTTACTTAATAATTTTTAAACAGATTTTTCTTTTCTAAAAAGTTACTTATAAATAATTTTAAACCAATGCAATTTTTGTATTAAACCAAACACAAATTTCTAAGATAAGGATTTAAGCAAACAAATTTGCAATTAGTGAAAAGAGCATAAATATATTTATCATGAAGTTTGCATACAATAAAAAATGATCTTAACAATGCTTAAGATCAAGGCACAATTATGATAATAAAAAAAAATTTTGGTTTACCAATCCTTCTCCCAAGGATCGGAAGGCTATCACTTGTCTCTCCCAAGACCAAGCTCAAGCCTATCCACTAGATCTTCCCAAGATCTAGATGTAGCACACAAGGCCACGATTTCACACCAAGCCACGCAAGGACTTGAACGCTCCACACAAGGAAGCGATTTTCCCCTAAGCCACGCAAGGACTTAGACGCCACACGCAAGACGACGATTTCTCTACCAATACAAAATGAAATGTGTGTAAATGAAAATACAATATGAAAAGAACAACTCCCTAGAATTTCAGATCTCTGAAAGGATGGTTGAAGCCTCGAGATGATCGTTGATGTAGAAGCGCGCCCGATCTCGTCTTCAATCTTCAATCCTTCTTTGCACAAATGGGAGTTGAAGAGGTTCTGGAGGTCTCTGGTTCGTATGCACTCAGGAAGGAACTTGGAATTCTCAATGCACAGAATGCACGAACACAAGGAGTCAATTTATAGAAAATCGCTGTCGCCTGGGCGACATCGACTGTCGGAATTTTCCGACAGCGCTAAACTGCCGCTGGAGTGCC
This sequence comes from Dactylorhiza incarnata, assembly GCA_033032865.1. Taxonomy (NCBI): domain Eukaryota; kingdom Viridiplantae; phylum Streptophyta; class Magnoliopsida; order Asparagales; family Orchidaceae; genus Dactylorhiza; species Dactylorhiza incarnata. The sequence continues at coordinate 871,694 of JAWHQI010000012.1, read as the reverse complement.
GTCGTGCGGGCAGTTGCTGTAACCGCCGAGCTGTCGCCTGGGCGACATCGATGTCGGAATTCCGACAGCGCAAAACTGCCGGTCGTGGTGGTGTCGTGGGCAGTTGTTGAAACCTCCGAGCTGTCGCCTGGGCGACATCGCTGTCGGATTTTCTACAGCTCAAAACTGCCTTTCGTCGTGCTGCCGTGGAGGGAAGTAGTTGTAACTTCTCTGCTGTCGCCTGGGCGACATCAGCTGTCGGAATTTTCCGACAGTGAAATTTTCCTACATTCAAATTTAGTTCCAGCAGAAATGTGAACATCTCATACCTGTTACCTGCACACCATTAATAAAAATAGAATCAAATACAAATGGGACTTTGTTGTTATCAAACCGGAGGAGTGCGAAACGCATGCTCCAACAATCTCCCCCTTTTGATAATAACAAATCCGTATAAAAAGAAATCATGTCTATTTAGATTGTTGATTTTAACATTTGGTGTGTGCATAGAAATAACATGATATATTTCTCTTAAAATAAATAATCTCCCCTTAGATGAAAACTCCCCTTAAATGAATGCTCCCCCTAAATGTATGCTCCCCCTAAATGTATGCTCTCCCTAAATGTTAAAGTAAGTTGAAATGATGTATTGGTTAGGTGGAATATTTAGGTGTAATATATTTGAGATTTCTTGAATATACCTATAATTCTCCCCCTTTTGGTATTAGCAAAAGGTAATATGAGATAAAGGAGTAGTTCTTAAGGGAAAAGATATAGGATGTAGAAATGAAGAGTAAGCGGAAGCACTTTGTTGGAAATGATTGAAGTTCATGAAATAATAGGTATATGCCCTAGTATGAATAAACTCATGAAGAGACGGTATAGCCATATGAAGTAAGAAAATAAAATAACTTAAACATGATTAAGTTCATTTGAAAGTATCATCGAAAGACACAATAGTGGATAGAAATTTGGAATATTTTCGGTCCAATTCTCATGAGATGAATGTTTATATAACATAATGATGTGTACATGTGATACTTAGATCAAACATATGAAGTTATTTAATGTACATGATCATGAAATGGAGAACATAATATAAGCATATAAAGTCAACTTTTACGTTGAAGATATAGCACAAGAAGAATAGCAAACCATTTTTCTTTTGCACAAGACACTTTACAATTCTTTCCAAGGTGCTTAACCTCACAATGCTCATTAAGACTTATCAGGAGGGTAAGTAGTGCTTGGTGGAGTATCCTTGTCTTTAATTTTAACCTTATTTTTTTTTATCACATATTTTGTGATATCTTAATTTTGAGATATTAATAATTTTTTTAATTGACCAAGGATCTCCGAATTCACTTGAAACGCAAAAGATGGTGTATATTTTGTTGTGCTAACAAATCAAGGTTGAAAGTTGTATTTATGAAGTGCTATTTAATTATGTTAAGGCAAATATGATTCATGTATATATTAAATAAGAAGACATATGTATTGATCAAAAGAAGTGAACGTGATAGTTCATTATGATAGATAAACAATTTCTCATACTTAGAGGCATGCGAAAACAATTTCCAATGGTCTAAACAACTAAGTAGGAGTGTCAATACGGTGATAGCTTGGAAATGAAATCATATAATCATGTAAGAGCCATTTGTTAAAATAAAAAGCACATGGTTTGGCATCAATTCATGAGTTGTAGCATTAATAAGGACATACAACTATTGTAAAGCATCAAAGGGACCAAAAACTAAAGATTAATCAAATCGGGAGCTGTCGAAAATTTCCGACAGTCACTGTCGCCTGGGCGACAGCCAAAAATATAAATACGGCTTTGGACCGAGTCAAACCCTATTGTGCATAATTTCCTGGAGTTAAGAACGAGAGGAAGCTGTCGGAGTTCGGCGACATCCTAGATCTAAGGTATGGTTTTTGATTTTTAAGTGTTTTGACTCAAAATATTTTTAGGGATTTTTGATTTTAGAAAGGGGAGATGATAAAAGATGTTTGTTTTTTATTTTCCCTTTGATGAATGGTGTAGATCTTGGAAGTTTTGTGTTTTAAAAGAGTAGATCTAGGCTAAAGCAAATGGATCTTGTTGGATCTTGGTGAAAGATGTTTTGATTTTGTGATTTTCGTGGTTGAAGGTTTGCATTTGTACATAGTTTATTTTTCAAAATGGAGGATTTGCCTTTTGGAAGAGGGTTGAAGATGATGAATAGTAAAGGATATGGAGAAGATGTAAATTTGAAAAAAATATTTTTTTTTTTAAACTTGATGTTGAAATAAACTTGATTTTGAGTAGATCTGGAAGTGTATGTACAAAATTTCGAGAGAAGTTCTCTGGAGTGCTGTCGGAATTTTCCGACAGTCACTGTCGCCTTGGCGATAGTGTTCCTGTGCACAGCACATGTTTAATCCATTTTTGATATGTTATTTGCAGAATGGCTTCCAGTTCTAAAGCGCGAAGGAGTACTTCGGAAGATGCGCATAGTTCGTATCAAGTTTTTCCTGGGGTGGAGAAAGCCATAGTTGGAGTAACAAAATATGTTGAATTTGATTTGCCGAAGCACGATCATATCTATGATCGGCTTGCGAATGCAGGTATACTTTCAATAATCACAGTAGATTCACTATCCTCCTTTTTGATTCGTGAATTTTATAATCATTTGGAAGACCCAAATTTCACTGAATTGGATGGGGGAGTTAGATCAAGAATCCAGGGTCAACATGTGGAAATAACACATGTTGATCTAAGAGAGGAATTCGGACTACTGATGAGTGAAAATATGCCGGATATAGTGGAGAGTTATAGAAAAGATAGAGATTGGACCCTTGTAAACATGAGTTTACATGGGAGTCAAAAGAAGACTCTAACCACTGAAGTTACGTCACTCACTCCGGATGCTTTTTTAGTTCAAGATATATTAAGGAACTCAGTCATGTTGAAGAGTGGAGATACAAGGAGTATCACGGCTCAGTTGACCCTCATTACTTACTTCATTATGGAGGATGAACCTTTTGATGTGGCGGACTTCATACTCTCCCAGATTCGGTATGCGTTTAGATTAAAGCATCCAAAATGGGTGAAGGTTCATACGTTGCAAATGGGGGCGATAATTCAGCGTATATTATATAAGAAGTACGGATGGATAGCTCAAGATTCATATTTTGATGATTATTATCCGGAGATATATTATACGGGTACTGTGAAAGTGAAGAAGACGCATAAAAAGGCCCATCCTGGAATTAAGATTAGAGAGCCGCCAATGCCTAGGGCAGGATCACTTCGAGAGTCTATTGATGATCTACGTGATTCACTAGAGGATCACAAGAAAGAAGTGAAGAAGGATCGTAGTAGAATGCAGAAATTCATGAAATTTCTTGTGAAAGGTCTGAAGTTAAAGCCAACTCCAGAGGAAGAGGTCGAATGGCAAGTTCCAGACGAAGAACCACCACGCCAATCGGTGAGGCGGACTCGCCGTGGTAAGGCCGTAAGACGAGGACCTCCAGAAGACTGTCCAGAGAGCAGCGGGGCTGGTTTTGAGGATTCTGAGTAGTTTCATCAGGCTGCTGCTGCTGACTGATGTCGGAAATTTCCGACATCCACTGTCGCCTGGGCGACAGTGAACTTCTTCAGATGTTGTTTTCTGTTAGTGAACTTGAACTTATGTTGTTTTCTACTGTTTTTATGGAACAATATTGATGTAATATTAATGATGTGTGAATTTTTGTTAAGTAATTTTAAATTCTATGGTTTTATTTTAAAATTTAGGTTTTTCCTTTTTTTTAAATGTATAGGTTTTGTGTTTTTTTTTTAAATTTTATAAGTTTTAAGTAGTGATATATTCATTGTGAAATGTCTAGGATTCCCAATTCTAGCCTAAGCATAGAAAAACGGGAATCCGGTAACGGTTTAGTGAATATATCCGCTAGTTGATTTTCCGTGCTTATAAAGTTGATTTTTATATTACCCTTCTTAATATGATCCCTTATAAAATGATGTCGGACATCTATATGCTTAGATCTAGAATGTAATACGGGATTGTTAGTTAAGTCCATAGCACTTTTATTGTCACACTTTAATTCTACACTACTTTGTTGCATGCCAAAATCTTCTAACGTTTGTGACATCCAAAGAGCTTGGGCACAACAACTACCTAGTGCAATATATTCAGCCTCGGTAGTAGAGAGGGCAACAGAATTCTGTTTCCTACTCGACCATGAAATAAGTGAAGGGCCGATAAAATGATAAGTGCCACTAGTGCTTTTCCTATCTAAAGAACACCCCGCATAATCGGAATCCAAAAAACCATGTAAAATAAAGGAATCATTATGAGGATACCATAATCCTAATTTAGATGTTACTATAAGATACCTAAAGATGCGTTTCACCGCTTTTAAATGTGATTCTTCAGGATTAGCTTGAAATCTAGCACATAAACATACGACAAACATAATGTCAGGTCTAGATGCGGTTAAATACAATAAAGACCCTATCATACTTCTACAAAGGGTTTGTTCAATTGAAACACCACTTTCATCTTTTCCTAATTTTAGTGAAGTACTCATAGGAGTGTTTGCATGCTTAAGATTTTCAAATCCAAATCTTTTTAGCATATCATGAATACATTTGGTTTGACATATAAAAATACCATCATGTTTTTGTGTAATTTGAAAACCTAGAAAATATGAAAGTTCTCCAACCATACTCATTTCAAATTCATTTTTCATAATTTGAACTACTTCATTACACAACTCTTCATTAGTGGCTCCAAAAATAATATCATCAACATAAATTTGCAAAATAACTAAATCATGATCAATTTGCTTAATGAAGAGTGTAGAATCAGCACTTCCTATTTTATAATCGTGCTTTAACAAATATTGATTTAATCGATCATACCAAGCACGAGGCGCCTGTTTTAATCCATAAAGCGCTTTATCTAATTTATAAACATAATTTGGATATTTCTCATTTATAAAGCCAGGGGGTTGTTCTACATAAACCTCTTCTTTTATATACCCGTTTAAAAATGTGGTTTTAACATCCATTTGATTTAATTTAAATCTTTTAAAACAAGCAAATGCAAGAAATATCCTAACCGCTTCTAATCTTGCTTCGGGTGCAAAAGTTTCATCAAAATCTAGCCCTTCAATTTGTGCATAACCTTTTGCAACTAATCTGGCTTTATTTCTAACAATTCTAGATTCATTATCCATTTAATTTTTAAAAATCCACTTAACACCAACTACAGGACGATTTTTGGGTCGTTCTACAAGATTCCAAACCTTATTACGTTCAAATTGATTAAGTTCTTCATTCATAGCTAAAAACCAAAATCCATCATTTAAAGCGGTGGAAACATCTTTTGGTTCTATTTCAGAGACAAAACAAAGGTTTGAAAGTAAAACATGTAGCGATGAACGAGTACTAACCCCTTTTTGCGGATCTCCAATGATAAGCTCCTTTGGATGATCCTTTGAAAACCTCAATTCACTTGGAGGATCATAACCTTCTCTTTCTTCTACTTCTCTATCTCCTTCTTCTCGTTCTCCTTCTCTTTCTTCTTCTTTTCCTTCTTCATTTTCTCCAAGTTCTTCATCATCATTCTCCACCGTGGGAAGGAGTTCATCTTCTTTTCCTGTAATTTTCTTTTATACACATGAAGCAAACTCATCAAACCTAACATGAATAGATTCTTCAACTATTTTTGTTCTTTTATTAAAAATCCTATAAGCTTTACTAGTTGAAGAATAGCCAATAAAAATACCTTCATCACATTTTTCATCAAATTTTCCTAAGGAATCTTTAGAATTCAAAATAAAACATTTACAACCAAAAACTTTGAAATAAGAAACATTTGGTTGTTTATTAAAAATTAATTCATAAGGAGTTAATTTTAAAATAGGGCCAAGCATTACTCTATTAATTACATAACATGCGTACTAACCGCTTCAGCCCAAAAAAATTTTGGTAATTTAAATTCAGATAACATCGTACGGGCTAACTCTTGAAGAGTTCTATTTTTCCTCTCCACTACACCATTTTGCTGTGGTGTGCGTGGAGCGGAAAATTCATGTTTAATTCCTAACTCCGTACAAAAAGAAATAAACTTTTCATTTTCAAATTCTCCTCCATGATCCGATCGTATGCGTTTAATTTTTAACTCAAATTCATTTTGAATACACAAACATAATTTTGAAAATTCTGAAAATGCATCGGATTTTGAGGTTAGAAATAAAGTCCAACAAAAACGAGAATAATCATCAATCAATACAAATGTGTATTTTCTACCTCCTAAGCTAGAAATTCCAATTGGCCCAAATAAATCCATATGTATTAATTGAAGTGGCCTAGTGGTAGAAATAATATTTTTACTTTTAAAAGATGATTTTGAAAATTTTCCTTTTTGGCAAGGCACGCATAGTGAAGAAGATAAATTTCCATTTAACAATGGTAAACCTTTAATTAATTTATCTTTTGAAAGTTTTGAAATTAACTTGGCACTAGTATGTCCAAGTCGCCTATGCCATAAATCTAATTCATCATTTTTTGATAAAAAACATTTTAAGGTAGAATTTGAAAAATCAAGAAATTTAATCATATATACATTATGACATCTAGGTGCGGTAAAAACAATTTCATTTGTTTTGGAATTAATAATTTTGCACAAATTTGTAGAAGATTCAAATAAAACATTTAAACCCTTATCACATAATTGACTAATAGAAATCAAATTATGCTTTAATCCTTCTACAAATAGAACATTTGAAATTGAAAAATTTTCGTTACCCACAACTCCGATGCCGATGATTTTTCCTTTTCCATTGTCTCCGAAAGTAACAACTCCTCCTTTCTTCATCTCTAGGCTAAGGAACTTCTCTTTATTTCCCGTCATGTGTTTTGAACAGCCCGAGTCCAAGTACCACACGTCTTCTTTGTCCTTAGCCTGCCAACACACCTAGAAAGAAGAGGTGAGTAAAGATCTGGTTACCCAAGTGGTTCCACCCATAGTATAGGTAGAAGCCTTAGGCACCCAGATTTGTTTAATTTTACTTTTTCCTTCCTTCCAGCAAGAGTCCGTAGTGTGACCAAATCTATTGCATTTGGCACATGTAATGTATTTAAAAGAGTATAACTTTTCTGGACTTTTAATGGATGAGGATGCAGTATTTGACAATTCATTAATTTTAGAATTTCTTAAAGTAAATTTTCTGGACTTTTCACTATCGCCGGCGACAGTGGTTGTCGCCGGGCGACAGCTTCCAGACGTGTATCCGAGTCCAAACCTTCCAGATCCATGGCGTTGGTATCCTAAGATCATATCCAGTGATCTTCGGCCCATTCCAAATTTTTTCATGGCTAGTGTTAAGTCGTGAATCTGGTTTCTCATTTCTGTATTCTCGGATACTAGATTTACGCATCTACGTTCAAAAGATTTCTTTCCCTCATGGACTTTGGAAATTGAAGATTTCAGATCTCTCTCTAAAATCTCATTCTTTTTAGTAAGAACTTTTATTGTAGAATGAGATTTGGAAAGAGATTCTTCAAGTTCTTTAATTCTTCCCAAAAAGTGATCCCACTCTTGGCAAGAACTATCTCTTTTTCCAATAGTCTTAATTTCATTTAACAATTTTTTGTTTTCTTTAAGTAAAATTTCATTTTCAGATTTAAGAAGATCATTATCTTTTAAACTTTTTTTCAAAAAATTTGCAAGTTTTTAAAAATTCAGAAAATAATTCATCATAGGTTGGAGGAGTTACCTCAGTGTCTCTTTGGACACTGCATTCGTCATCAGATATGACGCTCTTTCCCATTAAGCACATGTTGGCCTCCTCTTCTTTACTTGAGTCTGAACTGCTTGCATCCTCAGAAGTAGTATCATCCAATGTTCCCGCCTTCAACACCTTCTTCGACCCTTTGTGCTTCTTTTCTTTAAGTTCTTTCAAGTACTTTGGACACTTGCTTCGGATGTGTCCTAACTTCTTGCAGTGATAGCACTCCGGTGGCGGTCTCTCTTCCTCCTCATCGCCTTCCTTTCCTTTTTTTCTTCCTAAAGGTCTCCTTCTTAAAATACTTCTTAAACGAATTCCTTCTCTCCGGATTTTTTATAAATTTTCTAAATTTTTTAACAAATAAACTTTCCTCATCTTCTTCATCCTCCTCAGAATCACTAGTTTCTTCCTTCTTAGATCTTAGAGCCAATCCCTTCTTCCTTGGCTCCATATACTCTTGTTGTTGAATTTTCAATTCAACTTCATGAGTTTTCAAGTTCCCAATGAGGCTCTCCAATTGTAAGGTCTTAAGATCATGTGACTCGGAAATTGCAGTCACTTTAGGATTGAACTTCGGGGGAAGTGATCTTAATATTTTCCTTACTAAATCTCCATTTGAGAACACCTTTCCTAGCACCTTTGAGTCGTTCACGATTTTTGTGAATCGTGTGTACATCGTATCAATCTCTTCATCTACCTCCATTTTGAACCTTTCAAATTCAGACTCCAGTTGAAATAGCTTTGAATCCTTTACCTGCGAAGTACCTTCATGAGTGATTTTTAATAAATTCCAAATTTCAAATGCAGTATTATAAGCACAAACTCTATTAAATTCAGTGCGATCTAGTGCGCAAAATTAAGCATTCATGGCTTTTGCATTGTTCTTACATTTTAATTTATCGTTGTCATCCCACTTGTCTTTGGGCTTATCCATGGTTACATCTCCTACAACAAATGTTGGAGAAGTGTAACTAGATTCTACCATATTCCAGACTTCTATATCTAGCGCAATTAGAAAACAACGCATACGTGTTTTCCAATAATTATAGTCTGTGCCCATAAAAAGTGGTGGCCTACTAATTCCTTGCCCCTCAACAAACGCGTGATCGTTGTGCGCCATTACTCCCGGTGGTAAAACCGTTTTGGAGTAACCTCGCTCTGATACCACTTGTTGGATCGTGTGACGCCCTTAGAGGGGGGGTGAATAAGGGTGTGTTTAAAAATATAAATTTTTAATTAATAATTTTTAAACAGATTTTTCTTTTCTAAAAAGTTACTTATAAATAATTTTAAACCAATGCAATTTTTGTATTAAACCAAACACAAATTTCTAAGATAAAGATTTAAGCAAACAAATTTGCAATTAGTGAAAAGAGCATAATTATATTTATCATGAAATTTGCATACAATAAAAAAATGATCTTAACAATGCTTAAGATCAAGGCACAATTATGATAATAAAAAAATATTTGGTTTACCAATCCTTCTCCCAAGGATCGGAAGGTTATCACTTGTCTCTCCCAAGACCAAGCTCAAGCCTATCCACTAGATCTTCCCAAGATCTAGACGTAGCACACAAGGCCACGATTTCCCACCAAGCCACGCAAGGACTTGAACGCTCCACACAAGGAAGCGATTTTCCCCTAAGCCACGCAAGGACTTAGACGTCGCACGCAAGACGACGATTTCTCTACCAATACAAAATGAAATGTGTGTAAATGAAAATACAATATGAAAAGAACAACTCCCTAGAATTTCAGATCTCTGAAAGGATGGTTGAAACCTCGAGATGATCGTTGATGTAGAAGCGCGCCCGATCTCGTCTTCAATCTTCAATCCTTCTTTGCACAAATGGGAGTTGAAGAGGTTCTGGAGCTCTCTGGTTCGTATGCACTCAGGAAGGAACTTGGAATTCTCAATGCATAGAATGCACGAACACAAGGAGTCAATTTATAGAAAATCGCTGTCGCCTGGGCGACATCGACTGTCGGAATTTTCTGACAGCGCTAAACTGCCGCTGGAGTGCCGTCGTGCGGGCAGTTGTTGTAACCGCCGAGCTGTCGCCTAGGCGACATCGATGTCGAAATTCCGACAGCGCAAAACTGCCGGTCGTGGGCAGTTATTGAAACCTCCGAGCTGTCGCCTGGGCGACATCGCTGTCGGATTTCCGACAGCTCAAAACTGCCTTTCGTCGTGCTCCCGTGGAGGGAAGTAGTTGTAACTTCTCTGCTGTCACCTGGGCGACATCAGCTGTCGGAATTTTCCGACAGTGAAATTTTCCTACATTCAAATTTAGTTCCAGCAGAAATGTGAACATCTCATACCTGTTACCTGAACACCATTAATAAAAATAGAATCAAATACAAATGGGACTTTGTTATTATCAAACCGGAGGAGTGCGAAACGCATGCTCCAACAGAGATCACGCGGGCAAGTCACGGTCGTGACATGTGGGTCACGGGCGTGACTCAAGTTGACTTCTCAACTGCAGCTCCACGTCTCGACGGCGGCTCTACGTCGAAGATTCTAAGATTACACGCCCCCGGTCACGGGCGTGACTTTGGGTCACGGGTGTGACCTGGGGCGTGACTTGGTGTGGACTGGTTCAAACAGCGTGGCATCGATTCTGGACTGATCTTCAGGTTACACGCCCTTGGTCACGGGCGTGACCGAGGGCGTGACATGCCATTTTTCCCGATTTGTCCCAAAATTTTGCAAATATTGAAATTAAGCTAAGTTAGAATCAAAATTACAAAAAGAACTACTTATAACCTAAAATTGACATAAAAAGGAAAATTCACATTAAATATTTACAAAATTTTCTATTAAAAAGTTATAAAAAATACTACTTATCAATATATCGTTGAGATTACTCATAGAAGACAGCAGAAGAAATCAATCAAGAATCGACGTGACAAAAAGAATAACACAATAATATCATTGTGTCAACAAAGTACACACGACGATATCATTGTGAGAACAGGAAGAAACAACTAAGTAAAGGTATTATCATGACAACAAGTATAACACGACGATGTCATTATGACAAAAATTATCACACTGTGGTATTGTTGAGAAGGCTCAAGAAGGGTCTAGGCTTATCGCTGAGAAAGTAACAGTATCGTTGAAAAGACTGCCGTGTGGAAGTTCTTCAGAATTCATAAGTAAAGTATCCAACTAAAATGACATATCATCGTAAAGGAGCTATATCGTCTTTAAGACTAAGTCAGAGATAGTGGAGACAGTTTGCAGCTGAAGTGTTCCTAGTAGTCAGAATAATCTCAATGATATTGACAAGAAGACTTCATGTCGTCGTGACTGCAAATGTAGCTGAGATGTTCCATATCGTCGAGATATCTATCTCAGGTGAAGATTTCAGAACACTTGAAGAATTGTCTAAGTCCCAGATGGATCGCTGAGACAGCAAGTTCTGCCATCGAGATGTTGCTCATATCGTCGAGACAGACCGGGATTTTTCGAAATGCATTGTCCGCATTTAATGTCGCCGTCTGAAGGACCAATCAGCGGATGTCGTTAAGGAATGGGAATCTGACATTAAAGAGTGCTCAGAATATATCGTTAGAAGTCCCTATCATATATAAAGACAAAGTGTCTGCCCTAATAAGACACAGAAAATAGAATCGGAACAAAGAACGGCTGAGAGAAGAAGGAACATTTTCTTGAGAACAATACACTCGTGCTTTCAGTTCTCTAAGTCCCAGTTAAGCTCCATCGACTGATAAGCTATGTTCCAGATCAAAAAAGAGGATAGAATAGAAGCTATTATGCATCAGTAAAATCTTCTTAAAGCTTTCTCTTCAAGTCCAAAGGCCATCTGCATCAGGCTTCAGAAGAACTCTCCAGAATACCTTTGTTCTGTCGAGTGTTCTTCAATCGTATAAACAATATATTTTATGTAGAACTTTTCTAAGTTTGAGATGTAGGGTTCTGTGGGGACCTGAGATAGGATCTTTTATAGATCTGAGTTGTAGGGCTTGAAGTGCCTGAGTTGTAAGGTTCCTGAAACCTGAGGTAGGATCCTAGAAGGATCTGAGTTGTAGGGCCTAGAGTTCCTGAGCTGTAGGGCCTTTGTGACTGAGTTGTAGGATCAATGAAAGAGATCTGAGTTTTGGTAGAGTTTGTTGATTCTAGCACACTACTAGATATGTGCAGAGGAACAGTGGAGTACTCTAGACACATTGTCTAGGGGAACCACTCTAAATCTAGTGTTTTTGTGTGTTGTGGTTTGTGATTATTTTTTGTGCTGTGATTTTCACTGTGTGCTCTTAGGATTAAATTTTAAATCGGCTACATCACCTATTCTCTCCCTCTAGGTGATAGTTCCAAAAATAACAAGGATGTCTTCCGTCATTAGGGCCTCGCCCTCCGGTGTCAGGAGGCCTCAGACTTGGAGCTTGGCAAAGACAAGGTCACCCGCTGTGATGGCGATTTCTCACCGAAGATCAGACCACTCTCGTGATGACAAGGAGAGTTCCTTTCGCCTGCGAGAAGGGCCGGCCTCCGAGGAAGGATGCACCGCACCCAACGACTCTGTGGTAGGTGGGGCCACGGTCTTAGACTCTAGCTCCGCAATGCGGACCTGCGTCGTCTCCAACAAGGTCTGGCTAGCTCGCGGATCTCTTTCGATCTTGCAGGTGGTATCGGCCACTGCGAGCTTCTCCTGTAAAATCAAAAAGAGGCGGATTATAAAGCGTAAGGAACAGGCGAAGGATGAGCTAATAAAGAAGTATGGCGGACTACAAAGATCACCTCGAAATCCTTGTTGGAGGAAGCTTTTTCGTCAGCCTCGGCAGCACTTGCTTCGGCCTTGGCTTAGCGTGTATCTGCCTCCTGGAGAAGCATCCGGAGGACCTCGATCTCCTCCTTAGCGCCGAGCAGGTTCTAGGTGGTTTGATGAGCAAGTTATGGTACTCGCAACATCGCTCGCGACCCCTGGTTGGCAAGGTACTGAGGAGACTCATGCCGCAGAAGCTTCACGTCGTCGTGCCTGTAGAGACTGAACGTGTCGAAGAAGGCATTGCCATTTGGCTCCTCATCCTCGCTCCAAGAGGTTAGGCGGGAGCTGAGGCAGACCTCATTCCTTCTCTTGCTTCACGCGAGGAGAGTATTGCCCTCTAGGATAAAAGTGTTCCGCGATCCTTGCACGAAGTTTGAATGGTTCTCGGGTACGCTATCCTCGAGGCCCTTCTCTAAATCCTCCTGGATCTTCCGTATGACCTCCTTCTTCCTCTTATTCATCGAGGGCTCTCCCTCGTCACATCGACCGCCAGCGCGAAGGATCTCAGCCGGATTGTCGAGTCCTGCAAGCACGTCTTAAAATGGGGACTCTTCCCCAGGATTGGCATTCGCGTCCCCAGGATGCACTCTCCATGTAAGAGATGCGGGGGGAGGGGGGGAGTGGACTCGCCCGCAATCGGAAGAATGGTCACGGGAACCTTGCGGACACCTGAAAAATAAAGGTTAATCACTAGAATAAGTACTCGATTCACGTGTTTCTCACTCAAACTGGTATTACCTTCTACGGACGAGACATATTCGAGTTGATCGACTCGCTGACAACAGAAAATGACGTCGAACTTCCTGCTCTTCATCACCCTGCAGAACTCTTCGCGAGCACCTTGCACGGCAGGGGCGAGGAACTTCCCGCCAGGTGGTTGCTGGGGACGAAAAGGGATCCCTCTGAAGTCACACGAGACGAAGACAAAGCATTCATTCCAGCGATGAACCTTATTCGAGGTTCCAGCAAGCGATCATAGGTGACTACCGAAGTAGATCACCCCGTCCTTGGTCGCACCCAAGTAGAAGACCTTCTGGAAGATGGCGAGGTCGAATGGGATCCACTTCGATGTACAACCCTGTATTCGCCTAGTGGGTCCCCGGGGCCCAAGAGGTCTTTAGGCCCGACATTTTTTAGCACTGCCCCAGGTGAGCGGGGGGGGGAGTAGGGAGGGCGGCTTGCCCCCTATCTCGCCCCAGCTCCCTTGGGTGGGCGAGCAGGGAGGGCGACCCGCCCCCTGTCTCGCCTCAGCTCCTTTGGGGGGCGAGCAGGGAGGGGGCCTGCCCCCTGTCTCTCCCCAACTCCCTTAGGGGCGAGCAGGGAGGGTGGCCTGCCCCCTGTCTCGCTGCAGCTCATTTGAGGGGCGAGCAGGGAGGGGGGCCTGCCCCATGTCTCGCCCCAGCTCCCTTGGGAGGCGAGCAGGGAGGGGGGCTTGCCCCCTGTCTCACGCCAACTCCCTTGGGGGGTGAGCAGGGAGGGCGTCCTACCCCCTGTCTCGCCCCAGCTTCTTTGAGGGGCGAGCAGGGAGGGTGGTCTGCCCCCTATCTCGCCCCAGCTCCCTTGGGGGCCGAGCAGGGAGCGACTTAGTTTTTTCTGTAATTCTATGTAGTATGATGGTTTACTTTCAGACTATGTTTTTCTTGCATGTAATATGATGATCAAAGTTATGAAAGTTTTCAAGGTACTTAGCCCCGATGCTGGCCCGCTGACCAGGTTCCCACCAAGCTGGCAGGGTCGGGAACCGCTCGGTGGCTAGAAGTTTTCAAAGTACTTAGCCCTGATGCTAGCCCGCTGACCAGATTCCCATCAAGCTGGCAGGGTCGGGAACCGCTCAGTGGCCAGAAATTTTCAAAGTACTTATCCCCGATGCTGGCCCGCTAACCAGGCTCCAACCAAGCTGGCAGGGCCGGGAACTGCTCGGTGGCCAGAATTTTTCAAAGTACTTAGCCCCGATGCTGGCCCGCTGACCAGGCTCCCAACAAGTTGGCAGGGCCGGGAACCGCTCTGTGGCCGGAGGTTTTCAAGGTACTTAGCCCCGATGATGGCCCGCTGGCCAGGCTCCCAACAAGTTGGCAGGGCCGGGAACCGCTCGGTGGCCGGAGGTTTTCAAGGCACTTATCCCCGATGCTGGCCCGCTGACCAGGCTCCCACCAAGTTGGCAAGGACAAGAACCGCTCGGAGGACTTATATTTTCAAATTTCTTAGCCCCGATGCTGGCCCGCTGACCAGGCTCCCATCAAGCTGGCAGGGCCGGGAACCGCTCGGTGGCTAGAAGTTTTCAAGGTACTTAGCCCCTATGCTGGCCCGCTGACTAGGCTCCCACCAAGCTGGCAGGGTCAGGAACCGCTCGGTGGCCGAAAGTTTTCAAAGTACTTAGCCCCGATGCTGGCCCGCTGACCAGACTCCCATCAAGCTGGCAGGGCAGGGAACCGCTCGGAGGCCGGAGATATCCAAAGTCCTTAGCCCTGATGATGGCCCGCTGACCAGGCTCCCACCAAGCTGGCAGGGCCGGGAACCGCTCGGTGGCCGGAAGTTTTCAAAGTACTTAGCCCCGATGCTAGCCCGCTGACCAGGCTCCCACCAACCTGGCAGGGCCGGGAACCACTCGGAGGCCGGAGATTTTCAAAGTACTTATCCCCAATGCTGGCCCGCTGACCAGGCTCCCATCAAGCTGGCAGGGCCAGGAACCGCTCGGTGGCCGAAGGTTTTCAAGGTACTTAGTCCCAATGCTGGCCCGCTGACCAGGCTCCCACCAAGCTGGCAGGGCCAGGAACCGCTCGGTGGCCAAAAGTTTTCAAAGTACTTAGCCCCGATGCTGGACAGCTGACCAGGCTCCCACCAAGCTGGCAGGGCCGAGAACTGCTCGGAGGCTGGAGATTTTCAAAGTTCTTAGCCCCGATGTTGGCTCGCTGACCAGGCTCCCATCAAGCTGGCAGGGCCGGGAACCGCTCGGTGGCCGGAAGTTTTCAAGATACTTAGCCTTGATGCTGGCCCGCTGACCAGGCTCCCACCAAGCTGGCAGGGCCGGGAACTGCTCGGTGGCCGGAGGTTTTTAAAGTACTTTGCCCCAATGCTGGCCCGCTAATCAGGCTCCCACCAAGCTGGCAGGGCCAGGAACCGCTCGGAGGCCGGAGGTTTTCAAAGTACTTGGCCCCGATGCTGGCCCGCTAACCAGGCTCCCATCAAGCTGGCAGGGACGGGAACTGCTCGGGGGCCGGAGGTTGTCAAAGTACTTAGCTCCGGGATGGCTCCGCTAGTCGGGCACTCACTAGCCGGCAGGGTAGGATGGCCTCTCGGGGAGGTGATGAGTCCTGATCATATACACTTTTATGGACTCATCTGGGCCATTTATTTAGTCATTTCACCGCACTTTAGCCCTGTTATAGTTCATATTGATCAGTCTATGCTAGGTGCACTTCTAGGCCCATTCTGGTGTAATTTCGTATCTATCTTTGTTATTAGTTTTCTTGCGCTGTTAAGTCCCACTTTCAGTGGCTAGATTAGTGGTATACGCTGGAATAGGAGTCGTGCAGGTGTTCCCGGTGCAATTCTGCACAGGAATACTGCGCACGATCACCAGTTCTATTGCGCACGACCACTGGTCGTGCGCCACTGATCGTGTGCACTTAACCCTTTTTCATGAGTTCTATTTGGTGCAGTGCGCACGACCATCTACGATAGTGCGCACGACCACCGGTCGTGCGCCACTGTTCGTGCGCACTTATCATTAATTTTTTGAGTTCTGTCTCGACCAGTGCGCACGACCACCGACGATAGTGCGCACGACCACCGATCGTGCGCCACTGGTCGTGCGAACATGTTATTTTATAATTTCTGTCTTTGCAGGCTCCGTCCAGGCAGAGCGCACGATCACAGGATTCTAGTGCGCACGACCACTGGTCGTGCGCCAATGACCGTGCGCACTGTTTAATTCCAGCGCCTATAAATTCCGCTGCTCGCGATTTAGGTCAGAGAGCTCGCTGTATTCCGCCGTTTCTGCTCCAGTTTCCTCCGACTTCGCCCCTCCACCGCCGCCCACCATCTGGAGGTGCTCTGGGCTTGTTCTTCACACCAATCTTGAGCCGGAGTTTCCTCTCGGCCTCCTCCTTCATCCAAGTGCTCCAATAGAGATCTAGCCGCCATCTTCATCGAGCAAGAGGAAGTTTGCAACCTCTACCGGATCGTGACACGAAGAAGATGGGTCCATTGGAGAGTCGTGACAGCTCTCTCTACCCCGGACGTAGTTGCGGACCGAGCTTGGACGCGGATTGACAACCCGGCGATTCCAACCGTGAATCTACAACGAGACTTCGGATTCGGTCGATTTCTTGCCTTATTCTTCTCTTTTTGATGTATATGTAGTTAGATCTAATCATGATGATGAAGTGGCACTTGAATTAGTTATATTTACATATATATTTCATGTCTATGTGATTGTGTAATTTATCTATTTGAGTTGCTTGAGGTGCGCCGCCGTCCATTTCCATTCCGCCGTCACGTTCGTGTGCCGCACTAGCAATTGCTAGTGGCGTGCTTGTCGAAGAGGTGCCTGCGACCCTCATTCCGCTAGCCTACTCGTCCATCCGCCTACCGAAGCGTGGCATCGCGGCCCGTATTCCATCCCGCCTAACGAAGCAGTGCGCTCAAGGCCTGCACAGTTCGATTCCGCTTGCCTACACGTCCATCCGCCCTTTCGACGCAGCGCGCTCAAGGCCTGCCTAGTCTCCATCCCGCCAAGCGAAGCATTGCATAGCGGCATTGCATAGGAGTAATTGATAGCTTTTATTTTATTTTCCAAAAGCCAACCCAACTCCCCCGCATTCCATCCGATTTAAGGACTTCAATCTCAAGTCCTTCCTCGAAACCTAACTCCACCTTACTGTGTTCCTCAAGAGACCGACACTCGGGGATTTTCCCCATTATTATTACTTGCGCGACCGGTGCACTTGCCGAATCATCGCATCAGGAGGCTAAGTAATTTTTCCCCCGAGATGGCTCCACTAGCTGGGCTCTCACTAGCCGATAGGGTAGGATGGCCTCTCGGGGAGGCTAAGTGGTTCTTCTCTCGAGATGGCTCCGCTAGTCGGGCTCTCACTATCCGGCAGGGTAGGATGGCCTCTCGGGGAGGCTAAGTGGTTTTCCCCCGAGATGGCTCCGCTAGCCGGCAGGGTAGGATGGCCTCTCGGGGAGTTTAAGTGGTTTTTCCCCCGAGATGGCTCCGCTAGCCGGGCTCTCACTAGCCGGCAGGGTAGGATGGCCTCTCGGGGAGGCTAAGTGGTTTTTCCCCCGATATGGCTCTGCTAGTCGGGATCTCACAAGCCAGCAGGGTAGGATGGCCTCTCGAGGAGGCTAAGTGGTTTTTCCCCCGAGATAGCTCCGCTAGCCGGGCTCTCACTAGCCGGCAGGGTAGGATGGCCTCTCGGGGAGGCAAAGTGGTTTTTCCCCCGAGATGGCTCCGCTAGCCGGGCTCTCACTAGCCGGCAGGGTAGGATGGCCTCTCGGGGAGGCTAAGTGGTTTTTCCCTCGAGATGGCTCCGCTAGACGGGCTCTCACTAGCCGGCGGGGTAGGATGGCCTCTCGGGGAGGCTAAGTGGTTTTTCCCCCGAGATGGCTCTGCTAGCCGGGCTCTCACTAGCCGGCAGGGTAGGATGGCCTCTCGGGGTGGCTAAGTGGTTTTTCCCTCGAGATGGCTCCGCTAGCCGGGCTCTCACTAGCCGGCAGGGTAGGATGGCCACTCGGGGAGGCTAAGTGTTTTTCCCCTGAGATGGCTCCGCTAGCCGGGCTCTCACTAGCAGGCAGGGTAGGATGGCCTCTCGGGGAGTCTGAGTGGGTTTTCCACTGAGATGTCTCCGCTAGCCGGGCTCTCACTAGTCAGCAGGGTAGGATGGCCTCTCGGTGAGGCTAAGTGGTTTTTCTCCCGAGATGGCTCCGTTAGCCGGGTTCTCACTAGCCGGCAGGGTAGGATGGCCTCTCGGGGAGGCTAAGTGTTTTTCCCCCGAGATGGCTCCGCTAGCCGGGCTCTCACTAGCTGGCAGGGCAGGATTGGACTCTCTTGGAGGCTAAGTGAATTTTTTCTGGACAAGGTGGATTCTTCTTAACTTTGCTCAGCGTCACTCGCTGAATATGTAGGGTTGGACTTTTCTTTCCGGGCGTGTGGCCCGCTCGAAAAGAGCGGGGATTGTGTATAACCCTGTATTTGCTGAGTGGGTCCCCGGGGCCCAAGAGGTCTTTAGGCCCGACATTTTTTAGCTCTGCCCCATGTGAGGGTGGAGCAGGGAGGGCGGCCTGCCCCTGTCTCGCCCAAGCTCACTTGGGGGGCGAGCAGGGAGGACGGCATGCCCCCTGTCTCGCCCCAGCTCCTTTGGGGGGGGGGGGTGAGCAGGGAGGGGGTCCTGCCCCTTGTCTCAGCCCAGCTTTCTTGGGGGGCGAGCAAGGAGGGAGGCCTGCCCCCTGTCTCGCCCCAGCTCCTTTGGGTGGCGAGCAGGGAGGGGGGCCTGCCCCCTATCTCGCCCCAGCTCCCTTGGGGGGACGAGCAGGGGGGAAGGCTTGCCCCCTGTCTCACCCCAGCTCCCTTGGGGGGCGAGCAGGGAGGGCGGCATGCCCCCTGTCTTGCCCCAACTCCATTGGGGGCGAGCAGGGAGGGCGGCTTGCCCCCTGTCTCGCCCCAGCTCCCTTGGGGGGCGAGCAGGGAGGGCGGACTGCCCCTTGTCTCGCCCCAGCTCCCTTGGGGGCGAGCAGGGAGGGCGGTCTGCCCCCTATCTCGCCCCAACTCCTTTGGGGGGCGAGCTGGGAGGGCATCCTACCCCCTGTCTCACCCCAGCTCCCTTGGGGGGCGAGCAGGGATGGCGGCCTGCCCCCTGTCTCGCCCCAGCTCCCTTGGGGGAGAGCAGGGAGGGTGGCCTGCCCCCTATCTCGCCCCAGCTCCCTTGGGGGTGAGCAAGGAGGGGGGCTTGCCCCCTGTCTCGCCCTAGCTCCCTTGGTGGGCGAGCAGGGAGGGCGGCCTGCCCCCTGTCTCGCCCCGACTCCATTGGTGTCCCAGCAGGGAGGGCGGTCTTCCCCTTGTCTCGCCCCAGCTCCCTTGGGGGGCGAGCAGGGAGGGTGGCCTTCCCCCTGTCTCTCCCCAGAT
Source organism: Dactylorhiza incarnata (assembly GCA_033032865.1). Classification (NCBI taxonomy): domain Eukaryota; kingdom Viridiplantae; phylum Streptophyta; class Magnoliopsida; order Asparagales; family Orchidaceae; genus Dactylorhiza; species Dactylorhiza incarnata. The sequence goes on along the minus strand of JAWHQI010000012.1, from coordinate 852,009 downwards.
CCCTTGGGGGCGAGCAGGGAGGGCGGCCTGCCCCCTGTCTCGCCCAGCTCCCTTGCGGGGCAAGCAGGGAGAGCGGCTTGCCCCCTGTCTCGCCCCAGCTCCCTTGGGGGCGAGCAGGGAGGGCGGCCTACCCCCTCTCGCCCAGCCCTAAGAAGAGGAGGCGGTCTGCATTTAGCGCCTCAGAATGGCGGGATTTGGTTGTTGGCAGGACAAACCCGGGGGTATTTTTGTAATCTCGTAGGCTGGAATCTGGCTATTGGCAGACCAAGCTCAAAAATCTTTAAATAGGACCATGGGGGCAGCTTTGAAGGCGGATCACTCTCTCTTGGCTACTCTCTCCCTAGGTTTCTTTGGTGGTGGAAGAGAGACTCCAAGGGTGCCCCAAGCTCAGCATTGTCTTGGGAGGGGAAGTGCTCTAAGATCTTCCGGGTGTGTGGTAGGACCTCCTCGCTGAGCCCTTGGTCTTGTTCCTAGTTTCCTAAGTCTTCGTCCTAGCGCTCTCCCTTGAGAGAAGTAGGTGTGTGGTCACCCCCTCTTTTGGGGACTAGGAACTCAAACAAGAGACCGATTGTCAGTTTCAACATACGACCTCAAGAAATAGAGGAAGCCCGTGATGATGGCGACGTCGTTGGTATTTATCTATGTAGGGACCCAACCGAAGTAATTGAGGATCTGGCAGAACTCCAGCCAGAGGGGGAGGCGCAGACCCACCTCGATGTGGGAGATGGGAAAGGCGAGTTTCCCCTCAACGAATGAGTTTATCCTCTCATCCCTCGCCGGTAAGCTCACATGATAAACCCTCTAGTAGGAAGCGATGGATGAGACTCTCCTGCTCGTCCTGGCGAGTAATGAAATTCTTGAATCTCTTCTTGGAAAAGTTCCTGGTGTAAGTCAACCTACGAGCAACTGCATCATCGGAAGGTGTCATCGAGAAGGAAAGAAACTCGCACGTAGCAGCTGAATACTCGGGAGCGGTGATGAGTCCAATATTTATAGTGTTTTATGGACTCATCCGGGATAGTTTTCACTCGTGTGCACTTCACTTTCAAATCGTAATTGCTTGTATTTCACTCATATTCACTTTCACTCTAAGTGCACTATTTATGCCCATTTTGGTGTGCATTTGTGCTCTATGTTGTTGGGGGTAAGCACATGGTGCTCCCCAACCCTTTTTATGTATTTGGATTGAGCTAGAAGGGTGTTCCCAGCTGCGTGATTGCTGTTTGGATTGCTGTGCAGTGGTTGGATCATCCATTTTGCCCAGATTTCATGTCTGCATGAATCGCACAGTCGTGCGTTTCCTTGACGCACGATCGCTCTGACCGTGCGCACTCATCTGCGACTCAAAATGGTGTTCTGTCCCAGATCGTGCGATTTGATCGCGCACAGGCAGTTTGCACGTACGTGATTAAAATCGTATGAGCTCTTCTTGTTTTCCAAATCAGCATAGTTCTTATGGCTCGTGCATTTGATTCACGCACGGTTGGACTCAACTGTGCGCAAAGGAAACGCACGATCTCCTGATGTTAGCAAAAATTCTTGCTTTTGGAATTTGCCCATGCGTTTGCACGTGCTTTCAGTTTCGACCGTGCATGAGTAAAATCGCACGGGCACTCTGGGTCGTCTTGCTGGGCTTTCTAGGTGTTAAATAATGCACGGTCCATGCACGGTCGTGTGTTCGACCGTGCGTGACCAATTTTCTAACAGTTTACTATTTAAGCGCATGATTCCGCTCTAAATCGGTTATCCATCTTCTCTTTCACGCCAAGAGTTGATGCTCCACCCTTTTCTGTCGTTCCATCACCGCCCACCATTTGGAGGTGCTCCGGACACATTCTTGGCTCAAATCTTGAGCCGGAGTATCCTCTCGGCCTCCTCCATCATTCAGAAGTGTCCACGCTCCATTTCGAGAGATTCCTTGTTATAGCCTTGGAGTTATCCGATGAGATCGTGGCCAAAGGCGATTCACAAAGAAGACGGGTCCATTGGGAGGAAGTGACAACCCTCTTCTACCCTGGACGGCAGTTGAAGAACGAGCACGGACGAGGATTGACAACCCTACGATTTTGACCGCGAATCTTCGACGCGACTTCGTGCTTTGGTTGTAATTTTACCTCCTCCTTGTTGTTTTAACTATTTTTATGCGATTTGAGTAGTTTGTATACTTTCCTATGAACGATGTTCGTGAACCCTAATTAGTATTACTGTATTTTGCCATACCCTTGTTGAGGAGCGCCCCCATTCCATCCTCCATCACGCCATCACGTTCGTGTGCCGCATACTTCGACAAGCTGATTGAGTTGCTTCGACTATCAATCAGAGTTATGTCGACATCTAGTCGAATTTGCGTCGACTTCTATTCGACGCAAGTTTTAACTCAACTGAATTTGTGCTTATCTTGACCTGGTCTTGACACTCTAAGGTCAGTGTGACATCCTAAGACATCTAATGACCAATTTACCCTTTCAATACAATGTGGGTAATATAAGCTAATTGATGAAATCACTTTAAGTAATTTGTTAGATAAATCACGAGGGTTTTTCACAATAAAATGGTCGCATCCCAGCTGATATGCGAGAACGCACAAGGTCAGTGACCCGGGAAGGAAGCGGTGGCAGAAGGGAGTGGGCGAGATCTGCCCGGACAGCAACTATTCCCCAGCCTGGCGAGTGCCGAGGTGTGCGAGTTGACTCAGCGAGATCATCCCACTCGCCGAGTGGGGAGGGGAGCCAGTTTTGCGAGTTGATCATCTCTGCCCCGGTTCCAGAGGGGTTCAGAGAACCAGAGATGTCTTACGATACAAGTAGGGAAGACCCAATGCAGAACGTCCATTGGCTAACCTGGAGACCCCATGAAGGACCTGGCAAGGTCAAGGAAGAGGATATCATGGAGGGGAGAATTTGCATAGGGGAAAGGGCATGTCAACCTTTCGGGGTGGAGACAGGGTCCGAGGCCGCCTCTCTCTCCTCAACAATAAGCCATGGCGATCGGTCGGGGAAGAGGATGGGGCAGAGGAAATAGAAGAGGAGGAAGAGGAGGGGGTAGGTTGGCGTTGCCCTACTGTGACTTCCACCAGGAGGATGGTCACGCGACAGCCACCTGCTCAGAGTTTTTGGAAATGAGGAGGACGAGAGGTCCGGTGTAATGACAGCAACAACCGATAAGGATTGAAGAGGTACTACCTGGAGGAGAGGAGGAGGACAGGTGTGAGGATCGGACTGACGTGGGAGCTCAAGGTGGATCAGAGTGATCCATGGTGGGGTAGGGATTGAGGCCACTCGCAAGAGGAGACTCAAAACGATGTTCAGAAGGAGCGTCGCGTCGACCTCCCAGACCCCACCCCCTATGGAGAAAATTACCTTCTCATCAGAGGACATGCCAGATTATAAGGATCTATTCTACGATGCCTTGGTGATTCAGACGGCCGTCGAGAACTTCACAGTCTCCCGAATTTTGGTCGACAATGGGAGCTCCGTGAATGTGATTTTTAAAAAGGCCTTCGATGCGATGTAGGTGGAGGTGAAGAGGGTGTTGGCCTCGGACGGGCCGTTGTTTGGTTTTTTTTGAGGGAGAGGAAGGAGGTCGAAGGCGGAGTCGGGATCCAGGTAATGCTGGGAGGGGTTCCAAGGAGCTGCCGGTTCATCATAGTCGACACTACGAATAGTTATAACGCAATTTTTGGACGCCCACTCATCAACACCTTCAGTTGCATCCCCTCCCCCTTCCATCAGTGCCTTAAGTTCCATAGAGGAGGAGTTCATGTATGAATACAAGGGGATACCAAGGTGGCGAGGCAGTGCTATGTGACTGTCGTCAACATCATCTCCTGGATAGCGGAGGTTGAGGAGTTGGACAGGGAGATGAGGGACCCGGTAAGCAATAAAAATGAGGCCTCATGGTAACTGGAGCCCGGTAAGCAATAAAATGTTTGTTTTTCTTTTATGAATAATTGGTCTCAACTTATAAGATGATGATGCTTAGTGTGTGAAAATGAATAGCCCTGAGCAGACCCGATGACCAGGATCCCACCTAGCTGGCAGGGTCGTAGGCTAACTCTGTGGCAGGTTGAGAAAGAAAGTATATGAAACTAAATAACCCCGAGCAGACCTGCTGACTAGGCTCCCAACTAGCTGGCAGGGCCGTATGCTCACTCGGTGGCAGGTTGAGAAAGAAAGTTTGTGAAAATGATTAGCCCCGAGCAGACCCGCTGACCAGGCTCCCACCTAGCTGGCAGGGCCGTAGGCTCACTCGGTGGCAGGTTGAGAAACAAAGTATGTGAAAATGAATAGCCCCGAACAGACCCGCTGACCAGGTTCCTACCTAGCTGGCAGGGTTGTAGGCTCACTCAGTGGCAGGTTGAGAAAGAAAGTATGTGAAAATCAATAGCCCCGAGCAGACCCGCTGACTAGGCTCCCACCTAGCTGGCAGAGCCGTGGGCTCACTCAGTGGCAGGTTGAGAAAGAAAATATGTGAAGATGAATAGCCCCGAGCAGACCCGCTGACCAGGCTCCCACCTAGCTGGCAGGGTCGTAGGCTCACTCGGTGGTAGGTTGAGAAAGAAAGTATGAGAAAATGAATAGGCCCGAGTAGACCCGCTGACCAGGCTCTCACCTAGCTGGTAGGGTCATATTCTCACTCGGTGGTAGGATGAAAGAAAGTTTCAAAATATGAATGGCCCCGAACAGACCCGCTGACCAGGCTCTCAGTAGCTGGCAGGGCTGGGAGTCACTCAGAGGTAAGGTAAACATTGTAGCCCGAGCTGATCCCGCTAGCCGACGGGGCGGGAGGGCGTTCAGAAGGAAATTCGGGAAGCGATTTGGGATGAGAGAACAAAGGGGAAGAAAATTCGAGAAGGGGAAGATCAGTCCAAGGTACGCAAGTGGGGTTCACCGAGAGGGGCACTGGCCCAGCTAATGCACCCAAGGTGGCAACCTACCTAAAGAGACGTGGGAATCATTCGGAATAGATGCACTCTCGGCAAGATCGTGCTTCAGGTAGAATCGTCGAGGTCGCCACCTAATTTCTAGAAGGGTATGAGCGTGTGCGGATGGGCTATGGCTTTATTACACGTCGTTGAGGCGAGAGCGCCTCGATCATGACCTAGGTGTAAGGGTCGGCGACGTGCAAGTGCGTGAACTATGTGTGAATGGAGATAAACAAGCAGACAATGAAGAATAAATTGAAAATGCTTTGTCAAAAAGATAAATATTTTTTCTTTCATTACAAAAGTTTCTGCCTACAAAAGGGGGGTCTCGCCCCAAGCATGTATTACATAAAAAAGAGGAAAAGAAAAAGGAAACTGGGAAAAGGAGAGCAGGAGATCTTCAGGGGGAGTCACCAGACTTCTCGCTGGAGGACTCGACGCTTTCACCTGAGAGACGGATGGAACCGCTCTCGCGTTGAAGATCGGCTTTGTCCTCCGTCACGTCTATTGGGGTAAAAAGCCAAGGCATCATGTTGCGAGCAGTGAGCCTCTCGCCACCTTTGTTCAGGAGCCCAGCATCCCGCAGCACCTGCAGTTTGTGCATCGCTGCCCCTTGAGCATTCTCCTGCATCATCACCTTGATCTCGTTGCTTGTATAACGATGCAACTTGCTTTTCTCTCCAGGAGGTGGTGGGACAGCGGCGTCTTTGCAGGCGCTGGTTCTCAGCCCGCAGCTCCTTGATCTCGCTCATGAGGCCGGCCACTCACAAACGTAGTATGTCCGCCTTCGAGGTGTCCTGGGAGAAAGGAAAACAATAAGGTTAGGGCAAGATAAAGAGAAAGCAAAAAAATCTATGAAAGGTCGCACTTACCGCTTTGACAGAATGGTTGGCGAGAAGGGTCTTGACGGCCTCCAGCCTGTGTGTCAAAGACACAACTTCCGAAGAAGCAAGGGCCTGCATTCTCTTAACCTCGGTAAGGTTTTTGCGCGAGGTTGATGCTGCGACACGATGACATGTGCGTGAGCTCGAGAGCACGCAGCTGGGTCCGCGCGGCCTCGTGCGCAAGCGCCTGAGTGGTCTCGGCATAAAAGACTGTGGCATCCTCTCAGTTATAGAGCGCGAAAGAGAGGGCGTATGCCTCGCCGCTGGTGGTGTCCTGCTCCATCAAAGATGGGAGGAGTGTGGAAATTGAGGCCCGGTTGGCCTTTCGGTCCCACTAGAGTAGGGGTTCACCTGCTTCATCGTTGTACTTCTCGCCCAGGCCAAAATTCTGGTGCTCTCTCTGCACCGATCTCGCAGAGGTCTCCGCTGGCGCGTTGGAGGTCCCGAAAGCCCCATCCCCTACGATACTCGCTGACCCTGTCATGACCGGGGGACCCTCCCCAGGAGCCTCGACGGCGACCGCCTTACCTTTGGCGAGTGCCGAGGATTTGTACCATTTGGAGGGAGACGAAGTGGGAGCCAGTTAGGGCTTCCGCTTTCGGCCGCTGTGCTTGGAGGAACCCGGATCTTGTCGGCAGGCTTCGGCGACCGATCGTGCGAGAGCTAGAGATGTGTTGGGAGCTCCCTCATTCACATGTGGCAGGTGTGGGGGAAGATCTCGCGCTCCTGCATCAAGTTTGACTAAGTAAGAAAGGTAGATAGAAAGACAAGCGAGATCTAAGGCTGAAGAAGTCCTCATTACCTTCTCCCGGTAGAACCGGGGGAGCGAGTCGACATTCCTCCGCAGGTGGATGACATCCATCCCATGCTCCATAATGTACTGGTCGTGCTTGTCCTCATGACCTCCCAGCAACGGAGGCTTATAGGTCGATTCATCTTCCTACACAGGAGTGAGAAGAGTGTTGCCGAAGTTACCGGTGATGAAGACGAAGCGCCGAACTCAGCCATGGTTCTTGTTGGCGAGACTGGAAACCTTGAGAGGGTGCTGGCCGGAGAAGAAGGCAACCCCGCTTTTCGCTCGGAAGTTGAACAGTTTGTGGAAGATGGGGAGGCTGAACTCGATCCTCTCCTCGCGCAGGTAGCAGGCGAATGCTACCAGCATGGCTATGGAGTTGGGGTTGAGCTGTGTGATTACAACCCCGAAGTAGCGGAAGGTCTGGCGCAGCTTCGGCCAGATAGGGAGGCGAAATCCCACTTCGAAGTGCTCCAGGTGTATGGCGAGCGTGTCGGGCGAGAACTGGTTAATGCAGCCATGTTTTCCAGGCTGGCGCGTGACGAAACCAGGCGGGACGTAATCCGCTTTCGCCATTGTGAACTCATCCTCTGACAAATCGCAGGAAGCGAAATCATGATTTGTGAATGCATGGGCACACCTTACCCTGCCATCGGGTTCGGCCACCCTCGCGTAAGGGTGGGGGGTTGAAGTTGAGTCACGCGAAAGCCTAGAGAGAGGCGTGAGTGAAAGTGCGAGTGCGAGAAGGAGAGGAAGAAGGCATGAATGAAACAGTAATAAATGTGGTGGGTATGACCTGGCTATTTATAGAAAAATGAGGAAATCGAGAAGTTTCCTAGGCACGGGGGTGCATGTAGTGATCACACTGCCCCGGCGTCTCGGAACACGAGCCAGCCCCACCTTCTCCCCCCACTCTCCTGCAGGTGGCGAGTGTCGCGCACAAAGTCCTCCCCAGGAAGGCGGGAGGGGCAGGATAAAGCACAAGGTGAAAGCAAAACATAATGCGAGACATCAGCATTCAACAAAATTTAAAAGAAATCATGCAGAATTGAAATATGGTTAACATCTAAGACATCATGATTGTTCACAAAACAAGGCCGAGATCGGTGTTCATTACAGAATAAAATTATGGTAAGGAGGATACGGGGGCAAGTGCCGGTAGGCTCAGTATTGGATCCACTGTCATCGACCCTGACCTAGCCTCCCCATCCTCGGTGACACTCGCGGGTAGTAGTATGCGCTTATGGCAGTAAGTTCTTGATTGACCAAGCGCATTTGGTCCCTTGCCCGCACGCCATGCATCCCGGGGGAAGTCTCCTCACACCCGTCTCCCTGTCGCTCCATCTCCCCGATGAGGTGCAAGTAGTTCCTCTCGAGAGCGCTCAGCCTGCGCTCAGTGGCGGCCCGGTGTCCGTCCGCCTGACTAGAGATGTCTCGCTGCATCCAGATGAGTTTTCCAAGAACTTCGGTCACCCGTTCCTTCATCGTCTTAGCGTCTACGGGATCACCGAGGAAGTCCGAGAGATCGCTGAGAGGGGGGGGGAGATCACTTCCTCCCCCTCCTCAAACTAAGGTTCCATCGACGAAGCCTCTCAGTAGCCTGCGAGAGAGGAAGTTGGTTGGTATTATTTTGTAGCGCAAGAGATAGGGTCGAAGCGAGTGAAGTGACTAACCTGGTACATACTCTTTGCCTTGGCGCTTGCAAGATGGACTAGGTTGCCCTTCGAACGGCATGTCAGGGGGATGAAGCGATTTCCTCCTTCCGGGGCGAGAGGGTACCTGGTTAGCAGCAGGATCGATGGTGGGAGAAGTGTGGCCGAGGTCCCTTCCAGCCGAGTGCTCTGGATATGACGCAGGGGAGTCGTGGTCTAGAGAGCGGGAGAGTTTCGCGGGACAGAGGATAGTCCTGTAGTTCCGAAAGTGGGGGCTGCGTGAGGCAGGGTAAGAAAAACATAGCGAAAGATAATGTGGTAAGCGGGAAGGCAATAACAACTTACCAGGCTCAGGCAAGGTCCCTCCAGGAGTAGCCGGAAGGCCAGACCCCTGGGCCAGCGGGACATCCCTAACGGCCAGCGGGAGCGCGTCGTTATCAGTCGGGGTGGTCTCAAGGCCATCCCACATCTCCTGCGAATGGTCAGAATCATCAAGGTATCATGACACCAGAACTAGTAGTGAGACTAGAAAGATCAGTTTACCTTGGCCAGGTCGTCAGGAGGATTGCGAGAGGGGACGGAGTCTTCGATGCGGTCGCAGTCGCCTTTGGGTCCCGCCAACCGCCTTGTCCTTCTTCGGCCGGTAAGGCGAGCTTGGATACCTCTTCAGCGTGAGCCAGCGGGCATCTCTAGTGGACTTTGAGGAGTTCTTCTCTTGCGCCGCGACGAGACGGTCCAACAGACCTATGAGAGTGGTCTCTTGGATGAACTCATTAACACCATTAAGGTTGCGAGAGCTCAAAGGGAAAAGGAGGAAAAAACAGTAAGAAGAAAATAAGACATTCATGGCGCTGTGGCCTGAGATATATATAACACAGTGGAGGGGATCGCCAAAAGATTCCCTCCATGTCAACAAGCACTCACTGAATACTAGGGGTTAGACTTTTCTTTCCGAGTGTGGAACTCGCTCGCAAAGAGCGGAGATTGTGTACAACCTCGTATTCGTCAAGTGGGCCCGCAGGCCCAAGACAGTCAAAAGGATGAACAAAGCGAACAGGTCCGCATTCGCCCATGGATATGCCGAGTGATGCCTTTAAGGACCACTCGCATCAGAGGAGCATTCACCCATTTATGGGTTCGGATGAGCAGACGACCAGGCGAGTGAGGGGCGAAACCCCACTCGCACAGAAGGGCAGAGATCTGGCGAGTGGCGCCTCCACCGGAGGAGCATCCGCCTGTTTATGGGTTCGGATGAGCAGATGGCCAGACGAGTGAGGGGCGGAACCCCACTCGCCCAGAAGGGCAGAGATCTGGCGAGTGGTTCCCCCACAGACAACTCGCTCAGTAGGACCAAGGATCCGGCGAGTGGTGTCTTCATAAACCACTCGCCCAATAGGATCTAAAGAACCAGGTGTGCGAGAAGTTAGGCGAGTGGTGCCTTCACGGACCACTAGCCCAGTGGGACCAGGAGGTGAATTTACCTGGATACCCTTGGGAGACTGCCAATAGCCCTTCAGAACAGGGGAGTTTGGCTGTTAGCAGACCAGTTTGGGGTGCGTTTAGTAAAACCAAAAGGCGGAGTTACGCTATTGACAGACCAAACTAGAAAATCTATAAATAGACCCTTAAGGTCACCTTTGGAGAGGATTCGAATCCTGGGGCTTTCTCCTCCTCTGGTTAATTTCGATCAGCTCCTAGTGCCCTTCAAGGTGCTCGGTTCAGCATTGGTTTGGGAGGGGAAGCTCTCTAATATCTTCCGGGTGTGTGGCGGGACCCCCTCGCTGCAGCTTTGGGTCTATTCTATTTTCTTCACCAAAAGTCAATTATGTCAGTGTGAGAGAAGAAGGTGTAGGCTACAACCCCATGTGGATCTGAACTCCTCAAGAGACCGGTTGACGGTTTCAACAATTTTATTGATCTTTTTAGGCACCCCACTAATGTTGGGAGAGTTTCTAATTAACAAAGGGAATTGTTGGTGACAAAGATCAATACTTTTCATAATAAAACAATTGTTCTAAATAATTTTACAAGATTTATCATCATAATAAAACCATGTAATTTACATTGAGTGTACTATTAAAATAATTGTCATGAAGCATTATAATGATTTATCACCCAAGTTTAATAAGATTTTCTAGAGTAAACATGTGTCATAAAACACTAAAAAATTTATGACTTAAGCGTATTAGTAACATAGGAAAACAAAGCTTACATGAGAGTCTTAATATATCACATTTGTTTTAATAACAACTAGACCTTTAGAACAAAACTCATTCTTGAATAAACTTTAAAATATTAAGTTTGATTAATATACTTGGATAAATACATGGTGACTGAAACATTCATGGTGACATACATAAGTACATACACTTATTATTTTACAATTTTTTGGCATAGGGAATTAAAACTCTAAGTTGAACAATACTAAATTTTTTCAAGAATAGATGCTTTCATAAGAGAAGAATACATAATTAATCAATTTAGAAGCATCAATTTTAGGTTTCATATAAAGTCCTAAAACACTTAGAAAATAGGACAAGAAGAAATCTCACCTCATTAGCCATAGGACGTTTTCCCTTCCATGCATAAGTCCTAGAATCTATGAAGAAGCCTTTAAATGCAAGAAGAAAGAAAAGAGGCTTCGGAGTAGAGCTAGAGTAGGAAGAGAACTCACGGTTTGGGTAAAGAAACTTACCAAAAAGAGAGATGGAGGCCTTATATCAACTTGAAGGGGGCTGGAGGTAGTCGATCGCCGCTCCCTGGTGTGTTCCCAGGCGTCACCGGGTAGGAACGTACTAACCGGAAGGTTACCATGCAAGCGACGGGCGCAGGAGAGGTGTCGGCTCCATGGTTTCTCGCGTGGAGTTTTCTGGCATGAACCGACGGGAGAGGGGTTTTGGTTTGGATTTAATCGTGGACCGGCTAGAGTTTTATAAGGGAGGGGGTTTTAAGTTTTATAAACCTCATTATTGAATGAAACTGAAATCCGTTAAAATATAAAAGATATATTATTTTAAATGTCCTCTCTCTAGCATATATTCTTCCTAATTCTTATTTGTAACTCAAAATTTTTGAAATTCCTATTAATAAAGTGCAAAATTTATTTTTTCATATATATTTTTTTTTATTAAACTTAATATCTATACAGAAATTTAGTTACGTACAATTTCCCACCAAGGTAAATTTATCATAATTTATACACGTCATTTTTGTAATGGTTCAAATTCTTGTTTAGTGAATTAGTACTTGTTGCGGAACGCTTAGGGCTCTTGGTAGACCGGTTCACTTGAACCGCCTTAGCTCGTGAGCAGGCTAAGCGCGCAAACAGTTAATTAGAGGTTCGTTGAGTACGCAGAGACTTTTTAACGTGGAAAACCCGGAAAGGGTAAAAAACCACGCGGCCGGAGCTGTGCCGACCAAACTTCACTATCTTCTGGAGGAGTTACAACTTGGAAGCTAGAACTCGAGCGCGACAGACCGCTGCTCGTTACAATATTTGGAGAAAGAGAGCTTCGAGGGTGACAGGCCACCTCACGAAAAAACTAAGTCCTTTTCCCCTCAAAGACTGCTAGTCGCCTTTCTGGAATTGAGAAGGCTGGTCGCCTTTCCCTTCTGAGAACTGCTTGTCGCCTTTCGGAATCGAGAAGGCTCGTCGTCTTTCTCTTCTGAGAACTGCTTGTCGCCTTTCGGAATCGAGAAGGCTCGTCGTCTTCCTGGAAGATGGAGATCTTCAAGTCCCGAAGGAGATCTTCAAGTCCCGAAGGAGATCTTCAAGTGCTGAAGGAGAATTCCGCAAAAGTCTGCAAGGAGCTCTCCCGAGTCCAGAAGTCCAGGTCCCCTCAAATGAAGCCATGGGGCTCCTTTTATAGTTTTTGTCGGGGGCGGCCCGGTAATTTTACCGTTGGCAGTTTCCATAAATGCTCGGTGGACGAATCATATTCTCCGGTTCGGGGCCCTCGGATCACTATTTTTCGTAAATGACCACCTTGCCCCTCGGGCAGCTTGGGCAGTTTGGGCAGTTCGGGCAGTTCTGTTGGAGGTGGAAAAGGCGACTAACTGTTCCTGAAAAGTGAGAAGCCTGAAACCCAAAATGTGAGAAGCCGGAAAGACAAAAAGTGAGAAGCCGGAAAGACAAAAAGTGAGAAGCCGGAAAGACAAAAAGTGAGAAGGCTTCCCGACTGTGTTCAGAAACGTTCCGAGCGCGGGTTAGCGCTGAAGCTCCCCAAATGCGCGACGGGCCCCGGGAGATGCCTCGGACGGACGGTGAATTGAGGAACCGCTCCATAGCGAGCGGTTGAAGTCCTCCGGAGAGGAGCGGGCGCCGGACCGCACCCCTAGAAGAAGCGGGCACGGCCGCGCACCCCCGAATAGGGAGGGTGCGGATCGGCCGCATCCCAAGGGGTTGGTGCGGCTTGGCCGCACCCCACGGTGGGGGTGCGGCCCGGCCGCACCCCTTGGAGGGTGCGGCTTGGCCGCACCCCACAAGGGGTGCGGCTTGGCCGCACCCCACAAGGGGTGCGGCTAGGCCGCACCCCTTGGGGGGTGCGGCTTGGCCGCACCCCCTTGGGGGGGGTGCGGCTTGGCCGCACCCCCCCAGGGGGTGCGGCTGGGCCGCACCCCTTTGGGGGTGCGGCCTGGCCGCACCCCCTTGGGGGGTGCGGCTTGGCCGCACCCCACAGGGGTGCGGCTGGGCCGCACCCCTTGGGGGTGCGGTTTGGCCGCACCCCCTTGGGGGGTGCGGTTTGGCCGCACCCCTCAAGGGGTGCGGCCGGGCCGCACCCCCTTGGGGGGTGCGGCACCCCCTTGGGGGGTGTAGCCGGCTCGTTCCCCCTTGGGGGTGTGGTCGGCCCGTACCCCCCCTTGAGGGGTGCGACTTGGTCAGCCATTCTTCTTGCGGGGAGGGGTGCAGCCCGTGTGCTGCCGTGCGCTTTTGCGCGCAGTTGTGTGCATATCTGGGGCTCGTGTGTGCTTCGGTCGCTACCCCCATCTCTCTTCTGCGAGGTTTCCTTTGGGCGAATCCTGAGGCCTTCGCGGGTATACAACATAAGCCCCCAAACCTTCGGAGTCCGAGTTCCTGAGCGAGGAGTTCGAAGGTTTTGATTGTTCTGTGGCGGCTTTACACATTGTCCACTGTGCGGCGCTTTTCGGGTAAGAGCTGATGTCGGAGGGTGCTGGTTTTCCGATGTCGTTGTGGGCTTGCTGCTCAGCTCTGATATCCGCATGAGCTGAGAGGTTTCTGCAAAATGACAGATTAGCTTGCGCGGTTCTGAGCCCGCGGCTTTTACACAATAGAAAATCAGTTTGCGCAAGTCTGTGCTTGCGGCTTTTCGCACGAGTCGGGCTCGCGGCTTGGCCGGTGAATAGCGTTTGTATTCAAACCGTGGGTGAACGCAGGAGGGGCAGGCCCCGACGTCACCGGGACTCGACGGCGGAGGAGAAGGGCGAACCTTCAATCGACGGCGGTGCAAAGTCCCTGGGGCAGGGCCCCGAAGTGGCCGGTGAATAGCTGGTGTATTCAAACCGGAGGCGTTCGTAAGGGGGGCAGGCCCCTACGACGCTGGGACTTGACGGCGGAGGAGAAGGGCGGACCTTCAATCGACGGCGGTGCAAAGCCCCCGAGGCAGGGCCTCGAAGTGGCCGGTGAATAGCTGGTGTATTCAAACCGGAGGCGTTCGTAAGGGAGGCAGGCCCCTACGACGCTGGGACTTGACGGCGGAGGAGAAGGGCGAACCTTCAATCGACGGCGGTGCAAAGCCCCCGAGGCAGGGCCTCGTTGCAAAGTTTTTCTTAAGTGCGTGAAGGTGTCAAAACATAGCTTTTCAATAAGAAATCATTTGGTGCGCAGCTTTATGTAAGATAAGATAGGTGCACGAGTCTGAGCTCGCGGCTTTTACACAAATTATAAGATAGATTTGCACGAGTTAGGGCTCGCGGCTTGGTACAGAAGTTGAAGATAAGTTTGCACGAGTTTGAACTCGTGGCTTAGTACATGGTAGAGGTCCTGGGATCACTGGTAAAAGCGGCGCAGGTTCTGAGCGTTCCAGGTACGTGGCAAAGTCTTCCCTTCCGCCGTCCTGAGTCTGTATGTTCCGGGTTTTATGACTGCGGTGACTATGTACGGGCCTTCCCAGGCCGCTGAGAGCTTGTCTCCTTGGGGACCTTTACCGGCGGCCTCGATGCTGCGTAGGACGAGATCTCCTACGTTGATTGGTCTGGGCTTCACCCTCCTGTCGTAGGTCCGGGCTACACGCATTTGGTAGAGTGCAGCACGGTAAGCAGCGTTGTCCCGGACTTCGGGGATTAGATCGAGGTTTTCTCGGAGCAGTCCATCATTCTTGTTGGGATCGAAAGTGAGTACTCGAGCACTCGGAACGCCGATGTCGACGGGGATGACAGCTTCGGTTCCGTAACAGAGGTTATAAGGTGTCTCTCCTGTAGGAGTTCTTTCTGTTGTGCGATATGCCCACAATACATTTGGGAGCGCGTCTACCCACTGTCCCCCGGCTTCTTCCAAGCGTGTTTTCAGCCCTTTGAGGATAGTGCGGTTCGTGACTTCTACTTGTCCGTTGGTTTGCGGATGCGCCACGGCCGTGTGGCGCAGGTTGATTTTCAGATCCTCACACATCTTGGTGAAGGACTTCCCAGTGAATTGAGTGCCGTTGTCGGCAATGATCGTAGCCGGGATGCCGAAGCGGCAAACGATGCTTTTCCAGACGAATTGTTTGGCGTTTTCTTCGGTGATCTTGGCCAGGGGCTCTGCCTCCACCCATTTGGTGAAGTAGTCGATGGCTAGGATGATGAACTTCCTCTGCCCAGATGCTAGTGGTAGGGGACCGAGGAAGTCGATCCCCCACTGTGCGAATGGCCACGCACTCTGCAGCGTGGTAAGTGAGACCGGGGGTTGATGAGGCATGTTGGCGTGTAGCTGACAGCTTTTGCACCTCTGGACAAAGTCGGCCGCGTCCTTTCTTATTGTTGGCCAATAGAAGCCTTGACGCAGTATTTTCCGCGCTAATGCCTTCCCGCCTAGGTGCTCTCCGCAGACTCCTCCGTGTATTTCCCTGAGTACGTAGTCCGCCTCGCTTACCGGCAGGCACTTCAGATATGGGCCTGAGAATGCCCGTTTGTAAAGCTCCCCGTCTATAATGGTGAACGATGCAGCCCGCATTCGCAGTCTTCGCGCCTCTAGGCGATCTTCAGGAAGGTGCCCTTGCTCCAGGTAGGCTCGTAATGGGGCCATCCAGGACGACTCCTCCTGGTGGATGGTTGTGATTTCCCATGGCCCTTGAATGCTTGGGATCACAACTTCTTCGATTCGGCGTCTTCGAGACTGGTAGCTGGAGGGTGAGGTGGCGAGCTTGGATAGAGCGTCCGCCCTGGTATTCTGTTCTCGGGGGATGTGTAGGATCTGATATGACGAGATCTTCTGGAGAAGCGACTTTGCGAATGCGAGGTATTTCGCCATCTGCTCGCTCTTAGCCTCGTAATCTCCTTCAACCTGTGAGACCACGAGTTGGGAGTCTGTATAAATCGTTAGGTTCTCAACTTTGCAGTCGATAGCGAGCCGGAGACCGGCGATCAGTGCTTCGTATTCTGCGATGTTATTTGTTGCGGGGAACTTTAGCCGGAGTCCGTAATCCAGGGTGATCCCTTCGGGGCTCATAAGGAGCAATCCCGCTCCGGCCCCTTCAGCTCCCGAGGCGCCGTCGACATAGAGGGTCCACCGGGTGCTTGCGGTGTCTTTGATGAGGGTTGTTTCTGGCGGGATGGTGTATTCTGCCACGAAGTCGGCGAGCACCTGCGACTTGATGTCAGGGCGAGGCAGGAATTGGATGTCAAATTCGCCGAGTTCTACGGCCCACTTTACAAGTCTCCCCGAGACCTCCGGCTTCTGGAGGATCGCCCGTAATGGGAGTTGCGTCAATACTTTGACTGTGTGAGCCTGGAAGTAGGGTCTGAGTTTTCTAGCCGAGAAGACAAGAGCCAAGGCTGTCTTGTCTGCTGCCGGATATCTGGTTTCGGTATCGGTGAGGACTTTGCTGAGGTAGTAGATCGGGCGTTGCACTCCTCCTTCGTCCTTCACAAGCACTGAGCTAAGAGCCGTAGGCGATACGGCCAGGTACAAGAACAGAGTTTCCCCGGGGGTGGGCTTTGACAGAAGCGGTGGTGAAGCCAGGTATTGCTTGAGAAGCTCGAAGGCCACCTGGCACTCGTCCGTCCATTGGAAACCTGAATGTCGCGCTCCCCGGAGGATTTTGAAGAAGGGGAGGTACTTGTCACCTGTCCGTGATAAGAAACGGGACAGAGCTGCGATCCTCCCGTTTAGGCGTTGTACTTCCTTAATTGAGCGAGGTGGCGACATATCCTCCAACGCCTTGATCTTCTCGGGGTTGGCCTCGATTCCCCGTTGGGTTACCATGAAACCTAGAAACTTCCCCGCCGTCACACCAAACGCACACTTGCTGGGGTTGAGCCGCATCTGGAAGCGGCGGAGAAGCTGGAAGCACTTTTCTAAGTCTTCCAAGTGGTCGCGCCGGTGGACGCTCTTTACTAGCATGTCGTCCACGTAAACCTCCATCGTTTCTCCGATGAGATCCTTGAAGACCTTGTTCATCAGCCTTTGGTAAGTGGCTCCAGCGTTTTTAAGGCCGAAGGGCATCACCTTGTAGCAGTAGACTCCCCGGTCGGTGCGGAAGGCGGTATGCTCTTCGTCTGCGGGGTTCATCCTTATCTGGTTGTACCCTGAGTAAGCATCCATAAAGCTGAGCAGCTCGTGGCCTGCCGTAGCGTCGACGAGCTGGTCAATCCTTGGCAGGGGGAAACTATCCTTCGGGCAGGCTTGGTTCAGGTTGCTGTAGTCGACGCACATTCGCCATTTCCCCGAGGCCTTCTTGACCATGACCACGTTGGCGAGCCATGTGGGATATTCTGCTTCGCGAATGAATCGTGCCTCCAAGAGCTTAGCTACCTCTTCCTCGATTGCTTTTAGGCGCTCGGGGGCGAAGTTCCTCTTTTTCTGAATCACGGGTCTGCAGGCGGGGTTGATGTTTAGCGAGTGAAAGATGACGTCGGGATCTACCCCAGGCATGTCCTCCGGGCTCCACGCGAAAATGTCCTCGTTCTCCTGCAGGAAGGTGGCGAACTTCTCTTGCTCTTGTGATGTCAAGAGTGACCCGACCTGAACGGTTCGAGTCGGGTCTCGCCGGGAGAGCGGTACTTCTACTAGCCCTTCGACGGGCGTTCCTCGCTGCAGAGTCGCCTCGTCTCGCAGGTCGAAGTTATTGATGTTGAGAGCGGTCGCCCTTGCTGGCTGGGCCTGCTTCAGGTAGCAAGTCCTGGCTGCCTCTTGGTCTCCTCTTACGACTCCTATTCCTGCGGCGGTGGGGAACTTCATAGCTAGGTGTGGAATAGAGGGGATTGCCCCGAAGATTGACTGGAGCGGTCTTCCGAAGATGGCGTTGTAGGCGGAGGTGGACTCTACCACCATGAACTGGATGTTGTGCGTTGACTGTCTTGGAAATTCGCCCAACGTGACTGGGAGGATGATCATGCCTTGCACCGGGACGGGTCTGTTGTCGAAGCCGTAGACGGGCCCGGCTGCCGGACTAAGCTGGTCTTTGGTGAGCTTCATACTTTGCAAGGTGGAGAGGAACAAGACGTCGACCGAGCTTCCATTGTCGACTAGTATCCTCTTCACTTTAAAGCAGGGATCCCCGATCCCTGCGCTGATCACGAGCGGATCCTGGTGTGGAAGCCGCAACCCTCGTAAGTCTTCGTCTCCGAAAGCTATCGTAATATCCTGCTTGAGTTTTTTGTCTTCGTGGTCTCTCGCGGGCTGGGCGATTGAGAGGATCTGCGACGCCAAGACTGGCGGTCCGGCGATTGTCTCGATTTCCCCTACCATCGGCCTTCCTCCACCTGCGCCTCGGGGGGCAGGGGGCTGCTCTCCTGCCTCCCTAGGCTGCTGGGGCTGATTGGGGATCTGGCCTTGTAAGAATCTTCCCAGGAGTCCCTGGCGGATGAGGCGCTCGATCTCGTCTTTGAGCCTGGTGCACTCTTCGGTGGCATGTCCTGTTCCTCGATGGAACTCGCAGTATCTGGACTGGTCACCCCTCGGATTTGGTGGGGGTATCCGGGGCATGCGAAGTTCGGGGTTGTTCTGAATGGCGTAGAGCACGTTCGTTCTGGTGGTGTTCAGTGGGGTGTAGGTCCTGGGCGGCTGCGGTCCCAGATCCCTTCGGGGGTCATGCCGACGTCCGTCGCCGCGGCGCTCCTCGCCGCGACGATCTTCTCGTTCGCGAGGGGCTTGATCTGTTCCCCTTTTCTTTCCTTGGCTTCCTTCGAACTGCCGACGGTGTGCTTCGATAGCCTCATCTGCAGCTATTTGCGCTTCGACCCTGTGAACAAGGTCGGGGTAGCTCGGTACGGTTTCTCTCATGAGAGCCGAATAGAATCCACTTGGGCGGAGCCCTCCTAAGAAAACTCCTCGCAAGAGTTCGGGGTCAACCCCTGGGATCTGCCGCGCCTCGGTAGTGAAACGTCGGAAGAAGTCCTTGAGCGTCTCTCCGTCGTTCTGGCGGATCCCTGAGAGATGGGAGGGATCCCGGACAATTCGGCGGTTGGCGATGAACTGATCCACGAACTGCTGTGCCATTTCCGCGAAGTTGTTGATGGCCCCATTCCGCAGAGAATGGAACCAAGTGCGCGCTTGGCCCTTTAAGGTCGCTGGGAACACCTGGCAGAGGAGCTGATCAGGAGCGCTGTAGATCCTCATGATGGTGGTGAAATGGTTGACGTGTTCCAAAGGGTCGTCCGTCCCGTCGAATGTCTCAATGTTAGGAAGCTTGAAGCCATTCGGGATTGGATGGGCTAGGACTTGAGGTGACAGGGGGGAGCCCTGATGCGTGGGGCGGCGAGCGAGCGCGGCGCGTCGTCCTGCTTGGGCATACTCTTCTTCGATCATATCACGGATTTCTTCGCGCGTAGTCCTTTCCGTTGCCCGCTCCGGGGGGGCTCTTCTGGGATGGTGGCGACGGTGGTCAGCTTCCGGTCCTCCAGCCGGCAGGACAAGGTGAGCGGAACTCGCCGCGTTGGAGAATCCTTCCGAAGCCTCATCTTCCTGGACGGCTTCTTGGTTCGGGACAAGGTTTAGAACTGGGGGTGGCGGTGCGTTTGGAGCTGGTGGCTGGACCGGAGCCTGAGGAGCTCCGAGATCCCTTACGAGAGCCAACATCTTGGCTTGGTGCTCTTCGATTCGCCGTATGCGCACTTCCATCCCAGCTGCTGGCGCAGGGAGTGCCTGCTCTGCGGGTGGTGCGTCGATTTGCGAGGGGGAGGGAGCTGGGTCGACGCGTCCCTCCAGCGCTGATCCCTCCGCAGTGCGGGTACTCTTCCTCACCATCGCGGTTGACCTTCAAAAAGTTCTGGGAACGTTCCCACAGACGGCGCCAAACTGTTGCGGAACGCTTAGGGCTCTTGGTAGACCGGTTCACTTGAACCGCCTTAGCTCGTGAGCAGGCTAAGCGCGCAAACAGTTAATTAGAGGTTCGTTGAGTACGCAGAGACTTTTTAACGTGGAAAACCCGGAAAGGGTAAAAAACCACGCGGCCGGAGCTGTGCCGACCAAACTTCACTATCTTCTGGAGGAGTTACAACTTGGAAGCTAGAACTCGAGCGCGACAGACCGCTGCTCGTTACAATATTTGGAGAAAGAGAGCTTCGAGGGTGACAGGCCACCTCACGAAAAAACTAAGTCCTTTTCCCCTCAAAGACTGCTAGTCGCCTTTCTGGAATTGAGAAGGCTGGTCGCCTTTCCCTTCTGAGAACTGCTTGTCGCCTTTCGGAATCGAGAAGGCTCGTCGTCTTTCTCTTCTGAGAACTGCTTGTCGCCTTTCGGAATCGAGAAGGCTCGTCGTCTTCCTGGAAGATGGAGATCTTCAAGTCCCGAAGGAGATCTTCAAGTCCCGAAGGAGATCTTCAAGTGCTGAAGGAGAATTCCGCAAAAGTCTGCAAGGAGCTCTCCCGAGTCCAGAAGTCCAGGTCCCCTCAAATGAAGCCATGGGGCTCCTTTTATAGTTTTTGTCGGGGGCGGCCCGGTAATTTTACCGTTGGCAGTTTCCATAAATGCTCGGTGGACGAATCATATTCTCCGGTTCGGGGCCCTCGGATCACTATTTTTCGTAAATGACCACCTTGCCCCTCGGGCAGCTTGGGCAGTTTGGGCAGTTCGGGCAGTTCTGTTGGAGGTGGAAAAGGCGACTAACTGTTCCTGAAAAGTGAGAAGCCTGAAACCCAAAATGTGAGAAGCCGGAAAGACAAAAAGTGAGAAGCCGGAAAGACAAAAAGTGAGAAGCCGGAAAGACAAAAAGTGAGAAGGCTTCCCGACTGTGTTCAGAAACGTTCCGAGCGCGGGTTAGCGCTGAAGCTCCCCAAATGCGCGACGGGCCCCGGGAGATGCCTCGGACGGACGGTGAATTGAGGAACCGCTCCATAGCGAGCGGTTGAAGTCCTCCGGAGAGGAGCGGGCGCCGGACCGCACCCCTAGAAGAAGCGGGCACGGCCGCGCACCCCCGAATAGGGAGGGTGCGGATCGGCCGCATCCCAAGGGGTTGGTGCGGCTTGGCCGCACCCCACGGTGGGGGTGCGGCCCGGCCGCACCCCTTGGAGGGTGCGGCTTGGCCGCACCCCACAAGGGGTGCGGCTTGGCCGCACCCCACAAGGGGTGCGGCTAGGCCGCACCCCTTGGGGGGTGCGGCTTGGCCGCACCCCCTTGGGGGGGGTGCGGCTTGGCCGCACCCCCCCAGGGGGTGCGGCTGGGCCGCACCCCCTTGGGGGGTGCGGCTTGGCCGCACCCCCTTGGGGGGTGCGGCTTGGCCGCACCCCACAGGGGTGCGGCTGGGCCGCACCCCTTGGGGGTGCGGTTTGGCCGCACCCCCTTGGGGGGTGCGGTTTGGCCGCACCCCTCAAGGGGTGCGGCCGGGCCGCACCCCCTTGGGGGGTGCGGCACCCCCTTGGGGGGTGTAGCCGGCTCGTTCCCCCTTGGGGGTGTGGTCGGCCCGTACCCCCCCTTGAGGGGTGCGACTTGGTCAGCCATTCTTCTTGCGGGGAGGGGTGCAGCCCGTGTGCTGCCGTGCGCTTTTGCGCGCAGTTGTGTGCATATCTGGGGCTCGTGTGTGCTTCGGTCGCTACCCCCATCTCTCTTCTGCGAGGTTTCCTTTGGGCGAATCCTGAGGCCTTCGCGGGTATACAACAGTACTTAAGAATCATAGAGCTTACTTGGTGTGACGACAATTTCAGGATGTCACACGCCGAGCCTCCAAGGAGGGGGGTCATGCACATGACAAATATGCTCGTGTGCACACCCACGTGCACACGCACAAGCTTGGTGCATGTGATCAACTAAGAGAAGGACAAAAATGTAATGATACCAACAAAATCGAGTAAGATGGGGACTAGAGAAGGCCAAAAGGCCGTGCATAATTGTGTTTTATTTCTAATTTAATTTAGCACCTAAATGAAGTTATATATATACGAATGACAGACGGTCCCCATGCCCCGCTTGACAGTACTCACGCCGGCCGCGATTCGAACATGAAGTTTGTATAGGTATTGCATGGATTGGAGGGGTCATCATCGGACTCCAGAGTGGTGCGTGATGCACTGAAAAGAGCAGATTATTTAGAAATGCCTGTAGGAAATACTACCTTGTGGATGGAGGACACATTAACGAACCATGATATCTTGCTCCGTATAGTTCCATCAGATATCACCTTAAAGAGTGGTTCGTGTAGGGCAATAATCCCACAAACTACAAAGAATAGTTTGATCACCGACACTCAAAGGAAATAAATGTTATTGAGAGGACATTTGGACTACTAAAGAAATGGTGGGCAATTTTGCGAGGACCATCATTCTTTGAAAATGTGGTCTGGTCACAACGCAAGAAGAAGAAAGCTGATGTCGTAGATATTATTGCGGATGTTGTTTCAGCAATTGCGAGGAATATGAAACATGAGAGCAGTGTGCATGTCTGTTCAACCTCCACCGATCTCAAGAGCCGATAAGATTATGCGGTCATTGCAGCTATTACAGATATGACTGAGCATGAGATCTTCCAGATCATCGATATGTGGAGCGTTGACGAAACGAAGAGCGACATATTCTTGATTTGTCGGTTCGAATCAGGAGGACCTGACTCAACTTACATTTGTCAGATTGATAACACGTGGACTTATGCTTTTATATGTAGACTTTATTTATATATGATATTATATTATTATTATTATTATTATTATTATTATTATTATTTTAATGGGAACTTATTTTTATGTGAACATTTTCATGTTTATGTATGTTATTGATATTTCATTTATTATCTACCTCCACATTTCTATCACTATTTTAAGCTTTAAATTTCAATTTCATTGAATGAATTCTAACAAGCAATCGGACAATAGATTTACAAATTCTAATTTCTATAGCAAAATTCCTGTCTTCGATCGAGTAACAGAATTGAAATTGACTTCTGATGCGTGCTCATATTTATAACCCGGTTTGAGGTGGTTAGTGGGCGGTTTTCCAAACCCCCACTAACCCCACTCTCTCCATCATGTCCGGTCAAACGGCGTAACCGCCACGCGGCGTAACCGCCACGCGGCGTAACCGCCCACTACGGCGTAACCGCCACTCGGCGTAACCGCCCACTACGTGTAACCGCTCCTGAAGAGCCAACCGCCGAGCCCAACCGGGGCTAACCGCCGCCTCCTCTCTCGAGAGAGGAGGCCGGCAGCCGGCCGCCGCCCCCCTTGCGGGGGCCGGCCGCCCCCTCCTTGGAGGGGGTCGGCCCGGCCGGCCGCCCCTCCCTCTTCGAGGGAGGAGGCCGGCCGCCCCCTCCTTGGAGGGGGTCGGCCCGGCCGGCCGCCCCTCCCTCTTCGAGGGAGGAGGCCGGCCGCCCCTCTCCCCTTGAGGGAGGGCGGCGGTCGGCCCTTCTTCCCCGCGAGGAAGAAGGCCGCCGCCACCACCGCCCATTTCTGGGAATCCGGCGGTGGCCGACGCCGCCGCTCCGGCAAGATAACCACCCGACGGTTACCAAACCGCTCGATCATGGAAGGGACGCGTGTGGACCGTCCGATCTTTCTATTTTCCTATTTATTTAATTATTATTATTATTTATTTAAATAGAATGCGCTATCCGCACACCATAACCACCATAACTACCCTGGAATCCTATAAATAGGACCCCAGGGGTCTTCATTTGGATCCAGACTCTCTCTCTCTGGGAAATCTCTATTTCTCTCTTTCTCTCTCTACAGGAACTCTGCCACCGGGGAATCCTCCTACGTGCCTACTCCGTTCCGCGGAAGTGAGCGCCGCTCGTTCCGCCGAAGTGAGCACCGCCCACGCTCTGCTCCAGCAAGCGCACACTCTCAACGTGTGCACTCTTCCCCAAGGCTCGCACTCTCCCAGTGCGTTTCGAGACTCCTGTACAAGGCAAAACTCAGAGCGTCGGTAAAGCCATGATCTCGGAGGAGTCCATCCCTGAAACTGAAGTACCAGGGACTTAGAGAACTTTCCTAAGTTACTCAGCATCGCGAGAGGTGGCCTGTCACCCTCCGAACATCTCTCTCACCCAAGATTGTAAAGAGGTGCGGCCTGTCGCCCTCTGTCTCACTAAAGGTTGTAATCCCCAGCAAAATAGTGAAGTTTAGTCGGCTCAGCTCCGACGACGTGGTTTTTCATCCCGCCTTGGGGTTTTCCACGGTAAAAAGTCTCCTTGTCCATTGCCGTCCATTTTGACTGTTTGCGCGCACCGGCTCGACTCTCGAGCTGAGGCGGTCGATCTAGACCGGACTGCGGAAGAGCCGTGTGCGTCCCGCAACAACTTCAATGTCAGTTCCTACGTAATTTCAAGTCAACATGCTGATGCCCGACACATAACGCAGGTCGGTCAACTGAATGCGCATGTCCATAATCCCAAGCAATGATTGGGCTGTCCAACTTTATTTAATTAATGATGATCATGTGAATAAACATCTGTATTTTTTACCAACATTGACTTATCCCAACCGTTGCTTCGGTCCAACAATAGAAATTTAATTTAATTTAATTTTCCAACCCGCTTTGCTGATCATCATTAATAAGTCATAACTACCGAACAATGGCTAACTTCCGGGAAAATCATTTTACGAATAGAAAAAAGTGCTGGCCCTCCAAAATCCAATCGCAGCCGTTAAACGTTTCCCGGGTTAGAAAGTACACGTTTCCCACTTGCCCGTCTAACTTATGTCACACGTCACTATCTGTTCCGTGTGTTCTCACGGCACGATCTCTAGATGTTTGGGGATAGGGAAAATTTTTTTGGTGCGGCGATGAGGGAGGGGAAATGGCGAGTGAAAATTTTTAGTTTCAAAAAAGATGGCGGGCCTCGTGCATAAACTCTATTTGAACTATCACGGAAGGAAGGTGCGTCACGTGCATCAAAAAATTTCGCTGGATGTTGAGCAACAAATAGATCGTACGGATGCGCTATAAAAATAATGTGCTAATCTTTTTTACTTAAATAGTGGTAACAATAATGGTGGTAACAAGAATCGTAGCCACCATTTTGGCTCAGGCTCCGTTTGGGGGGACTTATTTTTACCGGTCAAGCGGTTACGACCGCATGAACCAGACCTTAATTTAAGGTTCGGTTCATGCGGTCATAACCGCTTGACCGGTGAAAATAAGTCCCCCCAAAGGAGCCTCAGTTTGGCACGGCGGTCGCGGTCATGAATGTGATTATGAATCATCGTTCGTGAACAGTCGACCTAAACTAAGAAACTTCGTCCATTTTATGTTCAAAACTAGTTTATTTTCTTGGTGGTGGTTGCAATGGTTGTCATGTCAAACATATATTATATGATGGTGAAATTAATATTCATTTATTCTATTTATTTTAAACTAATACTCTTCCAATTATGTGCTAATCTTTTTTATTTAAATACTAATAAAGTAATATTTCATCATCCACCCAAATAAAAATAGATTTTGTTAATTTTCATCGCTTATAGCACAAAAATTAAATCTCATGAATCAAAGCAATAAGAAAAATTAATTAGGATGGCATATATAATTTACAATTAGCATTTAATTTCTAATATTTCATCTATAAAAATTACAAAATTCCCTCTCATATATCTTATACAAGTGAGAGTGCACGGGCCCAGTGCGGCTGCGAAACTACCTGACCGTGACAATTTCACGGTACGACGACACTCCATCGACTCGCTGCATGCCCCTGACGATGGTCATGTCGGGACTGCAATCATGCCCTCTGTGGGGTGGGGATGGAGAGCAAAGAGAGTGTCGTCGCACCGTGACATTGTTATGATCAAGGTTCTATCACAGCTACAGCTCAGTTGGTGATGAGGACTGTTGAAGGTGCCTTATCAAGGGTGGTCGAGGGTTCGAGACCTGCCATCAACATCCCACTGTAGCTGAGAAACAGGCTCAGCCATGGGTGGGGTGCACCGGACTGCAGTCCTTGTCCAACCGCGGCAGCCGGCCCACCAGGGATGGGCATGGCCGTAGGCCTCTGGTGTGGTGGTCGGGCCGGGTTGTTACAAAAAAGTGCACTTTTTTTGTAACAGCCCTGGCCCGACCACACCGGCTTTAATGGGACCCATCAGGCACTGTTAAAGGACTGCAGTCCGGTGCACCCCACCCATGGCTGAGCCTGTTTCTCAGCTACAGTGGGATGTTGAGGCCGGGATTCGATCCCGCGCCCCCTTGATAAGGCACCTTCAACAGTCCTCGTCACCGACTGAGCTGTTGTTGATCCGTGAGTGGCAGACAAGCCCTTCAACAGTGTTACAGGAACATTTTATGCACTATTATATTTCAAAAAAAATTATACACCCAAATTTCTAATTTGCTAGATCTGCCAGTGTTCCGGCACTGTTCAACTCTCAAGTTGGTGTTATATATACTATAGATATTGCATAATGATATATATAAAATATAATTAAGTAAAATTAAAAATATTCAATTAGTAAAATAAAATGAATTGAAAAAAGAAATAAACTTCAATTTTTCAACAATTAAATAAAATTCACACTAACGAAATAGCCGGGCTACAAATTCTATCATATAATGTGTACGGAAAACACTTGCTTGTTCGGCCACTTATACTATCTATATTTATATAAGATTTTCCTCTCTAATAGTCGAACTACTTTTTAGTCATATAATATTTTAACATAGTAAGGCATTAGCATGTTTTTAGCAAATAATAACATTTAATTCGTGCTGACATAGTAAGGTATTACGGGTCCTGATCTGACAGTCGGATCAAAAATTACGATAGTTTGAAGTCAATTTTCGCTCACGAGATTAATTTTCGTGCTTGAAGTCATTTTTCACGATCACTGTGTTTTTTTACTCAAGGATGGAAGGCTCTGAGAGACCTTCTCAAAAATGCATTATGAGCCCTGATCTAACTGTCCGATCAAAAAATATGGCTGTTTGAAGTAAATTTTTGCGCACGAAGTCTTTTTTTACGTAATGAGACATGTAATCATGTTTTAGAAGACTTAATTTGGGTGATCACCTTTTCATGCACAAATTCATCTTCATTTGTATGCTACAACATCTTGAAGTTTATGGCACAACTTTAATGTTAATTTCAATTTTTATAATTATTCCATGTATTCCTTTTTAGCTGATTTTCAACCCTAATTCGCATGTCATGTTGTTTATACATATTTACGTGTTAACTTTTCATCAGCAATCGAAATGGTTACGATCGCTCGACCATATTTTCGTGCTCCTACTATATTCGTATAAGGGTCTTCGAGCCTGACCTGTTGGGGTGAACCATTACGGAGACGGATTAACTCTAGTCGAAACACCGAGACGGAGAAAATATGAGTGGAAGCATACCTGAATCCATGTAGAACACGAATCTTCCAAGTCTACAAGGTCCTGACGAAGAAGACGGCTCCTCTTCCTCCTTAAGCTCTCTCCAACGATGGGATGCTAGAACTGAATGAGAGTGAATATCATGCCTTCTGACCCGAGGACCATAACCTTTTATAACTAAAACCCAATGTGGTTATTTACATTTAAGTCCATCATATAAATATAAATGACGTCCGGTATCCACACATTATTTAAACCGTCCATACAATATGAAACGTAATCGACCAAATTAATTAAATCACCAAAATTGGGTCGATGTTAATGACAACTCATTAACGCGCATAATTAACATATATGACCCACATAATTATTATTTCTAACAATCTCCCTCTTGGGCCAACATATGTTAATTTCTTAACTGCGCATTATATGATAATCTTATGAGCTCAAAAATTGCTGTCATTCTGAAAACATTTTCATCCAATCCGGTCCATGATTATACTAATATAGGATCAAAGAGAATTGTGCTACTATAATCTTAGCTAGACCCATCAATGGTCACATATGTGCGCACAATCAATGACATAGATCAAGTATGGATATGTGACATGAAAATTACATGTAATGTGATCTTGACATGTCTATTTTCAACTGGCCTACTTTAACTTTAGTGAGATCAAAATAATTAGATTCAGAGTGTCATAATAAATGTTTTATTCTGCAGAATAATAATCATAAAATATCATACAACAAATAAGCATCAAAATGCAAACTCCCACTAACACATTATGTCCTCTAATAGAATGACACTCATATGAGCAGTGTGCTCGTGAAAGACTTTTGGTGTCAAACTCTTAGTAAGTGGATCTGCTAACATGGAGTTTGTCCCAATATGCTCTATAGACATCTATCCACTCTGAACTCTCTCTTTAACAACTAAGAACTTAATCTCTACGTGCTTAGATTTAGAGCTACTCTTGTCGTTATTGGAATACATCACTGCAAACTTATCGTCACAAAATAACTAGAGTGGTCTTTCAACACAGTCCAAAATGTGCATCACTGTGACAAAATTTTGCAGTCATATTCCATGAATGGATGCCTCGTAACATGCTATGAATTTTGCTGCCATGGTCGAGGAAGCTATGAGTGTCTGCTTGGCACTTTTTCATGATATAGCTCCTCCAGCCAAAACATATACAAAGCCTGAAGTGGATCTCCTGATGTTTTGACATCCAGCAAGTCTGAATCAGAATACCCAATGATCTCCAACTGATCAGACCTTCTATAGGTGAGCATGAAAGCCTTTGTCTTTTTCAGGTATCGCATGACCCGTTTGGCTGCTTTCCAATGATCCAGTCCTAGATTACTCAGATATCTGCCTAACATTCCAACTATGAACGCAATATCCGGACGCATGACCCGTTTGACTATTTGATGAAATCTGAAATACCACTGTCGAGGCGCTTGTTTGAGTCCATAGATGGATTTCTTTAATTTGCAAACCTTTTTCTCTGGGTCTCTAGACTCAAAGTAATTTGGTTGCACCATATAGATCGTCTCATCAACGTCGCCATTGAAAAATGAATTCTTAGCATCCATCTGATGTAGCTCAAGATCAAAATGTGCTACTAATGTCATAATAGTTCTAAAAGAGTCTTTCGATGAAACCGGAGAAAAAGTCTCTTTGTGGTCAATGTCTTCCTTTTGAGTAAACCTTTAGCGACAAGATGCGCCTTATATTTTTTAATATTACCCTTTGAATCCCTTTTGGTTTTAAATATCCAGTTACAACCAATGGGTTTCACACCTTTGGGTAATGTGACAAGATCCCAAACGTCATTGTCCTTCATGGACTTCATCTCTTCCTTCATGGCCTCAATCCACTGTTGAGAGTTAGAACTATGAATAGCCTGATTGAGATTGATCGGATTATCATCTAACATCCCTTGACCATCTTCATGTTCTTGGAGAAAAATGATATAATCATCTGGCACCGCGCTTCTCCTTTCTCTAGTGGATCTCCTTAATGGCAATGGTTCTTGAGGTTGGTGATTTTGTTCATTTGGAACTGTATGACGAAGCACTTCAATAATGTCTTGATCCGGATTTGTTACTGGAGCGATATCAGGAATGAAATCCTGAGTATTGTCAGTAACAATTGTAGGAAGAGAAATAAATTCCTCTTCATAGAAAAAGTCTCTAACCATATCTTCCCCTCCAAACTCAACATCTTCAAAGAACCGAGCATTACTAGTCTCGAAGAAAACATTGATAGGTCTTATAGGCCAAATGAAAAGAAACTGGACTTTTACCTGGATTCAACACTTTGGTGAGGTGAGCGTGGATCGTAGTCAGAGGAGAAAAGCCTAGCAAGAAAGCGAGATGGTGGAGGTTGGCGATCATGAAGGATCTGCCGAAAACTCGGCAGAAGGAGGCGAGTATGTGACAAAGGAGGATTTCGAAGAATTCGTGCGGCGCATGGAGGGCCGCTTGCGAGCAGCCTTGCTTCCTCGCAGACATGGGCGGATCTATAGGGGGGCCATAGGGACACGTGCCCCCCCCAAATTTTTTGAGAATTGCATTAAGCATACAAAAAATAAAAAAATTTTAAAAATTTAAAACTACTATTCGCACACCAACTAGTCTATTTGCAGCCCCGATTGAACCTAAAACACTGATTCCCGTGATTCAACCTAAAACACCGATCCCGCTTCTCGCTGTCCGCCTTTCCCGACTCCAGACCGGGCACGCCTTCTTTTCTCAGCGCAGGCGGCGCAGGCGCGCAGCAAGGTTCGAGTTCGACGACGCCTTGTTGCTCGAGCTCGACGACGACGATGCCACACGCCAGTGAGCAGTTCAGTGATCTAAACCTCCCATCCGGCCGTCCCATGATCCCATCGATCTTGCTCGCCCAGTTGCCCAGTCGCCCAGATGCCCAATCGCCCTCTAGGTTTTTCTTTTTTCTGCATTTCTATAGACCAAATCTGCAAGTGCGTCCTACGACCAAAGTGCTTGATCCGATTATTGCTCGTCTTCTTGCAGATCGACTTCCCTCTTAATCGGAACTTGCAGAGCTGTCATCATCCACCTTGCTTTTGCCCTAGCCAACTTCTAATCTAGTGATTGGTTTGCACATAGCTTTATTTTGCAAGATTTGTTCTTTGATTTAAGGAGAATTTTAATGTTATAACTGACAACTATTTTTCATTGGATTTCTGATGATCAAATTGCAATGTTTGTCATGTCAGGTGTTATAACTGGCACAACATCGAGCATTCCAAGTGAGGTATTTGTTGAGAAGAGTCCCAAATCGGGAAACTAACAACGTCTTGTGCACCTCCAAGTCTCCAACCAATTGATTGGTAACTCTCTTCAAGTCTTCAACTATATCTCCTTTTATATTAATGCATAATATATTCTAGGTGTGCTTTGAGGTATTAGTCAACTAGTGGCTAAGCAAAGCATAGTAGACTTTGTGATGAATGTTTGTAGGGATACTCCGTAGTATTGGCCGGTAGAGGGTCAAGCGGGGTATATAGATTTTTATTTACTTTGCACTGCTAGTTTTAGAATTCAATTGTAATGTTTTTTGTAAATTTACATAGAAGTGAAAATGGAGGGTCAGAAGAAGAGAACCCGTCTCATCGCGTTTATGTTTCAAAAGAAGTTAAAATCTAAAGAGTCTTCTTTACTGATTCTTCCTGTGGCTACTGCGAGTGTGGAAAGAGTATTCTCAGGCATGAACTATGTCAAGAACAAGTTGCGCAATAGTATGGGCGATCAAATGTTGAATGATTGTCTGGTTACTTTTATTGAGAGAGATGCATTTTTGGAAGTCTGTGATGATGACGTTATTGATCATTTTCAAAAAATGAAGACTCGCCGTGGGCAATTGTAATTTCTTTGTAATTTTTTGTATTTTCCAATTGCTTCAATGAAATGTTATTTTGTACGACTTTATAATGACAATATTTTAAGCTGAGTTTGCTATTGAAAAAAAATTGTGCCCCCCATTACAAAATTCCTGGATCCTCCACTGCTCGCACAGAGTGCCCGACGACCTTGCCTCATCGTGTGACTCTATCAGAAGATGGTGGTCCCTCTCAGCGAGCAGGGAAGGAGCACGTGGAGGAGGAGCCAGTGTGGCCAAGGAGGCCGCAGTCCTGCCAGCCAAGCTCACAAGGAATCCAGTTCCGCGATGTAGAGGATCCGACGAGTTTCCATGATCATCGCCCATATGATGAGTAGGGGGTTCCTCGCCAAGCCGAAGATCATCGTCAGCAAGGTGGGAGGAGCCCATTCTGTGAGGAGATCCTCTCTATCCCCATTTCGGAGGGGTTCAGGGAGCCAGTTATGAGTTATTACTATAGAAGGGATGATCCTGTCCGCCACCTTCAATGGTTTGAAGATGTTGTCTCCATCCGATCCATGTCAGACGCATTCAAGTGCAGGCTCTTCGCCATCACCTTTCGGGGAAAGGCCAGAGATTGGTTCCACCAGCTGGCCGCAGGTCCCATTTACTATTTTGAAGACCTGCATCAGGGAGTGACGATGTGGTTCGCCATGACAAAGAAGAGGAAGAAGGAGGCGACAGACCTCCTCTTTCTAGTGCAAGGAGCGCGGGAGATGTTAGGAAACTACATCGACCACTTTCAATAAGAAGTTATGGACATCGAGCGGGAGGACGAAAGAGGAGGACAACAAAGCAATATACAAAGCAGGTGGCATGAAACTTACTAGCAAGCATGTACACATATAAAATACTATAGAATAAGAGCTATACTAACAGTTCTAATATATCTCAAGCTGTGTAAGAGAAATAGGCAAGAGCAGCTACAGAAGTAACCTTAACTTATATGAATGCCCATACAAACTTATAAGTTAAGGGATCTGACACTAAGGTAAACTCATAGTATAAAAGAGCTCATACTAATTTATACGATGAGGTCTTGTTTATGTAACGATATTATGCTATGATATGCTTATGCAATATACAACCCACACACACGACTCTACACGTATAGACCTTTTGTTCCCACTTTTTGGAGGTAGCTAACCTATCGAGCACCTCCCATCGTGGTCAAACGGTGGCAGAGGAGCGGGCATATCCTCACCTAGGTGGGTATAACACACTACCAAAACTAGGCCCTAACGTACGCTATGGCAGCAGTCCTCCGAATTCATGAACTCCTGCGTACTCTTGCTGGACCCGTAGGGACGAGACCTTAGATATGCTAAATATAGGGTTATTAGGGAATGAGACCTTTTGGTCGCGCAGTAAAATATTATCCCCCTCTGAACACCTACCACTTGCCGAGTCAACATACTTCCGTCGGTGTGTCGACTAGGCTAGTACCGAAGGCCCACCACATTTTATGCACATACATTTATGTTCCACCCGAACTCAAGCTCGCAGGACCGACCCGTCCTTTATAACTACCGAGCCTATGGATCCAAGGACCGACTTGTCCACTCCACTCCATAAAGTACTGTTCACATAAGCTGTGTGTGTATAATTCATTCACATTCCTAAACAATATAGTCTTTTCTACTCCTTAGAATGTTAGATGTTTAGGATGCATCTTGGACTTCCCGAGGACTACCCGGTGAAGGGCTCATAACGGTACTAGGGAATACAATGGGTTGAAGCCCAAATCCCCCTTTCCAGGATATTTACTCTTATTGGTGGCTACCCATTCTTACATACCCACTTCCTCTCTAGTTACTCTAACTTCATAAGGTGGTTTACAATTACCGGGACAGTGAAGCGACAATGTTCAATTGAACATCAATTCTTGCCCTTTCTTAGTAACTAACTACTCATTCACGTCATCACTCAATCCCTACTTAATGGTTCCATATTTTGATGTTTAATCATAACTTTTAGTTGCTGGTGGATCACTTCTCATATCTCCTAACATATCATTATCAAAATCCCATATTGATAATTTTACTAAATGCACTCCAATCCAACCACTAAGTGTTGACACTAGTTGGTTAGTCTACTATCAATCCATGATGCAGACAATGTTCTAGGGATTAATAATTCTGTGTAGAGATCAAGTGGGGTCTAATTCAAATATTTCACTTTTGCTATCCGTAGACCAAATTGTCCTCAAGTATGATACATGATCTGAAAGGGAGCTACGTAATCTTCCTCATTAATATATATTCAAATAAAGTTCCAGAGGTTGTACAAATGATAAGCTACTAATTTCCAGATTTTTTTACTTGAATAAGGTTATATTTGGGCAGAATGTTCAATTCCTTTGTATTTAGGGGATCCAGCAATTTGTACATGAAGTGTCAATTAGCATGACCCAAAAGGTCTAATAAACTCTGTTGAGTTTAGTTATGATCCAAAACAATGTTCAGCAAAGGTTCATAATTTTCTCCCTAATTAAATTCTATAAATTAATTAAATGTTCAATTCCTTTGTATTATAACATTGTGAAGGATCTACTACAAATATTCATCCAAATGCTGCAATTAAATTTTCCAGGTATTTGTATAACTCTAAAATGAACATCAACAATATTTGACATTTTTCCAACATTATTTGATCACCAATATTAAATAAATCATATAAGCCTATTATTTCCACTCTGTGAAGGAGCCACTGTAAATCATCATAAATTAAATACAAAAATATTTCCAAGGAATTATTATGATCTAAGAAGTCTACTGACCACGTTTCATAATTTTCCAATTCCATTTGACCAGCATAAATAATTAATCTAGGTAAACAATAAAATTCCACTTTGTGAAGGAACTACTGTAAATCATGAGAGAATAATTATACAAAAATTAGCAGGGTAATATTATGCTCTAACAAGCCTACTGACCAAATCTCATGACTTTCTAATTTCAATTAACTAAAAATATTAATAATTCTAAGAAGACAATCAAATTCCACTTTGTGAAAGAACCACAGTAAATATTCATCAACTAAATATAATAAAATTCCCAAGTCTACTAATGATCTCAAAAGTCTAACTACTCAGTTTCATACCACTCAAAATTTCTTTGCCCATAAAGAGGTGAGGTATAATAATTGGGAGTAATTTAAATAAGTGCAATTTAGTGGACTATAGCAACACTAAAAATTCCAATTAAATTTTCCAGAGTGTAATTACACCCTCTAAAGTGAATCCCAGAGTTTCATAATATTCCAGGAAGATTTGACCCCAAATTTATCAATAGTGCTCAATGTGACAAAATTATATTTTAATTAAAATACTTAGGGAATCTATTCCAAAAATCCCAATCTTTCCAGAGTAAATGTATTTCATCATAATACATGCATGAACACAATTTAACTCACATGTAGTAAGTTATTTGGGCTAAATTCACCAATATGAATTTTGTGCTATTAGCACACCATTTCCAATCCTACATGGATCTTGCATGTGGAATTCCTTCACATGCATCAAGCCAATTGGTTCCAAATTTTTACCAGAGGCTTATAGGGACCTACACTACTATCTATCAAAGTTTGGAGTTAGTTGGTGTTGTCTAGCCATGTATACTACAAATACATGATTTATCAAATTATTGTAAAAATACTATGGGAAGATGCTTTCCAAAAATTACCATTTTTGGACAGAGGGTGTAAATAGGCATGATATGTCTATGGTTAAAATTTCAGCCCTATTCACCTAATGGTTTGAGAGATATTCACAAAATACTCTCTGAGTTATAAAAATACTATTTTCCATACTAGGTTATATTTGCATGATGAAAATACTCATATGAATAAGTCCAAATGGTCCTAAATTTTGGCTAGGGACTTTTATTGGCCTAATTGATCTTCTAGAGAAGATTTGATGGATTGTGATTTTATAAAACTCAAAAATCAAACAAGCATGGTTTATCAAATATTTTCTAAAACTATATAAAACTGTTTTTGGACAGGAGGTGGATCTAGGGTACATGTATGCATGTCCCAAATTTCAACCTCATACCTTCAACCATTTAAAAGATTTTCAAATAATATGGATTGTCCCCTCCTAGGACCAGTCCAACTAAAACTGCCCTATAGGGAGTTGTAGGGCACCAAATGGGTTGATTTTAATTCCATATTAAAGTAGACCCCAAAGGCTACCTTTTTCATGCGTTACACTTTTCCTGAATCTGCCCCTAAGGGCCTCAAATTCATGCTTATATTATTCCATTTCTATGGCATAAAAACACTAATATTATAATAACAATTAATAAATTAAACAATCAATTCATCCAAAACCGATGACATTCCTTCATCTTCTCCAAGCAGTCGAGGGTCCAGATTGCTCCCGCCTGGAGCCTTTTCCAGCTTATTTTACCGGCGACTGAGACACCTCCCCGGCCGGCCACCACCACCTCCGTTGAGCCCGATTTTCTCCTCACTGGATCGGGCTCAATTTCTTCACCTAAAGAACTAAGGATCTAGCAAAAAGGGAGGGGAGGAGAAACTGGCCTCTGATGGGGCTTGTCATCGGGTATTCCTCCGACCAGCCATTGTTGTCATGTCTCCGACGATCCATACTCAAAACCTCAATCCTCCATTGTTTTATTTAAGTAAAGGCTCTGTCTCGACTGAATGGAGCTCTTTGAAGCTAATAGTGGGGTCGAAATGTGACGTGGGTGGCTTAAAAATGCCAGCCATCATGGAGATTTCAGCCAAGCATATGATGCTCCTCCTTGCTGCCAATTGTAGTCATCTCCATAGCTGGAATTCGGCTGAGAATGAGTGAGGGGGTTAAGTGGAGGGCTTGGGAAGAGGACGGGAGGGCCAAGTGGCACCCAATCCTCCTTTTCCTCTTTGTTCTCTCTTGAATTTGGGGGAAGTCCAAATTGCCCCCATGCATGTCTCCCCCTTTCAAATTCAGAAGGCAAGTTGGGTAATCTATCCTTGGGCTGTATAATGGGCCTTGGGCCAAGTCCCCAACCCATCTGAATTGGGCTTGGCACCCAATTGCCCATCTTTGGGCTTAAGTTGACCATGGTTGACTTAGGGGCTGAATTGGTCATTTTGATGGGTTTACTGGTCCAATGTGCTGATCTTGAGTCCCTTGATACCACCCAATGTTGATTGGGTCATGGTGATGCCCTAATTGGGCCAATTTAGCCAATAGGTATGATTTTGACCAAAATTGGGGAATGTTTGACTTTGGTCATATTGGACCAATTAATGACCACTTGGTGGGGATTTTGGGTCTCTTGGGTCTCTCTTAGGGTTAGGGACCTATTGGTAAGCTCAATTTGAGTTGGTGAGCCCAATTTGAAGTAAATTGGCCTAGGTTGACTTGTGCACATTTAAGGTGCTTATAACAATTTTCCTAAGTTTAAGGTAACCTAGGGTCGTACCATGGCCTCTACTCACAATTCAAGTCCTAAACCTAACCCAAGGGGTCCAGAAGGAATGGGGATGTTACACAGCTAACCCATACACTCCTCCTCCAAGGCCCGAAAGAAGGCGAAGACATACTCCTCTATCTAGGAGTGGGGGAGGATGTGGTGAGTTCTGTGCTCGTCAGAGAAGAAGGGAAGAAACAACAACTCATCTACTATGTAATCTGAGTGCTAAAGAAGGCGGAGATGTGGTATCCTATCCTCGAGAATCTAGCTTTCGCCTTGGTGGTTTCAACGTGGAAGTTTCGTCCTTATTTTCAGGCCCACTCCATCTGAGTCATGACTGATCATCCCCTCCAAAGTATCCTAGAAGGGGTGGAGCATTCAGGATAGCAGGCAAAATGGTCGGTAGAAATCAGTGAGTTCAACATTTCCTTCTCGCCCTGGGTGCCGATAAAAGCACAATCAGTGGCGGATTTCTTAGCAAACTTCTGAGGGGAAGCAGATACAAGCGAGGGCCCTTCGACTATGGTGTCCTAGAAGATGTTCGTGGATGGAGCTTCGGGCAAATGCTCTGTGGGAGTAGGCATTATGCTTGTCATCCCACAGGGAACTAGGACCGAGCAAGCAGTCAAAATCCTCTTCCCCGTCACAAGCAATCAAGCAGAGTACGAGGCTAGCTTGCATCTTGCTAAGGAGTTGGGGATCCAGGACATCCAAGCTTTTACATACGATGGTGGTCGTGGCGCAAATCAGAGGAGAGTTCGAAATGTGACGCCATCCTGCAGAGATACCTGATCAAGGTTAAAGAGTTGATCGGAGGCTTTCGATCCTTTTTCGTCGAGCACATGCCGAGAGAGGAGAATTCGGTGGCAAAACGTTTGGTCAAGTATGGCCCGAGGGCCAGAGGAACAATCACCAAGCTGTTTCGACCATCCATCGAAGAAGGAGAGATGATGGAGATATAGCGTCGCCCTTCCTGGATGGATCCGTTCATGGCATTCCTAACTATCGGTCAAGTTCTAGTAGATGGAGGAGATCAAAGGAAGTTCAGATATAAGGCAGCCTACTACTTATTGCACAATGAGGATCTATATTGCAAGACCATCCTGGGTCCCTTGGCCAGATGTGTTTCAGAAGCCGAAGTACCCCAAGTTCTGGAGATTTTTTTTGGGGGGGGGGGGGGGGGTCCACAAAAAGCAAGAAAGATCCATTCGGGAGAGTGCGGTAGTCATTCGGGGACTCGCACTATAGAGCAAAGAATCTTGAGGCATGGTTACTTCTGGTCAACCATCCGCAAGGATGCCGAGGCTTTCTCAAAGAGGTGTCAGAAGTGCCAGCTCTTCGCCCATCTCTAGTTGCAGCCAGCCCAACAGCTTCGTTCGATCACGACCCCGTGGCCGTTTACCATCTGGGGAATGGATCTGATAGGCCCTTTTCCCCGAGGTAGTGGCTAGAAGAAGTTCATTCTCATCATGATCGACTACTTCTTGAAGTGGATCGAGGCCAAATCTCTGGCCAAGACCCCCTCTCAAGTCGTGAAGAACTTCATCTGGGGAGAAATCGCATGTAGGTTCGGGATCCCCCTCGCCATTGTCACTGACAACAACCCACAATTTGCCATCTTGGAGCTGGAGGACTTCTGCAAGCAGCTAGGGACCGATCTTCAATTTGCCTCAGTGCACCATCCTCAGAGCAATGTGCAAGTGGAAGCCTCCAACAAGCTAGTCATCAACCTCCTGAAAAAAATTGAGAACTTAAGAGAGAACTGGTCAGAGCAGCTCCCTTCAGTCCTATGGGTTCTGAGAACCACTCCTAATTTGGCCACATGAGAAACTCCTTTCAAGCTATCCCAAGGGTCCGAAGTTCTCATCCGAGTGTAGTTCAAGGTCAGAAGTCCTAGAGTGGTTGCGGTAGAATATGGAGATGAGGAATGGCGGGTAGAAAATGAAGAGGCACAAAGACTATCTCTTTACTATATTGAAGAGGTCCAAGATCTAGCCTCGGCTCGACAAGAAGTGATCAAAAGAAGAATGACAAAATACTTAAACAAGCACATCTGAATCAAATAATTCCAAGTAGGCGATCTCGTTTCGAAGAAAGTGGATGCAGCAGGAAGCGCAGCCGCCATCAGAAAGCTCAACCCAAATTGGGAAGGACCTTTCATCATCCACGACTCACTAGCAACTGGAGGATATCGTCTGCAGAATAACGAAGGGGAACAGCTTGGGAACACCTGGAGCGGTGATGACCTGAAGAGGTTCAACTCCTAGCGGGAACATGTATGTCCCTCCACTGTATATTTGCTTCGTATAAATGAATTCCTCATCCCCTGAAACATGATATTGCGTGAGTCTTTTTTCTCTTCCAAATAAGTGTTTTCAAAGCAAAAAAAATTGGTAAAATCGATCTCCACGGCAGGTTAAGAAACATGCCTTCGACTTGACTCTCATAAAACCTAGGACGGGTGATGGGACAGTGCCTCAGGTTAGCGATTTTTCCTATGTCCAAGCCTCTGCGTTGACGGTCGAGATAAGCTCCCCCTTGCATGTTGGCCGAGTGACCCCCCCCCCCCCCCATATCTAATCCGACTGGAGAGATTATCAGAGAAAAGTCTTGACGCCGACCTCCTAACTCGACGAAGTGATGACCGATTTAACTGACCAAGATACCGTTGAATAAAGGCGTTGTTTATCCTTAAAGGGTTGAAAGCTCGCAAAAAAAGCATAATCTTTTTGTCTTTTCTTCCAATCATATGAGTTGGTGTGATTAATCTCCTCTGATTGTTGAGTAACAGAATGAAGACTCTCCAGGAACCAAGGACAACGAAGTAGGATGGAGGCCTCAGGAAGGTATGTCCCCTTGGAGCTCTCCGACTGTTATTCCCTACTCGCCAATTCTCTCATCATCTAGCGACAAAGTAGGATGTAGACCTCAAGATGGTGTGTCCCCTCAGACCTCCCCGACTACCATTCCCTGCTTACCTAATTATTATTATTGTTGATATCTCTTAAAACTTCTCACCAGGTGAAGTCGAATCCTCGAAAGTTTGTGTCTTGCGGCACCCCTGCGAGTGTCACCCACAACTAAAGCAACATCAAGCTTAGAAGAATGTGAGTATTCATGTAGGAGAGTATTTACGGTGCGAGCATGCATAAGCGAGTATATCTATGCGAATAGTGTAAAGCTTGGCGAGCATAGTAAGTGACTTTCAAAGTCGCACCTGTCATGACGACGATCACTCAAACTCACTTAGAGCCTATGAGACTAGCGAGCACTCGTCGCCTTCGAGCCTAAGAGCATATCAATTTTTACAAAGAAGGCGAGTAAGAGAAAAGCAGGCGAGCAAAAAATGTCTTTTCTTTCATATAATGGAAAGTATTACATCAACAAAAATCTATACAAGTCTGACAGCTTGGTCAAAAAGGGGCCCTGCCGACTAGACGTCATCATCGCCGAGATCACCATCTCCATCAATATCGACGACTTCATCTTCATTACCATCCTCGTCCTTTTCATCCTTAGAGTCCTCATACTCGTCGTCGCTTGATCGAGGAGCGGGAGCGCGGATAGGAGAAGTGGACTTTTCAGCGAGCAGGGCCGGGATGATGTCCATCATGGTTAGGTTCAATGCTTCAGGCATCAAGTAGCTGTCTGCTTTCAACTGACTCAGGACGACATTGTCGGTTGCTCGCGCAATGTCGCGGTGAATACACGACATATCATCGTCATGCATTTTTATCTACTTCCCCCTAGAGGGGCCCACCTCTGATAGCTGTTGCTTGGCAGGCCAAGTTTCCAGCTCTGCGAACTTTACTTGGGCGGCCTCCAGGGATTCCCGGGTGTCCTCCAGCTCCTTCTCGAGCCGCAACATCTTCTTCGCCGTCTCCACCTTTGCTTCCTACGAGCATGACAAATAGTCGTTAGCATGATAGTCGGCAATAGGCGAGTAGCAACAAATAAGATATACTTCAATCAAATTGTGAGTACCTCATAAGTCTTGCACTTCTTGACCTTGAACCCGAGGGAGATGCCAGTCTTGCTCAGTGCCTTGACCCTCTGCTCATATTGAAGCAGGCTCCTCATGTTCTGGTTGCAGAGCTCGGGCGATCGCAGGAGTGAGCGTGAGGTCTGGTGGGCCAGATACTTGGCCGAGACCTCCTAGAGCGACTCAGCGTCCGTGCGATCATAGAGGGTGAACGTCACATCGAATGCCTAGCCTCTATCCTCCCAGTCCTCTGACCAGGCGGGCAAGTTGGTGCTCAAGGTCACCTCATGTGCGCACTCCGACCAGGTCACCAGCGGGCGACCATAGACATCCTCTCCGCGCACACCTTCCTCAAAGTTGGGATGAAGGTTAGGCTCGCCAGCCTCCAAAGGATCAGCCTTCCCGCCGAGTTCCCTGCTCACGATCTCCTTCTTCTTCCCCACGGGCTTCTAGACCCCGGCCTTGGTCTTCCTCTTCTCCTTCCTCTTTCACAAGGAGCCCTCCTTCTCACCGGCATCCACTGGGTCCTCGGGAATCTGCGACAGATCGATGGGGGATGATGGCGTCCCCTCATCATCACACTGAGGGATCCCAGCGCCACCCCGAGCAGGAGCTGTCTCTTTCGCCATAGGGAGAGGCTCGCACGGTAGAATGTGAGTAGCTGCAGAAGCAATAATATGATGGTTAGTCGACAACTAAGAAGAGCGCCTAAAGCGCGAGTATATCGAATACTCGCTCAGCAATATACATTCACCCAGGAAGACCCATTCTAGCGCGTTCACCCATTGTCGCCAGAAGACAACGTCAAACCGCCGACCTCGGAAGGCGCTGAAGAGCTTCTTCCGAGGTCCCTCCAGGAAGTGAGGGACAAAGGAAGCCACAAGCAGCTGCTGGGGTCGGTGAGGAATGTCCTCGAAGTCGCCACTGACTATGATTATTTGCTCTCCCTAGCGATGATTCTTGTTTGTTGTGACGACCAACGTGCAGATATGGATGCACATGAAGATGACACCCTCGCCGATCGCCATGAAGGAGAAGATTCTCCTAAAGATAGAAAGATCGAAGGCTACCTTCTCTTCTCGCAAGAAGCAGAGGAACCCAACGATCATCGCCATCCCGTTCGGGTTCAGCTGGGCGGGGACTATCCCGCAGTAGCGGAGTATCTGACGGAACTCTGGCCACAGGGGAAGTCACGGGCCGACCTCAAAGTGGTGAACCGGGAAGAAGATCTTTCCCTCCAGAAAGGTGTTTTGTTGCTCGGTCTGGCGAGGAAGCCTGACCAAGTATCCCTCTGGAAGGAATTTCTCATTAAATTCATCCAAGTCCTTCTGAGTTGTGACAGACTTCTTGAATGTCGTCGCTGCAAAGTTCCTCTCATGACCTGGTCGCCGAGCAGCCGCTTCATCAGTCATCGCGAGAAGAAAGAAGGTGAGGAGAAAGAGATGAGAAGAAAGAGCGAGTATCAGACGGGGAGAAAGAAGGAAGCTGAAGGTACTCGCAAGAAGAAGGAATAGGTCGTTGATAGCGTAATAAATACATATCCACCCTCTATTTATAGACAAAGGCAAGGGAAGGGGTATTGTCTAGCCCTTCACGTCTAGAAATAAGGGTATAGCGAGCAGTGTGGAAGGTCGTCATATCAGCATTGCGTATCGATAGTCGCCGATCATTAACATGCGAGAACCTGCATAGAAGTACACAAAATCTCGCCAAATATGCGCAACAATACAACATCAATGCTTGCAGCAATTAGAAGAAGACAAGGCAAAGCATCATCGCAGAAAACAAGACAACAAATCAAAGGCGAGATTAAATACTCGCCAAATAATATTACAGATAGAATGAATGTTCGTTTACAAATAGTCGCCTAAGGCGATCACTATACAAAGAAAAAGATAAAAACAAATCTATTGAGGCCCTAGAGTGTGCGCGTCCAACGACTAAGGATGTCGCCCAACCTAGCCCATGTTTTGTGCTCGCTTGAAATGCTCGGAGGCCACCTACATCACATCCTCGCCCTTGCGGAGCTGATCCTCGATCCTCGCTAGTCTCTCCGCCGAACCCATGCTCGCTCGCATGCCGACCAGTTCCTCATGGTGAAGCTACTGGCGATGTTCTATCATCGCCACACGCCGCTCTAGCTCGTTGGTTAGATGGAACCGAGACTCAGCATCGACCAGCTCGCCTCGAATTCCTCAAGCTTCGCTACTCGCACCTCCAGCGCGGAGATGCGACACTGAGGCTTGCAGATGGCCAGCTGATCGAACTTTGCCTCCAAGTACATGTAAGCACGAGCATTCTTCTACTAATACTCGCGGGGCGGAAGCCCAATGAGGTCGATCAGCGCTCCCCCGGAGTAGAAGCGCGAGCTGCCAAGAAGAGAAGATGATCGTATTCAGCGAGAATTCCAACAAAAGTAAATAATGGCGACTACAAAAAGGCAGTCAATTACTAGGTCAAGGAGCTTCAGTCCTCACATCATGACGAGGGCTGCGAGATCGACCCCGACGAGGAGAAGGGATGCGATGGGTGGCATCTCGCCGACCCAACAAAGAACCCCAAGATGTTCCCTGCTCGATGGAGCTGGGCGCAGCGATGACATGACAGGTCGCCTGGGGATGTCATCGACATATACCCTTCCGCGACCATCCTGTGGTCTCCCTCCCCCTCTTGGGGCAAAGAAAGAGGAGGAACCTCCGTTCCCCAGCGCCGCGATGATCCCACAGGAGGGATCATAGAGGTGGACGCTGGTGGCGGCGGCAGCGGCGGTGGAAGATCGCCTTGGGGTTGCTGTAAGGTGCTTGCAGGAGTTGACAGGAAGGTGTTCAGAGGTGAGGGAGATAGACTGCTCGCCGGAAGACCCCCTTGATCGCTCAAAGGAGGTCGTGAGGTCCTATCTGAAGGAGGCCTCTGGCCCACTGATGTCGAAGAGGTGTAGTGGATGATCCGCACAGATCAACCAACTCGCACCCCCTGCTGGGATCGCAACGCGATTATGGGAGTTGATCACAGGGGAGGAACGACTAGATGCTTGCCAGGAGCTCCAACAATCGATGGGTCTGCAAATAGAAAAAAGTCAATCACCGCCAATAAAGCCAAAATGGTGACAATA
Organism: Dactylorhiza incarnata; assembly: GCA_033032865.1. NCBI lineage: Eukaryota > Viridiplantae > Streptophyta > Magnoliopsida > Asparagales > Orchidaceae > Dactylorhiza > Dactylorhiza incarnata. The sequence continues at coordinate 808,426 of JAWHQI010000012.1, read as the reverse complement.
TAACATAGCGAGGATGAAGTCTCTACCTTGCGAGGATGCAAGTTCTGGTTGTGGCTGGGTCTGGGACCCGGTAAGGTTCGTCCCAGGGGAGACCTGAGGCATGGAGGGCTCGGGAGCGGGCTTCTCAGCCTCGTCAGTAAGGCCCAACTCATCCTTGAAGGTCACCTTCATAGCAGTGAGACAGTCAATGATTCCCTAGAACTCGTTAACATGATCTAAGATAGGGGATCCCTCTCTGTATCTGAACTCCACTGGCTTCTTCAATAGATATAACTTGTTAATGCCAGTACTCTTGGCATACAACATTTCCAAGGTCTTCCAAAGGATTTTCGCATCAACGATACTCGGAACATGATTGTAGACGTTCGGTTCCACGAATCGTCTGATGAATCCGCATAACTTCCGGTGCTCCACCTTCCACTTATTTGGATCCATGTCTTTAGGCATCTCCTCAAAGATAGGAGCATGCCAACCCTTGACGTAGATGAGATCTTCCATCAGTAAGTGCCACTGATGGTAATTTGCGCCATTTAATTTCACCATTTGCTCGAAACTTGAAGCTAAAGTAGACTCCATTATGCTCTGTCAATTGACCAGACTGACCTCAGTTCTCTGAGCCGACTATTTCAAAGAAAGGAATCAAAGAGGATAGGGAGCGGACCAATAGTCATCACCTACCGCACCCGATCACTAACCTTAAATATCTGATCGTCTCATCTCGAATATCAGACAGGTCAGCCTGATAACTGCTTTGACAATGAACCTAACTCTAATACCACTTGTTGGGATAGAGAGCACACAAGCCCGACCAGAGCACCGACAAATTAGTTTGAGCAAGTACCTGCACGACCGCTTAGCGGTATGCCGATACACAACCAAAATACAACACAAAATAACAAAAATAAAAGTGACACACAGATTTAACGTGGAAACCCAATATGGTCAAAACCACAGGACGATCGGAGTCCAACCCGGAAAGCCGCCACTAAAAATGTGTAAAATTAAATAGGCAACTACAATGCTTTCCCTCCTCGATCCACATAGGATCTTCACCAACTTCGCTCCACACAATAATACACAATAAATAGTAGCAAAAAATTGCAAGTTACCGACAATGGCGGATGAGACGGATTACACAAATCCTCTTTAAGATGCCTCTTCAAATCCTTGCTCAAGTCTGCTCCAGATCCAATCAGTGTAGGCGAAGTATTCCTCGCCAATGTCGCATAGATGTCTGAAAGCTCTCCTTAAACTAACACGCTTGCCACAAAGGCCTCTCTAGAAACTCTTTCAATGCTTGAGATGGGAGATAAGTGGATGCCTTACCCCTCCTCCTTCATGCCTATTTATAAGTCCAAAACCAAGGAGGTAGATGTGGTAGATGGCATGTGGATGAAGCTTCCATGAAGCTTCCTTCGGTCAAAAGCACATGTCATGAAGCTTCCTTTGGGCACTTTCCTAGAAGCTTCCTTCAAGAGCATATGTTAATTTCATAGTCAACGATGGCTACCCTTTTTCACACTTGGCATGAAACACATGCTTGAAAAGTATGGTTAAAAGGTGGCTAGCCGCTTTCACACTTAGGAGAAAATTATCTCATCAATAGACACATTTAATGGACATAGGAATCGGTTTTCGGCCTCAAGGAAAGCCACAATGATAGCCTGAAAGCTACAAGCCTACACCTAGGCTATTGTCATTTTCTTGGTGATAGTTATAAAATTAGTTTTCAAAATGTCCTAAATGTTGATAGGTACAAACCAATGTAAGATGTCGCCTCCTTCGTCCCTCCCATAGACAAAGAAGACCATCTCCCTCTCTCCCATTAACAAAGAAGACCATCTCCCTCCTCCCTCCCATCGACGAAGAAGAACAGTAGGTCCGCTCCTCCCGTCGATGACCATTTGATGAAGATGGCGGCTATCAGCACCATGTCACAAACACGTCTCCTTACAACCTCCCGTGACTGAAGTTTCGGAATATTTTATAGGAAAATATATTTTAATATATCAGATAAGATTATATTGAAGATTACTTTTAAAAGAGATCAGATATCAATATTTCTTCGCTATCGCTAGCGCTGGTGCTAACGCCCGATGTTAGCTGCAAAGATTCTAAGTTAATGATCAAAATGAATCTTACAATAGATTTTGCTTTACTTCTTTGATAAATACATAATTTAAAACATTTTATCACTTGGAAATAACATCAAGATAATAAGACAAAGAGAGACATGATTTTATTTCTCTAGAAATTGAATACAAAAATGTTTGATTTCTATAACGCTAGAAATCAAGGCGAAAATAAAAAAAATCCTTTTTTGATGTTTCATTGGTCCTTCTCCCAAGGACCAATTAACTCTAGCCTATCTCTCCATTGATGAGGCCTCGAGCTACCCCCTTGATCTAACCCAAGATCTAGTCGCCACACCAACTCCGACGAATTCCCCCGAAGTCGCACAAGGACCTAGTCGCCAACAACTGCGACAAATTTCTCACGGAATCCTTCCCGGAATCCGACGTTATCCCCAAACGATTTCTTCTCACCACTTACAAAAAAGATAAATAAAAGAGAGTATAATATAAAAATAATGTAAGAGAAACTCTCCAAGAAATTCTGAAGGAGAAGACGAAAGCGATGTGGAAATCAGCGTTCTTGATGCGATTGCCCTTTGTGTTGAATATGTGTTGTAGACCTTCTCCTTCAAAATCTTCTTTTGATCTTCATGTTAGCCCAAGGGAGTTCTCTCAATGTCTGGAGACGAGCCTCTCTCAAAAGAATCAGAGTTGTAGCTTTGATGGATGTGAGAGCTCTATCTAAAGAAGGAGAGATCCAACCTTTAAATAGACTCCGGAAGTTACCGTCAGCGGTAGCATTACCGCACCACACTAGCGTATCATGTCGTAACATGCCGACATCATGGTGATAGTGCTAACCAAAACGAATCGTGCACCTATCGCGATGCGGTAAGATCTAACGCCCCGCGTTAGCTTCCGTCATTTTATCATCGAGAAATTGTCTGTCGTCAGTCTTCTGCCTATTGGAGCCTATGTTGTGCATCTCTTGGTTTGAGAATAACAAATAATGTGTTGTATTTGATCTTGTATTTTGCGTGTTTATAGTGTGCAGGTTGTATAGGAACTATAACTACACATCCATATGAGTAGTATGCTGAATGGGGAAGATTCTGTGGAAAGAGAGTTAACGCCCTGCGTTAAATTATCATCGATAAGAGATGTTGTCGAAAAGGGAATGACGTCGAGAAGAAGTATCGTCGAGTACCAAGTAGAAATGCCAATGTTGGAGCTAATGCTCGCATTGAGTCCACGATCTGCCATGATCTCGACGATTGCACGATTTGAGCCACGATGTACATGAGCAGTTAATGCTAGCGTTAACTCTTAACGCCAGCCGTTAGCTCCCGTGCCTATTTAAAGAGCAACCCCTCTCATTCTACTTAGAGAATTCCATTGCCTCTAAAGCCATAATTCTGATTCTTTTGAGAGAGGCTCGTCTACTGATAGATAAAAATTTAGGATATATAATATTCTCCAAATTCTACAAACTGTAGGCAAGAGCACCTATCGTTCATAGCATATGATATTTATAAATAAATATCAAGTGTCGTATTCCATGGGTCTGTTGAGTACTTCTACTCACGCAAATTAGTATTATTTTATCGGTAATAAAATAGAGGTTTTAAGAAATGATAAAAGAGAGGAAACATTTGATCGAGAAACCTTCTTAAGTAAAATATTTCGTAAACATCATAAATTGATTTGGACAAACTTGATCGTGGAGGTTCCCAAAATATGGTAGAGCCTCTCTCGAGAGAACTATCACCTAACCTTAGGTTGATCGATTAAGACTCCTCGGCCAGTCGAAACCCCTAAGCTTGCTTTATGCGGTGAGCCCCACTATTGGATTTGACTCCAAGCTGGAAGATTTGTGTCACCCTCCCCCGAGAAATGCATGCAACTCTTTCCACCGATGAGCGATCTACACATATTCACGGATCTCTCGATCAACTAAAATACGGATCCAATTTGATTATCATACCCTAGAAATATGAAATCAAATCATTGCAAATCAACGATAAATCATAGTTTTCCAAAACCAAACTATGAAGAAGAGATTACAAAATAACACTACTTAAGAATTCATCCGATCAAATGTTAAAAAATTAGCTAAACATGATTGAAAAGACCATTTTTATTTCTATGAAAAGAAAAGTATAAGTGCGAGTAAAGTAAATCTAAACTAGGAATGAAAATTACAAAACATAAAATAAATATACACTAAGAAAATGCATAAAACTATAGTAGGAATGATCCAAACTAAGCAAGGGATCGATTCCCTTGACAGTGGCAGCAGCTGGGAATTTATAGGAAGAAATTTCAGAAGTCACGCCCCTAGGTCACGCCCGTAACCTAGGGCGTGTATGGTGCGGAACGCGCATCTTGAAAGCCCGGGAATGTTCGGGGAAAAACTGCCAAAAATTCATCAATTTGCATTACACGCCCCCTGGTCACGCCCGTGACCAGGGGCGTGCCCTGACCGAATCAGAGAACGACAGAAAACGGCGGGAGCGGGAGTAATTCTGGCAGTTGTGGGCGAAGTCACGCCCCTGAGTCACGCCCGTGACCCAGGGCGTGTAAGCTGTAAATATATTGCGGCGAAAACTGCTTGCATTGAATGATTGTCAGCCGAGTCATGCCCGTGACCTGAAGATCACGCCCCCAGATCACTCCCGTGACCTGGAGCGTGTTATATTTATCTAACGTGGCATGACTTCTGGTAGTTGAAAGATGGGCACAACCATGACACAGGACACGCCCCCAGGTCACGCCCGTGACCTGGGGCGTGTACTGAGGATTTTTGCAGATTTGGTCCGGAATTTCCCCTGAACATGGCTGTGGACTTGATTTTGTTATTAGCCAACCCAGCTTTCCTGAAAACACAAAACAAAGCAAATTAGATAAATATTAAACTAAAATTATATAAAACCCAATTAATTGCTAATAAATTATTATATAAAAATAACTATAAATAATGTACTATCAAATACCCCCCCCCCCCCCCCTCCCCCATACTTAAGCTTTTGCTATTCCAGAGCAAAACTAATTTATAAGTATGAGAAGAATTTATAGGACATTTTCAAAATGATTTACTTATAATTATGTACTCCAAATTTTATAAGACTCATATCAAAATAAGTCAAGAAATTAAAATTCAGATTTATAAGAAATAATTTATAATTCATAAATTAAAATGAGTAGAATAAATATTAGATTCGACATTCTCTAACTAAATCTTCATAAACAAAATTGCATTGAATTAAGTAAAATAATCCAAGATTAAAATTATAGAAACTGTAAACACCATGAGAAACTTTCAGAAAACTACAAAATATTAACTATGCTCTCTCAAAAATATCTTGGATAAGCTAATAAACTTGGCTAATTGGGGTAAAATTGGTATTGGAGAAGTTACTTTGTATTTAGGAAATGATGAATTTTATCCTCTCATTTCCATTTTTTTTAAATTCCTTCTTCTTTTTTATATATCCCAAATGTATATGTTTAGGAGTGATAAATATTATCCTCTCAACTCCATGCCATATAATCTTGTACAAATTTGGGTGCATATTTTTAGGAATGATGAATTTTATCCTCTCATTCCATGACATAATGATATTTTCAAACTCTTTTTTTTAATGCCAACTAAAGGATTAAAAAAAAGTTAGGGGAAGAGCTAGGGTTTAAAGGCTACAAAAATTTCAAAAATATATTTTAAGAGCATAGAAAGTAATTTGAGTAATCTAAAAGAAACCATAAGTTAAATTTAATATAAGTAAAATCTAAAGATATTTAACACAATTTCTACAAAATTGAATTATGATATTTTAAAAAGAGAAAATAAAAATAAGAAATATTCTAAACAAATCAAGATAATGAAAAACTCATTAAATCAAATTCATCTAAAAATTAAATCTATCATATTTTGAAGAGAAATATAAGATTAAAAATACATAAAAAAGAAAACTCTTAAAAAAACCTATAAAGACAACTCATAATTAAAATTAATTTTGCATAAATGAAGTTTGGAGAATTTTAATATTACAAAATTTATTTTATTATATTTTTTTGGATTTTTATAATAAAACATAAATATTTTTTTATTCTTGGACTTCCCAAGAGCTACCCAATGACGGGCTCGTAAGGTACTAGACGGTTTTGTGGGATGAAAGTCCAACACGGCCCTTTCACAAGAAATTAGAATTTTTAAAGTTTTATAAAAAAAATTTGGTATTTTAATTTGCATACAAAGAAAATAGGACACAAAGACATAAAAATTTTAAAGGAAATTTTTTTTTGTATTTTATAAATTTTTATAACAAAATGGAAAATATAGAAAGAAGAACAATTTTTTTTATGATTTTTGAAAAAGATTTTTTTTTTGAATTTTTAATAAAAATAAAAAATGCGAGAATACACCCCCATACTTAAAAATAAACATTGTCCCCAATGTTTATAAACCAAGTAGGAGGGAAAAGTAAATAAAATGCTGAAAAAAATAAAGTGCAAGAAAAATAATGATAAGCAAGAGGTGCCTCCCAAAAGCGCTTTATTTACCGTTTTTTAGCTAGACGTTAATGGTTAGCTAAAAGGAAATTTAAATTGAAAATGCACAGGTAACTCCCTTAATTCATGCTGAGGTGAATATGTCGAGATCCGTTGCCCGACGACTCCTCCGCTATAGTCTTGATTCTTTTGTTGTCCGTTAGCTTGAAATTGTGAATCCTGTTGGAACATGCTTTCCGCATCTCTTGGTTTGACAATAACAAATCCTATTGTATTTGATCATACTTGCATTGTGTTTATAGTGCGCAGGATCGTCAACATTCAATCCCCAAAGGAGTGTGAAAAAGAAAGACGTCGAAGCGACATCAGGATGATTCTCTGTTAATACCGCGGTGCGGTAACACTACCGCTGACGCTAGCGGTCCGACGAAATGTGATGCGCTCGATGAAATGGTGTTCGACGAAAGTAGATGTCGTTTGATGAACTGGCGTTCGACAAAATTGAGTTCGACGAAATATGAGGCCGTTCGACGAAGATGCGTTCGACGAAAAGAGATGTGCTCTACCGCGGAGCGTTAGCACTACCGCTAGCGCTAGCATAAATGGAAACAATTGACGGGAAGGAAACAGTGGAGAAAAAGGAATGATTGGCAGGAAGCATATTTAGCATGCTCTATCGCGGTGCAGCATCTCTACCGCCTGGCGGTAGCTTTTGGAATCCTCCCGTCTGCATGTGATTGAGGAGCAAATATGGAAGGAGATATTGGCTAAAGGAAGGTTATCTCGCTATCACGGAGCGTTAGCGTTACCGCGGTGCGCTAGTCGAAGCTCAAAGTTTGGCGCTCAAAAGTTGTCTAAATTGCCACAATCCGTGTGCTTGATCATTGTCTAATGTGGCTACCGTGGGGCGGTAGTACTACCGCAGGCGGTAGCGGCTGATTCTATTTAAAGACGCGCGCTTCCTCCATTGGGGCTTGCTGTTACAAAATGAATTGAAGCCATATATTCAGAGCACTCATGAGAGCCTTCCCCAAGCAGCCCAAAGAACTCCGTCAACGTTCGTGAACGCAAAGAACTTGAAGACCAATCCGATCGCATCTACATCGACATCAAGTTCTTCTTTTGAGGGAGTTTTTAGTTTGTGTTTTGTTTTAGTTTCAAATTGTAACCTTTATATCTTTTGTTCGGTAGAGGAATTCACCACACGACGGCTAGGGCCTTGCGGTGACTAGGGGAAATTTGCCTCACATTGGGGATTAGGTCTAGGGTGTAGATCTAGGGAGTGCTCGAGGCCTTTCTGGTGAGGGAAGGGCTAGAGCGGCTTGAGACCTTATCTGGGGAGAGATAGGCTAAAGCCAACCGGTCCTTGGGAGAAGGGTCGGTATAGAAAAACAAAAGAGTTTTCATTGGTTGCCTGTTTCCAAGCGTCATTGGGAAAAGTTTTTGTAATCATTACTATTTCAATTTAATATTAATGAAAATATGTTTGTTTCTTCATCTCTGATTCGTGCTCTCTGATTTTCATTGTCTTATCCTAAACGTATTTTCTCTGTCACTAACGCCGAGCGGTAACACTACCGCTGGCGGTAGCAACAGAGAATTAATTTCTCTAAATAATCTCGAAAATTTTAAAACCCTTATTCACCCACCTCTAAGGGCGCCTACGGATCCAAAAAGTGGTATCAGAGCCAGGTTTTTCCAATTCGGTCTAACAACCAGGAATAATGGCGCTCCATGACCTCGATTTCTATGAGGGGCAGGGAATAAGTAGACCTTCGCTGTTTACTGGAACTGATTATAATTACTGGAGAATGCGTATGCGTTGTTTTTTTAGATCTAGATGTATGGGCATGTGTTGAAACTCCATACACTTCTCCTACATATATTGTTGGAGAAGTAACCATGGAAAAACCTAGGGATAAATGGGATAATGGAGATAAGGCTAGGTGTAAGAATAATGCGAAAGCGATGAATGCTTTGTTCTGTGCTCTTGATAGGACTGAATTTAATAGAGTAAGTGCATGTGAAACTGCTTATGATATTTGGAACTTATTAGAAATAACGCATGAAGGTACCTCGTAGGTCAAAGATTCAAAACTATTCCAACTGGAATCTGAATTCGAGAGGTTCAGGATGGATCTGAATGAGGACGTCGACGTCATGTACACTCGATTCACCAAGATCGTCAATGCCTCAAAAAATCTTGGGAAAACATTTTCAAACGGCGACTTGGTGAGAAAGCTTCTTCGATCACTCCCACCAAAGTTCAATCCAATGGTGACGGCGATTTCTGAATCGCATGATCTTAGGCGGCACCAAATTGAGAGCCTCATTGGGAACCTCAAAACCCATGAGGTAGAACTCAAGATTCAAGAAGAAGAGTACAGCAAGGAGCCAAAGAAGAAAGCCTTGGCACTGAAGTCAAGAAAAGAAGATGACGACGAGGAGAGTCTCTTTATGAAGAACTTCACTAAGTTCATGAAGAATCCGAAAAGGAGGAACACCTTCCGGAAATTTTCCCAAAGGGCTCCTTATCTAAAAGAGAGAAGAAGGAGAAGTCTAGCGACGACGACGGAGAGCGGCCACCTCCCGAGTGCTTCCACTGTAGGAAGACCGGGCATATTAGAAGTCAATGCCCAAAATTCTTGAAGGAGCAAAAAGAAAAACGACTTAAAGGAAATGAGAAGAAGAAGGTCTTAAAGCTGCAACATGGGATGACTCTTCCTCCGGGTGCTCAAGTAAATCAAGCTCAAGCGATGATGATGAGGCAAACTTGTGCCTTATGGGGAAAAGCAATGAATCAACCGGCGACAAGTGCAGTGTCCAAAGTAACACTGAGGTAATCTCTTCTAACTATGATGATCTTTATTCCGAATACTTAAAAACTTGTAAATCTTTTGGCAAAACTTTAAAAGATCTTCATCTACTTAAAACTAAAAATAAAATCCTTTTAAAACAAAATAAAAAATTAAATAAGGAAGTAATTGCCTTGGGAAAGGAGATGGCGACTTGCCAAAGGAATGATGATCATTTGGCAAGGACTAGCGAACTTGAAATTGATCTTTCTAACGCGCTCTCCAATATCGAATCACTCTCGAAACAAAAGAGAGACTTAGAAAGAAATTTGAAACTCTCACTTTCTAATGTTGAAAATGAAAAGAAAAACTTTGCAAATACATGCAGAAATTAGTTAGTAAAAAATTTGCATTAAAAGCCCAAATCCATGACCTTAACTTAGCCATAGAAAAATTTGGTGTTGGCCAGAAAAGTCTTGATATGATTTTGGCCAATCAAAGGCATGGTAGTACAAAAACTGGGCTAGGTTATGTCTCTGCTAACTACCGCCTAGCGGTAACAGTTAACGCTGGCGATAGTAACAAAACTCATAATTCATGTAATAATCATAAATCTGGAATTTTTTCTGCTGATTCCCCACCCTCCAGCAAGAGTCCACAACAAAAAGTGAAAAAGGTCTCAACCCCTTTTGTGTATGTGCCAAGTGTCATCACTTCGGGCATACCTTGGACTCTTGTAGGATGAAGGGTCGATGTACTGTCAAGCAAATCTGTGTGCCTAAGGTTTCCACCTTTTCTATGGGACGAACCACTTGGGTATCCGGATCTTTACTCTCATCTTCTTGTTAGGTGTGTTGGCAGGCTAAGGAAAAGGAAGACATGTGGTACTTGGACTCAGGGTTCTCCAAACACATGATGGGCGATAAAGCAAAATTCCTTAGCCTCACTAAGAAGAAAGGAGGAATGCTGACATTTGGGGACAATGGAAAGGGAAGGATTTTAGGCACCGGTACTGTGGGTAACAATTCTTTCTCTCTTACTAATGTCTTATATGTAGAAGGTTTGAAACATAACTTGATTTCTATTAGTCAACTTTGCGATAAAGGTCTAAATGTCTTATTTGAATCTTCTACGGATTTATGTAAAATTATTGATCCTAAAACCAATAGTATTGTACTCACTGCACCACGAATTCATAATGTTTATCTAATTGCCTTTCATGATCTGTCACGTGCGTCACTCAAATGTCTTATATCAAAAAATGAAGAACTTGAATTATGGCATAGCCGTCTCGGTCACTCTAGCACCAAGTTAATCTTAAAACTGTCAAAGAATAAACTCGTTAAAGGTTTGCCTATGCTAAATGGAAATCTATCTTCCTTATGCTCGCCATGCCAAAAAGGAAAATTTTCAAAAACATCGTTTAAAAGTAAAAAAGAAATATCCACTTCAAGACCCTTACAACTAATTCACATGGATCTTTTTGGACCTATTAACACGTGTTGTCTTGGTGGTAAAAAGTACACTTTTGTATTAATTGATGATTTTTCTAGATTTACGTGGACCTTATTTCTTACCTCTAAATCTGATGCGCTTTCTGAATTTACAAAGCTTTGCAATCGTATTCAAAATGAATTAGATCTAAAAATCAAGTGTATACGATCGGATCATGGAGGGGAATTTGAAAACGATAACTTCACCACTTTCTGTAATAATCTAGGTATTAAGCACGAATTTTCCGCTCCATGCACCCCCCAACAAAACGGTGTGGTGGAGAGGAAAAATAGAACTCTTCAAGAACTCGCACGCACTATGATATCCGAGTATGGGTTGCCTAGATATTTTTGGGCCGAAGCCGTAAATACATCATGTTATGTCATAAATTGTGTCATGCTTCGCCCTATTCTGAAATTAACTCCATATGAATTGTATTTTCAAAAGAAACCTAATGTATCATATTTTCATACTTTTGGTTGTAAATGTTTTATCCTAAACACCAAGGATGTATTAGCTAAATTTGATGAAAAATATGATGACGGTATTTTTCTCAGTTACTCTTCTACTAGCAAAGCATATAGAATATATAATAAAAAATCTAAAAAGGTTGAAGAGTCTATTCATGTGAAGTTTGATGAACTTGTGCCTTGTGTAGATTCTACTTGTGCAGGTAATGAAGATGAACCTCTTTCACCATTGGAGCATGATGACGATGAACCACTTGGAGAAGAAAAAGAAGTAGAGACGGTGCAAGAGGAGTTCGTGCCTCCTAGTGTGCTTCGATTTACAAGAGATCATTCAAGGGAGCTTATCATTAGAGAACCATCAAGGGGGGTAACGACACGTTCTTCTTTTAATGAATCCTTTTCAAACTTATGCTTTTTTCCGAAATAGAACCGAAATGTTTTTCCACCGCTTTGAATGATGAATTTTGGTTTATTGCTATGAATGACGAATTGAATCAATTTGAACGCAATAGGGTTTGGAAACTAGTTGAAAGACCATCTAATCACCCCGTTATTGGTGTCAAATGGATATTTAAAAATAAATTAGATGGAGAGTCTATAATAACTAGGAACAAAGCTCGATTAGTGGCACAAGGTTACTCTCAAATCGAGGGGGTAGATTTTGATGAAACATTTGCACCCATTGCTCGCCTTGAATCGATTAGAATTTTTCTAGCTTTTGCGAGTTATAAGAAGTTTAAATTATTTCAAATGGATGTTAAAAGTGCCTTCTTAAACGGGATAATTAAAGAAGAAGTCTATGTTGAACAACCCCCCAGCTTTATTGATGAACAATTTCCAAATCATGTATATAGATTATAAAAAGCGCTTTATGGTCTAAAATAAGCGCCCCGTGCTTGGTATGAATGCTTAACATCTTTTTTTATTAAATCACGGTTATAAAATGGGTAGTGTCGATAACACGCTCTTCATTAAGCATTTTGATAATGATTTGATTATTTTACAAATATATGTTGATGATATTATTTTTGGAGCCACTAATGAAGAGTTGTGTAATGAAGTTGTTCTAATGATGCAAAATGAATTTGAGATGAGTCTGGTGGGTGAACTAACATTTTTTTTAGGATTTCAAATAACCCAAAGAAATGATGGAATTTTTATATGTCAATCCAAATATGTCCATGATATGCTAAATGTTTTGGTTTTGAAAACTTGAAACAAGCTAGTACTTCAATGAGTGCATCACTAAAATTAGGAAAAGATGAAGCCGAAATTTCAATTAACCAAACATTATACAGAGGAATGATTGGATCCCTATTATACCTTAGTGCATCAAGACCTGATATTATGTTTGTCGTATGCTTATGCGCTAGATTTCAAGCAAATACAAAAGAGTCTCATTTAAAGCGGTGAAACGAATTTTTCGATATCTAATCGGTACATCTAAATTAGGACTTTGGTATCCAAATAATGATTCTTTTCTCTTGCATGGGTATTCAGATTTTGATTATGCGGGTTGTTCATTAGATAGGAAAAGCACTAGTGGTACCTGTCATTTATTAGGTCCTTCTTTAGTTGCATGGTCAAGTAAAAAACAAAATTCTGTTGCCCTCTCCACCACCGAGGCAAAATATATTGCACTAGGAAGTTGTTGTGCCAAGCATTATGGATGACTCAAACCTTAGAAGACTTTGGTGTTCATTTAACTATTATTGAACTTAAGTGTGACAACAAGAGTGCTATTGACTTAACAAACAACCTCGATCATCACTCACGATCTAAACACATAGACATAAGACACCACTTCATTAGGGATCACATCAAAAAGGAACATGTTCATGTAAACTTCATTGGAACTGAATCGCAACTTGCAGACATCCTTACCAAGCCTCTACCCGATTCACGATTTGCTCAACTTAGACTAGAACTAGGGGTATTGGACATCCAAGCTTAATGTTGAAACCGATTTCTCGGTCTCTGTGGAGTTCGGGGCCCCCAACAAGTTGAGGGGTGGCCAACTCTTACTTCCCCCAAGGTAGAGCTCTAGGTTGAAGGTGTTGGAACTATGAATTGGACCAAGGGCTTGACGAGGAGGTCCCACCACATACCCGGAAGATCCTTAGAGCGCTTCGCCTCCCAAGCCAATGTCGGGCTTGAGCACCACTGGAGGCTCTCCTCACCCCACTAGAGAGAGAGCTAGCCTAGAACAAGCTTGCCTCCAAATGGTGCCCCCTTGGTCCTATTTATAGGATCTCTGGACTTGGGCTGCAAATAGCCAAAAACTGGTCCCTGAAATTACCAAAATACCCTCGGAAATGGCCGCGGATAGCCAAATCCCGCTGTTCCGAGGCGCTAAACGGAGACCGACCCCTCCCCCCGGAATTGGGCGAGAGGGGGTACTTCGCTGGGCTCAGCGAGCCCCCCTAACTGGGGTGGGGCGAGACCCGGGGGTCGGCCCCTGGTGGTCTCGCCCCCCTACAGGGGCGGGGGCGAGAGGAGCTCGCCCCCCTGCTGCTGGGTCTCACCCCCTCCTGCTGGGGGCGCGGGGGCGAGGGGAGCTCGCCCCACTTGGCTGAGGGCGGGGGCGAGAGGAGCTCCCCCCCCCCCCCTTACATGGGGCGGGGGCGAGAGGAGCTCGCCCCCCTGTTGCTGGGTCTCGCCCCCTCCTGCTGGGGGCGAGGGGAGCTCGCCCCCCCTGGCTGAGGGCGGGGGCGAGAGGAGCTCGCCCCCCCTTACATGGGGCGGGGGCGAGAGGAGCTCGCCCCCCTGCCGCTGGGTCTCGCCCCCTCCTGCTAGGGGCGCGAGGGAGAGGGGAGCTCGCCCCCACCTGGCTGAGGGCGGGGGCGACAGGAGCTCGCCCCCCCTTACATGGGGCGGGGGGTGAGAGGAGCTCGCCCCCCTGCTGCTGGGTCTCGCCCCCTCCTGCTGGTGGCACGGGGGAGAGGGGAGCTCGCCCCCTTGGCTGAGGGAGGGGGCGAGAGGAGCTTGCCCCCCCTTACATGGGGCGGGGGCGAGAGGAGCTCGCCCCCCTATTGGGTCACGCCCCCTCCTGCTGGGGGCGCGGGGGGCGAGGGGAGCTCACCCCCCCTTTACATGGGCTGGGCGAGCGGGAGGTCTCTACCTCCCCCGCTCGCCCTCCTCTTTCCTTTCCCTGGATCATACTGAACAATAATGTTACAAAATATCTCTTGCCTCGAGAACCCACTCGGCGAATACAGGGTTGTACACAATCCCTGCTCTTTTCGAGCGAGGTACACGCTCGGAAAGTAAAGTCCAACCCTGCCGGCTAGCGAGACCATCTCGATGGAAAAAGACTTTGCCTCCCTAGGAGGTCAACCTGCACCTGCCGGCTACTGAGAGCCCGGTCAGCGGAACCATCCGAGGGGTGAAGAACATTGCCTCCCTGGGAGTTCAACCTGCACCTGCCGGCTAGTGAGAGCCCGGTCAGCGGAACCATCCGAGGGGAAAAGAACATAGCCTCCCTGGGAAGTCAACCTGCACATGTCGGCTAGTGAGAGCCCGGTCAGCGGAACCATCCGAGGGGAAAAGAACATAGCCTCCCTGGGAGGTCAACCTGCACCTGCCGGCTAGTGAGATCCCAGTCAGCCGAACCATCCGAGGGGAAAAGAATATTGCCTCCCTGGGAGGTCAACCTGCACCTGCCGGCTAGTGAGAGCCCGGTCAGCGGAACCATCCGAGGGGAAAAGAACATTGCCTCCCTGGGAGGTCAACCTGCACCTGCCGACTAGTGAGAGCCCGGTCAGCGGAACCATCCGAGGGGAAAAGAACATTGCTTCCCTGGGAGGTCAACCTGCACCTGCCGGCTAGTGAGAGCCCGGTCAGCGGAATCATCTTAGGGGAAAAGAACATTGCCTCCCTGGGAGGTCAACCTGCACCTGCCGGCTAGTGAGAGCCTGGTCAGCGGAACCATCAGAGGGGAAAAGAACATAGCCTCCCTGGGAGGTCAACCTGCACCTGCCGTCTAGTGAGAGCCCGGTCAGCGGAACCATCCGAAGGGAAAAGAACATTGCCTCCCTGGGGGGTCAACCTGCACCTGCCGGCTAGTGAGAGCCCGGTCTGCGGAACCATCCGAGGGGAAAAGAACATAGCCTCCCTGAGAGGTCAACCTGCACCTGCCGGCTAGTGAGAGCCCGGTCAGCGGAACCATCCGAGGGGAAAAGAACATAGCCTCCCTGGGAGGTCAACCTGCACCTGCTGGCTAGTGAGAGCCCGGTCAGCGGAACCATCCGAGGGGAAAAAAACATTGCCTCCCTGGGAGGTCAACCTGCACCTGCCGGCTAGTGAGAGCCCGGTCAGCGGAACCATCCGAGGGGAAAAGAACTTTGCCTCCCTGGGAGGTCAACCTGCACCTGTCGGCTAGTGAGAGCCCGGTCAGCGGAACCATCCAAGGGGAAAAGAACATTTGGAATAACTTTTATTACATTAGTCATCCGGTTACACGCAAGAAAAACTAAGGATGGAAACACACCGTCATACTACCTGGATTTAAAGAAAAAACCAAGTATGAAGGCCAGGACTCGGACTTCTACTCCCAGGCATAGTCCTCCTCAACCTTTTCTGGTTGCTGACGTTGCGACTTCGGACGCCTTGCCTCCCTCATTTACAAGAACTCGAGGCAGGTGGATGTCGCGTGACCCTCCTCATCGTGGAAGTCACAGTAAGGTAACTCCGCTCGGACTCCTCCTCTTCCTCCCTTACGATTCCTTCTTCTTCTGCGGCTGGTCGTCATGGTTTGCTGCGGTGGTGGAGAGGGTGCCTTCGGTCCCTGCCTCCACCCTGGGAGGTCAGACCCCTCTCCCTGGAAGTTGTCCTCCTCTTGACCGAACTTCCTCTTGGGAGCCCCTGTCCCCCCCCCCCCCCCCATGCTACCTTGCCTCCGGCTCACTTAGCTTGGCCAACCTTCTCGCAAACTCCGGATTGGCCTCCTCACTCTCAATTTCTTCCGACACCCTTTCCATCAGCTCTACGAAAGATAGAGAGGACCTCCGTTTCAAGCTCATCTTGAAGAATCCCTCCTGTAGCCTCACCCTGAAGGCGAGCTGGAGGGTGAACCCTGGTACCTCTTGGACAAGCAAAACCTCTTCCAGGAACCTATCCACGTAGTGAGCCAGTGACTCCCCTGGCGCTTGCTTGATCTGGAAAAGTGCTTCGGCATGTTTCTTCCTCTTCCTTGACGTCGAGAAGCGTAGCAGGAAAACTCGACGCAAGTCTTCGAAGGCATAGATGAATCCACCAGGGAGCTGGTGGAATCAATCTCTAGCCTTCTCCTTCAGAGTTATCGCGAAGAGTCGGCACTTGAAAGCGTCCCACATGGGCCTGATGGAGACCATGTCCTCAAACCACTGCAGGTGCATGACTGGATCATTCCTGCCGAAGTAGTGAGACATCTCCAGCCCTCCGAACCCCACTGGAACTGGGCCGAGAGGATCGATTCACACAAAGGACCTCCTATGCTCGCCCCCTTCGGGGCTGGGCGAGTGGGGGCTGGCCGCCTCCCCACTCGTGTCCTTGGGGCTGGGCGAGTGGGGTTATGGGACCTTCCCACTCGCCCCCTTGGGCTGGGCGAGTGGGGGTCTGGGACCTCCCCACTCGCCCCTTGGGGCTGGGCGAGTGGTGGTCTGGGACCTTCCCACTCGCCCCCTCCTAGGGGACTGGGCGAGTGGGGGCAGAATGCCTCCCCACTCCCCCCCACTGGCACCTCCTTCCCAGATTGTTGGTAGAGAGTGTTCTCGCCATCCTGCTGAGACGAGGCCTCCGGACAACTTTCTCTCCTGCCTTCGCTTATCGAGGCGAAAGCTACCTGCAAGGTCTACATGACCTCCCGCTTGAGATTTTCGAACATCTCCAACGTCACCCCAGCCACCGGGGGCTGCGAGTGACCTGGGTTGGATCTTCCTCCACCTCCGTCCATGGAGCTCATCTTGAGAGTTTCTTGAGTTAGTCACACTCCACGCTCACCGCACCATAATGTTGGAACCGATTTCTCGGTCTATGTGGAGTTCGGGGCCCCCAACAAGTTGAGGGGTGGCCAACTCTTACTTCCCCCAAGGGAGAGCTCTAGGTTGAAGGTGTTGGAACTATGAACTGGACCAAGGGCTTGGCGAGGAGGTCCCACCACATACCCGGAATATCCTTAGAACGCTTCCCCTCCCAAGCCAATGTCGGGCTTGGGCACCGCTGGAGGCTCTCCTCACCCCACTAGAGAGAGATTTGGGGAGGGAGAGGGAGAAAGAGAGCTAGCCTAGAACAAGCTTGCCTCCAAATGGTGCCCCATTGGTCTTATTTATAGGATCTCTGGACTTGGGCTGCAAATAGCCAAAAACTGGTCCCTCAAATTACCGAAATACCCTCGGAAATGGCCGCGGATAGCCAAATCCCGATGTTCCGAGGCGCTAAACGCAGACCGACCCCTCCCCCCGAAATTGGGCGAAAGGGGGTACTTCGCGGGGCTCGGCGAGCCCCCCTAACTGGGTGGGGCAAGACCCAAGGGTGGGCCCCCTGCTGGTCTCGCCCCCCTGCAGGGGCGGGGGCGAGAGGAGCTTGCCCCCCCCCCCCTCTTACATGGGGCGGGGGGCGAGAGGAGCTCGCCGCCTACTGCTGGGTCTCAACCCCTCCTGCTGGGGGCGCTGGGGCGAGGAGAGCTTGGCCCACCTGGTTGAGGGCGGGGGTGAGAGGAGCTCGCCCCCCCTGCTGCTGGGTCTCGCCCCCTCCCGCTGGGGGCACGGGGGCGAGGGGAGCTCGCCCCCCCTGGCTGAGGGCAGGTGCGAGAGGAGCTCGCCCCCCCCCCCCCCCCCCCTAACATGTGGCGGGGGCAAGAGGAGCTCGCCCCCCTGCCGCTGGGTCTCGCCCCCTCCTGCTGGGGGCGCAGGGGCGAGGGGAGCTCGCCACCCCCCCCCCCCCCTGGCTGAGGGAGGGGGCGAGAGGAGCTCGCCCCCCCCCCCCCCCCCCCCCCTACATGGGGCGGGGGGGGGGGGGGGGGGGCGAGAGGAGCTCGCCCCCTGCTGCTGGGTCTCGCCCCCTCCTGCTGGTGGCGCGGGGGCGAGGGGAGCTCTCCCCCCTTGCTGAGGGCGGGGACTCGCCCCCCCCCCCCCCCCCCCCCCCCCCCCCCCCCCCCCCCCCCCCCCCCCCCCCCCCCCCCCCCCCCCCCCCCTCCCCCCGTACATGGGGCGGGGGCGAGAGGAGCTCGCCCCCCTACTGGGTCTCGCCCCCTCCTGCTGGGGGCACGGGGGGCGAGGGGAGCTCGCCCCCCTTTACATGCTACCTCCCCCGCTCGCCCTCCTCTTTCCTTTCCCTGGATCATACTGAACAATAATTTTACAAAATATCTCTTGCCTCGAGAACCTACTCGGCGAATACAGGGTTGTACACTTAAACTTGCAAAATCCGCATTTTTTTGTATGCATACGTCTGATTTCTTTGTTGAACTATATGGTCACTAATCTGCACAAATATTTTCAAAAGAAAAATTCTGAAAAATTTCACATTTTCCTTAAAATTTGAGTTCTGTCACTACCGCCCGACGATAGCTGATTACCGCTGGCGGTAGTGGGTATTTTCTGAATTTCCAGTTTCTTTTTCATTTTTTATTTTTCAATTCTTGTTATCTTCTTTTAAAATTCTAAAAAAAACTATAAAACAAATCAAAATCCAACCAAAACATGCTTTGTGTTTCTATATATCAAAACAAACTACAAAATTGAAAAATCAATTAAAACAACAAAAACATGCTTTATATTTGTTTTATTTTTTCTTTTGAAAAACTTAAAATTTTTATAAAAACTGATGTGCTTTTCAATGTTTCAAGGATGATATAGTTTAGAATACAATGTTTCATTCTCTATTTCAAGTATCTTAATAACATTGATTTGTATCATGCCTTGATCAGTATCTTATGTGTGCTTTGAAATTGATTATAGAAATCATGTGTAGTATTGCATATCACGCCTCTATGTATGAGTAAATGGTTTATATTTGATAATAACTTATTCACTCACATTTTTGATAAACTACATATGAATTTAATCTACATGTATATCCAAATAGCATTGCATGATCAATTTATCCAAATAGCTTTAATCTATATATGAATTTATTCACTCACATTTTTGACTCATGAGAATTTGAGTCTATTGCATATCTACATGTATTCTCTAAATTCTTAAGTAAATGCACTAGATAGCTTTGCATGATCAATACAATGTATAAGTGTACTTGATTTCTCAATTTAAGACATTGTATTCTTCTATCTTGACTTGTTATGTTGTATCATGCTTACATGTTTTTTCCGCTACGCCATGTGTACTCTTTATTGCTTATCTTTCAAAACAAGTGAATGGCTATGTTACAACTGAAATCATTTTGTGTACTTAAATTGCTACAACATCTATTTTTGTTATATCTAAAACTCTTAATCATCTACTATGCTTCACCATTCTTATATAGATGTTCACTTCAAAAATATATTTCTTCATGCTTTCCACCTCTTTACTACTTGTACGCTCGATCATGAATACGTTTTTTTCCAACAAGTGGTTTCCTTATGACAATTTCTTCACATTCCCTTTTTCACTCCTATATATTGTATTTTTCCTAAGCGTTTAACTCTTTATCAGGTTCATTCCCTCTCTACACATTTATGGCACGCATTAACATTTGACTTTCTCTCCACCCTCTTTTGATAATACCAAAAGGGGGAGAATAAATTTGAAAGAAATTCACATGTTTGGGGAAGTCAAGTTCATAGGAAGTTTTGTTGTAGGGGGGGCATTCACTTAGGGGGAGCATTCATTTAGGGGGAGCATATGCACATGTCTTAAATTTCATGCTTATCCTTTTTAATAAACACAATTCCTATCTTTTGAACTATTTCTTTCTAAAGGGATTTGTTATTATCAAGAAGGGGAGTTTGTTGGAACATGCTTTCCGCATCTCTTGGTTTGACAATAACAAATCCTATTGTATTTGATCATACTTGCATTGTGTTTATAGTGTGCAGGATCTTCAACATTCAATCCCCAAAGGAGTGTGAAAAAGAAAGACGTCGAAGTGACATCAGGATGATTCTCTGTTGATACCGTGACGCGGTAACACTACCGCTGGTGCTAGCGGTCCGACAAAATGTGATGCGCTCGATTAAATGGTGTTCGACGAAAGTAAATGTCGTTCGACGAACTGGCGTTCGACGAAATGTGAGGCCGTTCGACGAAGATGCGTTCGACCAAAAGAGAGGTGCTCTACCGCGGAGCGTTAACACTACCGCTAGCGCTAGCATAAATGGAAACAATTGACGGGAAGGAAACAGTGGAGAAAAAAGAATGATTGGCGGGAAGCATATTTAGCATGCTCTACTGCAGCGCGACATCTCTACCGCCCGATGGTAGCTTTTGGAATCCTCCCGTCTGCATGTTATTTAGGAGCAAATATGGAAGGAGATATTGACTGAAGGAAGGTTATCTCGTTATCGCGGAGCGTTAGCGTTACCGTGGCGCGCTAGTCGGAGCTCAAAGTTTGGTGCTCAAAAGTTGCCTAAATTGCCACGATCCGTGTGCTTGATCATTGCCTAATGTGGCTACCGTGGGGCGGTAGCGGCTGATTCTATTTAAAGACGCGCACTTCCTCCGTTGGGGCTTGCTGTTACAGAACGAATTGAAGCCATATATTTAGAGCACTCGTGAGAGCCTTCCCCAAGCAGCCTGAAGAACTCCGTCAATGTTCGTGAACGCAAAGAACTTGAAGACCAATCCGATCGCATCTACATCGACATCAAGTTCTTCTTTTGAGGGAGTTTTTAGTTTGTGTTTTGTTTTAGTTTCAAATTGTAACCTTTATATCTTTTGTTCAGTAGAGGATTTCGCCACACGGCGACTAGGGCCTTGCGGGGACTAGGGGAAATTTGCCTCGCATTGGCGACTAGGTCTAGGGTGTAGATCTAGGGAGTGCTCGAGGCCTTTCCGGTGAGGGAAGGGCTAGAGCGGCTTGAGGCCTTATCTGGGGAGAGATAGGCTAAAGCCAACCGGTCCTTGGAAGAAGGGTCGGTATAGAAAACCAAAAGAGTTTTCAATTGTCGCCTCTTTCCAAGCATCATTTGGAAAAGTTTTTGTAATCATTACTATTTCAATTTAATATTTATGAAAATATGTTTGTTTCTTCATCTCTGATTCGTGCTCTCTGATTTTCATTGGTTTAACCTAAACATATTTTCTTTGTCACTAACGCCGAGCGGTAACACTACCGCTGGTGGTAGCAACAGAGAATTAATTTCGCTAAATAATCTTGAAAATTTTAAAACCCTTATTCACCCCCCCCCCCTCTAAGGGTGCCTACAGATCCAACAAATCCAAATTACTCATACATACCTTGGGTAATTTGGATTGATGGAGATGAGCGGTACATGGATCGGTGAAGACGTGTGATTGCAACGGCTCATCCTCGACATGAAAATTGTTAGAATAAAAAGAATTAAGATTAAGCGAGTCAGAAATTTTTTCACAAGGAGGAGTTTCTTCTGAAAATTCATGACTAAGCATTGGTTGTTCATTTTCTAAAATAAATTTTTCTTTAGAAAAATCTAGTGCATTACCAAGTGGAATAAAAGTTTTTACAAATTTTTCATGAATTTCAACAAAAATAGAAGAGTTTTTTGAAAATTCATGATAAACAACAAAAGAAGATCCCGGTGGAGTAGGGCAAGAAACTTGTTCTTCGACTATTTCATCTGGTGTGTCCATAACATTACGAAATTCTTGGTACAAATTT
Organism: Dactylorhiza incarnata; assembly: GCA_033032865.1. Taxonomy (NCBI): domain Eukaryota; kingdom Viridiplantae; phylum Streptophyta; class Magnoliopsida; order Asparagales; family Orchidaceae; genus Dactylorhiza; species Dactylorhiza incarnata. The sequence goes on along the minus strand of JAWHQI010000012.1, from coordinate 786,307 downwards.
TTTTCAACATTTTTGGTAAAAGAAACTACGGGAGTAAATGAGAAATCATGTTCCTCTATAAGTAAATTTTCCAAAGATGGAGAAAGTGCACTAGAAGAAATAATATTCTCATCTAAATTTTGGCGAGAAGAATCAAATGGAATTTGTGAACATTCCCCAAAATTAGAGGACGAGGCATGCGGCGCAAAAGAAGAAGAACAAAAATTCGGATCCAAAGATTTATCTTCATTGCTCCGGAAACTATCCGGGTGAGCATCCCACCACGAATAATTTACATTGGAGCTAGAAGAGAAATTATTAGAATCGGAAAAAACCATTCGCATGAAAACTAGGGGAAATAATTTCATCAAAGTTCGAATAATTATTTTCATAAAGAAACTCAAAATTATTTCCATAAGAAAAATTTTGGTGGTAAAAATTAGTATAACAATCCTCACTTCGATGCGGCGCGCTAAAAAAATTACAACTAACTTGGCACTTTCGCGTGGCTTCCAAAAGATTTACATTGTTTTGAAGATCGGCAACTTTGGCGACCAATTGAGATAACATTTTTTAGAAAGAAAATTAAACAACCATCACTTAATAGAATGGAATTTGAAAAGAAAAATCAAAAAAGAGAAATGTGGGCGGAGAAAGTGATTGATAAAAGTAATAAAATAAATGCTTTCAAAATAACAACAAAAATATTTCCTCGGCAACGATGCCAAAACCTTGATAGATAAAAAATTAGGATATATAATATTCTCTAAATTCTACAAACTATAGGCAAGAGCACCTATCGTTCATAGCATAGGATATTTATAAATAATTATCAAGTGTCGTATTCCATGAGTCTGTTGAGTACTTCTACTCACGCAAATTAGTATTATTTTAATGGTAATAAAATAGAGGTTTTAAGAAATGATAAAAGTGAGGAAACATTTGATCGAGAATCCTTCTTAAGTAAAATATTTCGTAAACATCATAAATTGATTTGGACAAACTTGACCTTGGAGGTTCCCAAAATATGGTAGAGCCTCTCTCGAGAGAACTACCACATAACCTTAGGTTAATCGATTAAGACCCCTCAGCCAGTCGAAACCCCTAAGCTTGCTTTATGCGGTGAGCCCCACTAATGGATTTGACTCTAATCCGGAATATTTGTGTCACCCTCTCTCGAGGAATGCATGCAACTCTTTCTGTCGATGAGCGATCTACACGTATTCACGAATCTCTCGATCAACTAAAATACGGATCCAACTTGATTATCATACCCTAGAAATATGAAATCAAATCATTGCAAATCAACGATAAATCATAGTTTTCCAAAACCAAACTATGAAGAAGAGATTACAAAATAACACTACTTAAGAATTCATCCGATCAAATGTTATAAAATTAGCTAAACATGATTGAATAGAACATTATTATTTCTATGAAAAGAAAAGTACAAGTGTGAGTAAAGTAAATCTAAACTAGGAATGAAAATTACAAAACATAAGATAAAGTTACACAAAGAAAATGCAGAAAACTATACTAGGAATGATCCAAACTAAGCAAGGGATCGATTCCCTTGACAATGGCAGCAGCTGGGAATTTATAGGAAGAAATTTTAGAAGTCACGCCCCTATGTCACCCCCCGTGTCCTAGGGCATGTAAGGTGCGGAACGTGCGTCTTGAAAGCCCGGGAATGTCCGGGGAAAACCCACCAAAAATTCATCAATTTGCATTACACGCCCCCTGGTCACGACCGTGACCATGGGCGTGTCTTGACCGAATCAGAGAACGGCAGAAAGCGGGAGGAGCGGGTGTAATTTTGGCAGTTGCGGGCGAAGTCACGCCCCTGAGTCACACCCGTGACCTAGGGCGTGTAAGCTGTAAACGTATTGCGGCGGAAACTGCTTGCATTGAATGATTGTCGGCCGAGTCATGCCCGTGACATGATGATCACGCCGCCAGGTCACGACCGTAACCTGGGGCATGTAATATTTATCTGACGTGGCATGGCTTCTGGTAGTTGAAAGCTAGGCACGGCCGTGACACAGGTCACGCCCCCAGATCACGCCCGTGACCTGGGGCGTGTACTAAGGATTTTTGCAGATTTGGTCTGAAATTTCCCCTGAACATGGCTGTGGACTTTATTTTGTTATTAGCCAACCCAGATTTCCTGAAAATACAAAACAAAGCAAATTAGATAAATATTAAACTAAAATTATTTAAAAACTAATTAATCACTAATAAAATATTATATAAAAATAACTATAAATAATGTACTATCATCTACAATAATTGAGAGATCTCCCTTGGGCTAACATGAAAATCTAAAGAAGATTTTGAAGGAGAAGGTCTACAACGCATATTTAATACGAAGGACGAACGCTTCAAGAACGCCAACGTCTACATCGCCTTCATCTTCACCTTCAAAATTTCTTGGGGAGTTTCTCTTTCTTTATTTTTATCTTGTAATCTTTTATTGTATTCCTTTTGTACTGGGTGTGAAGAAATCATTCAGGAAGAACGTTGGATTCCGAGAAGGATTCTGTGGGAAATTCGCCGCAATTGTTGGCGACTAGGCCTTGTGAGGTTTAAGGCGAATTGACAGCCTTGTGCGTGGCGACTAGGTCGAGGTTAGATCTAGGGGTGGCTAGAGGCCTTATCTGGGGTAAGATAGGTTATAGCCAACCGATCCTTGGGAGAAGGACCAGTGAATCACAAAAAGGGTTTTTCATATTCTCGTCTTGATTTCTAGCGTTATAGAAATCAAACATTTGTATAATCTATTTATTATGAAATAAAATCACGCCCTTTAATATTTCATTCAATTTATTTTATTTCCTCTTTAAGAATGTGTTAAATTATATTTTCATCAAAGCATTACAGCAAACATTTGTGTAATCAATTTTTTATGAAATAAAATCATGTCTTCAAATATATCATTTAATTGATTTTATTTCCTCTTCAAAAATATTTTAAATTATATTTGCATCAAAGCACTAAAACAAAATCTATTATAAGATTCATTTTGATCATTAAATTATGAAATTCAACTTCTATCACTAACGCCAAACGTTAGCTCTAGCGCTGGCGGTAGTGGAGAAAAATTGAATTCCATCTTTTTTAAAAAGGAATCGTCAATATAATCTTATCTGAGATATTAAAATATATTTTCTTATAAAATATTCTGAAACTTCGGTCGCAAACTCTGATAAATTTAAATAAGATTTAAATTCCATAAAACTCTTATTCACCTCCCCCCCCCCCCCCTCTAAGGGCGCCATAAGATCCAACATGTGGTATTAGAGCGTAGGTTATTCCAAAATGGCTTCACAATTGGGAATAATGATGCTTCATGATCTGACATCCAATATAAAGGAAAAATTTTATGAAAATGAAAAATCATTATCACCACCATTATTTATGGGTGAAAATTATAATGGGTGGAAAACTCTTATGGCAAAATTTCTTAATTCTTTGGATATTGAAGTTTGGAATATTACTATTAAAGTGCCCCCAAGTATTCTAAATAAAAATGAAATGTTCTTAAATGCCAAATCTATGAATAGTCTATATTGTGGTCTAGATCAAAATATTTTCAAACTTATTTATACGCTTCCTATTACTTTTGAAGTTTGGAAATTTCTTGAGAATACTTATAGTCTTCCTTCCACAGATGATGAACAAGAGCAATTCCTTATGGATCCAAGAGAAGAAACCGATGAGGAATCATGCTTGGAGGAAGATCTATCTAAGAGAGAAGAATGCAACGTCATAATAATAGTCTCAAATGAAGGATACACATCAAGCATAAGAGAAGATGGAAACTCAGGTATGGAAGAGGAATGCCAAGAAGATGTCAAAGGAACCTTTGGTTCAAATCTAGCCTCATTCCGTAGCAATGTAAAAAAAATCTAAATCTTCTCTTTTTGTAACGAATTCAATTTCTATATTTCATATGCTTGAAATTGCTAAACGTAAAATTTTAAAGTAGAAAAATGCAAATTCCAAATTACATTTAGAAAATAAAACTTTAAAAGCAAACACTAAAGTAGAATCTTATATTGATGTTTCAAATTCTCTTTCATGCTCTTTAATTAAAAATGTTAAACCTTGTTTTGATTCTAATACTTTTAAAGAAGAACTCAAGGTTTTGGAAAAAGGTCTTTTAACTTCAAAAGAGCATAATGAAAATTTGATAAAAGAACAATGATGTTCTAACTAGTAAACTAAAATCCTTAAAATTGTTTATTAAAAAATTCTCAAGTAATAAATAATCTCTTATCTCTAAGTTATCAATAAATCAAAACTCCAAAAGGTTAACTTCACATTATAAGAGTAGGACTATAAGAAATAGTGAAAATGAAAATCAACAAGTAAATAAGAACTTTTTATCTAATCACTCACTCTTTCAACATTCAATTCTTAAGAAAGACCATCACTTTTATAAACTCTTTAAAAATGATTATTCAAAAACTCTTTATGATTATCAACATCAAACTACTTTGAAAAACAATATCAATAAACAAAATTCTCAAACGAATTGTTTTTCAACCAATTATCATCACACAATAATGTCATATAATCATAATATGAATTTAAAAGATAATCAACCAAGGTATGAATGGAGACCCATTCTTAAAAAAGAAATACTTGAAATGGCTCATTCATCCTTGTCACCTCATAAAACATCATTCTACATTTGGGTACCCAAAGGAACCATCACTCTTGGTCCTCTTTGGATACCTAAATCTATTATTTATTAGTATCCATTGAATTGCCTGAAGTAAAAAATAAATCAAAATAAAATACATAATACTCTACTTCATGATATGCTTTATTTCTTTTTTCTTTTGTTTGTTTTGTATTTTTAATCCAACATGTTTATGGTCACTTTATATTGCTTGGGATATGACTTACACATTTTAAGCCTAATGTTTAAAATATCAAATTGAATGAAATTAAATATAAAGTCATAAGGTTTTCAAGTGATCTATCTTTTCTCTTTCTAGATTTTTATCTTTTTTAAATCCATTGCATATAAATGTCTTATTTTATCATTATAAATTGAATGATAAATTTGTTAAGTGATATTAGCAAGACTAATGAAATTACTTTCAAAAATGGATTTAAATGGGCTTTTAGGGGTCTTGGCTAAAATATTAAATGCACAACTTATTGCATATTTGTCTATTTTCTTTGCTGCAAATGATAGCCCATATAATAGAAAATCATGATCTAGAAAAATCGGAATTACATTTTTTTTTCAAAAATGATGAATATGATTTCACACACTTCGCCATGATCTATTGATATCCTATACTAAAACTCATTATTATCATATAACATAATTCATGATCTATCAAGAATTATCTTAAATCAACTATTTTTATCAACCTTAGGAATTATGAAATATATGATGGTTATTGGTATTATAGTTTCATATTTTGTTTTGTGTGTGTGATGTGCATCTCTAGTGTTTGCATGTATCTTATTATATTTAGACCTAAGATTTAACTTGATATCAACAAGATGAAATCAAATAAAATTGTCATTTCATTTCAGGTCTATGAAAATTGAAAACTCTATGATTAATTATATGCAAACCAATTATATATATTTAACATAATATTGCATCCAAATTTATTATTCTAGTTGCACCTTTTTGGTATATGCTTAATTTAGTGTCTATGCTAAGTGTATCAATATAATGACATGCTAAATTAAAGGTAGAGAAATTTGAACTTTAAAATTCATGATTACTATGAGGCTTTAAAATCTACTATATATTATAAAACTAAACAAACTCATATTTTATGAATCTATCCTTAAGCTAAAATACATAGTATGTCCATAATCATTAACATATGACATGTGACTCACAATACCGAGGGCGTAGGATTGTGTGCATTAGATACCTAACCTCTAAGTCATGTCTTGTCCTTAACCAGGGAGGGTTCCAGTGGGCCTTGCGAGGCACTGTGGGGAACGAGTGCTAGGTTAAGCGTCATCTTTTGTATGCATATGGGATTAACACCCCAACCTATGACATATGTGTAGCTCCTCATGCTCATTCATCACTTAGTATGGGGCTAGAGTGTAGCCATGCAGTTAAGGTATCTTGATCTTAGATATACTTATATTATATTCATTGCATGAACATCACCTCACTCTTTATACTTAAATCATGCATATTATTTTTGTTCTATCTTTGAATCTTGTGTTTGCATATTTTATTTTTTTGAACTTCAATGATTTTATAAAACACAAGTATTTGGAAAACTATAAAAAACATGCTTAAAAGAGCCTTCAAATCTTCTCTAGAAAGTCTAAAATTTCAACAGTAAGAAGACCTCTTTATAATACAATTGAATTAAGAAAAACATTTTTCAAAAACCAAAATTTGCAGTTCTGTTTTGGCGTTAAGAGCTAACGCCTGGCGTTATCCCCTTTGCTCCAAAATTTTTTTTATTTCTTTTTGAAAAGTTTCTGGTATTTTCTCATGCATTATTTTGGGTTTATTTCTCTGGCATAGAATATCATGTACCGATAGGCATGCTAAAGACTTCTATGTTTTCCAGAAAATATTTAAATTTGAATATTTAAAAACAATTACAAAATTACAAAACAATTTCAAAGAACAAAAATATGTTTTTCTCTTTATGTGTTTATTGTTTTGTACTTATATAAAATTACAAAAAATTAAAAATTGATTGTTATTCATTGCCAATGTCAAGGATGATTAATTATATCATTTAAAGATTTAATACAATGTTTAATTTAACTTTGAAGTTTCTTAAAAACATTATTTTGTCGTATTTGCCAGGCCTTGAAAATTACCTTGTTACGTGCAATGAAATTGATTGTAGATAAACATGTGTATAAACGTGTAGCATGCCTCTAAGTATGAGTAATGTATTATGTTTGATAATGATTCATTCACTCACTTATTTTTGATAACATACATGTGTTTATCTTGCATAATTGTGTAGTGTAATAACATAAATAATTAAAATGCATAAATAGATTACCTATACAACATTGAATTGGTTATTTCAATTCCATATTTTCATGCACTTGTGATTAGAGAAATGCGGTATATAAAATAAAATTTCTATGTTTGCAAAAAACAAGTGAATTTGGAGTCCTTGGTAATAAAAATCAAAATCAAATAAAATAGATGACAAGCAGAACTCCACCAAAAATTGTAAAGTGTCTTGTGCAAACAAAATTTTTACTACTTCTCTTTCATATATATATATATATATATATTTATATTTATGTTCATTGAAATATTGTGGAAGTAATAGTATTTGTGTATTTTAATATTTATTTCATTATATATATCATGTGTTTTTGATTGATTCACTTGTATATTTATCAAAACACTATTTTGTACACATCATTATCTTTTATAAAACTTCTACTCATTGGAATTGGATCCTAATGATCATCTACAATATTCTCTACAAACTTAAGTAAATGCACTAGATAACAAAGCATGACCGATATAATGTTTATGTTTGCTTGAAATGTAAATTTTATTACATTGTAGTTTTTGTATTTTTTCTTGATTTTATAAAATCATGCTTGCAATTTTATCATAATGGAATATCATCTCTTGAATGTTTAACTGAAACATCAACTTTTCAAATTTAAAACTCATTATCCTTTATATGATGTTATCTTCTAAAATGATGTTTATGTTTAAGAGTGCTTATTATATTCTTCCGCTAAGTTTACTACTTATGCTCTTTCATGACTATTATTTTTTCAACAAGTGGTATCTTAAAATAAGAATGCTTACTTTATCATTTTAGCTATGTTGCTTACTACTTTATGTTCCATCATGCTTATATCTTTCTCAACAAGTAGTATTTAATAAGCTTTTGATTGCATCCTATTTTTCTTCTTTACATATATCATATTAATCCTTATTGCATACTCTCACCTAAACCCTTTTTGATACTACCAAAAGGGGAGAATAAATTGCATAAATCTAATATTTAAGGGGATTGCATTATAATAAAATCAAACTCAAAAAATATCTTTGTAGGTGGAGTAATCATATAGGAGGTGCATACATTATCCTATGCTCGATCATGACAATCCTTTAATAAGTGGTTCCTAATCAATCTTAGTAGATATACACTCATCCCTACCCAATTTTGCTAATAACAAAGGGGGAGAATAAATTGAGAAATCTAGTAAAATAGATATTTAGGGGGAGTAATTTATAAGAGAACACTTATGTAGGGGGATGACTTCATATAGAAAGAGTATGCATTATCAGTTTCAAATCTACCACGCTCTTAACCTGTTATTCATGCATATCTTATTACCGCACTTAACTATAAACACAAATTGTCTTAATATCACTAATTTCTCACACAGGTATTTGTTATTATCAAAAGGGGGAGATTGTTGGAGCATATGTTCCGCATCTCTTGGTTTGAGAATAACAAATACCGTGTTGTATTTGATCTTGTATTTTGTGTGTTTATATTGTGCAGGTTGTACAGGAACTATAGCTACACATCCCTATGAGTAGTATGCTGAATGGTGACGATTCTCTAGAAAGAGAGCTAACGCCCCCACGTAAGAGTTAATGCCCCGTGTTAACTTATCGTCTATAAGGGATGTTGTCGAAAAGGGAATGACGTTGAGAAGAAGTATCGTCGAGTACCAAGTAACAATGATAGCATTGGATCCAACGCTCGCATTGAGTTCATGATCTGTCATGGTCTCAACGATTGCACAATCTCAGTCCATCTACATGAGCAACTAATGCTAATGTTAACTCTTAACGTAATGCGTTAGCTCCCGTGCCTATTTAAAGAGCAGCCCCTTTCATTCTACTTAGAGAATTCCATTGCCTCTAAAGACAGAATTTTGATTCTTGTGAGAGAGGATTGTCTATAATAATTGAGAGATCTCTCTTGGGGTAACATGAAAATCTAAAGAAGATTTTGAAGGAGAAGGTTTACAATGTATATTCTATACGAAGGACGAACGCTTCAAGAACGTCAACGTCTACATTGCCTTCGTCTTCACCTTCAGAATTTCCTGGGGTGTTTCTCTTACTTTATTTTTATCTTGTAATATTTTATTGTATTCATTGTGTAACGTGTGTGAAGAAATCGTTCGGGGAGAACGTCGGATTTCGGGAAGGATTCTGTGGGAAATTCGTCGCAATTGTTGACGACTAGGCCTTGTGAGGTTTAGGGGAATTCACCGCCTTGTGTGTAGCGACTAGGTCAAGGTTAGATCTAGGGGGTGGCTAGAGGCCTTATATGGGGTAAGATAGGCTATATCCAATCAGTCTTGGGAGAAGGACCGGTGAATCGCAAGAAGAATTTTTCATATTCTCGCCTTGATTTCTAGCGTTATAGAAATCAAACATTTGTATAATCAATTTCTTATGAAATAAAATCATGTCCTTTAATGTTTCATTCAATTGATTTTATTTCCTCTTTAAGAATGTGTTAAATTATATTTTCATCAAAGCATTAAAACAAACATTTGTGTAATCAATTTCTTATGAAATAAAATCATGTCTTCAAATGTATCATTTAATTGATTTTATTTCCTCTTCAAAAATGTTTTAAATTATATTTGCATCAAAACACTAAAGCAAAATATATTGTAAGATTCCTTTTGATCATTAACTTATGGAATTCAACTTCTGTCACTAACGCCAGGTGTTAGCTCTAGCGCTGGCGGTGGTGGAGAAAAATTGAATTCCGTCTTCTTTAAAAAGGAATCGTCAATATTATCTTATCTGAGATATTAAAATATATTTTCTTATAAAATATTCTAAAACTTCGGTCGCAAACTAAGATAAATTAAAATAAGATTTAAATTCCATAAAACTTGTATTCACCCCCCCCCCCTGTTGAAAATGTTGAAGTGGTAGTTTGTGGAGTTGGCGGTCTGGGGGAGACCGCGCGGTCTGGTCTGACCGCACGGTCTTGCGGTCTCCTCTAGCGATCTGACCTCTCTGGTCTAGCCGCGGGCTATTCGGCGTGACCGCCGTTCTTCTGTCCAAGGGTGCCGAGGTGAGACCGCTCGGTCTGGTCGTGTGACCGCGTGGCGAGCTGGTGTCATCTCGCGATCTGGTGCTTGTGATCGCGTGGTGGGGGCAGCCCGGTCTGGTAGTTGTCCGATTTCTCTATGGTGCGCGCCAACTAAGGTCTTCTTAGTCGCGCGGTCTCCGGTTTGTGTTCGCATAGCTGATCCTTCGGCGATCTGCTGGTATATGTGGTCACAGGTGTCTGGTCGACTTGGTGGGTTGTTGCCCTAGTCGGTCTGGTGTGTTCGCGGTCTTTGGAGGAGATCGGGTGGCGAACACTGGTGGTGGGCGGCTTCTTGGAGGAGTGGAGATCTCCTTGTCTATGTTGAAGCTGGCGAGCTCACTAAGCAGAAGGATCCTTTGTTGATCGCGTGGGTTGACCGGCCTGGTCGCGTGATCAAGGGGCGGTGACTCTATCTCATAGGGTGGTGACTGGATCAGGTCTCACGCCTATAAATAGGAGCCACTGTAGCAGCAAAATTATCGCACCAAGTGTAAGCAGAACTCGCGGCTAGTTCTTGCGGTCTCATTTCTAGTGACTGGTCGGTCTTGCTGATTGAACTTCTTTTGTGCAGCTGCCGCGGATTGTGGGGGCAGCAACGGTCATCTCCTTTTATGAAGGTGTTCAGGCGGTCTCGTGGCTTGCAGTGCAGGTTGCTGGAGTTCAGGAAAATCAGTGGCAGATCGTGGGGTTCTCAGTTGGTGTTGATCAACTCGCTGGCAGGCAGTTCGGGTGGTCTCGTCTTCTAGTCGAGCGAACTGTCAGGTCGGGCGGTCTCAAGAAGGCAAACCGCTGGTTATCTGTCAGTTGTTTTTTTTCTCCTGTTTTTTGTGTACTGGCGAAATCATGTCTCGCCATGTATACCTCACCTTGTATTGAAGTTTTCTGCTAGCATCAATAAAGATTGAAGTTGTTTTTCATGTGCTTCTGGTTGTTGGCTTGAACTTTGAGTTATACTATTCTTGCTCACTCTTAGATTCGGAAAATTTCATATGGTATCAGAGCTAGGTTGGAGTGGATAGAGCAGTGAATAACTCATAGTTGTCATCGCCTTTGTAAAGAAGGAACTAGTGGTAGAGCCATGGAAGCAAGGGGTCTTGGAATTGAGATGCTAAACTCGACCAACTTTAAGAAGTGGAGGTCTTGTATGCAGAGTTATCTTTTGGGTGAGGACCTCTGGGAGGTGGTTGGAGGAGAGAGCACGGAGGAAGTTATTCTGATTGGGGATATCGGTCATGAGGTGAGGAACTGGAGGCGGATTAATGTCAAAGCAGAGTTCGCTCTGAAAAGGGCAATATCACCTGATTTGTTTGATCACATCTTGGGATGTGGATCAGCTGCAGAGATCTGGAGAGCCCTGGATGGGCTGTTTAACAAGAAGAATGTGGCAAGGCTTCAATTCCTGGAAAACGAGCTGGCCAGATCGGCTCAAGGTGATCTTTCTATCTCTACATTCTTCTTGAAGATGAAGAACTTGTGCGCCGAGATCTCAGCGCTGGATCCTGATGAGCCAATTTCTGAGGCGAAGCTGAAGAGGCGCATCATCTGTGGATTGCGGAAGGAATATGTTGCCTTTGTGACGTCGGTGCAGGGTTGGGCAAATCAGCCGTCTCTGCTTGAGCTGGAAAATCTGCTTGCTTCGCAGGAGAGTCTGGCAAGGCAGATGGCGGGGGTGTCAGTGTCTGGGGGAGATGGCGAAGTTCTCTTCACAAGAAAGAAGAAGAAGTGGGATAAGAAGAAGACCGCTGGAGGAGTAAATGGGGCTTTAACTTCTAGACAGCAGGAGAGGGGATATGCTCCTAAGGCTGAAGGGAAGAAGAAGGGAGAAGGTCCCAAGTGCTTCAGGTGCGGGAAGCTTGGTCACATCAGGAAGGATTGCTGGGTGAATCTTCAGCCGGGACATGCTGCTGCAGGAAAGGAGGAAGCTGAGGCCAAACAAAATGATGGAGGATGAGGAGGAGCCTTCTCGGCTTCTGTTGGAGCTGCGGATCCTATCAACTATCAGGAGGACTGGATCGTGGACTCGGGGTGTGGTCATCATCTCACCGGAGACGAGTCGAAGCTTACTTCAGCGCAGCCTTACTTAGGTAACGATGCCATAATAACTGTTGATAAGATCGTGCATAGTGTCGAGAAGGTGGGGGTTGTTTCCTTAGGCAGTGATAGAGGGACACTAACGTTGACGAGTGTCTATCATGTGCCCGGAATGAGGAAAAACCTCTTCTCCGTGACCAACACTGTTGACGCTGGGTATCACGTTCTGTTCGGCTCAACAGAAGTGAAGTTTCTACGAAATGTGGAGGCGGTGAAGGCTGAGGTCGTTCATGTGGGGAGAAGGGCAAAAGACTTGTTCATTTTATCGATAAGTTCTTATGTCGACAATGTGAGGACGAATGATAGTGCCGTGATATGGCACGAGAGGTTGGGGCATGTAGGGATGGATAAGCTGAAGGCTATGGCGGTGAGAAGTCTGCTCAAGGGCCTGCCTAGTCTATCTTCCTATGGAGACGGTCATGTGTGCGCGGGATGTCAGTTCGGAAAGTCTCATCGAATACTGTTTGACAAGTCGCAGAAAAGGAGTTGTGTGTCGTTGGAATGCATCCACGGTGACTTGATGGGACCGACTGCTACCCCAAGCCTTGGAGGCAGAAGATATATGTTGGTGTTGATCGATGACTACACCAGATATGTCTGGGTATATTTCTTGAAGGAAAAGGCGAAGGCGTTTGCCAAGTTCGTGGAGTTCAAGGAGATCGTGGAGGGTCGGCTTGGCCTGCGGGTTAAGAAGCTGAGGACTGACAACGGAGGGGAGTTCACCTCTGGTGAGTTCTCTACCTTTTGCAGGAAGGCAGGCATCCGGAGGGAGCTTACTTGTGCGCATACTCCACAACAAAATGGAGTTGCAGAGCGGAAGATCCATCATCTGACGGAGACCTGCAAGTGTTGGCTGCATGCCAAGAGTATTCCAAAGTCCTTCTGGGCAGAGGGAATGTCTTGTGCTGCCTACGTCATAAACCGGATGCCTCTCAGTCCCATCAATATGAAGACCCCGCATGAATTGATGTTCAAGGAATAGCCAATCGTGGCACACCTTCGAGTGTTTGGCTCCACCTGCTATGTGCACGTTCCAGATGCGCTTTGGACGAAGCTAGATGCGAAAGCAAGGAAGCTAGTCTTCGTGGGTTATGATGATCGGAAGAAGGGCTGGAAGTGCATGGACCCAGAGACGCAGAGATTTGTTGTATCTCGCGACGTCGTGGTCGATGAGGTGACGCCTTACAAGGGAAGTTCTGGTGTTGAGCTACCAGAAAGCAGGGTGGAGGAGCCAGAGAAAGCTGTGGAAAATCTTCAAGTGGAGCTGCCTGTGTCACCAGGTGGTCCATCAATATCTAGTTCTGAGGCGGAGGCTTCTGGATCAGGAAGCAGGGGGAGCGATGCTCCGAGTACGTCTGGAAGGGGAGTTAGGGAAGAAGCAGCTGAAGATACTGCGAGTCAGGTGAAGGCATTGCGGAGATCGAAGTGAACCATCATTGCCCCTGATCGCTTATAGGAGGAAACATGGTGAGCTTTGTCTCGTGTTTCTTTGCTGGTCCCTTGGATGAGAGGGAGTCGTCGAGCTTTGAAAAGGCCAAAGGCGCGGAACAGTGGGATTCAGCTATGCAGGAATAGATGAGTGCTCTTGAGGAGAATGAGACTTGGTCTCTGGTACCCAGGCCCAAGGGTATCACCCCTGTGACATACAAGTGGGTCTATAAGCTCAAGAAGAAGGCTGACGACAGTATTGAGCGATACAAGGCTCGCCTTGTGGCTCGGGGATTCTCGCAGCAATACGGTGAAGCCTATGAGGAGACATTCAGTCCGGTGGCAAAAATGACTTCAGTTCGGGTTGTGATTGCCTTGGCGGCGTGTTGGGGGTGGGAGATTTGGCAGCTCGACGTAAAAAATGCGTTCTTGTACAGCGAGATTGACAAGGACATCTTCATGGTTCAGCCGCCAGGCTTCGTATCTGAAGATTTTCCGGAGCATGTCTGCAAGCTGAAGAAGGCCCTGTATGGGTTGAAGCAAGCGCTGAGGGCGTGGTATGGAAAGATAGCAGAATATTTCCTATTCTGTGGGTTTGGTGCTTCAGACTCAGACTCAAGCTTGTTCGTCAAGAAGAGCGGGGAGCTTCAAGTCATCGTGATGCTTTACGTCGACGATATGATCAGGACGGGGAATTCAAAGGGGGAGGTAGCAAAGCTTCGGGCCAAGCTATCCATCAGGTTCGAGATGAAAGACTTTGGTGAGTTGCACCATTTCCTTGGACTCGAAGTACAGAGGAAGAAAAGTGGAGTGCTGGTATCCTGGGCTGGATATGCGGAGCGAATCGTGGAGCGGTTCGGCATGAAGGAAGGGAAGTGCATTTCTACACCTCTAGAGAAGGCTATGAAACTTCGCAAGGATGAGGGGAGGATACTGGAAGATCCGCTGGTGTTCCGGGCTCCGGTTGGGAGCTTGATCTACCTGACGATTACCAGGTCGGATATTGCGTATGCAGTTGGCAGGGTGAGCCGTTATATGGTGGAACCACGGATGCCTCATCTACTAGCGGCCAAGAATATATTGAAGTATGTCAAGGCGACTTCGGATATGGGTCTCCTTTACAGGAGGGATGCGGGCGTCGAGGTGCATGGGTACATGGATGCGGATTACGGGGGAGATTCGGATGATCGGAAGTCGGCATCTGGATACGTCTTCATGGCGGGCCCCACGACTATATCATGGTGCAGCAAGAAGCAGGATTCCGTGTCGGTCTCAACCACAGAAGCGGAATACAAGGCTTCGGCCTTGGCAGCTCAAGAAGCCATCTGGCTTAGGAGGTTGGTAGGAGACGTCCATGAGGAGGTTCGGGGTCCGACTCTGCTCCGCGGCGACAATGAGAGTGCTCTCAAACTGGTTACTAATCCAGTTTGTCACGCGAGGACCAAGCATATCGAGATCGAGCATCATTTCAGTCGTGAAAAGGTGTTGGAGGGGTCTCTTTCATTCGAGCATGTTCGGAGTCAGGATAACATTGCTGACATCTTCACAAAGGCGCTGGCGAAGGGGCCGTTTACTCGGCTAAGACGCTTACTTGGACTGTTTTCAACTTCCCACTTCAAGGGGGAGTGTTGAAAATGTTGAAGTGGAAGTTTGTGAAGTTGGCGGTCTGGGGGGAGACCATGCGGTCTGGTCTGACCGCACGGTCTTGCGGTCTCCTCTGGCGGTCTGACCTCTCTGGTCTAGTTGCGGGCTAATCGGCGTGATCGTCGTTCTTCTGTCCAAGGGTGCCGAGGTGAGGCCGCTCGGTCTGGTCGTGTGACCGTGTGGCGAGCTGGTGTCATCTCGCGATCTGGTGCTTTTGATCGCGTGGTGGGGGCAGCCTGGTCTGGTGGCTGTCCGGTTTCTCTGTGGTGTGCGCGGATTAAGGTCTTCTTAGTCGCGCGGTCTCCGGTTTGTGTTTGCATAGCTGATCCTTCGGCGATCTGCTGGTATATACGGTCACAGGTGTCTGGTCGACTTGGCGGGCTGTTGCCCTAGTCAGTCTGGTGTGTTCGCGGTCTCTGGAGGAGATCGGGTGGCGAACATTGGTGGTGTACGGCTTCTTGGAGGAGTGGCGATCTCCTTGTCTATGTTGAAGCTGGCGAGCTCACTAAGCAGAAGGATCCTTTGCTGATCGCGCGGGTTGACCGGTCTGGTCACGCGATTAAGGGGTGGTGACTCTATCTCATAGGGTGGTGACTGGATCAGGTCTCACGCCTATAAATAGGAGCCACTGTAGCAGCAAAATTATCGCACCAAGTGTAAGCAGAACTCGCGGCTAGTTCTTGCAGTCTCATTTCTTATGACCGGTCGGTCTTGCTGATTGAACTTCTTTTGTGCAGCTGCTGCAGATTGTGCGGGCAGCAGTGGTCATCTCCTTTTCTGAAGGTGTTCGGGCGGTCTCGCGGCTTGCAGTGCGGGTTGCTAGAGTTCGGGAAAATCAGTGGCAGATCGCGGAGTTCTCAATTAGTGTTGCTCAAGTCGCTGGCAGGCAGTTCGGGCGGTCTCGTCTTCTAGTCGAGCGAACTGTCAGGTCGGGCGGTCTCAGGAAGACAGACTGCTGGTTATCTGTCAGTTGTTTTTTTTACTCCTATTTTTTGTGTGCTGGCAAAATCATGTCTCGCCATGTATACCTCGCCTTGTAATGAAGTTTTCTGCTAGCATCAATAAAGATTGAAGTTGTTTTTCATGTGCTTCTGGTTGTTGTCTTGAACTTTGAGTTATACTATTCCTGCTCACTCCTAAATCCAGAAAATTTCACACCCCTCTAAGGGCGCCATAAGATCCAACACTGTCATCATCCCATCTACTGCCAGCGGCAGGATTTATCGCTCTGCGGTAGTTCTAAATTCAGAGCTCCAGTATGTCTTCTGTCAATTATTCTCATTCAATGTATGCTTGTACCTGTATGACCTACCCACTATAAACACACAAAATACAATATCAAATACAACACGGTATCTGTTATCCTCAAACCAAGAGATGTAGAACATAGACTCCAACAATCTCCCCTTTTAATAATAACAAATACCTGTATGAGAAATTAGTGAGTTTAAGACTATTTGTGTTTGAAGATAAGTGTGGTAATAAGATATGCATGAATAACAAGTTTATAGCGTAATAGATTTGTAAGCAATAAATCATACTCTTCCTATATAAGATCCTCCCCTCTACATAAGTGTTCTCTTATAATTTACTCCCCCTAAATATCTATTATACTAGATTTCTCAATTTATTCACCCGATTTTGTTATTAACAAAAGTGGGTAGGGATGAGTGTATGTCTATTAAGATTGATTAGGATAACTTATTGGAAGGATAGTCATGATCGAGCAAAGAATAAAGTATGCACCTCCTATATGATTACTCCCCCTACATAGATGCTTCCTACGAAATTTTTAATGTATTACCCCTAAAAATTATATTTATGTAATTTATGCTCCCCTTTTGGTAGTATCAAACAGAGGGTGTAGGTGAGTGTATGCAATAAGAATTAATATGTTCTATGTAGAGAAGAAAATATGATGCAATATAAAGCTTGTTAAATACTACTTGTTAAAAAAAATAAGCATGATAGAACATAAAGTAGTAAGCAACATAGTTGAAATGAGAAAGTAAGATTCTTATTTTAAGATACCACTTGATAAAAAAATAGTCATGAATGAGCTCAAGTAGTAATCATAGCGGAAGAACCTAATAAGCACTCTTAAAAATAAACATCATTTTAGAAGGTAAAAGCATATAAAAGTTTATGAGTTTTAAATTTGAAAAGTAGATGTTTGAGTTAAAGTTTCAAGAGATGCTATTTTGAAATTAAATTGCAAGCATGATTTGCAAGTATCAAGAAAAGATACAAAACTTCAATGTAATAAAATTTGCATTTCAAGTAAACATAAACATTGTAGCGGTCATGCATTATTTTCAAGTGCATTTACTAAAGTTTGTAAAGAATAGCGTAGAAGTGCTTTAGGGTCCAATTCTCATGAGTATAAGTTTTATGAAAGATAATGATGTGTATAAAATAGTGTTTTGATAAAGCATACAAGTGAATCAATCAAAAAGACATGACATATATAATGAAATAACACAACATTAAAATACACAAATAATATTACTTTCACAATATTTCAATGCACATAAATAAAGAGTACAACTACCAAGGTGTTCTACACACAATGCTTATTAAGAATTATCAGGGTGCAAAGTAGTGCTTGGGGGATCACTTTTATACTTTTTAGCTTGATTTTCCTTTTTTCTGATCCGGTGTACTAAAGGAAGTGGTGTATAAATTGTTTGGTACAAGCCACTTTACAATTCTTAGCCAAAGTGCTCAACCTCACAATGCTCATTAAGACTTATCAGGAGGGTGGGTAGTGTTTGGTGGCGTTTTCCTTGTCATTTATTATTACTTTTTAGTTTAGTGACTAAGGACTCTGAATTCACTTATTTTGCAAACATAGCATTTTAATTTAAACCACATTTCTCTAAAGAATAAGTGCATGAAAGACAAAGAATCGTAGTAACCGATTCAATGTTATGTAGGTAATCTATTTATGCATTTTAATTATTTATGTTATTACACTACACAATCATGCAAGTATAAGATTGTAAACACATGAATATTATCAAAAATAAGTGAGTGAATAAATCAGAATCAAACATAATATATTACTCATACTTAGAGGCATGCTAAGCATTTCTACACATATTTTTACAATTCAATATTATTGCTCATAACAAAATGATTTTCAAGGCATGACAAGTACAAAACAATATTTTTAAGAAACTTGGAAAATAAATTAAACATTGTAATTAACCTTTAATTGATGGAATTTATCATCCTTAACAATGACAATGAATAACAACCAGTTTTTATGAATATTTGAAGTTTTACATAAATACAAAACAATAAACACACATAAAAGAAAAACATAGTTTTGTTCTTTAAAATTGTTCTGTAATTTTGTATTTGATTTTTTATTCAAATTTAAATATTTTTCTGGAGAACATAGAAGTCTTTAATAAACCTATCAATAAATGATATTCTATGCCAGAGAAAATGCAAAAAGAAAAGAATTATTGATTTTATGCTACTGTCGGCGCTAGTACTACCATTCGGCGCTAGCAACAAGGAATTTTTCTTTTGCTTAGAAAACACATGTTTTGATAATTTTTCATTCTGATTTTTCATGATTTATGTTTTCTAAGATAAATGACACCAAGTACCTCAAAACGTTTTGAATAATAATGAAAGAGTTACGGATTTAAGAATTTTGCCAAAGGTGTCAAAAAAGGTTATTTTTCAAAAATAAATACTTATGTTTTTTAAAATCATGAAGGCCCAAAGAGTAAATAGTATGAAAAACACAAGATAGCATGTTTGCATAAAATATGCATGATTGAAATGATCATAAAGAGTGAAATAATATTCATGCAATGTATATAATATAAGTATGTCTAAGATCAAGATACCCTAGCTATATCTCTATAGCCTAGCACCGTACTAAGTGACGGATGATCATGAGGAGCTGCTCACATGATGTTGGTTGGGGTGTTAATCCCATATGCATACAAAAGACGACGCTCAACCTAGCATTATTTCCCCCTAGTGCCTTGCAAGGCCCTACTAAAACCCTCCCCGGTTAAGGACAAGACATGACTTAGAGGTTAGGTCTCTAATGCATACAATCCTACGCCCTCTCTATTGTAAGACACATAATATAGATGAATGATCATGGTCATACTAAGCACTTTATAATTTGAACCAATTCATAAACTATTGGATTCTTTGAATTTTAGAATAATTGTAGATTTTAAAACCGCACAGTTACTATGAATTTTAACTTTCAATTTTCTACTTTTAATTTAGCATGTTATTATATTGATAAACCTAGCATAAATACTAAATTGAGCATATACTAAGAGGTGATGCTGGGATAATGAATTTGGATGCAATATTATGCTAAATATGATAAATATATATAATTGGTTAGCATGTATTCAATCATATAGTTTTGATCTATAGACCTAGAATAAAGTGACAATTCTATTTGATTTCATCTTGTTGATATCAAGTTAATTCTAAGGTCTAAATATAATGAGATACACAGAAACAATAGTGATGATTAAAGTAGCAAAATAATTTTTCAAAAAATAATAATTAGAGAAATCAGAATTTTCAGGAAAATAGGCTACCGTCGGCGTTAGTGATAACGCCTGGCGTTAGCAATAGAGTTATAATTTTTGATTTGAAACACATGGTTTTTGAGATTTTTTTATTCTGATTTTTCTTGATTATGATTTTTTATTATTGGGGCTATCATATGCAGCAAAGAAAATAGACAAATAAATAAAAAGTTGCGCATTTTAATATTTTAGCCTAAGACCCCTAATAGCCAATTTAAATCCATTTTTGAAAGTAATTTCATTAGTATTGATAATATCACCTAACAAATTTAGCATTCAATTTATAATAATAATATAAGACATTTATAGGCAATGGATTTAAAAGGATAATTACAAAAAAGATAGATATGTCACTTAAAAAATGACTTTGTATTCAATTTTATTCATTATTTATTTGTTAAACATTGAGCTTAATTTGTGTAAGTCATATCCCATGAATATAAAGTGACCATAGTGTGTTGGCTCAAAAATAAAAACAAAAAGGAAATTAAGCATATCATGAAGTAGAGTATTGATATTTCGTTTTTAATTGTTTCTACTTCATGCAAATGATTGGATACTAATTAATGAGAGATTTAGGTAACCAAAGGGGTCCAAGTGGAATGGTTCCTTTGGATACCCAAATAAGTTTGAAAATATTTTGATCTAGTGCACAATATAGACTATTCATAGATTTGACATTTAAAAACATTTCATTTTTACTTAGAATACTTGGGGGCATTTTAATAGTAATATTTCAGACATCAATATCCAAAGATTTAAGAAATTTTTCCGTAAGAGTTTTCCACCCATTAAATTTTCACTCATAAATAAAGGTAGTGATAATGATTTTTCATTTTCATAAAAATTATCCCCTCTAGAAGATGTGAGATCATGAAGCGCCATTATTCCTGGTTATGAAATCGTATTGGAATAACCTATGCTATGATACCACGTGGTGGATCTGTAGGCACCCTTAGAGGAGGGTGAATAAGGGCTTTATGGAATTTAAGACTTATTTAAAAATATCAGAGTTTGTGACCGAAGTTTCGGAATATTTTATAGGAAAATATATTTTAATATCTCAGATAAGATTATATTAAAGATTAATTTTAAAAGAGATCAGATTTCAATATTTCTTCGCTATCGCCAGCGGTAGTGCTAATGCCCGACATTAGCTACAGAGATTGAAATCCTAAGTTAATGATCAGAATGAATCTTACAATAGATTTTGCTTTACTGCTTTGATAAAAACATAATTTAAAATATTTTATCACTTGGAAATAACATCAAGATAATAAGACAAAGAGAGACATGATTTTGTTTCTCTAGAAAAGGAATACAAAAATGTTTGATTTCTATAACGCTAGAAATCAAGGAGAAAAAAAATCCTTTTTTGATGTTTTACCGGTCCTTCTCCCAAGGACAGATTGGCTCTAGCCTATCTCTCCCCAGATGAGGTCTCGAGACTCCCCCTAGATCTAACCCTAAACCTAGTCGCCACACACAATGCGGTGAATTCCCCCTAAGCCACACAAGGACCTAGTCGCCAACAACTGCGTTGAATTTCCCACGGAATCCTTCCCGGAATCCAATGTTCTCCCCGAATAATTTCTTCTCATCACTTACAAAAACGATAAAGTAAAAGAGATTACAAAATAGAAATAATGTAAGAGAAACTCCCCAAGAAATTTTGAAGGTGAAGACGAAGGCGATGTGGAAATCGACGTTCTTGATTCGTTCGCCCTTCGTGTTGAATATGTGTTGTAGACCTTCTCCTTCAAAATCTTCTTTTGATCTTCATGTTAGCCCAAAGGAGTTCTCTCAATGTCTGGAGACAAGCCTCTCTCAAAAAAATCGGAGTTGTAGCTTTGATGGATGTGAGAGCTCTATCTAAAGAAGGAGAGATCCAACCTTTAAATAGACTCAGGAAGTTACCGCCAACGGTAGCATTACCATGATGCGCTAGCGTATCGTGTCGTAACATGCCCAACATCATGGTGATCGTGCTAAATGAAATGGATCGTGCACCTACCGCATCGCGATAAGATCTAACGCCCCGGGTTATCTTCCGTCATTTTATCATCGAGAAACTATCTATCGTCAGTCTTCTGTCGTCATCCCATCTACCGTCAATGGTAGGAGTTACCGCTTCACGGTAGCTCTAAATTCAGAGCTCCCGTATGTATTCCATCATTTATTCTCATTCAATGTATGTTTGTACATGTATGACATGCACACTATAAACACACAAAATACAGGATTGAATACAACACAGTATTTGTTATTCTCAAACTAAGAGATGCGGAACATAGATTCCAACAAGCCTCTCATGCAGGAACAAGTTGGTGATGAAAAGAAGAGTAGGAAAACAACTCGAGGGAATGCTCGCAAGTGAAAGAACTCAAAGAACTTTATTTCTTGTCCAAAACTTGGATGATCTACAAATGAGGAGTTCTTCCCCTTTTATAGTCCTTAAAGAGGTTTCCCTCCAAAGTACAGATGTATTACCCCGTATTCATTGAGTGGGCCCCCAGGCCCAGACATTCAAAAGGATGAGAAAAGAAGCCAGGTCAAGAGGGGCATTCACCCAGAGTATTAGGGGGACATTCTCCCGGGTCAGGAAAGGCAAGAGAGCTTCGGGGCGAGTGAATCCTCATCCATTAAGCACTCACCCACTTAGGTGTGCAAATGCGCTGGATGTCAGGCAAGTGAGGGGAGGATCCCCACTCACCAAGAGAACCAAGGGTCCGACGAGTGGTGCCTTCACGGGCCACTCGCCTAGTAGGACTAATAGATCCAGTGTGTGGGAAGTCTTGCGAGTGGTGCCTTCACGAACCACACGCCCAGGGGGATCTAGAGGTGAAATTACCTAGATACTCTTAGGGTATTTGCCAATAGCCCTTTAAAACAACGGAGTTTGGAGTTGGAAGGCCAGTTTTGGGTGTGTTTAGTAAAACTAAAAGGCAGAATGATGCTATTTGCAGACCAAACTAGAGAATCTATAAATAGACCATTATGGGCACCTTTGGAGGGGATCCGATCTTTGGGCTTTCTCCTCCTCTGGTGAATTTTGGTTAGCTCCTAGTGCCTTCGAAAGGTGCCTAGTTCAGCATTGGTTTGGGAGGGGAAGCTCTCTAAGATCTTCCGGGTGTGTGGCAGGACCTCCTCGCTATAACTTTGGGCCTGTTCCCTTTTCTTCACCAATAATCAAGTGTACTAGTGAGGGAGAAGTAGGCATATGGTACAACTCCCTGTGGGTACAAACTCTTCTAGAGACCGATTGACAGTTTCAACATTTTTGGCGTGGTGAGAGTGGACCGTAGCCGATACAAGAAAATCTCAAGTTGAGCTTCATGGCTGGAGGTGAAGAGGAAAGATCTGACCCAGGCCACTCACCACCACTCGCGAGTGGAGTGACAGTGTGGATGTTTGAGGAATTCAAGCAAGAGGTCCTGTAGACCTTGCATCTCACATTCGCCGCCAAAAGCGAGTTTGCGACACCCGTGATCCCGGTGGTCGCATCCCAACTGATAGGCAGGAATGCTCCAGGTCAGCGACCCGGGAAGGAAGCAATGGCGAAAGGGAGTGGGCAAGATCTGCTCGGGAAGCAGCTGTTCCCTAGCCTGGCAAGTGCTGAGGTGTACGAGCTGACTCTGCGAGACATACCACTCGCCGAGTGGGGGAGGGGAGTCCTTTTTGCGAGCTGATCATCTCTGCCCCAGTTCTGTAGGGGTTTAGAGACTGGAGATGTGTTACAACATACATAGGGACGACCCGGTGCAGCATGTATAGTGGTTCAAGGATGCAGTCTTCATCATGCAGATGTCAGACGCTTTCAAGTGCCAATTTTTTGCCATCACCCTCAAGGAGAAAGCTCGAGATTGGTTTCACCAGCTCCCCTGGAGCTCGATCTACTACTTTGAGGATCTGCTATGGTGCTTCCTTCTGAGGTTCTCGATGTCCAAAAAGAGGAAGAAGGTGGAAGAATTCTTATTCACACTCAAGCAGGGTTCGGAGGAGATGTTGTTGAATTTTGTGGACAGTTCCATGAGAAGATACTCTTGGTCCACGAAGTTCTAGGGTACACCCTGATTCTTGCCTTCATTCTTGGACTCCGTGAAGGATTCTTAAGAATAGAGATGAAGAGAGTTACCCCAATGTCCTTTGAAGAGTTGATGGAGAGGGGGAAGAAGGAGATTGAGGGGGAGGCGGTGAACCTGTCGTTTGCCAGGAAGTTGGCTAGGCTGGGTGATGGAGAGGCAAAAGAGAAGGGAGGAGGCAGATAGAAGAAGGTGAGAAGGGGAGATGAACCCAGAGGTTTGGAGTTTCAGAGGCAGCAACAAGTCAGGGGGTACCAGGAGCCAAACAATCAGTTAACCTGGAGACCCCATGAAGGACTGGGCAAGGTCAAGGAAGAGGATATCATGGAGGGGTGAATTTCCATGGGGGCAAGGGCGGTTCAACCCTCCGGGGTGGAGATAGGGTCTGAGGCCACCTCTCCCCCTCGACAGTAAGCCATGGCAATCGGTCAAGGAAGAGGAAGGGGAAGAGGAAATGGAAGAGGAGGAAGCGGAGGAGCCAGGGTGGTGTTGTCCTTCTGTGACTTCCACCAGGAGAAAGGCCATGTGATGTCCTCCTGCCCTGAGTTTTTTGAAATGAGAAGAGCAAGGGGTCCGGCGCAACAGTAGTAACAGTCGATGAGGATTGAAGAAGTACTGCTTGGAGATGTCGAGGATAGGTGCGAGGATCGAGCTGACATGGGAGCTTGAGGGGGGATCAGAGTGATCCATAGTGGGGTCGGGATTGAGGGCACTCGCAAGAGGAGTCTCAAAACAATGTTCAGGAGGAGCGTCGCGTCGACCTCCCAGAGCCCACCCCCTCTGGAAAAAATTACCTTCTCATCGGAGGACATGCAGGATTATGAGGATCGGTTCTGTAATGCCCTAGTGATCTAGATGGTCATCGAGAACTTCATGGTCTCCCGAATTTTGGTCGACAATTGGAGCTCCGTGAAAGTGATTTTCAAAAAGGCTTTCGAGGCAATGCAGGTGGAGGCAAAGAGGGTGCTTGCCTCGGACAGTTGATTGTTTGTTTTTTGGGGGGAGAGGAAGGAGGTCGAAGGAGGAGTCAGGCTCTAGGTAACGTTGGGAGGGGTTCCAAGGAACTGCCATTTTGTCAGAGTCGATGCTCCGAGTAGTTATAATTCCATTTTGGGTGCCCTCTCATCAACACCTTCCATTGCATCCCCTCTTCTTTTCATCAATGCCTTAAGTTCCATAGCGGAGGAGTTCATGTTCAAACCCGAGGGGATACTAAGGTGGCGAGGCGGTGTTATGTGACTACCGTCAACATCATATCCTGGATGGCAGAGGCTGAGGAGTTAGATAGGTAGATAAGGGAGTCGACGACGCTAGGAGAAGCAGGAGAGGGGGAAAGGGCAG
The DNA here is from genome assembly GCA_033032865.1 of Dactylorhiza incarnata. Lineage (NCBI taxonomy): Eukaryota > Viridiplantae > Streptophyta > Magnoliopsida > Asparagales > Orchidaceae > Dactylorhiza > Dactylorhiza incarnata. Next base: position 761,092 of record JAWHQI010000012.1, on the reverse strand, counting down.
TAGAAGAGGAGGTCCATGCACTGGAAGGGGTTGTGATGGAGGAGATGCAGGAGGAGGCGGAGGAGATGTAGGCCGAGCTGATGGAAGTGGAAGTCGTGATGGAGGAGGCCCTAGCCGAAGAGGGAAGGTTAGGAGATGAGTGGGAAGAGCCGTCCCGGCTGGAGGCGGTGGAGGAAGCAGAAGAGATAGAGGTTATTACTCGGTGGTGGGAAGAAAAGTTTCAAAGTGTGGTTAGCCCTGAGCAGACCCGCTGATAAGGCTCTCACCTAGCTGGAAGGTTCGTAGGCTCACTCGGTGGCAGGAAAAAAAGAAAGTTTTCAAATGTGATTGGCCCCGAGCAGACCCGCTGTCCAGGCTCTCACCTAGCTGGCAGGGTCGTAGGCTCACTCAGTGGCGAGAAGAAAATTTTCAAAATGCGATTGGCCCCGAGCATACCCGCTGACCAGGCTCTTACCTAGCTGGCAGGACCATAGGCTCACTCATTGGTCGAATAAAAGTTTTAAAGTGTGATTGGCCCCGAGCAGACCCGCTGACCAGACTCTCACCTAGCTGGTAGGGTCGTAGGCTCACTCGGTGGCGGGAATAAAAGTTTCAAAGTGTGCTTGGCCCCGAGCAGACCCGCTGACCAGGCTCTCACCAAGCTGGCAGGGTCGTATGCTCACTTGGTGGCAGGAAAGAAAGAAAGTTTCAAATTGTGGTTGGCCCCGAGCAGACCCAATGACCAGACTCTCACCCAGCTAGCAGGGTCGTAGGCTCACTCGGTGGCAGAAAATAAATAAAGTTTCAAATTGTGGTTGGCCCCGAGCAGACCCGCTAACCAGGCTCTCACCTAGCTGGCAGGGTCGTAGGCTCACTCGGTGGCAGGAAAGAAAGAAAAGTTTCAAAATGTGATTAGCCCCGAGCAGACCCGCTGACCAGGCTCTCACCTAGCTGGCAGGGCTTTAGGCTCACTTAGTGGCGGGAAGAAAAGTTTCAAAGTGTGGTTAGTCCCGAGCAGACCCGCTGACCAGGCTCTCACCTAGCTGGCAGGGTCGTAGGCTCACTCAGTGGTAGGAAAGAAAGAAAGTTTCAAAATGTGATTGGCCCCGAGAAGACCCGCTGACCAGGCTCTCACCTAGCTGGAAGGGTCGTAGGCTCACTCGGTGGCGGGAATAAAAGTGTCAAAAAGTGATTGGACCAGTGCAGACCCATTGACCAGGCTCTCACCTAGCTAGCAAGGTTGTAGGCTCACTCGGTGGCGGGAAGAAGAGTTTCAAAGTGTGGTTAACCCCTAGCAGACCCGCTGACCAGGCTCTCACCTAGCTGGCAGGGTCGTAGGCTCACATAGTGGCAGGAAAGAAAGAAAAGTTTCAAAATGTGATTGGACCCGAGCAGACCCGCTGACCAGGCTCTCACCTAGCTGGCAGGGTCATAGGCTCACTCGGTTGCAGGAAGAAAAGTTTTAATGTGTGGTTAGACCCCAGCAGACCCACTTACCAGCCTCTCACCTAACTGGCAGGGTCGTAGGCTCACTCAGTGGTAGGAAAGAAAGAAAACTTTCAAAATGTGATTGGCCCCGAGCAAACCCACTGACCAGGCTCTCACCTAGCTGGCAGGGTCGTAGGCTCACTCCGTGGCAGGAAGAAAAGTTTCAAAGTGTGGTTATCCCCGAGTAGACCCGCTGACCAGGCTCTCACCCAGCTGGCAGGGTCATAGGCTCACTCGGTGGCAGGAAAGAAAGAAAAGTTTCAAAATGTGGTTGGCCCGGAGCAGACCCGGTGACCATGCTGTCACCTAGCTGGCAGGGATGTAGGCTCACTCCATGGTAGGAAAGAAAGAAAGTTTCAAAGTGTGGTTGACCCCGAGAAGACCCGTTGACCAGGCTCTCACCCAGTTGGAAGGGACATAGGCTCACACGGTGGCAGGAAAGAAAGAAAATTTCAAAGTGTGGTTAGCCCCAAGCAGACCTACTGACCAATCTATCACCTAGCTCGCAGGGTCGTAGGATCACTCGGTGGTAGGGAAAGGAGGTATGTGAATGATTATCCCCGAGCAGACCAGTTGACTAGGCTCTCACCCAGCTGGTAGGGTTGTAGGCTCACTCGGTGGCAGGAATGAAAGAAAGTTTCAAAGAGTGGTTGGTCCCGAGAAGACCCATTGACCAGGCTATCACCCAGCTGGCAGGGGCATAGGCTCACTCGATGGCAGGAAATAAAGAAAGTTTCAAAGTGTGGTTAGCCCCAAGTAGACCCGCTGACCAGGCTCTCATCTAGCTGGCAAGGTCGTAGGCTCACTCATTGGCAGGGAAAGGAAGTATGTGAATGATTAACCACAAGCAGACCCACTGATCAGGCTCTCACCTAGCTAGCAGGGTCATAGGCTCACTCGATGGCAATTCACGGTGAAAGAACAAAGGGGAAGAAAAATCTGAGAAAGGGAAGATCTGCACAAGAGAGGGAAGTCTCTCAGTCAAAGGTTTGTGAGTGGGGTCCACCAAGAGTGGCACTCGCCCAGTGGATGCGCCCGGGGAGCAAACCTACCTAAAGGGGCATGTGAATAATTTGAGACAAGGCGCACTCTCGGCAAGATCGCGCTTCCGACGAAATTATCGAGGTCGTCACCTAGTTATAATAAGGGTATGGGCGCGTGCGGATGGGTTATGACTTTTTAATTACACGTCAATGAGGCGAGAATGATGTGACCACAGGCCAGGGTCAAGTATCAACGATGTGCGAGTGCACGAACTACATGCGAAGATGTGAACAATGTGCGACTGCGTTAGTGACAGAAAAAAAAGTAGAGAAGGAAGAATGAAGAACAAAATAAATAAATGTTTCATTTCATTACAAAATTTTCCATTTACAAAAGGGGGGATCTCGCCCCAAGCATACATTACAATCAAAAAGAAAAATAAGTCTTCAAAGGGGCCACTGGCATGGACTTCTCACTGGAGGACCCGCTGCTCTCCTCTTGAAGGTCGGCTTCGCCATCTGGCACATCTAGCGGGATAAAGAGCTCGGGCAGAACATTGCGAACTGTGAGCTTCTCGCCCCCTACTTTCGAGAGTCTACTATCCCACAACACCTGCAGTGCGTGCTTCGCTACTCCTTGGGCATTCTCCTGCATCATCACCTCGATCTTATAGTTGGTGTAATGATGTTGGTTGCTCTTCTCCCGGGAGGTGGCGGGACAGAGGCGTCTCGCAGGCATTGATTCTCGGCCTGCAGCTCCTTAACCTGGTCCTCGAGGTTGGCCACTCGAACGCGTATAATATCAGCATTTGAGGTGTCCTGGAAGAAAGGAAAATGATAAGGTTAGGGCAAGAAAGCTAAAGGGAGGCGTGAAAGCACAAACGTATACGAAGGACCACACTTACCTCTCGTACCGGGCGGTTGGCGAGAAGGTTCTCGGCGGCCTCCAACTTGTGTTTCAAGGACACGACTTCAGAAGAGGCAAGGGCTCGCGTTCTCTCAACCTCAGTGAGGTTTCACACGAGGTTGATGTTATGGCATGAACATATGTGTGTAAGCTCGAGAGACGCAACTGAGCCCACGCGGCCTCATGCGCGAGCCCCCGGGTGGTCTCGGCATCAAAGGTCGTAGCATCATCTCGGATGTAGAACGCGAAAGAGAGGGCATAGGCCTCGCCGTTGGTGGTATCCTGCTCCATCCAGGATGGTAGGAGCGTGGAAACTGAGACCCGGTTGGCCTTTCGATACCACTGAAGTAGGGGTTCACATGCTTCATCAACGTACTTCTCGCCCAGGCCAAAGTTACGGTGCCCTCTCGGCGACGGTCTCGCGGAGACCTCCACCGGCGCGTTGGAGGTCCCGACAGCCACATCCGCTGCGGTGCTCACCATCCCCGTCACGACCGAGCCACTCTCCCCAAGGGTCTCGGCGGCAACCGCCTTTCCCTTGGCCAGTTCCGAGGACTTGGACCGCTTAGAAGGAGACGAAGCGGGAGCCGTTTGGGGCTTCTGCTTCTGACCGTTGGGCTTGGAGGAGCCCAGATCTTTGCGGCAGGCTTCGATTGAGGATCGCGCGAGAGCCCGGGCGGCATCAGGAGTTTCCTCATTCACATGTGGCGGATGTAGGGGAGATCCCGTGCTACTGCATCATGTTTGACCAAGTGAGAAAAGTAGATGGGAAGATAAGCGAGAGCTAGGGAAGAAGATGTTTGCTTCACCATCTCTCGGCGGGACTGGGGGGAGCGAGTCGACGTTCTTTCGCAGGTGAAAAATGTCCTTGCCTTGCCCCATGATGAACTGGTGGAGCTTGGCCTCATGAGCTCCCGGCGACGGAGGCCCGAAGCTCGATTCATCCTCCTGCACTGGCGTGAGAAGGGTGTTGCCAAAGTTCCCGATAATGAAGATGAAGCACCGAACCCAGTCATGATTCTTGTTGGCGAGACTGACAACCTTGAGCGGGTGCTGGCCAGAGAAGAAGGCGACCCCGCTTTTCACCAGGTAGTTGAACAGTTTGCGGAAGACGGGGAGGCTGAATTCGATCCTCTCCTCACATAAATAGCAAGTAAATGCTACCAGCTTGGCTATGGAGTTGGGGTTAAGCTGCGTGGGAATGACGTCGAAGTAGCGGAAGGCCTGGCACAGCTTGGGCCAGAGGTGAAGGCAAAACCCCCACTTCGAAGTGGTATAGGGGGATAGCGAGCGTGTCAGGCGAGAACTGATTGATTCGGTCGCGATTCCCAGGGCAGAGTGCAATGAGCCCGGGCGGGACGTAGTATGCAATCGCCATCATGAACTCATCCTCCGACAAATTGCAGGTGGCGAAGTCGTTGTTAGAGAATGCCTGGGCGCACTTAACCCTGCCATCAGGTTTGGCCACCATTGTGTAAGGGTTGAAGTTGAGTCGCGCGAGAAGTCTGGAGAGAGGTGTTAGTGCGAGTCCGGGAGGGAGAAGAAGAATGCTGGAATGAAATAGTAATAAATGTGGTGGGTGGGACTGGCTATTTATAGAGAAATGAGGAAATTGAGAAGTTTCCTAGGCGCGGGGGTGCGGGTAGAGACCACGCTACCCTGGCGCCTCAGGATTCAAGTCGGCCCCACCTTCGCTCCACTCATCGGCAGGTGGCAAGTGCAGCGCGCAAAGTCCTCCGCAGGAAGGCGGGAGGGGCGGGATAAAATACAAGGCGAAACCAAAATGTTATGCGAGACAGTATTCGGCAAAATATAAAAGAAATCATGCGAAACAAAAATATGTTTAACATCTAAAATAACAAGATTGTTCACAAAAGGCTGAGAATGATGTTCATTACAGAGAGAAAATTAATTAAGGTAAGGATACGGGGGGAGAGTGATGGTGGGCTTAATACTAGACCCACTGCCATCGACCCTGACCTCGCCTCCCCATCCTTGGCGGAACTCGAGGGTAGTAGTATGCGCTTACGACTGTAAGTTCTTGATTGACCAAGCGCATTTGGTCCCTTGCTCGTGCGATATGCCTCCCAGGGAAAGGCTCCTCACATTCGTCTCCCTATCGCTCCATCTCTCTGACGAGGGGTATGTAGTCCCTCTCGATAGCGCTCAGCCTACACTCAACTGCGGTCCAGTGTCCATCCGCCTGATTGGACATATCTCACTGCAACTAGATGAGTTTGTCGAGAACCTCCGTCACCCGCTCCTTCATCGTCTTAGCGTCTGCGAGATCACCGAGCAAGTCCGCTGGATTAATATGACCACAGCGTTCAGTCGACAGCATAAGCGGCGGCTGGATCGGAGGCGGGAGAAGTATGGCCAGGGTGCCTTCCGGCCGAGTGCTCCGGCTCTGGCGCGAAGCGAATCGTGATTTCACAAGCTGGAGTGTCTCGCGGGATTAGTGATAGCCCCGTAGTTCCAAAAGTGGGGATGCAGGAGACAGTGTAAGAAGGAGATGGAGAGTGGTAAATAGTTATGCGAGAAAGCAATAGATAGCTTACCGGGCTCAAGTGAAGTTCCGCCAAGAGTAGTTGGAAGGCCAGACTCCTGAGCTGACGGGACATCCTTAACGACAGGAAGGAGCGCATCATTTCCCCCAGGGGTGGTCTCGAGGTCGTCCCCTGTCGCCAGCATCTCTTGCGAGTTGTAATAATCGATGGGGTCCTGAATTAACCACAAAATAAGAAAGATCAGATTACCTTGGAGAGGTTGTCGGGAGAATTGCGAGAAGGGGGCGGAGTCCTTAATGCGGACTCAGTCATCGTTGGGTCCCGCCGAACCGCTTTGGCCTTCTTCGATCGATAGGGCGAGGTTGGATCCCTCTTTGACGAGAGACAGGGAGTGTAGCATGCCGACTTAGAAGTGTTCTTCTCTTGCGCCGCGGCAAGACAGTCCAACAGCTCTTGCGAAAGCAGTCTCGGCGACGGCCTCATGAACGCCATTAATGAAGTGAGAGCTCAGAGGGGGAAAAGAGGAAAAAGTAGTAAGGAGAAAATGAGCGTTCCCAACGCTGTGGCCTGAGATATATATAGCATAGTGGAGGGTCCCGCCAAAAGATTCCCTCCAGGTCAGCAAGCAATCACTGAATATTAGGGGTTAGAATTTTCTTTCCGAGCGCGGATCTCGCTCGCAAAGAGCGGGGATTGTGTATAACCCCGTATTCATTGAGTGGGACCCCAGACCCCAGACGGTCAAAAGGATGAGCAAAGAAGCCAGGTCAAGAGGGGTATTTTCCCAGAGTATTAGTGGAACATTCGCCCGGGTCAGGAGAGGCAAGCGAGCTTCGGGGCAGTGAATCCTCATCCATTAAGCACTCATCAGCTTAGGTGTGCAGATGCGCCAGAAGTCAGGCGAGTGAGGGGCGGAACCCCACTCGCCCAGAGAACCAATGGTCCGGCGAGTGGTGCCCTCATGGATCACTCGCCCAGTAGGACCAAGAGGTCTAGTGTGCGGGAAGTCTGGTGAGTGGTGCCTTCACGGACCACTCGCCCAGGGGGATCTGGAGGTGAAAATACCTAGATACCCTTAGGGGACTGCTAATAACCCTTCAAAATAATGGAGCTTGGCTGTTGGCAGGCTAGTTTGGGGTGCGTTTGGTAAAACTAACAGGCGGAATGACACAATTTGTAGACCAAACAAAAGAAATTATAAATAGACCCTTAAGAGCACCTTTGGAGGGTATCCGATCTTTGGGCTTTCTCCTCCTCTGGTTATTTTTGGTTGGCTCCTAGTGCCCTCCAAAGGTGCCCAGTTCAGCATTGGTTTGGGAGGGGAAGCTCTCTAAGATCTTTCGGGTGTGTGGCGAGACCTCCTCGCTGTAACTTTGGGTTTGTTCCCTTTTCTTCATCAATAGTCAAGTGTGCTAGTGAGGGAGAAGTAGGTGTAGGCTACAAGCCGTTGTGGGTCCGAACTCTTCTAGAGACCAGTTGAAGGTTTCAATACAGAAGATTCTAGACTCCTACTATTCTAGATTATTCTATACATCTCTAGTATGTACAAGATACATGAATACTCTAGAATTCTCCTCCAACTTCTTATGCACAAGAATCCAGATTTCTCTGGAATCTTCTTGGGCCTTAACCTCAAAATGCTGATTTGTGACAACCTGATGAGTCCCATTTATATATACATTTATGGGCTCATCTGGGCCGTATTTGTAGTCTTTGCACTACACTTAGGCATGTTTTTATTCATGTTTGTTATTCTCTGCTAAGTGCACTTTTAGGCCCGTTGTGGTGTGAATTTGTGCGTGTTAGTGTTGGGGGTAAGCACAGCGTGCTCCTCACTCTCTTTTTGCTTTATTTCCTGTGCTGGAAGGGTATTCACAGCTTTGTTGTGGCTAATGCAGGTGGACGTTTCATCAATTTTATCCTGAGTTCATATCTGTGCATATCGCACGGTCGTGCGTTATGTTGGCACACGATCGGTTGTGGTTATGCGCCCTTTGCTGGGGAGGAAATTGATGATCTGTCGTTGATCGTGCGTCTCTGCGCACGGGAAGTGCCCGTGCGTGAAGAAATCACGCGATCGGTTGTGTATTGCATTCTTTTGCTTTATTTCTTCTTAGTCTATTTTTCCTGTTTTTATTAGGTTGCTTAGTAAATTTTTATTGGGTGTATTATTTTGCACAATAGCGTGTTTATTTTGAATCTTTTCATCTTCACACTATGTGGGCTTCATTTAATATTCGTTGCCGCTTTTGTGGAGATATATCTCATGCTAATGATAGATGTCCAAAGGGAGATAGTAACCCTAGCACTCAACGCCCAGTACATGGAGCACCGAATTCGTCTGGTACTCCATATGGTGTGCGTAAGTCCTACGCCTACTCGTCCGCTCCGCATATGCCCTTTTCGCATTAATCTCCGGTTCAATTTGAGCCGAAGAAAAATGCAAAACAGTGCTTATTTTGTTGGAGCATGGATCATGCCTTGAAGGATTGTGCTGCATTCCTTCGCCAAATGGACGAGGATGACGAGTCGGATATCCGGATCGTCCCGACTCCTACTTCTGGAAGCACACCTTCAACATCTGGTTATGTGACCATTTCACCTTCAAGTTTTGAAGGGGATGATGTGGACACAGTCATCAGATGTGTGGCTGATCTAGACTCTGACATTTCGGAGCCCATCTCCCCTGTACATATATCACCATGCATAGATTCGATTCTTTGTGAGGAATCGGTGCTTGACTTTTTTCCAAGCCCTATTCCTCCCCCTATTGTGCATTCTATTACATTTATTTCTGATAACATTGTTGAAGATGCGTCGCAAGAGGAGGCGGGCGATCTTTGTGTTGTGCATATTCCTATGGAGGAGGGCAACCTTCTAGGTGAAGAGGATTTTGTTAGGTTTTCTATACCCCTTCATAAGGGATGACATATCGAATATGCGCAGCGGAAATGAACAAGAACAACCCAAAAAGAGATCAACCGATCTTGCGGTTTTCATGATTCAAGAGAATAAGAAAGCAAATACAATATACCTTCGCGGGATTGAGTCAATACTCAACCAAGGTGCTCCAAAGAGAAATCTGAAATCTGCTTTGAGTTCTTCAAGGATCAAAATAGATCGATCCCTCTACAGAAGTCCAAACAAGCAAAGGAGAACCCTAGCTTCTTGTCGTACAAGAACTAGGTCGGAGAAGGATGCTCTCAACGTCCTCACGGACTGCTAGATCCGATCCAGGGGAGGCAGCGACTGACGGCGGCGACAAGCGGCGGCACAAGGACGATCGGCGGATGGAACGAGAACGATCGGAACACTTTCGTCTTTTCTCTTTCGCAAAAGGGCTCGATCTGAAAAACCCATCGTTTCGAAGCCCTAATCACGTTCATTTTATACGCAAGGCATAAAATCGGCTATCCGCAGACCAGAGGGAAAAACAGAAAATCTGTCCAGATTTACATTCGCCGAATTCGACTAATCACATTAACCGAATTCGACTAATCACTATAACCGAATTCGGCGAAACCATTTCGACGAATTCGTCTATATATAAATTCGGCTATATAAATTCGGCGAAACCATTTAGCCGAATTTGACTTTAGCCGAATTCGTCTAAACCCTTTAGCCGAATTCGTTTAAAGCCTTTAGCCGAATTCGTCTAAACCCTTTAGTCGAATTCGTCTAAACCCTTTAGCCGAATTATCTAGTGTAAATCCATTCGTTTAGACCCTTTAAACGATTTCCCGTTGAGACATTCTCAACATAATTCCAAGCAGTCACAGGATTGTTCCTCCACTCATATCCAATATGAGTAAGGCCAACACAATCCTTTCTCCAATTTCTCCAAACGCTTTTACGTGCGACCCTATAGGCTCATATTGCGTTGGCAGCAAGACTAACTGTTGATTGCTTTGAGATCATCTTAGAAACTCCAACAGTCTCCCACTTGATCACAAAGTATCAACAAAAGTCTCACAAACAATGAGCGGCATCTAGCAATACATCATTGCTAACCAAGCAATAAGAGTTCATAACTCATATAAGCCTGTCATGACCAATGTATCAGTGTTGTCATGTCCCTTTGTCCTTTACATCCGGATAGAACTAGAGGCATGGACCGTGTCACCCTCATAATCGTTCAATCCTAGTTTCTTGATCCAGAATAGACTGTCTGAAAATTGGTGAGCTCAATATCATATATTGACTCAACCAAGCACGGCCATGCATTTCTCAGTCTCATTCTATAAAGGGGCCCATGGATGTAACTCCTATCATACAGGAGGACAAATCCCATTTCTGCTCACACACAAACATCCAAATGATTCGTAACATACCCAACAACCACCCTTATCGTCAACCTTTCTCAAGAGAAGACTTTAGATGGCATCAAAGTACGCTCTTCCTCACCTGATGAATGCTATGACTTCAGGTCAAAGGACCACAAACACCATTGTCACTTGAGACCTACTTGTGACACGTTCATATAACAATCCATAAAGTAGTCTCACGGGGGGTCTGTCCAGTACAACTTGTTCTCAACAAGTACCCATGTGATGACTTGATATCACAATATCATGACCTGTGAGAACCGGTCATCAGTCAATGCACATGCTAGTCTTATGGTCTCATCCTCGCCCTAAATATCTAGGATGATACCTCGACCAGGGACCATTTAAGAATAAAGCTTCATTTAAACATAGACCCTCACATTCAAGTCACGTACTTGAATTCCTATGGAAGCAAACATTCTAAGGGCATTTATTATGCTAATTAATCTTATCAGACAGATATAAATGACATAATAAAAGAACTTGCCATAAATATAAAATGAAATACATAGTACATTTTACAATTCATCCAATGAACAAACAACCAACAAATATGAAATCCACAAGGCTCCCACTAAAGATAATCATTCAGGTATCTAATACCCATTGATCTAACATGACCATCATGCTTCTTTTGTGCAAGAGGCTTTGTCAGTGGATCCGCTATATTTTCTTCAGTTGGTACTCTGCATATGCTCACATCTCCTCGATCGACAATCTCTCGAATAAGATGGAAGCGCCGAAGTATGTGCTTGGAGCGCTGATGAGATCTAGGTTCCTTAGCTTATGCAATTGCACCGTTGTTGTCACAGTAGAGAACTACGGGATCAACAATGCTAGGAACTACATCAAGCTCGCTGATGAATTTCCTAATCCATACAGCCTCCTTCACCGCATTCGCTGCAGCGATATACTCGGCCTCAGTCGTAGAATCAGCAACTGTCTCTTGCTTGGAACTCTTCCAGCTTACAGCTCCTCCATTAAGGCAAAACACAAAACCTGACTGTGGCTTTGAGTCATCTCTGTCAGTCTGGAAGCTTGCATCCGTGTAACCCTTTACAACGAGCTCTTCCTCTCCACCAAACACCAAGAATGTATCCTTAGTCCTTCTCAAGTACTTTAGGATATTCTTGACTGCGATCCAGTGACCATCACCCGGATCAGACTGATACCTGCTAGTCATGCTTAAAGCATATGAGACATCGGGTCGAGTACATAACATTGCGTACATGATTGATCCAATTGCCGAAGCATATGGAATCATCTTCATGCGGTCCTTATCTTCCAAAGATTTAGGACACTGGTCCATAGAGCGACTCACACCATGTGACATGGGTAAGAATCCTTTCTTGGACTCAAGCATGTTGAACCGTTTCAACACCTTGTCAATGTATGTACTATGGGTCAAACCCAGCAACTTCTTCGATCTATCTCTATAGATCTTAATATCAAGTATATAAGTCGCTTCGCCCAAGTCTTTCATAGAAAAGCACTTCCCTAGGTTGTTCTTAACAACTTGCAGGGTCGGAATGTCATTCCCGATCAGCAGTATGTCATCTGCATACAATATCAGGAAGACAACAATGCTCCCACTAATCTTCTTGTAAACACAAGGCTCATCTTCGTTCTTGATGAAACCAAACTCTTTGATCTTCTCATCAAAACGCAGATTCCAACTTCGAGAAGCTTGTTTCAATCCATAAATGGATCGATTCAACTTGCATATTTTAGTGGCTTCACTTGGAGATACAAAACCCTCGGGTTGTGTCATATACACTTCCTCAAGGAGGTTTCCATTAAGGAAAGTCGTTTTGACGTCCATTTGCCAGATCTCGTAGTCATAATACGCAACAATAGCAAGTAGAATTCTGATGGACTTGACCATTGCTACAGGGGAAAAGGTTTCATCATAGTCAACACCATGAATTTGCCTAAAACCTTTAGCCACCAGCCGGCCTTTGAATGTCTGTACATTCCCATCCATGTCGGTCTTCTTCTTGAAGACCCACTTGCACCCTATGGGTCGTACCCCTTCAGGTGGTTCCACCAAGGTCCAAACTTGGTTTGTGTACATGGAGTCCATTTCAGATTTCATGGCCTCAAGCCACTTCTCAGAGTCGGGTCCATTCATAGCCTCTTGGTAGGTTGCAGGCTCATCATCATGATCCATAAGCAACACATTACCTATTTGAGTCATGATAAATCCATATCTCTTAGGCTCAAATCTTCGTCTACCAGATCTATGTAGGACTTGTGTTTCTTGAGCAGGCTCTCCAGCTACAACTTCTTGTAGTCCTTGCTCAGGTTCCAATTCTGGTTCGTTCATTGTTTGTGGCTCTTGAACTTCTTCAAGTTCTACCTTTGCAGCCTTTCTGGATAAGAACTCTTTCTCCAAAAAGACGTCAGTCCTTGCGACAAACACTTTGCCCTCAGACGGCAGGTAGAAGTAGTATCTTTTGGTCTCCCTAGGATTCCCCACTAGATAACACTTATCCGATTTGGGTTCCAGCTTGTCAGGCATTTGACGTCGCACGTATGCCTCACAGCCCCAAATCTTGATGAACGACATACTAGGACGCTTCCCAGTCCATATCTCATATGGTGTCTTTAGAACCATTTTCGTTGGAACTCGATTTAATGTGAAAGCAGCAGTCTCTAAAGCAAAACCCCAAAAGGAAATGGGCAAATCTGCATGACTCATCATCGATCGCACCATGTCTAACAAGGTACGATTCCTCCTCTCAGAAACACCATTATGTTGAGGTGTTCCGGGCGGAGTGAGCTGTGATACAATACCACACTCTTTCAGATGATCACGAAACTCATGACTCAGATATTCGCCACCTCGATCAGATCGGAGTGCTTTTATACTTTTTCCCAGTTGGTTCTCCACTTCATTTTTAAACACTTTGAACTTTTCAAAGGTCTCAGATTTGTTCTTCATAAGAAACACGTATCCGTATCTACTGAAATCATCAGTAAATGTAACGAAGTAGTAGTACTCACCTCTAGCCATAGAATTCATGGGTCCGCACACATCACTATGTATTATACCCAAGAGATCATCAGCCCTCTCATTACAACTAGTGAAAGGAGCTTTCGTCATCTTGCCTAATAAACATGACTCGCATCTCTCAAATGATTCATAATCAAATGAGTCCAGTAGTCCATCTTTATGGAGCTTGGATATGCGTTTCTCATTTATATGGCCTAAACGACAATGCCAAAGGTACGTAGGATTGGAATCATTTGTTTTTAGTCTTTTAGTATTTTCTATGTTATAGATCGGATGGTCTAAGTTCAAAACATATAAACTATTAAACATTTGGGCTACGCCATAACAAACATCATTCTTATAAATAGAACAACAATTGTTCTTAATTAAGAAAGAAAAGCCAATCATGTCCAAACATGAAATAGAAATAATGTTTCTAGTTATGGCCGGAACATAATAACAATTATCAAGTTCTATTACAAGCCCTGTGGGCAAAGAAAGACAGTAAACACCAACGGCGACGGCAGCAACTCTTGCTCCATTCCCGACGCGCAGGTCTACCTCCCCTTTACCCAGCATTCTTCTCCTTCTCAGTTCCTACACATTTATACAAATGTGAGAACCACATCCGGTATCCAATACCCAGGATAAAGGAGCAGAAAGGTTTATTTCTATAACGAAAATACCTGAAGTGGAAGTCATACTTCCCTTCTTCTTCTGCAGATCTTCTAGATACTGAGGACAGTTCCTCCTCCAGTGCCCTGCCTTACCACAATGGTGGCACTTTCCTTCCTTAGCCAATCCTTTCTTTTTTAGTGCTGAAGACTTGGGATCAAGATGTGACTTAGGTCCTACCTTAGTCTTCTTGAATCCCTTGACCTTGCCCTTGCCTTTATGCACCATCAGTATGGGGCTAGCAGGCTTGGTCTTCTTCATGTTGATCTCGGCAGTTCTTAACATGCCTAGGAGCTCGGGCAGTGTCTTGTCAATTTCATTCATATTGTAATTTAAGACAAACTGCTCGTAACTGTCCGGCAACGATTGCAGGATCAGATCAGTGGCCAACTCTTGGCTCAAAGGAAACCCCAGTCTTTCAAGGCTCTCTATTTACCCAATCATCTTGAGTACGTGAGTTCCTACTAGGTCTCGAGCTCCCATCTTACACTGAAATAACTCCCTGGATATATCGAACCTCTCTTGGCGAGCTTGCCTTTGAAACATTTTCTTCAGGTGCTCAACCATCTCAAAACAACTCATGTTCTCATGTTGCTTCTGAAGCTCAGAGTTCATAGCCGCGAGCATAAGGCATTCAACATCCAAGGAGTCATCTCCATACTTCTTATAAGTATCTTTATCTGCACGTGGTGCATTAGAGGCTGGCTCTTCAGGGGGATCTTCTTACAAGACATAGAGCTTGCGCTCTTGCCTGAGAACAATTCTCAGGTTTCTATACCAGTCAAGGAAATTTGTCCCATTTAGCTTATCCTTCTCAAGGATCGCTCTCAGGGACAAGGCGGAGTGAGATCCACTTGCCATGGATATTCTACAAGGAATTTTGTAAAGTAAAATTTTAGTACTATATTTCAAAATACATTTTATATATTTTTTAATAAGGACTTTTATTAAAGAGCTCCCACTATTTTAATCAAATCAATAACCCTTGATATCGATTCGGAGAGTTTATGCGAGCTACTCTCTTAGTGGACAAGATCCGTATTTCACCAACACCACGAGTCCGCTTTGGCGTTTGTCTCATAATGTGGTTATTTAGGTAGACAACATTTGTCAATTGCATCACTATGCAACTCTTGTATGGTTGGTGAATAACTCTTTATTCGCATCCATCATATGGAGCATGCCAACCCTATGCCTCTAGTCACTCAACCTTTGAGATCACCTAGTTAAGTTTGGCCTGATGTCGACAGTGGGATATCACAATTATCCGCTCGCACCCTTACCAAGATAGATTAATGCACCTTGCTTTGGCAAGCCCACACTTCATCGATCGAGGCAGGAAGAGTGTCATCCATCGGAAGGCATCCGAATACTTAATATTAGATAAGGGAATTTTATTTTAAGTGATTAACATTTAATCATGATTAACATTTAATCATTGTGCACAATCAGAAAATAAAATACAACATTCACATTCCAGATACATCCCAGATGTGCACAAAAATAGTCTATCAACACTTTGACAAAACAGGGCTAAATCTGAGCATTTAGAACACTTCTAAGTCTCCAGATTTACATGCATTGGACATATGAACAACAACTCCACAAGTGCAGTAGACAAGCTCGTCTCTCATGTCAGATTCAATAATCTAAACATTTGGTTTCACAAAACATTTTGAGGGACAGTTACTGCAGAGGAGAAACAACCTCTGAAACATGAAAATCGCAACGCAATCACATGCATTCCTGGCGGGGTTCCAAGGGGTCGCGCCCCTGGCGGGGCCTTAGGGGCAGAGCCCCTGGCAGTGGTCTCGCTGACCGATCAGCGAGCGGGGTCAAGGGGCAGAGCCCTTGCGGGGTGCAGGGCAGAGCCCCGACCAAATTTTTGAAATCCCACCACCAGAAACCACACAAAATCACATCAAATGTGATATTCCAAGAAGAAATTAGGGCTTTTAGAACGCTTCTAAGTGTCCTAATTTACACGCACTTGACCGCAACCTCGCTTTGATACCACTGTTGGGTTTTCTATACCCCTTCATAAGGGATGACATATCGAATATGCGCAGCGGAAATGAACAAGAACAACCCAAAAAGAGATCAACGGATTTTGCAGTTTTCATGATTCAAGAGAATAAGAAAGCAAATACAATATACCTTCACGGGATTGAGTCAATACTCAACCAAGGTGCTCCAAAGAGAAATCTAAAATCTGCTTTGAGTTCTTCAAGGATCGAAATATATCGATCCCTCTACAGAAGTCCACACAAGAAAATGAGAACCCTAGCTTCTTGTCGTACAAGAACTAGGTCAGAGAAGGATGCTCTCAACGTCCCCACGGACTGCTAGATCCGATCCAGGGGAGGCGGCGACTGACGCCGGCGACAAGCGGCGGCGCAAGGACGATCGGCGGACGGAACGAGAACTATCGGAACACTTCCGTCTTTTCTCTTTCGCAAAAGGGCTCGATCTGAAAAACCCGTCGTTTCGAAGCCCTAATCACGTTCATTTTATACGCAAGACATAAAATCGGCTATCCGCAGACCAGAGGGAAAAACAGAAAATCTGTCCAGATTTACATTCGCCGAATTCGACTAATCACATTAACCGAATTCGACTAATCACTATAACCGAATTCGGCGAAACCATTTCGACGAATTAGTCTATATATAAATTCGGCTATATAAATTCGGCAAAACCATTTAGCCGAATTTGACTTTAGCCGAATTCGTCTAAACCTTTTAGCCGAATTCGTTTAAAGCCTTTAGCCGAATTCGTCTAAACCCTTTAGTCGAATTCGTCTAAACCCTTTAGCCGAATTATCTAGTGTAAATCTATTCGTTTAAACCCTTTAAACGATTTCCCGTTGAGACATTCTCAACTTAATTCCAAGCAGTCACAGGATTGTTCCTCCACTCATATCTAATATGAGTAAGGCCAACACAATCCTTTCTCCAATTTCTCCAAACGCTTTTACGTGCGACCCTATAGGCTCATATTGCGTTGGCAGCAAGACTAACTGTTGATTGCTTTGAGATCATCTTAGAAACTCCAACAGATTTTCCTCAGCACCGGTGGAGGAAGTCCAACTCCCGGGGAAGGTCACCATTGATCCCACAGAACCTTGCGACATTGTCAACAATGCCGACATTATTTTACTTTCCCAATCTAATGGGAGTGAGACCGGGACCACTCCCCCGATTTTTTATTGTTTATGTCATTCTTCCCTTTTATTTCTTGATCCCCCTTCCCTTTCCGAGCCTATGCAGGTTGAGCCTTCACAGGTTATGCAGGAGGTGGTGCAAATTGCACCATTCAGTGACGCGCACATCTTCTTGTGTGAGGAGGTTAATTCCCCCTCCACATAGGATATGACATGTATTGTATTCCCCTCCTGCTGCCTCCCTGAAGATGACACCTTGCTAGGCAAAGAAATTTATTTTGGTGAAAGTAGAGTGGAGGACTCTCCCTCTACCTCTTTCTTTCTCTCTCCTCTACCTGTGTCTAGCATGTATTATTATTTAGGTAGAGGAGTAGTGGTCCTATCACCGTATCGGTACCCGCTACCGACACGGAAATTAGAACAGTTGTTTGTCCACTTCTCTTTCCATACTCCCATTAGCTAAGACCCTCGCCTTTCTGAATAAGTCGTGCTGGGATGACAATAACTCCAGTAGTTATCTTACTTTTTCTTGTCTTTTATTTTATCGCCTACTCTAACTAGTTAGTTAGATTTTATTTTAGTTTGCTTTGCGGAGACAACCACTTGCGGGTATTTTCTATTTGTGAAGGCGGTGGTTGTAATTCGTCGTAGAGCTTCACTCCAGGCTTCTGGCATGCTTACTTGTTGAGCATTGGGTACCCTCTTCCCCTAACTTTGTTTTAGAATATCTTAATGCATAGTTTAAATCTGGGGGAGACCTTTTTGTGTACCCATTCACGTGCACATTTATTTAGCATGCTAGAAGTTTTTATCTAGATTATTTTGTTCATTTTGTCTACACACAAAGCACCCACTTGAGAGCGCACTTACTTGTATGTGTGTTTCCGTTCATGCTTATTTTGGTTGGAATGTGAAATAGGATGCTAGCTTAGGAATTGCAAATCGGGGTGCGATGTTGACTCTTGTAGGGCTCTAGTCGCATCTGCATGCTTCCATAGAAATGTGAGTGAAATTAGATTATCTCTATGCGGCTAATTTACAATTAGTATTCTTGCGTAGTCTTTGATTTATTTTACTCATTTGGTGAATGTGACTGAAATTTGCGGTAGCACGGTGTTGTGTGTAAGCGAGCGCTAGTTGTGTGTTGCTCGAGTCAGGAGGAAGGATTACCTTTCTCGAGGGCTAAGAACTTGCCCCAAGCGACTCTCGAAGCATGGGTGCGAACGATTTGCAAGTTGAGCGTGACATAAGCCATCTTTTTGGCAAGCTTGAGCTTTGTTCTACCTTTCCTATGCACTAACCATTGCTAGCCTATTTTGTGCCTACCGGATCTTTTGGTTCAGCTCCACCATACTTCACCAAAGCCTAAAAGCTAATCCTATTGTCGCAATCAAAAATTAAGCTAAAAGCATTTATGAATTATAATTTTCCAATGCGGTGCGGTGATGCAAAACTTCAGTGTTGATGTGGAAGTTTCTAAAAAAAAATGTCTATGTGCTGAGAATTGTGCTAATTGATTTGGGGATAAAAAGAAAAGAAAAAGAAAAAGAAAAAAATATGTATATTTATCCCTAGCGCTTTAATTGAAGCATTTATTGTTATTGATTGTTGTAGGCCGTGTGCACACCCGGTTTCAAAGTCAAGTCTGGGGGTGTGTTACACGTGTGTTATTGTGGCTGCTATGATTTAGCACTTTTGTGAGCTCTTTTGGGTTGCGTTTAGCCATCATGTTTATCTCTGTATTCCAAACCGTAACCTAAGCCTCGTGTATACATAAAGCCCTATCGATTCGTCTTGTGAGTTCACTAGCGCTGTGGAGAGAGTGTAACCGGGCAAGCTTATGGTTCTCGTCGTTGATGGATTTCAGCGGAGTTATTCCCGAATTCCGGTCTTTAGCAACACCCTCCTGAGTGGTTTGTTTACTTTCACACCGGGCACGATCGCACAAATTCTTCATGATTCACCATCTGAGTACAAATAAATCTCTATTTACGTATTTATACTATTATAAATTAGTTAGTATAGTTAGAATCTTCTTTTACAGAATTTTTATTTGCATGGGTATGATACTTCGCATCTTACTCTTTCTTTGCAATTCTCTACGCCAACTACCATTTTCATACTCCGCCGGATTTGTTTGTTTGGGACGCGCAAACAGGTAAGTCTGGGGGTGTGATGAGTCTCATTTATATATACATTTATGGGCTCATCTGGGCCGTATTTCTAGTCTTTGCACTACACTTAGGCATGTTTTTATTCATATTTGTTATTCCCTGCTAAGTGCACTATTAGGCCCGTTGTGGTGTGCATTTGTGCGTGTTAGTGTTGGGGGTAAGCACAGCGTGCTCTTCACTCTCTTTTTGCTTTACTTCCTGTGCTGGAAGGGAATTCCCAGCTTTGTTGTGGCTAATGCAGGTGGACGTTTCATCAATTTTATCCTGAGTTCATATTTGTGCATATCGCACGGTCGTGCATTATGTTGGCGCACGATCGGTTGTGGTCGTGCGCCCTTTGCTGAGGAGGAAATTGATGATCTGTCGTTGATCGTGCGTCTCTGCGCACGGGCAGTGCCCGTGCGTGAAGGAATCGCACGATCAACCTGTTTAGCCTTGTTTTTAGCTTTTCTGAATTTACCCGTGCGTTTTGACGCACGGGCGGATTTGCTCGTGCGTGAGTAAATCGCACGGGCGCTCCAGGTCGTCTTCCTGCGCTGTTCTCTATTATTAATATCGCACGGTCTCCGCACGGTCGTGCGTTCGACCGTGCATGACCATTTTTCTAATCCTTTTCTATAAAAGCGCAGTTCGCCCTACTACGAAGTATCGTACATTTTTCCGCTTTTTCCGCAGCAAAAGGAGTTCTAGCTCTGTACTCCTCCACCTTTCCATGAGGGCTTGGCCCTAGGCCTCCTCCATCATCCTCAAGCTCCAAGGAGAAGGATCTAGCTCTTCATCCACCATCATCCAAAAAGAAGGAAGCTTGGTTGTGCGGCTAATTCGTGACACGAAGAAGACGGGCCATTGGAGGGTAGTGACAGTCTTCTCTACCCCGGATACAGTTGAGGACCGAGCTTGGACGCGGATTGACAACCCAGCGATTCCAACCGTGAAACCTCAACAAGACTTCGGATTCGGTCGATTCCTTACTTTCCCCTTCTTTGTATTTTGTGTTGTAATTGTTAGATCCTTTTTATTTAGATGATGAACACTATAGACCTTGCTTTATAAAGTTATTTCATGTCTATGTGAATGTATCTTTTTGTTTATATGTGTGTATGAGGTGCGCCACCATCCATTTCCCATTCCGCCGCCACGTTCGTGTGTCGCACTAGCAATTGCTAGTGGCGTGCTTGTCGAAGAGGTGCTTGCGACCCTCATTCCGTTTGCCTACTCGTCCATCCGCCCTTTCGAAGCAGCGCGCTCAAGGCCTGCAAAGTTCGATTCCGCTTGCCTACTCGTCCATCCGCCATTGCGAAGCAGCGCGCTCAAGGCCTGCCTAGTCTCCATCCCGCCAAGCGAAGCATTGCATAGCGGCATTGCATAGGAGTAGTTGTAGTATTTTCTCTTTATTTCCACAAACCAAAACCCCCCGTTTCCGCAACCCATTCGACTTAAGGACTTCAATCTCAAGTCCTTCCTCAATAGTAAACTCCACCTTACCGTGTTCCTTCGAGATCGATACTTGGGGATTCACTCCCACATTTTATGTTACTTGAACGATCGGTACATTGCCGTTTCGTGTCGCAGTCTTGCTACCGCCTATAGCGGTGTGCTAAGATTTGTGCATCACATCCTCCCCCACTAGCCTGGTGACGTCCTTGTCTCCTCTTACTGATGAATAGTGTCCTTGAACTACCACAAGTCTTCCAATATCTTTCATGTAGTCTCAGACTCTGGCAATTCCTTCCATAGCTCGTAGTCTCGGACTTTGGCAATACTCTAGAATTCTCCTCCTTCGAACCACTATTTTTGTGAGCACCTTTTCTATAGCATTGTTAAAAGACTTGATCACCATGGGATGTGCCCTTTGAGATTCTTCTCTTTGAAGATCTTCATTACCCTCATAGTATGGCTTGATCATACTCACATGAAACACCAGATGTATCTTCAAAGAGCTTGGTAAGTCAAGGTGATAGGAAACCTTACCCACCTTAGCCACAACCGGAAATGATCCCTCGTATCTCCGCACCAAGACTTTATGTACACTACGTAAGGCCTTGAAATGCTGGGGTAAGAGCTTCACCATTACCTTGTCTCCCACTGAGCATTCCATCGATCGTCACTTTTCTTCAACCCACTTCTTCATCCTCTTGCGGTCCTTCTCTAAGCATGATCTGGCTAAGTCAGCATGTTCCTCCCATGACTTAGCCATCTTTCAAGCAACTGGGCTCCTTCCATCTTCTGTCGTGGTTGTCAGCATGTGCGGTGTGAGGGGTTGCCTCCCGGTAGCAAGCTCGAATGGACTCCGACCTATAGCCTCAATCCACTGCAGGTTGTAGGAAAATTGTGCCACGTCCATAAGCTCCGCTCAATCCTTTTGATTTGCACTCACAAAGTGTCATAAGTAACACTCCAATAGTGTATTTACCCTCTCGGTTTGCCCATCCATCTGAGGGTGGAAGCTGGGGGAGAAGTTCAACTTTGATCCAAGCAACTTAAGAAGCTCCGTCCATAGCTTCCATGTGAAACGAGGATCTCGATCGCTCACGATGTTCTTTGGCAGTCCTCAAAACTTCACCACATGTTTGAAGAATAGTCGGGTCGTCTCCTCTGCGGTTGTATCCTTCACACTTGGTATGAAGGTTCCATACTTAGAAAAATGATCTACCACCACCAAGATAAATCCACAGCCTTCAGACTTGGGTAGTGTGTTGATGTAGTCAAGCGGCACCGTCTCCCAAGGATACTCTGGCACGGGTAATGGCTCCAAGATTCCCGTCGGTTGCTTGTTCTCCACCTTGTCTTGTTGATAAACAAGACATGTCTTTACGTACAGCTCTATGCTTTCCCTCATTTGTGGCCAGTAGTAGCAATCCTCCATCAAAGCTAAAGTGCAATTTTTCTCCTGGATGTCCAGCCCACTTGGTATCATGGCACTCCTTGATCGAATCCTTCCGCAGGTTTCCCCACTTTGGGATGTACAACCTTCTCCCTCTTGTGTAGAGCAATCCATCCTCTAACCAAAATCTCTTTGCTCGACCATTTTTGGCTAGTTGCATGAGTTGCTTTGCCAGTGGGTCTTCCTCCAACCCACTCTTCATTTGCTCCAAAAGGCGCTCTTTACCGTCGAGATTGCCGCTAGCTCTGTCTTGCGGCTAAGTGCATCTTCCAAAACATTGGCATTGTCTGTTTGTGTTTCAGGACAACGTCAAATTCCACCAAGATGTCCTGTAACTTTCATTACAACAAACTGCACATATAGTAAGGACACAATTGTAACGAAGAAGAAATTTGTTACCAATAACTACATTTGGTAACGAAATTTTTCTATCGTTACAAAATATTAGTTTTTTGTAACAAGTATTTTATATTTTGTTACAATAACTAAATGTTTGTTACAATAAGCGCATGTATTTGTAACAAAACTAGTTTTACGTTACAAATAGTAAAATATCCACACAATAAACAACAATTGTAACAACACCTTGAAAGTATTTGTAACAACTAGAATTTCCTTACATTCAGTATTTTTTGTAACCAAAGTTTTGTTACAATAAATATATTAAATTTTAAAACATGAGCGGGCATTTTAGGCCTTAGAGCGTATTTTTACGCCCGAGCATGTGTTTTTCACTTGTGCGCGCGTTTTTTGTCCGGTGGCGCGTTTTTGCACTAGCATGCATTTTTGCCCGGGCGCATTGTCTCCCAGACGCGCATTTTTGCCCGGGAGCATGTTTTTGCCCAAGAACGCATTTCGAATCATCACCCATTCTCTCCGGAGTTCATTTTTGTCAGGACGCGTGTTTTTGACTGCAGACACTTTTTGGCTCGGGAGCACAATTTTGTTTGCGCACAAGTTATTCGCTCACGAACGCTTTCTTCAAAAACACATTTTTCCGGGCGCGATTGTTTCGTCCTTATGCTTTTTCTCACCCGGGCACGTTTTAGCCTAGCTTGTTACGCATTTTCTCGCAAGCGCGCATTTTTCAACTGGGTGCAACTGTTAGCCCAAGCATGCAGTTTTCTTACGGGCGCGCGAGAGATAACTATTAATTAAATATCATAACATGAAAAATATCTAATGTATTTTTTAAATTTTTGTATAAATAGAAATATATTATCACCACTTATAAGGACGTCTACGACGACGTTTTTTTGTAGCGTTTAAAAAAATAAGACTAAAGATTTTAAATTTTGGGTATTTTCGCGTGCAAGGGTTTGCGAGCTGCATGAGCGTCGTCGCACTGGGACACTATCGAGGCGGGGGTAATTAATGTCGTGTGGAGCACGTGCGCTTTTCTTATGTTAGTTGATCGATCGAGCGTCTCAGAGTGGGAGAGTATAGTTTTGGCGGAGGAACCGTAGCTGTCGGGGTACTGTCACAGCGGAGAGTATCGAGCACGCACATACCTTTATAATATATATATATATATATATATATATATATAACCGGTTATATATATAATAAATTATAATTATAAATTTAATTATATATAAACGTGTAAAATTAAAATTTTATAAAACGTTTTTATAAAAATTTCATATAAAATTTTATATAAAACTTTACGAGCAGCTCCGCACGGGCTTCGCCCGTGCTTGCTGACTCTTAGCGGTTGCGCCCACATTCGTGCGGGCTGCGCTCGCATTATACAGTACCCGGCCGGCGACGGCGAGCTTCGCCCTCC
The DNA here is from genome assembly GCA_033032865.1 of Dactylorhiza incarnata. Taxonomy (NCBI): domain Eukaryota; kingdom Viridiplantae; phylum Streptophyta; class Magnoliopsida; order Asparagales; family Orchidaceae; genus Dactylorhiza; species Dactylorhiza incarnata. Next base: position 737,226 of record JAWHQI010000012.1, on the reverse strand, counting down.
CCGGACGGCTTTCGCCTGCCCCGGAAGGCCTTCGCCCGCCCCGGACGGCCTTCGCTCGCCCCCGACGGCCTTCGCCCGCAACTATACATATGAGTACTCAAAATGACTGTAAAAAAATATACATCAATATTTTATAATAATTTTTTTCAAAAACATTTATATTTTAACAAAAAATCATTTTAAAGTTTATTTATATATAGTATTTAAAGATATATAAAGTTTATTTATATAAATTTCTTACAAAACTTTATAAAAACGGTTATATAAAGTTTTTATAAAACTTTAAAAACGTTTTTATAAAAAGTTTTTTTTTCCTCTCCCCCTTTGTTAGGTTGAGCGTATTATTCGAAATTTGAAAGTCGCTCAAAAATTGCTCGAATATTGAGCCGAATCTGAATCGTTTATAATTGATTCGACTCAATTTCAATCGATTCAATTTGACTCGAGTATGATTTCGAGTCGATTTCGAGTCAGTCCTGAATCGCTCGAAATATGATTCGAATCAACTCGAATTTATTAAAAATATTATGTATTTATTAATATATTATTATTTTAAAATTAAAAATAAATAAATTTTAAACCAAAATACATATATTGAAGGTTTTAAGTGTTTCATTTGCTAAATTTAAATATTTCACAATTTAATTTCGAGTCAACTAGGAATAAAGAGAAAATTTGCTCAATTTCGGGCCAGCTTGATTCGATTTTGAGGCATCTAAATTCGATTTCGAGCCAGCTCGATTCGATTTTGAGCTGGCTCGGAATCGAGCCATTTCGAGCCGAGCCGGCTCGACTCGAAATCGATTTCAATTTCGAGTCAAGTTCGACTCGAAAATTTCAATTTTGAGCCGAGCTCAAATCGCTCGAACTCGACTCGATATCAGCCCTACTCTTACATGAATGAAATATATGGAGGAAAATTTCCCTCCATAGAATTTTGCAAAAAAAATAAAAAAAATTAAAAACATTAAATTTAAAAATGAATGCCAAATTGACATTATTTTACTAATATAATTTTAGAATAAAAATAACTATCGCGCACGGGCCCCACACGCACGCAAAGACACTCCCGTGCGCACGCGTGACCACCTCCGAGCACAAACGCACGCACGGCGCGGGCTCGGGAGAGCATTTTTGGCTCGAGAGAGTATTTTTTGGTCGGGCATGTATTTTTCACTCGGGCGCGCAATTTTTGCCCGAGCGCACATTTTATGCCCAGTCGCACGTTATGCACTTGCATGAATTTTTGACTGGGCGCATTGTCTCCCAAGCGCGCATTTTCGCTTGGGAGCGCATTTTTACCCTGACACGCATTTTTGAATCATCGGTACTCATTTTCTCCAAGGTGCATTTTAGCTCAGTCACGCATTTTTTTGTGGGCGTGCATTTTTCACACAGGTGCAAGTTTTTGTCAGAGCGCGCATTTTTCTTACAGGCGCGCGCGAGATGACTAATAAATATCGTAACATTAAAAATATCGCTAATTGTTTCACCAAACCCAGCTGCACGTACAGTTTCGTCATTGTACAACCCCGATATTCGCCAGGAGGTGAGCAGGGGCTAAGGTGTCAACAGGCAGGAGAGAGGGCGAACCAGGTGCTTGCAGGAAGGCTCGCGAGCCGGGCTCTCGCCGGCTGCTCGCAGGTAGGCGAGCGGGTCGGGCCCTCGTCGGTCGCCCGTGGGAAGGCGAGTGAGTCGGGCTTCGCAGTTCGATCGCGAGAGAGGCTCTTGTGGGCGGCTCGCCCAGGAAAGGTTCAGCGTCGGTTTTACCTGAATACCCTTGGTGGTCTGCATTTAGCCTCTCCAAAAAGCGGAGTTTGGCGGTTGGCAGACCATTTTGGGTTGCGCATAACAAAAGTGTAAGGTGGAATCCTGTTATTAGCAGATTGTAAGCAAAAAACTATAAATATACCTTAAAGGGCATCTTTGGAGAGGATTCCAATCTCAGCACTCTGAGCTTCCTCCTCCCTAGGTTATCTTGGCTTAGCTCTCAGGCTCTCCAAGGTGCCCAGTCTCAACTTCAGCTTGGGAGGGGAAGCGCTTAAGGATCTTCCGGGTGTGTGGTGGGACCTCCTCGCTGCGACTAAAGGTCCGTGTCTAGTTCTGAAGCTCCGATATGTTCCTTCTGCGGAATCAGCAAGAGCTAGCTGCCCCTCAACTTGTTGGGGGCCCGAGCCCCACAAGAGACCAAGTTCTGGTTTCAACATTTTTGGTGCGGTGAGCGTGGAGTGCAGCTAGTTCAAGAAAGCTCTAAGGAAGAGACATGGCGGGAGACGACGAACGAGAGGCGGGCTTCGGCGGCTCGCCACCACCCGGCGCGCCAGCAACTGTGGAGATGCTGGCCGACCACAAGAGGTACCTACTCGGGGCTTTCCAGTGTGCCCTCGCCACGGCCCTTGGTGGTCTCGCAACTCCTGTGCCCCAGGAGGCCCCTCCAGCTGGAGTAGGCAAGGGCGCCCTGGGACAGAGGCCAGGGAAGGAGGCAATGTACCACATGCCAGAGCGGGACCTCACGGGGTGGGAGCTTTTCCCCAGCTCAATGAGTGCGAGTGGGGTCCAGGCGAGCGCCGTCTCGGGAGGAGGGATCCCGGCCAGTGGGGTCCCGCGAGTGGTCCCTCAGCGAGTGCGAGACCGGGAGGAGTCGGTTCGCCCGAGGAGCTCGCGGTGCGAGTGGAGCAGGTCAGGTGTGTGAAGGGGGGAAGCCCTTTCTATGAGTTGGTGCTCTCGGCACCACTCTCCGAGGGGTTCAGTGAGCCGGCCATGATATTGTACACCGGCAAGGATGACCCCACTCAACACTTGCAGTGGTTCGAAGACATGGTCTCTATCAGACCTATGTCGGACGCCTTCAAGTGCCAACTCTTCTCCACCACTCTGAAGGAAAAGGCGAGGGGCTGGTTCTACTAGTTACCCTCCGGATCGAGCTATGCTTTTGAGGATCTGCATCGTGGCTTCCTACTGCGCTTCTCGACCTCGAAGAAGAGGAAGAAGGACCCCGAGGCGCTCTTCAACATCAGGTAAAGGTCGGGGGAGTCGTTATCCCACTACGTGGATCGGTTCCAGGAGGAGATCCTCCTCATCCAAGAGGTGCCAAGGTACACCCTTCATCTTGCCTTCATAGTAGGGCTGCGGGAGGGGTTCTTCAAGATTGACCTCAAGAGGAGGGCTCCCTTGTCCTTTGAGGAGATGATGGAGAGAGCGACGGAGGAGATAGAAGGGGAGGCTGCCAACCCCGAGTTCACGAAAAGGTTGGCACGGCTGAGCCAGCTGGAGGTCAAGCAACCGGAAGCGAGGAGAAGAGAAGAAGTGAGGGCCCCGGAGGTGGGGTGGAGGCAGTAAGAAGGGGGAGGCAAGGCCCGTGAAGGGGTTCCCACCAGGGAGGGGGCAACTTCCAAGGAGGTCAAGGAAGACCCCATCAGTTAGGGTGGAGGCAGGGCCCGAGGCCACCTCCCCACCCGCCTCAGCAAGCGATGGCGGTTGGGCGAGGGAGAGAAAGAGGAGGAAGAGGAGCAGGGGCCGGATGAGCCGGTCCTAGGAGTAGGAATAGAGGGGCAGAGGCCGAGAGGAGGGGGAGGCATTGCCCTATTGTGACTTCCACGAGGTGGAAGGTCATGCAACGGCCACCTGCCTAGAGTTCTTAGAGATGAAGGGAGCCAGAGCATCGGTGCCGCGGGAGCAGCGACCGGTGAGGATTGAGGAGGTCCTGTCTCATGATGAGGAGGACGAGAGGTGTGAAGATCGGGTTGACGTGGGGACCCGAGGAGGGATAGGGGTGATCCATAGGGGGGTAGGGATCGAGGCGACCCAGAAGGCAAGCCTCCATACCATCTATCATCGTAGTGTGGCGTCGACGTCCTAAGCCCCCCCCCCCCAGCAGAGAAGATCTCGTTCACCCAAAAGTATATGCCGGGTCATGAAGACCAGTTCTGCGATGCGCTGGTCATTCAGACAACGATCGAGAACTTCACCGTCTCCCGAATCCTTGTGGATAACGGGAGCTCGGTCAACGTCATCTTCAAGAAGGTGTTTGACGAGATGAAGGTGGAGGCTAGGAGGGTTCTGGCCTCGGACAACCTGTTGTTTGGGTTCTCCGGGGAGAGAAAGGAGGTGGAAGGGGGAGTGGGACTCCATGTAGTCCGGGGGGGCAGTCCCGGAACTGCCGCTTTGTTATAGTGGATTCCCCCAGCAGCTACAGTGCCATCTTCGGACGGCCTCTCATCAGTGCGTTCTGCTGCGTCCCCTCCACTTTTCATCAATGCCTCAAGTTCAACACGGGAGGAGTCCAGGTCCGGATTAGGGGAGATCCGAAGGTGGCAAGTCAGTGTTATGTGACTGTCATGAGATGGGGGAGCCAGCGAGGCTCGAAGAGGTAGGAGAGGAGGAAAGAGTAGGAGAAGGTCAGGCTCAGGAAGAAGGGGGGAAGAGCTGATGGAGGTTCGAGAAGGGAGAAGAGAGGAGGAGGTCGAAGCGCTTGCTCATGACGAGGAGAAGGAGGGTGATTGGGGGGAGAAGTCCTTGCTGGAAGCCGTGGATGAGGTTGTGGAGCTCGAAGTCACCACCCGAGCAGGGGTGGTAGAAAAGTCAAGATCAGCGGGGAACTCAGCACAGCGGAGCAAAAGCAAATCCTGGCCTGCGTACAGGAGAACGCGGATGTCTTCGCCTGGAGCACGGCGGAGATGCCCGGGATCGATGAAGACGTGGCTTGCCATCGACTCAACCTCGATCCCGACACCCGACCCATCCGACAAAAGAAGAGAGCTATCGCTGACAAGATGGAAGGGCCCATCCGAGAGGAGGTGGGCAAGCTCCTCCAAGCAGGGTTTGTATCAGAGATCTAGCACCCAGGTTGGGACTCCAATGTGGTTATGGTAAAGAAGGGGGGAGGTAAGTGGAGAATGTGCGTTGACTTATCTTTACTTAATAAATCATGCCCCAAGGATTGCTACCCCTTGCCCCGAATCGACGCGCTGGTTGACTCGGCCGTCGGTTTCTGTGTGATGTCTTTTTGAGATGCTTTTTTAGGTTATCATCAAATCCAAATGCACCCCCCCCCCCCCCCCCCCGACGTCAAGGATGTCTCTTTCATCACGGGGGATGGGTGCTATTGCTACAAAATGATGCCCTTCGGGTTGAAAAACACGGGGGCGGCATACCAATGGATGATGGAAAGGGTCTTCCGAGAACAGAGAGGGAGGGACCTGGAGGTCTATGTTGATGACCTCATGATAATGAGCCGGGACCTCGAGTCCCACCTTCGGGACCTCGAAGAGACCTTCGGGACCTCGAAGAGACCTTCGGGACTTTGAGAAAGTTCAAAATGAAGCTCAACCCCCAGAAGTGTGTCTTTGGGGCCATCCGAGGGAAGTTCCTGGGTCATTTGCTCACCCCGGCTGGGGTGGAGCCTAACCCGGACAAGGTGAAGGCGATCATAGAGTTGGGATCGCCGAATGCGAAGGAGGTTCAACGCCTCACGGGGAAGTTGGTTGGGCTTAGTAGGTTCCTCTTCAGGGCGGGAGAGAAGTGTCCGCCTTTCTGCAAGGTGCTGCGGGGGAACAAAAAGTTCGAGTGGACCCCTGAGTATGAAAAGTCCTTTCAAGCGCTGAAAGAACAGTTGACCCAAGCCCCATTGCTACAAGGGTCGAGACAGGGAGAATACTTGTCTCTATATCTGGGGGTAGGACCCGAGATAGTGAGTTCAGTGCTGGTCCGGGAAGAAGGCAGAAGACAACTCCCAATCTACTACGTTAGCCGAGTGCTGAGGAAGGCGGAGCTCCGATACCCCATCCTAGAGAAGTTGGCCTTCGCCTTGGTGGTGTCGGCCCGAAAGCTCCGACCTTATTTACAAGCACATCCGATCAAGGTGGGGACCGACCATCCCCTTCGCAGCATCATGGAAGGGGTGGAGCACTCCGGAAGGCTGGCCAAGTGGTCAGTGGAGTTGAGTGAGTTTGATATCTCGTATGTTCTCAGGTTGTCCATAAAAGCACAAGCGGTGGCAGACTTTTTGGCAGATTATTTGACCGTGGTAGAATAATCCGAGCTGCCCGACCTGGTGGCCTGGAGAATGTTGGTTGATGGGGCCTCAGGGAAGCGTTCCTTTGGGGGAGGAGTGATTTTGGTGAGCTCCCAAGGGACAAGGATCGAGCAGGCGATCAACATCCACTTCCCCCTCACCAACAATCAGGCCGAGTACGAGGCCGTGATAGCAGGGCTCCACCTAGCTCGGGATTTGGGAGTGCATGATGTGGAGGTCTTTACGGACTCCATGGTGGTAGCTTGTCAGGTCAGGGGGAGTTCGAGGTGAATGAGTCGACCCATCAGTGATACTTGGAAAAGGTAAAGGGTCTCATAGGGCGGTTCCGCACCTTCTCGATCCATCATGGGCCTAGGGAGGAGAGTGTCGCGGCAGACCTCCTGGCCAAGTTTGGTCCCAGGGCCGGGGGCACGGTGTCGGACCTCTTCTGACCATCCATCGAGGAAGGGGATCTGATGAAGGTGGACCAGCGGGCATCATGGATGGACCCCTTCATCACCTTCCTGACATCAGAGAAGTTCCCCGAAGGGGATGTGGATAAACGGGGGTTCAGGTATAAATCAGCATACTACTCCTTGCATGCAGGGGGATTATACATGAAGATGCTCTCGGGGATCCTAGCCTGATGTGTAACGGAGGAGGTCCCAAGGGTCCTAGAGGAAATCCACTCGGGAGAATGTGGCAGCCATTCTGGGAGCCGAACCTTGGACGGGAGAGTGTTGAGGCAAGGCTATTTTTGGCCTACCCTCTGCAAGGATGCCGCAGAGTTCGCAAGAAAATGCTAAAAGTGTCAGATTTTTGCCCCTCTCCAACTCCTGTCGGTCCAAAGAATCAGAACCATCACAGCTCCCTGGCCCTTTGCAATATGGGGTTTAGACCTGGTGGGTCCTTTCCCCCAAGCGAGTGGCCAAAGGAAGTTCTTATTGGTGATGATTGATTATTTCTCCAAGTGGCTGGAGGTGAAGGCGCTGGCCAAGGTAACATCCCAAGTAGTTAGAAATTTCATATGGAATTTGCAGGCACGAGCTCCCACTAGCCATATTTATAGACAATGGGCCACAATTTGCCAGCGAAGAGTTTGTCAGCTTCTGCACCCAGCTCGACATAGATCTTCGGTTTGCGTCGGTCCACCACCCAAGAAGCAATGGGTAAGTGGAGGCGGAAAATAAGATAATTGTGAACTTGCTGAAGAAGAAGGTCGAGAATCTCAGAGGGAACTGGGTAGAGCAGTTACCCCCGGTCCTCTGGGATCTAAGGACCACTCCGAATACGGACACGGAGGAGACCCCATTCAAGCTCTCCCACGGGTCTGAGGTCGTCCTTCCAATATAGTTCGAGGTGAAAACCCCCAGGGTAATCGCCGCGGGTGAAAGGGATGAGGAATGGCTGGTGGAGAATGGTGAAGAGCAAAAACTATCTCTAGACCTAGTGGAAGAGCTCCGTGACTTAGCCACCGTCAGGTAGGAGGAAGTCATGCGTCAGATGGCTCAGTACTTCGATAAACATATCTGAGTGAAACAGTTCGAGAAAGGAGATCTGGTACTGAAGAAGGTTGACGTGGCCGGGAGAGGGGTCGTGGTAGGAAATTTCAATCCCAACTGGGAATGACCATATATTGTAGATGGGGTGCTCAGGTCAGGAGGGTACCACCTCCGAGATGTGGAAGGGGTACCCCTCGACTTGGCCAGAAGTAGGGATGACCTGAAGCGGATCTACCCTTGAACTTTTTATATTGATTGATTATGTATTTAACCCATCACATGTTGTTTTCCACCGTTTCTTCTAAGCATGGGTCCTCGAACTGTTTTATGCTGGAATGCCCCGGATGATTCCGTTGCCGGACTCTCACTAGCCGGTGGGTCAGGTTGATCTCGCGGAGAGGCTGGCAAGGTAGCAAATGTTTTATGCTGGATTTCCCCGGACGATCCCACTGTCGGGCTCTCACTAGCTGGTGGGTCAGGTCGATCTCGCGAAGAGGCTGGCAGGGTGACAAGTATTTTATGCTGGATTGCCCTGGACGATCCCGTTGTCGGGCTCTCACTAGCCGGTGGGTCAGGTCGATCTCACGGAGATGCTGGCAAGGTGACAAGTATTTTATGATGGATTGCCCCGGACGATCCCGCTGTCGGGCTATCACTAGCCGGTGGGTCAGGTCGATCTCGCGGAGAGGCTGGCAAGGTGATAAGTATTTTATGTTGGATTGCCCCGGACGATCCCGCTGTCGGGCTCTCCCTAGCCGGTGGGTCAGGTCGATCTCGCGGAGAGGCTGGCATGGTGACAAGTATGTTATGTTGGATTGCCCCGGACGATCCCGCTGCCGGGCTCTCACTTGTCGGTGGGTTAGGTCGATCTCGCGGAGAGGCTGGCGAGTAAGTTGTCCGTGTTGATGGGCTCGATTCGCAAATCCGCTCGAGACAAGGCCTATGCGGGGCGAGCCCCGAGGCTCGCTCGCATGAAAGTAAAAAAGCAACATCGGATGGAAGATGCCTAAGTCCAATGGTAATAGCTGGACGGCTGAATACGGTGGTCGCAAGGCTCGGCGGGTCGGGCCCTAGCTCGCGGAATCACTTTGAGATTTTCTATGCAATGCCTAAAATCAGCGAGTCAGGGAGGCCCGTCGGCATGGTGTTTAACAAGCAACACTGGTCGCGCGCAGAGGTTAAGCGAGCGAAGCGGAGTAACATCAACCCGCTCGCTGGGGCCCCTATAGGGCAAGCCAGAAGCGCGAGGCGAACCGCGTTCTACCTAGGTGCGAAGGAAAACAGGTTCATCTAACGAATCTTCTAAGCGAGAGAAAGTATGTGGACGCCTTGTTGGTTGTGCGCGAGGTAGGGTAGCGAGACAAAATGAACGAGCAATAATATGGTAAACCTGGTAACCATCGCGAAGGAAAAAGCGTGCAAGCGCGAACATGGCTAAGCGTAGGGATACGAGCGCGAATAAGTATATTGGCGCGAGCACGATTAAATGTTTTAAACGTGAACATGACTAAGGCGTTGGTGCGAGCGTGGTAAAAGCATTGATGCGAGTATGACAAAAATAACAATATAAAGAGAAAATATTTCATTCCATTTCTTAACTCTTCAAGAATAAGTATATGTGGAGCAGCCCCCAGGTTTTATTAATCCATCTCATCCTTCCTTTGTTTATAGATTAGATGAAGCATTGTATGGTCTCAAGCAAGCTCCAAGAGCTTGGTATGAGACCATATCCACCATTCTTATAAAATACTCCTTTGTAAGAGGTAAGGTGGATGAAACACTTTTCACCAGAGCACATAAATATCAACTACTCCTAGCACAAATATATATATATGATATTATATTTGGCTCAACAGACCAAAGACTTTGCAAAAGGTTTGCTGACTTAATGCACTTTATGTTTGAAATGAGTAGCATGGGGGAATTATCCAACTTTCTTGGCCTCCAAGTTAAGCAAAGTGCAGATGATATTTCATATCCCAATCCAAGTACATCAAAGAGCTTATCAAGAGATTTGAGATGGAAAATGCCTCTATTATGAAAACCCCCATGGCTACCAATATTGTACTTGATAGAGATGAAAATGGTAAGTCATTTGATCAGAAGACTTACAGAGCAGCCATTGGCTCACTCCTCTTTCTTACAACTAGTAGATCTGATATCATGTTTGCTACATGTATTTGTGCTAGATTTCAGGTTGACCCCCAAGGAATCCCACATGAGTTATGTAAAAAGAATACTCAGATATCTAAAGGGTACATCTGAACTCGGCTTATGGTATCCCACAAAATCTGGATTTGATCTACTAGGTTATTCAGATGCAGATTATGCTGGATGCAGGCTTGATAGAAAAAGCACCTCAGCAACTTGTCAATTCCTGGGTGCTAGACTAATTTCCTGGTTTAGCAATAAGCAAACCTCATTCTTCACTTCTACAACTGAAGATGAGTATATAGCTGCAGGAAGCTGCTGCTCATAAATATTATGGATGCAGAATCAGTTGCTGGATTACAACTTTGCTCTTGAGAACTCCACAATATTCTATGATAGTTCTATTGCTATTTCTATAGCTTCCAATCCTATTCTCCATAGTAGAACTAAGTACATAGAGATAAGACACCACTTTTTTAGTAATAATGTAATCTTCAATACATTTCCACTGCTAATCAAAGGGCTAACATATTCACTAAGTCACTTGATGAAAGCAAGCACAATTTCTTCATCAATGCAATGGGAATGTGTGATGGAGCTCTTTAGTTCACATCTCTTATTTAATAAAACCTATTTTACATAGAAAAGTATTGCTGGGAAAAATAGCTAACTTTTTGAGAAAAATATATTGTTCATTCAGAGCTGCGTCGAATAAATCGATGCACCATCGATTTCTACTTGACGCCAGCTTCGCGAGCTGACTAGGATAGTTCATTCAAAAAGGACTCGATACAACATCGAATTCTTATCGACACAGGCGTCAACATTATAGTTGCTGCTTTCATTCGAAGCCACGTCAATTTCTACTCGACGTCCTGTCAACTTTTCAAAGAACCCGCAAACTTGGCTTCTAGAAGCTACTTCGACACATTTTGGCGCACTAAATCCACTTCTTTTCGACGTTGCTTCGAGTACAACCCTAAGTTACGACGAATTGCCTTCTAAAAGCAACACAGTCGTTAGATTATTATGTTTTTGAATGCTCTCCCTCTCCCTCTCCCTCTCCTCCTTTTTTGCCTCTCTACTTCTTTCTTCTTTATTCCTTGCAGGTACGCGACGACAATCAATGGCCTCTAATAGAGACATTATTAACATAATTAATTTGGCATTAGAGACACTGCTGTCCTAGTTCTCTTCTCTATTCCTAGATTTCTCAGAAGATTGCTATTGCAAGTTATGTGCACAACATGATAGGTTAAGGAACCTCATTGCCCAGACGAAAGCCATCGAAAAGAAGTTGAGATCGTCGGCGCTTCCTGCTGAGGTCTTTATATCTTTCTTCAAAGATATAAAGCAGGGGGAGAAAGGTGACAGTTGGCCACCTCCTGATTTAGTGTATACTGCAATTGAGACCCAATATCAACAATCTTCTTATGATTATGAAGGAGAGCCAGCAATCACCTCTCAATTCTCCTTGGCACCTGCACCATCCTCTTCACACAGATTCCTGCCTGCATTCTAGGGGAGTCTTCAATCCAGGGGGAGTCATCAAATCAGGGGGAGTCTGATTTGTTCTCAAATGATGAGGACTATTGGGCAAGTATGAAAGAGTTCTCAGTATGGGTTGATTCACCCATCCCCGAGAATACAGAAATCAAGCATGCTTCTGAATAATCCACAACATTATCACCAGTTGTGCCTACCCTACTTCTGATCCTATTTTGTCCTCTCCTGCTCCTACTCCAGCCTTGCTTCCTCTTGTCCTTATGCTACCATTTTTGGCATCGGCTCCCAGACAAAGGAACACATTCAGAGAAAGAAGCCCATTCAGAGGAAGGAAACATGGGATAAAAATACATATATGGGAGAGATATACTAAGAAATAGAGAAAACAGTTCAAAAAGGACAGATCATATAACAAAACTTATGAGAAAGTTCAAATACCTGAAAATCAGATGAAGGTGTGTACTGACCCAATTCTTGACAAAGTCTTTGAAGAGATTAGAGAAAGAAAGCAGCATGAATATGATGCCTCTCAAAGAGAAATTGAGGAAAAGAGAAGGAAATTCATTGAAAGACTCAAGAAGGGGAAAGATGTTGTGGAAGAAGAGCAAATAAAAGAAGCAATCTAAATTCCAAGTACACTATTTGACTCTTCAAAATATGTTGCCAAGAATCATCAAGCAAAAATCCTGAAAGACAAAGAACAACTTGACAAAAGGGGTCGTGGATGTAATCAAGATGTAGAAGATCAGCCATGCCAAAAGAAGATAAAGATTGTTTTCAAGACAACTTCAACTCCTGGCATCACACAATCAACATTCATAGTGCCAGATCCAGACTCAGATGAGCTTGATCTAATTGAAATAAATGAACTGACTACTAAAATTATCAGCCTTGGGTTCAAGATCAATGATGTCTACCCTGATGCAGAAGTTGACTTGGAGAAACTAGTCAAAGGGCATGACAGAATTCAGAAGAATCCAAAGAAGGCCTAACCAGCTAATTTCAAATATGTAGAAACAAAGTTCAGGAAATTCTATGAAGCTTTATCTACATTTCTCAAAAAGAAAAAGTAGAATACTTTTTTTGGTAACTAATTTTGATGAACACTCATTTCTATTAATCAGAAGTTTTGGTTTATGATGTGATTCTGTTATAATATGTTGTTATGTACTCTGCTTTATTTTTCAATATGATTGAAATCACTTAGAAAGTTTGTAAAATTTGTTAAGATAATTAAATAAGGGGCGATTGTTGGGAAAAACATCCTCTAGATTTATCTTACAAATTATGTAAAAGTGATTTTATCATCTAGGATTCATTACCATGATGTATTATAAGGTTAGAAAGGTAATTAGATGCCCTGAGATAACTCACTCTTATTAGAGTGTCAAAATTCAGTCAAAAAGTGTGTAAAATTCAGTTGAGTTAATTCTGCGTTGAAAAGAAGTCGACACGGCTTCGACTGCAAGTCAAAGTAACTTCGAATAGAAGTAAAGATAACTCAGACTGGGAGTCAATGCAACATTTGAAGTCGATGCAACATTGGAAGTCGACGCAACATCGAATTGTATTCGTCGCAGAAGCTTGAGTCAGTTAAAGCAACAATTAAAGTTGATGCAACTTCGAATTATATTCGACGCAGAAGTCAGAGGCTAAAGTCTATGTCTTTATCTCGACGGATATGTCGATAAGGAATCGACGCAACATCGATAGCATAGTTCACTTCAAAGCTGAGGAAGATTTTGAAGCAGCTTCTATTAGAACTCAGGGGTGCGTCGATAAGAAGGCAAAGTTATTCGACGTAACGTCAAATAGATGAATACAGACACAGATTTAGATTACCTCCTGGAATCAATTCTGAAGCTTATTCAGTTGATATATATGGAAGTTATTCGAATTCTAACGGGTCGTACATGAAAAAAAAAGTATTTCAGAGATTCAATAATGATATATTTGGAAGTTATTAAAATGGATTTTGATGGGTTGTCAACAGAAATAGAAATAGAGCAGTATTACCACTTGGACATTCCAGCTAGGGAAACAACGGAAGAGGAAAATCATTCATCTCTATTCGACAGAAGAATAAGCATACATAATTTACAAAAGGCAACAACATTTTGGTTGTTCTCTTCTTCTTCTCAAGCTTTTCTCTCTAATAGAATACGACAGATCTCTGTACAGAAAAATACAAGGCTTCGTCTTCTTCCTCTCCTGCAAGAAGCATACAATTTATACAGAGATCATCAATTGGATCAGGGATTACACAATCATTGCATCTCTCTCTCAAGCAAGGATTCATTCTCTGGAAAAAAGATCCAGAAAAACACTAAATTCCTTAATCCTCATTGACTGTTGCAGGAAGATTCATTCACAGAAGAACCATCTTCTACTTCTTCTCCTTTTTTACTATATTTTCTCTTTCTGTAAAACTGAGTAAAGAGTCCTTAGAATCCCTCTTCAAAGGATTCAGTGGTTCAAGATCACCTTCACAAAAGATCTAGTTCTGGTTCAAGATCTCGTTATCAAAAGATCAAGTAAGACTGAGACCCTGGTTCTAAGAGTCACCTTATCAAAAGACTCAGGCACTGGATAGTGTATTCCTACCAGGTGATAGAAGAGTGGAGTACCCATATTTTGGGGAACCACTATAGATCTTGTATGTTGGGTCCAGCGTTCCTTCACTTGACCCGTAGTGTAAGAACCCATTTCAGAAAGTTGGATTTCTGGAATCCAGCGCTGTCCCTGGCGATATCGGCTATCGCCCGGCGACAGCGGTCTGGCGTGAAGGCCTCTGTCGAGAGGCTATCGTGCGGCGGCAAGTCTAACGCTGGCGACACTGTGACACGTGTCATGCACTGTTCGCAGCGGTGGCGTTGACTGGTCGAAGTCGGTTCCTTAGAGCTGTCTCCAGGCGATAGCGCTGTCGCCCGGCGACAGTGCCAAATTATACTTGGCGGCCGAAATCATGGGCATTGATGGCACATTGACTTTGGGGCCTTGTTTTGGACAGAGAGGCTCGGTGGATGGCATAAGGTGGCCGAAAACCACTTGAAACCCATTATTCACTAAGGGTTTTAATTAAGAGAGAGGGAGAGCTTTGGAGAAGGGGATGAATAGGGTTTCCCAACCCTAGAGCTCATCTTTGGTGGAGCTACACTACTCTGATTCCCTCAATGTTGGTGGCTACGCGTAGAGGAGGCCAAAAACCAAGCCATGGCTTCGAAGCGGCGTCTAAGGGTAACGATCCTCTTTACCCTCATTTGGACATGTTCTAGTCCGTTCCGTGCATCGTTGAGGCCCCTACCCAAAAGGGTGAGGTCGTGGCCTCCGACGGGTCAATTTGTGTTATCCCGGTCAAATCTTGCATACATGTAGAGTCCATGCGTGAAATGGACGTAGGCGCGCTGTGTGAAGCCCATCCGAGATGGTTCATCCGGATTGGTGATGCTTTTTGATATTGTGCGTGCCGGGGGAAAACTATGTGTTGATATCCTTCTTCGTAGGACTAGAGAGTGCTACTTCATGCGCAGCAACGCCTGGGGGTGTGCCCCGGGAAGCACCCGAAGTTAGAAGCAGAAAAGGAGTTCTGTTCACTGTCGCTGGCGATATTGACTATCGCTAGGCGACAGCTCCCAGACTTGGTTCTGGTGATTTTGTGCGTTCTGAGGCAGTGGGGGTGCTACTGCATGCGCAACAATGCCTGGGGGTGTGCCCCGTGAAGCACCCACAGCTAGAAGCCAAAATGGAGTTCTGTTCACTGTCGCTGGCGATATTGGATATCGCCAGGCGACAGCTCCCAGACTTGGTTCTGGTGATGTTGTCGTGCCCACCTGTTGAGAGGACCTGAGGCCTGTGTGCCCGACCTGTGAGGGTGTCCTGGTGGATGACTTAGCGGCCCGTAGAGCTGGATAATTGAGAATACCTGGGCTGAGGGGACGTCATACCCGCTCTTCGTGTTGTACAACGAGAGCTGTGAGCAACGGGCATTTGGCGAACCTGAAACCGCACCATTGCAGCACCTGATTAGTGAGTCTCGTACAGCATGTCGGGAAGCAATGGGAAAGAGTCTTCGGACTACGGGATGTTCACAATTAAAGTACGGGGGAGCCCTGGTATTCGGGCCACCGACTTTAGCCTCGAAGGGCAGAAGCCATCAAGAGTGGATGGTAGTGGAAGGCGGAGTACACCAAAGAGTGCCTGAGAGCACGAGACGTGGAGGCAATTCCCACGTTTGTGATTGTTGCACATATATGAACTGTTGTGGGCTTTGCTAGTCGCACTCTTATATATATATATATATATATATATATATATATATATGCTGCTGAGGTTGTTTTGCAGGGATGATTAGAACTGCCACCCCCTCGAAGGGGTGGGGTCGTTATAATTTGGTCAGCTTTAGCTGACCGTTGCCCTATTTTGCCACCGTTTTTGGTGGGCTTGTTGTATAGGTGCTGGACCGAGCGGGAACATAGCGGGCTCATAGCGGGCTGAAGCCCTTGTGCTGTTGCGGCCCTTGAAGGCCTTTTTGATGTTCCTTTTGCTTTTCATGTATGGTCGGCCTGCGCGCCGATGTTGGTAAATTGTAAGGCCGTCGTGCCTAAATTTTGTGTTGTAAAACATTTATTCCTACTTTAATAAAAGTGGACATACCCGGGTACGGGTTTTGGGGTTTATCTTGTCTCTTTTCAGCTTCCGCATAGAATGCTCTGAGTTAGGCATCGTTGTATAGTGTCGTTCGATATTTCAATTAAGTGACGTTCCCGTTTGTTTTGTAGTATATGGCGTGGGGCCCCGGCCGGACCTTCTGTCATATGCTTCTTAACGGATGGGGGTGTTACAAATTGGTATCAGCTTCTAAGGTTCCGTATCCTTCTAAGCAATTCGTGGACGAATTCTTTTAAGGGGCGGTGAGTACGTGTGTGCGCTACCGTCGAGACGTAAAATAAACCCAAAATGTCCACTTAGGAATAAAATGTAACAACAAACCAACAACTATTGCATGATTTTGGAACCTGAGTGTTCCTTTTGTTGTTAGTTGCGACTGTGCTGTCGCCTAACTGTGTGTTGCACTCGTGTAGGGCACTCGAAGTGCAGCGGGATCGTCGCGTCCCCGTGACGTGGTTGAGAGTAGCGGGTCTGCTGAGGCTCCTACACCTCCGTCTGCTGAGATGGTTTGGCTAGTTACAGAAGTCGTCCTAGCTGCGTTGAATGGCCAGCCTGGAAGGCAAGGTCAACCGCTGGTGCAGGAAGTGGCCCCAGAGCCACTAAGAGTGGAGCAGGTCCCCGTGAGGCGTGCTGCTGAGCAGCAACTGAAGCACTTCCTGGGATTTCAACCTCCTCCATTTACCGGGGTTGAATCCCCAGCTGAGGCCGAGGACTGGCTGTCGCATGTGGAGCGAATTCTGACAGCGACACAGTCGGATGAAGCGCAGAAAGTGACCTTCGCTACTTTCTTGTTGGAAAAGGAAGCCAGGCGATGGTGGGATGAGGTAGAGAGGCGCCAGTTTGCGGGAAGGCGACTGGTTGATGTGCCGATGGAAGAGTTCTCGAGAATCTTCCTGGCAAGGTATGTGCCTCCGTCGCAGCAGATCGCGATGGAGAACCAGTTTCTGGCTCTGACGCAGGGTGATAGACTGGTTGATGACTACCTGTACGAGTTCACCCGCCTCGGGCGTTATGCTGGAACTTCTTTCGATGACGAGGGGAGAAGGGTGAACAGGTTCTACGGAGGCTTGCGTAGTGAGTTGCGGTACCTTCTGACAGGGCTGTTGACGCAGGGTTTCACGACTCTCGTTAGTTCAGCACGAGCGCTTGAGCAGGACATGCTCTGGGAGAAGGGTAAGGTGGCTGTGGTTGAGGCAGTGCCGGAGGGCAAGGCGCCGAGTGCGG
This sequence comes from Dactylorhiza incarnata, assembly GCA_033032865.1. Classification (NCBI taxonomy): domain Eukaryota; kingdom Viridiplantae; phylum Streptophyta; class Magnoliopsida; order Asparagales; family Orchidaceae; genus Dactylorhiza; species Dactylorhiza incarnata. The sequence continues at coordinate 720,162 of JAWHQI010000012.1, read as the reverse complement.
CAAAGTTGCGAAGGTTGAATCGCTGGAAGAAGGCTCGATTATCTGGGCCGGCTCCCTCTGCTTCGGGCGCGTCGTCTAGACGTGGCCCTCTTATTTGTTTTACTTGTGGCAAGCCTGGCCATTTCTCTCGGGATTGCCGCAGTGGGCTTCCAAGGTCAGAGAAGAAGACTGGGCCATCTTTTTCTGAGAAGGGGAAGGCGGCTGAGTCCACTGCCTCCCGTATGGCTCCCCCGCAGCCCAGAGTCTTCAGTCTTGGTCAGCAGGAGGCTATTAAAGCCAAGGATGTCGTGACAGGTATAATTTAAGATACAGTCCTTACTGTTTTATATACCTATTTTGGTGTTCATGCTAACCTTGTTTGGCGGCGTAGGCTTTGTAAATGTTTTAGGCGTTCCAGCGAGAGCGCATTTCGATACTGGAGCTTCGCACTCCTTCTTATCGTCGGACTTCGTCCAACGTATTGGTGCGCCGTCGATTGCTTATGCAGATGGACTGGAGGTCTTACTACCGAATGGATATTCGATGCGTGTGGAGAGGAGTTGCTGCGTGAAAGTTCTAGTTGGAAGTCAGGAGTATGACCTGAAAGCATCGTTACTCCCCCTGGTTGAGTTCGATGTAATCTTCGGCATGGACTGGCTGTCGGAACAGCATGCGTGTATCGATTGCACCACCAAGGAGGTGAGGTTTGGGCAGTGTGCCGATCGTGAGACGGTCTTTGCGGGCATGCGTGGATCAAACAAGATGCTGATGTCTGCTCTTCAGGTGTCCAAGGCAGTGCGTCGGGAGCAGAGTTATTCTTTGCTCAAGTGGAGGCTTCTACGCCGAGGCCCAGCCTAGTGGATGTTCCGGTAGTTTCATAGTTCCCCGATGTGTTCCCGAGCAATCTCCCCGGTGCTCCACCGCAGCGGGAGATAGATTTCACGATTGAGTTGGTCCCAGGCGCTAAGCCTGTGGCCCGCTCGCCGTATCGTATGGCTCCGAAGGAGTTGGCGGAGTTGAAGCTGCAGTTGCAGGAGCTGCTTGAGCAGGGCTACGTGCGTCCGAGTTCCTCACCTTGGAGTGCACCGGTCCTCTTTGTCAAAAAGAAGGATGGCAGCCTGCGGCTTTGCATCGATTATCGGGAGCTGAACAAGCTGACCGAGAAGAACAAGTATCCTCTTTCGAGGATAGACGACTTGATCGACCAGCTCGTTGGTTCGACAGTATACTCGAAGCTGGACTTGAAGTCCGGCTATTATTAGGTGCGGATCAGGGAGTGTGACATCCCGAAGACTGCCTTCAGTACAAGGTACGGGCAGTATGAGTTCACCGTGATGCCGTTTGGGCTGTCTAATGCGCCTTCAGTGTTTATGGACTTGATGCACCGGACTTTCCGAGAGTACCTCGACCGGTTTGTGGTCGTCTTCCTTGACGACATACTGGTCTACTCTCAGTCTGAGGAGGAGCACGGTGATCACCTGCGAGTAGTCTTGGAGGTTCTGAGGAGGAACCAGCTGTATGCCAAGTTCTCGAAGTGCGAGTTCTGGCTGCCTTTCGTGGCGTTCTTAGGCCATGTGGTTAGTGGAGAGGGTGTGGCGGTTGATCCGGTGAAGGTTGTGGCCATCAGGGAGTGGCTTGTTCTTTCTTCTATAGCGGAGGTCCGTAGCTTTCTCGGGCTGGCCGGCTATTACAGGCGCTTCGTGGAGAACTTCTCACGGATCGCGCTGCCTCTTACGACGCTGACACGGAAGATGCATGAGTTTATTTGCACGCACGCGTGTGCGCAGGCTTTCGAGGAGTTGAAGCGGCGGCTTACCACGGCTCCGATCTTATGTTTGCCTTGAGGCACGGAAGGCTACGAGATCTACACCGACGCTTCTGGGAGCGGCCTTGCCTGTGTTCTGCAGCAGCATGGCAAGGTAATAGCGTACGGCTCTCACCAGCTAAAGGTGCACGAGCGGAGCTATCCGGTCCACGACTTGGAGTTGGCGGCCGTGATATTTGCCCTGAAGCTTTGGCGGCATTATGTGTATGGCTTGAAGATCGACATCTTCACGGACCATAAGAGCCTGAAGTACCTTCTGACGCAGAAGGGGCTGAATATGCGGCATCAGAGGTGGATGGAGTTCCTTGGGGACTACACCTTCGAGATCCACTATACTCCCGGGAAGGGGAATGTTGTCGCAGATGCGCTCAGTCACAGGGCTCCAGCGCAGGCCAACTGGATTCAGATGCATGATGAGCACCTGATACGTGACCTGGAGGCCTTGGGTATTTCTTGCGTGGAGAAGCGGAGCAGTGTCGGTGCCTGTTTGAGTTGGACTGAGGTACAGTATGACCTCGCAGATAGAGTCCGCCAGGCTTTGGAACTCGATCCGAGTTTAAAGCGCTACGCGGAGGAGGCTGGTGGTGGGTCGGATGCCCAGTTTCAGGTGCGTGACGGGTTGCTGTGGAGAGGCGACCGTTTGTGCGTCCCCAAGGTGGGTGAGCTGCACGATGAGTTGATGTACGAGGCGCATCGTACCAGGTATTCAGTTCATCCGGGGAGCATGAAGATGTTCAAGGACATGAAGGTCCTTTTCTGGTGGCCGGGTATGAAGAGGGACATCGCTCACTACGTGGCCAAGTGCCACACTTGTGCGCTAGTGAAGGCGGAATGTCAGAAGCCCAGTGGCTTTTTGAAGTCATTACTGGTTCCATAGTGGAAATTCGATGACGTTTCCATGGATTTCGTGCATGGGCTGCCGAGGTCGCAGCGCGGGAACGATGCCATCTGGGTAGTCGTAGACCGGCTGACGAAGGTGGCGCACTTTATCCCCAACCGGAGGGATGACTCGGTGGAGACGTTGGCAAAGTTGTATGTTGATACAATAGTACGATTGCACGGTGTGCCCCGTAGCATCGTCAGTGATCGAGATGGATGCTTTACTTCGAGCGACTGGAGGCTAGTCAACCGTCTATTGGGTACGAAGCTGCAGTTTAGCACGGCCTTTCATCCTCAGACGGATGGCCAAACTGAGCGTACCAATAGGGCGATGGAGGACATGCTCCGGACGTGCGTCCTGGATTTCGGTAAGGGGTGGGAAGATCACCTCTTCCTTGTTGAGTTCGCGTACAACAACAGCTACCAGGCGAGTATTAAGATGGCGCCTTTCGAGGCCCTCTATGGCAGGAAGTGCCGCATGTTGGAGTTTGCTTTCCGCATCTCTTGATTTGAGAATAACAAATACCGTGTTGTATTTGATCTAGTCTTTTGTGTGTTTATAGTGGCCAGGTTGTACAGGTTCAATGAGGAGATAAGTCCTCGTTCATGGGCATGATCCGAGAACGACAAGTCTCAGGTTGGTTGAGTTTTGTGTGCTGATCTTAAAATGGCCATAACTTTCAATCCAGGAAGGTTGGTACTTTCAATCCATTTCGGAGATGAGAACGACTCAATCTACAGTCTGGAGTAGTTTTGGACGGCAAAAATGAAGAGGAGCTGTCGCCCAGGCGACAGCGGATGTCGCCCAGGCGACAGCGGATGTCGCCCAGGCGACAGCGGATGTCGCCCAGGCGACAGCAGAGAAGTTACAACTACTTCCCCCACGGCAGCACGACGAAAGGCAGTTTTGAGCTGTCGGAAATCCGACATCGATGTCGCCCAGGCGACAGCTCGGAGGTTACAACAACTGCCCACGACAGCACCACGACCGACAGTTTTGCGCTGTCGGAAATTTCCGACAGCTGATGTCGCCCAGGCGACAGAGAAATTCTATAAATTGGCTCCTTTTGTTCGTGCATTCGAAGCTCTGAAGATTCTAAGTCCCTTCCTGAGTGCATTCCATCCAGAGAGCTCCAGAACCTCATGAACTCCCATTTATGCTGAGAAGGTTTGAAATTGAAGACGAGATCGGACGCGCTTCTACATCAAGGATCATCTCGAGGCTTCAACCTTCCTTTCAGAGATCTGAATTTCTAGGGAGTTCTTATTTTATCTTGTATTTTCATTTATATACATTTTACTTTGTATTGGTAGGGAAAATCGCTTCCTTGTGCGGAGCGTCTAAGTCCTTGCGTGGCTTAGGGGAAAATCGCTTCCTTGTGCGGAGCGTCCAAGTCCTTGCATGGCTTGGTGGGAAATCGTGGCCTTGTGTGCTACGTCTAGATCTTGGGAAGATCTAGAGGATAGGCTTGGGCTTGGTCTAGGGAGAGACAAGTGATAGCCTTCCGATCCTTGGGAGAAGGATTGGTAAACAAAAAGAAATTTACATTTGTACGCCTCCGATTTCTAGCGATATAGAAATCAAATTTATGTAAACACTTTTTCATATAATATAATCATGTCTCTTTTGTGTTTACTTGATTTCTATCATTTGGCGTAATCTCTATTATATTGTGTTCTAAGTTTTCAATTCTAAATCTAAATTGTTTATGTCAATCTCCTTCATTATAAAACAATTTAGTAATTATCTTGAAAATTATAGAAAGAATTTTATTCCCTTATTCACCCCCCCCCCCCCCCCTCTAAGGGCGCCGTAAGATCCAACAATTGGTATCAGAGCGAGGTTATTCCAAATCGGCTTAACAACCGGGAATAATGGCGCCTCTTGATCATGATCTCGCTTCTACTAGTGGGGAAAATTTTAATATAAATGAAAAAGTATTATCACCACCATTATTTATGGGTGAAAATTATAATGGGTGGAAAATATTAATGAAAAATTTTCTTATGGCCTTAGATGAAAAAGTTTGGAATATTACTATTAAAAAGCCATCTAGCGTACTAACTAGAAACGAAATTATTTTAAATGCAAAATCTATGAATAGTATATTTTGTGCGTTAGACCAAAATATTTTCAAACTTATTTATACTTTACCTACCGCATATGAAATTTGGAGTTTTCTTGAAAGAACTTATGATTCTCCTTCTACAGGTACGGAACATTCACAAGAACCGGAGAATATGCAAGCCTATGCAAATATTCAAGAAAGCTACACAAAGGATGGATCCATAGAATACTCATCAAGCGGAAAGGATGATGGACACTCTTGTTTGGAAGAGGAAGATGAAGAAGACAACGTCACAATATTGGACTCAGTTGATGGCAAAACATCAAGCAAAAGAGAAGACGGAAACTATAGCAAGGTAAGAAAATCTAAATCTTCTCTTTTAGTAACTAATTCTATTTCTACATTTTGTGTGCTTAAATTTGCTAAACGTAAAATTTCAAAGTTGAAACATGCTAATTCCAAATTACGTTTAGAAAATAAAACTTTAAAAGCAAACACTAAAGTAGAATCTTATATTGATGTTTCAAATTCTTGTTCATGCTCTTTAATTGAAAATGCTAAACCTTGTTTTGATTATAATTCTTTTAAAGAAGAAATCAAGGTTTTAGAAAAAGGACTTTTAATTTCAAAAGAACATAATGAAAATTTGATAAAAGAAAATGATAATTTAAAGGATAAACTAGAATCATTAAAAATGTTTATTCAAAAAATTTCATATAATGAAAAATCTCTTTTTTCTAGTTTATCAAATTTTCAAAAGTCTAAAAGCTTAACTTCATATTATAAGAGTAGGTCTATAAGAAAGAGTGGAAATGAAAATCATCTAAATAAGGACCAATCATTTAAAACATTTTGTAACTCACTCTTTCAACATTCAATTCTAAAGAAAGACAATCACTCTTATAAATTTTCAAAGAATCCATATAATAAAATTCATTATGATTATCAATATCAATCTATTTTGAAAAATAATTTGAATAAGCATAAATCTCAAATGAATTATTTTTCAAACAAATACAATCATATAAAGATGTCACATAATCATAATATGAATTTTAAAGATAAACAACCAAGGTATGAATGGAGACCCTTAAAGAAAAATGACACATCAAATTTAATAGAAAGGGCTCATTTATCCTTGTCTCCTAAAAAATCATCATGTCGTATTTGGGTACCCAAAGGAACCATCACTCATGGTCCCCTTTGGATACCTAAATCTCTTATTCATTAGTATCCTATCATTTGCATGAAGTAGAAACAACTAAAAATGAAATATCAATTCTCTACTTCATGATATGCTTAATTGTTTTTTCTTTTGTTTGTTTTCATATTTTTGAGCCAACACGCTAAGGTCACTTGGATATATTATGAAATATGACTTTTACATTTTAAGCCTAATGTTTATCAAATCAAAATTGAATTAAATTAAACATAAAGTCATAATTTTTAAGTGATCTATCTTTTCTTTTTGTTTTATCCTTTTTAAATCCTTTGCCTATAAATGTCTTATATTATCATTATAAATTGAATGCTAAATTTTCTAAATGATATTATCAAGACTAATGAAATTACTTTCATAATTGGATTTAAATGGATTTTTAGGGGTCTTAGGCTAAAATATTAAATGCGCAACTAATTGCATATTTGTTTATTTTTCGTTGCTGCATATAATAGCCCCTATATTGAAAATCATAATCGAGAAAAATCCGAATCAAATAATATCAAAAACAATATGTTTTAAATCAAATATAGTAACTCTGTTGCTAACGCCAGGCGTTATCACTAACGCTGGCGGTAACATATTTTCCTAAAAATTATGATTTTCTCTAAAAAATTATTTTTACTATCATTATTGTCAAATACCTTGTATTTGTTTTGTCTAATTTCTAAAAATAAAATCAAAAAGAAAATTTACAAAAATGATGAATATGATTTCACAATCACCACCATGATCTATTAATATCCAATGCTAAAATTCACTATAATCATATATCATAATTCATGATCCATCAAGACCTATCTTAAATCAACTAATTCTATCAACCTTAGGAATTATGAAATATATGATTGCAATTGGTATTATAGTTTCATATCTTGTTTTGTGTGTGTGATGTGCATCTTTATTGTTTGCATGAATCTCATTATCTTTAGACCTATGAATTAACATGATATCAACAAGATGAAATCAAATAAAATTGTCACTTCTTTCTAGGTCTATGAAAATTCAAAACTCTATGTTTGAATACATGCAACTCAATCTTATATTTGTCCATCTTTACTTAGCTTTGCACCATGTTGTCCTGATTCATCACACTAGCATTATCACGTACCATAGATAGAAATCAATGCTCATGCTAGTTATTTCTTGCAATGCTAAAGTAAATTATATCATTAAAATATGAAAATCTTATTTTCCTTTGTAGTTATTTGCATGAATAAAACTTTTCTAAATGGATTTAAAATCAACAATCTTCGATAAAATTGTAAATCCAAAACTAATCATGAAATTATAACACAGTTAATATATTTAAGGCTTACATGCTTAGTATGTCTATAATCAATAAACCTATGACACGTGTCTCACAATAGCGAGGGCGTAGGATTGTGTGCATTAGAGACCTAACCTCTAAGTCATGTCTTGTCCTTAACCGGGGAGGGTTCCAGTGGGGCCTTGAGAGGCACTGGGGGGAAAGAGTGCTAGGTTGAGCATCGTCTTTTGTATGCATATGGGATTAACACCCCAACCTACTGCATGTGTGCAGCTCCTCATGCCCATCCGTCACTTAGTACGGGGCTAGAGTGTAGTCATGTAGTTAAGGTATCTTGATCTTAGATATACTTATATTATATTCATTGCATGAACATTATCTCACTCTTTATACATAAATCATGCATATTTTTTTTATTTATTCTAACATTGCATCATGTGTTTGCATATTTTAATAGTTCGAGCTTTAATGATTTTACCAAACACAAGTATTTAAAAAATCACCAAATACATGCTAAAAGAGCCTTCAAATCTAATCAATATACTCTGAAATTTCAACTGAAGGAAGGTCTCTTTATAATACAAATGAATTGAGAAAAATATTTTTCAAAACATCAAGAAATGTAGTTCTGTTTTGGCGTTAAGAAGTTAATGCCTGACGTTAGCTCCTTTGCTCCAAAATTTTTTTTTTTGGGATTATTTCTGGTATTATTTTAATATTTTGTGTGTTTGTAAAAAGATTATCTTTTTATTCCTTTTAAAACAAAATTTTATTTCTTTTAAAAAAATATATATATGTGTATTTTCTCATACATTATTTTTGTTTATTTCTCTGGCATAGAAAATCATTTACTGAAAGGGCTATTAAAGACTTCTATGATTTCCAGAGAATATATTTATAAAAAAAAAACAAATACAAAATTACAAAACAATTTCAATGAACAAAAATATGTTTTTCTTTATGTGTGTTTATTGTTTTGTCCATATATAAAAAAAATTCAAAAATTTATAAAAACAAAAATGATTGTTATTCATTGCCATTGTCAAGGATGGGTGATTAATTATATCAATTAAAGATTAAATACAATGTTTAATTTAACTTTCAAGTTTCTTAAAAACATTGTTTTGTATTTGTCATGCCTTGAAAATTATCTTGTTATGTGCAATGAAATTGATTGTAGATAAACATGTGTAGAAATGTTTAGCATGCCTCTAAGTATGAGTAATGTATTATGTTTGATAATGATTCATTCACTCACTTATTTTTGATAACATACATGTGTTTACAATCTTATTCTTACATGATTGTGTAGTGTAATAACATAAATAATTAAAATGCCTAAATAGATTACCTACACAACATTGAATTGGTTATTACAATTCTTTGTCTTTCATGCACTTATTCATTAGAGAAATGTGGTTTAAAATGCTATGTTTGCAAAACAAGTGAATTCAGAGTCCTTAGTCACTAAACTAAAAATCAAATAATAAATGACAAGGAAAACTCCACCAAGCACTACTCACCCTCCTGATAAGTCTTAATGAGCATTGTGAGGTTGAGCACCTTGGCTAAGAATTGTAAAGTGTCTTGTAGCAAACAATTTATACACCACTTCTCTTTAGTACATCGGATCACGAAAAAATTGAAAATAAAGCTAAAAAGTATAAAAGTGATCCCCCAAGCACTACTTTGCACCCTGATAAGTCTTAATAAGCATTGTGTGTGCAGAGCACCTTGGTAGTTGTACTATTTATTCATGTGCATTAAAATAGTGTGGAAGTAATATTATTTGTGTATTTTAATGTTGTGTTATTTCATTATATATGTCATGTGTTTTTGATTGATTCACTTGTATACTTTATCAAAACACTACTTTGTACACATCATTATCTTTCATAAAACTTCTACTCATGAGAATTGGATCCTAATGCTCATCTACTCAAATCTCTACAAACTTAAGTAAATGCACTAGATAACAAAGCATGACCGCTACAATGTTTATGTTTACTTGAAATGAAAATTTTATTACATTGTAGTTTGTGTATTTTTTCTTAATATTATGAAATCATGCTTACAATTTTTTTTTATCTTAATGGAATAGCATCTCTTCAATCTTTAACTCAAACATCAACTTTTCAAATTTAAAACTCATTATCCTTTATATGGTTTTATCTTCTAAAATGATGTTTATGTTTAAGAGTGCTTATTATTTCTAACACTGTGTTTTCCTTTAAGCAAGTGGTATCTTAAAATAGAATGCTTACTTTATCATGTTAGCTATGATGCTTACTACTTTATGTTACATCATGCCTATATTTTTCTCAACAAGTAGTATTTAACAAGCTTTTGATTGCAACCTATTTTTCTTCTCGACATAAAATCTATTACTCTTATATACTCCCATATTTATTATTTCTTCATAATTATTCATTCTTTATTTCAAAATAACTTTTGATAATATCAAAAAAAGGGAGAAATATAAATTCAAGAAATCTCTTACTAATCTCAATTTTTCAGAATGCACCATTGCAATTAATTACAACATTTAGGGGGAGCATACATTTAGGGGGAGAATACAATTTAGGGGGAGTATATTAAAAAGTTTTCATGGAAAGCATCTATGTAGAGGGAGTGATATTGCTCGATCTTGACAACCCACTTTTGGTAATAACAAAAGGGGGAGAATAAAATGAGAAATCTAGTGACATAGATATTTAGGGGGAGTAAAATCTATCACGCAGTAAACCTTTTATTCATACATATCTTTTATCGCACTTATCTATAAACTCACTAATTTCTCATATGGGTATTTGTTATTATCAAATGGGGGAGATTGTTGGAGCTTGCTTTCCGCATCTCTTGGTTTGAGAATAACAAATACCGTGTTGTATTTGATCTAGTCTTTTGTGTGTTTATAGTGGCCAGGTTGTACAGGTTCAATGAGGAGACAAGTCCTCGTTCATGGGCATGATCCGAGAACGACAAGTCTCAGGTTGGATGAGTTTTGTGTGCTGATCTTAAAATGGCCATAACTTTCAATCCAGGAAGAGTTACAGAACGTGCCACCCCATTTCGGAGATGAGAACGACTTAATCTACAGTCTGGAGTAGTTTCGGATGGCAAAAATGAAGAGCAGCTATCGCCCAGGCGACAGCGGATGTCGCCCAGGCGACAGCGGATGTCGCCCAGGCGACAGCGGATGTCGCCCAGGCGACAGCGGATGTCGCCCAGGCGATAGCTGATGTCGCCCAGGCGACAGCGGATGTCGCCCAGGCGACAACAGAGAAGTTACAACTACTTACCCCACGGCAGCACAACGAAAGGCAGTTTTGAGCTGTCAGAAATCCGACATCGATGTCGCCCAGGCGACAGCTCGGAGGTTACAACAACTGCCCACGACAGCACCACGACTGGCAGTTTTGCGCTGTCGGAAATTTCCGACAGCTGATATCGCCCAGGCGACAGCGAAATTCTATAAATTGGCTCCTTTTGTTCGTGCATTCGAAGCTCTGAAGATTCTAAGTCCCTTCCTGAGTGCATTCCATCCAGAGAGCTCTAGAACCTCATGAACTCCCATTTATGCTGAGAAGGTTTGAAATTGAAGACGAGATCGGACGCGCTTCTACATCAAGGATCATCTCGAGGCTTCAACCTTCCTTTTAGAGATCTGAATTTCTAGGGAGTTCTTATTTTATCTTGTATTTTCATTTATATACATTTTACTTTGTATTGGTAGGGAAAATCGCTTCCTTGTGCGGAGCGTCTAAGTCCTTGCGTGGCTTAGGGGAAAATCACTTCCTTGTGCGGAGCGTCCAAGTCCTTGCGTGGCTTGGTGGGAAATCGTGGCCTTGTGTGCTACGTCTAGATCTTGGGAAGATCTAGAGGATAGGCTTGGGCTTGGTCTAGGGAGAGACAAGTGATAGCCTTCCGATCCTTGGGAGAAGGATTGGTAAACAAAAAGAAATTTACATTTGTACGCCTCCGATTTCTAGCGATATAGAAATCAAATTTATGTAAACACTTTTTCATATAATATAATCATGTCTCTTTTGTGTTTACTTGATTTCTATCATTTGGCGTAATCTCTATTATATTGTGTTCTAAGTTTTCAATTCTAAATCTAAATTGTTTATGTCAATCTCCTTCATTATAAAACAATTTAGTAATTATCTTGAAAATTATAGAAAGAATTTTATTCCCTTATTCACGCCCCCCCCCCCCCCCCCCCTCTAAGGGCGTCGTAAGATCCAACACCGCACTCCCTTAGCTTGGGCGGAAACGGGCGAGACTAAGCTCTTCAAGAGGAAAGACGTCGAAGAGGCGACTTCGACGGTACGTATGATCCGGGAGAGGCTTTTGGTTGCGCAGGATAGGCAGGCAAAGCACCGCAACGCAACGTCCAGTTCACCGTTGGCGATTGGGTTTACTTGAAGATCAGGCCGTTCAAGGGTGTATTCAGGATTCGACACTTGAAAAAGCTGAGTCCGAGATACCTTGGACCGTTTGAGATCATCGAGCGCGTCGGCGAGGCGGCTTATAGGCTTGCACTATCGGCAGAACTGAGAGGACTACACGATGTATTCCACATCTCCGTGTTGCGGAAGGCAGTGCAAGAGCCTACGCAGGTGGTCGTCGCGGATCAGGTGCCCGTGGATAGTGGGCTTAAGACGGCGGTCAGGCCCGTTAGCATCGAGGATGCTGAGGTATGTCAGTTGCGGAACAGGGCGATCCGTATGGTAAAGGTCCGTTGGGACAACTGCGGTCGCGAGGAACTCTCATGGGAGCGTGAGCAGACCATGATTGAGGAGTTCCCCGAGCTGTTTCGGTGACGTTTATCTCTCTTTTTCCCCTTATGTAAAGACCTTTTTGGATATATATGTATATATGCCTGTTTTTACAAATTTCGGGACGAAATTTTTAGAAGGAGGAGAGGGTTGTAAGACCCCATTTCAGAAAGTTGGATTTCTGGAATCCAGCGCTGTCGCTGGCGATATCGGCTATCGCCCGGCGACAGCGGTCTGGCGTGAAGGCCTCTGTCGAGAGGCTATCGCGCGGTGGCAAGTCTAACGCTGGCGACACCGTGACACGTGTCATGCACTGTTCGCAGCGGTGGCGTTGACTGGTCGAAGTCGGTTCCTTAGAGCTGTCGCCAGGCGATAGCGCTGTCGCCCGGCGACAGCGCCAAATTGTACTTGGCGACCGAAATCATGGGCATTGATGGCACATTGACTTTGGGGCCTTGTTTTGGACAGAGAGGCTCGGTGGCTGGCATAAGGTGGCCGAAAACCACTTGAAACCCATTATTCACTAAGGGTTTTAATTAAGAGAGAGGGAGAGCTTTGGAGAAGGAGATGAATATGGTTTCCCAACCCTAGAGCTCATCTTTGGTGGAGCTACACTACTCCGATTCCCTCAACGTTGGTGGCTACGCGTAGAGGAGGGCAAGACGCTCCTTTCCAACCGTGCCAAAAACCAAGCCATGGCTTCGAAGCGGCGTCTAAGGGTAACGATCCTCTTTACCCTCATTTGGACATGTTCTAGTCCGTTCCGTACATCGTTGAGGCCCCTACCCAAAAGGGTGAGGTCGTGGCCTCCGACAGGTCGATTTGTGTTATCCCCGTCAAATCTTGCATACATGTAGAGTCCATGCGTGAAATGGACGTAGGCGCATTGTGTGAAGCCCATCCGAGATGGTTCGTCCGGATTGGTGATGCTTTTTGATATTGTGCGTGCTGGGGGAAAACTCTGTGTTGATATCCTGCTTCGTAGGACTAGAGAGTGCTACTGCATGCGCAGTAACGCCTGGGGGTGTGCCCCGGGAAGCACCCGAAGTTAGAAGCAGAAAAGGAGTTCTGTTCACTGTCGCTGGCGATATTAACTATCGCCAGGCGACAGCTCCCAGACTTGGTTCTGGTCATTTTGTGCATTCTGAGGCAGTGGGAGTGTTACTGCATGCACAATGCCTGGGGGTGTGCCCCGGGAAGCACCCACAGCTAGAAGCCAAAACGGAGTTCTGTTCACTGTCGCTGGCGATATTGGATATCGCCAGGCGACAGCTCCCAGACTTGGTTCTGGTGATGTTGTCGTGCCCACCTGTTGAGAGGACATGAGGCATGTGTGCCCGACCTGTGAGGGTGTCCTGGTGGATGACTTAGCGGCCCGTAGAGCCGGCTAATTGAGAATACCTGGGCTGAGGGGACGCCATACCCGCTCTTCGTGTTATACAACGAGAGCTGTGAACAACGGGCATTTGGCGAACCTGAAACCGCACCATTGCAGCACCTGATTAGTGAGTCTCGTACAGCATGTCGGGAAGCAATGTGAAAGAGTCTTCGGACTACGGGATGTTCACAATTAAAGTACGGGGGAGCCCTGGTATTCGGGCCACCGACTTTAGCCTCGAAGGGCAGAAGCCATCAAGAGTGGATGGTGGTGGAAGGCGGATTACACCAAAGAGTGCCTGAGAGCACGAGACGTGGAGGACATTCCCACGTTTGTGATTGTTGCATATGTATGAACTGTTGTGGGCTTTGCTAGTCGCACTCTTATATATATATGCTGCTAAGGTTGTTTTGCAGGGATGATTAGAACTGCCACCCCCTCGAAGGGGTGGGGTCGTTATAATTTGGTCAGCTTTAGCTGACCGTTGCCCTGTTTTGCCACCGTTTTTGGTTGGCTTGTTGTACAGGTGCTGGACCGAGCGGGAACATAGCGGGCTCATAGCGGGCTGAAGCCCTTGTGCTGCTGCGGCCCTTGAAGGCATTTTTGATGTTCCTTTTGCTTTTCATGTATGGCCTGCCTGCGCGCCGATGTTGGTAAATTGTAAGGCCGTCGTGCCTAAATTTTGTGTTGTAAAACATTTATTCCTATTTTAGTAAAAGTGGACATACCCGGGTACGGGTTTTGGGGTTTATCTTGTCTCTTTTCAGCTTCCGCATAGAATGCTCTGTGTTAGGCATCATTGTATAGTGTCGTTCGATATTTCAATTAAGTGACGTTCCCGTTTGTTTTGTAGTATATGGCGTGGGGCCCCGGCCAGACCTTCTGTCATATGCTTCTTAACGGATGGGGGTGTTACACGTAGCGCCTTTCCGTTGATATAAAGATCAAGTTGCGCCTTCACCAACAGTCTGGGCTTTTGGTGCAATTGGTTGCGTTGGGTCCTCTCAATTGGTATCAAAGCAGGTTGCAGGTTCGAGACCGGGGGGGCGCTGATAATTCCTAAAATTCTCTCTACCTATGTGGGTCATGGCGGGTCAGGCGGCCGGAGCCATGTGTCAAGCCACCTCTGAGCTTGCGGGCCATGTGGAGCACCTCTGAGCTTGCGGGTCGTGCTGGACGCTGGGGGGGATTGTTGGGTCCAGCGTTCCTTCACTTGACCCGTAGTGCCTTTCCGTTGATATAAAGATCAAGTTGCGCCTTCACCAACAGTCCGGGCTTTTGGTGCAGTTGGTTGCGCTGGGTCCTCTCATTGTCTCATCTGTGTTGTGAAAATTTTATGTGATGACCCTTATGTTGGACATGTGTGTCACATCCCTTTGTTTGAGAATAACAAATCCCAAATTGTATTTGATCTTGCTTTTCGTGTGTTTATAGTGTGTAGGAATTATAGGTGCAATTCTCCACATGTAGAAAGCAGCTTGGAACCAACAAACTGAGCTTAAGCAATACCATCAGCGCTAGTGATTACCGCAGGCGCTAGCGCTACCGCCTGGCTCTAGCTCAAGTTTGTGCACAGCGCCACGTCGCCGACGGTTTCATAACTGCTCCACACAAACACTACCGCAGGCGTTAGGAGCTACCGCAGGCGCTAGCGACAAAGTCAATAAATTTATGGCTTCTCTCTCATTTTGGTTAGAGCTTCCAGAGAGAATACTTGTGCCAAAATTCCAGAGTTGTATCTCTGCCGAAAGTTCATCTCCCACTCAAAGCCAAAGAAGATTTCTGAAGAAGGAAGCCCCCACGCTGCATCCGAAGAACGATCGCTTCAACCTCGCTTGTGCTATAATGATCCTTCATCCTCAACTTCAGAAATCTCATAGAGGGAGTTCTTGTTATTTGCTTTATTTCATTATTGTAATTTTTGTAGTAGAATTCGCCTTGTGTTTGCGACTAGGTCCTTGCGCGGCTTAGGGGGTAATTCACCGCGTGAGTTGGCGACTAGGTCTAGGAGATTAGATTTAGGGGGCTCGAGGCCATATCCGGGGAAGGATTGGCTAGAGCGGCTTGAGGCCAAATCCGGGGAAGGATAGGCTAAAGCTAACCAGTTCATGGGGATACGAGTCGGTATAGAAAAGGAAAAATTGTTTTACTTTGTACGCCTCCGATTTCTAGCGATATTGAAATCAAATTTATATAAACACATTTTTATATAAGATAATCATGTCTCTATTTGTGATTACTTGATTTCTTTTATTTGGCATAAATTATAAAATTGCAAATTACAATTGTTTCTTCCTTTAAGCTAAATTGTTATTTCGTTCTAATTTACTTTAAACAATTTAGTAAATCGTCTAAATAATCAAAAAGAATTTTATTCCCTTATTCACCCCCCCCCCCCCCCCCCCCCCCACCCCCTCTAAGGGCGCCTATCGATCCAACAAGTGGTATCAGAGCCAGGTTATTCCAAATGGTTTAAAAACCAGGAATAATGGTGTCTTATGATCTCGCTTTTTTCGAGGGACAGGGAATTAGTAGACCTCCACTATTTACTGGGTCAGATTATAATTATTAGAAAAATAGGATGAGATGTTTTCTTATGACCCTAGATATTGAAATTTGGAATATGGTAGAAGAGGAATACTCTCCTCCTACAGTTGTAGTTGGAGAAGTAACATTAGAAAAACCTAAACATAAGTGGGATGATAGGGATAAACTTAAATGCAAAAATAACGCCAAGGCGATGAATGCTTTATTTTGTGCGTTAGATAGAAATGAATTTAATAGAATTTCCGCATGTACTATTGCATATGAAATTTGGAATCATTTGGAAATTACTCATGAAGGTACATCGCAGGTTACAGATTCAAAGCTTTTCCAACTGGAGTCGGAATATGAAAAATTTTGGATGGATGAAAGTGAAGATGTTGATGCCATGTACACGCGCTTCACCAACATCGTCAATGCCTCCAAAGCTCTTGGAAAGACTTTCTCCTACGGCAACTTGGTCTGAAAGATTCTTCGATCCCTTCCTCCAAAATTCAATCCGAAGGTAACGGCTATCTCGGAGCCGCACAATCTAAGAATGCTCCAAGTTGAGAGCCTCATTGGGAATCTCAAAACTCATGAGGTAGAACTCAAGATCCAACACGATTAATGCAACAAGGAGCCAAAGAAGAAGGCGTTGGCACTAAAATCAAAGAAAGAGTGCCAAGAGGATGAGGATGAAGATGAAGAAAGCCTTTTGATAAAAAACTTCTGAAAGTTCATGCGTAATATAGGAGAAACAACTTCCGAAAATATTTCCAAAAGGATGCAAGGTGGAAAGGGTCATCGTCAAAGAAGGAAAAGCAGAGTGATGATGAAGAAGAAAGACCTCCACCGGAATGCTATCACTTCAGGAAGACCGGGCATATTCGGAGCCAGTGCCCAAAGTTTTTGAAGGAGAAAAAGGAAAAGAGGTACAGAGGGAAGGAAAAGAGGAAGGTGTTAAAATCTAGAACATGGGATGACTCCTGCTCCTCCGAAGGATCAAGAGGGTCTTCACAAGCGAAGATGAGGAAGCAAACATGTGCCTCATGGGACAAGAAAATGACAAAGACGACACCAGTGTTCTTAGTGACAGTGAGATAACTCCTCCCACTTATGATGAACTTTTTAATGAATTTCTTAAAATTTGCAAAGCTTTTGATAAAAATATGAAAGATAATATTTTATTGAATCATGAAAATGAATCTCTAATTAAAGAAAATCAAAAGCTTTCCAAGAAATTAATTGTTTTAGAAAAGAGAAAGGTTTCTTCTCAAGAGTGTGATCACTCCACTAAAATGGCAAAAAATATTGAAGAGTCACTTTCTAAAGCCCTCTCTCATGCAAAACTCTTATAAAAGAGAAGGGGGAATTATAAAGGAAATTAGAAGCCTCTCTTTTGCAAATCAAAAATAATAAAAAAAGGCTCTGAAAATTGGTGTGTCATGCTTGTGAAAGCAAATTCTTCACTTAAAGCACAAGTTCATGATCTCACGATGGCCATTAAAAAATTTGGAATGGGCCAAAAATCTCTGGATATGATTTTAGGGAACCAGTTTTATGGTTCTGGAAAATTTGGGCTCAGATATCGAGGTGAGGGATACCGCCCGGTGCTAGCCACTAACGCCGGCGCTAGTACCTCATAAAAATCCAAATATTTCTTTTGCAAAATCTTTTTCTTCTGTAAATTCGATTCCTTCCAGCAAAAAAAATTCCAGAAAAGGGTCTCAACCCCCTTTATTGCGTGTGTAAACTGTTATAGGTTTGGTCACACGTCTAGTTCTTGCAAGAAATTAAAACAATCTACTTTAAAGCAAATCCGGGTACTTAAGGCTTCCACTTATTCTATGGGTGGTACCACTTGGGTATCCGGATCTTTACTCTCATCTTCTTTATAAATGTGCAGGCAGGCTAAGGAAAATAAAGATGTGTGGTGCTTGGATTCTGGATGCTCCAAGCACATGACGGGCAATAAAGCAAAGTTCCTTAGCCTAGAGAAGAAGAAGGGAGGGATTGTGACATTTGGGGATAACGGAAAAGGAAGGATCATGGGTATTGGTACAGTTGGTAACGAATCCTTTACTATATCTAATGTTCTTTATGTGAAAGGGCTAAAACACAATCTAATTTCTATTAGCCAATTATGCGATAAAGGATTAGATGTTTTATTTGAATCTTCCACTAATTTATGCAAAATATTTGATCCTGCTACTAAAGATATTTTACTAACTGCACCAAGAATACATAATGTGTATATAGTTTCATTTCATGATCTTTCTAAATCATCTTTAAAATGTTTTATCACTAAAATGATAAATTAGAACTTTAGCATAGAAGGCTAGGACATGCTAGCACAAAACCTATTATAAAACTTTCCAAAAGAGATTTAATTAGAGGATTGCCTAGATTAAATGGGAATTTACCTTCACTATGTTCACCTTGTCAAAAAGGTAAAATTACAAAATCCTCTTTTAAAAGTAAAAATATTATTTCTACTTCAAGACCCTTGCAATTAATTCATATGGATCTTTTTGGTCCCGTTAGCACCGCAAGTCTTGGCGGTAGATTATATACATATGTTTTAATAGATGATTTTTCAAGATATTGTTGGACAATATTTCTCTCATCCAAATCCGATGCATTAAGCAAATTTTCAAAATTATGTACTCGTATTCAAAATGAAAGTGATTTAAAGATTAAATGCATTCGCTTGGATCATGGAGGAGAATTTGAAAATGATAAATTCACATCTTTTTGTGATATGTTAGGCATAAAACATGAATTCTCTGCACCACGCACACCACAACAAAATGGTGTTGTAGAAAGAAAGAATAGGACACTTCAAGAACAAGCACGCACTATGTTATGTGAATATAAATTGCCTAAGTCTTTTTGGGCCGAATCCGTAAATACATCATGTTATGTTATAAATAGAATCATGCTTCGATCATCTCTTAATCTCACACCATATGAACTCTATTTTCAAAAGAAGCCTAACGTATCTTACTTAAAAGTTTTTGGTTGTAAATGTTTCATTTTAAATACTAAAGATAGCTTGGGAAAGTTTGATGAAAAATGTGATGAAGGAACTTTTCTTAGATATTCTTCAAATAGTAAAGCTTATAGAATTTTTAATAAAAGAACTAGAAAAGTTGAAGAATCAATTAATGTGAAATTTGATGAACATGTTCCTTGTATAGAAAGACTTTCCGCAGGCAAAGAGGATGATCACTTACCACCTTTGGAGCATGGTGATGAGGAACCTTCCAAAGAAGAAGAAGAGAAGGCCACGGAAGATGAATATGTACCTCCAACTGCTTTGAAATTCACAAAGGATCATCCACGGAAATTAGTAATTGGTGAACCATCCATCGGGGTAAGAACTCGCTCTTCTCTTCATGAATCTTATTCAAATATTTGTTTTGTTTTCGAAATTGAACCAAAAAACATTTCAATCGCTTTAAATGATGAATTTTGGTTTTTTGGCTATGAATGAAGAGTTAGACCAATTTGAGCGACATAATGTTTGGAAATTAGTATAAAGACCATCTAATCACCCGATTGTAAGTGTAAATGGATTTATAAAAATAAATTAGATGGTGAGTCTAGAATCATTAGAAATAAGGCACGCTTAGTAGCACAAGGATATTCACAAATCGAGGGGATAGATTTTGATGAATCTTTTGCACCCGTTGCCAGATTATAGTCTATAAGAATTTTTCTAGCATTTGCAAGCTTTAAAAGAATAAAACTATTTCAAATGAATGTGAAAAGTGCTTTTCTAAATGGGTTTGTAAAAGAAGAAGTTTATGTTGAACAACCCCCGGTTTTATTAGTGAAAATTTTCCAAATCATGTTTATAAACTACAAAAAGCGCTTTATGGTTTAAAACAAGCACCCCGTGCATGGTATGAAAGACTTACATCATTTTTATTAAAGCACGGTTATAGTATGGGAAGTGCGGATAACACTCTCTTCATTAAGCACAACAATGATGATATGATTATTTTACAAATATATGTTGATGATATTATTTTTGGATCTACTAATGAAGAGTTGTGTAGTGAAGTTATTTTAGTGATGAAAAATGAATTTGAAATGAGTCTAGTGGGAGAACTTTCTTATTTCCTTGGTTTTCAAATATCACAAAGAAATGATTGTATTTTTATATGTCAAACTAAATATGTCTTTGATATGCTTAAACGCTTTGGATTTGAAAACCTTAAACAAGCTTCTACTCCTATGAGTGCATCACTAAAATTAGGAAAAGATGAATCGGGAATCTCTATAGATCAAACTTTATATAGGGATATGATAGGATCACTACTTTATCTAAGTGCACCTATACCCGATATTATGTTTGTCGTATGCTTATGTGCTCGATTTCAAGCCAATCCAAAAGAATCTCATTTAAAGCGGTAAAATAATAATGGTACCCGCACAATAATTCATTTACACTTCATGGCTTCTCCAATTCGGACTACACCGGATGCTCACATGATAGAAAAAGCACTAGTGGTACTTGTCATTTTCTAGGACCTTCATTAGTTGCATGGTCTAGTAGGAAACAAAATTTGGTTGCACTCTCCACCACGGAGGCCGAATACATTGCATTAGGGAGTTGTTGTGCACAAGCACTATGGATGAGCCAAACTCTAGAGGACTTTGGTTTTCATCTAAAACATATTGAATTAAAATGTGACAACAAAAGTGTCATTGATCTTACAAATAACCCGGTACATCATTCTAGATCCAAGCATATAGATGTACATCATCATTTCATAAGGGATCACATTAAAAAGGAAAATGTTATGATAAGTTTCATTGGCATGGACTCTCAACTTGCTGATATATTCACTAAACCTCTTCCCGATGCAAGGTTTCAAATGTTAAGGTTGGAATTAGGAGTCTTAGACATTTTAGGTTAAGTTATTTTGAAAAATGCTAAAGTTTTAGGCAATTTGAGCAATCAAGACATCTCCATAAATTACAAAATTTCTGCATAAGACTACTCTAAGGACTCTTAATCAAAATTGAAAATTGAAAATTTCAATTTCTCAAAAATTCATGTACTGTTTCCCGCGCTAGCACTAGCGCTGGCGCTAGCGTGGGTTTGTGATTTTTCTATTTTTCAAAATTTCTAAAAATCTTTAAAAATGTGTTAGTTCATATGTACTACTTATGTTTTGTGTTTCTGACTTTTGTTATTTTTGTTTTATTTATATTATGAAAAATCAACTACAAAACTTCAAAATTCAAAAATACAAAAATATGTTTTTGTGTTTGTTTCTATTTTTTTCTTTCATTAAAAATTTTCAAAACAATAAAAAAATTGTATGATCTTTATTGCTAATATCAAGCATGTATGAATTCTATTATTTAGAATTATTTACAATGTTAAAACTTATTCCTTCATATTACAATGAACATTGTTTTGTTTTATCATGCTTTGATTTATCTATTTAAAGTGCATCAATTGTATTTAAAAAATATGTGTAGAACCAAGCTTAACATGCCTCTAAGTATGAGTAAATGTATTGTGATTGATAATGATACTTTTACACTCACTTATGTTTGGTAATGTACATGTGTGTTTAAATCTAAAATGCTTGCTTGTGTATTGTAATTGTACAATGAATTAAAATTTGCATAAGTATATTATCTACACTACATTTGAATTGCACTTAAAATTAAGAAAAGTGGTTTAAAAAAAATTATGTTGGGTTTGCAAAACAAGTGTATTCGGAGAATGTTGTCTCACAAAAGTGAACAAAAAATAGACAAATATAACTCCACCAAGCACTACTTGAACCTCCTGATAAGTCTTCATAAGCATTGTGAGGTTGAGCACCTTGGAAAGAATAGTAAAGTGTTTTGTGCAAACCTTGGTTATTACACCACTTTGTTAAAAAATTATGTGTATTAAAAGTGTGTGAAAGTAATATACTTGTGTTTTATTGTGCACTTTACTCTACATATGTCTTGTATTTTGTGATTTAAATCTTTTGTTAACATTGCTCAAAATACACTTATGTGCACTTCATTATCTTTCATAACACTTCTTCTCATGAGTATTGGATTCTAATGCTTTATCTATACTACTCTTTATATAAGAAAAGCACTAGATAACCTAGCATGATCTCTATAATGTTTGGTATCCCCTAAACTTGAAATTAAGTAACATTGTAGTATAATCTCTTTTTGATACGTTCATTTCATGCTTGGTATCTTTATGAAAAACTTTGAGATTTCAAAAAGGTTAAAACATCCTTCAATTTTGAACTTAAACTCATATTTTTACTTATGCTTTTCATGCTTACAAAAGGATGTTTCTTATAATCTTTCGCTTGCTTACAACTCTTATATTTTTATTTGAAATATCTTATATATACTATGCTTAAACTCTTTATCATTATCTATTACAAAAGCTCAATCATGCCTCCTTACTACCCTCACCCCCCTCCCCCCCCCCCCCCCCCCCCCCCCCCCCCCTCTTTTGATAATACCAGAAGGGGGAGATTATTTGAAGAAATCTAGAGGAGAAACCTAGAAGATTAAGGGGAGACTAATTCTTGTAATTTAGGGGGAATAAAACATAAATTGTATTTATGTAGGGGGAGCATTATGATAGGGGGAGTATGCGCTATTCTCATGCTTATTATATACTATAGTTGCACTTTTATCTCGCTTATCATTTACCATAAACACCTTTGTTGATTTCTTACTAAGAGGATTTGTTATTATCAAAAGGGGGAGATTGTTGGACATGCGTATCACATCCCTTTGTTTGAGAATAATAAATCCCAAATTGTATTTAATCTTGCTTGTCATGTGTTTATAATGTGCAGGAACTATAGGTGCAATACTCCACAAGTAGAAAGCAGCTTGGAACCAACAAACTGAGCTTAAGCACTATCGCTAGTGCTAGTGGTTACCGCAGGCGCTAGCGCTATCGCCAGCACTAGCACTACCGCCTGGTGCTAGCTCAAGTTCGTGCACAGCGCCACGCCGCCGACGGTTTCATAACTGCTCCACACGAACACTACCGCAGGCGTTAGGAGCTACCGCTGGCGCTAACGATAAAGTCAATAAATTGATGGCTTCTCTCTCATTTTGGTTAGAGCTTCTAGAGGGATTACTTGTGCCAAAATTCCAGAGTTGTTTCTCTGCCGAATGTTCATCTCCCACTCAAAGCCAAAGAAGATTTATGGAGAAGGATGCCCCCACGCTGCATCTGAAGAACGATCGCTTCAACCTCGCTTGTGCTACATCGATCCTTCATCCTTAATTTCAAAAATCTCATAGAAGGAGTTCTTGTTATTTGTTTTATTTCATTATTGTAATTTGTCTAGTAGAATTCACCTTGTGTTGGCGACTAGGTCCTTGCGCGGCTTAGGGGGTAATTCGCCATGTAAGTTGGAGACTAGGTCTAGGAGATTAGATCTAGGAGGCTCGAGGCCATATCCTGGGAAGGATTGGCTAGAGCGGCTTGAGGCCATATCTGGGGAAGGATTGGCTAAAACCAACCGGTTCGTGGGGATACGAGTCGGTATAGAAAAGGAAAAATTGCTTTACTTTGTACGCCTCCAATTTCTAGCGATATTGAAATCAAATATATGTTAACACCTTTTTATATAATATAATCATGTCTCTATTTGTGATTACTTGATTTCTTTTATTTGACATAAATTATAAAATTGCAAATTACAATTGTTTCTTCCTTTAAGCTAAATTGTTATTTCATTCTAAATTACTTTAAACAATTTAGTAAATCGTTTAAAAATTCAAAAAGAATTGTATTCCCTTATTCACCCCCCCCCCCCCCTCTAAGGGCGCTTATCGATCCAACACATTAGTTATTTTTTATTACTCTGTGATTAATTTATTCTGGGTTGATTTTTGAATGCTTAGTAATTAGAATTATTATTATTCTGTGTATATATTTTTGTGAAATGTTTTTAAAACTCTATTCACCCCCTCCAGAGAATACTCAGAGGAGTCACTATGCACTTTCAATTACTGAACCCATCGGATCAACTTAGATAAAATTTTGATCCTGAAATGAATACTATCCATTTGGAGTGAAATGTAGCGGATCTTTTTCCTTATTTGGTCCCAAATGGAGAAGATCTCAATCATGTGTGCACATGCCCCGATGCACCCACCGACTTGTTAATGTAAGTGCATATTCTTAGAAAAATTATACCCTCAAAATATAAGAACCCATGAACTAGAGATGCAAGTCAATTCTTTTTAGGGTAAAGTACTTGTGACACCCTTATATTATAAAGGAAAGATATTTGACCCCCTATCAGTTTTAAAAGGACTTATGACTAGGGGGCTTATTCCCCCTGTAAGGGCTCCTACAGAATAAGTGATGGAGTTCGAATTACTTAGTTATTCTCCTCCTTTTGTAGGAAGTTTAGAGTAAGAATGAAGTATCATTAGATAAGTAACCAATACCACTTGTTGGGTAAGAAAATATTCATGATCAAGCGTACAAGTAGTAAGGATGGTGGAAAGCATGTTGAAAGATTTTGTAAAAAACATCATTATATGAGTTGGAAGCATAGTAAAAGAGTAAGAGTTTTAGTTTAGTAGAAAATAAATGTTTTATCAATTTGAAGTCCAAGATCAAAATATCACTTGTTATCAAAATATAATAGCTCTTGTTTAGATAGTAAATAAGCAAGATTGAGCATAAAAGTCGTATCGGAAGATTAGTTCAAAATACTATAAGCACTCTTAAAAGAAACAACCTTTTAGAAATTTGCAATCATAGAAAATAAATAAGAGTGGTAGTTTTTGAAATAAGAAGTTTGTGATTTTGAAATACAAGATATACTTTTGGTTGACAAAAAATAATTCAAGCATAATTTTAATTTATCAAGACAAGATCAAAAACTACAATGTTCTAAATTCGCAATTCAAGCATACGTATACATTGTAGAGATCATGCAAAGTTATGTAGTGCATTTACTAAAAAATTATAGAAAAAGACGTGTAAATATGCTTTAAAGTCCAATACTAATGAGTAGAAGGTTAATAAGAGATGATGATATGTACAAGTAGTGTTTTTTATAAGCGTATATAAATGATTTAATCAAAACACATGATATGTATAGTGGAATAAACACAATATTATTGAAATGCGTTCTTAGAATTACTTCCACACACAAAGCTATATTTGTTTTCAATGCACATAGAAATAGTACAACTCTCAAGGTGCTCTACACACAATACTCATTAAGACTTATCAGGGTGCAAAGTAGTGTTTGGGGGATCACATATATTATTTTATCATTTATTTAATTGTGATCTGGTGTACAAGAAGAAGTAGTGTGTAAAAGAGTTTGCACAAGACACTTTACAATTCTCTCCAAGGTGCACAACCTCACAATATACATTAAAACTTATAAGGAGGGTGAGTAGTGCTTGGTGGAGTTATCTTTGTCATGTATTCATTTGAATTTTGGTTTGGGACAAAGTTCTCCGAATTCACTTATTTTTGCAAACATATAGTTTTTTATTTTAAAAAACACACTTTTTCAACCATGAGTGCATGAAAAGAAAAAAGATTTTTATGAGGTGTAGGTAAACTAAGCGCACATTAAATAATGTTAAGTTGTTATACTACACAATCATGCAAGAGTAAGATTAACATCATATGTTGATTATCAGAAAGGTGAGTGAATAAATCATTATTAAATATAAAATATTACTTATACTTAGAGACATGTTAAGCACTTCTACACATGATTTCTATCAATTTTATTGCACATTACCAAATAATATTCAAGGCATGACACAAAAAACAATATTTTAAGATACTTGAAATTAGAATTTAACATTGTATTTTAATCTTGAAAAGATAAACATAATCATCCTTGAAACATTTCAATGAATAGCAAACAGTTTTTATAAATTTTTATTTTTTATAACAAATACAAAATAATAAACACACATAAAGAAACAATAAGACAAACATGTTTTTGTTCTTTTGAAATTGTTTTGAAATTTTGTATTTGATTTTTAAATATTTTAAACTAAATAGTTTTCTGAAAAACATTGAAGTATATTAAGAACATATCAGTATAATGATCTTCTATGCCAAAAAATGCAAATAGAAGGAAAAAATTGATTTTATTCTACCATCAACGCTAGTACTATCGCGTGGCGCTAGCAACAGAGATTTGGTATTTTGCTTAGAAAACATAATTTTTGATAATTTTTCGTTCTGATTTTTCTCGATTCATGTTTTCTGATAAGAAACACCAAGTTCCGCAAAGATTTTTGAATAATAATGTGAAAGATGTGGATAAAAGATTTTTGGCATAAAGTGTCAAAATACTCTTTCAAAATACTTATATTTTTCAAACTCATGAAAGTCCAAAGAGTATATATAAAAAATGTAAGATAGCATGTTGGAACAAAGCATGAGTGAAATGATCATAAGGAGTGAAATAATATTCATGCAATGTATATAATATGTGTATATCTAAGATCAAGATACCTTAACTACATGTTTATACTCTAGCCCCATACTAAGTGATGGATGGGCATAAGGAGCTGCACACATGCCATAGGTTGGGGTGTTAATCTCATATGCATACAAAAGACGACGCTCAACCTAGCACTCTTTCCCCCTAGTACCTCGCAAGGCCCCACTAGAACCCTCCCCTTTTAAGGACAAGACATGACTTAGAGGTTAGGTCTCTAATGTACATAATCCTACGCTCTTGCTATTGTGAGGCACATAATGTGGGTGAATGATCATGGACATACTAAGCATTTAATCCTATGAAAACAATTTATAAACCATGGTTTTTATGCGAGATTGATTTCTAACTATAGTTGATTTTAAAGCAACATAGTTATTATAAGTTTTAACATCCAATTTTTCTACTTTATAATCGATTCATTTTGGCAATATGAGATAACTAGCATGAGTAATAATATTTATTAGTTGATAATGCTAGAATGATGAGTTTGACCGCAATGTTATGCTATAAAATTAATAGTGTTAATGTTGCATGTATTCAAAAATAGTATTTCAGTTTATAGACCTAGAATGAAGTGATGATTCTATTTGATTTGTTTTTTATTGGTATAAAGATGATTCTAGGGTCTACATATAAATGAGATAGATACAAAACATAATACATTCATATAATAATCATGATCACACACCATATGTTGGAAGCAATAGCATCTTTTGTAGTTATGCTTAATGTTTAAATTAAACAATCTTTTGATTTTGTATGATTATTATAATGATCATTAGCTTTAACAAATAGAAATTAAGTACTTAATTATTCATGATAGTGTAAATGAAGTATTATAAAAGAGAATTCATATTCAACCTTTTCAAATTATTAAAGAGAAAAGTTATACGGTGAATAATGAATATAAATATAATGAGAAAATATTTTTTGGTTATTTTGTAGGGTTTTGTAAATTTTCTCTTTGATTTTTGAATATTAATCAAACCATATATATATATTTCTGAATACATAGTTATGATTAAAGTAGTAGAATAATTTTTCAGAAACTAATAATTTGAGAAATCAGAATTTTCAGGTAAACTGTGCTACCGCCAGCGTTAGAACAAACGTCAGGCGCTAGCAACAAAGCTGGTATTTTTGATTAAGACGCATGAATTTTGTAATTTTTAATTCCGATTTTCATGATTATGATTAAACATGATATGGGCTATCAAATGATGCAAGGATATTAAATAAATAAGCAAAAAAAACTTGCGCATTTTATACATTTAGTCTAAGACCACTAATAATCCTTTTAAATCCATTTTTGACAATTATTTCATTAATCTTGATAATATCATATAACAAATTTAGTATTTAATTTATAATAATAATTTATGACTTTTATTGGTAATGGATATAGAAGGATAAAACCAAAAGAAATGATAGATAGATCACTTGAGAAATGATGTGACTTTTTTATTCAATTTGATTTATTAATGAATTTAGGCATAATGTATGAAAGTCATATCACAAGTTATATAAAGTGACCATAGCATGTTGGCTCAACAAAAATCAAAAAACACACAAAAAATGAAAGAGGGTTAAGCATATTATGAAGTAGAGTAAAGGTATTCATTTTTTGTTTGTTTCTACTTCATGCAATTGTGTGATACCTAATGAATAAGAGATTTATGTATCCAATGAGAACCGAGTGTGATGGTTCATTAGGGTAGTACCCAAATATAGCATGTTGTTTTGTGGGGAGATAGTGATGAATGGGCCCTTTTTAGTGGAGTTAGTGTTTCATCTTTAGCTTTAGGCCTCCATTCATAATTTTGTTTAATTTTGTTTTTATGCATCAAATTTCCATTGTGAATATTTTTGTCTTGAAGCTTATAATTGTGATGATTATTGAAAGTATTTTTCATAGGAAATTTATGAACATTTAATTTTATGTTGGGAGAAGATTGATGTTGTAAATAATAATGATGATAGTATTTTGGAGTTTCATTTACAATCTATTGAAGTTTTTAATTCCCTTTGTTTGGCTTAGTCAAATTATGCAAGTTCATATTCAACTTGCTTTTGGATTTTACTTGATATTGCGAGTGTATGTTTTAAAATCCTTAAGCATGTTGACTTTAGTTTTTAATTCATTATTCTTGATTTAGAAATTATGTCTAGCTTTATTATAAGCGATTGTGTTATTTTTAAGAGTTGTAACATTAGAATTAATATGAGTTATATAATCATTTCTTAATTCTTCGAATGTTTCATCGATCTCTTTAATTTCAATTTTATAATTTTTACACCTAACACAATCATTTTTCAAAGATAAATTTTCTAAACACAATCTTTTATTTTGTTCTTTTACAAAAATACACTTCTTTTCAAGTTTCTTGTAATTTTCTTTTAATTCATTATATTCTATACAAGGTGTAATATTTTCAACTAAAGTGTCATGGAGAAAACTAGATACATTACAATTTGATTCAACAGTAACTTTTATATTTAAACTTTTATTTACTAAATGCAATTTGCAAATAGTATTTTTCAATTTCTTAATTTTACGTTTAGTAATTTGTATCAATTGTAATGTAGAAATAGAATTACAAACAAAGGGATTTTGATTTCCTTACAATGCTTTTGGATGAGGCAAGATTTGATCATAACGTTCCTTTGACATCTTCATCTTCCTCTTCCATTGATGAGTTTCCATATTCCATTCCCCTTGATGTGTTGTCTTCTTCCAAGCACAAGTCTTCATAAGTTTCTTCTCTTGGATCCACAAGAACTTGCTCGGGTTCATCGTCTGTAGAAGAAAGACTATAAGTATTCTCAAGAAATATCCAAATTTCATAAGCAGCAGGAAGCGTATAAATATGTTTGAAAATATTTTGATCAAGTGCACAATAGAGACTATTCATAGATTTGACATTTAAAAACATTTCATTTTTATTTAGAGTACTTGGGGCCATTTTAAAAGTAATATTCCAAACTTCAATATCTAACGATTTAAGAAAATTTTCCATTAGAATTTTCCACCCTTTATAATTTTTTCCTTCAAATAAAGGTGGTGATAATGATTTTTCATTTATATAAAATTATCCGCTCTAGTGGATGCGAAATCTTGAAGCGCAATTATTCTCAGTTGTTAGACCATTTTGGAATAACCTGGCTCTGATACCACTTGTTGGATCTGTAGGCGCCCTTAGAGGGGGAGGGGTGAATAAGAGTTTTAAAAACTTTTAAGTTTAATGGAAAACTTTTGATATTTTATTAGAAATAAATTAAATCAAAAGTAAAGTGCTAGAAATTGAAAAATCAAATCAATTTTATTGAACAAGTAAAGACATGATTATCATTTATAAAATTGATTACAAAATTAGATACCTACCACGCTAAAAATCAAGGCGAATAATATGAAAACTTTTTTTGTTTTCTATACCAACTCTTCTCCCTAAGAACCGGTTGACTATAGCCGATCTATCCCCAGATACGGCCTCAAGCCGCTCTAGCCTCTCTATCCTCAGAAAGTCCTCGAACACCCCCTAGATCTAATCTCAAGACCTAGTTGCCACATCCACGTGGCAAATTCTCTGTAGTCCTCACAAGGCCCTAGTCGCCAACCACGCGGCGAATTCTCTACTGACGATAATGAAGAGTTACAAATAATAAGATAAAAGAAAAACTCTCCTCTAAATAAAACCCTTGATGTATATGTCATTTCGCTTGCGAAGGTTCTATCTTTGTGGCTTGAGAGTCTTCCTCTTCGATGTTCTATTGATCCTTGGAAGTCTCTAATTGATTAGAATTTGTTGCAGCAAGAACACTCCATGTGTATGTTGAGAGAAAGCTTCTTGAACGCCATTTTGGTAGCTTTCAATCCTTGCGCATGAATTGATTTTTGATATCCTCTACAGATCTCTCTCTCTCTCCATTTAGATGAGTGGGAAACACCCTTCACTTTCTCTAGACGGCTAGGGATTTCAGCCCTCAAAAATTTCATCAAAATCCGCCAAGAGAAACTCATTTTTAGGTTGTTTTAAATAGAGGTTTGCTGTGCAGGAAGCTACCACCAGCAGTAGCTCTATAGCTGAGCGTACGTGCAGTCTTAAATTTTCTTCCTTATCTTCTCTTCAATTTTGTAGATTTGGCTTTTATCTTTGGAAACAAATTATTCCCCACAAAAATATGATATATTCTTGCCTTCATAATGATATTGGATGCTCCTTTTGGTTTAACAATCAAATCATGATTGATTGGGGTTTCCAAATGCTACCGCCCGGCGATAGAGTTAATGTGTCACGGTAGAACTTGCTATATATGATTCCTGCCGACATTCCTTTCTCAACGATGTTTCCAAGTATGCAGCAGCTACCGCCAGCGGTAACGTTAACACGTTGCGATAACAAACAGAGCATCGTAATGATAGTTGGTCGTCATCTTTCTTTTTTTTGTACGCATAGGTGCTTGAGAGCTGAAGTTCCTGCACACTATAAACACATAGCAAGTATGATCAAATACAATTTGATTTGTTATTCTCAAACCAAGAGATGTGAAAAACATGTTCCAACAGTTGCAACTCCTAATTTTTCATTACTGAGAGACTTGACCTCCTACAAATTCTTTCGATATGGGGTCAAATATCTCAGTTATGAAAAAATAGGGGTTACAAAAGTTCTTTTAAAACTTACAGAGGGTTAACTGTCTTTTCTCTACAATATAGGGGTGTCACCAGTACTTTACCATTTTTTAATACGTACATTTTTGCACATTGAAGGCGCTGATAGGATGACGCGACGATTTTCCATTTCGTGAGAATGTAATAACTTTTAATTACCAAACTTATACGATAATTTGGTCATACACATGTATGTAATACAATCTTCAAATCAAAACATTAATTTATTTTTTTATACGAGGACTAGTACATAAATCATGCAAACTATTGTCCTTTTGATGAAAATGCAATACAAGGGAGAGTTTGTCTCTGTTTGAGAAGTGGTTCTGACACCAATTTGGTGGGACTGAATCTGAGGAGACGTGTTTGGTGAGCTTCGTTTTAAAGCAGCCGGTCTGAAATAGTGGAAAATAGTCATTTTTAGGTTGGTCCTTCGAGCTCCAGCAGACCATTCCTAAAAGGTCATCTTCCCGCTCTGATCCTCTTCTTCACGCGACTCATCCACGCCGAAACTCCTCTTCATCCATCTACAATCTCTCCTTCCTCTCTTTTACTGGCATTCACACCTCTTTCGCGATCCGGATCGAAGCAGCTCCCACCGGGCTAAATCTGCGAACAATATATACCTCCAAGGCAATCTCTTATGTGCTCTGATCCTCTTCTTCACCCGACTCATCCACGTCAAAATTCCTCTTCAGCCATAAGCAGTCTCTCCTTCCGCCCGTGATCAACAAATGTTTTTAAATAAGAAAGTTATTTTCTTCTGAGATACACCGGGTTGAATCTTCGATCCAAGGGAAGGAAGAAGAAAGTTATTTTCTTCTTGTTGCGGTCGCTCGACGCTCTCGTAGACCAGTCAAATTGAACTGTCTTAACACGAGAGTGAGCCGAGCGCGCAAATAGACACGGGAAAGACCAATAGTTGACAACAAGGCTTTTGACGTGAAAAACCCTCGCAAATGGGGGGAACCACGAGGTCAGATTTGTGTGTAACATCCCCAATCCTACTAGACCCCATGATGATGTTAGGGCATAACATGAGGAGGGAAAGGTGAGTTGAGACTAGGGGAGACCCTATGACTCTTTGAGTTAGGCTAAAATTACACAGGGTCCCCTAGGGTACACAAGTCAACATTGGTCAAACTTCCCAAATTGCACCCACAAGTACAATTTGAACTCACCATTGTGTCCCTAACCCTAGGTGGAACTCATTTGACCAAGAACCCCAACAATTGGTCACCCAAATAGGCTAAATTGACCAAAGTCAAACCTTGGTCATCATAGCCCTATTCAACACAATTGGACTCAATGAACCTTCAATACTTCAAATTGACCTTACCTGGGTTACCCAAACCACTAAGGGAGGTCATTAGGTCAATAATCACTAAATAATTCCACTCAATTCCAAGGTGTTGACCAAAGTCAACTTTTAGTCAACATAACCCAAATCAACCCAATCAAAGACCAATTGACCTTCAAATGGTCAAATTGACTTGAACCCTAACCTCATAACCCCTTTAATAGGCCCAAAAGCCCCATCAAGTAATCAACCATTCCCTTCAATTTAACAAAAGTCATCCTTAGGGCAAATTAAAGGGGTTATGGAATCTAATAGGCCCAAAAGCCCCATCAAGTAATCAACCATTCCCTTCAATTTAACAAAAGTCATCCTTAGGCCAAATTAGGTCAAACTCACACCACATGGATCAATTAACCAAATTTAGACCACACCATGACCCAATGGACTTTGGGTAAGGTTATAGGACTCATGGCCATCAAGTGGGGCCAACCCACTCACCAATTTAACCAAGTCAACCCAAAAGTCAACCATGGTCAACATAAGGCCTTAAGAGAGAAATTGAATGACCAAGTGAAATCCAAGTGAATCAAGGCCCCACACCGTGCCTAACTAGCATGACACAAGCCTATTAGAACCCCACATTTGAATTTGGAGAGAAATGATGAGCATAGGGGCAAAAATGCCATTTTTTCCAAAAAGCTTAAAGGGGAAAAATGAGTTGGAGTGAAGGAGCTTCAATGGCCCCCACCACCTCATCCCAAGCCCCCCAGCCGAATTCCCAGGACATGAACAGTGACTTCAGGTATGGCAGCCACCCAAACAGTGGAGTCGAGGTTGTACCACCTGTGGCCGAAACACCCCCCCCCCCCCCCCATTCTCATTATACAGCCACCCACTCCTCCATTTGAACCTTCCATCATCTTCAGAAGGCCCTTAGCAGTCGAGCCATCCTACTGGAGCATAGGAAACGGTGGAGAATCCACAGATTGAGCAAGTTCGCTGGAGATGGAGAAATCCATGGCTGCACGTCGGAGCACACGCCGCCGAGCCACAATCGAGGTCTGTTTCACCCTCTCTCCCTCTGTGCTAGCATCTAGAACCACTTAGGAGAGATCGGGCTCAATTGAGCCCGATCCCATATGAGAAATAGGAAGATTTCTGAGCTTTTCTCCTAGCTCGGGATCGCCGGAGGAGCTATCTTCGGCAGCCGTGACACGCCTGGCGGTAACCACCACCTCAACGAAGGTGGTGGAGGTGGTGGCCGGCAGTGGTGGCCCTCAGGTGGCCGGGAAATGGAGGTAGAAGTCGGCCCAGCTGGGAGTAATGTTGGTCATTGGCTGGAGGAAGGAGACAAAATCAAGGCCGTTGATTTCAGTTGATGGTTATACACAGACCAGATATTATACATATGAAATATTATGTCACACTTTATATAGCAGATTGAACGCAATATTTAGGCTACTTAGAGGCTGTTTTAGGCAAAAGTGCCAGAGAAAACTTTGGTATCCCTTGCTCTCTACTTCCTATAGGGCTTTGAATCACCCTATTTGGTGACCTACAGTCCCTTGTATGTCTATTTTACTGAGACATGTCCAAAAGGGTGTTCAAACCTTATTTTGTAGATCTAGACTTCATACTTACATGGATGAGTTTAATATTTTAGCCATAGTTGTAAATAGTATAGACTCATCCCCTGCCCAAAAATCAAAATTTTAGGGCAACTTTTTCTATGGTTTTATGTTAAATATGATTTTTCATATTAATGAAATAATTATGGTTAAATATATGCAAATTGACCCAAATCTTGGGTGGTATGAGGGTTAGACCTTAATGAGTAATATGTCAAAATTTGAGACCATTTGGCTCACTTTAGATCATATTTTCTCATATTCATAGGAATGTGATGTATGGAGGGTGGTGTGTACTTAGCACCTTTGTGTATTTTCTAATTTCATCACTTATGGCAGGTAGTAAGCTCATGAAATTTTGTTAACACATCTAGCATAGAGGAGGGTATCATCCCTAGAAGTATTAGGATTTTTGGGTAGAAAATCCTAAATATTTGGATAATAGTGTATTTGTCACATAAATACATTAATCAAATAAAAGTGATCAAACAACCCAGGAAAAATCTGATTTTCTGTCCAATAATATTTTAGGATGTTACACACCTCTGTAAATTTTTTTGGAATTTTTGAAATTAATTTTCTTGGACATTTGTGAATAATGAATTTTGTCACAAAGTGTATTAATGGAATAAACATCACTTAAAACCTAGGGAAAAATCCATTATTCTGCCATATGATAGGTTACCTTGTTATATAACTCTAGAAATTTTGGTAGAATTTTTAGAAGTCATTCACACTGATAATTACCAAAACTGCCCTTTTGTTACAAAGTGTATTAATGGAATAAACATCACCTAAGACCTAGGAAAAAATTTAATACTTTGGCATATGATAGTTTACCTTGAAATACAACTCTGGAAATTTTGGTAGAAGTTTTAGAAATCATTCACACTGATAATTACCAAAAATGTCCTTTGTCACACATATGTATTAATGGAATTTATAGGACTAATATTATCTGGAAAATTCTGAAAATCTGGCTAGGCTGTATTTTGATCATCATCAGTCTATGGTAATTTTTATAGAAGTTTTGGAGTAATTATTTCAGTACTTACTGTGTAATGTGCCCAATTAATTTAAAAGTTTGAATATTTAAATAGTAGTCTTAAATACTATGAAAAATTAGGAATTCCAGTCAGCCATGATATTTATATATTATATGTCACTGATAATTTATTGAGAGCATTTTGACTTCAAAACATTGTACTTCATGTGTAAAGTGAGGTGTGCATGATCATTAAAGTATTTTTATAAATGGTCAAAATAGTTGGAAAAATTATGAATTTTTGACCATATTGTAATTTGGTCATTTTTAATCTATGATAAAAATCTTAAGTCATTTGGTCATGTTTTGATGATGTTCACATTAAGGAGATTAAATTAGCCCAATGTTGAGTTGGTCTGCGTTTAGCAAAAACTTGGGGTAGTATTAAGGAGAATAGTGAACAGAAGTATGTCTCGATGAATAATCGAAGTAACTTTGAGGGTTTTCTATCCATGGAACTTATAGTGATAATTAGACAGCTAAGGTGACAAGGAAGCATTCAAGGTTAGATATGAGTGTTTAGGTGAACACCTAAGGATTTGCACCACGCATTAGTAAAAGGTCGTCAGTCACCTAAAAGAAATCTAAATCATACTTAAGTAGTATAGAGCAACCATGAGGGTAACCTTAACAAGGGTAGCTACCAATAAGAATAAATATTCTGAGAAAGGAAGGTCTAGATGTCATCCCAGAATACCATCTAGTACCGTTGCGAGCCCTTCACCGGGTCGACCTCGGGAAGTCCAGAATTCACCTTAAATTGATTTGGTCGCCTAAGTAACAACCAAGAGTAATTCCTAACTAAGTTAAATTGAGAAAAGTACACCTCTCCGATTAGGAGGGACGGAACGGTTCAAGATTAATTAGCCCTACGAGCCGGTGGCACGGGATTTGTAACGAATCTTGCATGTGCATATATTAGTGACAGGTCTTCGGTACGGGTCCATTTGTCACACCAATGGCGGTACGTTGACCTTGGCAGGGAGTGGTGAGTTAGAGGGCCATTAGGTTACTTTACTGCGGTCTAGCAGACAATCCCTAGTAACCCACCCCGACCATAAAAGTCTGGCGGGATGTCAGCAAGAGTACGCAAAAGCTCACGGAAGTGCACCTAGGACGTGTACAGCAGCGTACGTAAGGTCTAAGTCTGGTAGTGTGTATACCCACCTAGAAGTCGAGTGCCCGATCCACTGATACCGTTGCCACGGCGGAAGTACCTGAGAGGCTGGCTACCTCCGAAAAGCGGGAACTAAAGGTCTGTGCGCGTAGAGTCGTGTGAGTGAGTTACACTGTATGAACATAGCATAACATATCATAACATTCATAACATCATAATGACATACACATTTGTAGACCCTTATCATATAAATTAGTATGGGCTCTTTTATATGATAAGTTATAATTCCGGAAATCTTAACTTATAAGTTTGTATGGGCATTCATATAAGTTAAGATACTCTAGATGATGGTGTGGTAGATTTACTTATTACTTCACCTGCTCTGCATTTATTTATTTACTGTTCATTACTCACCTACTACTGTTGTCTTACTTATTGCATTTATTACATGTTATTGTTGGTCTCACTACTCACTTACCCTTTATACTGTTAGTATTATCCATGTCACTTGTATTTCTTTTACCCCTTGATGTCCTCTGCTTCGTCCTCCCGCTCGGTACCTAGGATTCGTGGGGGGAGGCGGGGAAAAAATGGCTTAGTCTTTTTGACTAACGGTAGATGTGGCTGGAACACCAGGAGATCGAGGAGCAGGAGCCGCAATACGTCAGGCAGGACGTGACGGCAGACCCTGAGGAGCAGATGTCGCGCATCACTACTACCACACGGCGACAGGTTGGAGAGTATTTTGAGTTGCTTCCGCATAGTGTAGTGTGAGAGAGTGCTATGTTATCAGTATTTCCTTTTGGATATGTATCGGGCTTAAGCCCTTGCACTCTTTTAGATTTGTGCTCATTGTGGACTATTTGCACTTTTCTTTCATATATAAATATATATATATGTGTGTGTGTGTGTGTGTGTGTGTGTGTGTGTTGTGTTGTGGACTTGTCATATTTGTGATATTGCTTCTTGCAAATTGGCATGTGTTATAATCAAACTAGCCGGCAGGAGCGGCATCGAGCGGTGATGACTAACCCGTGAGTTGGTGTCACCGCAAGACGGCGGTCCTGGGCATAAGATCCAGGAACTCTCCAGTAAGGAGGAGGGGGATCTTACATTGTGCCTACCAAGATGCAATATTCTTTGGAGTGTTGCAAAGTTATCTCTCGAGGGTGACAGACCACCGATCGTTACAATGATTCTTTTGGACCAGAGAGGTTGCTTGGAGTGGAGTGCTGATGAGTGTGCTCAGAAGCAATCTGGAATGTTGAATGCAGTAACCAGGGTTCTGGACTCGAGACTTGAGGCCGTTGGGATGACGTATGCAACAACTAGAGCTCTCGGCTTGGAGCTGAGCACCAAATGAAGTCGTCGAGTCATCTTCAGAGCTTGATGCTGGAGGCCAAGTTAGATCTTCAAGTCCCCCTCGAAGCTTAGCGCTGAAAATTAAGTAAAATCTGTAAGTCGCCTTCGAAGCTTAGCATTGGAAGCTTAGTAAAATCTTCAAGTCGCCTTCAAAGCTTACCGTTGGAGAATTTTACTATCTGCACCCCATGATGGAGGATTTTACTATCTGCACCTATGGTGGGGCGTATTTACTATTCGCACCTCATGATGGAGGATTACTATTTGCACCCCATAATAGGGAATTTTACTATGCACACCACATTGATTTAGGATTTTACTATCCACACCGATGATGAAGAATTTACTATGTGCACCCCCATGATAAAGTATTTTACTATCCGCACCCCATGATTGGGGATTTTACTGTGCGCACACATATGATGGAGGATTTTACTATATGAACCTCATGATGCGAGATTTTACTATGCACACACTAATGATGGAGGATTTTACTATCTGCATCCCATGATGGAGGAATTTACTATCTGCACCCACATGGTGAAGAATTTACTATGCAGACCCCCATGATGGAGGATTTTACTATCTGCACCCCATGATGGGGGATTTTACTATGCGCACCCCAATGATGGAGGAATTTACTATTCACACCTCATAATGAGGGAGTTTACTATGCGCACCCCCGTGATGGATGATTTAACTATATGTACCTCATTATGTGGATTTTACTATTCACACCCCATGGTGAAGGATTTTACTATTCTTACCACAATGGTTGGGAGGAGACGACGACGTGCGAGTAGTGCGATGACGGACGACAAGCGAGGCCGCGGGAGATGAGCGCAGCGACGGGCGACGATTTCGGTGGCTGACGACGAGCGCGACGGTGGGCGACGTGCGCGGCTGTGGGCGATGAGCGTGGCGAGGCCATCGGCGCGGAGGTGCGTGACGGGCGAGGTCAACGACGCGAGAATGGGCCCGTTATAATTGTATCAGCGAGCAGGTCGAGGTCGCGACAAAAAATTCCCATTCGGCCAAACTGTTTTCGAGGAACCCCATCACTACCAGGGGCGGATTCACGTAGGGGCAAGCGTGGGCGGCCGCCCACACTGAGTTTTAAACATGTTATATTTCGGTAAATAAAAATAGGTTCTTTACCATGGTGAACTTGTTACGTATTACATATATTATATGCTACATAAAATTAGTACTGTAATGTTGTTAGCTTAGTTGGTTGAGTATAAATATTTTGGCCTTTTGGTCATGGGTTCAATTCCCACCAACCACAACTTTTTTATAATTTACATTTTATTTATAGATATAATTTTCTTTTGCAATATTATTGTTTAAAAATATAACCAACAACAATATTTTTTATTTGCACACCAATAAATATGAGATTAAAATTCAAAATACATGGAATTAAAAACACACAATTATTTATTACTCACACACAAATATTTGTTATTCACAGTCCAATAAAAAAACTATGAAAATCTTATATTTCTAAATGCTCCTCTCCTGCCTTTAAGCGTATCTTAACTCACTTGTTCTCGCGTCCCCACGTACTCATACGCACACACACACACTAATGCTTGTTCTCGTTACTCATTTTTCTAATTAAATTTTATTTTAAAAGTTTAATTAATTTGTATTGTAATTATATATTAAGGAAAAAATAATTTTAATATTGTTTGTTTTTTAAAATTATTAAAAAAATTTAATAAAAGATAATTTTATATTAAATAATTATTTGTAAAAATTAGAGGGTTATTGAATACGATAAAAAAATAAAAGAGGTTATATAGTCATTTCTAAATATTATGGATTTATTGACTTTGGTAAGAAAGATTAAGAAGTTATATACTTATTATTAAAGATAAGAGGGATTTGACTATGGTGTAAAAGATAAGGGAGGTTATCAGCAATTTACTCGTATATTTATCAATTTCATTATTTTCGAATATTTTTGTACTCCGCCCACACTGAAAAAAATTTCTGCGTCCGTCACTGATCACTACTAATATGAGATTTCCCTATTAAAAAGTTGGGTATGTGAAAAAAGAGCTTTGTTGAAGCCAATTTTTTTCCCGTTAAGCTCTATTTTGAAAAGAAAAATGCTTCGTTTAGAGTTTCCTATTAACAAACAAAAAAAATCGGGTTCAAGTCAATTTAGTCTATTTTTTCAATTCTAAAAGACTTCTATTAGCAAACCATTATTTAGATTTTCGGAACTCCCGATCCGCGTCCGCCGCTGCCTTCCTCATTCGTGAAATCGCTCTTCCGCGCCCTAGCTCCCTCGTGCGATCCCGTTCCAGTCGCCGCCGCCGCCGCCGCCGCCGCCGCCGTTCGTCCTCGTCTCCCGTCGACGCCGCCGCCCTTCGTCATTGTCTACGCCGCCGCCCTTCGTCATTGTCCCGTTCAGGTATTGATCTGGGAGGATTGAGCTTCATCGATGAATCGTTTCTCATTAGCATCTTTCTCCTCCAATCTCCTTTGTTTCTTCAATCTTCTACTCATTTGTTGTTTTGATTGATTCCTGATTCTGTGTTCATTCTCTAAAAGCCTCCATTTTCTATATAAATCCTAAAAAATTTTCCTCTAGGTTCCTTGGCCATTGGCGACCCAAAACGAAAAGAGAGAGGGAGGAGAGGCACTGCCGGCGGCGATTTGAAGGAGCTCCGGCCACCACCGTTTTCAGCCACGGCTGTTTCATCTTTTCCTTCAGGCAAAGCCCTCTGTTAAGCCTGAAAGATGGATGTCTACTATCGCAAATCTATCATCCTTGGAGTAGGTATCATCATCTGATTTCAAGTTCATGAGAGAGCATCTATGCTTCACGCTTCCAATGCTAAAGCACAGAGGTGAGTCAAATGCTTATATTTGATTATTTTTCAATTTTCTACTTTATTTTGATAATATTTGGAATGATTTTTATGCAGGATATCCAACATTTTTTTTGGAATGGAGAAGAGTTTTGATGTTTACATTATGGAGAATGTATTTTTTGGACAATGAAAAGCAAGAAAGTATAACTATTTTTGACATTTTTTTTGGAATGGAGAAGAGTTTTGATGTTTGCATTATGGAGAATGTATTTTTTGGACAATAAAATACAAGAAATGTTGGCTATTTTGACACTTTTTTTGGAATGGACAAGGGTTTTGATGTTGGCTATTTTTTTTTTTAAAAATTTTGATGGTTTGCTAATAACAAAAATATTTGCTAATAGCCATTTTCAAAATATATGATTTGCTAATAATCATGATTTGCTAATAGCGTAACAAGGTTTGCTAATAACAATGTCTTTTTTTTTAATACCAAACAACTATTTTTGGACAATGGAGTGTTTTCCGAAATTATCCATTTTGAGAAGACCTACGGCGGCTGCTTTCCGCCGGTCAACGGGAGCGGATCAAGCTTCCAATTTAGAACCATATTACGTGTTATTTAATCTTAGCATCAATGCTCACATCATGATGAATTATCCTACCATAATTAATCGTGTTTTTAACCAATTAAAAAATATAGTATAAAACAATTAAAAATAGGTTAAAAAATATAGTTGTTGGGATATTGTTGACTCTAAATGGAGACTATTCATAGCAATGTTAAATGCAGGTCGGTTTTGACTATATGCAGGCCGCGGATATATGTAGGCCAAAAAATTATTTATGCAGGCCAAATTTCATATTTACATACCATATTCAAAAATCAAATTAATATTTTCCTAAATAAATCACCAAGCAAAATAGAATTCATAAAATAAGTAAGTAAAATATCATGCGTGCGAGGTTACATTGAATGTCACTGTTTCGTCAGTAAATCTGGGAGAGCTATTGATAGAGTATCCCTAAAGGCGCTAACCGCACCCCATTCATGGGGTGCGGTTATCCAAAGAACCTCCACTGGCGACGTAACTACCCGAAGTATAACCATCGCCGCCATGGCCTCCATCGCCGCCATCGCCGACGACGTCGCGATCGTCTCCATCGCCGATGTCGCCATTGCCGTAGCAAATACCCATGAATAGCTTTAGGCCAGTTATAATTTAAAAACAAATCGGACTCGGACAAATGAGTAAACTCTTTGGGGACACGGTTGCATGGAAGGAAAAAACACATAATACATGAAGTATTAAACTACTCTGAATCATTTTTCCTGAAATTTTAAAAGGAAAATGATAACTTTTTTTAAAAATTGTGGTCTGCATATAGCTAAAATCAGCCTGCGTTTAACATCGTTCTTTTTAAAAAACTGTGGCCTGCATATAGCCAAAACTGGCCTGCGTTTAACATCGCTAAAAAATATAGTATTTTTAACAGAGAAAAAAACCCTCATCGACACTGTTAAATTTTATTTTTTACAGGCTTAAGTTTTAAAGTTTAAAATAAATTAAAATTATTCATGTTTATTTTATGCGCCCTTCTAGACTTTTCTGGAAGCATTGCTACTTACCGTCGTGCAAAGTGTGTGACAGCGATTGTGTTGTATGATCGTCATTTGAACGGCGACTTAACATTATTACCGTCACATACTGCCTATCATAGGTGCGCAGGATCGCTACGTGTGTACTTGCTCTGTTTGGCGTGGCGGTCGTGAACTCGGTGGTTATAAATTATCGTTCGGAAAAGCCTGACCATTTTCATGTTCAAAACCAATTTTTCTCTCTTGGTGGCGGACCGGCGGTCATAACCGTTGTCATGTCAAACATACATTTTATGTTGGTGAAGTTTTAGTCGATGCACATTGGAGCAAAAATACACACTACAAGAAAATCCTTATTAGCTAAATCATAAAATTCGTTGTTTAGCATCAGCAAGGAATTTAGCAACCAAATTTTTTTCTATCTAAATTGAGCATAGCTACATTCCGCAAGGATGTTTTTCGTTGTTGTTTTGCAAGAAAATTTTAGCAAAACGGCGAGGCTAGTGCCTTGACCCAAACAATATTGATGCATAATTGTGAAAATGATTGAATATTATGAAATTATTTGTGGCCTTAATTAGTGTTATACGCTATACGCACCGGTATGTTGTGTGAGGCCCTTATTCAAACCCCACGTGAATCTGTATCAAAACTTATTTTCATATCAATCATGTCAGGATGTTCTAGAAGTAAGCATAGTGAATACAAAATAAAACACATAATAAAAACTTTTCTTAAAATTCTACTCATACCTTAGCCTGATCTTTAGTTTTCTTTTCCTCTCTGAAGAGTCTTCAGGAAACGTGCATCTTCCTACAAAAATGAAGTCAACGGGCTTAGTCATAACGAATATGACTAAGTGAATAACATGCTTCTTTAACTGCTTTACATGCAAACAAGAAATATCAGTATCAATATGCATACAGTTCTTTAGGTTCTTCAAGTTCTTTATAGTCTTATGTTCTTTCAAGTTCATTTCGTCGAATGTTCTAGTCTTATTCATTCATGTTCATATTCGTTCATTCTTATATTTTTTCTTCGTTCATATCTCTTATAAGTCACTTTCAATTATCAGACATATCAATAACGATACGTTTACTTTTCAAATTTTTGTATTCATTTCGTTTCTTCGTAACTTCTATTCACATTCAGTCTTTATTCGTTCACGGTCGTTTCATTTCTTTTATTCGAAATCTGTTCATCAATTTCAGATTCTTTCAACTGTAGTTCAGTCAATTCATTTTCCATCGTCAATCATCAGATGTTCTCATAATCAGTTTCTGAATCAGATTCCTCATTTATCGTTCGCTTTATTAAATTAGG
Organism: Dactylorhiza incarnata; assembly: GCA_033032865.1. Classification (NCBI taxonomy): domain Eukaryota; kingdom Viridiplantae; phylum Streptophyta; class Magnoliopsida; order Asparagales; family Orchidaceae; genus Dactylorhiza; species Dactylorhiza incarnata. The sequence goes on along the minus strand of JAWHQI010000012.1, from coordinate 676,859 downwards.
AAATCATAAGGGTTGTTGTAGATTCCTTCTTGATCTTTAACGACCTCTTGGCCTTCAACGGCCTCCGGCCTTCAACGGCCTCAATCAATATCAAAAGCACATTCCGCCGTAGCGTATTCACACCCCCACTACGGCTACTGGGTTAACCCTTATCATTTCTGATGCATCGATGCTTATTTTCTTTTCGTTCTGTTCTTATTCACGTATTCATAGTCAATATTCATATTTAATCTTCGTATCAGGTATCATTGGTTTTATTCAAACATTTTTAAGATCATCACTTAATTCTTATTATTTCCGATTCAACAGGTTCTAGCAATTTTCATAATTATTTGTGCGTCATGAATGCAAACAATTTCAATTTCATGTCACTGCACATTCACTAAAATATTTTCATTATGAAAAGCTAATCAGGTGTGTATCAAAATAATTCAAGGCTATGCATAATTAAAGAAATAAGTACTCACTTTGTTTTCTCCGTTCTTTGAATTCTCGTCATAATTCGCATTTGCCACAATCTTTTCGTTTATGATATCTGTTAATAAATGGAATCCAAATTCTAAGACTTTATCTAGAAGGAAATCTACTAACTAAAAATATATTCAATTTCATCTTAAACTCAACCTCATAAATCTTCTAGCATTTTTTAGCCAATTATCAACCAATAAATCGATTCCCAAAAACATGTTATTTGCAACTCACTCATAAATTCTTTCCAATTTACACCTCCAAACCAGACGTCATGAACACTATCATAACACCTAAAGTTGGCCAACAGTTAAAGCAAAGCAACTCAAAATTGAAATCCAGCTGGGCTGCCAATTCGATAACAACAGCCATCAGTTTTTCCCCATTAATTCAGCCCATAAATGAGCAACTTCAGCCTAGAAACCTTCATAAAACAGTACACCCAATTCCTGTCCAACCAAACTCAAAGCAGCCCCAATTTATTCTATTCAATTTTTCACATATTGCAAGTAAAGAGAAACTATACAAACCTCCAATTACTAAAAACCTAAAACTAAGAAATCGAATAATCAAACCTTTATGAAAGCCCCTCATAAACCCTAACCAACCAGAAGATCAAGCCCCCAAAATCTAAACAACTAATTTAGAGAAAGAGAAGAGGGGGAGAGCAAGAAGGCTCACCAAAGAACAACTTCAGCCCAAAGCTGTCATCCAAAGTCCAAAGCAGTCGAAGAAGAACAAAAGGAATCACTGTTATCATCGGCTGGAATAGAGGGAATCGTCGGCCCTAGCATGCGGCATGAGCAGGCAGCGGCGGCAGAAGCAGGAAACAACAGGAGCAGGCACCGACGACAAGCCCTAGCAGGGAAGATGAAGTCGTCGGCTCCTGGTATCGAGAGGCAGGGGCGGCGTTCACGAGTGGGGTGCGGGATTTTGGAATTCAAGAGGGACCGGCTCTTTTAATCTAAGGGTCGGCCACTCTACCGCTTAAAAATCCACGCCTAATCCCTCGTACAGTGATTCATTTCTATTCGCACACCATTCCTTTATCCGCACACCAAAACAACTACTAGCACACCAATCTTTCTTAAATCTCACTATACGCACACCAATGTCTCCTATTAGCACCTAAATTCATCCTCAACTCGTAAATTTATGGCACATCAACTTCATAAGTAACTCTTAAGACTATTGGCACACCAACTTCATAATGAACCCTTTACTTGACACAAAATTTTATTTTCTCTTCATGACGACTTATTTAATAATATAGCGGCATCACAAGTATTATGTTATTTTAATTCGTATTGGAAAAATTCGGTCGTTACAAACTCTTCCCCTCTTATAGAAATTTTCGTCCTCGAAAATATAGTTTGATATTAGCTCTAATATTCCTTCTCAGCTCTATTATCTTACATCTTTTATCCTCTACGTGATATTCAATCGTGTTCTTTGACTCATTATTCTCTTTGTTTAATAAGTTCAAAATTCGTAAGTCATTAATTCAAATTTGCAGTTATCACTTAGATCAGATCACACTTCTTTACATCATCGTAGATTTCATAGCTCATACATAGTTACTCATGATTGACTTCGTCTTTTCAAACCTTTATTCTTGCTTCCTTTATCTTTTGTAACATCTCCTTCAAAACTATATATTGTATAAAGGATCTGGCCAGAATCCTAGATGCCTTATATAGAGCGAAGGTGGAATTACAATTCCGCATACATAATCGTTTCATTTTCTAATCGTATTCATTTATTTCTTGCGTTATTCTAATTCAATTTCCATCCCGAGTTCATTCAAGCTCTATCTTTTAACTTGCGTATCTATATGTATTTATCTAATTCACCTTTCATTAAGTTTAGTCCACACTCTGCTTCCTTCATTTCTAAATACACGCCTCAAAAACAAAACAGTACCTAAAATAACTAATTCATTCTCATATTATGTCCTTCGTCAGTCGATGCTTATCTTTATATCTTCATTCACTGTTAATCTTTTATCTGCATTCGTTGTTTCTAATCTAATTCGAATTCACTCAATCCATAATCGCAGTTTTCACATTAAATTGCAATAACAACTTCATGACTTAACATTCGCATCAACTTATCATTTCGCAGACGATTTCACTTCTTACTTTCCTTATAACTAAACATTAATCAGCTTCTATGTCAAATTCTCTCAAGTTCATATTCTGTGTACTTATTATGTACTCACTACAACAAACTTCTGGCAAACCTAGCTCTGATACCAAATTGTGAGGCCCTTATTCAGACCCCACATGAATCTGTATCAAAACTTATTTTCATATCAATCATGTCAGGATGTTCTAGAAGTAAGCATAGTGAATACAAAATAAAACACATAATAAAAACTTTTCTTAAAATTCTACTCATACCTTATCCTGATCTTTAGTTTTCTTTTCCTCTCTGAAGAGTCTTCAGGAAACGTGCATCTTCCTAAAAAAAATGAAGTCAACGGGCTTAGTCATAATGAATATGACTAAGTGAATAACATGCTTCTTTAACTGTTGTACATGCAAACAAGAAATATCAGTATCAATATGCATACAGTTCTTTAGGTTCTTCAAGTTCTTTATAGTCTTATGTTCTTTCAAGTTCATTTCGTCGAATGTTCTAGTCTTATTCATTCATGTTCATATTCGTTCATTCTTATATTTCTTCTTCGTTCATATCTCTTATGAGTCACTTTCAATTATCAGACATATCAATAACGATACGTTTACTTTTCAAATTTTTGTATTCATTTCGTTTCTTCGTAACTCCTATTCACATTCAGTCTTTATTCGTTCACGGTCGTTTCATTTCTTTTATTCGAAATCTGTTCATCAATTTCAGATTCTTTCAACTGTAGTTCAGTCAATTCATTTTCCATCGTCAATCATCAGATGTTCTCATAATCAGTTTCTGAATCAGATTCCTCGTTTATCGTTCGCTTTATTAAATTAGGAAATCATAAGGGTTGTTGTAGATTCCTTCTTGGTCTTCAACGACCTCTTGGTCTTCAACGGCCTCAATCAATATCAAATGCACATTCCGCCGTAGCGTATTCACACCCCCACTACGGCTATCATTTCTGATGCATCGATGCTTATTTTCTTTTCATTCTGTTCTTATTCACGTATTCATATTTAATATTCATCTTTAATCTTCGTATCAGGTATCATTGGTTTTATTCAAACATTTTTAAGATCATCACTTAATTCTTATTATTTTCGATTCAACAGGTTCTAGCAATTTTCATAATTATCCGTGCGTCATGAATGCAAACAATTTCAATTTCATGTCACTGCACATTCACTAAAATATTTTCAGTATGAAAAGCTAATCAGGTGTGTATCAAAATAATTCAAGTTTATGCATAATTAAAGAAATAAGTACTCACTTTGTTTTCTCCGTTCTTTGAATTCTCGTCATAATTCGCATTTGCCACAATCTTTTCGTTTATGATATCTGTTAATAAATGAAATCCAAATTCTAAGACTTTATCTAGAAGGAAATCTACTAACTAAAAATATATTCAATTTCATCTTAAACTCAACCTCATAAATCTTCTAGCATTTTTTTTAGCCAATTATCAACCAATAAATCGATTCCCAAAAACATGTTATTTGCAACTCACTCATAAATTCTTTCCAATTTACACCTCCAAACCAGACGTCATGAACACTATCATAACACCTAAAGCCGGCCAACAGTTAAAGCAAAGCAACTCAAAACTGAAATCCAGCTGGGCTGCCAATTCGATAACAACAGCCATCAGTTTTCCCCCATTAATTCAGCCCATAAATGAGCAAATTCAGCCTAGAAACCTTCATAAAATAGTACACCCAATTCCTGTCCAACCAAACTCAAAGCAGCCCCAATTTATTCTATTCAATTTTTCACATATTGCAAGTAAAGAGAAACAATGCAAACCCCCAATTACTAAAAACCTAAAACTAAGAAATCGAATAATCAAACCTTTATGAAAGCCCCTCATAAACCCTAACCAACCAGAAGATCAAGCCCCCCAAATCTAAACAACTAATTTAGAGAAAGAGAAGAGGGGGAGAGCAAGAAGGCTCACCAAAGAACAACTTCAGCCCAAAGCTATCATCCAAAGTCCAAAGCAGTCGAAGAAGAACAAAAGGAATCACTGTTATCATCGGCTGGAATAGAGGGAATCGTCGGCCCTAGCATGCGGTATGAGCAGGCAGCGGCGGCAGAAGCAGGCAACAACAGGAGCAGGCAGCGACGGCAAGCCCTAGCAGGGAAGATGAAGTCGTCGGCTCCTAGTATCGAGAGGCAGGGGCGGCGTTCACGAGTGGGGTGCGGGATTTTGGAATTCAAGAGGGATCGGTTCTTTTAATCTAAGGGTCGGCCACTCTACTGCTTAAAAATCCACGCATAATCCCTCGTACAGTGATTCATTTCTATTCGCACACCATTCCTTTATCCGCACACCAAAACAACTACTAGCACACCAATCTTTCTTAAATCTCACTATACGCACACCAATGTCTCCTATTAGCACCTAAATTCATCCTCAACTCGTAAATTTATGGCACATCAACTTCATAAGTAACTCTTAAGACTATTGGCACACCAACTTCATAATGAACCCTTTAATTGACACAAAATTTTATTTTCTCTTCATCACGACTTATTTAATAATATAGCGGCATCACAAGTATTATGTTGTTTTAATTCGTATTGGAAAAATTGGGTCGTTACATGCTGGACGTAGAATTATTCATTTAGTTAAAAGGGGAATTGAAGTGCAATTTAAAGCACCATTTGGCGCGACATTTTTGCTCTAATCAGTTTAGACAAAAATGTCACCGTCGTAGAATGCATGTTTGGCAGACAAGGGTTATGACCACCACTTAGAAGAGAAATTAAACTAGTTTTGAACATAAAATTGATTGAAGTTCATTAGGGCTTTGTTTGGCGCGGTGGCGGCGGTCGTGAACGCGGTTGTTATGAACCGTCATTCGTGAACGCTCGACCTCACCTTAAAAAATTCATGCATTTTATGCTCAAAACTAGTTCATTTTCTTGGGTAGCGGTCATAACCTTTGTATTGCCAAACATACATTCTATGATAAATGGAGTTTTCCAAACTCACCGGAGCAAATAAGTCTTGTCAAACGAAGCCTAGGTGAGGTTGGACGTTCACGAACGACTACCGCTGAGCATATTATTCGAAACTAAAAAGTCGCTCGAAAATCGATCGAATATTGAGCTGAATCGGAATCGGTTACAATTGATTCGACTCAATTTGAGTCGATTCAATTTGACTCGAATCTGATTTCGAGTCGATTTCGAGTCAGCCCTGAATCGCTCGAAATATGATTCGAATCAGCTCGAATTGATTAAAAATATTATGTATTTATTAATATATTATTATTTTTAAATTAAAAACACTAAAGTTTAAACCTAAATACAAATATTGAAGGCTTTAAGTGTTTAATTTGCTATACTTAAAAGTTTATGTTGAAATACAATTTATATTTCCATTTAACCGTAGTTAACAGTTAGTTAGTTTTCCGTCTATTTTTCTTATCCCGCTTCTTCTCTTTCCCTTGTATCAGCAGCTCTATATATATTGCTAGCTGCTTGCTCTTCTCTGTAAGAAACATTTTGACATACACTTAATGATACTGCTTCGTTATCGTTCTCTTTGGATGCTATCCTTTGCTAGTAGGATAAATCTTAACATGGTATCAGAGAATCTCTGATTCTCAGAGATTTTTTTTTTCGTTCCTCTATTTCTATAAACATCTATGGCCTCTACATCACATGATGATTCCTACAAGAATCCAGATAACGATCGGAGGGATTCTTCAGTTCAAGATCGACAGAACACGATGATGACGCACTTTCATCTTCAAAACTCTGATTCGTCGGGCATGATTCTTGTTAATCAGGTACTTCTTGGTACAACTAACTACATTCCTTGGAAAAGATCCATGGAAATAGCCCTATCTTGTAAAAATAAAATGGGATTCGTTGATGGTTCCATATTACGCCCTGATTCAAATGATCCTAATCTTGCTAAGTGGGATCAAGTTAACAACATGGTGATATCATGGTTGATTAATGTCGTCTCCAAAGACATGGGGCAATCCATCATCCATGGAAATACCGCAGCAATTATGTGGTCTAATCTTTCTAGGCGATTTGCAAAAAGTACTAGTTCCCGGATCTACGGTCTCCGGAAATCTATCTCCACCTGCACTCAGGAATCAATGAATATTGAAACCTATTTCACAAAACAAAAACAACTTAGGGATGAACTTGAAGCTATTACCATCCTGCGGACCTGTCGTTCTACGGTCCAATGTGAAGATGCATGCGCTTGGGAGGCACAAATTGAAGAACAGAAGATTATGCAATTTCTAATGGGTTTAAATGATGGTTTTAAACCTGTTAGAGGACAAATTTTACTAATGAAATGTCTTCCTACCATTGAGGATGTATACTATATGATTCAACAAGAAGAAAGGCAAATGAATCCTCTCCCCATTATATCCATGGACGAAATGGCTTCTGCCTTATATGCTGGACATCCTCAACATACCAAGAACAATTGGAACTCCAACAATACCAAAATTCCAGCTTCTATTCGACGCAAACAGTGGTGTGAGCATTGTCAAATGTCCGGTCACATCAAAGCAAAATTTTACAAACTCAATGGCTATCCACCACATTATAAAGGCAAAAACAAGGGACTATTTCAAAGAGGAAATCATAGAATTGAAGGAAATAATGTGGAATTTGATAAACAAGAGAACTAATGCAAGATTTTTCTGGAATAAACATTAACAATAGCTCTCAATCCACTGCTTACACCGCTGACTCGGTTACCTCAGCTCAAAACAGATCATCTTTTACACCAGAACAAATCAAAATGATTCTTGATATCGTTCATCAACAAAAGCAACACTCCACAGATGCAACACAACGTCTAGCAGGTATTAGTTACTATTTTTCCCTTTCACATCAAAAAGGAGATTGGATTCTTGACAGTGGGGCAACTGATCATATCACATATGTTTTTGATCTATTACATCAACCAAGACTGATACCTTAATCCTCTCCAGTACATTTACCAGACGGATCTTGTGCTTATATAACTCATACGGGCACAATCTATTTAATAAATGATTTAGTATTGAAAGATGTACTATATGTTCCCACATTCAAACACAACTTACTGTCAATCAGCAAACTGAGCACTGACTCCAATATTTCCATTGTTTTTGGCTCTAATCATTGTGCCATACAAGACCCTATGAAGAAGACCTGTAAGATTCTTGGAAAGGCTATTGGTGGTTGTATTTCTTTTCCCAGGACAAAGAACAGACAGTGCAGCCAATAAAAGAAGCCATCACAGCAAGCTTGGACAAGACAATATTATGGCATCATCGATTAGGACAACTTCCGATTAACAAGCTTAATACATTACTTCCTTTTATTTCTGATCTGAATAATGTCAAAAATCATAATTGTTCTATATGTCCTTTGGCAAAACAATCCCGATTACCCTTCTCTACTAGTGATACTTTGTCTAAATCTCCTTTTGAACTAATTCATTGTGATACTTGGGGTCCCTACAAGACACCAACACATCATGGTTACAAATATTTTTTAACCATAGAAGATGATCATACTAGAACTACATGGACTTTTTTAATGTGTTCTAAGGAAGAAGTTCCGGCTCTTCTTCAGTCTTTTTTGCAAATGGTGCAAACTCAATTTGGTATTACTGTGAAAATATGTCGAACAAACAATGGATCAGAATTTTTTAATAGAAAGCTAAATTCCTTTTTCTCACACAAGGGTATAATTCATCAATGCAGATGTGTTCATACTCCTCAACAGAATGGAATTCCTGAACGTAAACATAGGCACATTCTTGAGATAGCAAGAGCCTTACGATTTCAGGCACATCTACCTATCTCATTTTGGGGAGACTGCATCCTTACTACTACTTATTTGATTAACAAAATACCTTCCAGCATACTCAACAACAAGTCTCCTTATGAAATTCTTTTTGATAAAACGCCCACATATGATAATCTTAAAGTGTGTTTGTGTTATACCACTACAAACAAGGTTAACAGGGATAAGTTTGATGCCAGAGCAACACAATGCGTTTTTGTTGGATATCCTCATGGGCAAAATGGATACAAATTATATGATCTCACTACTCAAAAGTTTTTTATTAGCTGTGATGTCAAGTTTCATGAGCAGGAATTTCCTTTTGCAAAATCAACAATTCAATCCATCACTACAGAATGTATCCCCATTCAACTATGTTCAAGTGATTTAGAGTCAGAATCTAGTATCAATCCTATACAAATATCATCCTCCATTAACGAGAGTGATATTCCAGAGGATGATCACATTTCTAACACAGAACTGGATTTTCCTACCATTGAAATACGTCGATAAACACGTGTTAAAACCACACCACAATGGCAACAAGATTATGTATGCTCATTTACTTCTTCAGATTTAAATCTTTTTCATACAGCCTTTCATACTAGTACAAATGCTGAACCACAAAACTACAAACAAGCAAATCAAGATCCTAAATGGCAAACAGCTATGGCAAAAGAGATTCAAGCTCTAGAAGACAATAATACTTGGTTTATAACTGAACTTCCAGTTGACAAACAAGCAATAAGTTGCAAATGGATTTACAAAATAAAGTATAAATCAGATGGAACCATAGAGCGGTATAAAGCTCGTTTAGTTGCAAAGGGTTTCACTCAAATTGAAGGCTTAGATTATCAAGAAACTTTTGCACCCGTGGTTAAAATGACAACCTTCAGAAGTCTATTGGCAATAGCAGCTGCAAAAGGATGGAGTATAACTCAACTAGATGTAGACAATGCTTTCCTACATGGAGAACTAATTGAAGAGGTTTATATGCAAATACCTCCGGGTTTTAGTCTATCAGGAGTTTTTAAAAGACCAATTTGTCGATTAACTAAATCTCTATATGGCCTAAAACAAGCATCAAGACAATGGTTTGAAAAATTTTCAACAACTATAGAAAGTAAGGGTTTCGTTCAATCAAAGTCCGACCACTCCCTCTTTACTAAAAATGATAAGAATAACTTCACAACATTGTTTATTTATGTTGATGATGTTATGATTACTGGAAATAACTCCAAGACCATTGAAGATTTCAAAACCATTCTAAACAGCAAGTTCAGACTCAAAGATCTCGGCCATTTGCATTATTCTTTAGGCATGGAAGTCATGAGAAATGAGACTGGCATTTTTCTTAATCAGCATAAATATGCCCAGGATGTCTTGAAAGAAGCAGGAATGATTAACTACAAGCCAAGCAGTATACCTATAGAGCAAAATCACAGGTTAAACAACTTTGATGGAGAAGAACTTTCTGACCCTGCCTTTTACAGGAAGATAATTGGCAAACTTATTTACTTAACTGTTTCAAGACCTGATCTTACTTACCCTGTGCACATCTTAAGTCAGTTTATGGCTAAGCCTAGAGTTCCCCGTCTACATATGGTTCATAAAGTATTGAAATATGTTCAGGGGACTCTTAATCAAGGATTGAAATTCCCAGCAAATAATTCCCTTCGGCTGGAAGCTTTTTGCGATGCAGACTGGGCATCTTGTCCAATGACACGTCGTTCAACTACTGGTTTTTGCATCAAATTAGGAGAAGCTCTTATCTCCTGGAAAACCAAAAAGCAGCACACAGTTTCAAAATCAACAGTAGAATCAGAATATCGCGTTATGGCATCAACCTGCTGTGAAATCACTTGGCTTGTCAACCTTCTGGCAGACCTACAAGTCACAAATCTTACTCCTGTTTCTCTACATTGTGACAACCAAGCGGCTCTACATATAGCTTTCAATCCTGTTTATCATGAAAGGACGAAACATATCGAGCTAGATTGTCATCTCGTCAGGGAAAAGCTTCAAAACAACTTTATTGCACCAAGCTACATTCCTTCAAAGAAACAACTGGCAGATTTATTCACAAAGGCAATTGGGAGAAGTTCTTTACAAACGTTTCTTACCAAGTTGGGTATTCACAATTGGATGTAAATATCAACTTGAGGGGGATGTTGAAATAAAATTTATATTTCTGTTGCGTACCCATAAAGGCCTTGGGGTGCGTCTAGAGAAAAACCCCGCTAAAGAGAGGAGGGGGGACCAGTCGAACCCCGGATCGCGGAAGAGGAGGACCCGCCGCGCAAGTACGACGCGCTAGAAACGGCGCCAGGTAAGCACAAAGCCGCACCCCACTACCGGGGTGCGGTTAGCCCGCACCCCACTAAGTGGGGGGCGGTTAGCCCGCACCCCACCCACATGGGGTGCGGCCTGGTCGGCCAAGCCGCACCTTCCCCCCATAGGGGGGGTGCGGCCAAGCCGCACCCCACCATGGGGGGAGCGGCCAAACCGCACTCCCCCCCCCCATGGGGGGTGCGGCCCAACCGCACCCCCATGGGGGGTGCGGCCAAACCGCACCTCCCCATGGGGGGTGCGGCCCAACCGCACCCCCCATAGGGGGGTGCGGCCAAACCGCACCTCCCCATGGGGGGTGCGGCCCAACCGCACCCCCCATAGGGGGTGCGGCCAAACCGCACCCCCCATGGGGGGTGCGGCCAAACCGCACCCCCCCATGGGGGGAGAGGCCAAACCGCACCCCCTATAGGGGGGTGCGGCCAAACCGCACCCCCCATAGGGGTGTGCGGCCATAGGAGGGTGCGGCCAAACTGCACCCTCCCATGAGAGGTGCGGCCGAGTCCCCCTCCGCGGGGGATGCAGCCGAAACTGCATCCCTGCGCCGGGAAAGGTTGTAGTCCGCTTTTCCTGGCCTCGCTCACTTTTCCGCCTCGCCTCGCTCACTTTTCCGCCTCGCCTCGCTCACTTTCACGCCTCGCCCCGCTCACATTTCAGCCTCGCTCACTTTTCCGCCTCGGGTCGCTCAGTTTTTGTTTTTTCAGTTTCTCACTTTTCAGGAACGGCTTGTCGCCTTTCCTCAAAGGGCAAGATGGTCATTTACGAAAAATGGTGATTCGAGTCCCCCAAATCGGGAAATATGATTCGTCCGCCAAGGTGGTTATGGTGGTTGCGACGGCGAAATTACCGGGCTACCCCCGGCCAAAGCTATAAAAGGCCCCCAAGGCTTCATTTAAAGGATCCTGCCTTCACGACCAGAGAGAGCTCCTTGAAGATTTCCACGGAATTCTCCTTCGGTGCTTTAAGATCTTCTTCGTGGACTTAGAAATTTCCTTTTTCGGGAAAGCGGACAAGGCTGTCTCACTTTCGTTCTCAGGAAAGCGGACAAGGCTGTCTCACTTTCGTTCTCAGGAAAGCGGACAAGGCTGTCTCACTTTCGTTCTCAGGAAAGCGGACAAGGCTGTCTCACTTTCGTTCTCAGGAAAGCGGACAAGGCTGTCTCACTTTCGTTCTCAGGAAAGCGGACAAGGCTGTCCCACTTTCGTTCTCAAGAAAGCGGACAAGGTTGTCTCACTTCCGTCTTCTCAAAAGCAGACAGGGCGGTTTCACCTCTGTCCTCCAGAAAGCGGACAAGGCCTTCTCACTTTCGTTCACTGCTGTACTCATAGGAAAAGTACTTAGTTTTCCCGAGAGGTGGTCTGTCACCCTCGGAGTGCTCTCTCTCTCTCTATTGTAACAAGCAGCAGCCTGTCGCGCTCGATCTCTTAGCATCTAAGTGTAACCTCTCTGGAGGTAGTGAAATTTGGTCGGCACAGCTCCGGCCACGTGGTTTTTCACCCTTTCTGGGTTTTCCATGCTAAAAAGTCCCTGTGTATTCAGCCGATCTCAAATTGACTGTTTGCGCGCTTAGACCGCTCACGAGCTAAGGCGGTTCAATTTAAACCGGTCTACCAAGAGCCCTAAGCGACCCGCAACAGTTTGGCGCCGTCTGTGGGAAGGATTCCCAAAACTCTTGAAAGGCCAACTGCAATGGCAAGAAAGAGTGCTCGCACTACCGATGGATCAATGCCGGAGGGACGCGTCGACCAAGCTCTCTCCCACTCGCTCATCAATGCGCCTCTCGCAGAAGAGGCAGTGCTTACGCCTGCGACGGTTCTGGAAGGTCGCATTCGACAAATGGAAGAGCAGCAAGCCGAGATGCTGACTCTCGTGAGAAACCTAGGGCCACCTCGAGTTCTCATTCAGCCTCCAGCATCAAACGCTCTGCCACCCCCAGTTCCGAACCATGCTCCGGTCAAGGGAGCCGTTCAGGAAGATGAAGTCTCTGAAGATTTCTATGACGCTGCAAGCTCCGCACATCCTGCTCCGCCGGTCGGAGGACCGGAGGCTGACCCCAATCACCCCCGCCAAGGAAGAGTTGCTCCCGTCCGAGCAGTGGAAAGAACCACGCGAGAGGAAATACGCGACATGATAGAAGAAGAGTACGCCCAAGCAGTACGACGCGCAACTCTCGCCCGCCGTCCCGCACACCGCGGCACCCCCTATCGCCTCAAGTATTGGCTCATCCAATTCCGAACGGCTTCAAGCTTCCCAACATCGAAACGTTCGATGGGACGGACGACCCCCTGGAACATGTCAATCACTTCACCACCATCATGAGGATTTACAGCGCTCCCGATCAACTCCTTTGTCAAGTGTTCCCAGCAACCTTAAAGGGACAAGCACGCACCTGGTTCCACTCCCTGCGAGATGGGGCCATCAACAACTTCGCAGAAATGACGCAACAGTTCGTGGACCAATTCATCGCCAACCGTAGAATTGTCTGAGATCCCTCCCATCTCTCAGGGATCCGCCAAAACGACGGAGAAACACTCAAAGATTTCTTTCGACGCTTCACTATGGAGGCTCGACAGATCCCAGGAGTCGATCCCGAGCTCTTGCGGGGAGTCTTCCTTGGAGGACTCCGCCCGAGTGGCTTTTACTCAGCTCTTATGAGAGAAACCGTACCAAGTTACCCCGACCTCGTTCACCGAGTTGAAGCTCAGATAGCCGCCGATGAGGCCATCGAAGCACACCGCCGGCATTTCGAGGGGAGCTTGAAGAGGAAGAAAGAGGAGTCGCCGCCGCAGACAGTTCCCAACAGGAACAACAAGCATCACGACAACCCCAACCGAGACCGAAGATCTCACCAGCATCAGGACTACACTCCCTTGAACACCACCAGGACTAACGTTCTCCTCGCCATCCGCGGTAGCAACGCTCTCCGCAGGCCCGAACCGCTTACGTCGAGCGGAAGAGACCAGACGCAATATTGCGACTTCCATCACGGGCACGGATACAGTACTGAAAGCTGCAAGCGGTTAAAGGAGGAAATCGAGCGTCTTGTCCAGCAAGGCCTCCTCGGAAGGTTTTTACTAAACTAGGTCTCAAACCAGCACGGACCGCAGACTGACAATCCGGTAGAGGACAACGTCGTACCCCGACGCGGATAAGCAAACGGTACTGGACAGGGGAACTTCCCCTAGTAGAGCGCGCACAACCCGCGTCTCATCTACCGTCAATTTATAGTTTTTCTTCCAGTTTTTGCTTTTAAAACAGTAGGCCACAAGATTGCACTTGTGCACATGTATCCGTTGTGTGTTCAAATTTACTACAGTTATTCTCTGGCTCTATCAGCAACGTGAATCGTCTAAAACAAGGCAGTGAAAGTTAAGCCCACGATCTTCGATACTAACACATAGTAGCAAATTTGCCAACATGGTGAAGAGAAGAGGCCTCTCGCGAGTGGAGGATAAGCGTCATGTACGACAATTTCAACTAGGTCTGCCCAAAAGACCACATTGCCTCGGCGCTTCTTGGGCACCTTGCATCGGCGCTGCTTGGGCACATTGTCTCGGCGCTGCTTGGGCACATTGCCTCGACGCTGCTTGGGCACCTTGCCTCGGCGCTGCTTGGGCACATTGCCTCGGCGCTGCTTGGGCACATTGCCTCGGCGCTGCTTGGGCACATTGCCTCGGCGCTGCTTGGGCACCTTGCCTCGGCGCTGCTTGGGCACATTTCCTCGGCGCTGCTTGGGCACATTGCCTCGGCGCTGCTTGGGCACATTGCCTCGGCGCTGCTTGGGCACCTTGCCTCGGCGCTGCTTGGGCACATTGCCTCGGCGTTGCTTGGGCACCTAGCCTCGGCGCTGCTTGGGCACATTGCCTCGGCGCTGCTTGGGCACCTGGCCTCGGCGTTGCTTGGGCACATTGCCTCGGCGCTGCTAAGCCGCGAGCTCAGACTCGTGCAAACTTGTCTTGTGTTGAAAAAACTATGTTTAAAAAGACTTCTTACTTCAAAAATAGGCACATACCTCGCCACTTATATTTAATAAAGGAAAAATCTTTACTTTGGGGCCCTGCCTCAGGGACTTTGCACCGCCGTCAATTGAAGGTCCACCCTTCTCCTCCACCGTCAAGTCCTAGCGTCGAAGGGGCCTGCCCCCCTTACGTTCGCCCCTGGTTTGAATACACCCGCTATTCACCGGCCACTTCAGGGCCCTGCACCGGGGACTTTGTGTTGGGGAAATGATTTCTCTTAACCCCTAGAAATAAGTTGAATATGAATTCTAAGAAAGAAAAACAAGGTTAAGTAAATATGCGCCGAATACTATTCGACGCAACTTCGAAATGAAGTCGACGTTTCCTTCAGATTGAGTCGAAGTAACTTTAGGAAGATTTCGACGTATGTGTTGTCGACGCTACTCTGATTTCTAGTCGACGCATATGGAGAAGTCGACGCACCTTAGTCGACGCACCTTCCTTATTCTCCTTTCAACGTTCAGCCAAGAAGAACTCGACGTTTACGTCGAGTGGTAATCGACGCACGTCGATTTATATGACAGATTTAAATATGCGCCAGATCTCTTTCCTTCTTTCAGTAGATCTGATTTGTATAGAATAAATGTCAATATTTTATAGCCGTTCTGAATCATTCTTTCCTTATATCTGATTCTTGGCTAATTTGATTAAACTTATTTGGACATTATTTGAAATCAGAATTAGTTCTTTCCTTCTACAGAAATAAATATTATGGAAACATTTTCATCTTTCTATTTCTCTGACTGCTAATTGATTATCCTCCTATAGTATTATTTTGAATTAACAGAGCTATAAATAAAGAGGAGGTCGGCAGAAAAAGCAGAACAAGTGATTCACCATTTTACACTTGAAAAAGAGGAAGAGCTCCCAAGTATAGAGAGAAAATTGAGAAATTGTTCTGCAGCAATATTCAAGCACTTCTTCTTCTCCTGCTTCTGAAGTCATTCTGCTGCAAGTTCTGATAGCTCTCACAAAGAGAGAAAAGCTACAAATCTTCTTCTCTCTATAGAAGAAAGATTTAATTCACTTCTTGTGCTTCCAATCTTCTTGCTAGGAAGAAGATTCATTCTTGTTCTTATTTCTTTCTTCTTTCTTATTCTTACTTAAATATTGTAAAAGAGTTTTTAGAATCTCTCTTCAAAAAATTCAGTGTACTGGTTCTAAGAGTCTCCTTGTCAAAAGACTCAGGGTGGTTCTAAGAGTCTCCTTGTCAAAAGACTCAGGGTGGTTCTAAGAGTCTCCTTATCAAAAGACTCAGTGCAAGATAGTGAATTCCTACCAAGGGGGTAGAAGAGTGGACTACCCAAAGTTTGGGGAACCACTATATTTTCTTGTGTTGTGCTGTGATTTCTTTTCTTGCATTTACTTTATTTGTTTAATTCTTGTTGGTGTGTGGGAAGCTCTAATCTGTGATCATACACATATATATATATATTAACTTTGCACAAAATATTTTTAATCTCTATTCACCCCCCCCCCCCCCCCCCTCTAGAGAATTCTATTGAGGTTAACTGTGCACTTTCAATTGGTATCAGAGGCAGGTTGATCTAAAAAGGTTAACTCCTTGATCAAAAAGATCCTACCTCTTGTTTTTATATATATATTTTTCTACAAAATTATTTTCATGGCACAAATCAAAGATTATGCTTCCACCAGACCACCAATTTGCAACCTTGAAAAGTTTGCACTTTGGAAAACAAGAATTAGAATCTATTTAAACTCTATTGATGATGAATTATTTAATGTTGTCATGACAGGTCCCCCCAAGCCATTCAAAAAGGTTTCAAGTGGAAAAGCAACTGAAACACCTGCTCCAAAGGCTGAATGGACAGAAGAGGAAAAGAAAGCCCAAGCATATGATGCCAAGGCTATGAATATCCTAGTTTCAACTCTCTCAGATGAAATCTTCCAAAAGATTGCTGAGTGTGAGTCAGCTAAGGAAGTATGGGAAGCTCTCACTAAAATGGTTGAGGGAAGTGCTGATGAGAAAAAGGACAGAAAGGCACTACTCATCTCCCAATATGAAAACTTCCAAAAGAAAGAGAGTGAAAGTGTTGCTGACATGTATTCAAGATTCAGCCTCATAGTCAATGAATTGAGAACACTTGAGAATGACATATCTCTTACTGAGATAAATGACAAATTGCTGACTTGCTTCCCTAGCTCTTGGGATTCAAGAATCTGGCCAATCAAAGACTCCAGAAGTCAAAAAGAAATCTCAACAGATGTCCTATTGGGTAAATTAAAATCCTATGAACAACTGTTGAAAACAAGGGCTGAGAAAGAAGAAAAAGAAAAGGCTTCTCCACTCCCAAAAGAAAAGAGTATTGCTTTGAAGGCTGTTGAAGGAGTACCCTATACAAGTGATGAGGAGCTGATCAGTCTACTGGCCAGAAGGTTCAAGAAGTGGATCAAAACAGAAGGATCCAGAGGAAGAGATTCAAAAACCAGGTATAATAAAACACCTACTAAAGAAATTATATGCTACTCTTGCAGGAAACCTGGACACATTGCACCTGATTGTCCTAAAGAGATCAACAATAAGAAGGATCTAAAAAGAATAGATCTAAAGAAGAAGAAGAAGAAGAAGAAAGAAAAAGGATTCATTGCTCAATCTTGGAGTGATTCAGAATCTGAAGAAAGTACCTCATCAGATGATGATCAGCAAGAGGTCAAGCAAGAGGAAACCTGTCTGATGGCCACTGAGAAGCCTGATGATACATCTATGGTAAATATACTTGATAATATAGATTTCTCTTCTACTGATTTCAAACAAATTAAGTTTCAAATAATTCTGTTTAGATCTAATCAAATCTGAAAAAGCAGTAAAAGAATTAAGAATTGAATTAAAAAATCTCAAACAGGAAAATACACATCATAAAAATTATAAGCTCAATCTAGAACTCTCAGAAGAGAAATTAGACAAAATCTATTCAGAAAATCTAACACTAAGAAAGGAGCTTGCAAAGGCTAAAGTCTTTGAAGACTCTCTAAATGGGAAAGGTCAGAAGCTCAAAAACATTTCTGAGAATCTCACTAATAGATTTAGACAGCTAAATCAGAATACTAATGAAGCATCTAAACCTCAAACTTCCAGCAAATCTGTCTGGAAACATCCAATTCACTTCACTAGGGAGAATTATCTAACAGGAGAAAGATTACAAGAAAGTCCTGAAATAACCACTATTTTTAATAAACCTAATCCCATTACAGATAAAGGAATCTTAGGAAAATATCCTCAGAAAAAATTTGAACATGCATCGAATTCTTACCAACGTGCGTCGAGTACTAATCGACGCTTATACCAAAATGCGTCGACTTCTACTCAACGCAACCTCTCTCATGCTTCGACTGAAAGTAGACTCAGAATGAAGGAAGCGTCGACTCCATATCGACGCAACCAGAAACCTACGTCGAATTCATATCGACGCAACCATAAGTCTACGTCGAATCCCTATCAACGCAATAATTCAGACAGAAAATTTTCTGTTTCCAAACAGGTCTCTCAATCCATGTCCTTCTATTATGAACATTATTTCTGTGATATCATCCAAGAAGATTGGTATGATAAGCCAGTACCCCATAAGAAGGAAGGATACCCTGAAAAACCCACTTATTCTTTTATTAAATCTTTTACTAATGAGAGGAAGGGACCCCAGCTCAGCAGGGTCTAAACTAATGTTTAAAATTCTATGTGCAGATGTATCACATCTCCAGGATGGTGTGGTACTTGGATAGTGGATGCTCCATGCACATGACAGGATGCAAAAACCTATTAATCAACTTTGAGGATAGACTTGGACCATCAGTAACCTTTGGAGATTCTAGCTGTGGCCAAACCAAGGGCTTTGGAGATTTCAAAGAAGGGAAAGTCGCCTTCAAGAATGTGGCAGTAGTCAAAGTACTAAAGCACAATCTGATAAGTATAAGTCAGATATGTGAAAATGGTAGGTATGAGGTAAAATTCACCACACTATTCTGCCATATTATTGATATCAAGACTGGTGCTACAGTACTAAATGGAACTAGAAAAGGAAAAGTATATGTAGTGGACTTTAGCTCTTCACCCACAGAAGTTTGCTTATTCAACAATATCATAGATAAAAATGAACTATGGCATAGGAGACTAGGTCATCTAAACTACAAAACCATTAGTAAACTAGCAAAGAATAACCTAGTCAGAGGTTTACCAAAGGGTAGGTACTCTAAGGATTCTCCATGCAGACCTTGCCAACTGGGAAAACAGACCAAATCATCTTTCAAACCCATTGGTAAGGATGACTCTCCCAGGGCCCTATACTTACTACACATGGATCTCTTTGGTCCCATATCCACTCAGAGCTTAGGTGCAAAATCCTATACCTTGGTTATTGTTGATGATTATTCTAGGTTTAGCTGGGTATTCTTTCTAAGGGTTAAATCTGAAACCCATAAAATTCTCTCAAAATTCATAAAATAAATTCAATCTGAGTTCAACTCCAATGTTTCAATTATAAGAAGTGATCATGGGACTGAATTTGAGAATCAGCTGATTTGTAATTTCTGTGAGGAAAAAGGTATTAAACAAAGCTTCTCAGCACCTAGAACTCCTCAACAAAATGGAGTTGCTGAGAGGAAGAATAGAACCTTAATAGAATCAGGAAGGACCCTGCTTGCAGAATCAGGATTACCAAATACCTTTTGGGCTGAAGCAGTCAACACTGCAAACTATGTTCTAAATAGAAGCCTCATACACAAAACTAAATCAAAGACTCCATATGAGCTCCTGAAAAATAAAACACCCACTGTTAAATATTTTAAAATTTTTGGATGTGCTTGCTTTATTCTAAACAATGGGAAAGATCATCTTGCCAAATTTGACAAGAAGTCTGATGATGGAATATTTCTGGGATACTCATCATCTAGTAAAGCCTATAGGTGCTACAATAGAAGAACTCTTAAAATTGAAGAATCTATGCACATTGTATTTGATGAAATTAACATGCTACTTAAGGGGGAGGAGACTCCCACCAGTTCCTTTCCACAAGAAAACAACAGCATAGAAACCCAGCTTGAGCAACTAGCTCTAGAGAACACAAAAAATGGAAAGGAAAACCAGTTAGAGGAACCAAGTGAGGAGTCTGAACAAGAAACCTCAGAAAAGAGCATTCCAGACCCATTTCCACAAGAGAACATGGTTCAGGAAGAACAATTGAACAATGATCTCATTGAGAATGAAGAAGAAGAACAACTGACAAGTTCAAGCAGAACAGGGATCAATTTGAAGGATCATCCACAAACTCAAGTAATTGGAGATCCCAATACAGGAGTAAGAACAAGTCACCAGGTCTCCACTGGGATGGTGCTCCAATGCTTCCTATCACAAGTTGAACCAAAGAAGTTTGAGGAAGCAAACTATGATCCTCACTGGATTATGGCCATGCAAGAAGAACTAGGCCAATTTGAGAGAAACAAAGTATGGAACCTAGTTGAAAGACCAAGAAACTACCCTGTAATTGGTACAAAATGGGTATACAGGAACAAACTAGATTCCACTGGAGTAATTGTGAGGAACAAGGCAAGACTTGTAGCACAAGGATATAGACAAGAAGAAGGGATAGACTACAACCAGACCTTTGCTCCAGTAGCCAGATTAGAGGCAATCAGGCTCTTTCTTGCCTATGCAGCCTTCATGAAGATGAAAGTCTACCAAATGGATGTCAAGAGTGCTTTTCTAAATGGTGATCTTCAAGAAGAAGTATATGTGGAGCAACCACCAGGTTTTGTTAATCCCTCTTCTCCTAACTTTGTTTATAGACTTAACAAAGCTCTATATGGTCTTAAGCAAGCACCTAGAGCTTGGTATGAAACTCTCTCAAATTTTCTTCTAGAAAATTCCTTTGAAAGAGGAAAAGTAGACAAGACACTCTTTACTAGAACCCATAAAAATCAACTCCTCCTTGTTCAAATATATGTAGATGACATTATCTTTAGCTCAACTCATCCTAAACTGTGTAAAAGATTTGCTAATCTAATGCAATCTAAATTTGAAATGAGTAGTATGAGAGAACTCTCATACTTCCTATGGCTACAAGTAAAACAAAGTAGTGAAGGAATCTTTATCTCACAATCAAAATATACTAAAGAGCTAATCAAAAAGTTTGGTATGGAATCAGCATCTACCATGAAAACACCCATGGCAACCAATGCCATCATAGAAAAAGATGATAAAGGAAAATCAGTAGATCAAAAAACTTATAGGGCCATCATAGGATCCCTTCTATATCTTACAGCTAGCAGACCTGATATCATGTTTGCCACTTGCATATGTGCTAGATTTCAGGTTGACCCAAAGGAATCCCATCTCACCTCTGTAAAAAGGATTCTTAGATACCTAAAGGGAACCCCTGAACTAGGGCTATGGTACTCAGCAGAAACCAACTTTGAATTAATAGGTTTCTCAGATGCAGATTATGCTGGATGTAGGGTTGATAGAAAAAGCACATCTAGTACCTGCCAATTCCTAGGTGACAGATTGATCTCATGGTTTAGTAAGAAACAAACCTCAGTCTCAACCTCAACAACTGAAGCTGAATACATAGCTGCTGGGAGCTGTTGTTCACAAATCCTGTGGATGCAAAATCAGCTTCTTGACTACAAATTGGAAATACATAACTCTAAGATCTATTGTGATAGCTCTAGTGCTATATCCATAGCATCCAACCCAGTCCTTCATAGTAGGACCAAACATATAGAGATCAGACATCACTTCCTTAGAGACAATGTTGAGAAGGGTAAAATAACCTTAGAATATATTCCCACAGACAATCAAAGAGCAGACATCTTCACAAAACCTTTAGATGAAACTAAGCATAACTATTTCATAAACACCTTAGGAATGCTTGATGGAAGCTTGTAAACCCCATTGTTAGGGAACTCTAATGAAATAAGACAATCTAAGAAAATTTCTTGAAGATACGTCGAATACATGTCGACGCTCCGTCGAGACAAACTCGACGCTGACATCGATTTCCATCAGACAATGCTACGTCGATCCTTTATCGACGTACCATCGAATTCATATCGACGCAAGACTATGATCACGTCGATAAAACACCAGGCCGGCCAATCTCCACGCAAACGTCGACATCCATTCGACGCAACGTCGACTTCCAGTTAAAATTAGAATCAAATCCTTACTTCCTCTTTTGACGATTGGATTACCTTGATTTCTGCTTCCTTTCTCGACGTTTCACCTTCTTTAAATAAAGCTTCTTATTTCATAACATATACCTTTCTGAACCCGCCAAAACTTTGTCTTCTACCTCTCTCTCTTTCTGCATCAATGGCGCCTACTCCTGTTCAAAATGCCCTTATCAATGCGATGAACGATGCTCTGGAAAATCTTCTCAACGACTTCAAGACACGTCTAACCAACTTCTCCAATGAATGTGCCAATATGATCACCTCCTGTGAAGCCAAATTGGCCACCCTATCTGCCTCTCTTCCTGAGCTTCATCCTCTTCTTCGAGAGGAACCTCTGTCGCCACAAAGGTTTACATCCTTCCTGAAAGATATAAACAAGGGGGAGAGTTGCTCCAGAAACCCCTCTTGCCAGGTCTTTGATCTCACTAAAAGCTCAGGTTTAACTCTCTTCTATCCAACTCTAAGTATTCTCTCTAACTATTACTCCAATTCCATTATAGGCTCCACTCCTCTCAAATCACTCTGACTACACCTTCATCAAACACTGTGGTGAATCCTCCTCTTACAACACTGAAGGGGAGCATGCTGTGGATTTAGAATTCAGAATTGATAACCCATATAACCAGGGGGAGATTCCTGTAGTAAAGAATCCAGAAATCCAGGGGGAGGAAGAAGCAGTCACCTCTGATGATTGGAATGGACAGATATGGATTGATGCACCCTTATGTGAGGAGGAACTTCAACATCACTCCCCTGGCTTCTCTGCCAGTTACATCAAGCTGAAGACACCTCTACTTGAGGACATCCCTACAAAAGAGCTTGGAGGAGACAATCATCCCTCAGCAGAGATCATTCTACCTGAAGTCATTCTGCCTTCTATTGCAGAACAGACTCCTCTTCTTGATATTGTTCCCTCTCCACCCAAAGAGAAAACTCACTCTCCTTCACCTCTACCTCTACCTCCACTTCAACCTTCTTTTCTACCTCCTCTGCTACCTCTACCTCCACAAGTGGCAAGCTTCTCCAAACAAATCCTACCTAGGCAAAGTTCAGGAGGACAGATGAAAAGGAAAAGAGAAGCCATTCCCTACTGGCAAAACTTCTCCAAAGAAGAAAGGAGAGAGTATGCAAAAGAAAGGAAGTATAGAAAAGCATGTGAGCAAATAAGAAGATTTGAAAAGATGCCTATTATCACTCCTAACAGCCCTGTGAAGGAGTACCATGACCCTGACATGGAAAAGAGGCATGAAGAGATAAGAGAAAGAGAATTGAATGAATATGAAGCAGCTAGAAAAGAAGTGGAAGATAAAAGGATTGCCTGGATGGAAAAGATCAACAAGGGAATGACTAAAGAACAAATTCTTGCTGAATCTTCTATCAGAATTCCAAAGAAATTGTTTGATATTGAAGCGTATCAAAAGAAAAACCCTCAGGCAGGGATCATCCTAGATAAAGGTCAAACAGACAAGAAGGGTGTAGGGTGTACAGAAGATACTTACATTCCCTACAAGAAGCCCAACAGACCTATAAAATTAGACAAGTGGCATGCCTCACCCTGGAAAGGGAAAGGGAAATGGCTGACATTCCAGAGAAGCAGCAATCAGAAAAGAGAACAATTTATAGGCCCAAGGTTGAGAACAAGGGACCACCTGAGATCAAGCCTACTGAAAAGAAAGCTCAAAACATTACAATTGAGATGATTGATGAAAAAGCAGCAATCATCATCAGCAAAGGCTACTCCATAAATGACACAATCCCTGATGGTGATAAACTATTGGAAAAACTGCATACAATCATCAGGAATGTCCAGGAACGACCTGATAGAGTCAGGGGCTACATTCTTGATACTATTGAAAACTTATCTAGGAAACTTTATTCTGCTTTTGTTAACTTTATGTACAAAAAGAAGTTTCTAGTTTAAATTTTTGTGAAAGACAAATACTTGTAATATGCTTTCTTATTCCACTTTCTCTTCTATTTATTTGACATATTTCTTTTCTATACAAATGATGTGCTGGATTGATTTTATGCTAATACAATTTCTCTCTAAGTAGGGTTAAGACAAATAGGGGGAGATTGTTGGGGAAATGATTTCTCTTAACCCCTAGAAATAAGTTGAATATGAATTCTAAGAAAGAAAAACAAGGTTAAGTAAATATGCGTCGAATACTATTCGACGCAACGTCGAAATGAAGTCGACGTTTCCTTCAGATTGAGTCGAAGTAACTTTAGGAAGATTTCGACGTATGTGTTGTCGACGCTACTCTGATTTCTAGTCGACGCATATGGAGAAGTCGACGCACCTTAGTCGACGCACCTTCCTTATTCTCCTTTCAACGTTCAGCCCAGAAGAACTCGACGTTTACGTCGAGTGGTAATCGACGCACGTCGATTTATATGACAGATTTAAATATGCGCCAGATCTCTTTCCTTCTTTCAGTAGATCTGATTTGTATGGAATAAATGTCAATATTTTATAGCCGTTCTGAATCATTCTTTCCTTATATCTGATTCTTGGCTAATTTGATTAAACTTATTTGGACATTATTTGAAATCAGAATTAGTTCTTTCCTTCTACAGAAATAAATATTATGGAAACATTTTCATCTTTCTATTTCTCTGACTGCTAATTGATTATCCTCCTATAGTATTATTTTGAATTAACAGAGCTATAAATAAAGAGGAGGTCGGCAGAAAAAGCAGAACAAGTGATTCACCATTTTACACTTGAAAAAGAGGAAGAGCTCCCAAGTATAGAGAGAAAATTGAGAAATTGTTCTGCAGCAATATTCAAGCACTTCTTCTTCTCCTGCTTCTGAAGTCATTCTGCTGCAAGTTCTGATAGCTCTCACAAAGAGAGAAAAGCTACAAATCTTCTTCTCTCTATAGAAGAAAGATTTAATTCACTTCTTGTGCTTCCAATCTTCTTGCTAGGAAGAAGATTCATTCTTGTTCTTATTTCTTTCTTCTTTCTTATTCTTACTTAAATATTGTAAAAGAGTTTTTAGAATCTCTCTTCAAAAAATTCAGTGTACTGGTTCTAAGAGTCTCCTTGTCAAAAGACTCAGGGTGGTTCTAAGAGTCTCCTTGTCAAAAGACTCAGGGTGGTTCTAAGAGTCTCCTTATCAAAAGACTCAGTGCAAGATAGTGAATTCCTACCAAGGGGGTAGAAGAGTGGACTACCCAAAGTTTGGGGAACCACTATATTTTCTTGTGTTGTGCTGTGATTTCTTTTCTTGCATTTACTTTATTTGTTTAATTCTTGTTGGTGTGTGGGAAGCTCTAATCTGTGATCATACACATATATATATATATTAACTTTGCACAAAATATTTTTAATCTCTATTCACCCCCCCCCCCCCTCTAGAGAATTCTATTGAGGTTAACTGTGCACTTTCACTTTGTACCGCCGTCGATTGAAGACACGCCCTTCTCCTCCGCCGTCAAGTCCCAGTGTCGTCGGGGCCTGCCCCCTTACGTTCACCCTCGGTTTGAATACAAACGCTATTCACCGGCCAAGCCGCAAGCCAGACTCGTGCAAAAAAGCCGCGAGCCAGACTCGTGCAAAAAAGCCGCAAGCCCAGACTTGTGCAAGCTAACTTTCTATTATATAAAAGTCGCGGGCTCAGAACCGTGCAAAATTTTGCAGGAAACCCTCAAACTGTTCAGATATCAATACTAGGCAGCAGATCCTACCCAGGGCACCGCGAAGAGAACAATGGATAAAGCCGCCGCAGGAAAATCAAAACCTCTGAACTCCTCGCAACGAGATTCAGACTCCGGAGGTCTGGGGGGCTTATGTTGCGTACCCATAAAGGCCTTGGGGTGCGTCTAGAGAAAAACCCCGCTAAAGAGAGGAGGGGGGACCAGTCGAACCCCGGATCACGGAAGAGGAGGACCCGCCGCGCAAGTATGACGCGCTAGAAACGGCGCCAGGTAAGCACAAAGCCGCACCCCACTACCGGGGTGCGATTAGCCCGCACCCCACTAAGTGGGGGCGGTTAGCCCGCACCCCACCCACATGGGGTGCGGCCGGGTCGGCCAAGCCGCACCCTCCCCCCATAGGGGAGTGCGGCCAAGCCGCACCCCACCATGGGGGGAGCGGCCAAACCGCACCCCCATGGGGGGTGCGGCCAAACCGCACCCCCCCCATGGGGGGTGCGGCCCAACCGCACCCCCCATAGGGGGGTGCGGCCAAACCGCACCTCCCCATGGGGGGTGCGGCCCAACCGCACCCCCCATAGGGGGGTGCGGCCAAACCGCACCTCCCCCCCCCCATGGGGGGTGCGGCCAAACCGAACCCCCCCATGGGGGGAGCGGCCAAACCGCACCCCCTATAGGGGGGTGCGGCCAAACCGCACCCCCATAGGGGTGTGCGGCCATAGGAGGGTGCGGCCAAACTGCACCCTCCCATGAGAGGTGCGGCCGAGTCCCCCTCCGCGGGGGATGCAGCCGAAACCGCATCGCCGCGCCGGGAAAGGTTGTGGTCCGTTTTCCTGGCCTCGCTCACTTTTCCGTCTCGCCTCGCTCACTTTTCCGCCTCGCCTCGCTCACTTTCACGCCTCGCCCCGCTCACATTTCAGCCTCGCTCACTTTTCCGCCTCGGCTCGCTCACTTTTTGTCTTTTCAGTTTCTCACTTTTCAGGAACGGCTTGTCGCCTTTCCTCAAAGGGCAAGATGGTCATTTACGAAAAATGGTGATCCGAGTGCCCCAAATCGGGAAATATGATTCGTCCGCCAAGGTGGTTATGGTGGTTACGACGACGAAATTACCGGGCTACCCCCGACCAAAGCTATAAAAAGGCCCCCAAGGCTTCATTTAAAGGATCCTGCCTTCACGACCAGAGAGAGCTCCTTGAAGATTTCCACGGAATTCTCCTCCGGTGCTTGAAGATCTTCTTCGTGGACTTAGAAATTTCCTTCTTCGGGAAAGCGGACAAGGCTGTCTCACTTTCGTTCTCAGGAAAGCGGACAAGGTTGTCTCACTTTCGTTCTCAGGAAAGCGGACAAGGCTGTCTCACTTTCGTTCTCAGGAAAGCGGACAAGGCTGTCTCACTTTCGTTCTCAGGAAAGCGGACAAGGCTGTCTCACTTTCGTTCTCAGGAAAGCGGACAAGGCTGTCCCACTTTCGTTCTCAAGAAAGCGGACAAGGCAGTCTCACTTCCGTCTTCTCAAAAGCAGACAGGGCGGTCTCACCTCTGTCATCTGGAAAGCGGACAAGGCCTTCTCACTTTCGTTCACTGCTGTACTCATAGGAAAAGTACTTAGTTTTCCCGAGAGGTGGTTTGTCACCCTCAGAGTGCTCTCTCTCTCTCTCTATTGTAACGAGCAGCGGCCTGTCGCGCTCGATCTCTTAGCATCTAATTGTAACCTCTCTAGAGATAGTGAAATTTGGTCGGCACAGCTCCGGCCACGTGGTTTTTCACCCTTTCCGGGTTTTCCACGCTAAAAAGTCTCTGTGTATTCAGCAGATCTCAAATTGACTGTTTGCGCGCTTAGACCGCTCACGAGCTAAGGCGGTTCAATTTAAACCGGTCTACCAAGAGCCCTAAGCGACCCGCAACAGTTTCCATGTAACCGATGTTAACAGTTAGTTAGTTTTCCGTCTATTTTTCTTATCCCGCTTCTTCTCTTTCCCTTAACAGTTTCTCAATTTAATTTCGAGCCAACTAGGAATAAAGAGAAATATTGCTCAATTTCGAGCCAGCTTTATTCGATTTCGAGCCAGCTCGATTCGATTTTGATCCATCTAAATTCGATTTCGAGCCAGCTCGATTCGATTTTGATCCATCTAAATTCGATTTCGAGCCGGCTCGGAATCGAGCGATTTCGAGTAGAGCCGGCTCGACTCGAAATCGATTTCGATCTCGAGCCGAGTTCGACTCGAAAAATTCGATTTCGAGCCGAGCCCAAATCACTCGAATTCGACTCGATATCAACCGAACGACAGCTCATAACCGCCGCCGCCGTGCCAAACGGAGCCTTAATTCACATTTTCAAAGTGGTTGCGTGCAAACAAGAGGCTATTTAAGAATAATCTCTGTATTATTTTTATATTAATTTTGAGAGTAACCTATCTACCAATTATTTGTGGTGCATGCATTTGGATTGGCGGTGCTGGAAGTCTACAGTGGATTGGAAAATTTCACATTTTTTTCTGTATACATTTTTCATAAAATATTCATCATTCTAATTTTTTATTCATTTTTATTTTAATTTTTACATTTTTTTATAATTGAGTTTAATGCGTGTGTTTTTTATTTTATTTTAAAAAGTATATTCTTATACTTTAAATTTTATTAAGCTTTGTATTTGGCGAGATAAATTTTCTTACTATGATGATGAACGACAACAGTATTGTCAAGAGGGAACCCCACACACGACTGTGTGGATTCTCTCTCTATATGGGGAGGATGCACTGTCGCGCCGGGGCATGAGAGAACTCCATGCACGATTGCTTGCGTGTGTTTGTGTGTGCGTATGTACATGTATATTAAAAAAAACATAAAATATTTACATGAGTTTGAGGGTGTGGCTTAGATGTCAAAATTTTGAGGGCTAGGAGGAAAATAACTAATGCCCACGACAAACAAATCTAGTAGTGTGTGCACCATAGGAGTTGGTCCGTGCACTATAATATTTTTGGTCTTTTGCAATACTAGACTTTGCAACATTTATAAAAATATTGTTTAAACCTTGAATAGAGAACAATTTATAAGTGTTGCAATAAGTTAGCATCTTTAGGCAACACTTTTTGTGCAACATTTAATAAATGTTCTTTAATCCCTTATAAGGAACATTTTTGAAATGTTGCACTTAACGGTTCACTTTAGAAAACAATTATGGCATGTTGTCTTTTAAAAAAATAAATTGCAACACGTTAAAAGTGTTGCCTAACCCTTTTTACTTAGCCAAAATTATTATTCGCACACTTAAACTATTACTTAAAAGTTAAATTTAAAATTTCTACAAGAAAATTGACTTTTAGTGATAAATATTCGTGACAAAACTTATTGTCATTAAAAGTATACTTTTTGTGACAAAATTAGAGACTGATCACTAATTAATGATTTTCAATTTATTTGTGACTAAAATAAACATTTGGCCACTAAAAGCTTTCTATTTAGTAACCAAATTGTGTTTCGTCGATAGAGAATATTATTAGTTACCAAAATATTTTGGATCACGAAAGGAAACATAATTTCATTAATATTAATAAGTAATTAGTCATTGGTGCGGCTAACTCGACGCTCCTGCAAATCGGTCTAGATTGCACCGTCTTAGCCCAGGAGCGGTCGAACGCTCAAACAATCAATGAAAATGGGACGGCTGGCAAGAAGGTTTTTTTAACGTGAAAAAACCCAAAATGGGTGAAAAATCACGTGGTCGAAGCTATGCCGACCAAATTTCACTATTTGTTGGTGTTGAACAGAACTTTTTAAGAGAAGGCGAGGGCGACAAGCCACTCCTCGTTACAATTGTTGGGAGAGGGAGAGAAATGTGTTCGGTGAGTGACAGGTCATCGCTCGCGAAGCTAAGTCTTTTTCTGCCCTCACTGTAGTCTTGCGACAGAACTGCAACACACTGTTGCAGTTCTAATGCAGCCCACTGCTGCTGTAGATGCTAAACTACAGGGCTGTAGTTCGTGCCGCCGGGGACCGCCGACAACGGGTAGCTTTGTGGTTCTTGCTACACCGACTGGACTACGTGCTGCAATCCATTCTAATGCTAATGGATGATGTTGATGAGTACATAGCAGATCCCATTCACCAACTAGAGAAACTTTTTTCCTTATGCCTATTGAAGATGTTTTCTCCATACCTATTTTTTCCCTCTTATGTTGTTTGTTTGCATGCAATGCAACTATTGGGTTTTAAGTTCCAGTACTATCAATGAATTGAAGTGAATGCTCCTATTCCTTCTCATTAATTGTCTTTAGTCTAGTGCACAAGTAAACAAAATTGCTTATTTTCATCTTTAGGCATATTAACTCAATTTAGTAGGTAAGCAACAACCTATAAAATTTGGCACATCAATAGTTGGTTGCAGAAATTTTGTGATGCTCTTAAGAAATCTGACGGCTATCAACATCTAATTCACTAGGTGCTTTAAAATAGCTTATAAATTATGTGGTTGTCGTCTTGCAGCTGTGCGCAAAAGATGAGCCTTGGGCACCCGCCCTCAACCCCAAAAATGTTTAACAGGGATTAAAGGTTGGAGTAAAGTATGCATAAAATAAGTGCAATGTTATACGCAGGCATGTTTTGGCTGTATGCAGCCCGCTTTTTTTATAAAAAAAAAACTCGATCATCTCCGCCGCCGCCCGCGTCCATCTTGGTCTCCGCAATTCTGCAGCCGCTCGCGACCATCTCCCGCCTTCGCCGGCGGCCATCTCCCGCCTCCGTCGGCGACCATCTCCGTTGGCGATTCCACCCGCGGCTAACATCTAAAGGGCTTCAGAAATAATACTGATTCCTGCAAATCTCTTCCACCAATCTCCGATATATATGACGTTCCTAATTCAATTTTGGATAGACGTTCCTAATTCAACAGGTAATGGAGGCATTCCAGCTACTGCAGAAAACAACGTCCTACATCAATTTTCGGCATGAAATAATTGACTTACATATATTAAATTTATAACATTGCTCTAAAATAAAGCTTAGATCTCATGTTGCACTCAATGGGAAAAGTTAAATAATAGAGATTCATAAAGTAAAAGCGCAAATATGTGGATGCAAAGTAATGATGTCAGTAACAAAAGAGTTTTTTTTTTTTCATTTTTTGACTTCTCATTTGGTTAGTCCTTAACTTTTTTTTCAATATGTTTGTTGCTGCATACAAACACCAGGAAGAACGGGGCTGAACTTTATTGAGTTGATTAAGCTCATGAAAGCTCAAGCGTGCGCACGAGCGAGCATGCATGCCGGTAATCTACACTTCATTATACCTATTGGCGGATTAACACCATGACAACAGTTTTCAATGTTTTGACAACATTTTTCAGTTTTAGGCAACATTTTTCAAGTGTTGCTAAAGACTGAAAATGTTGTAGTGGCATAACGCACGGTGATCCACCGTGCATGATTCAATCCAGCCGTAATATCCGTGATCCTACAGTGGAGAGTCTGAGCAAAAATTTGTGCAGATTTTTGAATTCCAAATCCGGATGGATTTTCGATCAATCATACCTAAGAATCCGTGCTTGCAGAAAAGAGAGGGTTAGATTTTTCACATGCATGATAGATCACCGTACGCATGAAAAAATTACTCGCACCCTAGGCATAATATATCAAATTGTGATAGGTGTCTAATGGAACTCACATGCTTACTTTTTGAAGAAATTTATATGAAACCAGCCCATATAGTCATATAGAAGTCAATACAATATCTTTCAATTGAATTTTTGTTAATAACAGATGCAGTGTTTACGCTCATTCATTCCATGGATAATGCAATATTTGCAGCTATGAACATTATGAATGCTCTCATGCATTAACAATGTATGTTACTTTGTCATGACAACGGTTATGACTGCCACCAAGAAAACAAAATTAGTTTTGAACATAAATGTGGAAACAACAGTCTTAATCACCGCATTCACGACCGCCGCCACCCTGCCAAACGGAGCCAAAGTCAATGAATCTAGTGAAATTTTTGTTGCAATGTAGGAATATTCAATAGATGTAGAATATCGACTTCTTGTAATGAATTAGTTGAAACAAGAGTTAGGGTTGTCGATATTAGTTGAGATGTTTTACTGAATATTGATGAGGCAAATAAAAAATTTAGGGCGTGAGAAGATGCGTGTGACATCTGAAAGGAAGTTATATATTGATCAAATTGAACGAAAATGAAGAACACCGTGCTATAAAGTATCGAGAGATTCATCTTGGGCTTAGAGAAATAAGCAATCACCATTGACATGCAATGTTGGGGGCGGCTAAAAACACTTGATCACTTCCCGTTTTACCCAAGATTCATTAATGTTGACAAGAGTTGATCAAACTAATCAACATGACCTAGTGCGACCCTCCATAGACGACCCGCGCAATCCAATTTACCAAATCTTTAGCCCAAACACGAGAGTACCTTATGAAATTGCTTGAACAACCGAACATTCTACCCCTAAATGTTGTGAACATGATGAGCATCCTTCCTCAACGTTTCACTCCACAAAAATTTTTTTAGGATTTTTTTTGTTCACAAACATGTCAAGCCAAACATAATAACAATAGTGGTAATATTTTTGACATACCTTTTTTTCTACCCACCCATTGTCCTAAACAAAGCCTTAGACGAATATTGCTCCACTTAATCATGCCACACTCAAGTGAAAGGTAGGGTTGTGCGGAAAAAATCGAAAGCCGACAGAAACGTCCCATATCGCGCAAGTCGGGCCGATTTTACACCGATTCGAACAGATCAATTCAATTTCGATTTTTTTGTTCAAAAAATCGAATCACAAGAACTATTAATATTGATATGCACATATGAATTTATTGGAATTTAGGGGTGCACCTAGCAAATAATTCCACTAATGGGAAGTGCAAGTAGTGGAGGAGGTGGAAGTCAAAGTCAACCTCATTGTTGAGGGAGTGGGGAAGCAAGAGCAAAACGGTCATGCGACAACCATCATGTGGCGCCCGCCGCGCGGCCGAATCGCACCAGCATGATACGGCCTGGCGCGCACCTCCCACTCGCGGGGTGTGGCCAAGGTCGCCCCCCCCCCCCCCCCCCCCACCCCCTCCCCATTTAGGGGAGCGGACAGGGGGGAGCCCTCCCGTTTTTGGGAATGGCCTTCGCCGCACCCTTCTTGGGTTGCGGCTTCAGTCGCACCCCTCTTAGCAGCAGTCAAAGCCGCGCTCTCCCTCTCATGGCCGCACCTCTCCGACATCACTCGACTACACCTTTCCGAGTCTCCGTTCATGACGCGCACTGAGCGCCTCCAAGTTCACGACGCGCGTCGAAGGCCCCAAACGTCTCCAAATGTATGACGTGCACCAAATGTCCCAGAGTTCGCAGCGCACTCAGAACGCCTCTACATGCTGATGCGCAAATCTAGCACGTCGCTATATGCGGGAGCGAGACAGAGATACGAAACGGCAAGTGCACCGATCGTTCAACTAATATAAAATGGGTGAATTTTCCCAAGTATCAATCTCACAAGGAACACAGTAAGGTGGAGTAGTTATCTATAGAGGAAGGACTTGAGATTGAAGTCCTTTAGGTCGGATGGGTTGTGGACAGTTTGGATTGGTTTGTGGAAAACAAAATAAATTAAATTAAATTAACGATGCGGGTCGCTGACACCGCTTTGCAACGTGGGGGATTACACAGACCGCTATGCACTGCTTCGCTTGGCAGATGGACGAGTAGTCAAGTAGAATGGAAGAGTAGGCTCACGTAGTGGAAGAGTAGGCTTGCGTAGTGGAAGAGAAGGCTAGTGGAATGGAGTGGAGGGTGATGGGGAATGTGGTGGCGCACCCCATACACACAAATAAACTAAATAATTTCAACCTGGCCAAATTGAAATAAACATTACAAATCCAAGTTTATTGTGCACATCATCAAAATATAGATAATCTAGCCAACAAATATCAATTCAAGAGGAGAAAGAGGCATAAGATACATCATAATCCAAAGGCTTGCTGTAGATCGAAGGCAGAAGCCGTCGGGTTGTCAATCTATGCCCTATCCTTGATCATCAACTACATCCGGGGTGCGAGAGGGTTGTGTTGGAACATGCTTTCCGCATCTCTTGGTTTGACAATAACAAATCCTATTGTATTTGATCATATATATTTTTGTGTTTATAACATGCAGGATCCTGTGCATTCAAATCTCCATAGGAATATGTTGTGATGTTGCTACCGCAGAGCGTTAGCACTACCGCTGGCGCTAGCGAATAGACGAAATGGTGTTCGACGAAGATAGATGTCGATCGACGAAAATGTCGTTCGACGAAATGGTGTTCGACGAAAGTAGATGTTGTTCGACGAACTGGTATTCGACGAAATGAGATGCGCTCGACGAAAAGAGATGTGCTCTACCGCGGAGCGTTAGCACTACCGCTAGCGCTAGCATAAGTGAAAACAATTGACGGGAAGGAAACAGTGGAGAAAAAGGAATGATTGGCGGGATGCAGGGTGCTCTATCGCGGCGCGGCATGTCTACCGCCCGGTAGCTTTTGGAATCCTCCCGTCTGCATGTGATTGAGGAGCAAATTTGGAAGGAGATATTGGCTGAAGGAAGGTTATCTCGCTATCGCGGAGCGTTAGCGTTACCGCGGCGCGCTAGTCGGAGCTCAAAGTTTGGCGCTCAAAAGTTGCCTAAGATGCCACGATCTGTGTGCTTGATCATTGCCTAATGTGGCTACCGCGGGGCGGTAGTACTACCGCAGGCGGTAGCGGCTGATTCTATTTAAAGACGTGCGCTTCCTCTGTTGTCTCTTGCTGTTATAGAATGAATTGAAGCCATATATTCAGAGCACTCGTGAGAGCCTTCTCCAAGCAGCCCGAAGAACTCCGTCAATGTTCGTGAACGCAAAGAACTTGAAGACCGATCTGATCGCATCTACATCAACATCAAGTTCTTCTTTTGAGGGAGTTTTTAGTTTGTTTTTTGTTTTAGTTTCTAATTGTAACATTAATATCTTTTGTGCGGTAGAGGAATTCGCCACACGACGACTAGGGCCTTGCGGGGACTAGGGGAAATTCGCCTCGCGTTGGCGACTAGGTCTAGGGTGTAGATCTAGGGAGTGCTCGAGGCCCTTCTGGTGATAGATTGGCTAGAGCGGCTTGAGACCGTATCTGGGGAGAGATCGGCTAAAGCCAACCTGTTCGTGGGGATACGAGTCGGTATAGAAAACAAAAAGAGTTTTCATATTATTCGCTTTGATTTCTAGCGTCATAGAAATCAAATTTTGTAATCAAGTTTATTAATGATAATATGTCTTTCTTCATCTCTGTTTCATGATCTCTGATTTCCATTACTATAACATAAACAGATTTTCTCTGTCACTAACGCCAAGCGGTAACACTACCGCTCGCGGTAGCAACAGAGAATCATTTTTCATTTAAATATTCTCGAAAATCTTAGAACCCTTATTCACCCCCCTCCCTCTAAGGCGCCTACAGATCCAACAGGTTGTCACCACTGATAACGCATTACTTATCTTAAATTATTAACGTAAAAATATGAAATTGTTATAAAATAATATATAAATTCACCAATTAATATATTATTTTGATTATAATTTTACTCGTTCCCTATTAAAATGCGTTAATGTTATTTTTATTGTTATTTTGCAGGCCTAGGGTAATTTTTTGCACGTCAAATATGAGAGCCCGCTGCAAAGCTTCAAATCCAAATACGCGCATGTGTCATCCTTGCAACGATGCTACCTGGCCCTGTTCACGTGAAATTCATGCATGTCACTACCTTTTCTCATTTCCATACACGTGAACCATTCGTCATTCACATGCAAATTATTATTTCATTAATCTCATGCATGCATGCAATATTCTTATTATTAGCATTATTATTACTATTATTATCATCATCATTATTATTATTACTATCAACATTATCATTATGATAATTATCACTATTATTATCATTATTATTACTATTATAATTATTATGCTTTATTATTCATAACTTAGAACATGTTACACGCCAATTCCTCTCCTCCACACAAAAGGCCGGTCAACATTTCAAATCTAAATATAGTATGCACCCACAATTTTCTCCTTCACAAAATTTGGCCGCCCCCTCCTAATTCCTTTCTTTCACACATGTAGCCGCCAACTCCTCTTATTTCTCCCATTTACAATAGCCGCCCATCTTTCTTCTCCTACACCCATGCACCATCATTTTCTCCCCACCTCTCATTTCAATTATAAATAAAAACAACCTTATAATATATTATTATTAATATTATTTGCCTTATTTTATGTTCTAATAAAAATAGCCCACTCTCTTTTTCCTCCTTTCACACATCATGAATACACCAAGTCATATTTTAATATAAATGCAAATCATAATTTTTCAAAGATCCAATTCACATGATTTCACACTCATTCACATGCCACACACCTTCATCTTCCCCTCCCCCACTTCATCTATAAAAGGAGCATGGAATCAAGGGATGAGGACACCAACCAAGCAAGGATTTGTGTGACCAAGGAGAGAATGAAGAGATGAGAGTTTATTTGAGAGCTTGTTTCCTATGTTCTTTTCTTAATTAAGAGTTTATGTTTTGAATTTTGTTGTTTTAATTAGCTTGTTTGTATGGTTTTAACTCTCGACTTACAATTGTAGTGTTTTATTCTCATATTAATATTAATGTTCATCTCACTTTTTGTTATTTCTTTCCCCACTATGTGTAACTAATTTCCCACTTAGTGCTTGATTAGATAATATTGGGATGAAGATTTAATCATAATTTATCGTCTCTAAATCTTACAAAAGGTCGTTTTGATTCATTTCCGATTAATTTTTGATGCGAGTTTATATTGCCGGTATATAAATGTCGTGATCCGATTTGCGTCCTATTAATCGAAAGGTTCAAGGAAGCTTTAGATCTCTAGGAAATGAAGGGCCTATTATATCTTCTTTGAAAAAAAGAAAATATAACTCCTTTGGTTTTTTGGATTAATGTTTTTGCAATTTTGATTTATTTCAAATCTAAGAGATTTTATTTGAAGTAGTTTAAAATTAGGCGGTGGTCATCTCTAGCGAGTGATTATCGTATTTTTCAATCCTCTAATCGAAACGGAATTTTTTTAGATTTAGAACGTGTCTTTTGAAATTGGATTCCCAAGAACATCTAATCAAGTGCTAAGGTTTTCACTCTTGAATTGTTCTTTCGCTTAAGTGTTTTTCCTATTTGCAACTTTTAATTTTCTAAACAATCAAATCCACTTTTCCTTCGGTAAATTAATAGAATTTTGCGTGAGTACGATTACTCGACAGGCCTCGGGCATATACGACATTTTTCCTATACTACATTTCGATAGGTACACTTGCCTACATCGGGATTTAGTTCGGACGAATTATTTTAAAACGAAAGAACACCATCAACCACCTCCTAATGTGCCCGACTTCTCTGGTATAGTATTTGGCCACGTCAAATGCGAGGATCTCCTTCTTTGATAATGAGCTTAGGGCTAGAATCCTCTCCTTGGAAGCTTTTGGATGATGGAGGCGACCTAGGGCAAAGCCCTCATGGAAGGAGGAAGAAAAACGGAGTCGCGGCTCCTCCTGCGGCGGAAATGGCGGAAAGAAGACGATCCCCTCCCGAATAGGGCGAAGTCCTGGCTTTAATAGTTAACCGTCAGAAAATTTGTCACGCACAGTCGAACACACGACCGTGCGATATTAAACTAGCAGAATGCCTAAGAAAACGAAGCAGCAGCGCCAGTGCGATTTTACTCACGTACGGTCAAAACCGACCGTGCGCGAACAAAACGCACGGGTAGAAACAGATCACTTAAAATCAGACTATCAAAAGAAGATCGTGTGTTTCCTTCTCACACGGTTGAATCCAACCGTGCGTGAAGAAAACGCACGGGCAATAACTTATAAATTTTTAGCCTAAAAGAGAGGCTCATGCGATTTTACTCACGCAATGTCAAAACTGCCCATGCGCGAACAAAACGCACGAGCGGGGGCAAATCACCATTTTTGGGCTCTGTTGGCATCGCACGGTCGAAACGATCGTGCGTGAAGAAAACACACGATCGTGTGATTCCTACAAGAATGAAATTGGGCATCATAGGAGATCTGCCCACCTGCACAACAAACTCCACAGGAAACCAACAACTGGGAAAACCCTTCCAGCTCAATCCAAATGCAGAAAAAGGATGGAGAGCACCATGTGCTTACCCCCAACAATATAGCGCGCTAATACACACCAAAATGGGCCAAAAAGTGCACTTCGTGTGAGAAGAGTGAACACGCGAAATATAAGCAATAATGAACTAAAAGTGAAATGCAAGTGACTGAAAACGAGCCCAGATGAGTCCAAAAAATACTATATAAATCGGGCTCATCACACCCCCAGACTTAACCATTTGCTCATGCCGGGTAAACCATCCCTCAAGCGGACAAGAAAAACACAAGCAGGTATAGTAACTAAGATTGTGGAATACCATGCGAAGTCGCATACTTACGCGCATAAAAATCTAGCAGAAAGAGTTTTTAATTATGCAAACTGGATTATAAATTTCTAAAATGCGTATCAACATATTATTTTACTCGTAATTGGAATCGCAGAAAATCCTCTGGTCATACGTAAGGAGATAGCAGACTCATCGTTGAGGTGAGCATTGCCAAAGATCGAAGCTCGGGACAACCTCCAATGAAATCCATCAATGTCGGTGATCATAAGCTTGCCCGTTCGCACGCTCTCCATGACACTGGTTTGACTCAAACACGCGAATCAATAGGACTTTAGGTTTAATATGAGGCTTGGATTTAGGCGAGGTATACAATGAGAAAAATGATGGATCAAGCACTAAATCCAATTGAGCTAGCACAAAATAAACTATCCGCGCACCGCGATAAACATACGGGTGCGCCACACCCCCAGACTTAGACTTGACTACATGGGTGTGTGCACCGCCTACTCCCAAAACACATATCCACAAATAATTTCATTTATAACATTTTCATTTCTTTTTCTTTTTCTCATTTTTTTTCTTTTCAACTCAATTCTTATCGCAATATTATTTTTTCCAGCAAATAATTATTTTGGAGCACATCCACATATTCACAAAACTTCACCACATCAACACCCCAAATATGATAATCACAAAACAACTTGAGCTCGAATTTGGGTGTGCGGCTAGGATTGGTATTACAGGCTTTGGTGAGATAGCGGTGGAGCTGAATCAAAGGAAGGATATGCACAACGGGGGTAGCGAGGATAGAGCGATTGGATTAGGTACAAAGGCTCAACCGGGCCAAAATGATGGCCTACATCACACTCGCGCGATTGTCTAACCGTGTACCCATGCTTCAAAAGTTGCTTGAGGCAAGTTCTTAGCCACCGAGAAAGTTCATCCTTCCTCCCGACTCGAGCAATACGATGCTAATGACCATTTACACACATCACTTACGCTACCGTTGAATTGCAATGGATTTGCCGATTGCGAGTAAAATAAACCGTGTTTATGCAAATATAAAATTATAAAACTAATTGCATACGAAAAAGCTAAGTCTACATGAATTTCTATGCGAGATGTAAGCACTCGACTAGGAGCACAGCAGGAGCCAACGGTTTACTATGTATCTCAATCCTATGTCAGAAGAATGAATTTCTACATCACACAAAGAGAAAAATTCAACATGCGGCGTACAAACGGCCAAGCACACGCTCATGTGGGTGTTGTGGTGTGCAAAGAAACTGCAACAAAATAACTGAAATAAAAGCTTTCAGCATGCTATGCAATAGTGCATGTGAGTCGGCATAGAAAACGGCTCTCCCCCCAGACTAAAACTACACAATCCAACACAAGATATAATAATAAAGACTAAAACAAAAGCTAGTGGAAGAGTGTACCCAATGCTCATATATTGAGCATACCAGAAGACACGTGCAAACCAAGACAAAATTTCAGCATCCGCCATCCA
Organism: Dactylorhiza incarnata; assembly: GCA_033032865.1. Taxonomy (NCBI): domain Eukaryota; kingdom Viridiplantae; phylum Streptophyta; class Magnoliopsida; order Asparagales; family Orchidaceae; genus Dactylorhiza; species Dactylorhiza incarnata. The sequence goes on along the minus strand of JAWHQI010000012.1, from coordinate 637,245 downwards.
GAAAAAGAACCTGCAGGGGTGAGCTCCTCCAAAACAAAAGAAAATTGAAAAACTATAATAAAAAACAATTAACTAAACCAAACTAGATAAAATAAAAATGCATGAAAAAGTAAGATAACTACTGGGTTATTGTCCTCCAAGTACGACTTATTCAAAATTTTAACAGTTCTAGCTTATAGGAGTATGGAAGGAGAAGTGGACAGACAATTGTTCTAATATCTGTGTCGATAACGGGTACCGATACAGTGATAAAATAGTTATCCATCTACCTAAATAATAATACCTGCTCCACACAGGTAGAGAGAAGAATGTAAGAGGAGGAGGAGGAATCCTCACTCATCTCACCAAAACTATCATTGCCCAGCAAGGTGTCATCTTCAGCGAGGCGGCATGAGGAGAAAGCAATGAAAGTGGCTTCCTCTATGGAGGAGGGATCAACCTCCTCACATAAGAGAGGATGCTCTCATCATTGACTTGGGCAATATGCTCCAAATCCTCCTGAAGTACCTGTGAAGACTCAACCTGCACAGACTCGGATGAAGAAAGGGGGTCAGAAAATAAAGGAGAAGAATGACATAAATAATCAAAAATCAGGGGAGTGGTCCTGGTCTCACTCCCAGCAGGATCCAAGGATAGATCACTATCGGTATCATATTAGTCATAGCGAGGGGCATCCGAAAGCGCAAGGTCCTTGATGGTGAGTTTGACCTCCTCTTCTAATGAGGATGAACAACTCTCCTCATTAGAAAGGGGATCCTCCTCATCGCACCTTGGCACGTCAGTATATTTCAAGGAGTCACACTCTTCATCAGAGAGAATAACATCCTCGTCCCACTTTGGTGCAACCTCAGGCTCTGAATCAACATCTTGCCTAACATCATCAACCAAATCAACAAAAATAGGTGTAGAGAGATCTTGCAGAGAAGGCGGAGGACTCGTAGTGCTAGCAACATCAGAGAATGTGCTAGCAACATCAGAGAATGTGCGAGCAGGTTCCTCCGGGGGTGAATCTAAAAGAGGTAATGAATGCGTAGGGAGATGCAGCTCCACTATGTCGTCACACCGATCAGCAGAGAAACAAATGGGAATATCCGTAGCAGTCCCCCATAGACAAGGCAGTACTGCAGATATATCATCAAAATTAGCAGGTACACCAGCATGAGAAGGAGATGGGCTGATTAAAATATCCAGTTCATCGTCACTCTCCATCTGACATTTAAATTCCGCGCAATCTTTCAATGTGTGGTTGGTACTACGACAACACAAACATCGTTTCCCATTTCCTCTCGGCCATTGACGGGCCGGGCTAAAATGTGGAAACAATGTCTGCTGTGGAGGCGTATAGTTATAATAAGTTGACGCACCATATGAAGTATCGTAGGTTGTCGGTGCTCCATATGGCGGGCCATATGAATTATGACTACTCTCCCATTGAACATTCATTAGTTTTATGATCATAAGCCCCGCACCATCGACATCGAGTACATATATATGAAAACATGGTGTTACGGGGAAGATTTCACCAAACAGAAGTATTTTAAGCAAGAATAACTACACACACAATAAAATTGAATACCTCCTTTAGAAAAATTACACAAATAAAGATTAGAAACAAAAAAATTAAAAAATGTTACTTATAAATAAAAATACAAAAAATGGTATAAACAAAGGGAAAAGGACTTCTATCTCTTGTCTCCCTCTCCAGCAACTCACGTGACTGTGTTCCCCGACAACAACATCAAAAACTTGATGCGCAAATCTAGCACGCCGATATAGGCGGGAGCGAGACAAGTGCACCGATCGTTCAAGTAATATAAAATGGGCAAATTTTCCCAAGTATCGATCTCACAAGAAACACAGTAAGGTGGAGTTATCTATAAAGGAAAGACTTGAGATTGAAGTCTTTTAGGTCGGATGGGTTGTGGACAGTTTGGATTGGTTTGTGGAAAACAAAATAAAATAAAACTAAATTAGCAATGCGGCTCACCGGCACCGCTTCGCAATGTGGGGGATTACACAGGCCGCTATGCACTTCTTCGCTCGGCGGATGGACGAGTAGTCAAGTGGAATGGAAGAGTAGGCTCACGTAGTGGAAGAGTAGGCTTGCGTAGTGGAAGAGAAGGCTAGTGGAATGGAGTGGAGGGTGAGGGCGGATGTGGTGGCGCACCTCATACACACAAATAAACTAAATAATTTCAACCTGGCCAAATTGAAATAAACATTAAAAATCCAAGTTTATTGTGCACATCATCAAAATATAGATAATCTAGCCTACAAATATCAAATCAAGAGGAGAAAGAGGCATAAGACACAACTGAATCCAAAGGCTTGTTGTAGATCGAAGGTGGAAGCCGTCAGGTTGTCAATCTGTGATCTATCCTTGATCACCGGCTACATCCTGGGTACGAGAGGGCTGTCACCACCTCCTAATATGCCCGACTTCTCTGGTGTAGTATCCGTCCACATAAAATGCGATGATCTCCTTCCTTGATAATGAGCTTAGGGCTAGAATTCTCTCCTTGGAAGCTTTTGGATGCTGGAGGCGACCTAGGGCAAAGCCCTCATGGAAGGCGAAAGAAAAACGGAGTCGGAGCTCCTCTTGCGGCGGAAATGGTAGAAATAAGACGATCCCCTCCCGAATAGGGCGAAGTACTGAGCTTTTATAGTAAACAGTCAAAAAATTGATCACACACTGTCGAACACACGACAATGCGTGGACTGTGCGATATTAAACTAGCAGAATGCTCAAGAAAACGAAGCAGCAACGCCCGTGCGATTTTACTCACGCACGGTCAAAACCCACCGTGCGCGAACAAAACGCACGGGTAGAAACATATCACTTAAAATCAGGCTATCAAAAGAAGATCGTGCGTTTCCTTCTCGCACGGTTGAATCCAACAGTGCGTGAAGAAAACGCGCGGGCAATAATTTATAAATTTTCAGCCTAAAAGAGAGGCTCGTGCAATTTTACTCACGCACGGTCAAAACTGCCTGTGCACGAACAAAACACACGAGCGGTGGCAGATCGCCATTCTTGGGCTTTGTAGGCATCACACGGTCGTAACGATCGTGCGTGAAGAAAACGCACGATCGTGCGACTCCTACAAGAATGAAATTGGGCATCATAGGAGATCTGCCCACCTGCACAGCAAACTCCACAACAAACTAACAACTGAGAACTATAAAACGGGCCAAAAAGTGCACTTCGTGTGAGAAGAGTGAACAAGCGAAATATAAGCAATAATGAACTAAAAGTGAAGTGCAAGTGAGTGAAAACGAGCAAAGATGAGTCCGAAAAATACTATATAAATCGGGCTCATCACATGCATGGAGGGCACTGGATGTTTCCAACTTTGCAGCGCGCGTTACAGTTAACCTTCTTGATTTCCTAGTTTGCAGGTTTTGTTTGTTGTTGTCATTGTCATCAACGAAGCTGCCCGAACTGCCTGTGGGGACAGACAGGCATATTCGAAAAATAGCGATATGTGTGCTCCAAATTAACGAACTTGATTCGCCTGTCTGGTGATTAATACGAAAAAATTAACAGGCTACCCCTGCCCAAGGCTATAAAAGGAGCTCAGAGCCTTCATTTCAAGACACTTTACCTTCAACACCTGAGAGAGCTCCTTCAAAGATCCTTCGGAGTTCTCATTTGGCGTTCGAAGAATCCTTCAAAGATCCTCTTCCGCCTTCGAAGATCTCCTTCAAAGGCGACTTGAAGATCTTTCTTAGGCTCTAGGAGATCTCCTTCCTCCATAGAGATTTTCCTTTTCCTCAATCTTCTCTACACCCTCTGCAACGAGCGGTGACATGTCGCCCTCTTGCATTCTGCAACTTGTAACACCGAAAGATATAATGGAAGTTGGTCGGCACTAATCCAGCCCCGTGGTTTTGCACACTTTCTGGGTTTTCCACTTAAAAAGTCTTCTTGTCATCTATCTCACTTTACTTTGACTGATTGCGCGCTCGACTCACTCTAGAGCTGAGACATTTCAATTTGACCGATCTAATGAGAGCGTCGAGCAACCCGTAACAGTTTGGTGTCGTCTGTGGGAAGGTGTTCCCAACATTCCCAGAAGATTCAGAAGACAGTATCCCCTTCACAGCGATACTCGAAGACTAACGACAATGGCAAGAAGAGCTACTCGCGCTACTGAATGATTAGCCGTATGGGGCACGTCTATCCAGTTCCCTCCCATTCACATGTCAACATACCTCTCGCAGAAGAGGCCATGCACGCACCTCGTGCGACATTGGATGAACGCATACGCCAAATTGAAGAGTACCTCACAAACAGAGAAGCGCCACGAGCTCATAATCCTGCCCCCGAACAAGGCAGTCCGCCTCCGCCAGCCCTGGAACATACTCCAACAGAGGACCTCGCTCGCGAGCACCACATCCCTGAAGAAGAGTTCTCCAACACGGCCAACTCAACGCACCTAATCCATCCAGCTGGAGAACCCGAAGCTCATCACCACAACCGCCCGGAAAGCGACATCCATCGTGCACACAATTGAAGGGCCTACTCGCGAAGAAATTCACCACATGATTGCCAAAGAAAATGAACAAGCTAGGCAGCGTGCCACTTTGACACGCCGCCCTCTCCGCCGCCGCTCACCATTAGCGCATGAGTCCTAGCATATCCAGTCCCGCACGGCTATGAGCTTCCGAACATCGAGAAGTTCGACGGAACGAACGATCCGTCGGAGCACATCCACCACTTTATCACCATCATGAGGATCAATAATGCCCTTGATCAACTGCAATGTCAAGTGTTCTCGACAACACTAAAGGGACAAGCTCGTAGGGGTGGCGACTGTTCTCGCTCCTTTCGCTTCGAACTTCCTTTGAACTGTTGATGGTGTGTTTCGATCGCCTTATCTGTCGTAACCTGAGCTTCGACTCGACGTACGAGGTCGGGCAGCTGGAGACCATCTAACTCATTAGTGCTGAGTAAATTCGCTAGGTCGGAGCCCTCCCAGGAGGAAGCTACGCAGGAGTTGAGGTCGATTCCTGGAATCAGCCACGCTTCAGACGTGAAGCGATGAAAAAATTCCTTGAGGGTTTCACCCTCGCTTTGACGAATCCATGAAGGGTGAGAGGGGTCCCGTGCAATCCTCCGATTTGCGATGAACTGGTTGACAAAGAGTTGAGATAAATTGGTACAGTTGTCGATCCCTCCTTCCTTCAGAGAGTATGACCGTTATGGTGAACCTCGCACCCAGTAACATTAGAACCACACTCCCCTCAACACTTCTAGGGCCAACATACTTTACGCAATCCAAGATAAGGTGGTGCTTCATAGGCCCAAGCAAATCGCTCCAAACAAAGGAGACCAATCACAGAACTGTGAGTTCGACCGTGGATGCGGGCACGACACAGAAGATTGTACCAAGTTGAAGAAGGAAATCGAGCATCTTATTTTTCAAGGGCTTCTGAGAAGGTTCTTGGAAGCAAAAACATTAAATCGGCTGATGCCACCCGGGCCGACGAGAGATCGACCGCTCGCTTGCCAGGAAAGACTGGAGGGGCAACCCCTAAAAGTAATCGCACAAGGAGAAAGCTCCCTCCACATTCACCAAGTTGTACTTACGCCTCTTCTCCGCCATCTCTGCTTTATCAGCGTTCCATAAAGACGTGTGATTGAACTTTCACACATTATTTCTGCGAATTACTTTTTTGACTTCATATGTTTCAGATAACAAAGTTACAATAGGTAAGCTCACCAAACCTCCGCCTTCCATCGCCAAGGGCCATCCCCCTTGATGGTCGATCCTTGTCAAGTTAAAATAGGTAAGGTTGCCAGACCTCTGCCTACCATCGTCAAGGGTCTGCCCCCCTTGACGGCCGGTCCTTGCCAAATTACAATGGTGAAAGTGCACAGTTAACCTCACTAGAATTCTCTAGAGGGGGGGGGGGGGGGGGGGGTGAATAGAGATTAAAAATATTTTGTGCAAAGTTAATATATATATGTGTATAATCACAGATTAGAGCTTCCCACACACCAACAAGAATTAAGCAAGAAAATAAAGTAAATGCAAGAAAATAAATCACAGCACAACACAAGAAAATATAGTGGTTCCCCAAACTTTGGGTAGTCCACTCTTCTACCCCCTTGGTAGGAATTCACTATCTTGTACTGAGTCTTTTGATAAGGAGACTCTTAGAACCACCCTGAGTCTTTTGACAAGGAGACTCTTAGAACCAACTGAGTCTTTTGACAAGGAGACTCTTAGAACCAGTACACTGAATTTTTTGAAGAGAGATTCTAAAAACTCTTTTACAATGTTTAGATGTAAGAAAGAAAGCAGGAAAGATATAAGGACAAGAATGAATCTTCTTCCTAGCAAGAAGATTGGAAGCACAAGAAGTGAATTGAATCTTTCTTCTATAGAGAGAAGAAGATTTGCAGACTTTCTCTCTTTGTGAGAGCTATCAGATTTTGCAGCAGTGTGATTTCAGAAGCAGAAGAAGAAGAAGTGGTTGAATGTTGCTGCAGAGCTTTTTCTCAATTTCTCTCTTTTCTCTTGGGAGCTTTTCCTCTATTTCAAAATGTATGTGGTGGATCACTCAACTCTCATTTTCTGCCAACCTCCTCTTTATTTATAGCTCTGTGTATTCAAAATAATGCTATAGGAGGATAATTAATTAGCAGTCAGAAAAATAGAAAGATGAAAATGTTTCCATAATATTTATTTCTGTAGAAGGAAAGAACCAATTCAGATTTCAAATAATATCCAAATAAGTTAAATCAAAATAGCCAAGAATCAGATATAAGGAAAGAATGATTCAGAACGGCTATAAAATATTGACACTTATTCCATATAAATCAGATCTATTGAAAGAAGGAAAGAGATCTGGCGCATATTTAAATTCTGTCATGGAAATCGACGTGCGTCGATTACTATTCGACGCAAGCATCGAGAGCATCCTTTCTGGACGTCGAGAGAAGAATAAGGAAGGTGCGTCAACTGATGTGCGTCGACTTCACTAGATGCGTCGACTAGAAATCAGAGTGGCGTCGACTAGACTTACGTCGAAATCTTCCTAGAGTTACTTCGACTCAACCTGAAGGAAACGTCGAATACTATTCGACGCATATTTACTTAGCCTTGTTTTTTCATTCTTAGAATTCATTTCTAGGGGTTAAGAGAAATCATTTTCCCAACAATCTCCCCCTATTTGTCTTAACCCTATTTAGAGGGAAATTGTACTAGCATATAATTAACCCAGCACAGCATTTGTAAAGATAAGAAATATATTGAGTAGAAGGAAAGAGATTAGGAAAAGAAAGCACATGTCAAGTATTTGTCTTTCACAAGAATTAAACTAGAAACTTCTTTTTGTACATGAAGTTGACAAAAGCAGAATAAAGTTTCCTAGATAAGTCATGAATGGCATCAAAAATGTATCCCCTGGCTCTATCAGGTCTTTCCTGAACATTCCTGATGATTGTATGCAGTTTTTCCAAGAGTTTATCACCATCAGGAATAGTGTCATTTATGGAGTAGCCTTTGCTGATGATGATTGCTGCCTTTTCATCAATCATCTCAATGGTAATGTTGTGAGATTCTTTTTGTACAGGCTTGGGCTCAGGAGGTCCTTTGTTATCAACCTTTGGCCTAAACTTTGTTTTCTTCTCTGATTCCTGTTTCATAGGACTCTCAGTCATTTTTCCTTTCCCTTTCCAGGAATCTAACTTTGCAGGTCTTGATGACTTTTTATAGGGAATGTATGTATCTTCTGTACATCCTATACCCTTCTTGTCCTTTTGACCCTTATCCAGGATAGTCCCTGCCTGAGGATTTTTCTTTTGATAAGCTTCAATATCAAACAACTTATTTGGAAATTTGATAGAAGATTCAGCAAGGATTTGTTCCTTAGTCATTCCCTTGTTAATCTTTTCCATCCAAGCTTTCCTTTTATCTTCCACTTCTTTTCTAGCTGCTTCATATTCATACAGTTCTCTTTCTCTTATCTATTCATACCTCTTTTCCATGTCAGGATCATGGTACTCCTTGACAGGACTGTTAGGACAGATACTAGACATCTTTTCAAATCTTTTTATTTGCTCACATGCTTTTCTATACTTCTTTTCTTTTGCAAACTCCTTCCTTTCTTCTTTAGAAAAATTTTGCCAGTGGGGAGTGACTTCCCTTTTTCTCTTTATCTGTCCTCCTGGACTTTGCCTAGATATGATCTGTTTAGGGAGTCTTGCTGCTTGTGGAGGTAGAGGAAGCCGAGGAGGTAGAGAAGAAGGAGGAGTTTTCTCTTTGGGTGGAGAGGGAGCTATTTTAAGAAGAGTTCTTAGATGTTCTGTAGTAGAGGGAGGAAAGATTTCTGGTAGAGTGTTTTCTGTGAAGGGATGATTGTCTTCTCCAAGCTCTGTTGCAGGGATGTCCTCAAGCAGAGGTGTCTTTAGCTTGATGTAACTGGCAGAGAAGCCAGGAGAATGATGTTGCTGTTCCTCATCACAGGAGGGTGCAATAATCCATACCTGGCCATTCCAATCATCTGAGGTGGCTGCTTCTTCCTCCCCTGGATTACTGGGTCCTTTACTACAGGAATCTCCCCTGGTTATAAGGATCATCAGTTCTGAATGCTGAATCCACAGCATGCTCCCCTTCAGTGTTGTAAGAGGAGGATTCACCAAAATGTTTGATGAAAGTGTAGTCAGAGTGATTTGAGAGGAGTGGAGCCTATAAAAGAGTTAGAGGGAATACTTAGTGTTGGAGAGAAGAGATTTAAACCTGAGCTTTTAGTTGAGATCAAAAACCTGGCAAGAGGGGTTTCTGGAGCAACTCTCCCCCTGGTTTATATCCTTTAGGAAGGATGTAAACCTTTGTGGCGATAGAGGTTCTTCTCGAATAAGGGTATGAAGCTCAGGAAGAGATGCAGATAGGGTGGCCAATTTGGCTTCACAGGTGGTGATCATATTGGCACATTCATTGGAGAAGTTTTGTAGACGTGTCTGGAAGTCGTTGAGGAGATTTTCCAGAGCGTCGTTCATTGCTTTGATAAGGTCAGTTTGAACAGGAATAGGCGCCATTGATGCAGGAAGAGAGAGAGGTAGAAGACGCAGTTTTGGCGGGTCCAGAGAGGTATTTGTTATGAAATACGAAGTACTATTTAAAGGAGATGAAACGTCGAGAAAGGAAACAGAAATCAAGGTAATCCAATCGTCAAAAGAGGAAGTAAGGATTCGATTCTAATTTTGTCTTGAAGTCGACGTTACGTCGAATGAATGTCGACGTTTGCGTGGAGAGTGGCCAGCCTGGTGTTCAATCGACGTGTTCATAGTCTTGCGTCGATATGAACTCGACGGTACGTCGATAAAGGATCGACGTAGCATTATCTGGTGGAAGTCGGTGTCAACGTCGATTTTGTCTCGACGGAGCGTCGATATGTATTCGACGTATCTTCAAGAGATTTTCTTAGATTGTCTGATTTCTTTAGAGTTCCCTATCAGTGGTGTTTACAAGCTTCCATCAAGCATTCCTAAGGTGTTTATGAAATAGTTATGCTTAGTTTCATCTAAGGGTTTTGTGAAGATGTCTGCTCTTTGATTGTCTGTGGAAATATATTCTAAAGTTATTTTACCCTTCTCAACATTGTCTCTAAGGAAGTGATGTCTAATCTCTATATGTTTGGTCCTACTATGAAGGACTGGGTTGGATGTTATGGATATAGCACTAGAGCTATCACAATATATCTTAGAGTTATGTATTTCCAATTTGTAGTCAAGTAGCTGATTTTGCATCCACAGGATTTGTGAACAACAGCTCCCAGCAGCTATGTATTCAGCTTCAGCTGTTGAGGTTGAGACTGAGGTTTGTTTCTTACTAAACCATGAGATCAATCTGTCTCCTAGGAATTGGCAAGTACCAGATGTGCTTTTTCTATCAACCCTACAACCAGCATAATCTGCATCTGAGAAACCTATTAATTCAAAGTTAGTTTCTGCTGAGTACCATAGTCCTAGGTCAGGGGTTCCCTTTAGGTATCTAAGAATCCTTTTTACAGAGGTGAGATGGGATTCCTTTGGATCAACCTGAAATCTAGCACATATGCAAGTTGCAAACATGATGTCAGGTCTGCTAGCTGTTAGATATAGAAGGGATCCTATGATGGCCCTATAAGTCTTTTGATCTACTGATTTTCCTTTATCATCTTTTTCTATAATGGCATTGATTGTCATGGGTGTTTTCATGGTAGATGTTGATTCCATACCAAACTTTTTGATTAGCTCTTTAGTATATTTTGATTGTGAGATAAAGATTCCTTCACTACTTTGTTTTACTTGTAGTCCTAGGAAGTAGGAGAGTTCACCCATACTACTCATCTCAAATTTAGATTGCATAAGATTAGCAAATCTTTTACATAGTTTAGGATGGGTTGAGCTAAAGATGATGTCATCTACATATATTTGAACAAGAAGGAGTTGGTTTTTATGGGTTCTAGTAAATAGTGTCTTGTCTACTTTTCCTCTTTCAAAGGAATTTTCTAAAAGAAAATTTGATAGAGTTTCATACCAAGCTCTAGGTGCTTACTTAAGACCATATAATGCTTTGTTAAGTCTATAAACAAAGTTAGGAGAAGAAGGATTAACAAAACCTGGTGGTTGCTCCACATATACCTCTTCTTGCAGATCTCCATTTAGAAAAGCACTCTTGACATCCATTTGGTAGACTTTCATCTTCATGAAGGCTGCATAGGCAAGAAAGAGCCTGATTGCCTCTAATCTGGCTACTGGAGCAAAGGTCTGGTTGTAGTCTATCCCTTCTTCTTGTCTATATCCTTGTGCTACAAGTCTTGCCTTGTTTCTCACAATTACTCCAGTGGAATCTAGTTTGTTCCTCTATACCCATTTTGTACCAATTACAGGGTAGTTTCTTGGTCTTTCAGCTAGGTTCCATACTTTGTTTCTCTCAAATTGGCCTAGTTCTTCTTGCATGGCCATAATCCAGTGAGGATCACAATTTGCTTCCTCAAACTTCTTTGGTTCAACTTGTGATAGGAAGCATTGGAGCATCATCCCATTGGAGACTTGGTGTCTTGTTCTTACTCCTGTATTGGGATCTCCAATCACTTGAGCTTGTGGATGATCTTTCAAATTGATTCCTGTTCTGCCTGAATTTGTCAGTTGTACTTCATTCTCAATGGGATCATTGTTCAATTGTTCTTCCTGAACCATGTCCTCTTGTGGAGGAGGGTCTTGAGTGCTCTTTTCTGAGGTTTCTTGTTCAGACTCCTCACTTGGTTCCTCTAACTGGTTTTCCTTTCCATTTTCTGTGTTCTCTAGAGCTAGTTGCTCAAGCTGGGTTTCTATGCTGTTGTTTTCCGGTGGAACAGAACTGGTGGGAGTTTCCTCCCCCTTAAGCAGCATGTTAGTTTCATCAAATACAATGTGCATGGATTCTTCAATCTTAAGAGTTCTTCTATTGTAGCACCTATAGGCTTTGCTAGCTGATGAATATCCCAGAAATATTCCATCATCAGACTTCTTGTCAAATTTGGCAAGATGATCTTTCCCATTGTTTAGAATAAAGCAAGTACATCCAAAAATTTTAAAATATTTAACAGTGGGTGTTTTATTTTTCAGGAGCTCATATGGAGTCTTTGATTTAATTTTGTGTATAAGGCTTCTATTTAGAACATAGTTTGCAGTGTTGACTGCTTCAGCCCAAAAGGTTTTTGGTAATCCTGACTCTGCAAGCAGGGTTCTACCTGATTCTATTAAGGTTCTATTCTTCCTCTCAGCAACTCCATTTTGTTGGGGAGTTCTAGGTGCTGAGAAGCTTTGTTTAATACCTTCTTCCTCACAGAAACTACAAATCATCTGATTCTCAAATTAAGTCCCATGGTCACTTCTTATAATTGAAACATTTGTGTTGAACTCAGATTGAATCTGTCTTATGAATTTTGAGAGAATTTTATGGGTTTCTGATTTAACTCCTAGAAAGAATACCCAGCTAAACCTAGAATAATCATCAACAATGACCAAGGTATAGGATTTTCCACCTAAGCTTTGAGTGGATATGGGACCAAAGAGATCCATGTGTAGTAAGTATAAAGACCTGGGAGAGTCATCCTTACCAATGGGTTTGAAGGATGATTTGGTTTGCTTTCCTAGTTGGCAAGGTCTGCATGGAGAATCCTTAGAGTACCTACCCTTTGGTAAGCCTCTGACTAGGTTATTTTTAGCTAGTTTACTGATTGTTTTGTAGTTTAGATGACCTAGTCTCCTATGCCATAATTCATTTTTATCAATAATATTGTTGAATAAGCAAACTTCTGTGGGTGAAGAGCTAAAGTCCACTACATATACTTTCCCTTTTCTAATTCCATTTAGTATTGTAGCATCAGTCTTGATATCTATAATATGGCAGAATAGTGTAGTAAATTTTACCTCATACTTACCATTCTCACATATCTGACTTATACTAATCAGATTGTGTTTTAGTCCTTTGACTACTGTCACATTCTTGAAGGTGACTTTCCCTTCTTTGAAATCTCCAAATCCCTTGGTTTGGCCACAGCTAGAGTCTCCAAAGGTTACTGATGGTCCAAGTCTATCCTCAAAGTTGATTAATAGGTTTTTGCAACCTGTCATGTGCATGGAGCATCCACTGTCCAAGTACCACACCATCCTGGAGATGTGATACATCTGCACATAAAAGTTTAAACATTGGTTTAGACCCTGCTGAGCTGGGGTCCCTCTCTTTTATTAGTAAAAGATTTAATAAAGGAATAAGTGGGTTTTTCAGGATATCCTTCCTTCTTATGGGGTACTGGCTTATAATACCAATCTTCTTGGATGATATCACAGAAATAATGTTCATAATAGAAGGACGTGGATTGAGAGATCTGTTTGGAAACAGAAGATTTTCTGTCTGATTCATTGCGTCGATAGGGATTCGACGTATACTTATGGTTGCGTCGATATAAATTCGACGTAGGTTTCTGGTTGCGTCGATATGAAGTCGACGCTTTCTTCATTCTGAGTCTATTCTCAGTCGAAGTATGAGAGAGGTTGTGTTGAGTATAAGTCGATGCATTTTGGTGTAAGCGTCGATTAGAACTCGACGCACGTCGAATAGTATTCGACGCATGTTCAAATTCTTTGTGAGGATATTTTCCTAAGATTCCTTTATTTGTAATGGGATTTGGTTTATTAAAAACAGTGGTTATTTCTGGACTTACTTGTGATCTTACTCCTGTTAGATGATTCTCCCTAGTGGAGTGAATGGGATGTTTCGAGACAGGTTTGCTGGATAATTGAGATTTAGATGCTTCATTAGTATTCAGTTTTAGTTGTCTAAATCTATCAGTGAGATTTTCAGAAATATTCTTGAGCTTCTGGCCTCTTCCATTTAGAGAGTCCTCAAAGGCTTTAGCCTTTGCTAGCTCTTTTCTTAGTGTTAGATTGTCTGAATAGATTTTGTTTAATTTCTCTTCTGAGAGTTCTAGATTGAGCTTATAATTTTTATGGTTTGTATTTACCTGTTTTAGATTTCCTAATTCAATTCTTAATCCTTTTAATTCTTTTTCAGATTTGATTATATCTAAACATAGTTCTTTGAAATTTTGTTTGAAATCAGTAGAGGAAAAATCATTAAGTATATTTACCATAGATGTAGCATCAAGCTTCTCAGTGGCCATCAGACATGTTTCCTTTTGCGTGACCTCTTCCTGATCATTATCTGATGAGGTGCTTCCTTCAGATTCTGAATCACTCCAGGTTTGAGCAATGAATCCTTTTTCTTTCTTTTTCTTCTTTAGATCTGTTCTTTTCAGATCTTTCTTGCTGTTGTTCTCCTTAGGACATTCAGGGGCAATGTGTCCTGGTTTCCTGCAAGTGTAACAGATAATCTCTTTAGTAGGAGTTTTATTATACCTGGTTTTTGAGTCTCTTCCTCTAGATCCTTCTGTTTTGATCCACCTCTTGAACTTCCTAGCCAGCAAGCTGATTAGCTCCTCTTCATCAGTAGATGATTCACCTTCAACAGCCTTCAATGCAATACTCTTTTCTTTTGAGAGTGGAGATGCCTTTTCTTTCTCAGCTCTGGTTTTCAACAGTTGTTCATAGGATTTTAATTTACCCAAGAGAACATCTGTTGATATTTCTTTTTGACTTCTGGAGTCTTTGATTGGCCAGATTCTTGAATCCCAAGAGCTGGGAAAGCAAGTCAGCAATTTATCATTTATCTCAGTGAGAGATATGTCCTTCTCAAGTGTTCTCAATTCATTGACTATGAGGCTGAATCTTGAATACATGTCAGCAACACTTTCACTTTCTTTCTTTTGGAAGTTTTCATATTGGGAGATCAGTAGTGCCTTTCTATCCTTTTTCTCATCAGCACTTCCCTCTACCATTTTGGTGAGAGCTTCCCATACTTCCTTAGCTGACTCACAATCAGCAATCTTTTGGAAAATTTCATCTGAGAGGGTTGAGACTAGGATATTCATAGCCTTGGCATCATGTCCTTGGGCTTTCTTCTCATCTTCAGTCCATTCAGCTCTTGGAACAAGTGTTTCAGTCACTTTTCCACTTGAATCCTTCCTGAATGGCTTGGGGGGACCTGTCAAGATCACATTAAACAATTCATTATCAATGGAGTTTAAATAAATTCTAATTCTTGTTTTCCAAAGTGCAAACTTTTCCAGGTTGCAAATTGGTGGTCTGGTGGAAGCATAATCTTTGATTTGTGCCATATGATGAAATAGTTTTGAAAAAATATATATATATATATATATGAGAGGTAAGATCTTTTTGATCAAGGAGTTATCCTTTTTAGATCAACCTCCCTCTGATACCAATTGAAAGTGCACAGTTAACCTCACTAGAATTCTCTAGAGGGGGGGGGGGGTGAATAGAGATTAAAAATATTTTGTGCAAAGTTAATATATATATGTGTGTATAATCACAGATTAGAGCTTCCCACACACCAACAAGAATTAAGCAAGAAAATAAAGTAAATGCAAGAAAATAAATCACAGCACAACACAAGAAAATATAGTGGTTCCCCAAACTTTGGGTAGTCCACTCTTCTACCCCCTTGGTAGGAATTCACTATCTTGTACTGAGTCATTTGATAAGGAGACTCTTAGAACCACCCTGAGTCTTTTGACAAGGAGACTCTTAGAACCAACTGAGTCTTTTGACAAGGAGACTCTTAGAACCAGTACACTGAATTTTTTGAAGAGAGATTCTAAAAACTCTTTTACAATGTTAGATGTAAGAAAGAAAGCAGGAAAGATATAAGGACAAGAATGAATCTTCTTCCTAGCAAGAAGATTGGAAGCACAAGAAGTGAATTGAATCTTTCTTCTATAGAGAGAAGAAGATTTGCAGACTTTCTCTCTTTGTGAGAGCTATCAGATTTTGCAGCAGTGTGATTTCAGAAGCAGAAGAAGAAGAAGTGGTTGAATGTTGCTGCAGAGCTTTTTCTCAATTTCTCTCTTTTCTCTTGGGAGCTTTTCCTCTATTTCAAAATGTATGTGGTGGATCACTCAACTCTCATTTTTTGCCGACCTCCTCTTTATTTATAGCTCTGTGTATTCAAAATAATGTTATAGGAGGATAATTAATTAGCAGTCAGAAAAATAGAAAGATGAAAATGTTTCCATAATATTTATTTCTGTAGAAGGAAAGAACCAATTCAGATTTCAAATAATATCCAAATAAGTTAAATCAAATTAGCCAAGAATCAGATATAAGGAAAGAATAATTCAGAACGGCTATAAAATATTGACACGTATTCCATATAAATCAGATCTATTGAAAGAAGGAAAGAGATCTGGCGCATATTTAAATTCTGTCATGGAAATCGACGTGCGTCGATTACTATTTGACGCAAGCGTCGAGAGCATCCTTTCTGGACGTCGAGAGAAGAATAAGGAAGGTGCGTCGACTGATGTGCGTCGACTTCACTAGATGCGTCGACTAGAAATCAGAGTGGCGTCGATTAGACTTACGTCGAAATCTTCCTAGAGTTACTTCGACTCAACCTGAAGGAAACGTCGAATACTATTCGACGCATATTTACTTAGCCGTGTTTTTTCATTCTTAGAATTCATTTCTAGGGGTTAAGAGAAATCATTTTCCTAACAAATGGGTAAGGTCAAACCTACACCCGCCATCGCCAAAGGCTTGTCCCATTCGGCGGTCGGTCCCTTCCAAAATACAATGGGTAAGGTCAAACCTACACCTGCCATCACCAAGGGCCTGCCCCCTCGACGACCAGTCTCTGTGAAATTACAATGGGTAAGGTCAGACCTACACCCGCAATCGCCAAAGGCCTACTGTTGGGAATTGTATCCACAATTACCTTGATTTGAAGAAGTCCCCTTGAACTAAGTTGAATTGAGTTTGTATTTGATGTTGCTCTCTAGTAATGTGTTTGCAGGTTTTTAAATGGCTAAGTACAAACCAATGTCAGGTTTCAATGGGTCATCAAACACAGGCCTATGCAATGTAATTCCTCATTGTATGGACCAAGGTGTTGATTCATGTGGAATCTCTATATTGGGATGTACTTTTTATTCAAACACAAAGGAAGAGCTAAAGGAAGGTGCTGTTGTTCTGTAGATCTGGAAGAAGAAAATTTTTCTAAGTAAATTCTGCGTTCGACGAAAGTTGGCGCGTTCGTCGATCTCAGTTCGACGAACTGAATAAAATTCATCGATCTCAGTTCTGCCTAAGCTGAAAGTAATTTCGTCGACCGCGTTCGTCGATCTCAGTTCGACGAACATAAGAAGTTTTCGTCGACCGTTGTTTCGCCTGTGTTGAATTTGTTCTCGTCGACCGCGTTCGTCGATCTCTGTTCGACAAACTGAATTTAGTTTCGTCGATCTCAGTTTTTGCTGAAGTTAAGTGCTTTAGTCGTTCGTCGATCTCCGTTTGACGAAGTGACAACATTTCGTCGAACGCAGTTTACCTGTAAGATTGAATTGATTTCTTTGATCTCCGTTCGACGAACTCTTATTATTTCATTATTCGCTGTTTTGTTGAAGTTAAATTGTTTCTTTGAGCTCAGTTCAACGAACCAGCTGGCCGACCAATTTTCTCTGTTTTGATCTAGTTCTCTATTTTCTTTTCTCGAAAAGTTCTTTTATCTTTCGAGAAAGTATTTTCTCTCCTGTAAAATTCCTTCTATGTTCTTCTTGAAGCCAAAGCCTATTTATTTCTCGAGAAATCCTTTGCTCTCGAGAAATTAATTGTTTTGTTCTGAATCCTATTTTCTCGAGAAGTTCTTTGTTCCCGAGAAGTTAATTCCTTCATTTTGAATTATGTGTTCTCTGAAGTTTAATTCTTTTCTCGAGAAGCTCTTTGTTCTCGAGAAATTAATTGCTTTGTTCTGAATTCTGTTTTCTCGGAATCTCATTTAGTTCTCGAAAAATCTGTCTTTTTCCTGAAATCTTTTCTAATTCCTTTTTGACGGGACGTTAAATCTCTCTGTCTTTTCAGACGGCTTTGTTTATTTCGTTTAAGGTTCATTCTACCTTAACTGATGTCGTTAAGTCTTTTATTATAAAAGGCACTCGTTCTTAAGTTCCAAACATAATAATTCATTATTCTGATCAAGCCCTAATTCTCCTTTCATTCCAAGAACGTGAAAGTGTCGCCTCCTGTCGAAAAGCTGGAGATCGATTTGCTGTTCTAAATCAGTTGTCTCCTGTGGATGTAAAGGTTCGGTTGATCTCTGCTCCATCATCTACAGTTTCTATTGGATCAAATCAAATCAAAGAAGGTCAGATCTGAGTTTTATTGTTCTTCCTCATCGACAACAAGTCAAAGCTTTACAAGCCTCAAGAAGGAAGAAGATCTCAAGGCCTTTCAGATCTGGTTATGTATTGATAATTTTGTATCAATTCTTTATTACATTTGATTGTAGGAGAAGTGTTCTCCGAGTTGTAGGAGAGGTGTTCTCCGAGTTGTAAGAGAGGTTCTCTCTGAGATTGTAGGAGACTTGTCTCCGAGTTGTAGGAGTGTTGACTCCGAGATTGTAGGATCATTCTTGATCCGAGTTATAGTGAAGTAGTCAAGTCTAGCTGTGGTGCTAGATTGGCGAGGCCGGCAAGTGGAGTACCCAAGAACGGGGAACCACTATAAATTTCTTGTGTTATCTGTGATTGTGATTTGTTTTCTGTGCGTTCTATTTCCTCAAGTTTTTAATTCCGCAAAAGACGCAGTTATCACCTATTCACCCCCCTCTAGGTGATTTAGGTTTGCAACTAAATACTTCATTTAGTATCAGAGGGTCGCTGTTATTTAAAGGTTAACACCTTGAATAGGGTCTATCCAATCTAGTTGCTAGCAAATCATGGAAAGAAGCAAGGAATCTTCCTCGTTGAAATTGTCAATATGCACAAAGGCTAATTTTCCTATGTGGAAAGAAAGAGTCGGAATTTATATGGAAGCCGCAGACCCAAGAATTTTCCAAGTCGTGGAAGAAGGCCCTCATGTGCCAATGACTGCCTCAACAATTGGCCCTACCGTTCAAGTTCCAAAGAAAATGATGGACTTAACAAAGGATGAAATCCCTCTCGTTGCCCTTGATAAAAAGGCGAAGAATATAATTGCTAGTGCGGTGGACAACTTCATGTTACAAAATCTATTCCACTGCAGATCAGCCAAAGATATGTGGACATCCTTAATAGTTCTTATGGAAGGTACTGAAGAAGTAAGGGATGACAGAAGATCTCTTCTAAATCAAGAGTACGAGGCATTCAAGCAAAGTAAAAAGGAGTGCATTGCCGATGCATATGAAAGATTCTTCAAAATCGTTAACGGCCTAAGAAATTATGGTCGGGAATTTACTAATGGTGAACTGAATGACAGATTCTTGCGATCCCTGACGAAAGACTGGGATAGAAAGATAGTTGCAATCAGGGAGTTTGGAAAGTTACCAAACCTAGACCCACAGAATCTGTTTGGGAAGTTATTATCCCATGAGCTGCAAATGAATATTCGCAAAACAGAAGAAGACGGGAATAAGATTTCAAGCAAGGAAAGGACCTTGGCTATGAAGGCCGAGAGTTCCAGAAAAAGCAGAGCCTTGTCTCCAATTAGAGCACAATAATCTGATGATGAAAAAGAATCTGAAGCCGGCTCCTCCAGTTCTGAAATGTCTGATGGGGAGTTTTCTCTAATCTCCCGAAAGTTCAAGAAACTGCTCAGTAAAATAAGGCACATGAAGAGCAAGTCTTCCTCCTCTGACTTTAGACATTCTCGACGTGATGGTGATCATCACAGAAAGGGGTCAAGCAATCATGAAAGGTATAAGACTAAACCTAGTAAACATATTTCTTCTGACATAGTTTGTTACTGTTGTAATAAGTCAGGGCACATGATCGCTGAATATCCTTACAAGAAGAAAGAGGGTGGAAGAAAAGAAGAAAAGAAATCCACCGACGGGAAAAAGAAGACTGAAAGAAGTCTAGTCGCTAAAAAGTCCAAAACTTTAAGCGACAGTGACTCAGAGAAATCAAGTAGTGAAGAAGAAGCCTACTTCGGGCTGATGGCCATGACTGATGATGAAGAAGAACTTCCTTATATCGGAACGGTAAATTCTCACACCATCTTATCTGATTCTGATTATGCCTCAGCTGAACAAAAGGATTACCCCTCAGATGATGACTCAAATCTCATGACCCAATATACTGAAATGCTTAAAAGCTTTGACAAATGCCGAAAGGTAGTCAAAATTCAGGCCAAGGAGATCATGTCTCTCAAAGAAGTGGAATCTAATCTGAGAAAGGAAGTTGAACAACTTTCTTCCTTCAGAAAGGAAATCCAAGTCTTGAAAGACAAGATCAAAAGCTCGGATGAGCTCCTTGATCGGAGAGAGAACTCCATCAAAGTTCTGTAAGAACAGCTAGTCGCTGAGAAGAAGCTAGTTGAAAAGTTTTCACAACCGAAAACCATTCTTCCAATCATTGATACTTTCTCTGCTAAAGCAGGTAGCAGTGGTTTAGGTCATGTGGCTGGTCCAAGTAATTCTTCTAAGGGCACCCTTGTCAAGAAGAAAAATAAGAATGCTAAGAAAGCTACCGTCGAAGAGAAGGGGAAAGCCCATCAAGATCAAGTGGCATTTAAGAAAGTTTTCTTTCCTACAAATGTCTATGATATGGAGAGCACTTATGGTCACTTGACGCGACCAATTAACTTTGCGCCTGTCAATGACTATAAGGGGTGAGATTGTCCTCAAAATCTCCGTGAAAGTGCTTTCAAGGCACCTTATCAAGAGATTAATCTGAGAGATTATGGTCCTTATGTTCATGGTCCGAGTGCTATGAGAGCACCAATAGTGAAGGTTTTTGCACCCAAGCCTAAGGAGAAAGCACTACCATGTGTGTGTTGTACTCATGAGGCATCCTCATCTAGAAGGATTGCTCCTGCCAAAACTAACGTTCAAAAAGTTAAGCAGGAGAAGACTAAGAGAAGGTACAACAGGTTTAACTGTTGGTGTTGCGACAAAATAGGTCACTTTGTCATAGATTGTTGGTTCAATTCCACTTATTTCAAGAGACCACAAGTAAACATTGTTAGAAAGACCACTCGCAATGTTAACGTTCATCGTGGTGCTCAACTAACGAGGGTCCAAGGACCCAAATTAGTTTGGGCTCCTAAGGCAAAGTAATTTGTTTTTGCAGGTATGTCCAAAGGCCAACAAAAATCCTATCTGGTATTTGGACAGTGGTTGTTCTCGGCATATGACCGGAACTAGAAGCCTCTTACAAAATTTTATTCCAGTTGAGAACGGACCAAAAGTTATTTTTGGCGGATCTGACAGAGGAATAACAAAAGGCTACGGTATGATTTCTAATGGTAATGTATCCTTTTCAGATGTAGCTTATGTGGAAAGATTAGAATATAATCTGATAAGCATAAGTCAACTCTGTGATAAAGGATACATAGTTGATTTTCGTAAAGATAAGTGTTTGATAAAGTCGGCAGAAAATTCGGAAACGATTTTATCAGGCACTCGTTGTAGAAATATATTTTGTTAAAATTTTCTTTGTTTATCGTCTTCTACACCAGTGTGTCTTTTAGCAAAAGATAGTGCATCTCTTGCTGACCAATGGCACAAGAGATTAGCACATATAAATTTCAAAACTATAAATAAATTATTTTCACAAAACTTAGTGCGTGATGCGCCAAATATTAAGTGCATTAAAGATAGACCTTGTCATGCTTGTGTAAAAGGCAAGCAAACAAGAGCTACCTTTAAGAGCATAATTGGCAAAGATTCAACTAGGTGTTTATACCTACTTCATATGGACTTGTTTGGTCCTTTGCAAATTAGAAGTTTAGGAGGTAAGTCTTACACATTAGTTATTGTAGATGATTACTCACGTTTTGCATGAGTATTCTTTCTAAAACACAAGTCAGATACATTTGATATTTTCACTAAGTTTGTCAAGCAAATCCAGAATGAATTTGAATGTTCAGTGGTCAAAATCAGAACTGACCATGGAACAGAATTTGAATCTGGGGCCATGACAGAATTTTGTGAAAGCCTTGGTATCTTTCATGAGTTTTCCTCTCCTCGAACTCCACAACAAAATGGGGTAGCTGAGAGAAGGAATAGAACACTCATTGAGGCTTGCAGAACAATGTTGAGTGACACTTCACTACCCGAATACCTTTGGGCTGAAGCCGTCAACACTGCTTGCCACGTGCAAAACAGAGCACTCATAAACAAGAACCATGAAAAGACTCCTTATGAACTACTAAAAGGCAAGAGACCAACCATCTCTTATTTTAGAATCTTTGGTAGTAAATGCTTTGTACTTAATAATGGAAAGCATTACAAAACCAAGTTTAGTGAAAAGAGCTTTGAAGGTATTTTCGTAGGCTATAGTAGTCATAGTAGAGCTTATAGAGTTTTTAATAAGAAAACCCTGGTTGTAGAAGAATCTATTAACGTTGTATTTGATGAGACGAGTATGCTACATAGCAGCTCTTCTAGTGCTTCTATTAAAGTTGCAGGTTCAAAGTTATAAGATACAAGCTTGTACGAGCCAGTCAAAGACGATGCTCAAACCTTCGTCAAGATCTCTCCCCCAACCTCAACAGTAGAAGAAGATCATATTGATGAAGAGCCAATTCAAGTGGAAGAAGACATTCCTGTAGTAGAAGATGTTCCCGATGTCCAAATTCATGCAAGGAATCTTGAATTCAGACATATGAGGGATCATCTAGTTGATTAGATCATAAGAAATCCTCAAGTCGGAGTAAGAACAAGAAGAGGTACTACTAACGAAAATATGTATTTGAGTTTTCTTTCAGCAATTGAACCGAAGAAGTTTCAAGAAGCAAATGAAGACCCTCATTGGATAATTGCAATGGAAGAAGAGTTGAATCAATTCAAGCGTTGCAAAGTGTGGACGACTCTAGTTCCAAAACCCAAAGATAAAAATATCATTGGAACGAAGTGGGTCTACAGAAACAAGTTGGATGAAAATGGAACAATCATAAAGAACAAAGCCAGACTTGTAGCAAAAGGTTACAGACAGGAAGAAGGGATCGGCTTCGATCAAACTTATGCTCCAGTAGCAAGACTCGAAGCGATCAGGTTGTTTTTAGCCTATGCTGCATTCAAAGGATTCACCGTATACCAAATGGACGTCAAGTCAGCTTTTCTGAATGGTAATATAAAAGAAGAAGTATACGTTGAACAACCTCCATGTTTTGTAGATTCTGAACATTATGATTATGTTTATTTACTGCAAAAAGCTTTGTATGGTTTGAAACAAGCTCCTCGAGCTTGGTATGAGACGCTGTCTAATTTTCTTCTTGAGAACAAGTTCACAAGAGGAAAGATAGATAAGACATTATTTCTTAGGGAAGTAAAAGGCAAGATTTTGCGTGTGCAAATCTATGTCGATGACATTATTTTTGGCTCCACGGACGACAACCTTTGCAAGAAGTTCTCAAAACTTATGCAAGGGAAGTTTGAAATGAGCAGTATGAGTGAGATGAAATATTTCTTAGGACTTCAAGTGAAACAATCTGAAGATGGAATTTTCATCTCACAGACGAAGTTCACCAAGGAGTTGGTTAAGAAATTTGGAATGGAGAGTGCAACCTCTATGAGGACTCCAATGAGCTCAGCTATGTCTTTGGACAAGGATGAGAAAGGGAAACCTTTTGATGAAACCAAGTACATTAATTGGCTCTCTGCTCTACCTTACTGCCAGTAGGCCTGATATAATGTTTTCTACATGTGTATGTGCTAGATATCAGGTGAACTCTAAGGAATCTCACTATACTGCTGCAAAGCAAATTTTAAGATATCTTAAGTGTACACCAAATCTTGGCTTATGGTGCCCAAGAAGTAATGATAGCGAGCTAATAGGTTTTTCAGATGCTGATTTTGCAGGTAGCAGAGATGACAGGAAAAGCACTTCCGGGACATGCCAATTTCTCGGAAGAAGACTTATTTCCTGGAGCAGCAAGAAGCAAAATTGTGTTGCAATTTCAACTGCCGAGTCAGAATATATTTCTGCAGGCAGTTGTTGCGCACAACTTCTTTGGATAAAGAATCAGCTTGAAGATTATAACTTGAAGTTCAAAGAAATTCCAATGTTTTGCGACTCCTCCAGTGCTATAGCAATTGCAAATAATCCAGTCTCGCACAACCGAACAAAGCATATCGAATTACGATATCATTTCATCCGGGAGCATGTGGAGAATGGGGACATCAATCTATGTTATGTCCCTACGGATAAGCAAGTTGCAGATATTTTCACGAAGCCGCTGGATGAGACCAAGTTCTCTTTCTTCAAGACAGAGCTTGGAATGCTCAACATGGTGTAATGATCAAGTCAAGAATTAACTTCTCAAGAAATGATAAGGCTCAGAAGAATCTGTTGAAATCCTTGATTTCTCGAGAAATCATTTATCTCTCACGTAATGGATCATTTTTTCTCAGAAATCAGAAATATCTATTTTCGAGAAGTCGAAAAGGCAGGTACGCTGTTTTTATTTTTAGATATTAAGTAAATTCATAAAATGTTAAATAATAATCAAAATATAAATAGAAAATCAAGAATGACTTAATGTTCACGCAAACCCTTTCTCGTTCTTCTCGAAAGCCCCTCTACTGTTCATTGTCTTCTCGCGACATCCAGTCTCCAGTTCATTTCATCTCGCGATTTCTCCCAGCAAACGCAAGTTCAACAGCTTTGTTTCGATGGCCCCGTGTCTTAGGGCTAAGATTGGCGTCGGATGTGAGCTCGAAAGGTTAGGTCTGATCGATCTTTCGGCGATCTTTCGGACAACCTTCAGAATATTTTCTATCTCTTAGATGCTACTGGGTTATCTTTTATTTTGGAACATCCTTGTCGTATTCTGTTCAGAGAGGTAGAGGATTTCTTTCTAAATGTGAAAGTTGTCAAAGAAGGGAGAATGTTAATCTCCTTTGTAGATAATCTGAAGATTAAGATTTCCACCAAATCTTTGACAAAATATCTAAGGCTTCCAGTGATAGATTCTGAAGATGACCTAGATGATGTTGATTGGGACAGAACTATGACATTTTGTGGTTTAGAAAAGGGATATACTACTATTAGAAGACAGAAGATGAATGCAGTTGGAAAGCTATTGGTAGACATTATTTCTAAGATCCTTCTCTGCAGGACAGGCAGTTTAGGATATGTTTCTGAAGATGTGTTTTGTTTGATGATGGCAGTTGTGACTGGGAAGAAGTGTGACTGGGCCACTCTTCTTCTTATTAAGATTAAAGCAAGTTTCCTTGCTCCAAACTATACAAGGATACTTTCTTTGTATCTGAATCAGATGAACCAAGTAGTGTTTGACATGTCTAAAGGTGCAGTCATTCATCATCTAAAGAAGATAAATGTCTCCACAATTCAGAGGTGGGACATCAGGATAACAAAGCCTGGCACTGCAGGTGCAAGTTCCCAGGGGGAGCCTCTTCCCACTGTCAATTCTGAACATCATAATGTGACTCCAAATCCATCTCCTCCTTCTGATACACCTCCTCTAGTTGCTACTTTAACTCCAGCACAGTCACCAGTTCTGCAACAAATTCCAGATCCACCTCAATCATCAATTCCACAAGACACCATTCAATCTGCAGAGCCAGCTCTTCCTCCGATCTCAGCTCAGGTTTCAACTGATCCAGTTGATTCTGATGCTCAAAAGGTTCTCAATACTCAAGTGGAAGATACTTTCCTTCCCATACAAGATGATGTTGATCTATCACCTCTTCCTCCTCCAGATGTTAGCATTGAAAATGCTCAGGCAGATACTGTTGCTGCCTCCATTGCAGAAGTAGTAAGTGATATTCTACAAGATAACCTTGAAAAGCACAGTCCCAGTGGTCGGAGAGCAGGGTCTGGTGCTGATTTTGATTTTTGCAATGAGTCTGATGCTGATTCAGTTCATGGATCACTTCCTTACCCAGTACATGTTGAGGGGGAGAAAGAATTGTGGTTGGAAACAAACAAGGATGCTCAAGGGGAGCTATTTTTTGAAGAAGGTGCTCAGGACTCCCTCATTGGTAAGATTGAGATGTTACTTAAGAGGCAAAGTGACAAGTTTGATTTTTCTTTTAAAGAGATTCATGCTAGAATAACTGATGCTGAAAGAGAAATGAATAGAAAGCTAGCTGAATCTAAAGCCAGTACTGACAAACTCAAAGAAGTTGTCCTTCAGGGTGGAAAGGCTATATATCACACCATTGCAGGTGTAGCAAGAGTTCTGGAAGAAGTGTTTGCAGTCAGAAAAACTCAGGAATCCATGACATCCAAAGCTGAAGAGAATAATTTTAAGATTATTGATGAGGTAGGACTGTTCAAAGAATCTGTTATCCAAACCCTTACTGTAGAAGTCAGAAAGGGGGAGGACAAGATGACAGAATTTGTAGATCATTCTTTATCTGAATTTCAAAGGAATTTGGGAAATCAGTTAGAGCAGTTATCTTATGGTGTTCAAAGGCAGCTTGCAGATATCAATGATTACACCTCCAAGACTGCAGTTTGGCTTCATCATGAGATCTTTACTGAATTGGGTATTGACCCTGTTCAGCCTCCTCCTCAGTTTTCTTCCAGGCCAGCAGGGCTGCAAGATGATGCTCCTCAGTTCTCTCCCAGGCCAGCAGGGCTGCATGATGATACTCCATCAGTTGAAGCTTATTCCTCAGTGCCTACTTCTAGAAAAAGGAAGTATGGTGAAGGCCCTTCTGCTAGCAAGTCAGTTCCAGGATCAAGCACAACAGGTTCTGGTAAAGCAGTTGCTGAGGAAGTTTTTCCTGAAATATGGAGTCCAGTTTCAAAAATCATTATTCTTGATACTTTAAAGTTAGTTGAAGAAGGTGGCATGAAATCTTCTGATTATTACAGTTATTCTGAATAGAAAAAGTATGACACAAGCTTGACAAAGAGAAGGATTCACTTCAGGACTTATGGTAACAATAATCCTACAGCTCCAGCCCCTCCTCCAAAGTACTATCCTAAGCCTTATACTTATTTTGAAAGAAAAGAGCAAAAGAGAAGGAACAATGCCCGAAGAAAAGATTATGAAGACCATCAAAAACTTTCTTTCAATATGATTGTGTGAACATTAAATCATTTTGACAATCTTAATCATATATAGTTTTTGATTTTAATGCTCATTTTGTTTTCATATTCTTTCTTCTGTAATGTGTAGTATATCTGTTATACTTTATTGCAATTCATCTTAGTTTTTAGGGTTCTGACTTCTACAAATAGGGGGAGATTGTTGGGAATTGTATCCACAATTACCTTGATTTAAAGAAGTCCCCTTGAACTAAGTTGAATTGAGTTTTATTTGATGTTGCTCTCTAGTAATGTGTTTGCAGGTTTTTAAATGGCTAAGTACAAACCAATGTCTGGTTTCAATGGGTCATCAAACACAGGCCTATGCAATGTAATTCCTCATTGTATGGACCAAGGTGTTGATTCATATGGAATCTCTCTATTGGGATGTACTTTTTATTCAAACACAAAGGAAGAGCTAAAGGAAGGTGCTGTTGTTCTGTAGATCTGGAAGAAGAAAATTTTTCTAAGTAAATTCTGCGTTCGACGAAAGTTGGCGCGTTCGTCGATCTCAGTTCGACGAACTGAATAAAATTCGTCGATCTCAGTTCTGCCTAAGCTGAAAGTAATTTCGTCGACCGCGTTCGTCGATCTCCGTTCGACGAACAGAAGAAGTTTTCGTCAACCGTTGTTTCGCCTGTGTTGAATTTGTTCTCGTCAACCGTGTTCGTCGATCTCTGTTCGACGAACTGAATTTAGTTTCGTCGATCTCAGTTTTTGCTGAAGTTAAGCGCTTTTGTCGTTCGTCGATCTCCGTTCTACGAAGTGACGACATTTCGTCGAACGCAGTTTAGCTGTAAGATTGAATTGATTTCTTTGATCTCCGTTCGACGAACTCTTATTATTTCGTCGTTCGCTGTTTTGTTGAAGTTAAATTGTTTCTTTGAGCTCAGTTCGACGAACCAGCTGGCCGACCAATTTTCTCTATTTTGATCTAGTTCTCTATTTTCTTTTCTCGAAAAGTTCTTCTATCTTTCGAGAAAGTATTTTCTCTCCTGTAAAATTCCTTCTATGTTCTTCTTGAAGCCAAAGCCTATTTATTTCTCGAGAAATCCTTTGCTCTCGAGAAATTAATCGTTTTGTTCTGAATCCTATTTTCTCGAGAAGTTCTTTGTTCCCGAGAAGTTAATTCCTTCATTTTGAATTATGTGTTCTCTGAAGTTTAATTCTTTTCTCGAGAAGCTCTTTGTTCTCGAGAAATTAATTGCTTTGTTCTGAATTCTGTTTTCTCGGAATCTCATTTAGTTCTCGAGAAATCTGTCTTTTTCCTAAAATCTTTTCTATTTCCTTTTTGACGGGACGTTAAATAACTTTGTCTTTTCAAACGGCTCTTTTGATTTTGTTTAAGGTTCATTCTACCTTAACTGATGTCGTTAAGTCTTTTACTATAAAAGACACTCGTTCTTAAGTTCCAAACATAATAATTCATTATTCTGATCAATCCCTAATTCTCCTTTCGTTCCAAGAACGTGAAAGTGTCGCCTCCTATCGAAAAGTTGGAGATCAATTTGTTGTTCTAAATCAGTTGTCTCTTGTGGATGTAAAGGTTCGGTTGATCTCTGCTCCATCATCTACAGTTTCTATTGGATCAAATCGAATCAAAGAAGGTCAGATCTGAGTTTTATTGTTCTTCCTCATCGACAACAAGTCAAAGCTTTACAAGCCTCAAGAAGGAAGAAGATCTCAAGGCCTTTCAGATCTGGTTATGTATTGATAATTTTGTATCAATTCTTTATTACATTTGATTGTAGGAGAAGTGTTCTCCGAGTTGTAGGAGAGGTGTTCTCCGAGTTGTAAGAGAGGTGTTCTCCGAGTTGTAAGAGAGGTTCTCTCTGAGATTGTAGGAGACTTGTCTCCGAGTTGTAGGAGTGTTGACTCCGAGATTGTAGGATCATTCTTGATCCGAGTTATAGTGAAGTAGTCAAGTCTAGCTGTAGTGCTAGATTGGCGAGGCCGGCAAGTGGAGTACCCAAGAATGGGGAACCACTATAAATTTCTTGTGTTATCTGTGATTGTGATTTGCTTTCTGTGCGTTCTATTTCCTCAAGTTTTTAATTCCGCAAAAGACGCAGTTATCACCTATTCACCCCACTCTATGTGATTTAGGTTGGCAACTAGATACTTCACCTACTCCCTTTGGCGGTCGGCCAATGCCAAATTACAATGGGTAAGGTCGAACCTACACTCGCCATCGCCAAGGGCCTGCCCCTTTAACGATCGGTCCCTGCCAAATTACAATGTGTAAGGTCAAACCTACACCTGCCATCGCCAAGGGCTTGCCCCCATTGGCGGTCAGTCCCTGCCAAATTACAATGGGTAAGGTCAAACTTACACCCTTCATCGCCAAGGGCCTGCCCCCCTTGGCGGTCAGTCCCTGCAAAATTACAATGGGTAAGGTCAAACCTACACCCGTCATCATCAAAGGCCTCCGGTCAGCGCGCTCACAAAACCTACCTCCGGGTAGCACAACGACGACACCAACCATTGGGGAAGTACTCCCCCAGCAAGCTCGCAATTAGAGCAACCACCTCTACAACTCATTCATATGCAAATAGCTCCTCATAAAGCACCCGATCCCAATGAGGCGCGTCACACTTCAAATGGAGTTCACAACGCTCCTAAAAGAGCTCAAGTGCCCACCAATCAATAGCACATGACCCGCACCCATGCGCCTCGCGCAAAAGCACGCCGAGATGACAACGTCCTACACGCGAGCATGCCCACACACAAGCCTTCTTCTTTCACAATGCTCGCGTGCAGGACATTGTCGCGCACGCCCATGCGCGGATGCCTGTGCGCACCCCATGCACGGGCTGCACGGGCTCCCCGTGCGCAAATGCGCGCGTGCGTACGCGCGTTCCACCCTTGCACCGCCATCACCTATCGCAGATCTCCTTCCATGCCATCACCGCTCCGCCTACCTCTAACACGGTCGCGGTAGCCCATCCATGCACACAACTTGGGAAAAGTTTTCGCTCTCCACTCGCTCTGGCTACGAATCCCAGAACTTGGGGGGCAAATGATATGTGCACCCTAAATTAATAAAGATTTCGGACTTCGGATCTCCGGATCTCCGGAATCCCCATGTTCCCCACTATCTCCATGTCCGAACTGCCCGGAACTGCCTCAACGCCATTGTCGTCACGCCCCATCATTCGCAAAACCACCCAACATGGGTGTGCGCATAGCGAAATTTCCATAATGGGTGTGCGCGTAGCAAAATTCCCATCATGGGTGTGTGCATATCAAAATTCCCATCATGGGTGTGAGCATAGCGAAATTCCCATCATGGGTGTGCGCATAGAGATATTTCCATCATGAGTGTGCGCGTATCGAAATTCCCAATAGGTGTGCGCATAGCAAAATTCCCATCATAGGTGTGCGCGTAGCAAAATTCCCATCATGGGTGTGCGCATAGCGAAATTCCCATCATGAGTGTGTGGCTGTGCGCATAATAAATTCCCATAATGGGTGTGCGTATAACAACAAATCACCCAAATGGGTGTGCATATAACAAATTATATGGTTACAGAGTGCGTGTAGCCATATTCATAACAGGTGTGCGTATAACACATAAATTGGTTATTGTGTGTGTATAACACATAAATTGGTTATGATGTGTGTATAACGCATAAATTGGTTATGGTGTGTGTATATCACATAAATTGGTTATGGTGTGCGGATAGCCGCATAACCACCCTAACCCCTATTTAAATACGGAAATGTCACCCTCAAAAACTATAAATAAGACTATGGGCCCTCATTCATTTTCATCTTCTTCTCCTTCACTTCTCCTCCTACACACGAGAGAGCTCCTTCGAAGGTCTCACATTTTCGAAGAATCCTTCGAAGATTTTGGAGCTTCTTCGAAGATCACATATATATTTTTAATTTCTTTAAGGGTCCGTTCGTTTGGACGAAATTGGCTTTCTGGAATTGACATTGACGATTAGAAATTCAATTCTAATGTTCGGCGCAACGAAATTTACGAGGATATTGGCTTTTATATGAAAACTCATGGCTTTGACTTTGAACTAAAAAATCAAATCGTCAATTCTTACCTCCACCTATGAGTTTTCCGCATAATCGAGTGTTTTTGCCAGAGTTTTTCGGCCTACGCTTTTTTTCCTGTCGGGAGTGGGTTATTCCGCCAGGTGCGTGTTTTTCGGTCGACGCGTGTTTTTCGGTCGGGCATTCATTTTTTGCCCAGGCTGGTGTTTTTCACCCGTGCGCGCGTTTTTCGGCCAGCCGGGCAATTTTCACTCGGGCACACGTTTGTTTTGCTCGGGCGCATTTTTTTTCGCCCAGGCGTGCTTTTTTCGGCCGAACGCGATTTTTCCGGCCGAACGCGGTTTTTCCGGTCGAACGCGATTTTTCCGGTCGGAAGCGAATTTTCTGGCCTGGCGCGAAATATTTTGCCCGAACGCGATATTTTTTACCAGACGCGATTTCTCCCGAGCTTGTTTTTTTCGCTCGGGCGAGAATTTTTCCCCCGGGCGCGTTTTTTTCGCCTAGGTGGAAAAAAATGCGATTGGGCGAAAAAAACGCGCCCGGGCAAAAAATCGCGCCCGGGTGAAAAAATTTGCGCTCGGGCGAAAAAAACGCGCCCCAGGTAAAAAACGTGACCGGACGACAAAAACGCGACCGGGCAAAAAAAATTTGCCCGGGCGAAAAAACTCGCCCCAGCGAAAAAACTCGGTCAGGCGAAAAAACGCGACCGGGCGAAAAAACGCAACCGGGCGAAAAAACGCAACCGGGCGAAAAAAACACGACCGGGCGAAAAAAACGCGCCCAGGCGAAAAAAATTGCGCCCGGGCGAAAAAATCGTGCCTGGGCGAAAAAATCGCGCCCGTGCGAAAAAATCGCGCCCGTGCGAAAAAATCGCGCCCGGGCGAAAAAATTGCGCCCGGGCGAAAAACCGCGCACGGGTGAAAAAAACGCGCCTGGGAGAAAAAACCGCGCCCGGGCGAAAAAAATGCGTCCGGGCGAAAAAAACGTGCCCAGGCGAAAAAAAAACGCGCCCCGAAGAAAAAACGCACCCGGGCGAAAAAAATGCGCCCGGGCGAAGAAAAGCACCCGGGAGAAAAATAGCGTTCTGCGCGAACGCCTATTTTGAGTTTTATAAAATTATTGTACAATGTAAATTTCAATACCAATTCCATTATTCAGACGAACAACTTTTGTGTCTCAATTCCAATTCTGTTGACTGAATTCAATCTTACAGCCGAACAACAAAATTGGAATTCTGTACAAAGCCAATTCATGTAGATATTGGTTTTCGTCGAAAAGTCAATTCTTAAAAGCCAATTCCGTTCAAACGAACGGACTCTAAGGCATTTAAAAAAATATACCACAAGAAAAAGCCGTCGTTTTTGGATGAAAACCGATTCCGACCGATAAATTCCTGAAACGAACGGCTGAATTGAAATTGCGTTACCTAATTCCAATCTCTTCCTCCCAAAACTTACCAAACGAACGGACCTTAAGACATTTATATGTAGAATTATTTTAAATAATAAAAGTGAAAACTTAGAATTAATTACCGAAGGATAAAGAAATCTAACCAAAACGCAGTTCGGTTTCGGTTTGGGTTCAAACCGAACCACTTCTAATCAAAGGGTATAACTCGGTTTAAGCCGACTCACTGCGCACTTTAGACCGGTTCACGTGCTCCAACGACAACTAAATCGAACCGTTGATCGTCAATTTCACGTGGAGCACAATAGCGCCTGCGCTGCCTCATGGAGAAAGTAAAAAAAAAACTTTTTCTTTCAGTTTCGCCGGCAATGTATCTATTGATCTTCGGCACCTCCTCGTTTTCCCCGCAGTAGAGACCCTCCAGCGAAATTATTGGCTCCGCTGCCTGTCCCGAAATCACTGTCCGGGAGAGCGGATACGTTGACACGTGGGTTAATTTCTTGCGTTGAAAATATTGCGCGCGAAAAAGCAACAAAGCCGCGCGTTCTGTTATTTACTACTGTTCTTCCGCGGGATTGTATTTCTCCTTCGCCATTGTCATTTTCTCTAGCGCTCTACTGCCTTGGTACCAATCCTCAGGCGCTCAAGAACTCCCCCATTTTTTAGTTCGTAACATTCGGCCAGGAGAAGCTATTCCATGGAGTCGATGGAGGATCATGTATGGTTTTATTTTTATGATGATATTTGTCCACATGCAAAATTTTTTAGTGCTGGTGTGGCTCGCACTGGTGTGGATTAAAATTTGAAAAAGTAGCAAGGTCAGGGATGATCTTCGTGATTATTCATAGAAATAAGTTTGATTGCTATAAATAATATCCATAGAGATCAATATGATATTAATAGAGATCACTTTGATTTCTATGGAATTAAAATTGATCTCCATATAGATATGTTACGATATTTTTTCATGCAGTTTTTTTATTGACTACACAGGAAAATGGAGCTCATGTCTTTGAAGTAGTTCATAGCGAAGTTGAAGCCCACAATATGTACTGTGCATATGCCAGTAAGGTCGGATTTAGCGTACGTAGAGAGCATCTAGTTGTGTGGCCTGGCACAACCATACTCCGGTTACGTGAATATCGTTGCTCAAGGGCTGGACTCAAAAGACCGGACAATGTTCCATCATCACATTTCAAATTTCGACGTTTAGAAACTAGAACGAATTGTCAAGCAGCTATAGTGTTCAAAGCCGACAAAAAGGCAGAAATTTGACAGTTTCCAAATTTGTACAAGAGCATAACCATCCTCTTGCTTCCCAAAATGAGCAGTACCTACTCCGGTCTCATCGGAATGTTGCAATGGAGAGTGGTACTATTTTGAAGTCAATGGCTGAAGCTGGAATTAGAACGTTTGATGCTTATTGTTTTCTTGCCGATGAAGTTGGTGGTTGTCAAAATTTGAGATTTACTAAATCTGATACATACAATTTTATTGATAAGCATAGAAGGTCAAAGATCGATGGCGGGGATGCAACCAATCTATTAGAACTACTTAAAGAAAGACAAGTTTCCGATAATATGTTTTCATTTGATGTCCAAGTTGATGATATAAATAGGTTGACAAATTTCTTTTGGATAGATGACCTTGGAAAAATTGACTACGAGTGTTTTGGTGATGTTGTGATATTTGATACGACTTATCGAATGAACAAATATAATCTTGCATGTGCCTCTTTTGTTGCAGTCAATCACCATTGGCAGAATGTCGTTATTGCTTTTGCATTTATATCAGAGGAAACTATAGAATCATTTGTATGGCTATTCGAAACATTTTTGAAATTTGTATCTTGCAAGCAACCGGTGACAATTTTTACTGATCAGGATCAAGCCATGGCTGTTGCCATTCAGAGAGTATTTAGTAGGAGCCGACATCGGTTATGTCAGTGGCATATTGCTAAAAAGGCTCCTTCAAAGGTTCATTTATTTAATACTGAGTCTAACATACGCGCTTTGTTTTACCAATGTATGAGTAAGTGTGATACAATTGAAGAATTTGAAGAATGTTGGAGTAAGTGTGATACAATTGAATGTTGGAGTAAATGTAGAATTGACGTCGGTTATGTCAGTGGAATACGATCACCACTAGCCGGGAAAAAAAGTTAAATAGTAAATGTAGAATTAAAGCATTCAAGTCTACAGATGTAGCCTTCGAAGCCATGTCAGACAATTGTTTCTTCAAAGCATTTTTAGTAATATCTGCATAGGACTTAGATGAATAATTAACATCTTCCCCTTTGTTCTGCAAACCCAGTATATGTGCAACTTCGTCGATAGAAAATGTTACTTCTTTTGAGCACATACAAAATATATTCTTACGGGCATTGTACGATGACATCAAAACATAGATAAGAGGTATATTTTGTGGTAATCTAGGGGCCTCAAAAATTTGCAGAACTCCAAGGTTTTGTAAAATTAGCTTTTGATTTTCATCCAAGGTGGGCACAACTGAACAAGCTCTTGCACAAATATTAGAAAAATAGCATCTACTACTAAGAGTATGAGGTTTTGATGGTTATTTCTTCTTCACATTCATTTCCCTGCAAACATGTTAACAGGAAATAGTATATGATGGGTTCCCCCTCTACTTATGGAAAATACCGTAACCACCACACACCGGATCCCATTCCCGCACGTCAAATCCCATTACCACACACCGGATCCCGAAAACCACCGCACACCGAATCCCACCTTCGCACACCGGATCCCACTCCCGCGCGGCGGATCCAAACCACCGCGCGCCGATCCAAACCACCTAGCGCGGGATCCCAACCGTCCCGCGCGGGATCGCAACCACCGCCAACCACCGTCGGCCGACCGCCGCCAACCACCGGCCGGCCATCGCCGGCCGGCCGGCCGCCGCCGCCCGCCCGCCGCCTGCCCGCCGGCCGCCGCCGGCCGGCCGGCCGCCGCCGCCCGCCCGCCGGCCGCCGCCGCCGGCCGGCCGCCCCCGGCCGGCCGCCGCCGCCGGCCGGCCGCCGCCGCCGGCCGGCCGCCTCCGGCCGGCCGCCACCCGCCGCCGGCCGGCCGCCGCCGGCAGGCCGCCGCCGGCCGGCCGCCGCCGCCGGCCGCCGCCGCCCCCTTCATGGCCGGCGGCCATGGCCGGCCACCCATGGCCGGCCACCGCCGTCGCCGCCCTTCACCCTCCACCGTCGGATCTCTCCAAGGCCCTCGCGGCCCTCCGATCGTCTCGCGCGATCACGACCCTTCGATTGTCGCCAACGATCTCGGCCCTCCATTTGGTGGTTATCCGCGATAACCACCATAACCACCGTAACTTCCACTTCCCAAGCCTATAAATAGACCCTCAAGGGTCTTCATTTGGGGGGGATCTCTCATTCTCTCCCAGACTCTCTCTCTCTTCATTTCCTCCTTCCCTCAGAGTTTCTCTCTCTACACTCCGCCATCCCTTTTTACTAACTGACAGGTTCTTCCTGCGAGCGCCTCTTACCGAGGAAGCAGTGCTACGCCGTTCGAGACGACCACCCCGAACCAGAGCAGCAAAGTCAAGGCGCTCCGTGAAGGGCTCACCCAACGAGCGCGCAGCCGCACCAGACGCACAGCAAGGCAATCAACTCCTAAGTGGTGGCCTGTCACCCACGGAGTTCTCTCTCTCTCTCTCTCTCTCTCTCTCTCTCTCTCTCTCTCTCTCTCTCTCTCTCTCTCTCTCTCTCTCTCTCTCTCTCTCACAACTGTAACGAGGCGCGGCCTGTCGCCCTCGCATTCTCCAAGAAAGCCCTGTAACAGCACAACATAGTGGATTTCGGCCAACACCGTCCCGGCCACGTGGTTTTTCACCCTTTGGAGGGTTTTCCACGCTAAAGATCTGTGTGTACCATTTTCAGCATTTTCTCTCTGCAACATTCTGACTGTGTGCGCACTCGACCGCCCGGGCTAAGACGGACCGAATTGAAACCGGTCTACCGAGGGCGTTGAGAAGCCGCAACAGTTTTGGCGCCGTCTGTGGGAATTCCCAAAAACCAAGCAAAGGATTCCCGAGCATAGCACCCGTTTCTCCGGAGTTCACAGAACCAGCAGAAATGGACACCTCCCCCAGAATATCCGACGCATGCAGTTCCTCAATCCGGGAAAGCCCGGCGAAAAGAGCGCTCCTCGCTACTCCCGTCCTGCCCACGTGGCTTGGATCAACTGACAAACCGGCCCCTTTCGCGGCAGGGCAGGAGCAGAACGATGTCTCGCGTCAGCAAAGGCGATCCCCCCTCTCCAAGTCAATTTTGGAATACCCAGTTCCGTCATGGCTAAAGCCCTCGTACAACGAGGAGTTCCATGGAGCGGAAGATCCGTACGAGCACGTTAGTCATTTCCTAATATCAATACGGAGGCTCGGACTTCCCGACCCCATCATCTGCAAAATCTTCGCCGAAACACTGTGTGAAGACGCCCTCCGCTGGTATCAATCCTTGCCAAACGGAGCGATCCACAACTTCACCGAGTTGTCCCAAATGTTCGTTGAACGATATGAAGCACGCTCACCAGGGATTCGTGAAGAAAAGCCTAGCACGGGCAAACCGCCCCGCCCAGGGGGGGGGGGTGGAGTGGAGCAAGCATCAAGAGAGGATCCGCGCAAATATCCACCAGGAACGTCTCTGTGCATGGATGGACTTCGCCTTAGACGCAAGCATAGGCAGTCCACCCTGCGAGCTAAGGAGAGCGTTGATAACACATCGCATCTCCTTCAACCTCTTATTCCTAGCTGCCATAGTACGGCTCAAACCCCTAAGCGGGAACCTCAAGCTCAGGGCCAGCAATGCAGAGCTCCCCGACGGAACTATGGTACCCACCGTAGGAATCATCACCTTTCCGGTCCAAATAAGCAGGCACCCGAAACCAGTCCAGTATGACGTTCAGTTCATCGTCGCAAACACCGACTCCCCCTACGACGTGATATTCGGGAGCCTCCTACTAGACACTCTGGACCGCGACATTTCCATGTCCGGGCACGTAACCAGCAAAGGGAACGTCCTCAGGGACGCAATACATGGTTTTGATGCACTCGACTCCAAGCTCCCTTGGGTCAGCGACGACCCGTCGCCAGAGCCAAAGTCTGAAAGACTAAGCGCACGGAAGGACCGCGCAAGTCTCGCGTTGGCAGAAAGAGCCAAACCTCAGGCACCGACGAATCCGCAGCCAATCGATGCGAGCCGCAAAAGAAAGGGCCAACAACAGCAATCCGAGCTGCTTACTCAGAGCCGAGCCGACCGCTCCCAAGGGCTATCAGGACAAAGCCCCCAGGGTTACACTCCGTTAAACACCTCCCGAGAGCACATTTTGTCCACAATCTGTAACAGCAGGGTCATCAACTAGCCCAAGCCGCTCTCCCTGCACAGGGGAGATCAATCCCAGTTTTGCCACTTCCACAAAGGCAGAGGACACCGAACGGAGCACTGTGCAAAACTGAAGGAAGAAGTTGAACGTCTCGTCCAGTTGGGACACCTGGAGGCCTTCCGTAAAGAAGCACAGAAGGATGCCACCAAGGATCGGCCACCGGGTCACAGCCGCACGCCATGCTGAACAAGCTCGGACCAGAGAAGCACTACGAAAGCGCAACATTACTTCTTCCTCTTGTAAAACTTGTATCAAAAACCTACGGGCTCAAAAGCCGCAGGATTGCACTTACGCATGTATCAATGTTCTTTTACTAGTTATTCTCAAACTGTACCACCGCAGGAACCGCCTAGGGGCCCTGCCCCAAGAACTCAGCACCTGCATCCGAGCAGGACGCTAATAAACAGCACCTGCCTCCAAGCAGGACGCTAATAAACAGCACCTGCCTCCAAGCAGGGCGCTAATAAACAGCACCTGCCTCCGAGCAGCGCGCTAATAAACAGCACCTGCCTCCGAGCAGCGCGCTAATAAACAGCACCTGCCTCCGAGCAGCGCGCTAATAAACAGCACCTGCCTCCGAGCAGCGCGCTAATAAATAGCACCTGCCTCCGAGCAGGGCGCTAATAAACAGCACCTGCCTCCAAGCAGGGCGCTAATGAACAGCACCTGCCTCCGAGCGGGGCGCTAATAAACAGCACCTGCCTCCGAGCAGGACGCTAATAAACCGCACCTGCTTCCGAGCAGGACGCTAATAAACAGCACCTGCCTCCGAGCAGGGCGCTAATGAACAACATCTTGCCTCAACGTTGCTTGGGCACCTCGCCTCAACGTTGCTTGGGCACCTCGCCTCAGCGTTGCTTGGGCACCTCGCCTCAACGTTCCTTGGGCACCTCGCCTCAGCGTTGCTTGGGCACCTCGCCTCAGCGTTGCTTGGGCACCTCGCCTCAGCGTTGCTTGGGCACCTCGCCTCACCGTTGCTTGGGCACCTCGCCTCAGCGTTGCTTGGGCACCTCGCCTCAGCGTTGCTTGGGCACATTGCCTCACCGTTGCTTGGGCACATTGCCTCAACGTTGCTTGGGCACCTCGCCTCAGCATTGCTTGGGCACATTGCCTCAACGTTGCTTGGGCACCTCGCCTCAACGTTGCTTGGGCACATTGCCTCAACGTTGCCTGGGCACCTCGCCTCAGGGTTGCTTGGGCACATTGCCTCAACGTTTCCTGGGCACCTCGCCTCAGCGTTGCTTGGGCACATTGCCTCAACGTTGCTTGGGCACCGTAGGGGCCTGCCCCCTTACGGCAAAGCCGCGAGCCAGACTCGTGCAAAAAGCCGCGAGCCAGACTCGTGCACCGTAGGGGCCTGCCCCCCTTACGTTTACCCCCGGTTCGAATATAAACATTCACCGGCCAAGCCGCGAGCCAGACTCGTGCACCGTAGGGGCCTGCCCCCCTTACGTTTACCCCCGGTTCGAATATAAACATTCACCGGCCAAGCCGCGAGGCAGACTCGTGCAAAAAAGCCGCGGGCCAGACCCGTGCACCTATTTTATAAAAGCCGCGAGCCAGGCTCGTGCACCTATTTTAGCCGCAAGACAGACTCGTGCAAAAAATCAGCGTGCCAGATCCACGCACCTATTCTATAAAAACCGCGAGCTCATGCCCGCGCAAACTCATTTGTAACTTTGAAAATAATCAAACTATGCAGGTGCTAACAACCAGACTAGCAAGATCGTGCAGATGACAAGTACGATAAATACAATCAAAGAGATACAACCATATCCGGCAAACACGGCTACAAGCAGCTAAAGAAATCACTCCTCATCAGGGATAGGGTCCTCCTCCTCTGACAGGTCATCAAACCCGAGGCCACTAACATCATAGCCCTGCTTCCGGGATACCATCCTAAGAGCCTTCGACACTCCCTGGCGAAGGGCCAGCTCTCGTGAATCCTCCAGATGAGGCTCCACCTCCTGAGTCCAGATCGTGTCTCGGACCTCCTCGGCAATCAAGCAGCGGTCCCGCAGGTAATCAACCGACTCCAGATACTCGGCCAAGCCAGCCGCCTTCAGCTCAGTCTCCCGCTCCACGGAAGAAAGACGCGCTACCTCAGCCCGGCACTGCTCCAGCTCTGCATCCCGACACACCACGTCGCCACGGGCTGCCTCTAAGGATCGCAAGGCCTCCTCCAACGCCGCCTTCTCTGCACCGAGACCGGACCTGGTCCTCTCCAGCTCTTCCTGCATCTCTGAGCCAATCCGCCTGAAGCGCGAGATGTCGCGATCTCGCCGTCTCTCCGCCTCCACAAGGGCGCTCCTCGC
The DNA here is from genome assembly GCA_033032865.1 of Dactylorhiza incarnata. Lineage (NCBI taxonomy): Eukaryota > Viridiplantae > Streptophyta > Magnoliopsida > Asparagales > Orchidaceae > Dactylorhiza > Dactylorhiza incarnata. The sequence goes on along the minus strand of JAWHQI010000012.1, from coordinate 597,515 downwards.
CTCCGGAAGCTCACCCTGAATGGTCATAAACCCGTCCTTCAAGCTCACGTAATGATTGTTCCATACGTGCGCTATCGATGCCTGAGTCTCCATCTGCAAAAAAGAAGGGGTTATAAGTCAGGGCCGCAACCACAGAATGACGCTATACAAGAGGAAGTAAGAAATCCTGCTTACCGCTTGGCTCATGGCCTCCAGAGAGGAAGAGACCCTCTTTCCTTCCGGCACCTTTCGAGCTGTGCCTCGCTCCGGAGAAGCCTGGGGGGCAGTAGATCCCAGGACCTCGATCTCCTCATCAGCCGGCTCGCCATCAGCTCCAGATACACAAGGAGTCGCCTCCTCCTGAGGAGCATCCTGTACCGGTGAAGGAGCAGGACCTGCCTCCTCCAGACCTTTAAAAACCAACTTCCTCTTTCTGTCTCGAACAAGAGGAACAGCAGCAGCACGACCAGCATCAACGGACAGCCCGCATAAAAGCAGGCGCTTCTCGTCTACGAACAGGGAAATACTGTGCAGAATATTCCCCAGCTCTCGAGCATCTGAAAATCCGAGAACAGGAGAAAACTCCCGCTCACGCCCTTTGAGGCGCCGGCAACGATCGGGTAAAGAGTTCCACACTTCCGGTAGTCCCTCCGGGTTCCTGACATAGCCAAATAAAGTATTCCCGTGACGACGGTCCACCCGGGTCTCGAACTCCAGCCATCTCTTGTTGCTAAAAACTTCAATACGACCTCCGACGTCAACTTGCATCTCACACCACTCCTTGAAAAGGCCCAAGGAGAACTTCGCACCATGCTCTCGGAAGAAGACAATCAGCCCCATGATCCGCACCATCCCCTGAGGCGTAAACTGTGACACTGGGACGCCGCAAAATTTCAGGATCTGGATCAACTCCTCGCACACCGGGAGGCGAAAGCCACTCCGAAGTGACGACTCGCAAAGGGTCATCCAACCCCGAGGCGGATTCTGTACTCGCTCCTCAGGACCTGGGATTCGAATCTCCAATTCGGGGGGCAGGTTGAAGCGCCTCCTCCATATGGCAACATGATCGAGAGTAAGACTCGAGCCCAGTCGCATTGGGCGACTTTGCCCACCACGCCGAGGAGCCTGAAAGAAAAGGAAAAAGCGTCAGTACAAACCGCAGACAAATATAAGAGAAGTCCGCCCGTGAGACTAACCGCCGCACAAACCTCGCACACAGGTAAGCTCCAAGAACACACGCGCAGCAGACCCCGCGGAGCAGCCCGCACGACTGCCCCCACGCTGCCGCACGAGCACGCGCAGGCGCGCGCACCCTACGACATGCAAGCAAGCGCGGATGCGCACGCCCGGCCGCGCGCGAGCACGCGTGGGCGCGCGCACCCTGCCGCGCGAGCATGCGCCCGCCCTGCCGCGAGCGAACACACGCGCGCCCTGCCGCGCGCGGGCGCGCGCGAGCATGCGCGCGCCCTGCCGAGCGAGCACGCGCGCGCCCTGCCGCGCGCAAGCGTGCGCGGGCACGCGCGCGCCCTGCCGCGCGCGAGCGCGCGCGAGCGTGAGCGCGCCCTGCCGCACGAGCGCACGCACCCTGCCGCACGCGGGCACGCGCGCACCCGGCCGCGCGAGCCCGCGTGGGTGTGACCCGCGCGCAGCTTTCCGCGCGCCCACGCGGCGACCCCGCGCACGCGAGTGCCACCCTTCCCCTCCATGCGACTCCCCGCGCCTCTAGCACGCCGTTCGCCCGCCTTTTTGGAAATTAAACCTTTGGACCTCATACTCACCTTGCCACCGCCATCGTCGCCGCCCACCTCCGCGCCAGTATTCGCCCCAGCCATCGCTCACAGGTACAAGTTGCAGGGGAAAATCCAATTGCTCTCCGTGCGCTCCAAACAAATGAATTTGGGGGGCAAATGATGGGTTCCCCCTCTACTTATGGAAAATACCGTAACCACCACACACCGGATCCCATTCCCGCACGTCAAATCCCATTACCACACACCGGATCCCGAAAACCACCGCACACCGAATCCCACCTTCGCACACCGGATCCCACTCCCGCGCGGCGGATCCAAACCACCGCGCGCCGATCCAAACCACCTCGCGCGGGATCCCAACCGTCCCGCGCGGGATCGCAACCTCCGCCAACCGCCGTCGGCCGACCGTCGCCAACCACCGGCCGGCCGCCGCCGGCCGGCCGCCGCCCGCCGACCGTCGCCGGCCGGCCACCGTCGCCGGCCGGTCGCCTCCGGCCGGCCACCGCCCGCCGCCGGCCGGCCGCCGCCCACCGGCCGGCCGCCGGCCGCCGCCCGTCCGCCGCCGGCCGGCCGGCCGACCGCCCGCCGCCCCCCCCCCCCTTCATGGCCGGCGGCCATGGCCGGCCACCGCCGTCGCCGCCCTTCACCCTCCACCGTCGGATCTCTCCAAGGCCCTCGCGGCCCTCTGATCGTCTCGCGCGATCACGACCCTTCGATCGTCGCCAACGATCTCGGCCCTCCATTTGTTGGTTATCCGCGATAACCACCGTAACCACCGTAACTTCCACTTCCCAAGCCTATAAATAGACCCTCAAGGGTCTTCATTTGGGGGGGATCTCTCATTCTCTCCCAGACTCTCTCTCTCTTCATTTCCTCCTTCCCTCAGAGTTTCTCTCTCTACACTCCGCCATCCCTTTTTACTAACTGACAGGTTCTTCCTGCGAGTGCCTCTTACCGAGGAAGCAGTGCTACGCCGTTCGAGACGAGCACCCCGAACCAGAGCAGCAAAGTCAAGGCGCTCCGTGAAGGGCTCACCCAGCAAGCGCGCAGCCGCACCAGACGCACAGCAAGGCAATCAACTCCTAAGTGGTGGCCTGTCACCCACGGAGTTCTCTCTCTCTCTCTCACAACTGTAACGAGGCGCGACCTGCCGCCCTCGCATTCTCTAAGAAAGCCCTGTAACAGCACAACATAGTGGATTTCGGCTAGCACCGTCCCGGCCACGTGGTTTTTTCACCCTTTGGAGGGTTTTCCACGCTAAAGATCCGTGTGTAGCATTTTCAGCATTTTCTCTCTGCAACATTCTGACTGTGTGCGCACTCGACCTCCCGGGCTAAGACGGACCGAATTGAAACCGGTCTACCGCGTTGAGAAGCCGCAACAGTATAGAAAATGTATCAACGAATGCTCAAAGTCGGTTTAGATTTCAACGTAAAAAACACCTAATTCGGTGATCATGAGAACTATGGAGATTAATTTGATCTCCATGAACACCGTCTTAGAAATCTATGGAGATAAATTTGATCTCCATGAACCTCCATGAACACCGACTTAGGTCTCTACAGAAATCAGCCACTATTTTCGGTCTCTGTGGAAACCGTATTCGATTTCTATGGACCTCAGTGTTCATCGATGATTCTGTTTTTTGACGACTTTGACAATGATAGAATCATCTTTGATCTAAATCGCAAGCATACCACTGAATCAAAACCAGGAAATGCAGTCGAGTTTGAAGGACGTTCTAGGTTTAGCGTACGGTGATTCTTCATCGTCGGCGACGGGAATTCTTCGTGGTCGGCGACGAAGATTCTTCGTCGTCAATTGCTCCGATGAGAAAGAAATGGTGAAGTATTTAGCCTTCGCTACACTTACAATTAAAATAAGAATAAATAAAAAAAAACACAAGTCATCGTCCTGTTAATCTCGGAGCCAAAAATTTCCCCTTCGCGACAGAGGAAAACATACGATAAAAAGTACAGACTGCGAACAATCCGCCGGAGGCCAGACGACGTTTACCGGAGGTAATAATATCTCGAGATCTTTCCTCATAGATGAATCCTTGGTTTGAGCTCTAGTTCCACTATTCTCGTTTTTAATTTTGTCAAATAGACTCTTTAGGAGATTTGGGGATTGCTGCGTTAAGAATTTCCGAGAAGTTGGTTGTATGCATCATATATATTTTTCGGTTGAGGTTACAAAGGGCCGATTTCTTGTTTATAAGTTGGATCTTTCCTTCAGAATACTGAGCAGCCTTCGGCTTGGATTCAAGGTTGAAATTGGTAGCTTTGTGATTCGGATTTGAGTTGGAATTAGTTTCTGAGTTTAGGGTTAAGCCGTGGTTTTGATACTTGGTACTGTTCTTTGAATTTGGATAGGGGAATTCCTTATGGAGCGGGTAAATATGACGCTTGAGACTCTAGGAATCGTTTGGTTTGAATATTTTTCTTGCTTCTCCACTAGAGATCTATTGATGGTTTGAATTCTGAAGGAATTCAAACCAAATTAAAACCAAAACTCCTAGTGAAGTTTTGATTTTGTTCTGTTATGGAATACCAAATTAAGACCTAGAAAAAATGAATAACATTCATTCGCGACCGGTTGATGCTCAAATTTCTACTATTAACAATTAGGGCTGTTACGGTTGATCGCAGATCACTCAAAAATCAACTTAAATTTTAGCTTGGATTGGGTGACCCGCGTGCCTAAACTTGGCTCAGTTTTGATTTTCGGCTTGTTTCGAGGTGCTGCGAAATTATATAAAAACAGAATTAAAATATAACTGCCCTAAATGCATAATGCTCTTATGCTTTGTTCCACTATGTTGTGTTGTTCCTAAATCGATATTAAAATTATCTTATTGGTTTGATGGTTTCTCACCTCCTTGCTTATGTTCTGTGTTGCCTTGCATACATTTGAATGCTCCTCAGTTCTTCTTCCTTGTTGAGTTTTCTCTTTCCATTATGCATGATTTTCTCGCTCTTGACTTCTTGAGTCTCAACTCTCGTAGACTTAGGCTCCATTTGGCACGTCGGTGGCGGTCGTGAACGTGGTGGTTATGAACCGTAGTTTGTAAATGCTTGACCTCACCTAAGGAGCTTCATCCACTTTTATGTTCAAAACTAGTTTTCTTTTCTTGGTGGCGGTCATAACCGTTGTCATGCCAAACATACGTTCTATGACGGTGTCATTTTTGTCCAAACTCACCGGAGAAAAAACGCCGCGCCAAACGGAGCCTTAGCCTGTCAAACACGCATTCTTAGCTTTCAGATGATCTCATCCCGACCGCAATCCTACTCCCAATGTCCGCTTTCTCTTTCTCTGCTAGTTAAACAATTTATGTAATTTTAGATTCAACGTTTCCTATCATCTACTCTTTGTGGCTTCGTTGTCTTCGACTTCTCTTTTGAATCTATGGAACTGTAGGCATTGTGCAGTCGTGAAGGTGCTTCTGTGATTGTGAGTTACTCAATTGTGATTTTGTGAATTGGTAAGCTACCACCAGCCTCACTCTTTGAATCTTTTTGCGGCAATAAGTTATTTACTTTCTTCTTATTCTTCACACAACCATGCCTTGTGAGTTACTATTTCATTCTTCAAAATTCTATTTAGGATTACATGATTGCGTGAAATTTCTTGTTTGTGAATCTTTAAATATATCAAAATACGTGAGCTTGTTCCAATGGAAGTATGAAACAGACCAACCCACTTGTCTTGATAGGAAGGGATGATCCCTTGAGCTCAAGGGATGTTGTCGAACAATAATTCATGGACATGTTTCTTTACCGTCCCTCACATTTCTATCTTAAAAAATGATGATAGAGATCTATATTCTTTTTATAGATAGAGGGAGCCATTCTTCTTGATTCGTTTTCAATATACATGAACAAGGGCGATCCATAAAAAAGGTGAGTAAATGAAGAAATAAACAAGGTTGAGTCGATAGATAGGCTGGGTGAGAGAGGGAAAAACTTCGAGGGATGAATTAAGAGAGTCACCTTTGTCTTAGTCCATGACTTCCTTTTTTTACCGGAAGGAATTTACTCGACCACGATGAATTCTTTTCTCTCTCATTAGGCCACTGACTAGGATTTTGATACAACCTGAATCACATCCTTATGTTATTTTTTTCCTTTTTTATTTGAATTTGTGTCTTAGCCCGGGAGCGTTCGAGAGCGCAAACAGTCACAGAAAATGAGAAAGCTGAGAAGAATTTTTTTTTAATGTGGAAACCCCGTCAACTGGATGAAAAACCACGTGGCCGGATCTGTGTCGGCCAAACCTCCACTATTTGTTGGCCGTTGTACAAAGCTTTTTAAGAGAAGGCGAGGGCGACAGGCCGCTCCTCGTTACTATTGTTGGGAGAGAGAGGTGCTTGGAGGGTGACAGACCACCGCTCACGGAGTTAAGTTTTTGCCTGCTGCTGAGGGAAATGCTGCGCTCTGAATGCTCTGGAGACTTCGACTGTTGCTTGAAGGTGGATCGGGCTCCTCCGTGCATCTTTGTCTCTGTGGCTTGTCTCCTGCTGCGTGAGAGGAGTTTGGAGTACTGATCTTGTTGGTGGTTGGAACGCTTGTTCTTAAGCGCGCATAGTGCTTGTTGCTGAGTACGCGGGGGCATGCTTGGAGCGGTCTTGAGAGTGAAGCGCACGGAGACACGCTCGGAGCGATCTTGAGAGCGGAGCACACAGAGTGACGCTTGGAGCGGTCTTGAGAGCGGAGCGCACAAAGGCGCGCTTGGAGTGGTCTTGAGAGCAGAGCGCACGAAGGCGCGCTTGGAAGAGGCGCGCACAAGGAAGATGCGCGTTTGGGAGCGCGCAAGGAAGAGCCGCGCTTGGGAGCGCGCAAGGAAGAGGCGCAATTGTGAGCGCGCATGGGAGAGGCGCAATTGTGAGCGCGCAAGGAAGAGGCGCGCTTGTAAGCGCGCAAGGAAGAGGCGCGCGGGAGCGCGCAAGGAAGGGGCGCGCTTGGGAGCGCACAAGGAAGGGGCGCGCTTGGGAGCGCGCAAGGAAGGGGCGCGCTTGGGAGCGCGCAAGGAAGGGGCGCGCTTGGGAGCGCGCAAGGAAGGGGCGCGCTTGGGGGCGCGCAAGGAAGGGGCGCGCAAGGAAGGGGCGCGCTTGGGAGCGCGCAAGGAAGGGGCGCGCTTGGGAGTCTTTGTAAGTCCTTTAAATACCCCGTTTGAGGGATGAATAAAATGCACCATTTATTTCTTTTCTTATATTACAACAATATGGAAAGATAATTAACAAGATATCAGTTTTCAACCAGAGTAGGTTACTTGTTCTATGATGTGACACCCTCTAGTTAACTGTTTGTATCCTGTGTTTGAAATATTAATTTGTTGTGGAAAATGTATAGTAGTTATAAGTGAGTATGGTTTTCAATATTTTTATAATGTTGAAACCTTTCCAGAAAACTAAGGCATTGTTTGGCTGGCCAGTAGCTCGTCTGTGCATGTCAATGGAGGTGGAATAGGGGAGCAGCCAAACAGGAGGGACGAGGAGCGTCGTTCTATGTGATACGCGGAAGGTCAATTTCTGGCGTTCCGTGTACCATCTCAAACTGGACGCAGGGGTTCCAGCAGTGTTCCTCGTTGACCTTCGTCGTTTCGTAGGACGCAGGGGCTCTAGCGGCTTTCCTCATTTTCCATCCCATCATTGATGCGAGCTGGACCGCCAACAGGGTCCAACTATAATACAGAATGTAAAGATGATAAATTGCAGACTGACCAACAAATCTAATGCATCGGTAATCACCTCATACTTTGAATATAATTCATGCAACCTTTTCTTGAACTGAATTGACTTTTGCTCTTGAACAGTTGCAGGGATCTAAATGAGAGTAGACTTATACTTATTTAAGATAGCATAATAACTTCAACTGTGTGGCCGAGATGAGTCATGCTTTGTATTCATCTTTACCACAGTAACATTTCTGCATGGGATTAGTGGGTGAAGGTTGCCATGTTTGACTTAGAAATTAAGCACTGCCCAACAATTGTATATAGACCAATTCGGCCATCTGATCTTCAAGTTCTAGAACTGATCCATGCTTCTTTGTTTCCCGTAAGGTAACCTGCTTACCTCTGTGTACATGTTTGTTTCCTATATATGCTATAATCGGTTTAACTCTTTGGCTCTATTTGGAGGCGGAGATTACAACTAGCACAAGAACGCTGAAAGCCCGAACATTTCCACTGCCTTCCATACGTGGTCGTGTTCGGGGCGAAAATGTTGTTTCTGCGCCAATTGAGTTTTGTTGAACATAGATCCTCAAACAACAGGTTTCCGCTTGGTGTTTAGTGGAAACACCATCGCGCTCGGCGTCCCAAACAGGGTCTATATATAGCCTTATTGTTATCAATTATTAGAAGAATTTCTTCTCTTATTTATTTGCAGTTACGATAGGGATTTCTTCCTCAATCTTGTCAATGGGCTAGGCATTGTCTCATGGGGTGCTGTTGACATTAACAGGCCTGATGGCCACAACGATGAGCTTATTGGATTCGTGACAACACGCAGCATCACAGTAAAAGAAAGTGAGGTAACTAACTTACATCACTGTTTAGGATAATTGAACATATAGAAACATTTTTACTTTTTGTTGGACAGATCAAGAATTTACTGAGATATGACGATTCGAGGAGAAATCAAACTTTAGTATATATCTTAACACTTGGTGTGGTGGAGCAATATAGGAACCTCGGCATAGGTAATATTGTTTTCTTTTGATTGTGAGATTTGATTGATTTTTTCTCTCTACTGTCTCTCATCTACTCTCTCCTTCATTTTGATTCCTTCAGCCTCTTCGCTTGTTCGGAAGGTTATAAAATATGCTTCAAGCATTACCAGTTGCAGAGCAGTATATTTGCATGTTATAGCTTATAATCAAATAGCCATCCATTTCTACCAGAAGATGCTGTTTAAACTTGAAAGAAAGTTGTCGAAGTTCTACTACATTAATGGACATCATTATGACTCATTCCTATTTGTGTACTATATAAATGGAGGCCCGTCTCCATGCTCTCCGCGGTAAGCAAACTGTCTTAAGGATGATTCGTTATCCCTGACTTATTTATTTTGCTTTATGTTTCCAATGTCCTGTTGAAATAACGAATCTGCAATGGAAATTCGAGTAGAATGAAAAACAAACAAAAAAGCAATAACACAGATGACACAAGTTTACGTGGTTCACCCCAAGATGGGTTACGTCCACGGGCAGCAGCAATCCGTTTTTTCACTATCAAGAACAGAGGCAATTACAAAAAGTGGGCGGATTTCCGAATAATACAAAACCCTAAACAGCGAGTTAATATAACACTACGTACATTTCAAAATACCCAAAATACCCCTGCTAACTACCCCGGAAAAAAATTTGGGTCGTCTTTGAGTTAGGATTCGAGGCATATAATTAACAGAATCATTGTGATAGCCAATCTACTTTGTGCTGATGCAACTAGAAAAAGAGGCGGTGGTCAGTTTACCACCATAATCGTTACTTTCATTTGTATCTCTTAGTTTAATATCTTTCTTTGTGGTCATGGATAGACGCTCACCCTTTAGAATAAGTGAGAGAGGAGGGGAGAGGGAAAAAAGGAAAGTATATTGTTGGATCCCGAATTGTCTGTGACCTAGGTTGGAATCTACTAGAAAAAAATCATAGGAACACTGAGTCACAAGGTTGGAATCTACTAGAAAAAAAATCATAGGAACACTGAGAAGAATAAGAACTGTAAATGAGTCAAATTAAGCCGTCTGTTTATTGATCCCATTAAGTGAGTCAAACCTTCAAGATGGAGGAATGGAGAGAGAAGACTAGGGGCTATGAGATTCTAGTGAAAAGAGATCTAAAGTTCTCTCAGGCAGTAGAAATTGCCGTATACTCGCGTTTTAGGCGTTGTCGATTCATAGGGGTGGATCTCAAATGTCGTTATAGAAGTTACAACGTGCGTATCTTGGATACCACGGGTGTAGTTGATAACTACTATCATAATCAGCCATTTACGATGTACTTGGAGTTCTACTCTTTTGGTACAAGTCTGATCTAGCACATCGAAGAGCCTAAGCCATCTTGAAGTTTTGGGATTTATCCTTTTGATTCACCCTTGAAGAATGTTACGAGTAAAAAATATATACTAAAATGACTAGTAGTTTATATGGGCCCAATTAGACTAATGTGTTGGGAAAAACCCTTGTGATTTATCTAACAAATTACTTAAAGTGATTTCATCAGTTAGGTTATATTACCTACATTGTATAGAAATGGTAAAATGGTTATTAGATGTCCTAGGATATCACATTCACCTAGTGTTACAAGACCAGGCATAAGAGAAGCACAAATTCAGTTAAGTTAAGACTTGCGTCGAATGTAAGTCGACGCAACTTCGACTAGATGTCAACGTAACTCTGACTGAAAGCCGAAGTAATTCAATCTGTCTGTCGAAGTATAAGTGAAGTCGACGCAACATCGAAATGATCTCAGACGCAGACATATCAGAAGTCGACGCAACTTCGAAATGAACTCGACGCAGAAGGAAGAGTCTGTCGAAGCCATCTTAGAAGTCGACGCAACTTCGACTTCAATTCGACGCAGAAGACGAAGTTCAAATTCAAGTCATCAACTCAACGGATACGTCGATAAGAACTCGACGCAACGTCAACGTCTGAGTTCAGCCAAAACTAAGAAGAAATTCGAAGCTACTTCAATAAGAACTCAGAGGTGCGTCGATATGACGAAAGATGAAGTCGACGCAGCGTCGAGTACAGTCAGAAATAAAAGGTTTTCTGCTGTCTTTTCTAATACCTTTTCAGAAGGTTTACAAAGCTGAAGACTGTTCTCCAACAACTCGTTTATTGCCAAGAATAGAATTGAGTATTCCAGAGATGTTGCAAAAACATTCTTGGAAGTTTATTCAAATCAGATGAACGGGTCGGGAACAAAAATAGAAGAAAACATTAATTGTCCAATGAACATTCCTTCTAAGGATAGTCCAGAAGAAGAAAGAAATTCAAACTCAAATGATAGAGAATAAATATGCTGAGAAAGAAAGAAAACACAGAACTGATCACATATTTCTGCCTGTCGAAATAGGGCTCCTTCTTCTTCCTCCTTCAACCTTAAGACAGAACAAAAGAAGATCTCCTCTGCACAGGAAAAGAGAATAACAACACTGCTGTCTCTTCTTCCTTATCACATAGCAGCAAGTCAACAAAAGTGCTCAGAGAAACAAGATCAAGCTTATAACCCTTGCAATCATCACTATCTTAAGCAAGGGTTCATTATATTTAGATCTTGAGATAAACAGAAGCTATAACATTAAAAGAGATGGTTTCTGAAGGATTTTTACTGAAGAATCCTTTTCTCTTCTTTCTTCTCATTCTACTGTTCTCATTCTCCAACTGTAAAAGAGTTTTAAGAATGCCTCTTTCAAAGGATTCAGTGATTCTAAAAGTCTCCTTATCAAGAGACTCAGTGGTTCTAAGAGTCTCTTTATCAAAAGACTCAGTGGTTCTAAGAGTCTCCTTATCAAAAGACTCAGTGGTTCTGAGAGTCTCCTTATCAAAAGACTCAGTGGTTCTGAGAGTCTCCTTATCAAAAGACTCAGTGGTTCTGAGAGTCTCCTTATCAAAAGACTCAGACACAGTTAGTGCAATCCTACCAGGGAGGTAGAAGAGTGGACTACCCACATTTTGGGGAACCACTATAAAATTCTGTCTTCTGCATTGAATTTTTGTGCTGTCCAGTTTACTGTTTTTCTGTTTTATATTTCCCGTAATTACTTTATTCTGCTTTTGGTGTTGATGATTGCATAACACTTAGTATTATTATTGTGTGTGCATAACTAGGGTATATAAGATTTAAAATTCTATTTACCCCCCTCTAGAGAATACTCAGAGGCATACTGTGCACTTTCAATTGGTATCAGAGGGAGGTTGATCATTAAAAGGTTAACACCTTGATCAAAAGATCTCCCCACTCTTATTTTTTTATTTTAAATTTACTAAAACTATTTTATAAAGAAAAATGAGTTCTAAGGAATATGCATCAGCAAGACCAGCAGTGTGTAACTTGAATAAGTTTACACTCTGGAAGGCCAGAATAAAGCTATATATAAACTCTATTGATGAAGACATTTTTAATGTCATTATTTCAGGTCCCCCAGTCCCAGTGAGAAAAGATGCTAGTGGGTCAGTAACACAAACTGCAGTCCCCAGAGCAGAGTGGACTGATGCTGAAAAGAAGGTGAAGGCATGTGATGCCAAAGTCATGAATATTCTGGCGTCAACTATGTCGGATGACATATTCCAAAAAATTGCTGATTATAACTCTGCCAAAGAAATCTGGGAATCACTTTCCAGATTAGTTGAGGGCAGCTCTGATGAAAGAAAGGACAAAAAGTCTCTTCTCATATCCCAATATGAGAACTTTAAGAAAAAGGCTGAAGAAAACATAGCTGAGATGTATGACAGGTTCAGTTTCATCATAAATGAGCTGAAGGGCCTTGGCAAAGAAATTTCTCTGACAGAAATTAATGACGAACTCCTCATGTGCTTCCCTAGCACATGGGACTCAAGAATCTGGGCTATCAGAGATTCCAGGTGTCTCAGAGAAATATCTACCGATGCTCTGTTAGGTAAGCTCAAGTCCTATGAGCTCTTACTAAAAAGCAGGGCTGAGTCAGAAGCCCAGGAGAGAATCTCAACTCCTAAGGAAAGGACACTTGATCTAAAGGCTGCTGAAGGAGAGCCTTCCACTTTTGAAGAAGAGATGTTCAATCTCTTGGCCAAAAGATTCAAGGGATGGGTCAAGACAGAGGACTCCAGAAGGAAGGAGAGGAGTTCAAACAAACCAAGGTATGACAAAACTCCTAAACAAGAAATTATCTGCTTCTCTTGCAGAAAACCTGGACACTTTGCCACAGAATGTCCTGAAGAGGAAATTAACAAAAGCAACAAGAAGAAGGAGCACAAGAAGAAATCCTTCATGAGGAAGGATAAGAAAATGGGGAAAGGTTTGAGTCTGAGCCAAGCTCCTCCTCATCTGATAGTGATGAAGAGTGTGCAACTAAAGAAGCTTGCTTAATGGCTCTGGAAGACTCTACTGCAGAAAATCAGGTAACTAAATTTGATGATTTTAACTTTTCCTCGGAAGACTTTAAAGACTGTTTTAAAAAATTCTGTCAAGATTCTATTAACAGCCAAAAAGAACTTTAACATAATCAGAAAAGAACTAGAAAACCTTAGGAAAGACAATATGCACTCAGTTAACTATGATATAAGAAATCAGATGTTTAAGAAAGAAAAAGAAATATACACATTAACTAATGAAAATTCTGATTTAAAGAAAGAACTTACAAAGGCAAAAGCCTTTGAGGACTCACTCAATGGAAGGAGTCAAAAGCTTAAGGACATCTCACAAAATCTCTCCAAGAGATTTTACCATCTTGATCTAGAATCACTATCATCCACCAACACTCTACTCCCTCGCAAACTTGCTTGGGAAAATCCTATAACCTTCATTAGGTCTAATATAAATCAACCTAATAACAACTTAGAATCATGCAAAAAACAAAATAATAACCCTAATAAACTCACTATGTTCAATAGGGTAAACATTACTAATCAAACAGGGATTTTAGGTAAACACCCCTTAGAGAAGCCAAATAAAAATTATAAAAATCTCAAAAAAAAGAATTATGCGTTGACTAGAACTCGACGCAGTTTTAAAGATGTGTCGAATGAAACTCGATGGAGTTCGACATATGCTTCGACATCAACTCGAAGCAAGTATGAGGGTGCGTCAAATTCTATTCGACGCAACCAATATTCTGCATCGAATTATTATCGACGTAACTATGCAGACACGTCAAATTACACTCGACGCAACTCTAAAGATGCGTCGATTTCTTCTCGACGCATGCTTCCAGCAAGCAATTTTTAAACATCTAGATCTCTCTCTACTTATATTCCTAGATGTTTCTGCTGTTCTAAAATTGGGCACATAGTCAAACATTGCTGGCATAATAATCCAACACTTCTTCACCTTAAGAGGTACACTGAAAGACCAACTTATTCTTTCATAACTCAATATGATGATAGAAGAAAGAGACCCCAGCAAGTGAGAGTCTATACTAATGTTTGATTTCATGTGCAGAAAGGAGACAGTTCAACCACAAACCAACAGTGGTATCTAGACAGTGGATGCTCCATGCATATGACTGGAGCAAAAGAATTGCTGGAAAATTACAAGGCCAAGGATATGGTTTGCTCCATGCATAAGGTAATTTTTTGGAATTCTCACTCTGGTCAATCCAAATAATATGGTTTGCTCAGGATTGGGGAAATCTCTTTCTCTAATGCAGCTTATGTTGAAGGACTTCAACATAATCTAATTAGTATTTGTCAGCTATGTGATGGTGAATACAAAGTTGTATCCACTAAGTTTTTATGTCATAGAGTTAGTTCTGTAACTAACCAAATTGTATTGACTGGTCTTAGAAAAGGTAAGGTATATGTTGTAGATTTTGAGTATACTAAGTCAGAGATCTGCTTATTTAACTCTCAGTTAGAAAACAATGAGTTGTGGCATAAGAGACTCAGTCATCTAAATTTTAAGACCATTGCTAAACTGTCTAAGCTTAACCTAGTAAGAGGCTTACCAACATGTAAGTTTAATAAAAACCATCTCTGTAGAGCCTGCCAATTAGGAAAGTAGATCAAATCATCATTCAAATCAATTGGTAAGAATGATTCCCCCAGAACCCTATACCTGTTGCACATGGACCTATTTAGTCCTATCTTCACTCAGAGCTTAGTAGGTAAGTCCTATACTTTAGTCATTGCTGATGTCTTTTCTAGATTCAGCTTAGTGTTCTTTCTAAAAGCTAAGTCAGACACCTTCAAGATTCTCTCAAGATTCATTAGACAGATTCAATCTGAATTCAGCACTCAGGTTGTTGTGATCAGAAGTGATCATGGTACTGAGTTTGAAAATCAGTTAATGTGTAGATTCTGTGAGAATGAAGGGATAAGACAAAACTTTTCAGCTCCTAGAACCCCCCAACAAAATAAGGTGGCTGAAAGGAAAAATAGAACCTTAATTGAATTAAGAAGGACATTATTGACTGAATCCAACTTGCCAAAGTCCTTTTGGGCTGAGGCAGTGAATACTGTCATCTATGTTCTGAATAGAAGTCTCATCCATAAGACAAAGTTGAAGACCCCCTATGAGTTATTGAAGGGAAATGCACATATAGTCACTTACTTTAGGATCTTTGGTTGTACTTGCTTTATTCTAAACAATGGGAAGAGTCATTTTGCCAAATTTGACAAGAAGACTGATGATGAAATATTTTTTGGATATTCCTCATCAAGCAAGGTCTATAGGTGCTATAATAAAAGTTCTCTCAAAATTGAGGAGTCAGTGCATGTGGTCTTTGATGAAGCTAACATGTTTTATAAGGGGAAGGAAACTTCCACCAACACTATTTTGCAGGAAGAAGACCAACTTGCAGATCAAGTTGAAAGACTCAGCATCATGGATCATTCATCAGAGTGTCAAGACAAAGGGAAACAGAAAGTTGACACTGATTCAGATGAAGACTCTGCTGCAGATGAAGATGAGCTTACACCGCCTGAACTACCAGCCACTGAGATCATTCTAGGGAATGAAGATGGTGCTCCCACGGTCAATGAGCAAGTGGAACTTCATGAAGAAGAGAATCCCCTTAATAACTCAACAAGAACCAGGATGACCCTAAATGATCATTCTTTAACACAAGTTATTGTAGATTTGACAGTGGGAGTCAAGACAAGGAATCAAATAACACATGAAACAATGTTGCAGTGTTTTCTCTCACAATATAAACCTAAGAAGTTTGAAGAAGCAGACAGTGACCCTCACTGAATATCTGCAATGCAAGAAGAGCTAACTCAATTTGAGAGGAACACGGTCTGGACATTGGTTGAGAGACCAATGAATTACCCAGTAATTGGAACCAAATGGGTATTCAAAAACAAGATGGATTCAACTGGAGTCATAGTCAGGAACAAGGCCAGACTTGTGGCTCAAAGATATAGGCAAGAGGAGGGGATTGACTTTAACCAGACATTTGCTCCAGTAGCAAGGTTGAAGGCCATTAGAATGTTTTCAACACAGTGTTTTCTTGCATATGCTGCACACATGAAGATTAAAGTCTATCAGATGGATGTGAAGAGTGCATTCCTAAATGGAACCCTTCAGGAAGAAGTATATGTGGAGCAACCCCCAAGTTTTGTCAATCCATCTTTTCCCTCCTTTGTATATAGATTAGATAAAACACTGTATGGCCTCAAGCAAGCTCCAAGAGCTTGGTATGAGACCTTATCCACCTTTCTTCTGGAACACTCCTTTGAAAGAGGCAAAGTGGATAAAACACTCTTTTCAAGAGCACATAAAAATCAGCTCCTACTAGTACAAATATATGTAGATATTATATTTGGGTCAACAGATTAAACATTATGCAAAAGGTTTGCATACCTAATGCAGTCTAGATTTGAAATGAGTAGCATGAGAGAATTATCTTATTTTTTAGGCCTCCAAGTAAGGCAAAATGTAAATGACATTTTCATATCCCAATCCAAGTACCAAAGAACTCATCAAGAGGTTTGAGATGGAAAATGCCTCTTTCATGAAAACCCCCATGGCTACCAATGTTATTTTAGATAGAGATGAAAAAGGTAAGTCCTTTGATCAGAAGACTTACAGAGCAGTCATTGACTCTCTTCTCTATCTGACAGCTAACATACCATATATAATGTTTGTTACATGTATATGTGCTAGGTTTTAGGTTGACCCAAGGAATCCCACATGAGTTCTGTAAAAAGGATACTCAGATATCTAAAAGGTACACCTGAACTTGGCTTGTGGTATCCAGCAGAATCTGGATTTGACTTAGTTGGCTATTCAGATGCAGACTATGCTGGATGTAGGTGATGTAAACTAAAATTAGGATTTTGAAAATTCGATATTTTATGCGACCAATTTTAATTTTGAGAAATAGGCCGAATAGGCCAAATCGAATTTAGGCGTGCAAAATCACTATCAACGCTTGGAATTCGAGAAGATTAATTTTATTTGAAATTAAACCTCTTAGCGTTTAACGAATTAAATCAAAGCAAGATTCGTACAACCACAAGCAATCATTTATGGAATAACGACAATAAAAAGCAGCGTGAACGTTCGAGGCAAGCTTGAATTAAATATTGAGTTGCATGGAAATTATGTGAATAAATAAAGCACGAGGGAGGGCGGAGTTACCCCAAGCATGCGCCAAGCTACGACTAGGAGAGATCTTTCAGAGTTCAATTGCGTCCGGATAAAGTTGCTGTCCGCAGAAATTTTGTCGCTCGAGTGGCTGTCGGAGGGAAGGCTGGAGTTGACGACAACCTAGTCAAGTGCGCAAGATGTCCTGCAGTCGTCGGAGAGGTGGCCCTGAGCAATTAGGTCACCGGAATAGTTGTTGAAGTCGACGACGATCTGATCGGGCTGTTAAGTTGTTGGATGATGCGATGAAGGAGGCTTCCGTCGAATCCGTCAGAGAGAGCAAACAGGCGGGGCACACTGATCACCGGGGGGGGGGGGGGGGGGGGGGGAGTATCCGCCGGAGTTAACAGAGGGAATCGATTTGAAGAATCGATTCCTCTGCTATTTTCTTGTTCCTCCTTTTTTCTCTTCACGGTGAACTTAATAAATAGTGGTTGATACAACTTTTTCCCTCTTTAATAACTTTCCAAAATACCTCCAGAAATAGTGTTCCGATTGATTTCTTTCCAATTGTTGATTTCTAGAAATAACTTTCCAATTGCTGATTTCCAAATATTCTCCACGTTTCTTTCCAAATGCTGATTCCTGGAATAGTCTTTCAATAATTTCCAAATGCATTTTCTAATAATAACCTTTCTAGTATTTTTTGGGTTTTAAGTTTATGCGTCCTTTAAATAAATTAAGCTTGCCACTTTCGTCCTAATTACTCAAATTGTCGGACCATTTATTCAGGGTCTCACCGAGTGGTCAAACGGGTGAGCCGAATACTTTTAAATAAAAACAGGTGCGCGAAAAGAAATACATGGTAGTAAATAAAAGATGAAAAATAAAATGCATGACTTAGGATGTGACGATGGATGCATCAATTCTCCTGGGGTTGAATGAGCTCGACCCCGACGAGACTTCACAAAAAGTGGCAGTGGAGAGATCTGACATCGTCGCTGGTACTAGGTCTGGTGGAATATCTGGGGCCTTGACGGGTGTCTCAATGAGCGGCTCAATGCGCTTCTGAACATGAATTAGACCAAACCTCCTGCAGTAAGCAATCACTTGTCCTCCCTTTGAAAAGTACAACTCATGGCGATAACGACCGATCGTGAGTTTGTAATGTTCAAAGGTTGTTCGCAAAATATTAGCACTAATTTTATGCAATTCTTTTAAATAATTAATATGAGCTTGCACATCGAATGAAATACGTTCATGGAACGAGAGATGATGACAGTCAGGTGGGTGGAGCAACACATACAAAATCTCGAAAGGAGATATATTAAGAGAGCGGCTTTTAGAATTATTACATGTGAAATTTGCCCGTGGAGGTACTAGATCCCATTGCGTCGGATTCTCCTCAGTTAAACATCTAAGAAGGTTCTCCAAACTCTTATTAACGAACTCGGTCCATCCATCGGTTAGAGAGTGATAAATGCTACTAAACTCGAGTTTGATTCTCTTTCGACCCCACAATATGTTCCAAAAATATGACTTAAAATATTTAAAACATTGTTGCAACTCCACAAATTTGTCTATCTCCAAATAATAGTGAGTTGAAATAAAAGCGTCGCCTCTAAATATGAAATCGATAGAATGGGGTGTGCGGAGTGAGTGGCCTTTAGATATAGTATCAAAAGACTGAGAAATATCAGGTGGTACGACGAGAGTCGATAAATGTGCGGTTAGCGCCACATCTGGGCCATGAGTCACTTCATGGGATGAGGATTCAGGCGAGAGTGTGGTGAGTAGTAATGTGGTGGAGTCAGTGAAAAGTGATATAGAAGTCGTAGAGGTCCCCTCGCTTGCCCTTGGGATAAGACAGTTCTTCTGGGGTAAAAGAACAATCTTGTGTCCGTGGTGCTCGAAGGAGTGAGAGTTCCTCGTGCCGTCGTACATGACACGTCGATCGTATTGCAAAGATCTTCCCAATAGGATGTGACAGACATCCATGACAGCAACATGACACAGAACTCTATCCGAGTATGTGCTCCCGATAGAAAACTCTACTAGACAGTAGTGTGTGACGGGCATAGTCAAATGACTATTGACTCCGGATAAGGTGTATGGTTGTTCTAACGGCTGCGTCACAAGTCCTAATGTGTCGACCATGCGCTGAGAGACGAAATTCTCCATACTGCCACTATCAATAATAATAGAACAAAATTGTCCTTGTATGCGTGCAGTAGTGCGGAAAATATCTTGCCTCCTATGGTCATCCTCAATAGACTCACTAGGGGTGAACATGTTATATCGTAAGACGCAGACTAAGTGTTCGGCGTGTTCGCCTTTCACTTCTATGACAGCCTCAGACTCGTGCTCAGGCTCAGGGTGAGATTCATTAACGTAAACTCCATACTCAGGCTCTCGTCCATCAGTGGAATCAATAACAACGACAAAGTGACGTCGCAGACACTTAGACGATTTGTGTCCCGGCTCCATGCACTTGAAGCATCGGAATACTCCAGTGTCGGGCTTAGCACCAATAACCTCCTTTCCCTTGGTGGGAATAATGGATGGAGTCGGAGTCTCAGACGTGATGGGAGGGTGAGGGGAATCTGAGATCCTAGCAGTGGTGGTAGTGGTGATGCTCGATGTGGATCTTTCAGTAGACCTAACTCCGGATGTTCGCTTCTGTGATGACTCTACTCTTCGTGCGCGACTCGAGATCTCTCATAAGTCCTTATAATAAAAAAGATTCAACTGGTCTTTAATAGAATAGCTTAGCCCGTTCAGATAACGGGATACAGTCATGTCATCATCCTCTCGGAGGTCGAGGCGAGGCTGCAGTACTAGGAACTCGTTCGTATATCATCTACCGATAATTTGTCTTACCGTAGGCTGTGAAACCGACGGTAGAGGGTTTACAAGTAATCGGGTGGAACGTACCGTTTCCGAAGTTGCGCTTTAAACTCTGCACATGTGGTGATCGGAGGCATCCCTAAATTAAATCTAGATCGCTCGAGTTGTCCCCACCAAACTAGGGCGAACCCTTTTAGTCTAAGCGTGGCGTACTCAACTTGCCTAGCTTGAGGCAATTGCTTCCAAGCCAAGAAACGGTCCATCTGATCACACCAGTCTAAACAACCCTCGGGTTCTAAGTGTCCCTTAAAATCACCAACGTCCAATTTGACTCCTATATCCCAACGTGGTTGGTTACGTGGTTCGAGTTCGGGAGCTGGGTGTGCAAGTTCTAGTGGCATAGGGTTAGGGTCTACTTCATTATCCGGGGCATCTGCTCGATTTAACTGTATGGTAGCCTCTATATTATTAATCGATGTGCGCAATCCGTTCATAACATGCGTGACACTACCCATACCGATGGTGAGAGTTTCTACCGCTTTCATTAAATCGCTCATACGTTCGGTCAAGTCCCCTACATTTGTTTCTAGGTGATCTACTCGCTTCTCCATTTAAAATCATTTTGATTTTAAATTAATATATATATACATATATATATATTTTTAAAATTAATTTTTTTTATCTTAAAGAAAGGACATATTGAAAATAAAAATTAGAAAAATCAGAAATGTTTTAAAAAATTATTTGAAATGAGCGAGTACCCGAGCGGGTAGAAAAGTAATTTTGATTTTGAATTTTAATTTATTTTTAAAGACAAAATAAAAATTAAAAACTCAAATTAAAATTCTCTTTTTTTATTAAATGAAATAAATTTCTTTTATTTATTTTTTTGAAAACTCGGATCGCTTGATTCGCGATAGGAGCGAATCAAATTCCTTTGATACCAAACTGATGTAAACTAAAATTAGGATTTTGAAAATTCGATATTTTATGCGATCAATTTTAATTTTGAGAAATATGTCGAATAAGCCAAATCGAATTTTGGCGCGCAAAATCACTATCAACGCTTGGAATTCGATAAGACCGTTAATTTTATTTGAGATTAAACCTCTAAGCGTTTAATGAATTAAATCAAAGCAAGATCCGTATAACCACAAGCAATCCACGAGCAATCATATATGGAATAACGACAATAAAAAGCAGCGCGAACGTTCGAGGCAAGCTTGAATTAATTATTGAGGTGCATGGAAATTATGCGAATAAATGAAGCACGAGGGAGGGCGGAGTTACCCCAAGCATGCGCCAAGCTACGACTAGGAGAGATCTTTCAGAGTTCAATTGCGTCCGGATAAAGTTGCTGGCCGCAGAAATTTTGTCGCTCAAGTGGCTGTCGGAGGGAAGGCTGGAGTCGACGACAACCTAGTCAAGTGCGCAAGATGTCCTGCAGTCGTCGGAGAGGTGGCCCTGAGCAATTAGGTCGCCGGAATAGTTGTTGAAGTTGACGGCGATCTGATCGGGCCGTTAAGTTGTTGGATGATGCGATGAAGGAGGCTTCCGTCGGAGAGAGCAAACATGCGGGGCGCACTGATCGCCGGGGGGGGGGGGGTGTGGAAGTATCCGCCGGAGTTACCAGAGGGAATCGATTTGAAGAATCAATTCCTCTGCTATTTTCCGGTTCCTCCTTTTTTCTCTTCACGGTGAACTTAATAAATAGAGGTTGATACAACTTTTTCCCTCTTTAATAACTTTCCAAAATACCTCCAGAAATAGTGTTCCGATTGATTTCTTTCCAATTGTTGATTTCTAGAAATAACTTTCCAATTGCTGATTTCCAAATATTGTTCACGGTTCTTTCCAAATGCTGATTCCTGGAATAGTCTTTCAATAATTTCCAAATGCATTTTCTAATAATAACCTTTCTAGTATTTTTGGGTTTTAAGTTTATGCGTCCTTTAAATAAATTAAGCTTGCCTCTTTCGTCATAATTACTCAAATTGCCGGACCATTTATTCAGGGTCTCACCGGGTGGTCAAACAGGTGAGCCGAATACTTTTAAATAAAAGCAGGTGCACGAAAAGAAATACATGATAGTAAATAAAAACTGAAAAATAAAATGCATGACTTAGGATGCGACGATGGATGTGTTGAAGTATTTATATTTAAGTGTTTGAAGTTTAGTCCCACACCGCTTATCGATGTTTGGTGTCTTGTTGTAGTCCTATATATTACCCCCTTGTGGGATGAATAAAATTGCACCGAGTATTTCCTTTCCTTTAATTTCTAACATGGTATCAGAGCAAACCAAGGTTTTGAGAACCGGACCGGACATAGAACCGGTGTTGAGAGAGGTTCAAGGTTTAACCGGTTTGACCGGTTTAACCGGGGTTGAACCGGGATTGAACCGTTTTGACATACCATCATCTAAATACACATATTTTATGTAAAATTTTGAACTTGACATATGTAACAAATATAAAAAATATAATATAAAGAGTTTTGAACATTGAAATGAACTCTTTAAAATGATAAGTCTTACAAAACATATCAATTTCAAACACATTAACTTGTTAGCACTTAATAGTGTTAAAAAACAATTAAACATCATGGAAGACAGTTAAGAAGAATTTATATCCTCTATCAATTGGAAGACAGTTAAGACATTCAAAATGCTGCAACAATTTATATCCTCTATCAATTGGAAGACAGTTAAGAAGAATACATTTAGACACAAATAACTGCTTATGAATTAAGAACTGAAGAGCTGAAGAGGACCTCTACTACAAGTTTAGACACAAAGAACTGAAGAGGACCTCTACTACCAAACTGCCTATGAATTAAGGACTGAAAATAATTTTGATAACCAGGTTTCTCAACAGAAAATGGGACCTTTACAGATTTACTGAGAGAGGGGGAGGAGAAGAGGACCTGCGTGCACTGCCGGCGAGGAAGAGGAAGAGGTACCGACGGTCGACGAGGAAGGAGCGCCGGTGCTGGAGGAAAATGTTTCGCCGTGCGGTGCGCCGGTGTCGCGATCGGAGGAAGAAGAAAGTCCTTCACGCGTGCGGTAAATGAGAGAACCGGCAAACCCTTACCCCTAGTACTAAATGACCTGAAGTGAAATCAGCCATTAGATCTCATCTTAATGGCCAAAAGAAGATCCGGGCGGTTATGCAAAACCGGAACCGGTTTCCGGTCCACCGGTTCGATCGGCCGGTTCCCCGGTTTTATACCGGTTTCAAGCCAGGCCGGTTCTTGACCTTAACCCGGACCGGACATAGGACCGGTCGGCGGTTCAACCGGTCCGACCGGCCGGTCCGGTCCGGTTCTGATAAGCTTGGAGCAAACGATCTGAAAACCTAAATTTTTTTCCCCCTCACGCTCATCCCGCGACCAAGCCCCGGCCCGTTCGTCTTCCGCTTCCGGCTCGACTGCTGGGGCTTCGACGGCTCCCTCTCCCCCTCGCTCCCGTCGATGGGATCGTCTCTTGATTCCAAAGACGGGAGCGGGTCTCTCTCACGCTCTGCTCTTCTCCTCTGGCGTCATCGACGACATCGCCTGCTTCCGTCGGCTGCTTCCGCATACGACATCGACGGCGACTCCTTCCCCCTGCGACATCGACGACATCGGCGGCTTCTTCCTCTGCTCCGTCGACCTGCTGCTCCAGATCCGGCGGCCTCTTCCTCTGCTCTCCTCCTCCGGCGGCTTCTTCCTCTGCCGATCGACGATCCCGTCGAGCCTTCTGCTCCGGGCTTCCTCTTCTCAATCGACGACTGCTTCCCCTCTTCCAGATCTGCCGGTACCCCTCTTCCTGCCGCTGCTGCTTCTTCTCCGGCGATCTCTGTGCGGTTGCTCTTCCTGCCGCTGCTGCTTCTACTCCGGCTACTTCTCCGGCCTTGCCTCCCTGTGCCACTGCAGTCCAGCCCTCTTCTTGCCGCTGCCGCTGCTGCCCCTCTCCTGCTGGACATCTGCGCCGCCCTGTGGCGCTGCTGTGCCGCTGCTGCTATGTCGTGCCCTCTTCAATTTCTTAAAGTGTCGCTGTAGTTTGTGTTGTGTTGTTGTCGTCGTTACTGTGTTGGTAGTGTCTTCTAGTCGGTTTGTGGACGATGGTTTCCCGTGCTGCTGCTCTCTGGGTGCCGAGCTCTTCTCTTCCTCCCTTCTCACTCGCCGCTGCTTGAGCCTTTTCTTGCTCGCTGCTGCTTGAGCACTCTGCTCGCAGCCGCTTGAGCCTTCTGCTCGCAGCTGGCTTGTGCTTTGCTCGCTGCATCTCGGATCGTGGTCTTGCCGGCAACCGTTATCCATAGTTGTTCTTTTATGTGTTGTTTTGATTATCTTCGTCTGTGTCTCCATGCGAGTCTATGCCTTCATGCACGTGTTCCACGTGAGGGGGAGTGTTAGTGATAACGGCGACTCGGATGCCTCTTTTCCCGACTCCTGCCTTAGTCACACATGACCCCCAGGTTGATTTCGTATGTTGTTTGTGTCTTTTTCTTCTATGTTAGGTAGGTGTGGTTTGGCGTTTGTTGGTTGACCTGGTTCCAGCACCGGGAGCATCCAGTGTGCTCATGGTCGGTTTGTGGACCAACGTCGTGCGGCCTTTGCCCGGTTGAAGTATCCCCGGTGACACACCTTTGGGCCTCGGTGACTGTTGTTTTGTCCCACATTGCCAACCATCATTTACCTTTTCTTTTATGTTGCGTCCAAGTTGAAGGGTTCCCCTTCAGCTTGAGGGGGAGTGTTGAAGTATTTATATTTAAGTGTTTGGAGTTTAGTCCCACACCGCTTATCGGTGTTTGGTGTCTTGTTGTAGTCCTATATATTACCCCCTTGTGGGATGAATAAAATTGCACCGAGTATTTCCTTTCCTCTAATTTTTAACAGGATGCATCAGTAGGCTGGATAGAAAAAGCACCCCAGGAACATGTCAATTCCTGGGTGCTAGACTGATCTCATGGTTTAGCAAGAAACAAACCTCAGTCTCCACTTATATATGCTACGTCAGTTGTTAGACTACAGGAAGCTGCTGCTCACAAATATTGTGGATGCAAAATCAGTTGTTAGACTACAACTTTTCTCTTGACAATTCCACAATATTCTGTGACAGCTCTAGTGTTATCTCCATAGCTTCCAATCCTGTTTTCTACAACAGAACTAAGCACATAGAGATAAGACACCACTTTCTCAGAGACAATGTTGAGAAGGGTAAGATCAATCTTCAATACATTTCCACTGATATTCAAAGGGCTGACATCTTCACTAAGCCACTTGATGAAAGTAAGCACAAGTTCTTCATCAATGCACTGAGAATGCTTGATGGAGCTCTCTAGGACACCTTTATTATGCATTCAAACTTATTTTTCATAGAAAGGTATTGCTGGAAAAAACAGCAAAAAAAATAATTTAAGAAAAATATAACTGTTCATTCAGAGCTGCGTCGAACACAAATCGACGCACCGTCGATTTATACTCGACGTTTGCTTCGAGAGCTGACTGGGACAGTTCATTCGACTAGCACTCGACGCAGCGTTGAATTCTTATCGACGCTTACGTCGACATCATATTTGCTGACTATTTTCGAAGCCACGTCGATTTCTACTCGACGTTACGTCGACTTCACACAGCGCGCGCAGAAATGAGCCATTTCAACATGTTTTGGCGCGCTGAATCCACCTCCTCTCAACGTTGCTTCGAATACAATCCTAGGTTGCGACGAATCATCTTCTTTTAAGCAACTTAGGCGTCGAATCTATTGTGCTTTTGAATTCTCTTCCTGTCGCTAGGCCTGAAATTTAAAAACCGAAACCGCAAAAAACCGCAACACCGCACCGTTTTCGAACCGCACCGAACGGTGTGGTTGTGGTGCGGTTTTGATTATTGAAAAACCGCATAGTTTGCGGTGTGGTTCAGTTTTGGCCTTGTCGAAACCGCATAAACCGCACCACACCGTATGATTATAAATATTTTATTTTATATCTTATAAGTTATAAATTTTTTTACAAATTAATGTATATATTTAACCATTCTTTCATCTTTGTTGTTACGCATAGACATTTCTAGCTAGGTTCTTACATTTTTTTATAAATATTTTACAATCTTATAAAGTTATATTTCGGTTTTTACATTTTTGTATATCTTATAAGTTCTCCATCTCTCGTTTCTCGCGACTCCGGTTCTTTACTGTTCCGCAAAAGCTAGGTCACGGACTAACAGAAACCGAAGGAGCGTCTTCTCCGACGCATCGGCTCGCGACTCCTACGTTCACGCGAGCGAAGGCGGCTCTACTCCGACGACATCCCTACTCCAGCGACATCTCTTCTTCGGCGGGCTCCAGATCTCACGACATCCCTTCTTCAGCGGGCTCCAGATCTCCCGTTCTCTGCCTCCTGGTTTTTTTCTCATGGATCACTCGTCCTTGTTTCTACTTTCTTGTGCATATCATTATAAGAAAATTTCTACTATTTTACTTCCAGTTTGGGGCATAGCTACATAGATTTGATAACAAAATATTTTATATAATGAAATGATTTATGATTAGATATGGTTCATTGGGGGAACAACAAATATTATTTTGGGAGTTTGGAAGTAACAACAAATATTATATAACCTTCAAGTTTGTCCTCTGCGATTTTCCTCCATAAGAGTAATCTGATTAGATATGGTTCATTGGGAGTTTGGGACATAGATTTAATTTATTAGTTTCATTTCTCCTAGGACAGAGATTATATTTATCTCACTTCTATCTCAAATTGCATTGTTATGTATCAGCTATGTGGATGTAGTCTAAAGTTCCGAAAACCTATTTTAATTTTTAACAATTATAACAAAACATAAGAAAAAAAATCCGAAACTGCACCGCAAAAACCGACTCCAAACCGCACCAATGTCACACCGCACCGCACGTTTTGGATGCGGTGCGGTTTTGTAAAGTCCAAAACCGACCCTCTTCGGTGCGGTTGCGGTTTGGGCTCAAACCGCACCAAACCGCACCAGTTTCACGACTACCTGTCGCTCTCTTCCTTTGCCTTTCTACTTCTCTCTTCCACCTTCTTTTGCAGGTACTTACAGGAGCTAAATGACGTCTCTCCAAGATCAACAAGAGCTTGTTGAAGTTGTCAATCTAGCCTTAGAGACACTCTTGTCTCATTTCTCTATCTGGAATTCTTTGATGACTGTCACAGGAAACTGTGTACTCAACACAGGAGGTTGCGAGACCTTACTGCCCAGACGTGTGATCTTGAAAGGGAATTGAAATCATTCCTACTGCCTGCTGGGGTCTTTATATCCTGTATGCAAGATATAAAGCAGGGGGAGAAGTTTGACAGCAGGCCCAGGCCACCTCCAGATTCAGTATATACGACGTTTCTTCCCTCTCCCTATGTCTCTGAAGGTGAACCGTCTATCACATCCAAGTTCCTTCTAGAACCCTCATCATTCTCTCCCCCAAGGATTCTGCCTTCAATACAGGGGGAGACTGATTTATATTCAGATGACAATGACTACCTAAAGAGTGTGCAACAGTACAATGAGTTCACTGAGTTATCCATCCCTGAGACACAAGAGTTCTGGACCCATTCAGAAGAATCGACAACAGCTCCATCCAAGATTGCTTATCAAGTTCATGTAGCTGCTTCATCCTCTCCACCACCAGCTCAATTCCTTCTTGTTCTTACTCCAGCACCCACTTCAATTATCCCAACAGCTGCCTTCAGAGGAAGACCTCCATTCAGAGGAAGGGGACATGAAAGGAATTTCAAAGGAAGGGGTTTTGGAAGAAATATTCCCATATGGGAAAGATATACAAAAGAGCAAATTAAGCAGTACAAAAAGGAAAGATCTTATTTCAAAACTTATGAAAAGGTTGATCTTCCTGAAAACACAATGAAGCCATTCATTAATCCAGAACTTGATAAAGCCCTAGATGAAATCAAAGAAAGAGATCAATATGAGTTTGAAACATCTCAAAAAGAGATAGAAGAAAAAAGAAGACTGTTTATTGAAAGGTTAAAGAAGGGCAAGGAGGTTGTACAAAAGGAACAACTAAAGAAGGCAATTCAAATCCCAATCACACTCTTTGATCCTACAAAGTATGCAACAACTCATCCTCAAGCAAAACTTCCTGAAAATAAAAGGCAACTTCACAAAGGAGGCCTTGGATGTGATCAGAATGAAGCAGAGCAGCCACTTCAAAAGAAAAAGAAGATTGTATTCAAGTCAGCTCCAACTTCTGATAATCCACAATCAGTTTTCATTGTACCAGATCCTGATGCAGAAGAACTAGACTTAGAAGAAATAAACTTGCTATCTGCTAAAGTTTTTGGGCTGGGGCTAAAGCTAAATGATGACTATCCTGAAGCTGAAGCTGATCTGGAGAAGCTTTTCAAGGGATATGAAAGAATTCAGAAACAACCAGAGAAGGCCACTCAAGCCAACTTCAAGTATGTGGAAAGAAAGTTCAGAAAGGTCTATGAGGCCTTGTCAACTTTCCTCAAAAAGAGAAAGTAGATCATGACTTGGGTAATTAACTCAGATAAACATTTATTTATATCAATCAGATGTTTTTCAGTCTATCATATTTTTCAGTCTATTGTTTTTATGTATAGTTGTTTGTATTTGAGTTTATGTCAAAGCATGTTTGAAATCACTCACTTTATTTTGTAAAATTTGTTAAGATAAATAGGGGGAGATTGTTGGGAAAAACCCTTGTGATTTATCTAACAAATTACTTAATGTGATTTCATCAGTTATGTTATATTACCCATATTGTATAGAAAAGGTAAAATGGTCATTAGATGCCCTTGGATATCACATTCACCTAGTGTTACAAGACTAGGCCTAAGAGAAGCACAAATTCAGTTAAGTTAAGACTTGCGTCGAATGGAAGTCGACGCAACTTCGACTAGATGTCGACGTAACTCTGACTGAAAGTCGAAGTAACTCAATCTGTCTGTCGAAGTATAAGTGAACTCGACGCAACATCGAAATGATCTCAGACGCAGACATATTAGAAGTCGACGCAACTTCGAAATGAACTCGACGCAGAAGGAAGATTCTGTCGAAGCCATCTTAGAAGTCGACGCAACTTCGACTTCAATTTGACGCAGAAGACGAAGTTCAAATTCAAGTCTTCAACTCGACGGATACGTCGATAAGAACTCGACGCAACGTCGACATCTAAGTTCAGTCAGAGCTAAGA
This sequence comes from Dactylorhiza incarnata, assembly GCA_033032865.1. NCBI lineage: Eukaryota > Viridiplantae > Streptophyta > Magnoliopsida > Asparagales > Orchidaceae > Dactylorhiza > Dactylorhiza incarnata. The sequence continues at coordinate 568,509 of JAWHQI010000012.1, read as the reverse complement.
AGGAATCCGAAGCTATTTCTATAAGAACTCAGAGGTGCCTCGATATGACGAAAGATGAAGTCGACGCAACGTCAGTACAGTCAGAAATATAAGGTTTTCTGCTGTCTTTTCTAATACCCTTTCAGAAGGTCTACAAAGCTGAAGACTGTTCTCCAACGGCTCGTTTATTGCCAAGAATGGAATTGAATATTCCAGAGATACAACAAAAACATTCTTGGAAGTTTATTCAAATCAGATGGACGAGTCGGGAACAAAAATAGAAGGAAACATCAATTGTCCAATGGACATTCCTTCTAAGGACAGTCCAGAAGAAGAAAGAAATTCAAACTCAAATGATAGAGAATAAATATGCTGAGAAAGAAAGAAAACACAGAAGAACTGATCACATATTTTTGTCTGTCGAAATAGGGCTCCTTCTTCCTCTTTCAACCCTAAGACAGAAAAGAAGATCTCCTCTGCATAGGAAAAGAGAATAACAACACTGCCGCCTCTTCTTCCTCATCGCATAGCAGCAAGTCAACAAAAGTGCTCAGAGAAACAGGATCAAGCTTATAACCTTTGCAATCATCACTATCTTAAGCAAGAGTTCATCATATTCAGATCCTGAGATAAACAGAAGCTACAACATTCAAAGAGACATCTTCTGAAGGATTCTTACTGAAGAATCATTTTCTCTTCTTCTTCTCATTCTACTGTTCTCATTCTCCAACTGCAAAAGAGTTTTAAGAATCACTCTTCCAAAGGATTCAGTGGTTCTAATAGTCTCATTATCAAAAGTCTCAGTGGTTCTAAAAGTTTCCTTATCAAAAGACTCAGTGGTTCTAAGAGTCTCCTTATCAAAAGACTCAGTGGTTCTCAGAGTCTCTTTATCAAAAGACTCAGGCACAGTTAGTGCGATCCTACCAGGGAGGTAGAAAAGTGGACTACCCACATTTTGGGGAACCACTATAAAATTATGTGTCTTCTGCATTGAATTTCTGTGCTGTCCAGTTTACTGCTTTTCTGTTTTATATTTCCTGTGATACTTTATTCTGCTTTTGGTGTTGATGATTGCATAGTACTTAATATTATTATTGTGTGTGCATAACTAGGGTATAAAAGATTTAAAACTCTATTCACCCATCCCCCCTCTCTAGAGAATACTCAGAGGCACACTGTGCACTTTCATAATGTACCGCTATTCGAGTTACGTCACGCACATATGTAGCAATTCACACCTCACAATAAAAGCGGCCTTCGGGCCCAACGTCGTTGGAGAGAACGAGTTAAGAGTATTGGGGGCCATCTTCCCGGGCTAGTACATCGAACTCAGTCATGTTCATTCTTCATCTTCAACATCGAGGAACATACACGGCTCTTTATTCAGATATTGATGTTAGGAGAGTATGGCTAATTGCGGCGTTAAAAAATCCTTTGCTACGGAGTTCAAAGTACTTAATGGGACAAGCGTGGGGATTGGTAGTTAAGGTTGGGTCACACATGTGGTAGGGTGCATAGGAGTTGCGCATGCCAAGGAGGTGCTTGATGTATTTAAATGGGGGGAGTTGGAAGGTCGACGGTGGATCTTTGGTTAGGCCATTCTTAACAGTCGTGATTGCTAGTGGTAGGTGCGTGTGCATGTGGGTTTCAATGGAATCAGATCCTGCGACATAAGAGGTGATCAAATCCCATGCATGAAAGTAGTAAAATCAGTAAGGTTGTTGTGGCGGCTTTGGAAGAAGGGAACAACTGGCTGGTAGACCTTGCGATCTGAGAAATGTTGTATGCTAGTGGAAATATAAACACGATGGAGATTTATATCAAGAACATAGCTAGATGGTTTGTGTTGCGGGCCTACTTCGGGGCTTTGTTGGAGGTGGCGCCGTGGCCACGGAGGTGGAGATACAAGAGGGAGCCGAGCTCGCCCTTCAGAGAAGGCGAGGGTGAGAGGAAGAAGGAAAGACGTGCTCAATCCTAACCCTAAAAATTGAGGAAGAATGGAGAACTAGAGAGAGGAAGAGAACTTGATTCTGATACCAAGATGTTACAGACCTACTTCATGGCTTCGTCGGAGGTGGCGGTGGAGGCGGAGATACCAAAGGGAGCCAAGCTCAACCCGCGGAGAATGCGAGGGGGAAGAGGAAGAAGGGGAGCCGTGTTCAACCCTAACCCTAGAAATTGAGGAAGAAGGGAGAAGTAGAGAGAAGAAGAGAACTTGGTTAATTTCATTCATCCTCTAAACATTACCCAAGGGGTCTATTTAAAGACTTATAAAGTGACATGAGTGTAAATACCCAAAAATAAAGAGAACAACATGAAACAATAAAACACAACGGACTCGTACATCGACTCGATTAATAAAATACATCTAACATGAATACATGACGGCACTAATTAATGATGTGGTTAACTAGTCGTGTGAGACCATAACTGTTTGATTAAATTCTATCTTTATAATCTTATTATCATTTAAATTTTAGAAAATGCTAGAAATAATACTATGTGACGAGTGATTTTTGATCCAAATTTAAGAGAACATTTTTCAGTTCAAATTATTAGTGTCCCTCGTACTGTTTGTTAAATTGAATTAAAGCTCAATTATGATTTTGATGTAAGTTTGTAACCCGAAAAATGAGATTTGATTTTAATTAATAAATCTGAGATCTTTTTCAAATGATGTGGTGCAAGCGAGACTTTCACGAATAACATCATGTGATAATCGACCTTGGGTTTGTACATGCGCATAGAGAGAAAACGACAAATAATGATTTACACAACTTAACATTTCACAGAAATGTAAAATAAGGAAATGAAGAATACGAAAAATCTGAAAATTAACTACAAATAGTGACGCAGGATGAATCTATAAGCGGCGGAAAATCCGCGACCTAACCCTACATGTTATGCAAATCCGACAGTTAAGCCACAGTTAAATAATAATTAAAATATCCCACGCAGATGAATTCGCAGCAAGATACAAATAATTTATTTGGGCAAAACAAGCTTAGGCTTTCCTCCACGTGGAGGGCCAAAACTAGAGCGTGCGGCGAATAAAATCCTGCAAGTCACAATAATGATCTAAAAGCAAATAACTATCATGCAAGATATCCAAACGAGTATAAGATCCAATCCAGTATAAATATGCTAAAAATAATAATCCAATACAACGAGAACTCACCAAGTAGTGGGCTGACCAAGACACTGAAGAATTCGGAGCCGAAGATATGTGGACGACGATCCGAGGTGTAACCGAAGGCGTGGAAATGATGGCGGTGGCTGTCTTCGGCGATGGGAGATGAAAACGGACCGGAAGTGGATGGATCTGGCCACGTGGGTAGAGATCCGGAAGGGGGTGGAAAGATCCGATGATTTGATAACGGATCCGGGTTAGGGAATGGTGGATGGATGGGGAGAAAGCCGGATCCGGGCTGGATTTGCTAGATCCGGGCTGCTAGGGTGCGGGAGGGGCTGCGCGGGTGGATCCACGGGAAAGGGTGGACCGGCGGCTTGGAGGGAGGCCGTAGAGGGAGGTGGGGCTGTAGACCTGGGGGGAGAAAGTGGCGGGAGGGGAATCAGGCTGAGGGGAGGCGGAGGGCAGGAGGGGAAGAAGTAGGCGACGGAGGCTTTCTTCCAGTTAACTGGAATTTAAAAAAAAAACTATAGCCATGAACAGTGAATTTCATTTTTGAATAGTGGACAAAAGGGTGATTTTCTGGACAGCCAATGGTGGCTGTTTGGGGGGCTGTTGGGGGCTGCGAGAGGGAGTTTGGGAGGGGGAAAAGAGGGTTAGGGTTAGGGGGTACCTTGGGAAGAGAGATACAAGTCTAGGAGTCGTCACCTAGGGTTCCACGGAGTCGGCACCGTGGGATGATCGCGGGAATCCGGGAATAGCTTTCTCCAAATTCTGCAATGCCTCCAATCAGCCCACAAACCATCTATTTATAATAAAAGGAGGGTTAGGGTATCCCCCATCAACGACTATGATTGACAGGAGGTGAGGCTACCCAAATACATCAAAATAAATGCAAACATAGTAAAATAATATATCAAATCGATTCGCAACGCAAATTCGGACACATCTGTGGAGTCCGATCGTCGATCCGGGCACGCCATATATGATAAGTCGCCAAATCAGCCACGAATGGGCCCAAAACTCGTCCTCGTGTTTGCTCCGCATCAATCTTCTCGGCTTGAAAGAATTCATCTCCCGATGAATTGGGATCGGAATTCTCTCGATGAATGCCAGACACAACTCGAAGAGGTCCACCAGAGGTCGTCCAAGTGTCGTCGATGGAAGAGTGTCCTCGCCGATCGACTCTCCCCGATTGAAAAGTTGTCATCTCCGGTACTGAAGTCGAAGTCCAGGGGTGAATCGATAATGCTCTGCTGCAGGTACTCAGGTGTCACCAACGTCTGTAGTAGGAATGCACTGGTGGAATCTAGTCTCCATGAAGCTCTCAACGCTCAACTCACGAGTGGTGGATCCCGTGCGATCGGTGGCGTCGTAGGCAGAACCAAAGAAGACGAGTCCCCAGGTGGGTGGGTGTCAGAAGTGGGTGACTAGTGATGGCCATGAAACGTGGGTGGTCTATGAGGGTGGTAAGGCAACGGGAGTGGAGGTGTGAGCGGCTGGAAGTCCCCACTGCTTGGGTCCACATACTCGCGAGGCTTGTAGTACGGAGTCATATCTTCAACACTAAATACCAGGTGGATACCCATACTTGCAGGGATATCAAGATCATAGGTGTTTGCTTCGATCTATCTCATGATTGTATAGGGATCCATTCGCCTGACGCTCAAGCTTTTAGCAAGCCTCGCACGGAGCCTCACAACGCAGATTCTCACCATCACCTGCTCGCATTCATGAAATACCTGCACTTGCCAATGAATATCTGCATGTGATTTACAAGATTTATTACCAATATAGATTATTCGTCGGACCGACTCATGACATACATGCAAACAATGAACAAACAACACAACAGACTTATGCGAATGATGAAGAAACGACTCAACATACTCATGCTAAATGATGCAAATGAAACATCACCGACACTACATGCTTTTTATGAGAAAATCTAATAACGACCTGAAAATCTATCAAAGGAGGTGGCCTATCAGGAGGCTCTCTCGGGGGAGTGTAGAAAAACTCATCTCGTGTGTGCCGACTGCTCAGGTGACCGTGCGAAACATCTTCACTCAAGGGCGAGCTCATGAAGAGCAACATGTCTCTCAGGGAATGTAACGCATCAGGGGGCTCACCAAGAGATGTGTAAGAAAAGTCATCATGAATGCGACGACCACCTGAATGAGAATCGTGTATACCGACTAAAATACGTGACTCTCGAGTGTGGTGCGTGTCCCCAAAAAGAAATAGCTCGTCTTGTGGGTCAGCAGGTGGTGCGTCCCAAAACTCATCGAGGGTGCGATGTGTCAGCAACTGGTTCCCTAAATACTTGATGCTCCACACAATATCCATCCTCTGGGGCAAGGTCACGGACGATAGTGGAAGAAACACCACTAACTTGAAACTCGTAAACAAGCGGCTCACCTGAATTACATCGTCACCAGGATGTGGTGGCTCATCAGGAGGCTCAACAAGGGGGGCGTCGTAGTACTCGTCACTAGGGTCATGGTCTTCCAAATGAGTACCATCGTGAGGGGTAGTGTCCTCGTGAATGGATGACATGGCCACTACGCGATCGACACTAGGCTCTGGGCTCTCGGTCGCGATGTGACTCAGGGCCATGATAATGGGAGAGTGACACAGACCTACACTCAAGAATGGATCCGTATGTGCGGTGTCAGGAAGTGGGTCTGTGGTTGGTGTGCTAACTAACCCGGTGGGTGGCAGAGGCAGGGGTGTGGGTGAGGGACACAACACTACAAACTCACTAAGTCCCTCAGGCTCACTCTCAGCTGGGGCCACAAGAGACGGGTCAGACACAAGAGATAGGTCAATCTCTGGGCTAAGCACCTCACTGGGGTGAGAGCAATCCGTATTAGGTATCACTTCTGCCATGTCTGACGGAACAATGGTAGGCAAAGTGGTGTCCTTGGTGTGGGAGGAGCTCGTACTGCGGGGGTCAAAGTGAAGATCCAACCGACCAGCTCTTGCGGATCTCAAAGACTGTTCGTAACGAAGGGCAAGCCGATGCGTCTGCTCGAGGGACTTTGAGCTATGATAAACCACCTTAGTACGAATGTCTGAGCGAAGGCCTGACCGAAATCTGCAAGAGGTCATGGCTGGGTCCTCTCGGATATCGCTCCTCGCAACTAACTCATCAAAGCGATCCCTGTACTCAACGACGGACATGGATCCTTGCTGAAGGGAAAATAATTGGTCGAGCAAGCGAGTCTGATACGTCGGCGGAAGATATCTCTGACATAATATACGCTTCATGTCCACCCAACTAGTGATGCGATGTAAACGGTCTCGCTCGCGCGTCCTCTCAGCGCTATACTAATATGCCCTCGCCTGATTTAAGAGTCTAAGTTTCGCAAACTTAACGCGACGCTCACCGAATACCTCAAAATGGTCAAGATAATACTCCATGTCCACGAGCCAATAACTGAAAGACTCGGGACTCGATGAGCCGTCAAAAGAAGGGGCAGCAGTACGAAATTGACTCTCAAGATCTCTATCAGACCAACGATCCTCATAATAATTGTCCTTAAGGTAATCGAGTCGTGTCGAAGGATCAACATGATCCGCTCGCGTGTACGAATAAGAACGACGACAATCATCATACTGATCGTTTCTAGCATAGTGGGGTCGTGTCGATGGGCCAACACGATCTTTGGAAGTGGTGTACTGTGACGCAGGGGCAGGCTAGGGTTTGCGAAACTAGACTCACGACAGACGTTCAGGTGACGGGAACTCAACACAGCGCGAGCCTCACGAGTCCAACAAGTTAAAATTACTTAAAAGATTTAGATTAAGCCTTTTGCAAGATTCCATAAGAGGGATTAAAGCAATAAAATTAACACGCAGGTGAGGCTCCGAATCGGAGAGTACAATTAGCCAAATGCAAGCGAATACGCTCTGCAGGTTAGCACAAACTCAAGCAATCCAAATGCTATGAAATGATAAGCAAGAGCACATAGCAAACTAGCAAAGTAAACAATGTTCAGATCTGAAATCCAAGTACAACTTACAATCACAATGAGGAGCCAATCGGACGGGGAGGCGTCAACACGGAGAGGGAGGATTCCGGCCCCCTCGGTAGCGGGGACGGATGGGGGTAGAATAGACGGTGGCTGAGGGAGGTAGGAATGGGGATTTACAGGGCTGGCGGTGGCGAAAGAGGGAGGAAGTGGGGTTGGTGGTGGCCGGAGAGGGGGGGAGGAAAGGAGGTAGTGGCTGCGGGAGAGATGTGTGGGATCGGGTACTGGTGGTGTTAGGGTTGGGGTTTGCAGGTGAAGGTGGCGCAAGGGGTGGCGAGGACTGAAGCAGGCGGGGTCGGGGCTGGATGCTGCGGCAGAAGAGGGCGTCGGGGAAGGCGGAGAGGGATCGGATGCGGACGGGGCTGGGGGTTTGCGGTAGCGGCAGGGGAGGGCGTCGGGGATGGCGGAGAAGGAAGGGGAGCGGACGGGGCTGGGGTTTGCGGAAGCGGCAGGGGAGGGCGTCGGGGACGGTGGAGAAGGAAGGGGAGCGGGCTTACGGAGGAGGGGCGGGATCGGGTATTACCAGGCGTCGCACCTGGGATCTTGGCGTCGCACCAAGGGACCGGCTGCTAGAATCTCTCAATCAATCCGTGATTTCCCCCATCCTCAAGGCTCCTATAAATAGAGAAAACGCCTAGGGCATCCCGAAATCAACGGCTCACGATGCCCGATCTTCCGGGTGCCAAAACAGTACTAATACGCGTCCGAATAAAATAAATCAAAATACAAATAAACCTCTCGTCGACCTTCCGGACGCATCCGTGGGCTCGGATCGTCCGGGAGGGCTCTCAAAATATAAACTACAAATCACGCCAGCCTCCTGCGGGAATATACGTGCACGGGCCACCGTGGCCTGTGATCTCCATCAACTCCCCCCGGCTTAAAAGCATTCATCTCCGAGGAATGGAGACGGTCATACTCCTGGCGTAGCTCGGGGGCAAGTCTCTCTAGCTCTGCCGGGGCGATCCATGTGTCGTCAAAGCTGGGGCGGCCCCTCCAGTGGACTAAGTACCTCAGGGTGCTCGAATCTGCTGTTGTCACGTAGTCATGGGCTAAGATGCCCTCAATAGCCTCCAGGTCAGAAGTCGTCTCTGCGGTAGGTGGCTCACTCTCTACAGAACTCACTGGTGGGACTGCCGGCGGTGCTGCAAGATCCCCAGGCTGTGGCGCTGTGGGTTGCCATTGAGAGGGTAGGGGTGACAACTGGGGGGAGGGTGAGGCAAGTGGTGGCTCCGCGGGAAGGGGCTCGAAAGGATCCTCATATGTTTGCTCCTCGTAGTATGGAGTCAAATCTTCCACGTTGAACACCCTGCTGATCCCTAAGTGCTTCGGAATATCAATCTCATAAGCATTTGGTCCGATCCTTCGTACCACCGTATAAGGGCCCATTCGCCTAGCATTTAGATTTTTTGCAGCTCCCTGGGGGAACCTCTCAGCACGAAGACGAACCAAAACCTGCGTGCCAATCTCAAAACTCCTCTCCTTCCTGTGTATGTCCGCATAGGCTTTATAGTTATCATTACTTGTTGCTATTTTCTTTCGGATGGACTCGTGAAGCTCATGTATGTGTTGTATAAAGGACTCAGCCGACACACTGGGGCGAGACTCGAGTGGGAGGGGGATCAGGTCGACGGGTTTCCTAGGCTCGTACCCTAGCAGGATGTGGAATGGGCTAAGTCCAGTAGTCCTATTCACTGAACTATTATATGCGAACTCGGCTAGAGGCAACACGGAGTCCCAAGTGCACACGTGCTCACTGACAAGGCAACGCAGAAGGGAACCTAAACTCCTGTTGACCACTTCGGTTTGCCCGTCCGTCTGTGGGTGGTAGGCGGTGGAAAACTTGAGCTTCGTGCCAGTTTTCATCCATAGTGTCTTCCTGAAATAGCTCATAAACCGAACGTCGCGGTCAAACACTATGGAAGAGGGTAGCCTGTGATATTTAAAGACCTCCTCAAAGAATAGAGTGGCTACCCAAGAGGCATCGGCAGTCTTACGGCAAGGGATGAAGTGAGGCATCTTCGAGAAGCGATCTACGACGACATAGATGGAATCATGTTTCTTGGGCGTGCGGGGCAGCCCAAGAACGAAATCCATGCTGATGTCAACCCATGGTCTGTGAGGAATGGGTAACGGTGAGTACAGACCATTGGGCTGGCGTGAACCCTTCGCCATTTGGCACGTCCTACAATGCCTCGTCATGCGCGCTACATCCTTCTTCAGCGAGGGCCAATAGAAACGGTCCTTAACTAAGGTGATAGTCTTATCTCGCCCAAAATGTCCCGCGGCACCACCCGCGTGCATCTCCCAAATCAGAAAGTCGCGGAGGGAAGTAGATGAGATGCAAAGTCGGGTGCCGAAGAATAGGTGACCCTCAGAAGCGGTGAATCCCTCCACAATGTCAGGCGGCTCACGAGTGAGGGCCCCATAGATGTCCCTAAAATCAGGACACTCGGCATACTCGACAACGAGGCGCTCAAATCTGGTGACGTGCGTGCTCATCGTCTGCAAAAGGCTGATCCGGCGACTCAGGGCGTCGGTCGGTTTGTTTTCAACACCTGCGCGGTGTTTGATGACGTAGTGATAGCTCTGCAGAAACTCAACCCACTTAGCGTGCCTGTGGCTAAGTTTCGACTGAGACTCTAAGTAGCGTAAGTCCTGATGGTCAGAATACAACACAAACTCCTTGTGCAGGAGATAGTGTCGCCAGTAACGTAAGGTCTGGACAATCGCATAAAACTCTCGGTCGTAAGTGGAATACCGCTGGCGGGCCTCGTTCAGTTTTTTGCTGAAATACGCAATAGGGTGGCCCTCCTGACTAAGTACTCCACCAATCCCGAGTCCCGAGGCGTCGCATGCAACCTCGAAGGCTAAACTGAAGTCTAAGTTGTTAAAGGCGCGCCTAAGGCTCCAGGCTCACCAGGCTCAGATGATTGCGCCTTTGTGCGCCTTTTTTGCGCCTTTGGAGAATAAAAGACGCACTTGGGTGTAATTTTTGCTATAAATTTTTCTTTTTCAAAATAAGGAAAGAAATAACATAAGAATTCAACAATTTTTCCTGATGTAGTGTGTTTGTGAAACAAAATAGATCGTCGAGGCTTAAATATGGTCCTAGTGACCACACTGATTTTATTTTTTAAGAGATATAAATGATAGTAATGAATGATTATTGAGTAGAATAGACAAAGAATCTGATCAAGAAGATGAATTGATGTTTAATGATAGTTATTTAAATTGGATGTGATTGCGCCTTGCCTACGTTAGGCGCGCGCCTGCGCCTTGAGCTTTGCGCCTAGGATCCAAAACCTATTTGCGCCTTGGTGCGCCTTGCGCCTTGGTGCGCCTTGCGCCTTGGTGCGCCTTGCGCCTTTAATAACTAAGACTGAAGTCAGGTAATCTATGAACAGGGGCCGACGCTAGGCGAACTTTGATCTCCTCGAAAGCCTTAGTGACGGCCTTGGTCCACACAAAATCTCCCTTACGAAGGCAGCTCGTAAAGGGGGCCATCAACGCACTAAAACCCCAGACAAACCTCCTGTAGAAGGTGGCAAGTCCGTGGAATCTCCTGGCCTCATGAATGGTCGTGGGGATGGGCCAATCACGGATCGCTCTCACCTTGTCGGGATCCACAGAGATGCCTGACGCCGAAATAATGTAGCCGAGGAAGTGGACCAACTCAACCAAAAAGTCACATTTCTTCAGATTGATGAACAGGTGTTCCCTCCGGAGGATGTCGAACACCAATCGGATATGGTGAAGGTGGTCAGCACGCTCCTGGCTATAGATAAGGATATCATCGAAATACACAACTAGGAACTTGCCCATGTAGGGCCGCAGGATCTGTGTCATCACCCGCATGAACGTGCTGGGGGCGTTCGACAGCCCGAAGGGCATCACCATCCACTCGAATAAACCATCCTTCGTCTTGAAGGCCGTCTTCCATTCATCCCCTTTACGGACTCTAATCTGATGGTACCCGCTCCTAAGGTCAATCTTCGTGAAGATACGGGCACCGCCCATGGCGTCAAGTAAGTCATCAAGACGGGGAATCGGGAAACGGTACTTCACTGTAATCTTATTGATGGCTCTACTGTCTACACACATGCGCCAGCTCCCGTCCTTCTTTGGGGTAAGGAGGGCAAGAACCGCGCACGGACTCAGACTCTCGCACACAAAGCCCTTCCTGAGTAACTCATCTACTTGTCGCTTCAGCTCGGCATGCTCAGTCGGACTCATACGGTAGTGTGGGAGGTTGGGCAAAGATGCCCCTGGTACAAGGTCGATAACGTGCTGGATATCCCTCATAGGAGGAAGCTCATCCGGAAGCTCCTCGGGCATGACATCTGCAAAGTCTCTTAACAGACGCTGTAAGCCTGGGTCAGTAGGAACAACACATCCACCTGGTGTGTCAGGGGCCAGGGTGGCGGCTACAACGAATACGATCCCAGAGTCCAGGCTCTCTCTCATAAAATCATGCGTCCTCAAAAGGTGGAGGGGTTTGGAGGACCTGCAGGTCAGTTGGTGATAAGGCCTTTTAGGAGAGGTTTTTATCAAGGATGTCTGGGGATCGAACCCCAGCCTGAACAACCCGCCGCGCTGAGAACAGGTGCGGAGACGGGTTGGGGTGCCTGGGCTGCAGTCCTTCTGGCAGGCGTGCTTGGCCGTGGTCCGCTAGCTGGTGTGATGCCACGGGGTGCGGTCGGGGCCCCGGCGTCCTGCATCATACTGCGTTCGCGAATAATCATCATAGTATCGTGAGGGTCTCCTTGAAGGGGATCTATGAGGGCGTGTGCAAGTGGACTCGAGACCTCCAAAGTAAGGGGAGGAATAATTGTGACACCTAGACATAATGAAAAGCCTATAGACTCTACGACTGCGTATCAAAAGAGCGCGTATCCTGACTCTGATACCAATTGACGCAGGACGAATCTATAGGCGGCGAGATATTCGGCGACCTAACCCTACATGCTATGCAAATCCGACGGTTAAGCCACAGTTAGATAATAATTAAAATATCCCACGCAGATGAATTCGCAGCAAGATACAAATAATTTATTTGGGCAAAACAAGCTTAGACTTTCCTCCACGTGGAGGGCCAAAACTAGAGCGTGCGGCGAATAAAATCCCGCAAGTCACAATAATGATCTAAAAGCAAATAACTATCATACAAGATATCCAAAGGATTATAAGATCCAATCCAATATAAATATGCTGAAAATAATAATCCAATACAACGAGAACTCACCAAGTAGTGGGCTGACCAAGGCACTGAAGAATTCGGAGCCGGAGATGTGCGGACGACGATCCGAGGTGTAACCAAAGGCGTGGAAATGATGGCGGTGGCTGTCCTCGGCGATTGGAGATGAAAATGGACCGGAAGTGGATGGATCCGGCCACGTGGGTAGAGATCCGGACGGGGGTGAATAGATCCGATGATTTGATAACGGATCCGGGTTAGGGAATGGTGGATGGATGGGGAGAAAGCCGGATCCGGGCTGGATTTGCTAGATCCGGGCTGCTAGGGTGCGGGAGGGGCTGCTAGGGTGGATCCACGGGAAGGGGTGGACTGGCGGCTTGGAGGGAGGCAGTAGAGGGAGGTGGGGTTGTAGACCTGGGGGGAGAAAATGGCGGGAGGGGAATCAGGCTGAGGGGAGGCGGAGGGCAGGAGGGGAAGAAGTAGGCGGCGGAGGCTTTCTGTCAGTTAACTGGGATTCCTAAAAAAATATATATAGCCATGAACAGTGAATTTCATTTTTGAATAGTGGACAAAAGGGTGATTTTTTGTACAGCCAATGGTGGCTGTTTGGGGGGCTGTTGAGGGCTGCGGGAGGGAGTTTGGGAGGGGGAAAAGAGGGCTATGATTAGGGGGTACCTTGGGGAGGGAGATACAAGCCTAGGAGTCGTCACCTAGGGTTCCACGGAGTCGGCACCGTGGGATGATCGCGGGAATCCGGGAATAGCTTTCTCCAAATTTTGCAATGCCTCCAATCAGCCCACAAACCATCTATTTATAATAAAATGAGGGTTAGGGCATCCCCATCAACGGCTATGATTGACTGAAGGTGAGGCTACCCAAATACATCAAAATAAATGAAAACATAGTAAAATAATATATCAAATCGATTCGCAACGCGAATCCGGACACATCTGTGGAGTCCGATCGTCGATCCGGGCACGCCATATATGGTAAGTCGCCAAATCAGCCCGAATGGGCCCAAAACTCGTCCTCGTGTTTGCTCCACATCAAATAGGTTCCATGAAAATTATTGGCAAACTCTAAAATTATAAAGATCAAATAAAACAAATTGCATAAAATTAAACTAGCCCATTACAAGTATGAATGATAGTAGAGATATACCTTCGGCTCACAAGCATGGCGAAGAATAGGTAGGCTCTCAGGATATAGGAAAGGGATGGCTCAGAGGGCTGTGGGGTCTAATATTTCTTCTGTTTGGCGATGGAGGGAGTAGATACTTTATTGTTTTGGATGGGTGTGACTGGATCGGAGATGTGGTGGCCGGAGAGGCTCAGGTAGGACTCCAAGGAAAATGGAGGGATACGCGCTCTGGATGCTGAACGAAGGGGTAGGAAGGCTGTTTGGAGGGGAATGAGGGAGCTGGGAGTGTGGGCGGCGGTCGTCCAACTCCTGTGGCTAGGGTGGCGGTTTCTACGACAGAAGCGTCGAAATTGTCGGGGGATGGAAGGGAGTAGGTCGCCAGTGACCTGGGGTGTTGTGGGAGGCGGCATAGGGGCTAGGCGGCCGGCGTCGGATGTCTGGGATCCGGGAAAGAGTTGTACGTCGTGTGAAGGGGGGGATATCGGGATGGACTTCTGAATCATAGAAAACCCTATGTTTTGATTTGTCCAAGCTGTCGTTTTAGGAGGAGGGGCTGGCTCTTTATTTGCAATCAATAGATTGGGGTTTCTTTGAGAAATCAATTACTTGTTTTCTTACCTTAGGAACATCGACAGGGTGAGCACCGACAGGAGGAGCCACAGCGGGTTTACCCCTACAGGGGTAGAGTAGCAGTGAGGATGACTCCCGCACCTCCTCGTGCCCTGACATCTCCTACCATTTCTGAGGAGCTGGCTCTTTATTGGCAATCAATAGGTAGGGGTTTCTTGTGATTACTTTATTTCTTACTTTAGGAACATCAAAAATTTTGATGCCATATTTATGCTGGGGATTCTCAATGACCTCTCTTTTCAATTAATTTTCTAAAAATTTAAAGAGATGATATTTTATGTCTTTAATTTCAGGATTATTTAAATTATGTAAAATATTTATTTCATTGCTTGCCTTAATTATTATGTTACCTAATTTGACGGATCTTTTATTCATGATCTTACTAGGCGATAGTCCAATAAGCCGTAAGGGCATGCACGAGTGAGATGCGCCTTGCAAACACAGATACACGAGCGTGAATAACATGCGGGATCATAAAAATATGAAATGCGTGAAAACAAGTGCTTACATAAAATGCGATAGAAATATAAACGTGCGAAAAATAAAATGATGCGACATGGGTTGCATCAAATTTGGACTCTAATTGTAAAAAAAATGAACAAGCTTGAACAATGTTTGAACCAAAGAAGACAACCTAAAACCAATTTGTTATGGGTGGAGATACCCAAGATCCATATCGAGCTCACAAGAATATGCGCATTTCTCGATGGAGTACTATATTCACTCACATCACACCCTCTGACATGTAGGGCATCGGGCCTCTAACACGTAGTCTTCTTTTTTCAACCGAATGATGTGGTGGTGGTCTGTTCTCAGCAAACATAATAGCATTTGACTTGATTTTGTTCATTTATTGCCCTATTTCTTCTCAAAATTTGTGTTTCTCTTTTGGGTTATTTACCGGGACCTCCCCTCGAAGTTTGCTTAATTACAGCTTGCACCCCCTCTAACTTTCGAAATTACAATTACTCTCTTCAATATTTACATTTCATAATATTCATGCACCAAAAGACCCCTCTGAATATTTACTCCAAGGGGTACTTTTATGCATGAATGTTATGAAATGTAAACATTGAGGGGATGTTTTTGTAATTTTGAAAGTTAGAGGAGTGCAACTTATGCAAACTTCAAGGGGAGGTCCTGGTAAATAATATATATACACTTTGTTCATTTATAGCCTTAATCTTTTATCATCCAGGAAAGTTCTAGCTGTGGTTGCAGCATACCTGAGAGGACTATTGAGAATCCTGGCTACAATGCTGTGGAAAGGTGGTGACAAGAGGAATTCAAGATGGTCCAGGTGTAAAGAAAATTCTAGTCTTTCACTCACAAAGAATAAGAAAATCCTCACAGGAGAGAATTCAATCTGCCAAACTGTTTAATCAATTTGCAAAGATTTTTACTAGAAATATCTCGAGAAATTCGCATAATCTAGAACTGAATCCCCGATCCATCGCCGGGACTTCTTTCCCGGGAAGAAATGCTGGTCAACTGATGTATCAAATGCCGATCGCCGTCTCTTTTAGTTCCAGCCTATATATTCGTATTTATGCCGGCGTCATTGTATTTTTTCGCTGTATCAATCAGGCTTTTCTTTTGGTCTTCTTGGCTGAACAGAGCCACTGTTTGCAGTTCATATTGTAGGCAAGGTTGATGTTGTGCTGAAACAATGCCACCTGGTATGTATATGTTCAGAGTTCTTCATTAAATGCTTTTGATTTATGTTGTGCTGAAACTAGGAATTGCATACTTGCAGTGTGTTTTACTTTAAGTTTTCTTTGAGAAATTTCTTTTCTGGGGCATTCTTAAAATTATAACTTGGAATGGTATATTTGCAGTGTGTTATATATCAGGTAACATATAGATTGGGGTAGTTCTAGGGTTTAGGACGTGAAAAGCGCATCGCCGCCTTATATTTCTTCTCTACAAACTCTAATCTTCATGAGTGTTTTTTATTGCTGCCCGTGAACGTAGCCCTTTTAAGATGATTCGCACAATTTCTTTGTTATGATTCTATTTTTTTACTCATTGGAGTGTGGATGCTTTTCGTTATATTTTTTTTTGAAGGGTTGGTTTGGTGTTGTTTCGCTCGACCGTATTTGCGTGAAAGTTGAGAATCTCATTAACGAAGTTCTTAAATGGTCGGGAATTGAATTATTTATGTCCTCAACCGCGGCAAATGACAATTGGCGTCTATAATCCTTATTGTTTGATGCATTTTCTAGTTGTCTCATTATTTTCTTATTGTCGACAACAAAGTAATGCATTCTTGGTTGTTGTTGAGGTGAGAAAATGAAATATGGTGATGCATCTTCTTCCTCAATGGGAGGCGAACGGGGAAGAAGGATTGTTTGAGGCTCTCGGTTTCTTCAAAGAATGCTGAGATCTGAGCGACTTTAAGACAATATAGTCTCGTGAAAATGTAAACATATTTTGTCGTCGACTTATTTGAGGATGAGACGAGCATTTGAACGATGGGGTTGACGATGTAAACGAATCTCACGCTCATGATCGTGATCAAGAATTGCTCTTGTATAATGTAATTTGTAGTGTTCCATGTATTTTTGTTGAACATTTTTCTACAATGGAATCAAATCATGAGGATTGCAAAATTTAATTTATGAATGATCTTGATATTGATGTGTATTTCTATTTCATACCTTTTTTGTTATTCCCGGCTGCTTTAAGAAAAATTATCACCACATAAAAGGAATTATTCATCTCAACTTTATCATTTCGGAAAGATGACTAGAAAAATATCGATCTTAAGAGACTAAAACCTAACGATATTGAGATTCTTTATTTACTCAAATATTCGTTTTGATTAACTATATAATTTTTATCAAGCATTGGCGATAATAGTTAACAACTTCCAAAGTTTCAATTATGGGGAATTTTTTGGATCGCGTCTCGGGGAGAGATTTCGGTCCGGGAGTAACAAGATTGTGACACATGACATATCAAAATTGAAATGCGGAACATGAACTATAAAAGTTTGGCGGAAAAATATTTAATTTCTTGTTTTCTCTATGGAGATCGATAATGGTTTCAATCGTCATGGAGATCGAATTCGATCTTTATGGAGAGCGAACTCGATCTCCATGACGAATGAAATTGATCTCCATACCAATTACCATAGAGACTAAAATTATAATTGTTATTTAAGAAATAAACAAACATAGTGAGATCGAATTCGATCTCCATGACGAATGAAATTGATCTCCATACCAATTACCATAGAGACTAAAATTATAATTGTTATTTAAGAAATAAACAAACATAGTGGTAAATAAGAGCACCCAATTAAAGAAAAAAAAAGATCAAACACTACCGTGAAGAATATACAAGAAAGATGAACCGGAAAATAATCCAAGGAAGTCAAAGTTAACATGAGAAAACAATACATTCAACGTGTATCAAACTTTGACGCCTTCTACGGCCTCATTTGAGCGAAGATTGGAGACGAAAATCACACAACGATGTGCTACTTGGATGCGGCTACGTCGTGGAAGCAACAATTGTCGAAAACGGAGACGGCAACGGGCCGAAATCAAGAGAGAAGTTAGAAAAAGAAAGTCTTTTTTTTTTTCTTGTAGCGAACTTTAACTCCTACGGCCTCGTGGGAGTGAAGATCGGAGACAAAAATTACACAACGATGTACTCCATGGATGCGGCTACGACGTGGAAGCAATAATCGTCGGAAACGAAAATGACAATGGTGCCAAAATTAAGAGAGAAGTTAGAGAGAGAATTTTTTTTTCTTGTTGGAATATGATCTCTCAAGATCAAATTGATCTCCACTAGACTGTAATCCTCTTAATTTGTTTATAATCAGAGATCTAATGGCAGTAGGAATGATCTCCATTAGATTGATGATTTTGTCCTAAAATGTTTTCGATGGATATCTGTCGATTCCCCCCTCCTGACAGCCTTAGAAGTTATGACGTGCGAGGTGTAGCGTTCGCTACGGGCGGATGCCCTCTCTATCTAAAAGATTTGGGCACTCGGTGATTATTGCTTCGGTGTGTCACTTGACCGATCACATTAAGGCTTTGTTTGGGGGGGGGGGGGGGGGGGGGTAAGGTCCGGTTCATGCGGTCGTAACCGCTTGACCGGCGAAAATAAGCCCCCCAAACGGAGCCTAATTGATCACATTAATTGATTACATTACATTGCATGCAAGTTATGTTGGTTCTGGTAATTAACTCTAATGTATTGACCTAGGCATGCAACATCATTGTCCTACAATGTCCTTCAAGTCTACAATGCCTTTCAATATTACTCTAATGTATTGTAATATTGAAAATATCAGTTTCATTTGAAGCATGGGAGGTTACCATGAGGTTCTAGCCTAGTGCGCCATGCAGTGGCGGACCCACTCCTAGACACACGCGGGCACATGCCTGGGTATGTTTTGGCGAAGTTTTGTACATGCACGGTTTTATTTTCGCGGCTAGGTTTCTTTCACCCCCACACACCCCCTATTTCGTCACCTGCGAGCGGCGAGATGCGAAGAGGCTGAGAGGGGGGACTCACTGACTCGGAGACGACGTAGCGGCGACCTGGCGGCGATTGATTCAGAGAGAGGCGTAGCTGATCGTAGCAGTAATCGATTCGGAGAGAGGCGGTCAATTTCTGGTTACAATGTTAAATGCATTATTTTTCGATTTTCAATTTTCTTACTGTCAATTGTCAATTGCGACATTTTCTCTGAATCTTGAATAAAAATTATAATAAATAAATATTATTTATATGATGCCCGAGTAACATTAAAATCCTAGTTCTGTCACTGATGCCGTGACATCTTCTTGCCTATCTATCACCTAATAACCCTACCAATATCCTCCCTAACAACGACTAACTTCTTTTGTGTGTCCTCTCCAAATCAAGTTTGATATCTAGGTATATAAATAGTCTCCACATGAAGTTTATTCGTTCCTACACATTGTGACACAGGGTAGGCTGAGTAAGCGAGCCAACACTAATGCAAACTTATGTAAGCGGCGTCAGGTTGACTTGCACAATCCAATCATATATGATGCATGCATGATTATAATTAGCGGGAACCAAGTAAAACTAGCAATTCGCGAACAAATCGCATTCCCCTTCAAAATAATTTTCGATCTAGAATGTTTAAAGTTTAAAAAGTTCTATTTTGCCAGTTTATACTTCCCTAAAGTAGTGTGGAATGTTCAAGAGTTTGGCAGATGGGCCTTGAGAGTATGTAGAAAGCTATAGGTAGGAGTGTTTTGTAAGAGGAGAGTTCTAGAATGTTTCAAATTTAGCAGAGGGGCTTATACAAGGAGAAGATTTCGGCTCCGTTTGGCACGGCGTTTTTGCTACGGTGAGTTTGGAGAAAAACTTCACAGTCATAGAATGCATGTTTGGCATGACAATGGTTATGACCGTCACCAAGAAATGATTACTAGCTTTGAACATAAAAGTGGATGGAATTCCTTAGGTGAGGTCAGGCGTTCACGAGCGACGGTTCATAACCACTGCGTTCACGACCGCCACCGCCGCGCCAAACAGGGCCTTCATCTGTGAGCATCCAAATTTGAGTAAAAAGTCATGAGTTTTTCGCTCTCTTTTCTGATTATTTAAGTTCTCTGCTCTTTTCACCGCGGATTGTTGGACAGGTGACAACAAAAGCTAAGGCCGCATGAGAGCTTCTTTAAGGAACAAGTCCATACCAAGAAGCTATCTCATGCATGTTAATTTGAACAAATTTTAGGTACGTGCGCGTACCTAAATGATCGTAGGGGAAATTGAAATATACATTGTATTTTTTATTTTATTTTTAAAAAAATCATGAAATATTGAACCATGTGAAAGTGAGGTTAGATCTTAGATTTACTCTAGAGGGGGGTGAATAGAGTTTAAAAAGGTTTTTCACTTAATTTTATAGCGGAATTAAAATAGTGTTACTTATATGTGTATTGCAGAGTGAGTTATAAAATAAAATAAGGAAGCACAACACACAACACAACAAAATAAGCATAACACAGACGACACAAGAATTTTATAGTAGTTCCCCACTAAACCTGGGTATGTCTACTCTTCTACCACACTTGGTAGGATTCCACTACAGGTTGTTGATCAGGTGCCCTGCCACCAAGGGAGTTTTGATCAAGTGTCCACACACCAAGTGAGCTTTTGATCAGGTGCTCTAACCCAACTATAGGTTTTTGATCAGGTGCCCTGCCACCAATGGCTGTAACTTTTGAAGGGAGTTATAACCCTTTATACAGTTAAAAGAAAACAAAAATATATTGTTCTTCTCTTTCTGAGAAGACTCTAGTAGATCCTTGATGATGTTGAAGAGCTCCCCCTGATTTGATTAGTGTTTGATGATCAGGTCAGGAAGCTTCTTCTCTAGAATGTAGTAACTCTTTTCTTCTTCTTCTGCAGTTGAGATCCTGAGCAAATGATCTAGATTGAGTGTCTCAGGATGAAGATGATCTGCAGAGAAGAGTTAGCAAACAAGATAGATAAAAGTATGTTGTTCTCTGTCTCTCTCTTCTTTGTGCTTTCTCTGTCTATATGTAATCTGGAGAGCTTCTCTCTCTTATGTTCAAATCTTCTCTTCTTCTCTCTTACTGTCTATCTTAAAATTAAGCTGTTCTGCAACGGCTATATCATTAATTGTTCTGCAACGGCTATATCATTAATTTATTCTTCAACGGCTATATCATTAATGTGTTCTGCAACGGCTATATCATTAATGTGAGGCAATGATAATTTATACAAAAGAAGGGCAGCAATATATAAATAGAAATCATTCAAAATATTGCTTTAACAGATCTGACAACATATAGAATATTAGTCGAGCTGAGCAAAGAGATTTAATAAAGCTGATAATATTTCGTCGATCTCAGCTTGAAGTTCGTCGGGCTGAGCTCGCCGTTCGTCGATCTGATCATTGATTAGTTCGTCGATCATTGCTGAATGAACTTTCGTCGAGCGCAGCTTGATTTCGTCGAACGCAACTTCAGAGCCATTTTGTCGAGCGCTGCTTGGATTTCGTCGAACGCAGCTTCAGAGAACTTTCGTCGAACGCAGTTAGCTTTTCGTCGATCGCAGCTTCCTTGATATTTCGTCGAGCGCTGCTTGCTTTTCGTCGAGCACAGCTTCCTTGATATTTCGTCGAGCGCTGCTTGCTTTTCGTCGAATGCAACTTCAGAGTCATTTCGTCGATCGTAGTTAGTCTTTCGTCGATCGCAGTTTAACTTATATATTTTTCTCAGTCTTCTGTCTTAATGAGATTTGATCTAGTTTATACAAGATATGTTATGATAGAAACTTACACCAAGGATGGATCCTAACTCAAATCAAAAACTATGGTTCCAACAATCTCCTCTTATTTGAGTTGGGATACAGATTTGAAATATAAGAAATATAAAACATACAGGGATCCTAATTAAAACATACAGGGATCCTAATCCAAATCAATACTGGTGATCCAACAATCTCCCCCTATTTGGTTTAAGATGCCAAGCAAAAGAAATAGCATAACTCAAAGCATATGCAATCATTTCAGTAGATATTATAAAGCTTTAAGGAGATATACAGAATAAACAGATAGTAAAATTTAGTTGTTCTTTAGAAAACATTTAATCATAAATTACTACATTTCTTCTTCTTTTAATTTCTCTTCTTCTTTTAAATTTCTCTTCTTCTTTTAAATATCTCTCCCCCTGTCTTGATTCAGGGAACCCTGGATCAAGACCCCTAGAAGAAGGGTAAATGGGAATATAAGCAATTCTGATTTTTAGATTTTGTTTCAATAGGATTCTATTAATATGATGAATTGCTACAACTGTTAATGGATTCTAAGGAATTTTTTATGATAGAAATTTTTTATAAATTTGAATTGCTACAGCTGCTAATGGATTCTAAGGAATTTTTATTAACATTGCCTGATACCCTCCTTCTTTCAGAATTCTCTCATCAGAAGAGATTCAAACTCAGTGTCATGATCATTTCTGATCAATGCAACTAGAGTAGAGTATTCAAATCTTGATAGACCTGAGAAAGTCTGTAGGAACATGAAGTTATCTGACTTTGTTTTTAAAATAGAAAATTTAATTGAATCTTAGAACTTTTTGTTTGATTACAATTGGAGTTAAAAGATTTTAATAAGTTTAAGCATTGCATTATAGTTAGTTATATTGGCCTTTGTACCTGATAAGTGTTTTACTAATTGAAAGTTTCTTTGATAATCATTAAAATATATGTTTGATAAACTATTCTAATTTTGTCGATCTCGGGTTGACAAAGTACAGTGATTTCGTTGACCTCTGATTAAGGAATAGTTATATTTATTCTCTGTGTTCAGAGTATTTTTCTTTTGAATATGAGATAGATTAGATGAAAATCCTAAGCCAAGTTAACCGCCATTTATTCTGGCATTTTTAGTGCTTGTGATATTCATTATTTTGATATTTCTTCCATTAAGAGATTGTTCAAAAATTTCAGCCTTAATTGAATTATTTTTCAAAGGAATAATTTGTTCTTCTGATATTTTCAAATTTTCTTTAGGTTTAGTATTTTCAGAAGTTAAATTATTTATTTCTGTTAACTCTTTTCTGAGGGATTTGATTTCTTTCTCAGATTTTATTAAATCCGTACATAGCAATTTAAAATCTGATTTGAATTGTTTAGGTGTAAAATCAAAACTGGAATTACCTCATCTTCATCAGATTCAGATTCTGCATCTGAGTTGTGGTTTGAGTCATTTATGGCCATCATGCAGAATTCTATAGCTTTTTGTTCTTCTTCTTCTTCACTTGAACTTGATGATGATTCTGGATCTGAATCACTTGAGGTGGAAGAAGATTCAGCTACCATTTTTGTGAGGGAGTTCCAGATTTCTCTTGTTGAAGTGCAATCAGCAACTATTTGAAAAATGTCTTTTGACATTGATTTAGCTAATATATCCATAGCCTTGACATCATCACTTTTCAGCTTCTTTTGAGCATCTGTTGATGTTGATGAAGTTGAAGGTCCTGTCAGAATAGAATTATAAATTTCTTCATCTATTGCATTCATATATAATCTAATTCTAGCTTGCCATAAAGAAAATTTATTCAAGTTACAGATTGGTGGTCTAATGCTTGAAAATTCTTCTTGTGCCATAAAAAAGAAAAACTCTAAAATAAATTTAAGATCTAATTGATCTTTATGATTCAGGTGTTAGCATGTATACAATCAACCAACCTCTGATACCAATTGAAAGTCCAATTGATATCAGTTGAAAGTGAGTTGATATAATCAACCACGCTTTGATACCAATTGAAAGTGAGGTTAGATCTTAGATTTACTCTAGAGGGGGGTGAATAGAGTTTAAAAGGGTTTTTCACTTAATTTTATAGCGGAATTAAAATAGTGTTACTTATAT
Source organism: Dactylorhiza incarnata (assembly GCA_033032865.1). NCBI lineage: Eukaryota > Viridiplantae > Streptophyta > Magnoliopsida > Asparagales > Orchidaceae > Dactylorhiza > Dactylorhiza incarnata. Next base: position 544,996 of record JAWHQI010000012.1, on the reverse strand, counting down.
GTGTATTGCAGAGTGAGTTATAAAATAAAATAAGGAAGCACATCACACAGCACAGCAAAATAAGCATAACACAGATGACACAAGAATTTTATAGTAGTTCCCCACTAAACCTGGGTACGTCTACTTTTCTACCACACTTGGTAGGATTCCACTACAAGTTGTTGATCAGGTGCCCTGCCACCAATGGAGTTTTGATCAGGTGTCCACACACCAAGTGAGCTTTTGATCAGGTGCTCTAACCCAACTGCAGGTTTTTGATCAGGTGCCCTGCCACCAATGGCTGTAACTTTTGAAGGGAGTTATAACCCTTTATACAGTTAAAAGAAAACAAAAATATATTGTTCTTCTCTTTCTGAGAAGACTCTAGTAGATCCTTGATGATGTTGAAGAGCTCCCCCTGATTTGATTAGTGTTTGATGATCAGACCAGGAAGCTTCTTCTCTAGAATGTAGTAACTCTTTTCTTCTTCTTCTGCAGTTGAGATCCTGAACAAATGATCTAGATTGAGTGTCTCAGGATGAAGATGATCCGCAGAGAAGAGTTAGCAAACAAGATAGATAAAAGTATGTTGTTCTCCGTTTCTCTCTTCTTTGTGCTTTCTCTGTCTGTATGTAATCTGGAGAGCTTCTCTCTCTTATGTTCAAATCTTCTCTTCTTCTCTCTTACTGTCTGTCTTAAAATTAAGCTGTTCTGCAACGGTTATATCATTAATTGTTCTGCAACAGCTATATCATTAATTTGTTCTGCAACGGCTATATCATTAATGTGTTCTGCAACGGTTATATCATTAATGTGAGGCAGTGATAATTTATACAAAAGAAGGACAGCAATATATAAATAGAAATCATTCAAAATATTGCTTTAATAGATCTGACAACATATAGAATATTAGTCGAGCTGAGCAAAGAGATTTAATAAAGCTGATAATATTTCGTCGATCTCAGCTTGAAGTTCGTCGGGCTGAGCTCGTCGTTCGTCGATCTGATCATTGATTAGTTCGTCGATCACTGCTGAATGAACTTTCGTCGAGCGCTGCTTGATTTCGTCGAACGCAGCTTCAGAGCCATTTCGTCGAGCGCTGCTTGGATTTCGTCGAACGCAGCTTCAGAGAACTTTCGTCGAACGCAGTTAGCTTTTCGTCGATCGCAGCTTCCTTGATATTTCGTCGAGCGCTGCTTGCTTTTCGTCGAACGCAGCTTCCTTGATATTTCGTCGAGCGCTGCTTGCTTTTCGTCGAACACAGCTTCAGAGTCATTTCGTCGATCGCAGTTAGCCTTTCGTCGATTGCAGTTTAACTTATATATTTTTCTCAGTCTTCTGTCTTAATGAGATTTGATCTAGTTTATACAAGATATGTTATGATAGAAACTTAGACCAAAGATGGATCCTAACTCAAATAAAAAACTATGGTTCCAACACCATGTATTTTTATGATCATTTTAAGTAGTCATATGTATATATTTTAGGATAAATATACACCTATAAAAAGTGGAATTTTTGAACTAAATTACAACTGTAATTTAAACTGAAACTACATACCATTTACAACTGTAACTGAAAATACAACTATAATTTGGCAAGAAAAAAAGTCCCTTACGATTTTTGTGTACGCCCGTGTACCTAAAATTGTCTCTTATTGAATAGATGTCCGTTTGGCGCGACGTTTTTTATTCCGGTGAGTTTGAACAAAAATATCACCGTCATAGAATATATATATTTGACATGACAACGGTCATAACCGCCGCATTTACGACAGCCACAACCGTGCCAAGGGAATCCTAGGACTTTATGATGGTTTTTTTCTATTTACACCTATAACAAGGATCAAGAAGAACAAATGAAAAAATATGTGTTTGGCATGACAACGGTTATTGCAGCCACTAAGAAAAATAACTAATTTTGAACATAAAAATGATTAAAGAAAGTGTGGCCAGGATCAATCCTAGTGCTATGCTTATGCGTACTCTATTGTTTGGGTTCAAAGAGATTTAGGCTTCGTTTGGCGCGGTTTATTTGCTCCGGTGAGTTTGGGTAAAAACTCAATTATCATATAATGTATGTTTGGCATGACAAAGGTTATGACTGCTACCAAGAAAATAAACTAGCTTTGAGCATAAAATGCATGGAATTTTCTACCAAGAAAATAAACTAGCTTTGAGTTTGGATGTTGATGTTGGAGAATATGCTATTTTGATGAGAGGATCTGGGGAGCTCTTCTTGGTTCATGTAGAGTCAATCAAAATGTTGATGTTGGAGCAATGTCCATGTTGAGGGAGGACGATGGGCTAAAACTGAAAGTATCTAGATTTTGATGCGCTAAAGCTGAAAGTATCTATATGATGTTCGATGCATGCAACAATCAAACACGGTAATCATTGTTTCAGCAATTTCTAGCTTTTGTTATTTTGAAAGCACTCCTATGAATCTCCTCTTAGTTAATGTATATTAAGCATGAAATTTTCTCTTAGTTACACAAATTTTCTATGGCATAACTAGTCCCCCATGAGATTTTGAAAAGGCCATTTTTATATATAGCTATTTGTGATTTGAAAACATTGTTTTCATCTTTAACAATTTCATTATAAATCCGACATAAGTCTCTCATTTCATGTGTCCAGAATTATGATAGCAACAAGCATAGTTCGACAAGGAGAAAAAGAAGAAGGAAAATAAAGCTGAAGCCAGGTTGGAGAATGATGATAAAAAATTTGGAGAAGACGGCGTCGTGGAACCACCAGTCAAGGAGAAAAAGAAAAAGGGAAGAAAGCACTCCGAAGAAGATGAAGCCTCACAAGTAGAATCCAAGAAGTTCGACAAGAAAAAGAATAAAAAAAAATTGTAGTAGTTCGAGCGAGTGCTCCAATGCGATTTTCTTGTAAAAGTATGGTTAACTTTAATCTGAACTCAGCATTTCCATTTTTGCTGCTTCTGTTTTGGATTTCTTATTTATGTAGACAACAAGTTGATCGTTGGGTTCTGCTTGTGGATTTATTAGAAGAGATTTGAATATTGCATGTTGATTCTGGTCTTGTTATGTTCTGTTGCTACATGTTGTTTTAGTTGGTTCTATATTATGTAGATGTTACTACTCTTAGCTCAGCTGGTTTTAAATTGAAGCGGCTAGGGTTTCAACTCTATTCTCGCATCGCAAATACTTCTCGTTCGATGCTTTTTAGAACGAATATCCTTGGTACATGATGATTTTCTGGTTCACTTTTTTGGTAGCAACAAGCATAGTTTTCTTTTTCTCCTGCTCGTCTGCTATTCCAACAAGGAGGAGATGGTGATGCCATGGAAGCTCTCAATGAAGTGGTAAGTGAATTATGCGTTAATTAATGTCAGTATATGTGATAAAATGTTAGGTTTTTATAATATATGTGATATAATGTTAGCTTTTTCATAATATTTTTCAATTCTTATATTGAATTTTATTTAACAAACGAACAAAAGAATTGATCAATTTCATAATATTCATCAATATTGTTTATTAGGCGAACGCTGGAATTTAAATTAGACAAATTCCAATTTTGAATATCGAATCCCAATATCTAATTCCAATTCTGTCCAAACGAACGGGTGTCACAACCCACAATTTCTACGAATTTAAGAATATCAGAGTAAGAGAAAATACACATCATGATGCCACGTCATACAGGAGACAACTGTAGACGCTCAGGCGGGAACCTATTACTTAACTAAACAAAACATGATTATATGATAAGTCATCATTTGAAATCATTTATTAGGGGTTTTGAGGTAAGAACTGTGTCTCTCAGTTCGTGGATCAACTAGTCCACCGAGAAAGTATATATAATTGCAGCGGAAAGTACTTGATTTAGTTTACTTAAAGTCCTAAATGTATGCAAACGACCGAGCATAAAGTAAATGATATGCACATAACTAGGTGTATTGTAAGAGTAGAAAATACCTTTAAACAACTTTAAAGTTAAGGGTTTCAGTTAGAAAGAATGCAATTAGGATGAAGAAAAGCCATTTTATAACTATAGTGCACCTAACATAAATCATTCCCAGAGAGTAAGATACACAAGATCTAAAAGTAGTGGCATTTAACTGGTAAATAAACTATAAAGTATAAAAAGGGGACAATGGGCGTCAACAACATGACACTAACCCATTAGCACCAACTAGTATGTCTGAGCACAAGAAGAAACTAAAAACAACTACCTCGCAGCAGCGGGGTGAACAACTACTAAAACTCTGAACTTCAGGCTACACCACTAGCCGTTACGGCTCTGAACCTGAGGCATTCAATAAAACAAAGAACGCCTCAGCAAGGAATTACAAGTGGCAGAAAACTAGCAGAAAGGTAAGCAAGGCATAAGGGGTACCAACCCAAGCCATATTTACCGAAAGAGAAGCTCTAAACAAAGAACTAACAAGCATCGAGTGCACTAAAAAGAAAGTGCCAAAAGAGGAACAAGCAGGTTTCATTTATCTTGTTTCATTAATTAAAGAGACTGATCAGCTCAAATTAAACGGGAGCGGTTACCTACCTCCGCTACCCAAAGCCCAAAACCAGGTGGGGGTGCCACTAGACCCAACCACCCCAAACACGACTACCATGCAAGGCTATAACATTTTCCCCACTGCCCCCCAAACACAACTACTGTGTAAGGCTAAAGACAACGGTTCTTATTAATTAAATTTCAATTAAACACCGGACGCTGCCCGAAAGGATAATCACTAGAATGCCCTAAGAGATAGGGTCACAACAAAGTAGACATTTCCTAATACTAATCACAAGAGAACTCATATGTTGTTTTAATCGCAACAGGTACGAGATTTCAAAGAGAAGAAGTAATCATGATCAAGGGCACAAACAGGCACAGACAAAACTTGCACACTCTAGAAGATTCAACGGCTTCATGAGGGGAAGAGGGGGGTCCAATGCATACGCCAAGGGTTTGGAACTAAGACTTAGGATTCCTCAGGGAGGATAAAATTTCATGAGAAAAACCACAAGGAGAAAGAGAGAGAAGCTGGGGAGATTCTCGAGAAGGATAGGGTTTCTCGAGAACCAGACAGGGATTTCACGAGAGGAGCATGGATTTCTCGAGAGGGGCATTTCTCGAGAGGGGTAGGGATATCTCGAGAGGGACAAGGATCTCTCGAGAGCTGAGCTAAAACAACTTCTCGAGAATGACGAAAACTTCTCGAGAAGGACCAGGGATCTCTCGAAAACTTGGCTACACAATTTCTCGAGAATCACAAAGACTTCTCGAGAAGGACCATTCAGTGGCTAAATCAGGGAACGACTGTACCTTCCGGGAGAAATTTCCTGACACTACACGGGGGGGGGGGGGGGGGATTTAGGGTTTCTATATATCAAATAAGACGCTCGAAATACGAGCCAACAGCTCACCAAGCATTTATCAGGAGGAAAACCAAGATTTAACCAAACAAAGAGGAGGAGGAAGAAGCCACTTGCCTTAACCTTGCAAACCAGAAGAACTCCGCTGCGAACGCTAAGGATCGGCTAAGAGGACACACGAGCACAAATTCCTGAAACTTTTCGGGTCGAAAGAAGGGGTTAGGTCACTACCCTAACTCCAAAAATTCCACAAAACGGGAAAAGCTTACCACTAAGACGAAGATCTCGCCGAGAGCTTTCCAAATCCACTCTCCAAACACGATTCCGACTACTACAGCCCTAGGAATTGATGACCGAATGCTCCTCGAAGCTCCGCTCTCGCTCTTTCGCTCGGCGGCTGCTTAGATCGAGGGAGGAAGAAGAAGAAGAGGGGAGGGATCCTTAGGTTTTATACTAAAACCTAATTTAATAGTTAAATAATTAAATATTCCCCATACTTACTTAGAATCGCGAGGGCGACCAAAACACCACGGATTTCTACGAAAATCGCACCTTAACTGAAACATGGCGCTACGAATCCAACGTCGAAGTCAGAATTCAATTCCGACGAGCCAAACTCGGGCAAGAGCTTCCCGAAGCTAAATTCTCAATACTACACAAAATCTTCTCTACAAATCAAAACGACGCGAAAACTCGCACGCTCGATCTAAATTACATACTTTAACTACGCTAAGGCTCAAAACTAAACCTGACGAGCTGACGTAATGCCCTTACGCCAAAATTACGCCACAACGGTCACGTAAATAATTAACGAAAATTCAGGGGCGTTATAGTCACTCCCCCTAAAAGGAAGTTTCGTCCCGAAACTTGAAATCCAAAGATTAAGAAAGATCCAGAATCAAATCTAAAGGTTCCAGACAGAAGGTTTACCCGAAATCGGAGAGAAGAGGCTAGGATAAGTCTCTCTCATGGCAGACTCCAGCTCCCATGTTGCGCTTTCGACACCCTGATTCTTCCAAAGAACCTTGACCATCGGGATCGTCTTCCTCCGCAACACACGCTCCTGAGTCTCAAAGATTCGGACAGGCTCTTCAACATAAGAAAGATTGGGCTGCAAAACGGCCACCGAATCAAGAACAAGCCGATCATTACACAAACATTTCTTCAACTGGCTCACATGAAACACATCATGAACATTTGGGAAGGAAGCAGGCAAATCCAATCTATAAGCTGACGCTCCGATGCGCTCAACAATCCGGAAAGGTCCCACATACCTGGGGTCCAACTTGTGGTTCCTTCCAAATCTCTTAACGCCTAGCATCGGAGAAACTTTCAAGAACACCTTATCTCCAACAATAAACTCTAGATCCACCCTCCTCCGATTGGCATACTTCTCATACCTCTCTTGAGCAATTCGAAGCTTCTCACGGATATGAGTCACAGCAACGCTCATCTCTTCTAAAGCCTTAGGGCCTAACAACGGCCTCTCGCCAACCTCGGCCCAAAACAAGGGAGTTCGGCAACGCCTCCCGTACAAAGCCTCAAAGGGGGCCATTTGCAAACTCTCTTGATAACTATTATTGTAAGCAAATTCCATCAATCCCAGACGATTATCCCAAGCCCCGCCATGATCCAAAATATAGCACCTGATCATATCTTCCAAAATCTGATTCACTCTCTCCTTCTGACCATTTGTCTGGGGGTGGTAAGCGGTAGAGTATCTAAGGTCAGTACCCAAAGCTCCTTGCATACTTCTCCAGAAACGAGACATATACCTTGAATCTCGGTCCGACACAATGCTTACGGGCACACCATGCAATCTGATGACTTCATGCAAATAAAGTTCTGCTATCTTCTCCATGGAATATCCAATTTTAAATGGCACAAAGTGAGCACACTTTGTCAGACGGTCAACTATGACCCATACCGAATCGTGACCTCCAGGAGATCTCGGCAAACCGGTAATGAAGTCCATTGAAATACTCTCCCACTTCCAGGTTGGAATATCCAAAGGGTTTAATTTACCACCATGCCTCTTATGATCTGCCTTAACACGCTGACAAGTAAAGCATTCAGAAACATACTTGGCTAAATCACTTTTCATACCTGACCGCCAAACGATCTGCTTCAGGTCTTTGTACATTTTTGTAGAACCAGGATGATAGGAAACACTAGAGTCGTGCGCTTCACTACAGATCTTTGCTCGAATGTCTTCCGACGCGGGAATGCAGTATCTACCTCGATACATCAGGGTATCTTTATCATCAATAGAAAAATCAGGTAATTCTCATTTTCAGTCCTATCTCGAAGATGCTGCAAGTCAGGATCTTCCTTCTGATGCAATCTCGTAAGGGTAATCCAAGAAGGTTCGTCAGCCTCTAAGCTCGAAGGTGCGGTGCAACTACCGACAGAAATATTCATTAGAATAAACTCCTCTACTAAGAATGGCACACAGAGATTAAAGATATGCGCGGTCTTTCTGCTCAGGGCATCAGCCACTACATTAGCCTTACCCGGATGATAGAGGATATCAACCTCATAATCCGCAACATACTCCAACCACCTCCGCTGGCGCAAATTCAGCTCTTTCTGGGTGAAGACATACTTCAGACTCTTGTGATCCGTATAAATTTTGCATGACACTCCATATAATAAATGTCTCCAAAGTTTTAAAGCATAGATCACTGCAGCAAATTCTAAGTCATGCGTAGGGTAATTCCTTTCATGAACTTTCAATTGTCTAGACCCATAAGCAATCACCTTCCCTTCTTGCATCAAAACACATCCTAACCCAATGTGAGATGCATCCACATAAATGGCATACTCTAATCCTCCGATCGGCAAGGCCAACACAGGTGCACTGCACAAACGCCTCTTTAATTCTTGGAAGGCTTCTTCGCATTTATCGCTCCAAATAAAAGCCATATTCTTCTGGGTAAGCTTAGTCAAAGGCGCCGACAGCACCGAGAACCCATGAACAAACCTCCTGTAGTACCCAGCCAACCCTAAGAAGCTCCTTATCTCCTTAGGTGTTGAAGGCGTCTTCCAATCTAACACAGCAGAAATCTTAGCTGGGTCTACAGTAATTCCATCCTTGTTCACCACATGACCCAGAAAGGACACCTGAGGAAGCCAGAACTCGCACTTACTCAGCTTCACAAACAACTTGTGCTCTCTAAGAGTAGACAATACTAAGCGCAAATGCGTAGCATACTCCTCAGCTCTCTTAGAATAAACTAGCACATCATCGATGAATACTACGACGAAATGATCCAGAAAATCCTTGAACACGCGGTTCATCAAGTCCATAAACGCAGAGGGTGCATTCGTCAACCCAAAGGACATAACTAGGAACTCAAAATGGCCATAACGAGAATGAAAGGCAGTCAGGGGAACGTCCGACTCACGAATCCTCAACTGATGGTAGCCTGATCGAAGATCAATCTTCGAAAACACCGTGCTACCACGCAACTGATCAAACAGATCATCTATCCTCGGCAACGGGTACCTGTTCTTGATGGTCACTTTGTTTAATTCTCTATAATCTATGCACAATCTCATAGAACCGTCCTTTTTCACAAACAAAACTGGAGCACCCCAGGGCGAAGAACTTGGCCTAATGAAACCACACTGCAACAACTCATCTAACTGAGTTCGCAACTCTTCTAACTCGCGCGGGTCCATACAGTACGGTGCCTTAGCAATATGACGAGTACCATGCTCAAGATCAATGACGAACTCTACATCTCTATCAGGCGGGAGTCCAGGAAGACTGACAGGAAAAACATCAGGAAACTCTAGCACAACCGAAATGCTCTCAATACACGGCGGTCCAGGAACAGTTTCTACTACAGAAACCAGATAAGCCAAACAACCGGAAATTAATAGTTTCCGAGCACATACCGCAGAAATTATCGAAGATCTCGGGTACGGAGAACCAAAAACGCTCATGGGATGACCGTTGTCCATCACAAAGTCCAAACGCTTTTCCTTGCATCGGATGACCGCATCATAACTGGACAACCAGTCCATACCCAATATTACGTCAAAGTCTTCTAAGTCCAATACTTTGAGATCAGCAACAACCAAGAAATCTCCTAAGAGAACGGGGCAACTTCGGACGCACCGGTTCGAGGACACCAAAACACCAGAAGGGAACTTAACGAGGAACAAATCGTTGCCCAGCTCAGGGGTCAAACGGTGACGCTCGACGAAATCCCTTGCTACGAACGAATGGGTAGCACCCGAATCGAACAGAACACGCGCCCAACGATTCTTTACCTTAAATCTCCCTATAAGCGCGAACAGTAACTAGTCTAATACAGCGAAACCAAAAAGAGTCAAGACTAAACAGATGGCTTAAGGTCTAACCTGCGATCACTTGGGTCGAAGACTGCGCTTGCACCTGGGTTAACACGTTCATCTTTCCTCTTCCTTTATCCTGATGCTGCGGCGGCGGCAAGGCTCGAAGCGGAATAGGCTGCAACGGGGGTTGAACTAGCGGGCATTGGAACTTCATGTGCCCTTTCTGCTTGCACTAGAAGCAGACCTTTTCCTTGGTCCAACACTGGGCCGCATCGTGCCCACTCTGCTTGCACAACTGGCAGACTACCACACCCTTCAGAGCACCCTAGATTGCTAGCACTCGCTGCTGCTTCTGAGCTCCCTTCCTCTTGAAACATTTCTCAACTGGATGGCCAGGGAGACCACAGAAGTTACACACTTCACCACTCCTTTTCTTTGGAGCCGGACTAACTACCTTGGGGGTCTCCCCATCCTCGACTTTCCTCTTGTCCTTTTTCATTAATGCACCTCTATTCTTGGCGTTGTCGATAGCCTCGACCTTCAGCGCTGCTTCTACCACTTCAGCATAACTTTCAGATCTATAAGCGCTCGCCAACTGCTGAATATCGCTACAAAGTCCTCCGAGAAAACGCTTCACTCTTCCTGCCTCAGAAGCCACTAAATCTGGAGCAAATCTGCTCAACTTACTGAACTCGATCTCATACTCACTAACCGTGAGCTGTCTTTGCTTCAAGTGCAGAAAATTATTCATTAAACGGTCTTGCTCGACCGACGGCAGGAACTTCTTTAACACTATCGCCTTGAACAACTCCCACAAACATCCGCCTGCGAGATTTTCCCTCTCCCTAATCCACCAGCTTTTTGCAAGTCCTTTCAGCTGGTAAACGGCGACCATCACCTTTTGGTCTGCAGAGATTCCCGAGTACGAAAACATCTCCTCAATGACAACAAACCAGTCATCTAATGCCATGAAATCAGCTCTTCCGTCAAACGTAGGAGGTCCTAGTCGCTGGAAATGCGAAATGAAGTTCATCTCTGGTGGCAGCAAAACTGGAGGCACCAAAGGAGTGGGAGGAACAGGTACAGTCTGACCAACTATAGGGTCCTGCACCACAGGCTGCTGCCCAGCGGCGGTAGTCAACAACGTCTGGATCTGCGATTGCATCGCAACTAACTGCCTAGACAGAGCCTCATTACTTTGTCGCAGACTTTCGATCATGGCTTCACTCTGCGCACCCGAAGATTCACCCTCCGATTGGGGGGTCAACCTCATCACAACACGCCTCCGAGACATCTCTGCTAACACATAAACTTATAATTAAAACTTAACCTTTCACTAGAACTACACTGCTTGGTTCAGAACATACATGTACAGCTACTTGCCATTTCCACTACCTTTCTCTGGGATATTTTTCATGATGATATGCTAAATTTGGGAACGATACTACATCGTCCCACTAGTCTCATGTGCAAGGGCATGAATGCATGAATTTTGATATTTGTTTTGAAATCATATGTGTACGTGTATCGTCATATAAGTCTTTAACTTCGCACGTGTGCTCATGCAATGTTATGCAAGGTATGTTGTGCTATGCATTCTAATAAAGGCCTTAATGCATGTTATGAGCGGTGTACACATGTAATATTATACATCACATACTACATAATATTGCATGTAACGAAAGAGAAAATGTGCTAATGGGCATCCATGTGATGGTGGTTATGCATCTCATACTACATAACCGTCACATGTTGCCACCTATGGTGGATCCATATACAAACACATATTATGCATCCCATACTATATAATATGCCCCGTATACTTCTTATCATGCTATGAGTGTAGTGTTCATGCTTCGGCCAAGACGTACCGATGACACATCGGTGTGTGTATGCAATGAAACCAAAACTACTACTATATCAGAATTTGTTGCCCGACCAACATGTCGAACAACCTGGCTCTGATACCAACTGTCACAACCCGCATTTTCTCCGAATTTAAGAATATCAGAGTAAGAGAAAATACACGTCATGATGCCACGTCATACAGGAGACAACTGTAGACGCTCAGGCGGGAACCTATTACTTAACTAAACAAAACATGATTATATGATAAGTCATCATTTCAAATCATTTCTTAGGGGTTTTGAGGTAAGAACTGTGTCTCTCAGTTCGTGGATCAACTAGTCCACCGAGAAAGTATATAATTGCAGCGGAAAGTACTTGATTTAGTTTACTTAAAGTCCTAAATGTATGCAAATGACGGAGCATAAAGTAAATGATATGCACATAACTAGGTGTATTGTAAGAGTAGAAAATACCTTTAAGCGACTTTAAAGTTAAGGGTTTCAGTTAGAAAGAATGCAATGAGGATGAATAAAAACCATTTTATAATTATAGTGCACCTAACATAAATCATTCCCAGAGAGTAAGATACACAAGATCTAAAAGTAGTGACATTTAACTGGTAAATAAACTATAAAGTATAAAAAGGGCACAATGGGCGTCAACAACATGACACTAACCCATTAGCACCAACTAGTATGTCTGAGCACAAGAAGAAACTAAAAACAACTACCTCGCAGCAGCGGGGTGAACAACTACTAAAACTCTGAACTTCAGGCTACACCACTAGCCGCTACGGCTCTGAACCTGAGGCATTCAATAAAACAAAGAACGCCTCAGCAAGGAATTACAAGTGGCAAAAAACTAGCAAAAAAGTAAGCAAGGCATAAGGGGTACCAACCCAAGACAGATTTACCGAAAGAGAAGCTCTAAACAAAGAACTAACAAGCATCGAGTGCACTAAAAAGAAAGTGCCAAAAGAGGAACACGCAGGTTTCATTTATCTTGTTTCATTAATTAAAGAGACTGATCAGCTCAAATTAAACGGGAGCGGTTACCTACCTCCGCTACCCAAATCCCAAAACCAGGTGGGGTGCCACTAGACCCAACCACCCCAAACACGACTGTCGTGCAAGGCTATAACATTTTCCCCACTGTCCCCCAAACACAACTACTGTGTAAGGCTAAAGAAAATGGTTCTTATTAATTAAATTTCAATTAAACACCGGACGCTGCCCGAAAGGATAATCACTAGAATGCCCTAAGAGATAGGGTCACAACAAAGTAGACATTTCCTAATAGTAATCACAAGAGAACCCATAAGTTGTTTTAATCGCAACAGGTACGAGATTTCAAAGAGAAGAGTAATCATGATCAAGGGCACAAACATGCACAGACAAAACTTGCACACTCTAGAAGATTCAACGACTTCATGAGGGGAAGAGGGGGGGTCCAAGGCATACGCCAAGGGTTTAGAACTAAGACTTAGGATTCCTCGGGGAGGATAAAATTTCATGAGAAAAACCATAAGGAGAAAGAGAGAGAAGCTGGGGAGATTCTCGAGAAGGATAGGGTTTCTCGAGAACCAGACAGGGATTTCACGAGAGGAGCGTGGATTTCTCGAGAGGGGCATTTCTCGAGAGGGGTAGGGATATCTCGAGAGGGACAAGGATCTCTCGAGAGATGGGTTAAAATAACTTCTTGAGAACGACGAAAACTTCTCGAGAAGGACCAGGGTTCTCTCGTAAACTTGGCTACACAACTTCTCGAGAATCACAAAACTTCTCGAGAAGGACCATTCAGTGGCTAAATTAGGGAACGACGGTACCTTCCGGGAGAAATTTCCTGACACTACACAGGGGGGGATTTAGGGTTTCTATCTATCAAATAAGATGCTCGAAATACGAGCCAACAGCTCACCAAGCATTTATCAGGAGGAAAACCAAGATTTAACCAAACAAAGAGGACGAGGAAGAAGCCACTTGCCTTAACCCTGCAAACCCGAAGAACTCCGCTCCGAACGCTAAGGATCGGCTAAGAGGACACACGAGCACAAATTCCTGAAACTTTTCGGGTCGAAAGAAGGGGTTAGGTCACTACCCTAACTCCAAAAATTCCACAAAATGGGAAAAGCTTACCACTAAGACGAAGATCTCGCCGAAAGCTTTCCAAATCCACTCTCCAAACACGATTCCGACTACTACAGCCCTAGGAATCGACGACCGAACGCTCCTCGAAGCTCCGCTCTCGCTCTTTCGCTCGGCGGCTGCTTAGATCGAGGGAGGAAGAAGAATAAGAGGGGAGGGATCCTTAGGTTTTATACTAAAACCTAATTTAATAGTTAAATAATTAAATATTCCACATACTTACTTAGAACCGCGAGGGCGACCAAAACACCACGGATTTCTACGAAAATCGCACCTTAACTGAAACATGGCGCTATGAATCCAACGACGAAGTCAGAATTCAATTCCGACGAGCCAAACTCGGGCAAGAGCTTCCCGAAGCTAAATCTCAATACTACACAAAATCTTCTCTACAAATCAAAACGACGCGAAAACTCGCACGCTCGATCTAAATTACATACTTTAACTACGCTAAGGCTCAAAACTAAACCTGACGAGCTGACGTAACGCCCTTACGCCAAAATTACGCCACAGTGGTCACGTAAATAATTAACGAAAATTCAGGGGCGTTACAACGGGCCCTTAAGGGTTTTCGCCGAGGTTGAATGTTGTTGGAGTTTATACTTTTTGTACTCTGCTTGTTAATCTTCCGGACGAATTATTTACACAAATACATATTTCCAAAGCTATGTTTGAATTGTTCAGCCAGATTTTTTTAATAGCAGATGTGTTAATATGTTGGGAGTTAACTTTTTTTTGGCACAAAAATTTGTTTTCTTAAGGCAACGACACTGTAGTATTTTCAGTTGTCCATTAGGAGGAGGAGGCATACGCAATGTATTGCGAGTATGAGCATAAAATGGGCTTTAGCGTGCGCAAACAACATTTGATGTACTGGACACATACTCAGATTATTAAGGCGAGAGAATATACTTATTCAAAAGACGGTCTTAAGTGCTCCACACCAAAGCCGGAAGGCCGGATAAAGTTCCACAAACTAGATACTAGAACCGAATGTTTGGTGGGTTTAAATTTCAGCGTTGATAAAGAGGGTAAGAATTGATTGGTGGCGAAGTTCGTGGAGGAGCACAATCATCCACTTACTGTGAAAAATGAAAGTCATTTGTTGAGGTCTCACCGAAAAATATCCAAATTCAAGGTAGTCTACTAAAGAACATGACTGGATCTGGCATTAGAACGGTTGACACATACAATTTCCGAGCTAAAGAGGTTGGTGGTTATGAAAATGTTGGTTTCTGTAAGAGCAATGCGTACAACTATGTTCAACGGGAAAGGAGAGCACTTATAGAAAGTGATGACTCCTCTAATTTGTTGAAGCTATTTAAGGAACAACAAATGAATGATAGCATGTTCTCATATGATGTGCAAACAGACATGTTCAATAGGCTTACGAGTTTTATCTGGATGGATGGACACAATAAATTAGATTATGATTGCTTCGGAGATGTAATTATATTTGATACCACATCTCGACTCAACAAATATAATTTATCTTGTGCTTCGTTCATCACGGTGAATCATCATTGACAGAATATTTTCGTTGGTGGCACCTTCATAGCAGAGGAAATAATTTATTCATTTTGCTGGGTATTCGAGACCTTCTTGAGATTCGTTGGCGGCAAACAACCGTCCATTATATTTACAAACCGAGATCAAGTGATGGTGGTCACTATTGCTAGAATTTTTAATGCAATCAGCACCGTCTTTGTCAGTGGCATATATATCCAAAAAAGCACCTTTGAATGTTCCAGCCTTTAGGCAAGATAAGTGTGTTAGAGATTTATTTTATCATTGTTTGGGCAATTACGACATTGAGAATGAATTTGACGTTCATTGGAGTTCAATGATTTCAAGGGGAAATTTAGAGGACAACATATAGTTGTGTGATTTGTTCAAGATCAGAAATAGGTGGTCAACTGCCTTCAATAAGAAAAGCTTAAATCTTGGGATTTTATCCACTCAAAGAAGTGAATCCGCAAACTTTGATTTACATGGATGTTCGAAAGCTACTAGTTCGTTAGTTGAGTGTTTTAACGATATGGAGAAGATGATTTCATCTTGGAGGCAATTCGAGTATGACGAGAACTTTAGGTGCAAACAAGGTAGTATTACATTAAAGTTTAGAAACTGTCTTTTGCTAAAACAAACTTCCAAAGTTTATACTCAAAAAATATTCTCTATCTTTGAACAAACTTATTTAGATTGTGCATTAAATGTAAGTATTATAGATAAATTTTGATATAGTGATGATCACATTCTTTATGTCACAAAGCATTGTGATGGGGGAGACAATGATAAGCAATGGATCGTTAAAGTTGACTCCAAAACATTCAATCTTGCAAGGGTTTTGAAACCAAGGGACTCTTATGTAAACACATTTTACGAGTATACAACTCAAAGAATATGAAGCAAATTCACAGTAAATACATGCCAAAGAGATTCACCCTCATGACCAAGCATGAGATTTACTTATCCAAGACCACATGCATGAACAACTCGCAGTCCAATTTAGTGTTTAGAAACTACCTTATTCGGTTCACGTCTGATTTAGCAAGACGTATTGAGAATTGTACACTTGCCTAGGAGCATGTCCTAAATGTCATGACCGATTTGGGTAAAAGTGCAGAAGAAATCATAGAAAAAGGATGAGAGGGTCGAAGAAAAGATTCGTCGACGACAATATCAAAAAGGAAGGAAAGCTTAGAGATCCGGTGGCTGTGCGTCCAATAGGTGTATCTAACGCATGGCTAAAAAGTTATTTCGAGAAACTGAGAAAGAAACAATGTACTAATTCTCTTTTAATTTTTTTTAATTTAACTCCTCTTATTTTAACTGTAATGGCTAAGCAATTTTTGTTTGGTACAGAGAGGAAAGTTAACACCGAAGAGAAAGTGTCTGTGAATGTAAAGATCAAACAAGACCCAGTGGAGTTCAATTTCATTGGGAGCTCTAGTTTTGAAGGTGGTTCTACCTCAATTGTCGATCCTACATGTTTTGATGTAAACGATGAATTATCCTTGTATGTGCCGGTTGATTTTAGAAGTGTGTCTGATGTACTTAACTGATGATCATAACAATTAAATTTATGTTTTATTGTAATTATAGTCCATTATTGGCACTCTTTATCCCCAGAAAGGCCTCGAGCACCCCCTAAATCTAAGCCCTAGACCTAGTCGCCAACACATGCGGCAAATTCCCCCTAAGTCACAAACGGACCTAGTCTCCAACAACCATGATGAATTCTCCACTAGACGATCACAAAGATAAAAAGGTATTGCAAAATATGAAATTCACATTGAAAACTCCCTATGAAGAAATTTGAAGGAGACAACGAAGAACCGCTGAAGATTTTCGAAGTTGAAGCGTGCGTTCTTCGCGTTGAGTTTGCGTTGATCTGATCCTCCTTTGATTCCTTCTCTTGAATTTGAATGGGAGAATGATAAGTAGTTTTTATATAACTTTTTTAGTATAAATTTTAGTAATGATTTAATATGAAATTTTCTTTTTCATGTCAAATTTAGCTTATAAATAGTTATTTTACAAAATTTGTTTCTAATTTATTTTATTTGTATTTTTGCAGAATTTTGGGACAAGTTTGGAAAATTTGCATTACACGCCCTAGGTCACGCCCGTGACCAAGGGCGTGTAATCATAAGATCAGTCCAGAAGTGATGCCATGCAGTTTGAGCTCATCGACAACAAGTCACGCCCGTGACCCAAAGGTCACGCCCGTGACCACGGGCGTGTAAACATAGAATCTTCCCAGCGGAGCTAATGTCGAGACATGGAGATGCCGTCGAGAAGTCAACTCAAGTCACGCCCGTGACCCATATGTCACGACCGTGAATTTTCTGTGTGATCCTTGCTCGCCGCCGCGCTGTAATCAAGCCCACGCTGCATTAAATCAAGCCGTCCAAGTACACGACTGTTGACGCCAGGAAAATCTCGGCCTCAAGATTCGGACCAATGCAGCCGGAGGCTACTCGCCCAGCAGTCCTACGAGATGACTTGGCTGGCAATGAGGAAGAAGCTAGAAGAGCAACAAACAGGACCCCAGGTGCCACGGCAGGGAGGTCTCACCACGTACCCGGAAGCTCAAGGGAGTCATCCCATCCAAAACCAAAAATGGCCGAGCTTGGTACAAGTAAGGCAGGGACCTGGCGAGTATCTCGCCTGAGGGGGTTAACCTCATCCAAAAAATCTTCTTTCTTGTACCCCTAGGGGTCTATTTATAGACAAATCCTTGGGGGGGGGGGGGGGGGGGTAGTTACCTGGCCATACTCGCCCATACTTGGCTCTGCTCGCCCAAGCTCGCTTCCTGCTCGCCAAGCTCACTACCTGCTCGCCAAGCTCGCTTCCTGCTCGCCCAAGCTCGCTTCCTGCTAGCCAAGCTCGCTTCCTGCTCGCCAAGCTCACTTCCTGCTCGCCAAGCTCGCTTCCTGCTCGCCAAGCTCGCTTCCTGCTCGCCAAGCTCGCTTCCTGCTCGCCAAGCTCGCGCCTTGCTCCCCCAGCTCGCCCCTTGGTCGCCCAGTGAGGTCTGCGAATAGGCGTCTCCTTAGGCCTTTCTAATCTCGACGAATTACGGGTAGGACACAATCCCCGCTTTTTTCGACCTGTAGGACCCGTGGTTCAGAGAGATGGGCACTAGAGAGTAAAGGCGCGAGGTCTTTCCCAGGAGGGCATCTCATCTGTAGGAGGCAAAAGAGTTGATACCTCACCGAGCTCAACTGGAGGAAGAGAGAACGCCGACACTTCACGGGAGCCGAGCTCAACTGGAGGCGGATACAAGGTCGATACCTTCTAGGAGCCGAGCTCAACTAGAGGTGGAAAGAAGGTCGACACCTCGCAGGAGCCGAGCTCAACTGGAGGCGGATA
Source organism: Dactylorhiza incarnata (assembly GCA_033032865.1). Lineage (NCBI taxonomy): Eukaryota > Viridiplantae > Streptophyta > Magnoliopsida > Asparagales > Orchidaceae > Dactylorhiza > Dactylorhiza incarnata. The sequence continues at coordinate 526,492 of JAWHQI010000012.1, read as the reverse complement.
GAAGGTCGATACCTTCTAGGAGCCGAGCTCAACTAGAGGTGGAAAGAAGATCGAAACCTCGCAGGAGCCGAGCTCAACTGGAGGCGGATAGAAGGTCGACACCTTCTAGGAGCTAAGCTCAACTAGAGGTGGAGAGAAGGTCGACACCTTCTAGGAGCCGAGCTCAACTAGAGGTGGAAAGAAGGTCGACACCTCGCAGGAGCCGAGCTCAACTGGAGGCGGATAGAAGGTCGATACCTTCTAGGAGCCGAGCTCAACTAGAGGTGGAAGGAAGGTCGACACCTCGCAGGAGCCGAGCTCAACTGGAGGCGGATAGAAGGTCGACACCTTCTAGGAGCCGAGCTCAACTAGAGGTGGAGAGAAGGTCGACACCTTCTAGGAGCCGAGCTCAACTAGAGGTGGAAAGAAGGTCGACACCTCGCAGGAGCCGAGCTCAACTGGAGGCGGATAGAAGGTCGACACCATCTAGGAGCTGAGCTCAACTAGAGGTGGAGAGAAGGTCGACACCTTCTAGGAGCCGAGCTCAACTAGAGGTGGAAAGAAGGTCGACACCTCGCAGGAGCCGAGCTCAACTGGAGGCGGATACAAGGTCGACACCTTCTAGGAGCCGAGCTCAACTAGAGGTGGATACAAGGTCAATACCTTCTAGGAGCCGAGCTCAACTAGAGGTGGAAAGAAGGTCGACACCTCGCAGGAGCCGAGCTCAACTGGAGGCGGATAGAAGGTCGACACCATCTAGGAGCTGAGCTCAACTAGAGGTGGAGAGAAGGTCGACACCTTCTAGGAGCCGAGCTCAACTAGAGGTGGAAAGAAGGTCGACACCTCGCAGGAGCCGAGCTCAACTGGAGGCGGATACAAGGTCGACACCTTCTAGGAGCCGAGCTCAACTAGAGGTGGATACAAGGTCAATACCTTCTAGGAGCCGAGCTCAACTAGAGGTGGAAAGAAGGTCGATACCTCGCAGGAGCCGAGCTCAACTGGAGGCGGATAGAAGGTCGACACCTTCTAGGTGCCGAGCTCAACTAGAGGTGGAGAGAAGGTCGACACCTTCTAGGAGCCGAGCTCAACTAGAGGTGGAAAGAAGGTCGACACCTCGCAGGAGCCGAGCTCAACTGGAGGCGGATACAAGGTCGGTACCTTCTAGGAGCCGAGCTCAACTAGAGGTGGAAAGAAGGTCGACACCTCGCAGGAGCCGAGCTCAACTGGAGGCGGATAAAAGGTCGACACCTTCTAGGAGATGAGCTCAACTAGAGGTGGAGAGAAGGTCGACACCTTCTAGGAGTCGAGCTCAACTAGAGGTGGAAAGAAGGTCGACAACTCGCAGGAGCCCAGCTCAACTGGAGGCGGATACAAGGTCGACACCTTCTAGGAGTCGAGCTCAACTAGAGGTGGAGAGAAGGGCGGCACCTCGCAGGAGCCGAGCTCAACTGGAGGCAGATAGATGGTTGATACCTTCTAGGAGCCGAGCTCAACTAGAGGTGGAAAGAAGGTCGACACCTTCTAGGACCTGAGCTCAACTAGAGGTGGAAAGAAGGTCGACACCTCGCAGGAGCCGAGCTCAACTGGAGGCGGATACAAGGTCGATACCTTCTAGGAGCCGAGCTCAACTAGAGGTGGAAAGAAGGTCGACACCTCGTAGGAGCCAAGATCAACTGGAGGCGGATATATGGTCGATACCTTCTAGGAGCCGAGCTCAACTAGAGGTGGAAAGAAGGTCGACACCTCGCAGGAGCCGAGCTCAACTGGAGGCGGATAGAAGGTCGACACCTTCTAGGAGCCGAGCTCAACTAGAGGTGGAAAGAAGGTCTAAACCTCGCAGGAGCCGAGCTCAACAGGAGGCGGATACAAGGTCGATACCTTCTAGGAGCCGAGCTCAACTAGAGGTGGAAAGAAGGTCGACACCTCGTAGGAGCTGAGCTCAACTGGAGGCGGATAGAAGGTCGATACCTTCTAGGAGCCGAGCTCAACTAGAGGTGGAAAGAAGGTCGACACCTCGCAGGAGCCGAGCTCAACTAGAGGCGGATAGAAGGTCGACACCTTCTAGGAGTCGAGCTCAACTAGAGGTGGAGAGAAGGTCGACACCTTCTAGGATCCGAGCTCAACTAGAGGTGGAAAGAAGGCCGACACCTCGCAGGAGCCGAGCTCAACTGGAGGCGGATAGAAGGTCGATACCTTCTAGGAGTCGAGCTCAACTAGAGGTGGAAAGAAGGTCGACACCTCGCAGGAGCCGAGCTCAACTGGAGGCGGATAGAAGGTCGACACCTTCTAGGAGCCGAGCTCAATTAGAGGTGGAGAGAAGGTCGACACCTTCTAGGAGCCGAGCTCAACTAGAGGTGGAAAGAAGGTCGACACCTCGCAGGAGCCGAGCTCAACTGGAGGCAGATAGAAGGTTGACACCTTCTAGAAGCTGAGCTCAACCAGAGGTGGAGAGAAGGTCGACACCTTCTAGGAGCCGAGCTCAACTAGAGGTGGAAAGAAGGTCGACACCTCGCAGGAGCCGAGCTCAACTGGAGGTGGATACAAGGTCGACACCTTCTAGGAGCCGAGCTCAACTAGAGGTGGAAAGAAGGTCGACACCTCGCAGGAGCCGAGCGCAACTGGAGGCGGATAGAAGGTCGACACCTTCTAGGAGCCGAGCTCAACTAGAGGTGGAGAGAAGGTCGACACCTTCTAGGAGCCGAGCTCAACTAGAGGTGGAAAGAAGGTCGACACCTCGCAGGAGCCGAGCTCAACTGGAGGCGGATAGAAGGTCGACACCTTCTAGGAGCTGAGCTCAACTAGAGGTGGAGAGAAGGTCGACACCTTCTAGGAGCCGAGCTCAACTAGAGGTGGAAAGAAGGTCGACACCTCGCAGGAGCCGAGCTCAACTGGAGGCGGATACAAGGTCGACACCTTCTAGGAGCCAAGCTCAACTAGAGGTGGATACAAGGGCGATACCTTCTAGGAGCTGAGCTCAACTAGAGGTGGAAAGAAGGTCGACACCTCACAGGAGCCGAGCTCAACTGGAGGCGGATAGAAGGTCGACACCTTCTAGGAGCCGAGCTCAACTAGATGTGGAGAGAAGGTCGACACCTTCTAGGAGCCGAGCTCAACTAGAGGTGGAAAGAAGGTTGACACCTCGCAGGAGCCGAGCTCAACTGGAGGCGGATACAAGGTCGATACCTTCTAGGAGCCGAGCTCAACTAGAGGTGGAAACAAGGTCGACACCTCGCAGGAGCCGAGCTCAACTTGAGGTGGAAAGAAGGTCGACACCTCGCAGGAGCCGAGCTCAAATGGAGGCGGATAGAAGGTCGATACCTTCTAGGAGCCGAGCTCAACTAGAGGTGGAAAGAAGGTCGACACCTCGCAGGAGCCGGGCTCAACTGGAGGCGGATAGAAGGTCGACACCTTCTAGGAGCCGATCTCAACTAGAGGTGGAGAGAAGGTTGACACCTTCTAGGAGCCTAGCTCAACTAGAGGTGGAAAGAAGGTCGACACCTCGCAGGATCTGAGATCAACTGGAGGTGGATAGAAGGTCGATACCTTCTAGGAGCCGAGCTCAACTAGAGGTGGAAAGAAGGTCGACACCTCGCAGGAGCCGAGCTCAACTGGAGGCGGATAGAAGGTCGACACCTTCTAGGAGCCGAGCTCAACTAGAGGTGCAGAGAAGGTCGACACCTTCTAGGAGCCGAGCTCAACTATAGGTGGAAAGAAGGTCGACACCACGCAGGAGCCGAGCTCAACTGGAGGCGGATAGAAGGTCGACACCTTCTAGGACCTGAGCTCAACTAGAGGTGGAGAGAAGGTCGACACCTTCTAGGAGCCGAGCTCAACTAGAGGTGGAAAGAAGGTCGACACCTCGCAGGAGCCGAGCTCAATTGGAGGCGGATACAAGGTCGACACCTTCTAGGAGCCGAGCTCAACTAGAGGTGGAAAGAAGGTCGACACCTTGCAGGAGCGGAGCTCAACTGGAGGCGGATAGAAGGTTGACACCTTCTAGGTGCCGAGCTCAACTAGAGGTGGAGAGAAGGTCGACACCTTCTAGGAGCTGTGCTCAACTAGAGGTGGAAAGAAGGTCGACACCTCGCAGGAGCCGAGCTCAACTGGAGGCGGATAGAAGGTCGACACCTTCTAGGAGCTGAGCTCAACTAGAGGTGGAGAGAAGGTCGACACCTTCTAGGAGCCAAGCTCAACTAGAGGTGGAAAGAAGGTCGACACCTCGCAGGAGCCGAGCTCAAATGGAGGCGGATACAAGGTCGACACCTTCTAGGAGCCGAGCTCAACTGGAGGTGTATACAAGGTCGATACCTTCTAGGAGCCGAGCTCAACTAGAGGTGGAAAGAAGGTCGACACCTCGCAGGAGCCGAGCTCAACTGGAGGCGGATAGAAGGTCGACACCTTATAGGAGCCGAGCTCAACTAGAGGTGGAGAGAAGGTAAACACCTTTTAGGAGCCGAGCTCAACTAGAGGTGGAAAGAAGGTCGACACCTCGCAGGAGCCGAGCTCAACTGGAGGCGGATACAAGGTCGATGCCTTCTAGGAGCCGAGCTCAACTAGAGGTGGAAAGAAGGTCGACACCTCGCAGGAGCCGAGCTCAACTGGAGGCGGATACAAGGTCGACACCTTCTAGGAGCCGAGCTCAACTAGAGGTGGATATAAGGTCGATACCTTCTAGGAGCCGAGCTCAACTAGAGGTGGAAAGAAGGTCGACACCTCGTAGGAGCCGAGCTCAACTGGAGGCGGATAGAAGGTCGACACCTTCTAGGAGCCGAGCTCAACTAGAGGTGGAGAGAAGGTCGACACCTTCTAGGAGCCGAGCTCAACTAGAGGTGGAAAGAAGGTCGACACCTCGCAGGAGTCGAGCTCAACTGGAGGCGGATACAAGGTCGATACCTTCTAGGAGCCGAGCTCAACTAGAGGTGGAAAGTAGGTCGACACCTCACAGGATCCGAGCTCAACTGGAGGCCGGGATTTTCCTGGCGTCAACACTTTAGTGCGGTGAGCGTGGATCGCGGCCAGAGGAAGAAAGTCTGGTAGAAAAAGTGAGATGGTAACAGTTAGCGACCACGAAGAAGTTGTTGGCAACTCGCGAGTTCATGCAGGCGAGTTCGATACTCGGCCATTGTTGAGTGACAGTATGAAGACTCTTCCACAACCTGGCGACCGATTGGGGGACAGGTCTCCGACTCGACTTTCGTAAAAACCCAAGTCGGGTGATGGGATAGCGCCTCGGGAGAGAGTCCTCCTAAGACCAAGCCTCTGCATTGACGGTCGAGACCAGCTCACCCCTTGCACGTTGGCCGAGTTACCCCCTGACTGCACTTCCCATCCGGCTGGAGAGGTTATTAGAGGAGAGTCCGGATGCCAACCCCCCAACTTGACGAAGAGATGATCGATTTGACCAACCAGCATTCAGCAAACGCAATAGGATAGAGGCCTCGGGATGGTGTGTGCCCTTGGAACTCCCCGATTGTCATTCCCTACTGGTCGATATCCAGCATCCGACAGGTAGAGTGGAGACCTCGAGTGTGTGTGTCCAGAAGGGCCCCTGAGAGTCATGCCTTATCCAAGCAATGCGACGAAATTCCGCCGAAGAAGTCATCGAGTTATGGAGTTGTCGTAATCCAGGCCTCTGCCCGAGCCCTTCTCCAGCAAGCCGGCTACTGGACCCCTCGGATGCTCTTTCTATCCACCTCCAGTTGAGCTCGGCTCCTGCGAGGTGTCGACCTTCTTTCCACCTCTAGTTGAGCTCGACTCCTAGAAGGTATCGACCTTCTATCCGCCTCCAGTTGAGCTCGGCTCCTGCGAGGTGTCGACCTTCTTTCCACCTCTAGTTGATCTCGGCTCCTAGAAGGTATCGACCTTGTATCCGCCTCCAGTTGAGCTCGGCTCCCGTGAAGTGTCGGCGTTCTCTCTTCCTCCAGTTGAGCTCGGCGAGGTATCAACTCTTTTTCCTCCTACAGATGAGATCCCCTCCTGGGAAAGACCTCGCGCCTTTACTCTCTAGTGCCCATCTCTCCGAACCACGGGTCCTACATTGTTTTTCCGACCTCGCGAGCGAGCTTGAAAAAAGCGGGGATTGTGTACTACCCATAATTCGTCGAGATTAGAAAGGCCTAAGGAGACGCCTATTCGCAGATCTCGCTGGGCGACCAAGGGACGAGCTGGGCGAGCAAGGCATGAGCTTGGCGAGCAGGAAGCGAGCTTGGCGAGCAGGAAGCGAGCTTGGCGAGCAGGAAGCGAGCTTGGCGAGCAGGAAGCGAGCTTGGCGAGCAGGAAGCGAGCTTGGCGAGCAGGAAGCGAGCTTGGAGAGCAGGAAGCGAGCTTGGCGAGCAAGGGGCGAGCTTGGCGAACAAGAAGCGAGCTTGGCGAGCAGGAAGCGAGCTTGGGCGAGCAGGAAGCGAGCTTGGCGAGCAGGAAGCGAACTTGGCGAGCAGGAAGCGAGCTTGGGCGAGCAGGAAGCGAGCTTGGCGAGCAGGAAGCGAGCTTGGCGAGCAGGAAGCGAGCTTGGCGAGCAGGAAGCGAGCTTGGGTGAGCAGGAAGCGATCTTGGCGAGCAGGTAGCGAGCTTTGCGAGCAGGAAGCGAGCTTGGGCGAGCAGAGCCAAGTATGGGCGAGTATGGCCAGGTAACTACCCCCCCCCCCCCCCCCCCCCCCCGGATTTGTCTATAAATAGACCCCCAGGGGTACAAGAAAGAAGACTTTTTGGATGAGGTTGACCCCCTCAGGCGAGATACTCGCCAGGTCCCTGCCTTCCTTGTACCAAGCTCGGCCATTTTTGGTTTTGGAGGGGAAGACTCCCTTGAGCTTCTGGGTATGTGGTGGGACCTCCCTGCCGTGGCACCTGGGGTCCTGTTTGTTGCTCTTCTAGCTTCTTCGTCGTTGCCAGCCAAGTCATCTCGTAGGATTGCTGGGCGAGTAGCCTCCGGCTGCATTGGTCCGAATCTTGAGGCCAGGATTTTCCTGGCGTCAACAACGACCATGACCCAAATGTTACGGTCATGACATGTCCTTTTTCGCCGCGCCATCACGCAAGACCCACGCCGATGTCCCAGCTGAGATGAACAGTGGTTACACGCCCGTGACCGAAGGCGTGTAACTTGGAAAATTTTTCTATAAATTCTAGAGGTCTCCTTGAGTCCAGGGTTCAGAAAATTGGAGAGGGGGAGGTGCTGCTAGAGCTGATAGTTGACCTTTTCAAGTATTTTCATGTTTTTACTTTCCATGTTCTCTCCCTCTCTTTCTCTCTTCTTTGCAAGTATGGTTCTAATTTAGCTTTCATGCAATAGTTTTTATGAACTTGTAATCTTTTCTTGCTAGTGTTGTAACCTTTCTTTAAGGCTTGTAATAGTTTTTATTTCAATAAAATTTAGTTTTGCTCTCTTTCATTCTCTCATTCTACTTTAGTTAATTTCTCTTTAATGCATTTTTATTTTTCTCTCCTTCTCCCTCCACCATGATTAACTAATTCTCATTAGTGCTCGATCGAAATTATCTGAGGATGAGATAATCAAGTTATGATTTTCTAAAGCTCTCTTTTTTCATTTTTGTAAATAATTGATTTACTCTTGATTTTTAATTAGCGAGATCATATTTTCGATATATGGTTTTCGCTTTAGTTTTCATACTTAGCTAGCCGAGAGACTCAAATTATGAATCGATCACTCAAGAGTAAAGAGAGTTGCACGCACCTCTCGAGAGAGGATGATGTAAATCTCCTGGATTTGAGTCAAATCCAATAGAGGGGTTCACAACGTAAAGCAAGTTGTTGGTAATCGATTATAGAGCGAGAGTTTGGTTGATTTTTCCTAAACTTAGTTGGGAATTTCCCTCGAGAGAGGCATGTTCAAGCTTCGGGAACCTCCATGGTCAAGTAGTTTATTTAAACGGAATTTGATTTATTTTTCCTTCTCTCGATTATTCTCACTCCAGGGTGATTTTAGATTGAGCACTAATCCTTTTTACCATCCTTTAAACCTTAATTTAGTTTGCAAATTGTCTCTTTTAGTTAAGTAAAACAAACCCTAAAAAATCATTAGATAAGATAATAGTAATCTCCTCGAAGTAGAAGTAATCAACACGCCCCGAGAAATACGACCTTGGTATTTTCAAAATATCCTATATTATAGACGATAAGGTACACTTGCCTTCATCGGATATAGTTTGGAAAACATCATCAATCTCTTCACTTTTTCATATTTCCAAATCTCTAAGTAAGAAGTGGATCTTTTTCGTATCAGAGAACTTTAGTGGTCTGGAAATATGACCCTCACAGAGATTTCAAAGAGGTGGATTAGGGCTCCTAGAATTGTGTCACTTTTGAGAACGAAATCATCCTTTTATAGGAGAGGAAGTTAATGATGGCGTTAGACCTAACGCCAGACATTGACTCAGTTTAGTAATGATTGATGGTGTGTATCCTCATTCAAGGAAGGAGATATTGCACGATTGGAAGGCTCTTATTTATGCAATCCAAAACTACTTTCACAATCACGACAGCTTCCCTCCATAACATTTTCACACTGGCGGGATCGAGGGTCAACGCCAGCGTTGGCTATAACGCCTGGCGTTTGACCACATTCTTTTCTTTTGGCATATTGAGCTAGTCCAAACCAAAATATAGCATCCTAGTATCATCCTTGTTCAATCTAGCATACTAAAAACATAATGACAAACTTGATCAAATACAAGTAGCATTTGTTATTCTCAAATCAAAGGGATGGGAAAAAACGTGTTTCAACAATCTCCCCATTTTGATAATAATAAATCAAATTAAGATAAATCAGATTACAAAGGTAAATTATGTGTTTTTAAAAAGAGATTCGACACTATGCTACTTAGAGATTTCTATGAGAAATATATTTTAAGATATGTGCTCCCCCTATTTAAGTGCCCCCATAGTGTATGCTCTCATGGAATAGATTTATGCTCCCCCTTAATCTAGTGAATCCTACTCTTTAATCGTTAAGATTTATTATTTTATTCTCCCCCTTTTGTTATTAGCAAAAGTGGCTGGAGTGAAATAAAACTAGGATATTATAAGGTAAAGAGGTGAAAGTGAGGACTACTAAGAGAGGGTTAAGAGTTTTGTTGTAAATAGACGAAGCCATGATCGAGCTTAGAGGGATTAATGCAGCGAAAAAAATATGATAAACATATAAGAAAAAAAAAATCTCTTGTATTTTACCAAGCAAGTCTACCACTTGTTGAAAAAGGAGAAAGTGAAAAAGAGTTTTAAAACACAAATGATGAAAAAACTTCAAAATTAAGACTTGAGATAAGAATGATAAAGCATGATAAAAATACATGATCATATCAATAGTGCAGAAAACAAAGTAACCAAGATAATCATTTTAATTGTTAGAGAAATTTTTTTATTTTTAGTTTTGATTTTAAAAAATAAATGCAAACAATTTTTAAGAATTTTCACATGTAAGGAGCATTAACCTTAAAAAAAATTCAAAAACTAAAGGCAAACATGATTTTTCATATTCAAAAAGATAATAGCTACAATGTAACTAATTCATATTTCAAGTAAAGAAAATATTGTAGAGATCATGCATCGCAATCTAGTGCTTTTACTTAAGTTTTTTAGAGATTTATATAGATATGCATTAAAATCCAATTCTCATGAGTAGAAACTTTATGAAAGATAATGATGTGTGTAAATAGTGTTTTAATAAGAGTATACAAGTGATATAATCAAAACACATGACATATATAACAAAATAGTAAAACAATATTAAGAGTGTAATCTTAGAATTACTTCCACACGCCAATTCTAGAATTATATTTCAAAACACATAAAATAGTACAACTACCACGGTGCTTCGCCCACACAATACTCATTAAGACTTATCAGAGAGCGAAGTATTATTTGGGGGATCACATAAGCATTTTTATATTATTTTTATTTTGGGTGATTTGATATAAAAATAGAAGTGATAACAAGATGTGTTTATACAAGACACTTTATAATTCTTTCCAAGATACTTAACCTCACAATGCTCATTAAGACTTATCAGGATGCTGAGTAGTACTTGGTGGAGTTATCTTTGTCATTTTATTCATATTTTTAAATTTAGGACAAAGGTCTCCGAATTCACTTGTTTTTTACAAACAACAAAAAGTTTGACTTCACACTTCAATATGTGCAAGAAATTTATTTTTTGAAAAGAAGGTGTAGGTACTTTAGACATACAACATAACATGTTAAACTATTACATTACACAATCATGCAGGACTAAAATTATGATCACATGTAGATTACCAAAAGAGTGAGTGATTGAATCATTATTTAACATAAAATATTACTCATACATAGAAGCATGCTAGGCAATCTTACACAATTTTCTATAGTCTATTTCATTCCGCATAACAAGATTAAGGTCAAGGCATTAGAAGCCAAAAACAATGTTTATGAAACTTGAAATTAAAATTAAACATTGAAGAAAATCGTTAAAAGTATACTTAGTTAAATTTAACCATAAGAGAAGAAAGTAACGAGAGTTTTGCTCATGTGAAATTCTATAGTCAAGTAGTAAAACAAAAGCGTGACAAAACATAGTTTTGAAAAAAAATTATTATTTGAATTTTTTTTTTGAATAAAGGAAAAACAAAGATTAATAGAAAAAAATTCAAAACGGAGAAACAAACAGAAAATATGCATGAGAAAATACCATAGATTTTCAGAAATAACAAAATGGAAATTGGAGCAACAGGGCTAACGTCAGGCATTGACTCCTAACGCCGGCGTTGACTCATAACGCCGAAACAGTACACGATTTCTTGTATTTTTGGAAAAAAATCTTTAATTTAGAGTTATTATATAGAGGCTTTCTTACTGTAGAAATTTCAGACATTATAGAGATGATTAGAGAGCTCTTTATACATGTTTTTGTTTGTTTAAAAATAGTTTTTACATTTTAATTGGGTTTTGGTTTTTCGAGAAATTAATATAAAAATATGATGCAAGCAGAGATATAAAGAGACATGCAAAGATAAAGACAGAAAGAAAGTACCAATTTCAGGAAAACAGTCTAACACCTTGTGTTAGACACAACATGACGCGTTAGTACTATAATTCAAATTTGAAGATTTTTGATTACTAAAGATTCAGGCTTTTGAAGATATGATGAGACATAGCAAGCATGAGAGAATAACAGAGAAATTTGTTTTGAGGAGAAGCAATGTTTTATAGGTTTTAATGGGATATATCTAAGACACTCAATTCTAGCCAAAGCATGTTAAAACGAGCATCGGGGAGAGGTTTGGTAAAGATATTGCAAACATATAGGCATCAAGAGAAGGCTTCAAATGCGAAAATAAACAAAAATTGAAGAAAATTCAGTACCCAAAATGAGTTTACCTCTTAAAAAAGCGGTGTTCTTAGGTAAAGGAGAGGTCATTGCAAGAAGAAAACCAGTCAATGAGAGTATCCTTGTCCTTTCCACTAACCAAAAACACAAAGTTCCCCGGATCCCTGCACAAGCTATTAAGGATGCATATATCTTCATGAGTAGGTTTCTTGTTAAGAGATGTCTGGGACATCATGGTGCCATCATAATCCAAGCGGATCACCCGGTTCCTCATCCTCTAGTAAGTCGAAACAATTTGCTCGACCGAAAGTTTTCTAAAATTTGAGTCGAGCGTTATAACCCTAAACCCCAAACCAAAACCAATGCCCCAACACCTCCTATTCATGTGGTCGCGGCACATCCTCTCTAAATCCCGCAAGAAGCTATTCACCCAACAGCCGATGTCGTGCGTGCTCACTGTTGGGTCCAGTGTTCCTTCACTTGACCCGTAGTGCCTTTCCTACTTCCTTAAAGAAAAAGTAGCGCCCTTCCCATCAGTCTGGGCTTTTGGGATAGTTAGTTGCGCTTGATCCTACACTCACGTAACGATAATGCTTCTCGTGGCGTAGTTGCTTCTCCTTTCGCTAAACCAACATCCATCACCTCCGCTGCGGAATCCACGTTCCACTGGTTGACCCGAATAGCTCCGCTGAGGGAAGGTGAGTAACCAATGATCTCAGACACAACCAACATACTCCTCTTGGGCTCAAACACATCCAACCGCAGCACCCCGTCCAACCTCTCGTTTCCTTACCGGCAAATAACGTACTCGTAAGGGATGAGATTCATCACGTCCCTCACGGCGGTGACTAGACAGCACTCGGCTATAACATAATAAGCCATTCGCTCATAAAATTCGAGCGAGCGGTCGATCAGAACGACATGCTTGTAACCTTCCCGTACGAATAACTCATTGATCTGCTCGGTCGTCATGCGCGTCTCCACCTGCACCTCCCACACGTCCCGTCCCCGCCCTCGGGTAGGGTTCACAATTTGCACCAAAACAACCTTTTCACTCCATTCGGGGTGGTGTGAGAGGAACTTCTCCATCACCAGAAGCTTCAAGCTGATACCTTTGAATATGTCCATATCATCGACTCCAAGTAGGCACCCTCCGGCCCTTAAACCGGTGCAGTAATTGGAAACTTTAGCTTCTGTATCTGGAAGATCGAGTATGGAATGAAGCTGCCTCAGGTGAACCCCGACGGGACGTATATTAATTAATGCTAACAGTTTGACCGTAGTACTCGATCCCGATATACCCCCCTCTTCGACTGGTAAGAAAGGCATAACATTCTGCTGCAACATGAAAGAAAATGTCGGGCGTAATCAAAAGTATGGAACCCGATGAGATCCGCATTGAGAAGTGCTCGAACAAGTTCATCTATAACAGGAAGTGTTCTATAGATCTTCGATGAAGGGAAGGTGCTGTGAAGAAAAAATCCGAGCTTGACGTGATTAAATCTTTTTCTCGATCAAGAATGTTGGCAGGATCATGAGATGGTAGTCATGAACCCAGATAAAATCTTTTTCCGGATTGATCACTTCCATGACTTTGTCAGAGAAAATTTTGTTGACAAAGACGTAAGCTTGTCATAGAGATTGATCGAAGCGGCCGCCGAGATCGGCGGAAAAAGGAAGCATGTAATGGAACATAGGTCATATTTACTGTTTGTAGAAACCATGGTAGAATCTGTTGAAGAGTTCAGGGGGAAGGAAGGTGAGACGCACTGGAATGTATCGAGAAGGGGTTGGGAAACATCGCCTTGTTCATCTGGATCAATCTCCTCCTTGAGACAGCTGATGTACACGACGTCCGCATCTTCTCCAAGACCATCTTTGAGTTGAAGGAGCAGAGAATCATCATCCCAGCTGAAGTACCAGCCGTTATTATCCGTCCCACGGTGAGCTCGGAGAGGGATTTCATTCCCTACTATGATCATTTGGCCCTAAGAAATCGATGACAATGCATCAGAAGCTGTCGCGCCATTTGAATTTTCTTCCTCGAGATCAGAGATGATGTCGGCTACTGTCATTACTCTTGGTAGCCTTTTGCCTACCGGTCCAACGATCGGCGAATCAATGAAAACAAGGTCGATGATATTTGAATACGACCTCGAAGCCATTTTACGAGTCCAAATTTAGAGCTTAGGAAAAAAACTTCCCCAGAACCAGCGATTTAAGGCTCTACAAGGAGCATGAACTGTGAGAAATTTTACTCAGTATGATGGCATTCGGTGGTGGTGCAGAGGAAAAAGAAAGGCACTGATTTTCATTCATTCTAAGTTCTTATACATACACGCATACATTTAGAAAATTCTGGATACAGGTACATTTACTAAACTACCCATGCTCCATTTCATTTTTACATAATACACTGCTATTACATTACCATTTCCAGTTATATAAAATTTAGGTTTTTTTTTTCTTTTATATAGCAGCTTCCCACAGGCCGCATGTCCGCATCTTGGATCTGGGCTGGCGTACCCTCTCTTGGGCTTCTTCAGATTATCCTTCACTAACATGAACAACATTACTAACTGCAAAACTAAGGAAAAGAGAAACCATAAAGAAAGATCCATTAGAATAGCTCAATCTTCAAGGTATGATGATCACCCCCGCAACAAAAAAACCATTTGCACCAACCAAACTCATCACAAAGCTTTAAAATAGTTTAATAAAAAGCTCAAAATGCAGATCGAATTCAAAAAACTAGAAGCACAAGCAACCAAAAACGGTACGAAATACAAACGAACATGTTGCCAGTATTGTTAAATGCTTGCAAAAAGAAGGAAGTGGTGCACATCGAATGACATGAACAGTAAGCAAGGGTATGATCACAGAAACATCACCTTCTTCCTGAACATGGGAAAGAGATAACGGAAGAGAAAAAGGGAATGGGTGTGGGACCAAAAAGCACTTTTTCCAGTCTTTTTTCTCTACCACATCACCCCCTTTGGTGAAATTTTTGGAACCGGGCTCCGTTTCCAAATCTAGAATCGGGTGAAATAACAATGTGTCACGTGTCACAATCTTGAAAGCATGGTAAATTTCAGTGATTTCCTTGTCTAAAAAGCGCACGGTAATGTGATTTTCCTCTCTAAATTTCAGCAAAATGATATCCCAGGAGACCCAAAATGATGTCCCATGAGACCCAAAAATGATCTCCTGGGAGACACACGCGGCCCCTTGCACGCACGACCTCCCTTCATGCGCGCGCAGAGCCGTGCACTCAAGGCATCCCTCCACACGCGCAAAGAATCTCACACAAGCCAGGCTGCGCTTGTGCGCCCGCGACGCGCAGCCGCCAGAAAATCTGCCCGGGCCGCCCAGGGGGCATGTTTATCATTTTTGAAAAATTAGTGATCCAGGTGACCCGAACCGAGCAACGCCATTCGTCAAATCAAGATTCAACCGGAGCGTAATTATCAGCACGTCCCTTCAAAAAAGCTATAAAAAGGTCATCATGCCTTCATTTGAAGGAACGCAACAAGAGAGACAAGAGAGAGCTCTGAGGTTTTCCGACAAGTACTTAGCATTCTGATCGCTCCCTCGCTCTGAATTCACTTCGTTCTCTCCCAAGTCTGCTCTATTTCAAGGCTCTAGAGTACGCTCCATCCAGCACTAGAGAAGAACCAAGAGAAGGCTCTCGTGAACGCTCTGATGACTTGGGCTTTTCCCCCTTTTCTTTCGTCAACTCAATCTCTCGTAACCGCCAAGGAACTAGTGGAATTTTGCTAATACAGATCTGACCCTGTGGTTTTTTCCCTTTCCCAGTTTTCCACGTAAAATATCTTGTTGTCATTGGTGTTTGGTTCTTTTTGACTATTTGCACGCTCGGCTCACCCTCGAGCTAAGGCGGTTTGATTCTCTAGACCAGGAGAAAGATGAGTGACCCGCAACAGTTTGTCGCTGTCTATGGAAATCGTTCTCAATACTCTAAGAAATTTTAGAAGATCGCACTCGCTCCAAGGAGTACTCCCGACCAACAGCGATGTCACGAAAGGGGTTTCGTACCACCTGCATATTGACTCCCGCTGAAAGTGCGTCGTAGCACGCAGAGGATGCAGTTTCCCCTATAAGATCCCCCTCCTCCTTACCAAAGAGTTCCTGGATCTTATGCCCAGAACCGCCGTCTTACGGTGACCCCAACTCACAGATTAGCTGTCACTGCTCGACCCCAATCCTGCCGGCTAGTACGATCATATTACAGGCCAATTTTGCAAGAAGTAATAATATAAATAAGACAAGTCCGAAACCACATCATATATATATATAAAGAAGAGTGTAAATAGTCCACAATGAGTACAAAACTAAGAGTGCTAGGGCTTAAGCCCGATACAGATCCAAAAGGAAATACTTATGACAAAACACTCTCTCACTCTACACTATGCGGAAGCAACACAAAATACTCTCCAACCTGTTGATGATGCATAATTTGACCTAAGTTATTAATACAAAATTCTAAATATTCTAATATAAATTTATAGATATTGTTAATTTTATTCATTAAACCGTATCTTTTTATAATTCTATCATAACCACGCCTATTATACTATTTTGCAGAATTCTAGGACAGTTGCATTATCAATTCTAAAGAACACGCCTTCAGTTAGGACGTGCCAAACTAAATATCGAGTGCAGTCTGATTACCGTGTTACTGAACCATATTCAAGAAGAGAATGAAGCCCCAATGGTCTGATGAGATATTTTCTACTAAGTATGAAAGAGGCTAGTCACCTTTAACTATGAATTCAACATGTGTTCTTGAAGGAAGCTTCTTGGAAAGAGAGAAAGCTAGCCAACTTTGATCATGCTTTTCAAGCATGTGTCTCATGACAAGTGTGAAATGGAGTAGCCGTCATTGACCTTTAAACCAACATGTTTTATTTGACCAAGGGAAGCTTCATGGAAGCTTCATCCTCATGTCATCTACAATCTCTACCTCCTTGGTTTTGACCCTATAAATAGACATGCAGAAAGAGGGGTTTCATCATCCTTCCTCCTTCATCTGAGCCTTCTAGAGAGCTGTTGGGAGTTTATGCTTAGAGTATTTTAGCTTAATGTTTTCATGCTTTAATGTTCTTGCAATCTTTTTTATCGTACTTGTAATCTTTTTGCAAACTCTCTTTGTAATATCGTTATGCCCTTTTGGTAACTCCTTTTCAATAAGAAATAAAATAGTTTGTTATTCCTTTTCACTCTCTTTCTCTCTCTCTGTCTTATTATGCATATTCTTAACATGATTTTCATTTCCTACATTATTATGAGTAACTAAACTTTGTTTAGTGCTTGATCAAGATGATCCGAGGAATGAAATGATCTTCTCTTCTTAATTTAATTTCTTTTTCTCTTTTAATGAATGCTCAGGATTTACCCTTGATTAATATTTAGTGAGATCATATTATCGATATATGATTTTCACTTTTGTTTCTGTATTCTAGTAGCCGAAATGATCATGTGTACAGATCGATCACTCGCGGATAAAGGGAGTTGAATGCAATCCTTGAAAGAGGATGACGTAAATCTCCTTGATTGGAGTCAAATCCAATAGCGGGGTTCACCACGTAAAGCGAGCTTTAGGGGTGTCGATCGGAGAACGAAAGTTCGGTCGATCAACCTAAACTCAGTTGGGTGTAGCCTTGAAAGAGGTGTGTTCATATTTCGGGAATCTCCACGGTCCAAGTATTTTTGTTAAAGTGATTTGGAAATTTATTTATTTTTATTTTGATCGTTCATTCCGAGGTGAGTTGAGATCGAGTGCTAGTCTTTTTTATATAGTCTAAACCACCTCTTTTTAATCATAATCTCTCTTTTTGCAAAAACCAACTCAAAATCTATTTGATAGGATAATAGTGAGTTTTTGAAGTAGAAGTATTCGACGTGCAATGGTTCTAATACGACCTTGATATTTCATATCCTATATTATAATCGATAAGGTACAATTGCCTTTATCGAGCATAGAATCGAAGAAAATCATTTCTTTTATAAAATCAAACAATTTCTCTATCAAGTTTTTGGCGTCGTTGCCGGGGAATTTTGCATCGATATTTTGAAAAAAAGAATAGTCATTAATTTTATCGTTTTCTTTTTTATTTTTGCTTTCTGAAACAAAACAAAAAAATCTTTAAGGTGCAACTATATTCCTAGAAAGGGAGGTTTGGGATGTCACTCCATCATATCTCCTAGTACCGGTGCGAACCCTTCACAGGGTAGACCTCGGGAAGTCCAGGACTAACTTAAATCGCCTAAAAAGAAGAAAAAAAATCCATCAAGTTTTTGCATTTTTTTTTCTCTTTTCTCCTCTCTTTTCATCTCTTTTAGTGCATGACCTGAGGAAGCTCTTCAAATAGTCCCAATATTCATTTTGATCCAGAGATCGAGCTCACCCTTCTGCAGCGCCTCCGAACTCGTTATCGGGATTTTGATTTAAACTTCGAAGAGTCGATCGGAGACACTACACCAGAATGAGGTCCAATACCAATCCGAATGAGGTCCCACAACGGACCATGTCCTATTATGCGCGACCAAACTTGGAAGGGACACAATCTAGTATCGTCCGCCCTACAGTGGCGAATAATAATTTTGAGATCAAGTCTAGCATCATCCAAATGGTGCAACAATCGGTAACTTTTGATGGTTTGCCGGACGAAGATCCAAATTTGCATCTTTCTTATTTTCTCGAAATCTGCAATACCTTTAAAATCAATGGTGTTACTGATGACGCCGTTTGATTGCGGTTATTTCCTTTTTCCTTGTTGTCAAAGGCCAAACAGTGGTTGGGCTCTCTTCCTAGAGGACCCATCACTACATGGGCTGAAATGGCAGAAAAATTCTTAACTAAGTATTTTCCTCCTGCTAAGACCGCCAAATTGCGCACCGATATCGCTTCTTTTATGCAAATCGACTCAGAGACTCTCTACGATACATGGGAGCGCTTCAAGGAGCTTTTGCGTAGATGCCCTCACCATGTACTTCCTACTTGGCAACAAGTATAAATTTTCTATAATGGCTTAAATTTTCAAACAAGACAGATGATTGATGCGGCCGCTGGAGGTACTCTTAATAATAAAACCCCGGAGGCCGCTCAAGAGCTTTTCGAGGAAATGGCCATGAACGCTTACTAGTGGAATGTGCCCCGGTCGCGTCCTAATAAGCCGGCCGGTCTTTTCGAAGTTGATGCCACGACAAATTTAGCCTTGCAAATTGAGCGCTTAACCAAGCAAGCGACGAAGATGACTGCTTCCCCCGCCACTCCTTCGTGGAATTATAATAATAATGTAATAGAAGAGCAGGTTGACTACATGGGGAATCCTCTTCGACCTTCCTATAACCCGCCCAACGTCCCGTATAATAATACTTACAACCCGGGTTATAGGAACCATCCGAATTTCTCATGGAGAAACCAAAGCAATGGCCAACGCCCCCCAAATATGAATCCACCTGGTTTTCCTCCACAACCACCAAAGCCATCTTTATTGGAATTGAAGAAGTCTTTTCTAAATATGTTGCCTCCAATGAATCCACCATTCGGAATTTGGCCGGATCAGTTAAAAACTTAGAAAATCAAATTGGTCAACTTGTCAAACTGATCTCCGAGCACCCACATGGAGCTTTGTCGGACAACACAGAGCCGAATCCAAGAGAAAATGCAAATGCAATCACCCTCCGCAGTGGAAAGGAGGTAACTTCTTCAAGTATGATCGAGCCCGAGGTAACTGTTTCTACTCCACCCCCTCTTGTTTCATCGTCAATCGCTTTATCTTTGAATTCTTTGAATTTTGCGCCGCCTTACCCGTCTGAAATCAGAAACGAGCGAGTAGAGGAACATTATGAGAAATTTCTAGAAATTTTAAAATAAATTCACATAAACGTTCATTTCTGCGAGGCACTCTGTCAAATGCCCAAATACGCGAAATATCTCAAGGAGTTACTCTCGAATAAAAAGAAACTTGAAGATATTTCGCGTGTTTCTCTCTTCGCAGAATACTCGACAGTTTTGCTGAATAAATTGCCTCAAAAATTAAACGATCCGGGACGGTTTTCCATTTCGTGCCTATTCGACAATTTTTTTAGTAAAACATGCCCTCGCCGACTTGGGCGCTAGCATAAATCTAATGCCTTACTCTTTGTTTAAGAAATTAGGATTGGGTGATCCGAGCCCAACAAGAATAATTATACAACTAGCGGATCGTTCAGTTAAGTATCCGGTAGGGGTTGTGGAGGACGTGCTCGTCAAGGTTGACAAGTTCATT
Source organism: Dactylorhiza incarnata (assembly GCA_033032865.1). Classification (NCBI taxonomy): domain Eukaryota; kingdom Viridiplantae; phylum Streptophyta; class Magnoliopsida; order Asparagales; family Orchidaceae; genus Dactylorhiza; species Dactylorhiza incarnata. The sequence continues at coordinate 506,902 of JAWHQI010000012.1, read as the reverse complement.
TTTTCGGTGGACTTTGATATTCTTGACATCGAAGAGGATGCGGAAGTACCCCTCATCCTCGGTCGCCCCTTCCTCGCCACCTCCCGCACTATAATAGATGTGAGTAACGGAAAGCTCCTCCTTCGGGTTGGAGATGATGAGGTTACTTTTCATATTAACCCCTCCATGCGCAATTCTCTTTCAAATGACGATTCATGCTTTCATTTAGACGCATCGTTTGAAAAAGATTTTTCTTTATTTTCTGAATATGTTTCATCATTTTGTGACGATTCTGAGCATGCCGAATTATGTTATTTAAAAGAATTCTCTCGTTTGTCGCCACCTGAGCCGATTAGCGTTGAAATTTTTAAAATTGAAATTTCTTATGAAGAGCCGCCCACTCTTGAACAAAAATAACTCCCTGATCATCTCAAATATGTTTTCTTAGAAAAAAAATCTAAATTACCTGTCATCATTTCTTCTGATTTAAGTGATTCGGAAAGTTTTTAATTAATTCATGTTTTAAATAAACACCGGTGCCATAACTTGGCAAATTTCAGATATAAAGGGGATTAGCCCCTCCTTCTGCACCCATAAAATATTATTAGAAGATAATTCTCGCAACACCGTTCAGCCGCAATGACGACTTAACCCCAACATGAAAGACGTCGTTTAGGCTGAAGTGATTAAGCTTTTAGATGCGGGAATAATCTACCCGATTTTGGATAGTATGCGGGTTAGCCCCGTACAGGTCGTGCCAAAGAAAGGCGGAGTAATGATAATGGAAAACGAAAACAACAAACTAATTCCGACTCGTGCTGTTACGAGTTGGCGGATGTGCACCGACTATAGAAAATTAAACGATGCCACCCGGAAAGACCACTTTTTGCAACCTTTTATCGATCAAATATTAGAACGCCTTTCCGGTCACTCCTACTATTGTTTTCTTGATGGTCTTTCGGGATATTTCCAAATCCCAATCTCACTCGAAGACCAGGAGAAAACAACTTTCACTTGTCCCTTCGGCACTTTCGCCTATCGAAGGATGTCGTTTGGTCTATGCAACGCGCCGGTTATATTCCAAAGATGTATGCTAGCAATCTTTGACGAGTTGGTAGAGGATGTGATGGAGTTTTTTATGGACGATTTTTCCGTTTTCGGAAATTCTTTTCAATCGTGCTTAGCTAATCTCGATCGTGTTCTTCAACGCTGTGAAGACACGAATTTAGTTTTAAACTGGGAGAAATGTCATTTCATGGTCCGAGAGGGGTTAGTCCTCGGTCATAAAATATCTAGTAAAGGGATTGAGGTTGATAAGGCCAAGATCGAGGTGATTGAGAAACTTCCCCCTCCCTCAAATATAAAATCTATTAGAAGTTTCCTTGGTCACGCGGGTTTTTATCGGTGGTTTATTCAAAAAATTTCCAAAATTACAAAACCATTAACTCACTTGTTAGAAAAAGAATCTTCTTTCATATTTGATATTGAATGTTTAGCTGCCTTTAATATTATCAAAGATAAGCTTATCAACTCGCCAATTCTAGTAGCACCAAATTGGTCTTTTCCATTCGAGATAATGTGTAATGCAAGTGACATTGTTGTAGGTGCAGTGCTAGGCCAACGAGTGAACAAGTATTTTCACCCAATTTATTATGCGAGCAAGACACATTCGCATAGGCCAACTACACCACTACAGAAAAAGAACTTCTAGCAATTGCTATTGCGTTTGATAAGTTTAGGTCTTATATTACTCTCTCTAAAGTCATTGTGTTTACTGAACATTCTGCCCTCAGGTACCTACTGAACAAGGCAGATGCCAAGCCTCGATTATTGAGATGGATCATCCTGCTGCAAGAATTTGACTTGGAGATCCGGGACAAGAAAGGAGCGGAGAACTCGGCGGCCGATCATCTCTCCCACTTAGAGAACCCTGTTGCGGATACACTGGCAAAGGCCGACATTGATGACAAATTCCCTGAAGAGCGCCTCCTAGCAATCGAAAAGTTAATGAACTCTTCTACCCCTTCGTTTGCGGATTTGGCCAACTCTCTAGTGGCACGGTTTAACACCTCCCCAGTAGTGACCATATAGTATGGGTCCGGCCGGGACCCCACAACATATAACCGCCACAGCTTTGGTATTAAAAGATGATATTAACTACCCAATCTCAAAACTCAGATAATACAGCGGAAACAAACCAAAACCACAGAGATTGTCCACAGTACAAAGGAGTCCAACTGGCCTTAAGATCTTACACAACCAACGTCCAAATCATCAGACATTCAATACTAATAAGACATCCCAACAAAAGGGGAAAGATAGTTTTTCCTAAACTACCTCGGCATGCAAGCCGGATATAACAAAGTACGAAGAAAGTAATGCAGAAAAACAACTGAGCACTTCATGAGGCTTTAGGCCTTTTTGGCCGGCGCGCTGGGTCCAGCCTGCGATTCTTGCCCTGCAACCAAATCACAAAGAGCGGTAAACGAGGGTCAGCTATGGCTGACCACAAACGGTGTAACAACATCCCTCCTCCCGACCATCCTAGCGGACCCCGGGGAACTACTTCACCCTGCAAGTCAGCACTTCGTATGCAAATGTACATAAAGAAAAGCAACATAAATACAGGCATGAGTGTCACAAACATCATCCACGTTTCTATGTTGAGCAGGTAATAAAAGGGGCCTACCAATGCAAAATGAATGCAAACCCGGGTTTCGCCCAAGGCACCCTAAAGCGTATGAATCTATCACAGCATCATACATCATCATCACATCACAAACACAAGGGTACTTGTCATTTCCCCCCAAGGGCATCGTAACCCAAGGCCAAGAGCTCTCGCTGAGACCCACCTCGCCTGGCTCGACATGCCATCGGGCTTGTCTAACAGCTCACACGCTCGGGCCGCCAACAACACACAAGACCGATACTAAGTATTCTGGCAAACAAAAACGTCCCAAGGCCCTGGACTTACTCTCGGGACAACGTCCACCGATTGCCTCGCCTGGCGACCGTCAACGGACTCATCCGTAGCACAGACATTCTCGTCAGTCAACAATCGAAGGGACTAATCTTGCCGGGACACTCTCCACACGTGAATCTCAGTCTTCACGGGATAGCCAGCCGACCACAAAGACCAATCGCGCCTTCGCACAACACTAGGCATCACAAGCCCCATATTCCGCACATTACTTCCCCGCCCTAAACCCAACGTTCGTTACCACACGAAGCTACAAGGGCATCACAACGATGAGTTCGCCGTATTCAGATTTCTAACAAAACCCCTAACATGCACGTAAATCAACATCACCGAATCGGACCAACGGCCACAAATCCGGCTTCACCCAGAATGCCTAATCCGCTAACGGAGCGGACCTCTAGTGCAAATCATGTCGGGGAAGGACTCAATCAACCTGATGGTTCCTTTTGAACCAAGGCGACCCGGACCCCTCTCACTCGACGGATCCGGTGCCAAAATGCAGAAATTAAAGGGATGACATGCACGCATCCTAAAGACCGGGGGGAGAAATGTCGTTACCTTTTGAGATCTCCTCCTAGCCATGAGAAGCTTGCAAACAAACGGTGGAGAAGAAGCGCCTCAACGCCCTCTACGCATTGCCGGTCTCGGATCAGCGAACGGAGCTCCGAAGCTCCGGCAATGGCGGATTCCCCTTCTTCTTCCTCCTTGCCTCCTCCTCCTTTTTCCAACCTAAGAGAGAGAAAGTCTTGGAAATAATGGGGGTTTAACTCCTCTACCAAGCCCTAAACCCCCCCCCCCCCCCCCCCCCCCCCCCCATCCATCCATCGCAGCCATTGGATCAAATCCCAACATTTTTGGACGGCCGGATCATCTTCCCCGTCACTTTTCGCGGAGCAGAATAAACAGTGCGCACGAGCAGCGGCGCACGGTCAGTGATCGTGCGCGGCCAACATCCCCTGATCGTGCGCACTACACAATCAGCCGACCTTCAACCCTTGTGAATTAACGCACGATCAGGCGCACGACCACTGGTCGTGCGCGAAGGAGGCCAGTGAGCGTGCGCGAAGAACCTGCTATGGAATTTTCAGCCTATTCCGAGAGCGACGCTACCACTCTGCCTACCTCGCTGGACTACGATTTTTGGGGTGTTACAACTCCACCCCCCTTAAAAGAATTTCGTCCTCGAAATTTCAGAATTTAAACAGGAAATTCATAAAGCATACCTGGAGCAAAAAGTTCCGGGAAATCCTCCCGCATCGCTTGCTCACGCTCCCAAGAGAATTCGTCTCGCCCGCAGTTGTCCCATCGCACCTTTACAAGTTTGACTTCCTTGTTGCGCAACTGCCGGACTTCCGAATCCTCCACGCCAACCGGACGAACCCTCGTCCCCAAATCCTCTATCACCGGCACCGTCGCCGCTTCGACTACGACGCTCGGCTCCACCAGAGCTTTCCTCAACACAGAGACGTGGAAGACATCATGTAATCCACTCAGCTCTGCGGATAACGCCAAACGATAGGCTGCTTCGCCTATACGTTCCGTAACCTTGAATGGACCCAGATACCGCGGACTCAACTTCTTGAGTCGCCGCACCCGCGAAACACCCTTGAATGGCTTGATCTTCTGATAGACCATGTCGCCCACTGCAAACTCCACATTTCTGTGGCGCGCGTTGAAATACTTCGCTTGTCGATCCTGAGCAACCTTCATGCGCTCCTGAACCGTCCGCACAATCTCGCAAGCATCTTCCACCACTTGCTTCCCCAACAGCTTAGTGTCTCCCACCTCCGCCCAAGACATCGGCGTTCGACACTTCCTTCCATACAAAGCTTTATAGGGCGCCATTTTGATACTCGCCTGGAAGCTATTGTTATAGGCAAACTCCACCATGAAGAGGTGGTCTTCCCAACCTTTACCAAAGTCGAGAGCACACATTCTCAACATGTCCTCCATCGTACGGTTCGTTCGCTCTGTCTGACCATCGGTCTGCGGATGGAACGCGGTACTAAACTTGAGCTTTGTGCCTAAGCTCTTCTGTACTAGCCTCCGGTCCTTCGAAGTGAAACGCCCATCGCGATCACTAACGATGCTCTTCGGAATCCCGTGCAACCGCACAATGTTTCGAACATAGACCTCCACGAGCTTCTCCACGCTATCGCCCTTCTGATTTGGAATGAAGTGAGCCACCTTGGTCAGGCGATCCACTATCACCCAAATCGCATCGTTACCCTGCTGCGATCGAGGCAAACCATGTACAAAATCCATGGAGATGTCATCGAACTTCCATTCGGGAATAGGGAGAGGCTTCAAGAACCCACCGGGCCTTTGGCACTCAGCCTTCACCAAGGCACAAGTCTGACATCGACTCACATACTCGGCTACATTCCGCTTCATCCCAGGCCACCAAAAAGATTTCTTCATATCCGCGTACATCTTTGTACTTCCTGGATGAACGGAGTACTTCGTAAAGTGAGCTTCAAACATCAACTCCTCGCGAAGCTTGCCAAAGCGCGGAATACAGATCCTTCCGTCTCTCTTCAGAATCCCACCAACCATCTCCAAAGTCGTGCCTTCGCTTTGTTGAGCCTCCAACGCCCACTGTTGGCACTCTTCATCTGCGCTCGTCGCCTCTCGGATTCGATCTGTTATGTCATACTGCATTTCCATCCAGTTCAAACGAGCCACGCCAGACTCGCCTCTTGCCACACAAGAAATATCCAGGGACTCCAGGTCTCGTATCAAACGCTCATCATGCGCCGCCATCCAATTACCTTGCCCGGAGTACTTCCTACTCAAGGCATCCGCCACCACGTTGGCTTTACCCGGCGTATACTGAATCTCCGCGTTGTAGTCCACAAGGAACTCGACCCATCTACGCTGACGCATATTCAAATCCTTCTGGTCCAGGAGATACCTCAGGCTCTTGTGATCCGTGAAGATCTCCACCTTCGCACCATAAACGTAGTGCCGCCACAATTTTAGCGCAAAAATTACCGCCGCCAACTCTAGATCATGGACGGGATAATTCCTCTGATGAGTCTTTAACTGCCTTGACCCATACGCTATCACCTTGCCGTGCTGCACCAGCACGCAACCCAACCCGCAACCTGACGCGTCGCTGAAAATATGAAATCCTTCTGTCCCACTAGGAAGACTAAGGATTGGAGCAGACATCAACCTTTCCTTCACATTCTCAAATGCACGGGCACACTCCGGTGTCCATATGAACCTTTGGTCCTTGCGAGTGAGAGTAGTTTCGCGAAAAGTTCTCCACGAACCTTCTGTAATAACCGGCTAGTCCAAGGAAGCTCCGGACTTCCGCCACGGTTCTCAATACAGGCCAATCCCTAATGGCTTCAATCTTCGCTGGATCTACTGCCACCCCATCTCCACTAATTACGTGACCCAAGAAAGCCACCTTCTCGATCCAAAACTCGCATTTTGAGAACTTAGCATAAAGCTGATTCTCCCTTAGAGTCTGCAATACCAGCCTCAAGTGAGACTCATGCTCTGCCTCTGTTTTTTAGTACACCAAAATGTCATCAATAAACACCACCACGAACGAATCTAGAAACGGTCGAAAAACCCGGTTCATCAGATCCATGAAGACAGATGGCGCGTTCGTCAGTCCGAACGGCATCACCGAAAACTCATAATGGCCATACCGAGTCCCAAACGATGTCTTAGCGATATCCTCTTCTCGAATCTTCAACTGGTAGTACCCCGACTTCAAGTCTAACTTGGAGTACACCACCGACCCTACTAACTGGTCGAATAAATCATCGATTCGCGGAATCGGATATTTATTCTTAACGGTCAATTTATTCAGTTCACGGTAGTCGATACACAACCGCATACTTCCGTCTTTCTTCTTCACAAACAATACCGGCGCACTCCACGACGAAGAGCTGGGCCTAATGTACCCTTTCTCTAACAACTCCTACAACTGAACCTTTAACTCGGCCAGTTCCTTCGGTGCCATCCTAAACGGAGGACGCGACACCGGCCTCGCACCCGGTACCAACTCGATCGAAAAATCGATCTCACGCTGAGGGGGTGCTCCCGGAAGCTCCTCGGGGAATACGTCCTCAAATTCTTCCACCACCGGAACTTCTCCAATGGCCAACTTTGTGGAGTGAGTCTCCAACAAAGCCAAAAACGCCTCGCCTCCTTGGTTTACCGCACGCCTCATTTGCACGGCGGAAATCAGGGAGCAAGCAACTCCGCTTAGGCCTTCGAACTTGACCTCTGCTCTACCTTCTCCTCTCATGGTTACCACCTTCAACTGGCAATCGATACTAGCTCGCTGCGCGGCAAGCCATTCCATCCCTAAGATAACGTCGAATTCAGCTAGTGGCAGAATCGCTGCTACCAACACGAAATCATAATCGCCAATTTGCAACACAATGCGTCCCTTCCTCATGGTAGTCATGAAAGACCCATTCGGCGTACGCACACTCAGCTCCACTTCTGCCTCTACGGACTCAGCACCAATCTTCCGGATAAAACTTTCCGCAAGAAAATAGTGTGACGCCCCCGTGTCGAACAACACTCGAGAGGGGTAGCCCGAAACTAGCACGAAACCTAACCACGTGCAAAAATAAACATAAAAGGTCGCAACCTACATTATAGTAACAAACGAAAACTTAAACTTTTCGTACCTGTCACCACGTCGGGTTGACGTATCGCTTCCTGTTGCCCAAGATTATAGGCTCTAGGCTGCACTGGAGGGAACCGCGAAGCACTCGACTCCGCCGCTTTCCCCTTCTCTGCAACACCGGGACCCGAACGCACCGATTGTTCCTGTCTCGGCTCTGGCTCAACTCCACCCTCAGTACAAAACCGACTAATGTGACCCACCTTGCCACACTGGTAACAAGTCAACGGACCTTTGAATCGAAAATCTCCCGAGGGTGCGCCACTTCTCTCCCCAGTCCTATTAGGACGGGGTTTCTTCTTGTATCGGTTTCCCTCAGACTTCCACTGAGATTGGGACTGAGAAGGCTTTCCTTCTCCCTGCTTTGCCGCAACACCTTTTCGCCGTTGGGTTCGCTCCAAGTCGCTCTCCAGTGTGCGAGCGGCTTCGACCAACTCATTAAATCCTGCATTCTTCAAGGCTATGAGTGGTTGCCTTAAATTTTCTTTCAACCCTTGATAGAAGAGATTATCCCTCTCTTCATCATCTGCCATGGTCGTTCCCGCATAACGACCCAAACGAGTGAACTCTTGCAGATATTCATCCACTGTCTTCTCCCGCTGCACCAAATGCAGAAACTGTCGCTGCAGTGCTAACCTTGTCGAAGCCGGAATATAACGCTTTAGGAAAGCGTTCCCGAATTCCTCCATGGACGGAACACGCCCAACAAAATAACGACCGTTATGGTTCACCCACCACAACTTCGCATCGCCCTCTAACATGAAACTCGCAAAGTGAGACTGCCTCTCAGCTGGGGTCTCAGCTGCCTTCAAGAGCTCCTGGATCCTCGAAAGCCAATCCTTGGCATCCGTTGGAGTGCCCACTCCCTTGAATGTCGGAGGGTGGAAACTCAAGAAGTATTTCATGAATCGATCACCCATCGGAATAGCTCTCTCCGCTATTGGCTCTGCTTGCCTCACTTCGACATCCGGTGTAGCCGGCTTAGCCGCCGGAGTAACAGGAGTTGCAACTTGCACCACCGGTGTCGGAACCCGTGGCATCACTCCAGCTTGGGCCGCTACCATTGCTTCCGCTAGCATGCGACAGAAATTAGCCGGGGACATGCCCACATTCACGAGGCCCAGAGCAGTCACACTGCTTCCCAAAGGCTCCTCTTGCCTCCTCGACGTCCCCTCATCGTCGCCAACATCCTAGCATAAGCAAGGAAGAAGGCTGATCAAGCTATATTCGCAAGACTCAAACACAGGGATACTCATGATCCCGCACAGTACTCCTATGTGGTCAATCTCTTACGCGATCCAAATACACTAGACCTCGCAAGAATACTCTAACCTATCTCTGATACCAAATTGTAACACCTCCCCTGTAGTGACCATATAGTATGGGTCCGGCCGGGACCCCACAACATATAACCGCCACAACTTTTGTATTAAAAGATGATATTAACTACCCAATCTCAAAACTCAGATAATACAGCGGAAACAAACTAAAACCACAGAGATTGTCCACAGTACAAAGGAGTCCAACTGGCCTTAAGGTCTTACACAACCAACGTCCAAATCATCAGACATTCAATACTAATAAGACATCCCAACAAAAGGGGAAAGATAGTTTTTCCTAAACTACCTCGGCATGCAAGCCGGATATAACAAAGTACGAAGAAAGTAATGCAGAAAAACAACTGAGCACTTCATGAGGCTTTAGGCCTTTTTGGCCGGCGCGCTGGGTCCAGCCTGCGATTCTTGCCCTACAACCAAATCACAAAGAGCGGTAAACGAGGGTCAGCTATGGCTGACCACAAACGGTGTAACAACATCCCTCCTCGCGGCCATCCTAGCGGACCCCGGGGAACTACTTCACCCTGCAAGTCAGCACTTCGTATGCAAATGTACATAAAGAAAAGCAACATAAATACAGGCATGAGTGTCACAAACATCATCCACGTTTCTATGTTGAGCAGGTAATAAAAGGGGCCTACCAATGCAAAATGAATGCAAACCCGGGTTTCACCCAAGGCACCCTAAAGCGTATGAATATATCACATCATCATACATCATCATCACATCACAAACACAGGGGTACTTGTCATTTCCCCCCAAGGGCATCGTAACCCAAGGCCAAGAGCTCTCGTTGAGACCCACCTCGCCTGGCTCGCCATGCCATCGGGCTTGTCTAACAGCTCACACGCTCGGGCCGCCAACAACACACAAGACCGATACTAAGAATTCTGGCTAACAAAAATGTCCCAAGGCCCTGGACTTACTCTCGGGACAACGTCCACCGATTGCCTCGCCTGGCGACCGTCAACGGACTCATCCGTAGCACAGAAATTCTCGTCAGTCAACAATCGAAGGGACTAATCTTGCCGGGACACTCTCCATACGTGAATCTCAGTCTTCACGGGATAGCCAGCCGACCACAAAGACCAATCGCGCCTTCGCACAACACTAGGCATCACAAGCCCCATATTCCGCATATTACTTCCCCGCCCTAAACCCAACGTTCGTTACCACATGAAGCTACAAGGGCATCACAACGATGAGTTCGCCGTATTCGGATTTCTAACAAAACCCCTAACATGCGCGTAAATCAACATCACCGAATCGGACCAACGACCACAAATCCGGCTTCACCCACAATGCCTAATCCGCTAACGGAGCGGACCTCTAGTGCAAATCATGTCGGGGACGGACTCAATCAACCCGATGGTTCCTTTTGAACCAAGGCGACCCAGACCCCTCTCACTCGACGGATCTGGTGCCAAAATGCAGAAATTAAAGGGATGCCATGCACGCATCCTAAAGACCGGGAGGAGAAATGTCGTTACCTTTTGAGATCTCCTCCTAGCCATGAGAAGCTTGCAAACAAATGGTGGAGAAGAAGCGCCTCGACGCCCTCTATGCGTTGCCGGTCTCGGATCGGCGAACGGAGCTCCGAAGCTCCGACAATGGCGGATTCCCCTTCTTCTTCCTCCTTGCCTGCTACTCCTTTTTCCAACCTAAGAGAGAGAAAGTCTTGGAAATAATGAGGGTTTAACTCCTCTACCAAGCCCTTAAACCCCCCATCCATCCATCGCAGCCGTTGGATCAAATCCCAACACTTTTGGACGGCCGGATCATCTTCCCCGTCACTTTTCGCGGAGCAGAATAAACAGTGCGCATGAGCAGCAGCGCACGGTCAGTGATCGTGCGCGGCCAACATCCCCTGATCGTGCGCACTACACAATCAACCGACCTTCAACCCTTGTGAATTAACGCACGATCAGGCGCACGACCACTGGTCGTGCGCGAAGGAGGCCAGTGAGCGTGCGCGAAGAACCTGCTATGGAATTTTCAGCCTATTCCGAGCGCGACGCTACCACTCATCTAGTTCTTTTCCGACATGAAGAACTACTTTTAGGAGGACCCCTTCTTATTTCATATTTGCGCGGATCAAGTGATAAGAAGATGTGTTTCGAGCGAGGAAGGCTTGCAAATTTTGCGGCACTGCCATGAAGGACTAACCGGCGGACATTACCAAGCAAACCGGGCCGCAAGAAAAGTGCTAGAGGTCGGTTTTTACTGGCCCTCGATCTTTAAGGATGCTCACTCTTTTGTGAGTGGATGCGACAACTGCGAAAGGTTAGGTAACAAATCTCGTCGAGACGAAATGCCCCAAAACTCCTTTTTGGAGTGTCAAATTTTCGATCTATGGGGTATCGATTTCGTAGGTCCTCTTCCTCTCTCATTTAATAATAAATATATTCTCATTGCGGTCGATTATGTGTCAAGGTGGGCGGAAGCACAAGCTTTCCCCACCAACGATGCAAGAGTCGTCGTCAAATTTTTACAGAAATTATTCTCCCGTTTTGGCACACCTCGCGCAATAGTTAGTGATAGGGGCACACACTTCTGCAATAGCCAGTTTGCTAAAATTTTAGCAAAATATGGCGTTACGCACAAACTCTCCACCGCCTATCATCCACAAACTAGTGGCCAAGTGGAGGTGGTGAACCGCGAGCTCAAGCGGATTTTGGAAAAGATTGTCTCTTTTAATAGGAAGGACTGGACATTGAAGCTCGATGATGCTTTATGGGCTTATCGGACAACGTACAAGACCACCATCAGTTGTACCCCGTACCGGTTAGTCTATGGAAAGGCGTGTCACCTTCCAGTTGAGTTAGAGCACCGCGCTTATTGGGCGCTAAAATTCCTTAACCTTGATTCTACTTTGGCCTCCGAGCAAAGAAAATTCCAACTGAATGAACTAGATGAATGGCGTGCTAACGCCTATGAAAATAATAAATTTTATAAGAAGCGCTCAAAGTTCTAATATAAAGTTTCCTAAAATCTTTTCACCGGGCGATATCGTCCTTCTTTACAACTCACGCCTTCGTCTTTTTTCGGGTAAATTAAAGTCTCGATGGTCCATCCCCTTTGTTGTGAAAGAGGTTTGGCCATACGGGACAATTCTTATCTCCCACCCAGAACCCAGCTCCTTTAAAGTGAACGGTCACCGATTAAAATTTTATTTTTCTAATGAGACTTTGGCCACCAATATTGAAACTCTCACCATATAATCTTTCATGCCAATTAGTCAAGCTACGCAAAGGTAAACAAAACACTATTGGGAGGTGATGCGCGAATCTTACACACCGCAATAGGCGGGAGCGAGATTGTGGCACGACACGGCAGTGTACCGATCGTTCAAGTAATATAAAATGGGCGAGTAATTCCCAAGTATCGAATCTTGATGAGTAGTAAAATATATGTATTTTTAGTATTGTTATTAGTATAGTTTTAATTAATATTGTAAATTTATTATGTAAATTAATAAATAAATTGCTTGTTTTATTATTTTTTGTTACTAACTTAGCTTTATCTTTCTTTTTGCAGAATTTGGCACTTTTTGTCAAGTCACGCCCCTGAGTCACGCCCGTGACACTAAGTCACGCTCGTGACCCTAGGGCGTGTAATTTTAAAATGCCAACTTCTCAATCTGCGTTCGACGAAAGGCAAGCTGCGTTCGACGAAAATTGACCTGCGTTCGACGAACGCCCTCTGCCCTGCGTTCGACGAACGCTCTCTGCCCTGCGTTCGACGAAATCAAGTTGCTTTCGACGAACGGCGCTCTGCGTTCGACGAACTCCCTCTGCCCTGCGTCGACGAACGCTCTCTGCCCTGCGTTCGACGAACGCTCTCTGCCCTTCATTCGACGAAATCAAGTTGCGTTCGACGAACGACGCTCTGCGTTCGACGAACTCTCCGCGCCCAGCGTCCGACGAACCCTCCCCATCCAACGTTTGATGAACTGTCTCTGCGTTCGACGAACTCCCTCAGCGTTCGACGAACTCTCTCTGCGTTCGACGAATCTCTCTCCGCCCAGGCGTTCAAAGAATCCAGCGCACACGCCAGCCGTCACGTCCCAGTTAAAGCAGATATGTGCCACCCACTGTCACGCCCATGACACTTCAAGTCACGTCCGTGTGCAGCCATGTTTGACGGATAAACCTTCTAGAAGACGGCGGATGCGACCCCTAAAGCACGCGCAACTGTCACGCCCTAAGTCACGGCCGAGACACACAAGACACGCCCGTGACTTAGGGCGTGTAAAAATAAAATTTTGCCTATAAATAGAGGGGCTCGGCTGAAGGAAATCTCATCCAAATTTTGAGTGTTGTAATGTTATTTTGAGTTCTTTTGAGTGATTGTGAGTTTTCTTTATGCAATTAAGTTTATGTTCGTTTGTAATTTTCGCCTTTTAGAAATAAAATGTTGTTTTCTCATTTGGATCATCTTCCTTTTTTATTTATGTTTGTGTGTGTGTGTGTGTGTATGTGTGTGAATAGTTTTATTGCTTTCATAACTTAGTTTATTGCTTTCATAATTTAGGTTTATTGCTTTCATAAAAATAGTTTATCGCTTTCTTTAACGCTTTATTTATAGCTTTCGTTTAAACGCTTTCTTTCGATTTAGTCTTTTTATTACAAGTAGAGTGTGTGCGTATATGAGATAGTGTTTTTCTTTTTTGTAACTTAGTTTTAATTTTCAGTCTTTATATAACTGTTTATACCACCCCGATCTTGAATAAGAGGCTAATTTCATTTAGCACTTATTTAAGTCGGTTGGGACGAATATTATTTCTGCACCTTTATAAGTCTTTTCATTTCTATACCACCCCCATCCTGGATAAGAGGCTAAGAACTTTTTAGCGCTTGTTTAAGACGGTTGGGACGGATATTATTACTGCTTTTATATAAGTCTTTTATTTCTTTCTTTCACGCTTATATCCGCTAAAATCATAAACATGTATTTTCTTAATTATGTCGTCTCCATTCCGATGAGTGGCTAATTTCTTTTAGCGCACGATGTCGAAAAGCATTGGGACACAAAAATAGTTTTTCTAAAAAATAAAATATCTCTTTCTAAAATAATTAACGCTTAAGGTTTACCCAAGAATAACGTTGAGTGGAGCCACATAATCGATGTGTGGTTTTCATTTCCGTCTCCATACACTAGTTAGCCGAGAGGCTCGTGCGTACGGACTGATCGCTCACGGGTAAAGAGAAGTGTGCTCTACCCTCGAGAGAGGATGAGGTAAGTCTCCCGAATTGGAAGTAAAAACCCAATAGCAGGGTTCACAACATAAAGCGAGTATTAAGAAGATTTGATGGTCGAAAATTCATAATCTCAGGTGGGCGTACCCTCGAGAGAGGAGCGTTCATAATTATGGAACCTCCACGGCCAAGCCGTTTTAATGTTTTGAAAAGTCATCACTTTTACTTCTAAAAAAGACTATTTTCGTCTCAAGGTAATTCGACATCGGGCGCTATTATTATCATCGGTTAGAACTCTAGTTATACGCTTATTATCATTCGTTTTTAAAAACCCACATTAAAAACTTATTTCGATAAAATAATAGTTCATTCCTCAAAGTAGCATAATCAACACGATCCGCGGAAATATACGACCTCGATATTTTCTAAAACAAAATATCCTGTATTACTCACGATAAGGTATACTTGCTTTTATTATATGATTAATTTGGATTAAAATTTAAACAAACACTTTTCAAATCGGAAACTTGCAAAACTCTCCTTTGCTATTTTAAAAATCAATAGAATTCGGCATTTTAGCCGAGACGTAATTGTCAATACTCCGAAAGAAGAAAAAGACCATTACTTCTATCCTTCGATAGGATAACGGTTAATTTCTCAAAGTAGGAGTACTTGCGAGACTCTTCGAAAACATCCGTCTAATTCTAATCTCGTAATATAAAGGTTGCGCAAACCAAATTAATTAAAAAGAACAACCCGAAAATAATCTTCAAGTTTTTGACGTCGTTGCCGGGGAGAGTAGTGTTGTTATTTGAAAAAAGGAATTACTATTACTTTTATCATATATATTAAATATATATATATATATATAAACATAGAAAAAAGCAAAAAATATACATTTTTTTATTAATAGTATATGACCCGAGGAAACTCGCCGGACGATTCGATTATTCCTTTTGACCCTGAAATCGAGCGCACCCTTCGTGAGCGCCTCCGATCTCGTGATCAAAACTTACTCGAAACCCCCGAAGAGTCAATCGGAGATACTAAAAATATGGCCGATCCGAATCTAAATGAGGCCCCGCCACGGACCATGGCATATTATGCCAGGCCGAATTTGGAGGATACAGGATCGAGTATAACTCGCCCAGCGGTGGCCAATAATAATTTCGAAATAAAATATAGCATCATTCAAATGGTACAACAGTCAGTCCAATTTGATGGTTTGCCAGATGAGGATCCGAATTTACATCTTTCTAACTTTTTAGAAATATGCGATACATTTACAATTAATGGCGTTACTAACGATGTCATCGTTTACGCTTATTTCCATTTTCGCTGCGGACGAAGGCAAAAGCGTGGTTAACTTCTCTTCCCCGAGGATCCATAACCACGTGGGCCCAATTGACGGAACACTTTTTAACTAAATATTTTCCCCGGTCAAAAATCGCTAAACTGCGCACAGATATCGTCTCTTTCGTTCAATACGATTCTGAGTCTCTCTATGAGACTTGGGAGCGTTTTAAGGAGTTCTTGCGTAGGTGTCCTCATCACGCGCTGCCACCTTGGCTGCAGGTTCAGACGTTTTATAATGGTTTAAATTTCTCAACACGACAGATGATCGATGCGGCCGTCGGGGGAACGTTAAACAACAAAACCTCGGAGGCCGCCCAAGCTCTGTTCGAGGAAATGGCCATGAACGCCTATCAATGGAATATGCCTAGATCTCGCCCTGCCAAACCGGCCGGGATTTATGAAGTGGATGTCACAGCTCACCTAGCCTCGCAAGTAGAGCGACTAAGTAAGCAAGTGGCGGAGATGACTGCTTCCTCCTCCACTCCCGTTTGGGCTCCTAATAATAAAAATAATAATAATAATACTTTTGTCAAAGAAACTGTAGATTACCTAGGCAACCCAGTTAGGCCCCCTTCAACCCTAATAACAATCCGTATAGTTATAATTATAATCCAGGTTGGAGGAACCACCCAAATTTTTCCTGGAGCAATCCTAATAATGCTCAGAGGCCCCCAATTGTAAATCTACAAGGATTTCCGCAAGGATTTCCGAATGGATTTCAGCCTACACCTCCAAAACCTTCTCCGCTCGAAGATATTTTTGCTACATACGTTGCGTCCACCGAGTCAAATATACGTAATATTACCGGATCGATTAAACTTGGAAAATCAGGTGGGACAGCTGGCAAGATGGTCTCCGAGCGGCCATATGGAGCTCTACCAGGGAACGCGGAGCCAAACCCCCGAGAAAATGCCAACGCCATAAACCTTCGCAGCGGCAAGGAGGTAACCTCCCCAAAACGGGTTGAGCCCAAGGTACATGTTTCGACACCGACCCCTCCACCCCCTCTCTCGATAGATAATACAACGAGTATTCCGACTGTGCCAAACGTTTTTAGCCCGTCTCTTCCTTATCCCTCGAAAATAAACAACGAGCGGAAGGACGAGCATTATAAAAAATTTCTACAAATTTTAAAACAAATCCATATAAACCTTCCTTTCTGCGAGGCACTCTCCCAAATACCGAAATATGCGAAATATCTTAAGGAGTTGCTTTCTAATAAAAAGTGACTCGAAGATGTTTCGCGTGTTTCCCTTAACACGGAATGCTCGGCTATCCTCCTTAACAAATTGCCACCAAAACTGAATGACCCGGGACGATTCTCCATCTCGTGCCTCTTCGGCAATATGTTAATAAAGTACGCTCTAGCGGACTTGGGAGCTAGCATCAACTTGATGTCTTTCTCCCTTTTCAAAAAACTTGATTTGGGCATCCCAAGCCCGACTAAAATGAGCATCCAACTCGCGGATCGCTCTGTAAAGTACCCGATAGGGGTAGTGGAGGATGTTCTGGTCAAGGTCTACAAGTTTATCTTCCAGGTAGGCTTTGTCATCCTGGACATAGAGGAGGACGTTGAGGTGCCCATCATTCTCGGTCGCCCGTTCCTCGCAACCTCCCGCGCGTTAATAGATGTAAGTAACGGTCGCATCCTCCTTCGGGTTGGAGACGATGAAGTTACTTTGCATATCAACCCCTCCATGCGGAACTCACTATCGAATGATGATTCCTGCTTTAATTTGGAATCCGCATTTGAGGATGAGTGTTCTTCTCTTTCGAAATTATTATCTATAATGAAATGATTCGGATCTGGCAAATCAACCTCCTTTGGATGAATTGCCGCCAGATTCGCCCTTCAAGCCTTTCGATTCGAAAGAGTTAAAAATCTCCACATCTTATGAAGAACCCCCGGTCTTCGAGCTTAAGCAACTCCCCGACCATTTAAAATATGCTTTTCTAGCCGCGAACTTAAAACTTCCGGTTATAATATCATCTACTTTAACCGATTCGAAAACATCCGAATTGGTTGAGGTTTTGTCTAAACATCGCCGTGCAATTGCATGACCAATTTTTGATATCAGGGGAATTAACCCCTCATTCTGCTCCCCAAAATTTTTCTCGAAGAAAACCCCCGCAAAACTATTCAGCCTCAACGACGACTTAACCCGAATATGCTGGAAGTCATTAAAACTGAAATTATTAAACTCCTCGATGCGGGGATTATCTATCCTATATCCGACAGTATGTGGGTAAGCCCCGTACAAGTCGTCCCTAAAAAAGGCGGTATAACGGCCGTGGCAAACACGAATAATGAATTAATCCCAACTCGTACTGTTACGGGTTGGAGGGTGTGCATCGATTACAGAAAATTAAATGATGCCACCAGAAAGGATCACTTCCCGTTGCCGTTTATTGATCAAATCCTAGAGCGTCTCTTTGGTCATCCTTTTTATTGCTTTCTTGATGGTCTCTCGGGATTTTTCCAAATCCCTATTTCCCCCGAGGACCAAGAAAAAATCACTTTTACTTGCCATTTCGGCACCTTCGCATATCGAAGGATGTCGTTTGGCCTCTGCGACGCGCCAGCTATATTCCAACGATGTATGCTGGCAATATTCGGCGAGCTTGTAGAAGATATAATGGAAGTCTTCATGGATGACTTCTCCGTCTTTGGAAGCTCTTTTAAAAATTGTCTAAAAATTTTAGATAGAGTCCTCCAGCGGTGCGAAGAGACGAACTTAGTTTTGAACTGAGAGAAATGCAATTTTATGGTCTGAGAGGGTTTAGTCCTCGGCCATAAAATTTCTTCCAAGGGGATGGAGGTCGATAAGGCCAAAGTCGCTATAATTGAACAACTTCCTGTTCCTTCAAACGTAAAATCTATTCGAAGTTTTCTCGGCCACGCAGGTTTTTATCGGCGGTTTATTCAAGATTTTTCAAAACTAACCAAACAGCTAACTCACCTCCTGGAAAAGGATTCCCCATTTATTTTTGACACGGCCTGCGTAGAGGCATTTAATTTTATAAAAAAGCAACTTATCAATTCTCCAATTCTGGTGGCGCCAGATTGGTCCCTTCCGTTCGAGATTATGTGCGACGCGAGCGATATCGTGGTAGGAGCCGTCTTAGGCCAACGCGTAAATAAATATTTTCATCCAATATATTACGCTTCTCGCACACTCAATGCCGCACAGGCTAACTACGACGACGGAAAATGAACTTCTTACCGTCATCTTTGCTTTTGATAAATTCAGGCCTTACGTAACACTTTCACACGTAATCGTCTTCACTGATCACTCCTCCCTAAAATATCTTTTGGCCAAAGTTGATGCCAAACCCCGTTTGCTTCGATGGATCCTCCTTTTACAGGAATTTGACTTAGAGATCCGGGATAAGAATGAGGCTGAAAATTTAGCAGCCGACCACCTCTCACGTTTAGAACAACCCCTCGCAGAAGCGTTCGTCGAACCCAAAATAGACGATCGATTTCTAGAAGAGCGCCTTTTAATTTTAAATAAAATAAAAACTTCTTCCACCACTTGGTTCGCAGGTTATGCGAACTATCTAGTCGCACGGGTCCTTCCAAAGGATTTTTCGACTCAGCAAAAGAAGAAATTCTTTTCTGATTTGAAAAACTACTTTTGGGAGGACCCCTTTCTCTTTCGAGTCTACGCAGACCAAGTGGTGCGAAGATGTGTTTTAAGCGAGGGTGCGCAAATTTTGCGACACTGCCACGAGGGGCCGGCTGTAGGGCATTATCAAGCCAACCGGACCGCGCGGAAAGCGTTAGAGTCGGGCTTTTATTGGCCCACTCTCTTTAAGGATGCTCACACTTTTGTGAGTAAATGCGATAGCTGCCAGCAGTCGGGTAACATCTCTCGTCGTAATGAGATGCTCCAAAACCTTTTTCTCGAATGCGAAATCTTTGATTTATGGGGCATAGATTTTGTAGGCCCCCTACCTTCTTCTTTTAATAATCGTTATATTTTATTGGCGGTCGACTACGTCTCTAGGTGGGCGGAAGCGCAACTTCTGCCCACCAATGATGCGCGAGTCGTCGTCCATTTTCTAAAAAAATTATTTTCTCGCTTTGGCACGCTCCGTGCAATAGTAAGTGATAGGGGTACGCACTTCTGCAACGCCCAGTTTTCAAAAATTTTATCTAAATATGGCGTCACACACAAGTTTTCCACCGCCTATCACCCCCAAACAAGCGGCCAAGTAGAGGTAGTAAATCACGAGATTAAACACATTTTGGAGAAAACCGTTTCTTTAAATAGGAAAGATTGGTCCGTCAAACTCGACGACGCATTGTGGGCATATCGTACGACATACAAGACCGTTATCGGTTGTACGCCCTATCGATTAGTCTATGACAAAGCGTGTCATTTACCTGTAGAGTTAGAGCACCGCGCTTTTTGGGCCTTAAATTTTTTAAATCTCGATTCGAACTTAGCCTCCGAGAATAAAAAATTCCAAATAAATGAACTCGATGAATGGCGTGCGAACGCTTATGAGAGTAATAAATTTTATAAGGAACGTTCTAAGTTCTACCATGATCGCAAAATAAAATTTCCCAAAACATTTGCGCCGAGCGATCTTGTCCTTCTTTATAATTCACGCCTTCGTCTTTTTCCGGGTAAGTTAAAATCCCGATGATCCGGCCCCTTTAAGGTTAAAGAGGTTTGGCCGTATGGGACCGTTCTTATCTCTCACCCCGAAAGAGGCGAATTTAAAGTAAACGGGCATCGTTTAAAACTTTATCTTGCGGGCGATCCAGTGGACGAAAATACTGAATCCTTAACCCTCCCCAACTTATAATCTCACCACGTCAAATGCATCAAGCTACACGACGGTAAACAAAGCGCTCGTGGGAGGCACCCCGTATTTATCTAACCTTTTATTATGCTTTGTTCTTTTTTCATTTACAGGGTTTCTTCCGGCCCCGCCAGCTTTATTTCAGGGAAGTCTTTTTGCTCCCTCTTTCCATTTGTATATATTGTAATGTTATTTTCTCTTCTTCATACTTACATTACAACATTGGGGACAATGTTGGGTTTTAAGTATGGCGGTGCTTTACGTTCTTGATTTAAAACAAAAACTTAAAAAAAATTCCTGTCTTTATTTAAAACACAAAAATAAAAAAAAATCTGTTTTATTTAACACAAAAAAAATTTCTGCCTTTTTGCTCCATCGTTCCTTTTTGCTCCCTCTTTTCTGTCTTTATTTAACACAAAAACTTAAAAAAAATTTCAGTCTTTATTTAAAACACAAAAATAAAAAAAATATTTAAAAATAAAAAGAACAAAACTAAAAAATTGTCCCTGTTTTATTCTGCATTCTTCTTACTTTTGTAAATATAAGCTTAAACAAAACTACAAAAAAAAAACTTGTTTTTCTTTTTTTTTTACTTTGTCAAAAAAAAAATTATAGTGGTTGAAAAAAAAACAAAAATCCAAAAAATAAAACCCTACTTTACTTTAATTCTTAAAGCATTTAGTTTCGAGAGTATATGTTTGTGGATTTTCATAATCGCTAGTTTTACTATTTGTTTGTTTATCTAAGATCGATAGATTTAAACGTTCGGGGTTAAGTTTTAAAAAATATCTTGTGTTTTTAATTTAAATAGAGGTTTTGTTTTCAAGCACTACTTCTACTAGCTAAAATAGAGACATGTGTATTATGTTGGCAAAACAACTTTAGACCCCAATTATCTTTACTTTATGTCTCTAGGAATCTAGGAATTTTCAAATTACCAAGGTTGCTCTCAAACCTTTATTTTATTATTTCTAAGAATTTTTTCTCGCAAACCCCTTTGTATGCATGGCAAGAAAAATAAAAGAAGAAAAAGATCCTATGTCAATGGGAATAAGAACTCGTTCTGTAAACATAGGCACCTGATAAAATTTTAAATGATCTTATGTCAATGGGAATAAGATTTCGTTCCGTAAACATAAGCATTGGGTTATTAAAGCAAAAGAAAAAACAAATAGTTTTCCCCTGAATATCACGGTGAGCACCAAAGAAAACTAAAAAGGAAAGGTGGAAAGATACAAACCACCACTCCTAATTCAAGTACTCTTCTTTTTGTCATAGCTTTTTACCCCACTTTCCCTTAGCCGATTTATTGTTTCTGGACTTAATTCAAAAAATCCTTTGAGAGCATAATTAGTAAATTGCATATTTCCTTCACATTTCTTTAAACAAAGGTTATTATAATTTCGATCTAATCTCGTTTACTAATGATTGCAATTTTGTTTGTTATTTGGTTAATTAAGAAGTCTTTTGGCTAGTACATTTCTTTCTACTTAAATCATTTGCATAATTTAGGACTTAACTCTTATTACTCCGAATTTATTTTTCAGTCTCTTATGATTAAAATAAAACGATAGCTAAAAATTAGAACTTATGTTAATCCCGTATAGATCTCTCTTACTTTTGCTCTGGAATAGTAAAAGCTTAAGTATGGGGGTATTTGATGAGTAGTAAAATATATGTATTTTTAGTATAGTTATTAGTATAGTTTTAATTAATATCGTAAATTTTTTATGTAAATTAATAAATAAATTGCTTGTTTTATTATTTTTTGTTACTAACTTAGCTTTATCTTTCTTTTTGCAGAATTTGGCACTTTTTGTCAAGTCACGCCCCTGAGTCACGCCCGTGACACCAAGTCACGCCCGTGACCGTATGGGGTGTAATTTTAAAATGCCAACTTCTCAATCTGCGTTCGACGAAACGCAAGCTGCGTTCGACGAAAATCGACCCGCGTTCGAGGAACGCCCTCTGCCCTGTGTTCGACGAACGCTCTCTGCCCTGCGTTCGACGAACGGTACTCTGCGTTCGACGAACGCCCTCTGCCCTGCATTCGACGAACGCTCTCTGCCCTGCGTTCGATGAAATCAAGCTGCGTTCTACGAACGGCGCTTTGCGTTCGACGAACTCTCCGCGACCAGCGTCCGACGAACCCTCCCGATCCAGCGTTCGACGAACTGTCTCTGCGTTCGACGAACTCCCTCAGCGTTCGACGAACTCTCTCTGCGTTCGACGAATCTCTCTTCGCCCAGGCGTTCGAAGAATCCAGCGCACACGCCAGCCGTCACGCCCCAGATAAAGCAGATATGTGCCGCCCACTGTCACGCTCGTGACACTTCAAGTCACGCCCGTGTGCAGTCATGTTTGACAGCTAAACCTTCTAGAAGACAGCGGATGCGACCCCTAAAGCACGCGCAAATGCCACGCCCTAAGTCACGGACGTGACACACAAGACACACCCGTGACCTAGGGCATGTAAAAATAAAATTTTGCCTATAAATAGAAGGGCTCGGCTGAAGAAAATCTCATCCAAATTTTGAGTGTTGTAATGTTATTTTGAGTTCTTTTGAGTGATTGTGAGTTTTCTTTATGCAATTAAGTTTATGTTCGTTTGTAATTTTCTCCTTTCAGAAATAAAATGTTGTTTTCTCATTTGGATCATCTTCCTTTTTTATTTATGTTAGTGTGTGTGTGTGTGAATAGTTTTATTGCTTTCATAACTTAGTTTATTGCTTTCATAATTTAGGTTTATTGCTTTCATAAAAATAGTTTATCGCTTTCTTTAACGCTTTATTTATCGCTTTCGTTTAAACGCTTTCTTTCAATTTAGTCTTTTTATTACAAGTAGAGTGCGTGCCTATATGAGATAGTGTTTTTCTTTTTTGTAACTTAGTTTTAATTTTCAATCTTTATATAACTGTTTATACCACCCCCACCTTGAATAAGAGGCTAATTTCCTTTAGCACTTATTTAAGTCGGTTGGGACAGATATTATTTCTGCACCTTTATAAGTCTTTTCATTTCTATACCACCCCCGTCCTGGATAAGAGGCTAAGAACTTTTTAGCGCTTGTTTAATACGGTTGGGACGGATACTATTACTGCTTTTATATAAGTCTTTTATTTCTTTCTTTCACGCTTATATCCGCTAAAATCATAAACATATATTTTCTTAATTATGCCGTCTCCATTCCGATGAGTGGCTAATTTCCTTTAGCGCACGATGTCGAAGAGCATTGGGACACAAAAATAGTTTTTCTAAAAAATAAAATATCTCTTTCTAAAATTATTAACGCTTAAGGTTTACCCGAGAATAACGTTGAGTGGATCCACATAATCGATGTGTGGTTTTCATTTCCGTCTCCGTACACTAGTTAACCGAGAGGCTCGTGCGTACGGACTGATCGCTCACGGGTAAAGAGAAGTGCGCTCTACCCTCGAGAGAGGATGAGGTAAGTCTCCCGAATTGGAAGTAAAAACCCAATAGCGGGGTTCACAACATAAAGCGAGTATTAAGAAGATTCGATGGTCGAAAATTTATAATCTCAGGTGGGCGTACCCTCGAGAGAGGAGTGTTCATAATTATGGAACCTCCACGGCCAAGCCATTTTAATGTTTTGAAAAGTCATCACATTTACTTCTAAAAAAGACTATTTTTGTCTCATGGTAATTCGACATCGGGCGCTATTATTATCATCGTTTAGAACTCTAGTTATACGCTTATTATCATTCGTTTTTAAAAACCCACATTAAAAACTTATTCCGATAAAATAATAGTTCGTTCCTCAAAGTAGCATAATCAACACGATCCGCAGAAATATACGACCTCGATATTTTCTAAAACAAAATATCATGTATTACTCACGATAAGGTATACTTGCCTTTATTATATGATTAATTTGGATTAAAATTTAAACAAATAGTTTTCAAATCTGAAACTTGCAAAACTCTCCTTTGCTATTTTAAAAATCAATAGAATTCGGCGTTGTAGCCGAGGCGTAATTGTCAATACTCCGAAAGAAGAAAAAGACCATTACTTCTAACCTTCGATAGGATAACGGTTAATTTCTCAAAGTAGGAGTACTTGCGAGACTCTTCGAAAACATCCGTCTAATTCTAATCTCGTCATATAAAGGTTAACCAAAACAAAGAAAAAGAAACAATCCGAATTAAATCATCAAACCTCAAAGGAACACGGTAAGGTGGAGTTATCTATCGAGGAAGGACTTGATATTGAAGTCCTTTAGGTCGAGTGAAACATGAACGGGGTGATTTGGCTTATGGAAAATAAAATAAAAGAAACTAAACTACTACTATGCAGGCCGCTATGCACTGCTTCGCTAGGAGGATGGGCGAGGAGGCAAGCAGATGAGGTGAGTGTAACTGTGGATAAGTTTGAGGGTCGTTAGCGCCTCTTGGCTAGGCGGATAGATTACACAGGCCGTTAACACCGCTTCGCTGCGCGGATGGAAGAGTAGGCTTGCAGATGGACTGGTTCGCACCGGCGGAGTCGAGGTGGATTATACGGGCCGTTATCACCGCTTAGCTTGGCAGATGGAAGAGTAGGCACACGGAATGAGCGAGTAGTCAGGCGGAATGGATGGTGGAATGGGGGCGCTCCTCAGATCACATAAACCACAAATATAACCACAAAACCATGGAAAATTACACTAATACCATTTAGGGTTTATGGACATCATTCATATAGAAACATACAAATCACACACATCAAATAGAATCAGCAAAAATAACAAGGAGGAGGTAAGATTATAACTGAAGCACGAAGACTCGTCAGAGATTCACGGTCGGATTCGTAGGGTTGTCAATCCTCGTTCGTGCTCGGTCTTCGACTACCGTCCGGGGTAGAAGAGGGATGTCACTACCTCCCAATGGACCCATCTTCCTCGTCAATAGCCTTCAGCCACAATCTTGCCGGAGAACTCCAAGGATATAGTGCAAAATCTGTTGAAATGGAGCTTGGAAGCTTCTGAACGATGGAGGAGGCCGAGAGGATACTCCGACTCGAGATTGGCGTGAAGAATATGCCTTGAGCACCTCCTGAAGGTGGGCGGTGATGGAACGGCG
The DNA here is from genome assembly GCA_033032865.1 of Dactylorhiza incarnata. Lineage (NCBI taxonomy): Eukaryota > Viridiplantae > Streptophyta > Magnoliopsida > Asparagales > Orchidaceae > Dactylorhiza > Dactylorhiza incarnata. The sequence continues at coordinate 481,499 of JAWHQI010000012.1, read as the reverse complement.
GAAAAGTGCGGAGCTGGAGCTTTTGGGCGCAGGAAAGAAGATTGATCCTAGTTAGGGAGAAATCTGCAGCTTTTATAGAAAAAAAAGTCAGAAATTGGTCATGCACGGTCGAACGCACGACCTTGTGTGGACCGTGCGATATTAAAAATCATGAGAAGCCCAGGAAGATGACCCAGAAGCGCCCGTGTGATTTTACTCACGCGCGGTCAAAATATACGGTGCGTAAAAACACACGGGCAAATCCAGACGGCTCGAAAAATAGGCTATCAACAGGAGATCGTGTGTTTCCTTCACCCACGGTTGAATCCAACCGTGCGTGAAGCAAACGCACGGGCAATAAGAAACATATAAATTTGGACAACAAGAGAGCTCGTGCGATTTTTCTCACGCACGGGCGAATTGCCCGTGCGAGAACAAATTGCACGAGCAGGGACTGAACACCATATTAGCCAGCCGATCATCACGCACGGTCAGAGCTGACCATGCGTGAAGAAAATGCACGACTGTGCGATTCATGCAGACATGAATTCTGGGCAATATGGATGATCTGTCCACCTGCACGGCAAATCCAAATGCTGGGAACACACCTCCAGCACAAGTATATAACAGAAATAAAATGGGGAGCACAATGTGCTTACCCCCAGAAAAATAGTGCGTGATTGCACACCACAACGGGCCTAAATGTGCACTTCATGTGAGAACTGTGAACAAGTGAAATATAAGCAATTAAGGACTAAAAGTGTAGTGCACATGCAAGAAAACTAGCCCGGATGAGTCCATAAAACACTATAAATAATGCACTCATCACACCCCCAGAATTAACCTTTTGCTCGTCCCGAGCAAATCACTCCTCAAGCGGGCAAGAAAAAGGACTAGCTGGCATAGAAATTGTAAAGCAGAGTACCATGTGAAGTCACATGTTCGCACGCGTAGAAATACAGTAAATGAAATTTCTAATTATACATATTAGTCTATAATTTTCTAGGAGCGTATTTATATATTACATTTACTCAAAAATTGAATCACTGTGAATCGTCCGGTCATGCATAAGAAGAAAGTAGACTGAACGATGAGGTGAGCAATGCCAAAGATTGGGGCTCGGGACAACCTCCATTGAAATCCATCAATGTCGTTGACCATAAGCTTGCTCGTTCGCACTCTCTCCACGGTACTGGATTGAATCAAATGCGTGAATCAATAGGACTTTAGGTTTATGACGGGGCTTGGGTTTAGGTGAGGTATGCACTAATAAAAAGCGATGGCTTAAGCACTAAACCCAAATGAGCTAGCACATAAAATTATCCTCAAGCACCACACAAATACACAGGTACACCACACCCCCATACTTGGACTTGATAACATGGGTGTGTGCACCGCCTACTCCCAATCATAAATATATACATAAATATTTTCAATTAAGCTCTTCTCTTTTTCTTTTCACTTCTTTTCTTTTTCTTAATTTCCTTTTCTTTTCTTTTCAAAACATCTTCAGCAGATTGAGCAATGAAACGCATCCACATTTTCACAAAAATATCACAGCATCAACATCCCCAAACATGAAAATAAAATACAAACTTGAGCTCAAATTCGGGTGTGCAATTAGGAGTGGCTTTAAGGCTTTGGTGAGATAAAAGTGGGGTTGAATCAAAGAACGGGTAGGCACAACTGGGCTAGCGAGGATATAACGATAGGAATGGGCACAAAGGCTCAACCGGGCCAACACGATGGCCTACATCACATTCACGCAATTGACTAACCTAATACCCATGCTTCAAGAATCGCTTGGGGCAAGTTCTTAGCCACCGAGAAAGATAATCCTTCCTCCCGACTCGGGCAATACCATGCTAATGAACGTCTACACACATTTCTATGCTACCATTTGCTTCATACTGGATTCAACAATTTTTTAGTATAGTAAACAATATTTACGCTAATAGAGAAATATAAACTAAAAGCATAGAAAGATATTGAGTCTACCCGAATTTCTATGCGAAACATGAGCACTCGACTATGAGCACTACTGGAGTCAACATTTTACTCCACCTCATAATCCTAAGCCAGCATAGATATTTTCCCAAATCACACATAAAGAAATGAGTTCAATTCACGACGCGTTAAAGGCAAAGCAAATGCTCTTGCGGGTGTTGTGATGTGCACAGAAACTAAACAAACCATCTTAAATAAAAGCTTTTAGCATGCTATGCAATAGTGCACGTGAGTGGGCACAGGAAACAGCTCTCCCCTAGACTTAAACTAACCAATCCAACACAATATATGACTATGACTTTTAATATAAAGCTAGGGGAAGAGAGTACCCAATGCTCAGCAAGTGAGCATACCAGAAGACGCGTGTAAATCTAGGGCAAAGCTGCCATACGAAGAATCACGATCACCACCTTCACAAATAAAAAATACATGCAAGGGTGAGCTCCGCAAAAGCAAACTAAAATAACATATAACTAACTAATTTTTGACATAGATAAATTGAAAAAACAAGAAAAAGTAAGATAACTACTGAGGTTATTGTCATCCCAGCACGACTTATTGAAACTTTATAAGAGTTTTAACTGATGGGAGTATGGAAAGAGAAGTGAATAGGTAATTGTTCTAATATTCGTGTCTATAACAGGTACCGATATGGTGATAAAATAGTTACTCCTCTAGCTAAATAAAAATACCTATTCTTCACAAGTAGAGGAAGCAGAAAGAAAGAAGTGGGGGTGTTCTCCTCACTACTTTCACCAAAATAAATGTCCTTGCCCAGCAAGGTGTCGTCATTAGGGAGGCAGCAGGAGGAAAAGACAATGAATAAGGCCTCCACTATGGAGGAGGGATCAACCTCCTCACATAAGAGGACACTCTCATCATTGACTGGAGCAACATGCTCCAAGTCCTCCTGACATTCCCGTGAAGATTCGTCTTGCACAGGCTCAGACAAAGAAGGGGGTAGGAAATAAAAGAGAAGAATGACATAAATAATCAAAAATTGGGGGAGCGGTTCCGGTCTCACTCCCACTAGGTTGATGTAGTAAGATGTTGCCAGCATTATTGATACTGTTGCAAGGCTCAGCAGGATCAACGGTGGCCTTGCCCAAGATTTGGACTTCCTCCACCGGTGTTGAGGAAAATCCTCTTCACCTTGAAGGTTGTCCTCCTCCATAGGAACAGGCACAATAGATGGATCACTTGCCTCATCCTGCGATGCATCATCAATAATGTCGTCAGAGACAAAAATGTAGTAGTGCACACAATAAGGGAGGAATAGTGCTCAGATAAATGTCAAGCATTGATTCCTCACAAAGAATTGAATCCGCACAAGGTAATATATGCACAGGGGAGATGGGCGCAGCCATGTCAGATCCCAGATCAGCCACACATCTGATAACTGTGTCCACATCATTACCTTCAAAGCATGAAGGTGGCACAGACACATAACCAGATGTTGAAGGTGTGCCGCCAGAGGTAGGAGTCAGGATAATCTGGATATCTGGTTCATCATCCTCGTACAATTGGCGAAGATAATTGGCACAGTCCTTCAGGGCGTGATCTATGCTTTGACAAAACAAGCACCATTTTATATTACTCCTTGGTCCTTGCGGGGCCGGAGAGGAATATAAAAATGGTAAATGCGGCGAGGACGAGTGGCCATAAGACTTGGGCACTGGGTATGAAGGACCGTAGGAGAATGGTGCTCCATACACTGTGCCACGAGAATTATGCCCACCATCTCCAGTAGGGCATTTATCACTATCATGGGAAATATCTCCACACCAGCGACAACGGACATTAAATGCGGCCCACATTGCGTGAAGATAACTAGATTCAAAAGAAAAATACTATTGTGCGAAATACTACACCCAACAATAATTTACTAAAGCAACCTAAATTTATAACAAGTAAAAAGAAAAAGAATAAGAGGAAATAAACAAAACAAAGCTATACATAAAAGAAAGAACTTTTCTCTTAGGTTCTCCCTCTCCAGAAACTCACACGACTGTGTTCACCGGCAACGGCACCAAAAACTTGATGTGTGAATCTTACACACCGCTATAGGAGGGAGCAAGATTGCGGCATGACACGGCAGTGTACCGATCGTTCAAGTATATAAAATGGGCGAGTAATTCCCAAGTATCGAATATCAAAGGAACACAGTAAGGTGGAGTTATCTATCGAGGAAGGACTTGAGATTGAAGTCCTTTAAGTCGAGTGAAACATGAACGGGGTGATTTGGCTTATGGAAAATAAAAGAAAAGAAACTAAACTACTACTATGCAGGCCGCTATGCACTGCTTCACAAGGCGAATGAAAACTATGCAGACCGATATGCACTGCTTCGCTAGGAGGATGGGCGAGAAGGCAAGCGGATGAGGTGAGTGTAACTGTGGAAAGGTTTGAGGGACGTTAGGACCTCTTGGCTAGGCGGATGGATTACACGGTCCGTTAGCACCGCTTCGCTGCGTGGATGGAAGAGTAGGCTTGTGGATGGAATGGTTCACACCAGAGGAGTCGAGGTGGGTTATACGTGCTGTTAGCACCGCTTAGCTTGGCGGATGGAAGAGTACGCACACGAAATGGGCGAGTAGTCAGGCGGAATGGATGGTGGAATGGGGGCGCTCCTCAGATCACATAAACCACAAATATAACCACAAAACCATGGAAAATTACACTAATACCATTTAGGGTTTATGGACATCGTTCATATAGAAACATACAAATCACACACATCAAATAGAATCAGCAAAAATAACAAGGAGGTGGTAAGATTACAACTGAAGCACGAAGACTCGTCGGAGATTCACGACCGGAATCGTAGGGTTGTTAATCCTCGTCCGCTCTCGGTCTTCGACTACCGTCCGGGGTAGAAGAGGGCAGTCACTATCTCCCAATGGACCTGTTTTCTTTGTTAATAGCCTTCAGTCACGATCTTGCCGGAGAACTCCAAGGATATAGTGCAATATCTATTGAAATGGAGCTTGGAAGCTTCTGAACCATGAAGGAGGCCGAGAGGATACTCCGGCTCAAGATTGGCATAAAGAATATGCCCGGAGAACCTCCTGAAGGTGGGCGGTGATGGAATGGCAGAAAAGGGCGGAGCTGGAGCTTTTGGACGCAGGAAAGAAGTTCGATCCTAGATAGGGCGAAATCTGCAGCTTTTATAGAAAAACGGTCAGAAATTGGTAACGCACGGTCGAACACACGATCGTGTGTGGACCGTGCGATATTAAAAATCACGAGAAGCCCAGGAAGATGAACCAGAAGCGCCTGTACGATTTTACTCACGCACGATCAAAATAGATCGTGCGTAAAAATGCACGAGCAAATCCAGACAGCTCGAAAAAATAGGCTATCAATAGGAGATCATGCGTTTCCTTCGCGTGCGGTTGAATCCAATCGTGCGTGAAGCAAACGTACGGGCAATAAGAAACATATAAATTTGGACAACAAGAGTGCTTGTGCGATTTTTCTCACGCACGGGCGAATTGCCCATGCGAGAACAAATCGCACGAGCAGGGACTGAACACCATATTAGCCAGTCGATCATCGCGCACGGTCAGAGTCGACCGCGCATGAAGAAAATGCACGACCGTGAGATTCATGAAGACATGAATTCTGGGCAATATGGATGATCTGTCCACCTGCCCGGCAAATCCAAATGTTGGGAACACACCTCCAACACAAGTATAGAAGCAAAAATAAAATGGGGAGCACAATGTGCTTACCCCCAGCAAAATAGTGCGCAATTGCACACCACAACGGGACTAAATGTGCACTTCATGTGAGAACTGTGAACAAGTGAAATATAAGCAATTAAGGACTAAAAGTGTAGTACACATGCAAGAAAACTAGCCCGGATGAGTCCATAAAATACTATAAATAATGGACTCATCAGGAGGCACCCTAGAGAAAAAACAATTTATCTTCCTACTATTTTGTTATTTTGTTTTGACATGTTTTTGCAGGTTTTCGTTATAGCCTCCCTGACTCCATCATCGAGGATGTCCTCTTTCCTCTCTTCTTCTTTTAATGAATTTTTATTACTTCACACTTAGTTTTAAACATTGAGAACAATGTTTAACTCTAAGTATGGGGGTATAGTACATTAATCTTTAAAAAAATATATAATCCAAAAATATCCAAAAAGATGCAATATTTTTCTCTTCTTTCCCTTATCTTTATCATTTACAAAACAAAAATATAATCAAAAAATATATATTGCATAAAATTCATATAAAACTATTAATAATTTGAGTTAAAATTTTTTGCTAAATCAGTTAGTACCCATAACTTTGCATTTTCTTGTTTTTATTCAATTATGTACTTGTTTAGTTAATATAAATTCGACTAACTTTCATATTGTCTATGTGTTTTATGAGTAATATGTTGACTCATGTAGTGTTTCTAATTAAGGTACAAGTTATTTTTGAAAAAAAAAAACTCTATTAAATATTTGCACTTTTTCATAGTCATTTTCTTTATGTTTTTCATTGTTATAAAATCTACCGTCCATTGTTTTCCCTGTTAAAAATCATTGAAATAATTGATTAGTGTTAAGTATAGTAGATGTGAACCGATCTAGACGCTTATTATCTTCATTTTTCATGAAAAGTCAATTATCTTTCTTTTCTATCTGGAATTTACTTCTCTTGAATTTCTCAATATTTTGCTTTAAGTAGACTAAAGAGCATGAATATGATCTAGCATCCTTTTGATTAGTTTGAGCTTTTGTATCCTGAACCTTAAATTCTTAATCATTGCTAGCCACGTTGTGCTTTTTCAATTTTCTTTGTAAACCCCACTTATTTCTCACCAAAGCCATATAGTTTACCCATTTTTGCACACTCAAAAAACTTTTGAGCTTTATTTGTCACTTGTGTGTACTACATTTTGTGAAAATGGCGGAGATTTGTATTATATCTCAATTGCTACAAAATAGGAAGGAAAAAAAGGGAAAAAAACTCAATTGTTTCAAAAGAAGGAAAAATGTATGATATATATATTTATATATATGAAAAAAAAATTATGAATGACATTTTTACCCCAACTTTACATTGCAAAATTACTTGGGGTGTCAAAATTTTATTTTCTAGCAACAAGTTCTTTGCAAAACTCTTCTTTTTTTGTTTTAAGTGTGTTTTACCCTTCATGTTTATCTTTTGAACTCCACACCCTTACAACATATGCCAAAAAGTTACACCTAATGAAAGTCCTTTTGATTCATGCTTCCAATGTTTATCTTTAGTACAATAGCGAGAAAGTAAATTAAGTTTTTAGGTAGTAGTCTTGATCTTTGATTTAGATTGGTATGATTATAAAATGTCTCTTAGATTTTAGTAGCAACTCAATATCCTTTTCATTCATCACATTACTCAATTTTTAATTTTGTTTAAGACATGAGATGATTTATTTTTATGCTAGTGAAAATTGTAAAACTTTGTGCCAAGACTAAGTAAGAATGTTTAGTTTTCTTTTCATAATTTCTCTGCCTTAATTTCGCATCGTACTTGTGTTTGGCATTATCAACTCATATGTATTTGCTTGAGGACAAACAAAATAATAAGTTTGGGGGAATTTGATGATGCATAATTTGACCTAAGTTATGAATACAAAATTCTAAATATTCTAATATAAATATATAGATATTGTTAATTTTATCCATTAAACCGTATCTTTTTATAATTCTATCCTAACCACGCCTATTTTACAGAATTCCGGGACAATTGCATTATCAATTCTAAAGAACACGCCTTCAGTTAGGACGTGCCAAACTAAATATCGAGTGCAGCCATATTACTGTGTTACTGAACCATATTCAAGAAGAGAATGAAGCCCCAATGGTCTGATGAGATATTTTCTGCTAAGTATGAAAGAGGCTAGCCACCTTTGACTATGAATTCAACACGTGTTCTTGAAGGAAGCTTCTTGGAAAGAGAGAAATCTAGCCAACTTTGATCATGTTTTTCAAGCATGTGTCTCATGATAAGTTTGAAAAGGAGTAGCCGCCATTGACCTTTAAACCAACATGTTTTATTTGACCAAGGGAAGCCTCATGGAATCTTCATCCTCATGGCATCTACAATCTCTACCTCCTTGCTTTTGGTCCTATAAATAGACATGAAGAAAGAGGGGTTTCATCATCCTTCCTCCTTCATCTGAGCCTTCTAGAGAGCTGTTGGGAGTTTATGTTTAGAGTATTTTAGCTTAATATTTTTATGCTTTAATGTTCTTGCAATCTTTTTTATCGTACTTGTAATCTTTTTGCAAACTCTCTTTGTAATATCTTTATGTCATTTTGGTAACTCCTTTTCAATAAAAAATAAAATAGTTTGTTATTCCTTTTCTCTCTCTCTCTGTCTTATTATGCATATTCTTAACATGATTTTCATTTCCTACATTATTATGAGTAACTAACCTTTGTTTAGTGCTTGATCAAGATGATCCGAGGAATGAAATGATCTTCTCTTCTTAATTTAATTTCTTTTTCTCTTTTAACGAATGCTTAGGATTTACCCTTGATTAATATTTAGTGAGATCATATTATCCATATATGATTTTCACTTTTGTTTCCGTATTTTAGTAGCCGAAAGGATCGTGTGTACGGATTGATCACTCAAGGGTAAAGGGAGTTGAATGCAATCCTTGAAAGAGGATGACATAAATCTCCTGGATTGGAGTCAAATCCAATAGCGGGGTTCACCACGTAAAGCGAGCTTTAGGGGTTTCGATTGGAGAACAAAAGTTCGGTCGATCAACCTAAACTCAATTGGGCGTAGCCTTGAAAGAGGTTCGTTCATGTTTCGAGAATCTCCACGGTCCAAGTATTTCCGTTAAAGTGATTTGGAAATTTATTTATTTTTATTTTGATCGTTCATTCCGAGGTGAGTCGAGATCGAGTGCTAGTCTTTTTTATATAGTCTAAACCACCTCTTTTTAATCATAATCTCTATTTTTTGCAAAAACCAACTCAAAATCTATTTGATAGGATAATAACGAGTTCTTTGAAGTAGAAGTATTCGACGTGCCCTGGTTCTAATACGACCTTTATATTCCATATCCTATACTATAATCGATAAGGTACACTTGCCTTTATCGAGCATAGAATTAGAGAAAATCATTTCTTTTATAAAATCAAATAATTTCTTTATCACATGTCGTCGTGTGGATGTAGTGATTCGTGGTATCTGCTCAGGGTCTGCCGTCACGTCCTCCCTGATGTCTTGCTGCTCCTGCTCCTCGATCTCCTGGTGTTGCGGCCATATCTGACCATTAGTCAAAAAGACTAAGCCATTTTGTCCTCGCCTCCCCCCGCGACTCCTAGGAACCGAGCGGTAGGACGAAGCGAAGGACAACAAGGGGTACAAGAAAGTGCAAGTGACAGGGATTATACTAATAGTATAATGAATAAATGAGTAGTAAATATAACAGTAATATGTAATATATGAGCAGTAATAGATAATATATGAGCAGTAAATATAACAGCAGTAGGTAGTAACCGAGCATAAAGTAAGTAAATGCAGCGCAAGTAATATAATAAGAAGACTATCATGCTATCATCTAGAGTACCTTAACTTATATGAATGTCCATACAAACTTATAAGTTAAGATTTCCGGAATTGTATCTTATCAGATACAGAGCTCATACTAATTTATATGATAAGGGTCTGCAAATGTGTATGTTTATAAGATGTATGAATGTTATGTTATGTTATACTATGTTCATACAGTGCAACTCACTCACACGACTTTGTGCGCACAGACCTTTAGTTCCCGCTTTTTAGAGGTAGCAAGCCTCTCAGGTACTTCCACCGTGGCAACATAATTAGTGGATCGGGCACTCTACTTCTAGGTGGGTATACAGACTACCAGACCTAGGCCTTATGTACACTGATGTACACGTCCTACGTGCACTTACGTGAGCTCTTGCGTACTCTTGCTGACATCCTGCCAGTCTTCTATGGTCGGGGATGGGTTACTAGGCTTTGTCTACTAGACCGCAGTAAAGTATATTACTGTCCCTCTAACTCACCACACCCCATAAAAGTCAACGTACTACCATTGGTGTGACAAATGGACCCATACCGAAGACCCGCCACTAGTTTATGCACATGCAAGGTTATCACATTACTCGAGCCTCCAGCTTGCTGGACTAACTATTCTTGAACCAATCCATCCTCTCTAATAGGACGAGGTTTACTTTTCTCAACTTATCTCATTTAAGGTTACTCTTGTTTGTTACTTAGGCGATTATAGCAATTTAAGGTGAATTGTGGACTTCCTGAGGACTACCCGGTGAAGGGCTCACAGTGGTACTAGATGGTATTCTGGGATGATATCCCAGACCTTCCTTTCTCAGAATATTTACTTTTATTGATAACTACCCATTGTTAAGGTCATCCACATGGTTGCTCTAGATTACTTAAGAATGACTTAGATTTCTTTTAGGCAGCTTAACGACCTCTTTACGGTGTGTAGTGCAATCTCTTAGATATTCCTCTACATGTACAACTCTAACCTTGAATGCATCCCGATCATATTAACCCTCTAAATATCACTATAAGTACCTAGGCTATAACACTTCCCAAAGTACTTCAATTTTTCATCGAGACGTACCTCTAGTTTACTATTCATTATGGGGTAGAAGTCCTCCAATAAGGCTAAGACTTATAGGGGCTGAAGTTATGTATGCCCTAATCCTGGGTTCCAAATTTCATCCCATTCCTACTTGTTCTGGCTAGTCTAGATACTATCTCAAGTTTTTACTATTCGCAATCCAACTCAACATTGAACTAGGTTGGTCTATATGATGTGAACTTCACTATAACTTGTCCAAATGCCCTAAAATTTTTACCATAGGTTAATCATGACCCAATTAAGTGATTGTCAGAAATTCATAATTTTCCCAATTATTTTGGCCATTTATAAAAATACTTAAATAATAATGTACACTTCACCTTACACATGAGGTACAACTTCCAGAAGCCAAAGTGCTCCCAATAATTTATCAGTGACATGAAATGAGGAAATATCATGATTAACTGACTTTGTTAACTTTCCAAAAAATGTATGACCATTATTTAAATATTTAAACATTTATATAAATTGGTCATATTACACATTAAGTACTAGAATAACTCATTCAAAATTTCTAGAAATATTACCATAGACTTATAATGCTCCACAAACAGTACATCCAAATTTTCAAAAAAAATCAGATAATTTTTACCATAAAAATGTCATTATTACAAAAGTGTGACAAAAGACATTTTTGATAAATAACAGTGTGAATAATTTCCAAAAATTCTACCAAAATTCCCAGAGGTGTATATCATCCTAAAACATCATGTGACAGAAAACCAGATTTATCCTAATTTATTTGATCACTTTTATATGATTAATACATTTATGTGACAAAAATATTCTTACTCAAATACTTAGGATTTTTCTTTCCAAAAATCCTAATATTTCTATAGGTGATACCCTCCTTCATTCTAGGTGTATTGCCCAAATATCATGAGAATGCAACAAGCCATAAGTGATGAATTCACAAAATACTCAAAGGTGCTATATGCACGCCACCCTCCCATACATCTCATTTCTATGTATGAGAATTATAATGTTCTACAGTGGTCCAAATGACCTCAATTTTTAACATGTGACTAACCATGATCTAATAAATATGCCATCCAAAATATGGAGGCAATTTAAGTTTATTTAGCCTCATTTATTTCATTAATAGGAAAAAAAATCATATTTTACACAAAACTTTAGAAAAATGTTGCCCAAAAATTATGATTTTTGGGCAGAGGATGTATCTATGTTATTTACATTTTTGTCCAAAGAATTAGACCAATCCAAACAACTATGTGGGTTATATTTACAAAATAAGGTCTGATTATCCATTAGGACACACCTCAGAAGAATGGTCCTACAAAGAGTTGTAGGCCACCAAATCTAGTGATTCAAAGCCATATAAACAGTAGACTGTTGGAACAACCCTATTACTGATTTGGGCTAGGATCACTATCTGTGACTAGGACTCAAGTTGACCCCATTGTATATTCTAAGGGTCAAGGTCTAAGTTTGTCTAAGTCAGCTAGAACTTAGGAAAAATCCAAGTTTCTATGTTCGACGAACATCATTCTACATTCGACGAACTCCTTCCTGTGTTCGACGAAGGTCGTGTATCAGTTCGAAGAATTTGTTCTTCAGCTCGATGAATTCAGTATTCCAGCCAGTTCTTCAGATTTTATCTCAGTTTGACGAACTCCAGATTGAGATCGACGAACTCAGCTTTCTTTTCGACGAATTTTCTCTTCAGCTTGACAATTTCTGAAGAATCAGTTATCTATTTTTCTCTAAACTCAGATCGATTTTTCAGCAACGGATCTATTCATCTATTTAGACTTATTCATTATTAAATAAGTCAAGATTTCATCTTTCCTTTTAATATTCCTTTTTATTCTCTTCTTTCGAGAATGTAGTCGTTGACATATTGGAAAATGATACTTTCATGGAAAAGGAAAATGAATTAAACTATTATTGCTGAATTAGATTGCAGTTCCAAGAATAATCCTTTCTGATTATTTTATTCCTTATCCAGAAGATTTGAATTTCAAATCAGTCATATATCTCAAAGAAAAGGATGAAGCAGTAAGACAAGACGAGAAATGTACTAGAGAAATACAGAAAGTCAAAAAGAAATACAGAGATCTTCTTCATCAACAGCAGCATTTTCATTCTCTGAGAACAAAAAAAAATATCTTCTCTCAGTTTCAGCTGCTGGTTCTTAATCTTCAAAGAGCAACAATAATCTGAGAAACATTTTCTCTCAGATTCATCTGCTATCAAGGAAGATTCTTTACATCCAAGAGAAAGCTCCATCCATTATCTGTCAAGAAATTCTATCAGACAGGGGGAGCTTTACAATACAACAATCCACTAGTCTTCTCTCAGATCTTATTGACATAGAAGAACTTCATAAACATTTTTTTGTTTATCCCTTTTACCCATCTTGTGCAGGGTTCTAACTCCCTTCAAAAGTTAAACCTGTGGTGGCAGGGCACCTGATCAAAAACTTGTGATTTGGTTTGAGCACCTGATCAAAAGCTCAGTGGTGTTTGAGCACCTGATCAAAAATCCCACTGGTGATAGGGCACCTGATCAAAACCTAATGGATTCCTACCAAGGGTGGTAGAAGAGTAGATGTACCCAGATTGATTGGGGAACTACTATAGATCATTGTGTCTGCTGTGATTGTGTTTTTCTTTCTGTACTCTGCTGTGATTTTTGTTTATCTTTTATACTCACTCAGCTACATATATATATATCACTGTTTTATTCTGCTATAAAATATGTTAAAACTTTTTAATACTCTATTCAACCCCCCCCCCCCCCCCCCCCCCCTCTCTAGAGTAAAACTAAGATCTAATACCTCACTTTCAATTGGTATCAGAGGTTGGTTGATTGATTACACAGGCTAACACCTGAATCAAAAGATCAATTAGATCTTAACTTGTTCTAGAGTTTTCTTTTTCTAAAAACTCATGGCGCATAACAAAGATTACTTGAGCACGAGACCTTCTATGTGCAATCTTAATAAGTTTGCATTATGGAAGGCAATGATCAAATTATACATGAATTTTATTGATGAGGATATTTTTAATTCCATTTTGGCAGGACCTCCCACTCCATCAGCAACAACAAGTACTAAAACAACAACCAACACTAATGTTGTTCCACCTCCTGAGTGAACAGATGCTCAGAAGAAACAAAGGAATGCAGATGCCAAAGCAATGAACATCTTGGCACAAACAATGTCTGATGATATATTCCAAAAGGTTGTGGACTGCACCTCAGCCAGGGATATCTGGAACTCTCTCAACAACATGGTTGAATGATCTACAGATGAGAGAAAAGACGGAAGAACTCATCTCATCTCCCAATATGAGAACTTCAAGAAGGGAGATACTGAAACAGTTGCAGACATGTACAACAGACTCAGTCTCATCATCAATGAACTGAAGTCTTTGGATAAAGTGATCTCAATCATTAAAGTAAATGATAAGATCCTAATGTGCTTCCCCAGCACATGGGACTCAAGGATCTGGCCAATCAAGGAAGCCAGAAGCCTAAATGAGATCTCTACTGAGATCTTATTAGGCAAATTAAAACCCTATGAGCAGCTTATCAAGTCAAGAGAAGCTAAACAGTCTACCTCCTCTCCAGCCACCAAAAAGGAGAGAAGCATTGCCTTCCAAGCAATAGAAGAGGAAGACAAACCTCCAGGAGAAATGGAGTTTATGAGCCTCCTAGCCAAAAGATTTTACAAAATGGCTAGAAAGGACCTCAGAAAGAAGGATTTCATATCCAAAGAAAAACCAAGGTATGACAAAACTCATGCTAAATGTTGAAACATGCAACAGGCCTCTTGAGTTCGGACCCACTGGGGGTGCAGCCGATGCTTACTTCTCCCTCACTAGACTCTCTTGACGGTGGATGTGAGAATAAGAATAGACCCAAGGCTGAAGCGAGGAGGTCCCGCCACACACCCGGAAGATCTTAGAGAGCTTCCCCTCCCAAACCAGAGCTCAACCGGGCACCTTGGAGGGCACTAGCAGCCGACCAAAAACTAGCCTGGAGGAGAGGATTCTCTAAAATCGGATCTCCTCCAAGGTGCCCTTAAGGGTCTATTTATAGATTTTTCTAGGCTGGTCTGCAAATAGCATGAATCCGTCTTTTAGTTTTACTAACCGCACCCCAAATTGGTCTGCTAATAGCCTAACTCCGCTGTTCTGAAGGGCTATTTGCAGCCCACAAGGGGTATTATGGTCATTTCCCCCTCAAATCCTTTTGGGCGAGTGGTCCGTGAGGGCACCACTCGCTGGGCACCCGCTTAGCTAGGCGAATGCCCATGCTTCCGGGCGAGTGGTCCGTGAGGGCACCACTCGCCCAGCTCCTTCTCTTCCGCAGCTAGCTTACCCCCACCAAACCCGGGGGTACCTCCACCTCCTAGCCGGGGCGAATGATCTGGCTGACCCAGGTCTCACCAGTTGGCTTGAGGGGCCCACTCGGCGAATACGGGTTGTACACAATCCCCGCTCTTTGCGAGCGGTTACTACGCTCGGAAAGAATAGTCCAACCCTGTATTTGGTGAGTGCTTGCTGACTGGACCCACATGATTCTGTGGGTCCCACCGTTGCCCTATATATATATCTCTTCATGTCAGATTTTCCTGGAGCGCTGTCAACCCTAGATTCGGAGCTTCTTCCTTAGTCTTTCACCGATATTAATGTCTTCCCACAAGCCTTCCGCGAGACCCCTCTCGCAGGAGATGATCGAGCGTCTGGCTGCGACCCAAGCTGTAACTGCCCCCAAGGCAGCCAAATTTGCTCCCTGGCTGATGTCTAAACGGGATCCGAGCGCCCCCTACGTCTCGCGTCGAGCCAAGGCGATTCGGCTGAATCGTCAGAGAGGCGAGACTGCCTCGGAATCTCCTGCGGATACTCCACCGGCGAACACTCCGCCGGCGGATACTCCACCGGCGAACACTCCGCCGGCGGATACTCTTCCGGTGAGGAATCCTCCGGACCCCGGGATGCAGGTATGAGGATTCCTCTCGCCCTTCTGTTTAGTTCCTCCCCTTACCCTGCATTTGCTCTGACCATTCGCAGGGGATTTCGATGCCCGAGACCGGCCACGGGGCCATCTCGAGCAGTGTCGCGGTGCCACCTCCCCCAGATGAGAGGCCTCCAGATCTGGACCTTGCTCCCCCACCCCCTCCGGGCGAGACTATACTTCGATCCTGTAAGTTGTGAACCCTCTTGATTTTCCTTTCATGTTGCTTGTGACTGACCATTACCCTTTCGCAGCCCTCAACCCTGACGTCCCACTGCGAGACTTCATTCTCCAAAGTTCTCCTGCCCAGCAGAACCCCTCTGTTACCGCGAATGAACGGAGGGTCTCCCCTGAGCGGGAACTGGGTCAGCACCTCCGTGCTGATGATCGTGCGAATGCTCCGGCTCCTCCTCCTCCGCTTTTCCGCCCCGGGAAAGGGAAGGTTCTACCACCTTCCGCAGGCTTGTCTGGGGTCCTCGCCCATTCGTCTCGCCCTTCAGGTCATAGGGAACCTGTCCCTGGTCAGTTTACTCTCCTGCCCCTACTGTACTCGCTTATTTTACCGCAGCTGACCTAGTTGTGAATTCGCAGGCTATCGGGAAGCCTCCCCCTTGATTCCTACAACGAGGGGGAAGAGGGGATGCTCTCGCCTCTCCCTTCCCCTGGGGATCTCGCTGATTTCCTGGGCGACTCCTCAGATCACGCGACCCTGAAGGAGCGGATCACGGAGGTCTTGGGGAAGCTCATCCACATCCAGCGGAACATCGCCGGCCAGGTGGATGATGTGCGGCTGAGAGTCATGCGTGAGTTAAAGGACCTTCGGCGGGACTACTCGCGCCTTCTCGCGACGGTGGAGCGCCTGGGGGGTGAAGGAGGGGAGTTGTCTCCCGAAAGGCACGTCGCGCGGGCCCGGGACCAACTCCAACTGGCTTCCCATGAGATCACCAACATGCTCGCGTATTACCGCCCGCGAATGCCTCTGGAAGCTGGGTCGCGAAGGCGAGGTCGGTGGGTCTGGGAGGAGTATTGAGCTAGTCTTCATTCGCCCTTCTTGTTATTCTTCTGTTTTCTGTACCGCGGATGCTGAACTTTATTTCTGTTTGTAATAATCTTATGCCCTGTGATTTGTGAATGCTCTATTCCTTGTCTCTTATTTCCTATATCTTGCTTGGGTATTGCCGAATGCTTTGCTATTGCCGAATGCTTTGCTATTGCCGAATGCTTTCTTAACCTCTTTTCGCGTAGTCGATGAGCGAATAGCCACAGGGCATTTGTCATTAATGGGCGAGAGGGATCGGCCCGGGTTCCGAGGCGTCGGGAATGCGCGACTGCTATCGGCACGCCCGTTACCTCGAAAGCCCAAACGCCGTTTAGCCCCTCTATAAATAGGCCTTTCAACCACCGTATTAAATACCTTACCATCCGCTCCCTCTCTTTCCTCGCGCTAGCACTCGCGCTTTTCTCTTCTCTGCTGCTCCCTTATCCTTCGGCATTCGCGAAATGGGTGGTGATGCGGAAGGTAGGGCCAGGTGTGCCAGCGCATTCGTCAACCATACTTTCGATTCTTGCGACCTCTCCGAAGAGGCCTACTTGACTGCGGTCGCGGATTACATTCCGCTAGGGTTCAAGGCGCGAAAGCCCAGACCGGACGAGCGCCTAAACTCCATCTCGCCCTGTGCTCTCGCGATCCCGCTAGAGCACTTCGAGGTGGGGTTTCGCCTTCCCATCTGGCCGTAACTCCGCCAGACCTTCAAGTACTACGGAGTCGTGCCCGGCCAGCTCAACCCCAACTCCATCGCCATGCTGGTCGGGTACGCGAGCTATCTGTGAGAAGAGGGGATCGAGTTCTCGCTGCCCGTCTTCCGCAAACTCTACACCTTCCGCTGCACTAACGGCATCTCGTTCTTCTCGGGTCTGAACCCACTCAAGCACTACGGGCTCCCGAACAAAAACCACAACTGGGTTCGCCGCTTCATCTTCGTCAGCGGGAGCCTAGGAAACACCCTTATCGCCCCGGTGCAGGAGGAGGAGTCAACCTTCCGCCCCCCGACCCTAGGGGGGCACGAGGCCAAACTCCACCAATATATTCTGGAGCACGGGATGGACCTCGTCTATCTCCGGCGAAACGTCAACTCGCTCCCGCTCATTCCGCAGGGCGAGGGTAAGTTTTTGGGACTTCATTCGTTTCGGCCTTATGATTCTTACACCATTCGCTAAACCATTCGCAATATTATGCAGGCGTGCGTAGCCTCCCCCTTCATCCGTCGCATCCCTCTGGGGGTTCCGTGTCCTTTGCACAGGCCGCCGCGGATGCCTATCGGGAGGAACCCTCCTCCTCCAAGCCTAGCGGAAAGAAGCGAAAACCCGGGGCGTTGACTTCCTCTTCCTCCAAGAAATCAAAAAATCCCCCCTCCGCCAAGGGGAAGGGGGTCCTGGATGAGACCCTAGGGGCAAATTCTCAGACTCAAACCCCGGGGGAGGGTGCGCCAGGCGAGACTACCCTTCGCGCGGGATCGTCGTTGTCGCCGCCTCCATTGCCCATGGACCACCAGAACTTCCCAAGCGGCGAGAAGTACGTGGACCCCTCAGGGGCTCCCCTGGTAAAGTGGGACAGGAATGCCAACAGGGTCTCGCTCTCCACCCTCCATCCGTCGTGGATAGAGAGCGACCTCGCCAGTGGTGAGGCTTATGCCATCGCGTATGCCCTCTACGGCCGGGAAGATGCTGAAGTCTACGATGCCGAGACGACTCAGGTTCTCGCCCACGAGAGCGCCAGGGCCATGCTGCGGTCGCTCGAGCTCGCGCATATGTCTTCGCGTCGGAGCATCAAACTGGCACGGAGCTTGGCAGAGGTTGAGGAGTCCAGGACCATCATTTCTGCCGAGGCGCAGGAACTCAGGACGAAGTTGGCAGCTGCGGAAACCCTTCTCGCCAGCCGCCCCATTGCAGAGGTATATATTTTCTCCCTCCACGCGAGTGACCTGTTGCTGATTGATGCACTTTCTTCTTACCACCTTTATTATCATTTTTAGGATACCACAGTTGCCGGGATGCTTCGTGCTCGGGTGGCCGGCCTTGAGGAGGAAGTCCGGCTGGTTAAGGCCGAGGCCCAGCGGTCGCGAGAAGCCGAGGTCTCGGCACTCGCCTTGGGGAGTGGGGGCACTTTTACCCCCACCACGAACTGGAGCAGTTGATGCAGGAGAACGCCCAGAGCGCCGTGAAGCACGCGCTGCAGGTGTTGCGGCAGGCTGGGTACCTGAAGGAGGAGGCTGAATGCCTCTCTGACCGACATGTCGTCCCCGAGCTCTTCATTCTGATCCCCTTCCCGGAAGATGGGGATGGCGAGCCGCGAGAAGACGCCCTCCTACCAGATTCGGGCGAGAGCGATGGATCTTCTGGCGAGAAGCCTGCCGACCCATGAGATGGGCCCTGTGTTTTTTACTCTTTTTTATTCATCATTTTGAATGTAATCACGAACCGGGCGAGCCCCTTTGTGAGATATACCTGGGTTACAATTTTTGTGCTATCTTATTTTTTCTCATTCGCCGCTATACCTCGCTAGGCTCATTAGGACGTTACTTCTTTCTCATTCGCCGCTATACCTCGCTAGGCTCATTAGGACGTTACTTCTTTCTCATTCGCCGGTATACCTCGCTAGGCTCATTAGGACGTTACTTCTTCCTCATTCACCGTTATACCTCGCTAGGCTCATTAGGACGTTAGGTCGTGGCGCGACTGTCCTGGCCACCCAGCGAATGCTCGAAGAGGACTTAGGTGTGCTGCCCCCTTTTTGACTTCCCGCTTCCTGCCCCACTCGTACCTCCTTACCATTCGCCCAGACCGGGGTTTCGCGCGGCGTGTCATGAAAGTGGGGTAAGATCACCTTTCCGGCGCGTGGTCTATGTGAGTGCTCTTGAGGTCACCCTTTGAGAATTTATGACCTGCCACCGAGTGAGCCATCGGACCTGCCAGCTAGATGAGAGCCTGGGCAGCGGGTCTGCTCGGGGCCATCTTTTCTTCAGCATAGAACCTGCCTCCGAGTGAGCCTTCGGACCTGCCAGCTAGATGAGAGCCTGGATAGTGGGTTTGCTCGGGGCCATCTTTTTTTCAGCATAGAACCTGCCTCCGAGTGAGCCTTCGGACCTGCCAGCTAGATGAGAGCCTGGACAGTGGGTCTGCTCGGGGCCATTTTCTCAACACCTTGGAACCTGCCACCGAGTGAGCCTTCGGACCTGCCAGCTAGATGAGAGCCTGGACAGCGGGTCTGCTCGGGGCCATCTTTTCTTCAACATAGAACCTGCCTCCGAGTGAGCCTTCGGACCTGCCAGCTAGATGAGAGCCTGGACAGCGGGTCTGCTCGGGGCCATCTTTTCTTCAGCATAGAACCTGCCTCCGAGTGAGCCTTCGGACCTGCCAGCTAGATGAGAGCCTAGACAGCGGGTCTGCTCGGGGCCATCTTTTCTTTAGTATAGAACCTGCCTCCGAGTGAGCCTTCGGACCTGCCAGCTAGATGAGAGCCTGGACAGCGGGTCTGCTCGGGGCCATCTTTTCTTCAGCATAGAACCTGCCACCGAGTGAGCCTTCGGACCTGCCAGCTAGATGAGAGCCTGGACAACGGGTCTGCTCGGGGCCATCTTTCCATCAGCATAGAAACTGCCTCCGAGTGAGCCTTCGGACCTGCCAGCTAGATGAGAGCCTAGACAATGGGTCTGCTCGGGGCCATCTTTTCTTCAGCATAGAACCTGCCTCCGAGTGAGCCTTCGGACCTGCCAGCTAGATGAGAGCCTAGACAGCGGGTCTGCTCGGGGCCATCTTTTCTTCAGTATAGAACCTGCCTCCGAGTGAGCCTTCGGACCTGCCAGCTAGATGAGAGCCTGGACAGCGGGTCTGCTCGGGGCCATCTTTTCTTCAGCATAGAACCTGCCTCCGAGTGAGCCTTCGGACCTGCCAGCTAGATGAGAGCCTGGACAGCGGGTCTGCTCGGGGCCATCTTTCCTTCAGCATAGAACCTGTCTCCGAGTGAGCCTTCAGACCTGCCAGCTAGATGAGAGCCAGGACAGTGGGTCTGCTCGGGGCCATCTTTTCTTCAGTATAGAACCTGCCTCCGAGTGAGCCTTCGGACCTGCCAGCTAGATGAGAGCCTGGACAGCGGGTCTGCTCGGGGCCATCTTTTCTTCACTATAGAACCTGCCTCCGAGTGAGCCTTCGGACCTGCCAGCTAGATGAGAGCCTGGACAGCGGGTCTGCTCGGGGCCATCTTTCCTTCAGCATAGAACCTGCCTCCGAGTGAGCCTTCGGACCTGCCAGCTAGATGAGAGCCTGGACAGCGGGTCTGCTCGGGGCCATCTTTTCTTCAGTATAGAACCTGCCTCCGAGTGAGCCTTCGGACCTGCCAGCTAGATGAGAGCCTGGACAGCGGGTCTGCTCGGGGCCATCTTTTCTTCAGTATAGAACCTGCCTCCGAGTGAGCCTTCGGAGTTTTTCCTACAAGCTGCAGTATCAATCCCAAACACATATGTTAAACAAAATATTCTTATTTCAAAACATTTTCATTACATAGTTTCAGGGATAGAAACGTTTAAGATCGTCACCACTCCATGTGTGGCTGAGAGGTTGGCCCTCCACATTCTGAAGGCGATACCCCCCAGACTTTAGTGCCTCTTCCACGACATAGGGGCCTTCCCAGTTGGGGTTAAGTTTTCCCACCGCGGCGGACCTCCCTGCCGCGTCTACCTTCTTGAGCACCAGATCTCCCTTCTCGAACTGCTTGACCCTGACGTGCTTATCAAAGTACTTGGCCATCCGCCGCTTGACCTCTTCTTGGCGAATGGCTGCTAGGTCCCAAGATTCTTCGATGAGGTCGAGGGAGAGCCGCAACTCTTCCTCATTCTCGGCTCTCCAATCTTCCTCTCCACTTGCGGTGGCCTTTACCCGTGGTGTCATAACCTCGAACTCTATGGGGATGACGGCCTCGCAGCCGTGAGAGAGCTTGAAAGGGGTCTCTCCCGTGGCAGTGTTGGGGGTAGTTCTTAGGGCCCACAGGACTGATGGAAGCTGTTCCACCCAATTGCCCTTCAGATTTTCCACCTTCTTCTTGAGCAGGTTCATGATGACCTTGTTTGCCGCCTCCACCTGCCCGTTGCTCCTGGGATGGTGAACGGATGCAAACCTGAGGTCTATCCCCAACTGGCCACAGAAGCTGATGAATTCCTCGCTTGCGAACTGCGGACCATTATCCGTGACTATGGCCTGTGGAAGCCCATGTCGACAAATGACCTCCCCCCATACAAAGTTGCGGATTACCTGAGAGGTGACCTTGGCCAACGCCTTGACCTCCAACCACTTTGAGAAGTAGTCAATCATGACTAGGAGAAACCTCCTCTGCCCACTAGCCTGGGGGAAGGGTCCTACCAGGTCCATCCCCCATATGGCGAATGGCCAGGGCACCGTGATACTTTTAGCCTCTGAGCTGGCATGAGCTGAAGCGGGGCGAACATTTGGCACTTCTGGCACCTCTTGGCGAAGGCTGCCGCGTCTTTACTTAGGGTCGGCCAGAAGTATACCCCTGCCTCATTATTCTTGCCTCCAACATCCTGCTCCCTGAGTGGCTGCCGCACTCACCGGAGTGAACTTCTTCCAAGATCTTTGGGACCTCCTCCTCTGAAACGCATCGGGCCAGGAGGCCCGAGAGGGTCTTCCGATACAAATCCCCCTCATGGAGCACGTAGTAGGCGGACTTATATCGGAAGCGCCTCTGGTCCGGAACCTCCTCCGGAAACTTTCCCGTTGCAAGGAAGGTGACGAAGGGATCCTTCCAGGAGGGTCGCTGCTCTACTTCCATGAGTTATCCCTCCTCAATCGAAGGGCGGAATAGGTCCGTCAGGGTCCCCCCTACTCGAGGACCGGATTTGGCCAACCGATCCGCCGGGGTGCTCTCCTCCCGAGGGACGTGCCGGATGGAGAAAGTTTTGAACGTTCCCACGAGACCTCTCACTTTGGCCAAGTACCTTATGAGCGCAGGCTCCCTCGTCTCGAACTCTCCCCTGATTTGAGAGGCTATTACCATCGAGTCGGTGAGGACCTCCACGTCATGGACTCCGAGCTCCTGGGCCAACCGTAGACCGGAGATCACCGCCTCATACTTCGCCTGGTTGTTGGTGATTGGGAAGTGTATCACTAGTGTCTGCTCGATCTTTACTCCGTGGGGACTTTCCAGCACCACCCCTCCTCCGAGAGAATTCTTGCCCGAAGCCCCGTCCACCAGCAGCTTCCACGGAACGTGACGAGGGGCTCCATCTTCCTTCATCTCGGCCACATAATCAGCCATGAAATCAGCCACCACCTGCGCCTTCATGGATAGTCGAGGGACGAAGGTAATGTTGAATTCACTTAGCTCTATCGACCATTTTGCGAGCCTTCCCGAGTGCTCCACTCCTTCGAAGATCTGGCGGAGAGGGTGGTCCGTCACTACTTGAATTGAATGGGCCTGGAAGTATGGCCTGAGCTTCCTTGCTGCGACGACCAGAGCAAAGGCCAACTTCTCCAAAATCGGGTATCTGAGCTCTGCTTCCCTCAGGACCCTGCTCACGTAGTAGACGGGCAGCTGCTTCTTGCCTTCCTCCCGAACCAGGACGGAGCTTACGGACTCTGCCCCGACCCCGAGATATAGGTATAGATCCTCCCCCTCTTTGGGACCTTGGAGCAGTGGAGCCTTGGTGAGTTGGCTCTTCAAGGCCTGGAAGGCCTCCTCGCATTCTTTTGTCCATTCAAACTTCTGGTTACCTCGTAATGTTTTGAAAAGGGGGAGCATTTCTCCCCGGCTCGGGAGAGAAACCTGCTCAGCCCCGCGAGTCTTCCGGTCAAGCGCTGAACTTCCTTGGCGACCCCAGCTCCATTATGGCCCTAACCTTGTCCGGGTTTGGTTCTACCCCCCAAGGGGTGAGAAGATGCCCCAGGAATTTCCCCTTACTGGCCCCGAACACACACTTCAGGGGGTTCAGGCGCATCTTGTACTTGCGTAGGGTGGCGAAGGTCTCCTCGAGGTCCCGGATGTGAGAGTTCACGCACTTGCTCTTCACCATAAGGTCATCCACGTAGACCTTCAGGTTCCTTCCCCTTTGCTCCCTGAATATCCGGTCCATCATCTTCTGGTAGGTTGCTCCTGCATTTTTCAGCCCGAAGGGCATCATCTTATAGCAGTAGCATCCCTCCCTGGTGATGAATGAGACGTCTTTGACGTCCGGGGGGTGCATTCTGATCTGCTGATAACCTGAAAAAGCATCCAAAAAACTCATCACAGAAAAACCGACGGCTGAGTCAACCAGCGCGTCGATCCGAGGCAGGGGATAACAATCCTTAGGGCAGGCCTTATTTAACAATGAGAAATCCACACACATACGCCAGCGGCCATCGACCTTTTTTACCATTACGACGTTGGAGACCCAGCCTGGGTACTGGATCTCCGATACAAAACCTGCTTCGAGGAGTTTTGCCACCTCCTCGCGGATGGGTTCTTCGAGCTTGCTGGCGAAGGTCCTTCTCTTCTGCCGGATGGGACGGGCTTTTGGATCGAGGTTGAGACGATGGCAAGCCACGTCCGCCTCGATGCCTGGCATATCAGCTGCGCTCCATGCGAAGACATCCACGTTCTTCTGGATGCACTCCAGCATCTTCACCCTGTCCTCCGGGCCGAGACCCCCGCTGATCCGCACCTCTTTCACCCTTCCCTCCTGGGTGAGGACCTCCATCTCCACCACCTCTTCTGCCGCCTCGAGCCGGGCTGGGTCTTCCCATTGGCCCTTTGCTTTTCGCCCTTCTACCCGGGCCTCTTCCTTTGCGACTCCTTCCACCTCCACCGGCTCGACCTCCTGCTCCTCCTGAGCGACCTCCAACAACTCGACCTCCTGCTCCTCACGAGCGACCCCCATATTCTCCTCTCGGGCATCGCCCTCTCCCCCTACTTCTCTCTTCTCCACTTCTTCTAGCCCCTCCGGCCTCGCCATCTCCTTATCCATTTTCTTAGCATCCGCCATCCAAGAGATGGTGTTGACGGCAGTCACATAGCACTGCCTCGCCACCTTAGCATCTCCTCGGACGCGGACCTGGACTCCTCCACTATGGAGCTTTAAGCACTGATGGTACGATGAGGGCACGCACCGGAAGGCGCTGATGAGGGGGCGTCCGAAAATGGCGTTATAGCTGCTCGGAGCGTCTACAATGACGAACCGGCAGTTTCTTGGGACTCCTCCTAGCGTCACCTGGACACCAACACCTCCCTCGACCTCCTTCCGCTCTCCTGAGAAACCAAACAGCGGTCCGTCGGAGGCCTGCACCCTCTTCTTTTCCACCTCCATTGCGTCGAAGGCCTTCTTGAAGATCACGTTCACTGAGCTCCCGTTATCCACCAGGATCCGGGAGACCGTGAAATTTTCAATCGCCGTCTGAATCACCAGAGCGTCGCAGAATGGATCCTCATAATCTGGCATGTCTTCCGAGGAGAAGGTGAGCTTCTCCGAGGGGGGTGGGGTCTGGGAAGTCGACGCGACGTCCCTTCGGAACATCGCCTGGAAGCTCCTCTTGCGAGAGGCCTCTATCCCAACCCCTCCATGAATCACCCCGATTCCCCCCTGGTTCCTGTATCCGCCCTGTCCTCGCATCGGTCTTCTTCCGCCTCCGGGAGCATTTCCTCGATCCTGACCTGCTGCCGCCGTGGCTGACCTCTCTCTCTCATCTCCAAGAATTCTGGGCAGGTGGCGGTCGCGTGACCTTCTTCTTGGTGAAAGTCACAATAAGGCAACGCCACCCTGCCCCCTCTTCCTGCTCTTCCTCTACCTCCTCTTGCTCCTCTGCCTCCTCTTCCTCGGCCTACTGCCATAGCTTGCTCCCTTGGGGGGTGAGGGGGTCTGGGACCCTGCCTCCACCCCGGATTCATTCCTCCCGCTTCCCTTCCTTGGTACCCTTCTTCCTGACCTCTCGCCGGTCCTTCCTGGTGCCTCCAGCCCAACCTGTTGTTGGGCTCTTGATTCCTCCAATTCCGAGGCGGTCTTTCGAACCCCTGACCCCTGGGTTCATCTCGCCTTCTTCATTCTTGTTGCCTCACCTCGGGCTCGCTCATCTTTGCCAACCTCCTGTAGAACTCCGGGTTGGCCGCCTCCCCTTAAATCTCCTCTGCTGCTCGCTCCATCAATTCCTCAAAGGATGAAGGAGGCCTTCTTTTCAGGTCCATCTTGAAGAACCCGTCTCGCAACCCTACGATGAACGCCATCTTGAGGGCGAATCCCGGCACCTCCTGCACAAGGTGTATCTCCTACTAGAACCTATCCACGTAATGTGTCAGGGACTCCCCCTCCCTCTACCTGATCTTGAAGAGGGCCTCCGCATCCTTCTTCCTCTTTTTTGACGTCGAGAAGCGCAGCCGAAAGCCTCAGCGCAGATCGTCGAACGTGTAGATGGAACCTGCGGAAAGCTGGTGGAACCAGTCCCTTGCTTTCTCCTTCAGGGTGGTTGCGAAGAGTCAGCATTGAAAAGCATCCGACATGGGAAGGATTGATGTCATGTCCTCAAACCACTGCAGGTGCACGACTGGATCCTCCTTGCCGGTGTAGTAGGACATCTCCGGCCCACGAAACCCCTCTGGCACTGGGGCCGAGAGGATCATCTCGCAAAAGGGGCTCCCCTCCCCTGCTCGGCGAATGGTCTTCTCGCGCGGACCCAACTCACACACCTCAGCACTCGCCGGACTGCTGAACAGCTGCCGCCCCGGGAGATCTCGCGCACTTCCTTCTGCAGGCACCTCCTTCCCCGGCCGCTGCTCCGGTGCGTTCTCGCCGATCTGCAGGGGCGGAACCACGGGGACCGCCGGGGTCTCGCACTCGCTCCTTGCTGCGAGAACTGTCTGCAGGACTTCTCGCTTGAACTTCTCAAACATCTCCAGCCACTCCCCTGTCGCGGGTGGTTGCGAGTGGCCTGAGTCAGAACCATTCCCTCCATCTCCTGTCATCGAACCTAATTCGAGATTTTCCTTCACTGGCTACGGTCCACGCTCACCGCACCAAAAATGTTGAAACCTGCAATAGGCCTCTTGAGTTCGGACCCACTGGGGGTGCAGCCGATGCTTACTTCTCCCTCACTAGACTCTCTTGACGGTGGATGTGAGAATAAGAATAGACCCAAGGCTGAAGTGAGGAGGTCCCGCCACACACCCGGAAGATCTTAGAGAGCTTCCCCTCCCAAACCAGAGCTCAACCGGGCACCTTGGAGGGCACTAGCAGCCGACCAAAAACTAGCCTGGAGGAGAGGATTCTCTAAAATCGGATCTCCTCCAAGGTGCCCTTAAGGGTCTATTTATAGATTTTTCTAGGCTGGTCTGCAAATAGCATGAATCTGCCTTTTAGTTTTACTAACCGCACCCCAAATTGGTCTGCTAATAGCCTAACTCCGCTGTTCTGAAGGGCTATTTGCAGCCCACAAGGGGTATTATGGTCATTTCCCCCTCAAATCCTTTTAGGCGAGTGGTCCGTGAGGGCACCACTCGCTGGGCACCCGCTTAGCTGGGCGAATGCCCATGCTTCCGGGCTAGTGGTCCATGAGGGCACCACTCGCCCAGCTCCTTCTCTTCCGCAGCTAGCTTACCCCCACCAAACCCGGGGGTACCTCCACCTCCTAGCCGGGGCGAATGATCTGGCTGACCCAGGTCTCACCAGTTGGCTTGAGGGGCCCACTCGGCGAATACGGGTTGTACACTAAAGAAATTATCTGTTTTGGCTGCAGGAAACTTGGACACATTCTACCTGAGTGTACAGAAAATCAAAAGAAGGACAAAAGAAAAGATAAGGAAGAAAAGAAACACCCCAGCAAGCCATCCTCCCACAAACACAAACATAAGGGAAGAGGCTTTGTAACTGAAATATGGAGTGATACTTAGTCAGGGTCATCATCCAGCTTCTCTGAAGATGAAGATAATACAAATGAAAAGGATTTATGCATGATGGCTGTTTATGACTCATGCAATGATTCAGAACATGCATCATCATCCAGCTCAAGTGATGATGAAGATGATGAAGATGAAAGAAGCTTCTGCATGATGGCTATTAATGCCTCAGGAAATAATGTAGATGAATCAGAATCTGACACTGATAGTGATCAGGTAATCTCTACCTTTGATTTTAATTCAAATGATTTTAAAAATGAATTTAAAACTCTTTGCTTAGATTTAATTAAATCTGAGAAGGAAATAATTTCCCTCGGAAGTAAGTTGGTTGAAATGAATCAACTGACTGAAGATAATGCCAATCTTAAGAAAGAACTGGCTGCCTCCAAAGAACATATTGTTCTCATTGAGAACAAATTATCTGAGGCTAAAAAGTTTGAAGAATCCATCAATGGGAGAAGCACCAATCTGATGGACATCACAAGCACTGTAAATGCCAGACTCAATGGCAAACTGGGCTTGGGTGCATCATCAAATCAGCCACATTTTCTTAAGAAAGATACTTTATCTACTCTAATAAAATTCATTTCTGCCAAAAGTAATGAGGCAATAGAAGTAGGTAAGAACATCTCAAGTAAGGATGTTAGGAATAAAGGAATTCAAAAACATTTGTCGAATGGTGCTCGACGAAATCACATGAATTCCTCGAACAGAGATCGACGAACGCTGAATACAGACTTTCAGTACAACTATTCTTCGAACGGTGCTCAACAAAATCACTTCAATTCGTCGAACGACGATCGACGAACTCAGCCAAGTTCGTCGAACAGAAAATGTACTGAATTTCAAAATAATTCTCATTCTCGACATACTAAGAATCCCTTTACTGAGTGGCTTATTCCTCCAAGGAGATATCATCCACAAGGCTATAAGGATCAACCTGAGATTTCTTACATTTCAGATTTTTGTGGTAAGATAAAAGGACCCATGGTAGTCTGGGTCAAGAACAACTAGTTTATTTTCTGTTGTGCAGGTACAAGGCTATCCAAACATAAAGGAACAGTGGTATTTGGATAGTGGGTTCTTTAAGCACATAATAGGAAACATGGCCAACCTAAGCAATTACAAGGCAATGCTTGGACCCAAAGTGATTTTTGGAGACTCCAACTGTGGACAAACCAAAGGATATGGAAAAATCAGAGTTGGAGCAGTTACATTCAAAGAGGTAGCATATGTCAAGGGTATCAAGCATAACCTCATCAGCATAAGTCAGTTATGTGATGAAGGTTATCAGGTAACTTTTAATCATTCCTTATGTCTTATTACCAATAATAAAAACATCAATGTGTTATCTGGTATTAGACAAGGAAATATATATTTAGTTAATTTTGATTCTGCCAATTCAGACATTTGTTTATTTAATTTAATAAGTAAAACAAAAGAATTATGGCATAAAAGGCTAGGACATATTAACCTTAGAACTATCTCTAGGCTCTCCAAGGACAATCTAGTAAGAGGATTGCCTTCTGGTTCATACAAGAAGGAAGGACTCTACAGGGCTTGTCAACTAGGAAAGCAGACCAAGAGTAGTTTCAAATCTTTATCCAAGAGTGATTCACCTAGGATTCTGTACTTGCTGCATTTGGATATCTTTGGACCCACTGCAATACAGAGTCTAGGAGGGAAACATTACACTTTAGTTATTGTAGATGACTTCTCTAGATTCACTTGGGTGTTCTTTCTTAGGAACAAGTCTGACACCTTCAGTGTTCTGACAGACTTTCTCAGGTCCATCAAGATTGAGTACTCTACTCTAATTGCATTGATCAGAAGTGATCATGGCACTGAGTTTGAATCTCTTCTGATGAGAGAATTCTGTGGAAAAGAAGGGATTAGGCAATATTTCTCTGCTCCTAGAACTCCTCAACAAAATGGGGTAGCTGAAAGGAAAAATAGAACATTAATTGAATCAGCAACTACATTGCTTGTTGATGCTCACTTACCACTCTCTTTTTGGGCAGAGGCAGTGAACACAGCAAATTATGTGTTAAACAGGAGTCTGATACATAAACTTAAGGGTAAAACACCCTATGAATTGCTTAAGACTAAACAGTCTAAGGTTAACTATTTTAAGAGTTTTGGTTGTAAATGCTATGTGCATAACAAGGATAAGAAATATCTAAGGCAATTTGAAGCAGCGGCTGCTGAAGGTATATTCCTTGGATACTCTCTTTCTAGTAAAGCATATAGAATTTATAACAAATCAACTCTTAAGATAGAAGAGTCCATGCATGTTTCATTTGATGAAACTAACATGTTAAATGAGGAGAGGAATACCACCTCTACCAAAGATATTTTGCAGGAACCAGCTCTATGTGAAGAGCTTAATAGATTGAATCTACAGAATGAAGACTCTCTACTCCCATCAACTCAAACTATTGAAGACAGTGAAGAAGAAGATCATCCAGAAGATCTTGCTGATAATTCAAATCAAGTGACAGCTGAACAAATTCCTCAAGAGGAAACTCTTGTTGAACCCATTCCAACTGTTGATCACATCACAGTTAGAGATCATCCAATATCTCAAGTTATTGGAGATATCTCAGCAGGTGTTCAAACAAGGCATCAACTCAATCAAAATCAGATGCATACTTGTTTTTTTATCACAAGTTGAACCTCAATCCATAAAAGATGCAGAACAAGATCCAAACTGGATTCTTGCAATGCAAGAGGAGCTCAATCAATTTGAAAGGAACAAAGTCTGGGATTTGGTTCCAAGACCAAAGGGCCATCCAGTTATTGGCACTAAATGGGTCTTCAGGAACAAGCTAGATGATCAAGGCTTCATAATCAGAAATAAATCAAGATTGGTAGCCCAAGGATACTCTCAGGAAGAAGGAATTGATTATGATCAAACATTTCCTCCTGTTGCTAGACTTGAAGCTATCAGGATATTTCGTGCATTTGCTGCCTTCAAGAAATTTAAAGTCTATCAGATGGATGTGAAGAGTGTTTTTAATGGAAATATCAAAGAAGAAGTATATGTGGAACAACCACCAGGTTTTATCTCTCCAACTCACTCTTCTTATGTCTTTAAGCTTAATAAAGCTCTCTATGGTCTCAAGCAAGCTCCCAGAGCATGGTATGATACCCTAGCTAATTTTCTTTAAAAGAACAAATTCTGTAGAGGCAATGTTGATAAAACTTTATTTTTCAGGATACATAAAAATCAAACTTTACTAGTTCAAACTTATGTAGATGATATTATATTTGGCTTGATTCAAATTTATGCAAAAGGTTTTCTGACCTAATGCAATCCAAATTTGAAATGAGTAGTATGGGTGAGTTATCTTACTTCCTTGGCTTTCAAGTGAAGCAAACTCCCAATGGCATATTCATATCACAATCCAAGTATGCTAAGGAATTAGTGAAAAGATTTGGTATGTCTGATGCTTCCTCTATGAAAACACCAATGCCCTCCAATGTTATTGTAGACATTGATGAATTAGGGAAACCTGTTGATCAAAAAGTGTATAGAGCAATTGTTGGCTCATTACTTTACTTAACAGCTAGTATACCAGACATAATGTTTACTACATGCATTTGTGCTAGGTTCCAAGTTAACCCC
Organism: Dactylorhiza incarnata; assembly: GCA_033032865.1. NCBI lineage: Eukaryota > Viridiplantae > Streptophyta > Magnoliopsida > Asparagales > Orchidaceae > Dactylorhiza > Dactylorhiza incarnata. Next base: position 450,330 of record JAWHQI010000012.1, on the reverse strand, counting down.
AAAGAATCTCACCTTATTTTATTAAAAAGAATTTTGAGATATATAAAGGGTTGTCCAAATCTAGGACTCTGGTATCCAACTGCATCAGAATTTGAATTAACTGGATTCTTAGATTCTGATTATGCTGGATGCAGAGTAGACAGGAAAAGCACATCAGGAACTTGCCAGTTCCTTGGTGATAAGCTTGTGTCTTGGTTTTGTAAGAAACAGACATCTGTGTCTACATCAACAGCTGTAGCAGAATATATTGCTGCTGGCAGTTGCTGCACACAGATTTTGTGGATACAAAATCAACTCCTAGACTATGGTATCAACTTAAATAAATCAATTATATTTTGTGACAATACTAGTGTAATATCTATAGCACAAAATTCAGTACTCCATAGTAGGACTAAACACATAGAAATTAGGCACCACTACTTTATCAGAGATAATGTGGATAAAAATAAAATTTGCCTATAATTATTCCTACTGACTTACAAATGGCTGATATTTTCACCAAACCTTTGGATGAAAAGAAGCACATCTTCTTTATAAATCACCTAGGAATGATAGATGGAGATTCAATAAAATAAAAATTATATTTTTTTTACTTATCCCATCATTTCGTCGAACAGAGATCGACGAAATTTAGTTGTTCGTCGAACGGAGATCGACAAAACCTATTAGATCCAGAGATCGACGAAGCCAGCTCGTTCGTTGAACGGAGATCGACGAAAATTTATTTTTCGTCGAACGCAGTTTGACGAAGCCTAAGGCTTTACGACTTCAGTTTTTATTAGGTTAGTCGAACCCCGTTCTACGAAAGCTTGCGCCCTTCTCCGATCTCTTTCTTTATAACCAAATTTTGATTCCTTTTCGTCTTTGCGCCTACAGAACTTGCTCTTGCCTCCAGTTCCCTTGCACTTGATCTTTTTCACTTGCATGTACAAATGGCAATCTCTCAGGCAGTGATCTCGTCGATGAAGTTTGATGCAGGTTTTGGCATAGATATGGAGTCGTTTGCACATTCTGACCAAATTTTCCAAGACATTCTTCAACTTTTTGAAGAACAGCAGTTAAAGAAATTTATGACAACCAGGATAAAGCTACCAGTTGCAGAAATCAAAGAATGGGTACATTCTATTCAGTCAGTGAATGCAACAACAATCTCAGGAACTATCTCAGGAAACCAGGTTCCTCTTTCTCCAGAGATTTTATCAGATGTTTTTGGTTTGATGAATGGTAATGATGATTTGGATATTACTTCTGATAATTTAATATTGAATTGGATAAAATGGGTCACTCCACTGGAAACCCTAATCATCTTTTGAAAAAGAATTTGTCCATTGAATACAAATTCTTGGCTGATATTGTTGGAAAGGTTTTATTAGGAAAAACCTCTGCTCATGACAATATTACTAGGCACCAATTTCTGTTGATGGTGGCCTTAGTAAAAAAGAAACAGGTCAATTGGGGATTAATTCTTTTTGAATCAATAAAGAAGAAGCAAAGCAAAATGAATTCTTGCTATGGCAGAGTGTTAGGCATTATTCTTCAGGCAAAATGCCCAAAGCTGTTGGTGTCACCAATAGTGTTTATCAATGCAAGCAAGAGGCTGACTTCAGCTCTCTTTGGCAAGTGGGAGAGAGTGATTCCCAAGAGGACTTCAAGGGCAGAACCTTCCAGGCATGCTTCTGAAATCACCAGGACTGATACAGTCACTCCCTCACCCCTACCAGAAGTTCCTCTCTCTGAATCTTCTCATCTTCCTTCTCAACCTCTTCAGAACACCACTATTGAAGAAGTTCTTCCCTCCAATTCTCCCATAGAAATTCCTTCTCCATTGCCCTCTTCTCCTCCTCTCCAGACAAATCTGTCTATAGATTTTCCATCATCATCTATTCCAGATGTTGATTCCCTTCCCCCGCTTGATTCTCTTCCCCCTCCATCATTTGACCTCTTATCTCCTCAACATACTCCACCTCAATATCCTATCCCCAAAGATATTCATCCACCCATCACAGATGCTACTACCATTTTCCTTCCATCCTCAGTGTGCACCAATCAGGCTCACACTTCTATTCCAGCATCCTCATCTTCTCAACATACATCTGACTTTGTGTATGTTGATTTCTCTTCCATTGCTGACCAAATTTTCTCTCACATCTCTCCTAGGCTAACTGCTCTTCTAGATGAAAATCTAGCTCCTATTCTCAAAGCCATATCTGACCTCTCTTTTAAGCTTGCATCCTTCCCTTCCTCCTCATCCTTTGTCCCTTCTTCTAGGGTCCTAGATTCAGGTCTCCCTGAAACTAGGCAGGGGGAGATGCTTAATGAAGAAGCTCCAATAGATGCAGATTCAGTTATAGTTATTGATTTAGATATGACAGATTCAGCTGCAGTTCCAGAGTTATTTATTTCAGCTATAGATTCAGTGAATAATATCTTTATTAATCCCTCAGTAGATATTATTTCTTTATTATCTAGATTCAGTTCAGTTTTCAGTGGTCTGCCTAAGCCTCAAGATTTTTCAAAGGCTATAGTTCCCTATACAGCTCTAATTGATTCAGTTTTGTTAAAGAAAATCATCAAAAGTTTTCCAATTCAAGTTCCAGTCCAAGTTCCAGTTGCAGTAACAGAAGAAGTTGGCTTGGTGAACTCACCTCCAACATTTGTTTTTGATGAATCCCCCCTATCTCCTCCAACTTTTGTGTATGATGATTCACCTCTTCCAGAGGATGTTGAGCAAGAACTTAATATTGCTCTTAAAGATCTTGATGATCTGTATGATAACCCTGCTCAGTTTTCTGATGATGATAGTGATGATTCTGATGATTCAGATGCAAAATCCTCAAAGAAAAGAAAGTCCAGAAGCAAAGCAAAGGCTGTTCCTAAACCTCCCTCTTCAACAAATGATACTCTCTATTACATTTTGAATAACATTACTCTTACCGAGGATTCTCCAGCATGGATGAGATTCTCTAGGAATGAGAATAACAGGAGAAAGAAAATGAAGAAATCAGGATTCTACTCTGACAAGCCAGTCAAGTTTAATCCTCCTCCTCCTCCTCCAGCAGCAGGCTCAGCAAGCATGTCTTCTTCCTCTCAGAAATCTATCCCTCATCATTCAAGAAGATCAGGAGAAAGTCATAGAAGCTCAAGTGGCTCCTATAGTTCAAGATCAGCCAGAGCTCCTCCTTCAGGATCTGCCAGAGCTCTTTCTTCAGTTTATAAATATCATATCTCTGATGGTTCATTTCACAGAAAAATATATCCTCAAGATTTTCAATCTTCATATTAGTCCAGTGAAATTGATGAAAGGCATCCATCTCCAATTAATCCAGATTCAGAAAAGAATGCTTATATGGCTAGATACAAAGAAACTATTGCTACAGCTCAGATTAATAAAGAAAAAGCAGAAGGAAAAGATTACTCTCAGTATTCTATTATGTCTGAATTCAGAAGAAAAGAATTTGAAAGATACAGCTCAAGGCATCTCTTCAATGCTGAAGATTACCTAAGGTTGCACCCATCTGCAATGGTTCCTCATGCTTCATCTCAAACACTGCTAGGAGCAAATGATCTTTATATGAGCAAGAGAGAATCAGAAAATCCAAGCAGAGAAATCATATTCAAGCCTTCCTCAAAGAAAGAGTAAAGCTTCTGATTATTTGGTACTGTTATTTTTCTGCTTTCAGTGTAAATCTCTCTAAACTCAGAGTACTTTATTTTCTATCTGCTGAAATGAATTTAAATTCTGTCAGATATATATGCTCTGTGTTTGTTATTTGTTTTATTATTTGATTTTGTCAAATAGTATCCTAACCCAAATAGGGGGAGATTGTTGGAACAACCCTATTACTGATTTGGGCTAGGATCACTATCTGTGACTAGGACTCAAGTTGACCCCATTGTATAGTCTAAGGGTCAAGGTCTAAGTTTGTCTAAGTCAGCTAGAACTTAGGAAAATTCCAAGTTTCTGTGTTCGACGAGCATCATTCTGTGTTCGACGAACTCCTTCCTGTGTTCGACGAACGTCGTGTATCAGTTCGACGAATTTGTTCTTCAGCTCGACGAATTCAGTCTTTCAGCTAGTTCTTCAGATTTTATCTCAGTTCGACGAACTCCAGATTGAGACCGACGAACTCAGCTTTCTGTTCGACGAATTTTCTCTTCAGCTTGACAATTTCTGAAGAATCAGTTATCTATTTTTCTCTGAACTCAGATCGATTTTTCAGCAACAGATCTATTCATCTATTTGGACTTATTCATTATCAAATAAGTCAAGATTTCATCTTTCCTTTTAATATTCATTTCTATTCTCTTCTTTTGAGAATGTAGTCGTTGACATATTGGAAAATGATACTTTCATGGAAAAGGAAAATGAATTAAAGTATTATTGCTGAATCAGATTTCAGTTCCAAGAATAATCCTTTCAGATTATTTTATTCCTTATCCAGAAGATTTGAATTTCAAATCAGTCATATATCTCTAAGGAAAAGGATGAAGCAGTAAGACAAGACGAGAAATGTACTAGAGAAATACAGAAAGTCAAAAAGAAATACAGAGATCTTCTTCATCAACAGCAGCATTTTCATTCTCTGAGAACAAAAAAAACATCTTCTCTCAGTTTCAGCTGCTGGTTCTTAATCTTCAAAGAGCAACAATAATCTGAGAAACATTTTCTCTCAGATTAATCTGCTATCAAGGAAGATTCTTTACATCCAAGAGAAAGCTCCATCCATTATCTGTCAAGAAATTCTATCAGACAAGGGGAGATTTACAACACAACAATCCACTAGTCTTCTCTCAGATCTTGTTGACAGAGAAGAACTTCATAAACATTTTTTTTGTTTATCCCTTTTACCCATCTTGTACAGGGTTCTAACTCCCTTCAAAAGTTAAACCTTTGGTGGCAGGGCACCTGATCAAAAACTTGTGATTTGGTTTGATCACCTGATCAAAAGCTCAGTGGTGTTTGGGCACCTGATCAAAAATCACACTGGTGATAGGGCACCTGATCAAAAACCTAATGGATTCCTACCAAGGGTAGTAGAAGAGTAGATGTACCTAGATTGATTGGGAAACTACTATAGATCCTTGTGTCTGCTATGATTGTGTTTTTCTTTCTGTATTGTGCTGTGATATTTGTTTAGCTTTATACTCACTCTGCTACACATATATATCACTATTTTAATTCCGCTATAAATTAAGTTAAAACTTTTTAATACTGTATTCACCCCCCCCCCCCCTCTAGAGTAAAACTAAGATCTAATACCTCACTTTCATAGACCTCAAGGGATACAAAAGTTGTCTCAGGCACTTCTTCCTAAAATGGTTTTTAATTAGACTAAATATTTAATCTAAAATCTGCATATAGTGTGACATAATATTGTATTTATATTAAAATGACCTGCGGGTAAAGATCATAATCGAATCGGACGGCTGTGGTTCATCGTCCCCGATAGACTAACAACCAGTATTCCTTCTTCCTGGAGCCTCTTCCTCCTGTAATTCCCGACCACATGAGGGACACCACTGCCGGCCACCACCACCACCTCCGTTGAGGTGGTGGTTATCGATTGGCGGCAACACGACCACCGGAGGAGGTGTCTCCGGCAATCCCGAGCGGAATAAAAAGCTCGGCAAATTCGCACTTAGCACACATAGATCGTGGCTCAATTGAGGCTGATTTCGCAGCCTAGTGAGCTAGAAAGCTAGCACAGAGGGAGAGGAGGAGAAATGGACCTCAATTGTGGCTCGGCGGCGGGTGCTCCGATGGGTGGCCATGGATCTCTCCGTCTCCGGCGAGCTTGCTCGATCTTTGGATTCTCCACCAATTTCTCTGCTCCAATAGACTGGATCAACTGCTAAGGACCATCTGAAGCTAATGGGATGGTCAAATGGAGGTGGTGATGGTTTTATAGGGAGGATGGAGTGTGGGAGGGTTCGACCATGACTTGTACAGCTTCCCTTCAACTGCTGAGTGGCTGTCATGCACTGAAAAGACTATTCATGACCTGAGGAGGCTGGTTATAGCATTGGGAAAGGAGGTAAGGGTCGTGGAAGCTCTCTTACTCAAAAGTGTTTTCCAAATTCAAATGTGGGGTGACAATAAGCTTGTGGCATGTTGATTAGGCTTGGGGTGGGTCCTTGGTTCATTTGGATTTCATTTGGTCTTTGATTTCTCCCTTTAAGGCCTTATGTTGATCGTGGTTGACTTTCGGGTTGACTTGGTCAAATTGATGGGTGGGTTAGCCCCACTTGATGGTCATGGGGCATATGACCTTACCCAAAGTATATTGTACCATGGTGTTGCTCCAATTTGGCTAATTGATCCATATGGTGTGAGTTTGATCCAAATTAGCCTAAGTTTGACTTTGGTCAAATTGGAAGGATTGGTTGACCACTTGAAGGGGCTTTTAGGTCCAATAGGTCCCTAATGGGGTTAGGAGGTTAGGGGTGAAGTCAATTTGACCAATTCAAGACCAATTGGTCCTTGATTGGGTTGATTTGGGCTATGTTGACAAAGAGTTGACTTTGGTCAATACCTTGAAATTGGATGGGATCAATTAGTGATTATTACCTAATGACCTTCCTTAGTGGTTAGGGGAACATGGGTAAGGTCAATTTGAGGTATCGAAGGTCAATTGAGTCTATTTGTGTTGAATAGGGTTATGTTGACCTAATCTTGACTTTGGTCAATTTGGCCTATTTGGTTGACCAATTGTTGGAGTTCTTGGTCAAATGAGTCTCTATTAGGGTTAGAAACATAGTTGTGAGGTCAATTAAGGTTTGTGAGTTCAATTTGGGTAATTTGACCTAAGTTGGCTTGTGCCCAATGGTGAGCTTTATGTGAGCTCACCCCCAATTACTGAACCATAAGGTCATCCCCTTGCCTCTACTCATCTTTCTCCCCTCATATTATGTCCTAACACCTCTATGGGGTCTAGTAGGATTAGGGATGTTACAGCCCCAGTTCGAGCAATCTCCCAACTTTAGGCGCACCCGAGGGTGCGCGCGGTGGGGGGGGGGGGGGGGGGCAAGCACGTAAACAAAGAGGTTGAGACCATTGCAGGGTCCCCCGCCCTCTCGGCTCGAGTTCTCTCTGTCCCACAATGCGAAGAGAGCCACCTCAGCAAGAGGGAACACCTAGACAACACTATCCTCTTCGGGGACAAGGACCTGGGAGGGATACAGTTACCGCATCAAGATCCTCTCGTCATCAATGCAGGGATCATAGAACCTTGCTTCTGCGTCAAAAGGATTCTTGTGGACAATAAGAGTTCAGTCGACGTCCTTTTCATGTCCATATTCTGGAACATGAAAATCAGTGAGGAATGTCTCCGCCGACAAGCGGGACTATCTATAAATTCAACAACCAATCGGTCCCAGTGCGGGAGACGGTCTCCCTGCCTGTAACGATGTGGGAATTTCTAAGATAAGCAACCCACGAGATCCAGTTCATAGTTGTGGACATGGAGTGCAATTACTCCTATAAATGCCCTATTCGGCAGACCTCTCCAAACCGTGTTTAGAGTAATCCCCTCCATCATGCACCTTGCAATGAAGTTCTTAACCCCCTAGTGGCATGGGCATAGTCTGGGGGGACCAGGGGCAGCGCAGATTTTCTATCTAAATCAGGCTCGGATAGCGCGGGGCGCGACTCTTCACATCGATAACTTCGATCTTCGAGACGAGGCCACCTTGCAACGAGCAATGTCAGTTGAATGCCTCATCAAAGTTATACTCATCACAGGAGATTTTGCTCGCACAGTGTAGATCGGGTCACTCCTGTCCCCCGAGGAGCGGGAAGAATTCATAGGCTTCCTGTATGCAAACCAGAACATGTTCACATGGAGCTCTGAGGACATGCCCGGGTAGATCTGCAAGTACTCACACATTCATTAAATATTAATCATGTGTGTAGGCTCATAATCTAGAAGAAGCACAACTTCACACCCGAGTAGAATACCCCACTTGGCTCACCAACATGGTCATGGTGAAGAAAGCCTCCAGGAAGTGGAGAATCTGCGTCGACTATAACAACCTCAATTAAGACTATCTGAAAGACCGCTTCCCGCTGCTCGGTCGCATCGATCAGCTCGTAGATGCCACAACCGGTCATGAACTCCTCAACTTCATGGACGCTTACTTAGGGTACAACCAAATCATGATGAATCCGGCAAACGAGGAGCACACTGCCTTTTGAAAGAACAGAGGGGTGCACTACTACAAGGTGTTGTCGTTCAGACTAAAGAATGTCGGGGCTACATACCAAAGGATGATGAACAAGGTGTTTAAGGACCTTATCAGACAATCCATGGAGGTTTACATTGACGACATGTTGGTAAAAAACATTTGATGCAACCACCATTTGGAAGACCTAGACAAGTGCTTCCAGTTCCTCCGTCGCTTCTAGATGCACCTCAATCTCTCAAAGTGCGCATTTGGGGTCACCGCAGGGAAGTTCCTAGTATTCATGGTGACACATCGAGGAATAGAGGCCAACTCTGAGAAGATCAAGGAATTAGAGGAAATGTCTCCCCCTTGCATCATCTAGGAGGTTCAACGCCTCAACGGGAGTATAATGACACTTTCCCACTTCCTGGCTTGGACATGGGACAAGTACCTCCCGTTCTTCAAAGCACTCCACGGGGCGCATAACACTGGATTTCAATGGAAGGACGAGTGTCAGGTCACATTCGAGCACCTCAAGCAATACCTAGTCTCTCCCTCGCTACTCTCCAAGCCCACAGCCAGAGAATCCTTGTTCCTCTACCTGACAATATCGCCGCATGCACTCAGCTCAATCCTCATCAAGGAAGAAAGAGGGGTCCAATGCTTAGTTTACTACCTCAACAAGATCCTATCAGATACCGAGACTCCCCACGACGGACAAGACAATTCTGGCTCTGGTATTCTATGTATGGAAACTCTGGTCATACTTCCATGCTCACACTATCAAGGTGCACATGCAGCTACCGCTCCGCACGATCCTGCATAAACTGGAGGTATCGAGGAGGATAGTTAAGTGGGTAGTGGAGCTGGGAGAGTTTGACATTCAGTTTCTACTGAGACCCATCATCAAGTCCCAAGTCTTGGCAGACTTTGTGGTGGAGTGTACAATCCCTCTAGAGGTCGCTCCCAGCCTCGACAGCTCAACTCCCGCATGATGGATCTTGTATGTCGACGGGGCATCTGGAGCCAGGGGGCGGGCACGGGCTTGATGTTTACAAATCTCAAAGGAGCCACCCTCAAGTATGGGCTTAGGCTGTAGTTCCCGGCCACCAACAACATCGCTGAGTATGAGACCTTGATCGCTGGCCTTTGCTTAGTCATCGACTACGGAGCAGAAAACTTAACCATAAACATGGATTCTCAGTTGGTTGCCTCGCGGATCGAGGGAGATTATGAGGCCAAGAATGAACAACTCATGCAATATCTCCGGCTCGCAAAGTCACTTCTCAAAAAGTTAAAATCTCACCAGATCCTCCACATCCCCAGGTAGCTGAATACTAGGGCAGACGCACTCTCCAAGCTCGCAAGCTCCTCTACATGACGCAAATCAAGGCGTCGCCGAGTTGAAGACCTAATGGTCCCTAGCATCAGCGGCCCATGGGAGATCGCTATTATAGCTGGGGGGAGGTCTTTGGATGGATCCCATTATCACTTACCTGGAGGATGGACAACTGTCTGAGGACCAGCTGGAGGCGCAACGACTGCGGATCTGCATCATCTCATTCTCTATCATCGACAATGAGCATTAGAAGCGCTCCTTTTCGGGACCCTATCTGAAGTGTCTACGCCACGCCGAGGTAGATTACACCCTCATGGAAATTCATGAAGGAATATGTGGAGAATATCCGGAGGCAAAGCTTTGGCGCTAAAATTCTAATGCCAAGGACTTTATTGGTCTACTCCAAAGAAGGATGCCCTTGATTTCGTCCAAAAATGCAAAAGATGCAAGCTCAATTCCAATGTTCCTCACCAGCCCCATCGTCGACCGTACACCACTCCAGAGTGTGTGGCCCTTCGTGCAATGGGGGGGGGGGGATTTACTCTGTCCTTTCCCGCCAGCTTCTGAGCAGAGGAAGTTCATCATCCTGGCAGTTGATTTCTTCACTAATATGGTCGAGGCGGACCCAGTGGCCAAAATCATTGAGGAGAACACCAAACAATTCATTTGGAAAAACATCATCTGTTGGCATGGCATCTCGACAACAATTGTCGCTGACAATGGAATGCAATTTATGGGAAAGACATTCACGAAGATGTGCGAGGATCTAAAATAGAGCTCTTTCGTACTACCGTGGTTCATCTAGTGACTAACGACCAAACAAAGGTCACCAACCGAACCATCCTTAATGGACTGAAGACCCGCCTTTAGGAGGCAGGGGATAATGTGTGGACGCCCTCCCCAACGTGTTATGGGCTTACCGTACCACTGAAAGGACCCCGACGGAGGAAACACCCTTCAACCTTTGTTACAGATCGGAGTCTGTCATACTAGTGGACAAAGGTCCTTATGCACCTCCTGAAAGAACGGACCACAAATCCTTCTACTATCAAGGGGAGATGGACAAAGGTCATTCTGCACCTCCTGAAAGAACGAACCTTGTATCCTACTATCAATGCGAGATGGACACAGGTTCTTCTGCACCTCCTGAAAGAATAGGTCATGTGTCCTTCTACTGTCAAGGCAAGATCGACAAATGTCCTTCTGCACCTCCTGAAAGAATAGACAACGTTTCCTTCTACTTTCAAGGCGAGAATTGGCAAAGGTTCTTCTGCACCCCCTAAACGGACGGACCCCGAGTCCTTTCGCATCATCGAGACAAGGGGCAAACATCCCTCCGCTCTACGTTCAAGCATCCTCCCCCAGCACTAACACCTAATGGCAATCAATAAAGCTGACGTCAGACGTCACACACGCACATTCATGCAAGGGAAACATGAAAATCGAAACAATTCCAGACCATCGCAACGCACCAGACACAAACATGAGAACATCTCCGTAATTTCAAAAACACCATGAAGGCTACATAACGAACAAGAGTATGCTACGGTGCTAAGCCGCACCCGCGGATACAAAGATAAAAAGGCAAGCAAAAAATACAAAGCGTATATATAGCAGATACAATTAGGCAAAGAGGTCATCCCTCGATATCCACATCATGGTCGTCATCCAAGGTGTCGTCCACTCACCGGATCCTTGTCCCGCAAAGCCTACACCAAGTAGTGTGAAGTGATCAGCCTACGTGTCCAGACTTAACGAAAAGAATGTTCAACAACGTAAACAAAAAATGATCTGCAATGTGGACACGTCATCGTATTTCAAAGTCCGCAGCTTGAAGTCGTCACAATAGCAACTAAAATATTCAGGGCCCGTCTCTTTACAATTCATGACCAGCGACAATTAGGGGCATTTGATGGGGTTCCTACTAAAGCTTTCTGAATCAAGCCAAACTAAAATGCTTTATCAATTTGACTCGACCGAGTGAGCCGTGGGCATTAAATCGTGCTTGCTCGAAGGGACCAAACGCCGCCAAATAAGACGTGCATGGGCACCGCGCTCACAACATTGCGTGCACGACACCGCACTCACGACACCGCGCATGGGGCCACAAGGCCGTACAACGCTCACGGCCTGCCACCACGTGCGCGACCTCCCTTCGTGCCCACATGAGTCTGCATGCACACGGCCTCCTTGCGTGTGCACAGCCTCCCCACGCGCATGCGCAAGGCCGCACACATGCGTAAGGTCGTGCGCATGCGACCTGTTGGATCGATAGGCGCCCTTAGAGGGGGTGAATAAGGGAATAAAAATCTTTTTATAAGTTGAAGCAATTCACTTAATTGTTTTTAAATAAATGAGATTGAAATAACATTTTAGCTGAAAATAATTTGCAATATAGGAATTAACGCCAAATGAAAGAAATCAAGTAAAAACAAATAGAGACATGATTGTATTATATAAAAAAAGTGTTTAATTTGATTTCAATATCGCTAGAAATCGGAGGCGTACAAATACAAATATTTTTTCATGTTCTATACCGACTTGTATCCCCACGAACCGGTTGGCTTTAGCATATCCTTCCCCGGATATGGACTCAAGCCGCTCTAGCCAATCCTTCCCCGGATATGGTCTTGAGCACCCCCTAGATCTAATCACATATATCTAGTCGCCAACACACGCGGTGAATTCCCCCTAAGCCGCGCAAGGACCTAGTCGCCAACACAAGGCGATTAACCTATAAAGATTCACAATAAAGAAACAATACAAATAAAAACTCCTTCTATGAGATTTTCTAGAGTTGATGATGAAGAACAATTGTAGCATAAGTGAGGTTGAAGCGATCGTTCTTCGGATGCAGCGTGATGGCTTCCTTCTCCAGAAATCTTCTTTAGCTTTGAGTGAGAGAAGACTTTTCGGCAGAGTAACAACAATGGAATTTTGGCACTTGTATTCTCTCTGGGATAAGTTGCCAAAATGAGAGAGAAAGCTTCAATTTATAGAGCTTCGAGATAGCGCCTGCGCTAGCTCCTAACGCCTGTGGTAGCATTCGTGTAGAGACGGTTATGAAACCGTCGCGGCGTGGCGTTGTTCACAATCTGGAGATAGCGCCAGGCGGTAGCTACTAGCGCATGTGGTAGCGCTAACGCCTACAATATCCACTAGCACTGGTGGTAGTGCTCTAGTTCATAAATTTGGTTCCAAGCTGCTTTCTACCTGTGGAGTATTTCACTTATAGTTCATGTATGCTATAAACACACACGACAAGCAAGATCAAATACAATATGAGATTTGTTATTCTCAAACAAAGGGATGTGACACACATGTCCAACAATCTCCCTCTTTTGATAATAACAAATCCTCTTAGCAAGAAATCAACATTGGTGTTTATAGTATATGATAAACATGAGAATAGTGCTAGTATATGATAAGCATGAGAATAGTGCATACTCCCCCTATCTTAATGTTCCCCCTACATAAATGCAATTTATGTTTTACTCCCCCTAAATAATAGATTACATGAATGATTCTCCCCTTAATCTTCTAGATTTCTCATCTAGATTTCTTCAATTAATCTCCCCCTTTTGGTATTATCAAAAGAAGGTGGGGTAAGGGAAGTAAGGAGGCATTCTTTAGGAATTATAAATTATGATCGAGCTTTTGTAATATATGTAATGATAAAGAGTTTTAGCATAGTATATAAGAGATTTCAATTAAATAAATAAGAGTTTTAAGCAAGCAGAAGATTATAAGAAACAACTTTTTTAAGCATGAAAATCATAAGTATAAATATGAGTTTAAGTTCAAAATGTAAAGATGTTTTAACCTTTTTGAAATCTCATGGTTTTACATAAAGTTACCAAGCATGAAATGAATATATCAAAAAGAGAATATACTACAATGTTACTTAATTTCAAGTTTAGATTGTAGAAATCATGCTAGGTTATCTAGTGCATTTCTTATAGAAAGAGTAGTATAGATAAAGCATTAGAATCCAATACTCATGAGAAGAAGTGTTATGAAAGATAATGATATGCACATAAGTGTATTTTGAGCAATGTTAACAAGTGATTTAAATCACAAAATATAAGACATATGTAGAGTAAAGTGCACAATAAAACATAAGTATATTAACTTTCTCACACTTTAATGCATATAATTTAAAAAATGGTGTAATAACCAAGGTTCGCACAAGACACTTTACTATTCTTTCCAAGGTGCTCAACCTCATAATGTTTATGAAGACTTATCAGGAGGGTCAAGTAGTGCTTGGTGGAGTTATATTTTTCTATTTTTTGTTCACTTTTGTGAGACAATATTCTCCGAATACACTTATTTTGCAAACCAAACACAATTTTTGAACTCAACCACTTTTCTTAACTTTTTAAGTGCAATTCAAATATAGTGTAGGTAATAAACTTATACAAGTTTTAATTCATTGTACAATTACAATACACAAGTAAGCATTTTTAGATTTAAACATACATGTAGATTACTAAAATAAGTGAGTGAAAATGTATCATTATTAATCACAAAATATTTACTCATACTTAGAGGCATGCTAAGATTGGTTCTACACATATTTTTCAATACAATTGATGCACTTAATTAGATCTATCAAAGCATGATAAGCAAAACAATGTTTATAGTAATTTGAAGAAATAAATTTTAACATTGTAAATAATTCTAAATAATAGAATTCATACATGCTTGATATTAACAATAAAGAACATACAATTTTTTTGTTGTTTTGAAATTTTTAATGAAAGAAAAAAAAACCAAAAACATATTTTTATATTTTTTGAATTTTAAATTTTTGTAGTTGATTTTCCCTAATATGAAGAAAGCAAAAATAACAAATGTCAGAAATACAAAACTAAGTAGTACATATAAACTAACATAATTTTAATAATTTTTTGAAATTTTAAAAAACAGGAAAATTGAACACCCACGCTAGCGTCGGGGCTAGCGCTAGCGCGGCAAACAGTAAGAGAAATTTTGAGAATTTTACAAATCTATTTTTTGATATTTATTAAGAGTCTTAATAGTTGTCTTATGTAGAAATTTTGTAATTTTTGGAGATGTCTTGATTGCTCAATTTGCATAAAACTTTAGCGTTTCTCAAAGAACTCCTCCTAAGATGTCTAAAACTCCTAATTCCAACCTTAACATTTGAAATCTTGCATCGGGAAGAGGTTTAGTAAATATATCAGCAAGTTGAGAGTCCGTGCCAATGAAACTTATTCTAACATTATCCTTTTTAATGTGATCCCTTATGAAATGATGACGTACATCTATATGTTTGGATCTAGAATGGTGTACCGGATTATTTGTAAGATCAATGACACTTTTGTTGTCACATTTTAATTCAATATGTTTTAGATGAAAACCAAATTCTTCTAGAGTTTGGCTCATCCATAGTGCTTGTGCACAACAACCCCCTAGTGCAATGTATTCAGCCTCTATGGTGGAAAGTGCAACCGAATTTTGTTTCGTAATAGACCATGCAACTAATGAAGGTCCTAGAAAATGGCAAGTACCGCTAGTGCTTTTTCTATTAAGTGAGCATCCGGCGTAGTCCGAATCGGAATAGCTGTGAAGTGTAAATGAATTATTGTGCAGGTACCATAATCTTAATCTAGTTGACCCAATTAGATATCTAAAAATACATTTTATCGCTTTTAAATAAGATTCTTTTGGATTGGCTTGAAATCGAGCACATTAACATACGACAAACATAATATCGGGTCTAGTTGCACTTAAATAAAGTAGAGATCCTATCATACCTCTATATAAAGTTTGATCAATTGAAATTCTCGATTCATCTTTTCCTAATTTTAGTGATGCACTCATTGGTGTAGAAGCATATTTAAGGTTTTAAAATCCAAAGTGTTTAAGCATATCAAAGACATATTTAGTTTGACATATAAAAATACCATCATTTCTTTGTGATATTTGAAAACCGAGAAAATAAGAAAGTTCTCCTACTAGACTCATTTCAAATTCATTTTTCATCACTATAATAACTTTATTACACAACTCTTCATTAGTAGATCCAAAGATTATATCATCAACATATATTAGCAAAATAATCATATCATCATTATTGTGCTTAATGAAGAGAGTATTATCGGCACTTCCCATAATATAACGGTGCTTTAATAAAAATGATGTAAGTCTTTCATACCATGCACGGGGCGCTTGTTTTAAACTATAAAGCATTTTTTCTAGTTTATAAACATGATTGGAAAATTTTTCATTAATAAAACCAGGGGGTTGTTCAACAAACTTCTTCTTTTACAAACCCGTTTAGAACGACACTTCTTACACCCATTTGAAATAGTTTTATTCTTTTAAAGCTTGCAAATGCTAGAAAAATTCGTATAGATTTCAATCTATGAACAGGTGCAAAAGTTTCATCAAAATTTATCCCCTCGATTTGAGAATATCCTTGTGCTACTAAGCGTGTCTTATTTCTAGTAATTCTTGACTCACTATCTAATTTATTTTTAAAAATCCATTTTACACCTACAACCGGGTGATTAGATGGTCTTTCTACTAATTTCCAAACATTATGTCGCTCAAATTGTTCTAACTCTTCATTCATAACCAAAAACAAAAATTCATCATTTAAAGCGGTAGAAACGGTTTTTGGTTCTATTTCGGAAACAAAACATATATTTGAATAAGATTCATGAAGAGAAGAGCGAGTTCTTACCCCAATAGATGGTTCACCAATTATTATCTCCCGTGGATGATCTTTTGGCTTGGAGGCACATAATCATCTTCCTTGGCCTCCTCTTCCACTTCGTTGGAAGGTTCCTCGTCACCATGCTCCAAGAGATCATCCTCTTTTCCTGCGGAAAGTCTTTCTATACAAGGAACAAGCTCATCAAATTTCACATTAATCGGCTCTTCAAGTTTACTAGTTCTTTTATTAAAAATTCTATAAGCTTTACTAGTTGAAGAGTACCCAAGAAAAGTTCCTTCATCGCATTTTTCATCAAACTTTCCCAAGCTATCTTTAGTATTCAAAATAAAACATTTACCACCAAAAACTTTGAAGTAAGATATGTTAGGCTTCTTTTGGAAATGAAGTTTGTAAGGTGTGTGATTAAGAGATGGGCGAAGCATGATTCTATTCATAACATAACATAAGGTATTTACGGCTTCGGCCCAAAAGGACTTAGGCAATTTATATTCACATAGCATAGTGCGTGCTAGTTCTTGAAGTGTCCTATTCTTTCTTTCTACAACACCATTTTGTTGTGGTGTGCGTGGTGCGGAGAACTCATGTTTAATGCCTAACATATTACAAACAGAAGTAAACTTTTCATTTTCAAATTCTCCTCCATGATCTGAGCGAATGCATTTAATTTTTAAATCACTTTCATTTTGAATATGAGTACATAATTTTGCAAATTCGCAAAACGCATCGGATTTGGATGAGAGAAATAGTGTCCAACAATATCTTGAAAAATCATCTATTTAAACATATGTATATGATCTACCACCAAGACTTGCAGTGATAACGGGACCAAAAAGATACATATGAATTAATTGCAAGGGTCTTGTAGTAGAAATAAAATTTTTACTTTTGAAAGAGGATCAAGTAAATTTACCCTTTTGACATGGTGAACAAAGTGAAGGTAAAGTTCCATTTAACATAGACAATCCTTTAATTAAATTACTTTTGGCAAGTTTCACAATAAGCTTTGTGCTAGCATATCCTAGTCGTATATGTCAAAGTTCTAATTCATCATTGTTAGTGATGAAACATTTTATAGATGATTTAGAAAGATCATGAAAAGAAACTATATAAACATTATGTATTCTTGGTGTAGTTAGTAAAATATCTTTTGTAGTAGGATTGGATATTTTGCATAAATTAGTGGAAGATTCAAATAAAATATCTAATCCTTTATCGCATAATTGGCTAACAGAAATTAGACTGTGTTTTAGCCTTTTTACATAAAGAACATTAGATATCGTAAAGGATTCGTTACCAACTGTACCACTTCCCATGATCCTTCCTTTTTCATTATCGTCAAACGTCATGATCCCTCCCTTCTTCTTTTCTAGACTAAGGAACTTTGCTTTATTGTCTGTCATATGCTTGGAGCATCCAGAATCCAAGTACCACACGTCTTCATTGTCCTTATACACTACTAGAAATTTGACTTTTAGCCAGGGCAAATTACCGTGGCTAAATGTCCAAAATCGTGGCAAAAGTATTTTAGCCACGGACTGCCGTGGCAAATGGGCGTGGGCAATACGAGCGTGGCAAAAAAGTATTTGCCATGCTCTTTCTGTGGCAAATACCCTTTTTCTATGACTTTTAGCCACGATTTTAGACTTTTAGCTACGATAATTTGACTGTTTGCCATGGCAAATGGCCGTGGGCAATACGAGCGTGGCTAAAAGTCAATTTTCTAGTAGTTAGCCTTCCTGCATATCTAGAAAGAAGATGAGAGTAAAGATCTGGATACCCAAGCGGTACCACCCATAGAATAAGTGGAAGATTTAGGTACCCAGATTTGCTTTAAAGTAGTTTGTTTCACTTTCCTATAAGAACTAGACGTGTGACCTAACCTATAACAGTTTGCACACGAAATAAAGGGGGTTGAGACCCTTTTCTGGAATTTTGTGTTATTCTTGCTGGAAGGAATTATATTTACAGAAGAAAAAGATGTTTTAAAAGAAAATGCTGGATTTTTGTATGAGGTGTTAGCGCCGGCGTTAGTGGCTAGCGTCGGGCGGTAGCCCTCACCTCGATATCTGAGCCCAAATTTTCCAGAACCGTAGCACTGGTTCCCTAAAATCATATCTAGTGATTTTTGGCTTATTCCAAATTTTTTCATGGCCATGGTGAGATCATGAACTTGTTCTTTAAATGATAAATTTTCTTTCACTAGCATGACACACCTATTTTTAAAATCTTTTTTAGTATTTTTAATTTGCAAAAGAGAGGCTTGTAATTTCCTTTCTAATTCTCCCTTCTCTTTTGTAAGAGTTTTGACATGGGAGAGGGCTTTAGAAAGAGAATCTTCAATATCTTTTGCCATTTTAATGGAGTGATCACTCTCTTGGGAAGAAACCTTTCTTTTTTCCAAAACAATTAATATTTTAGAAAGCTTTTGATTTTCTTTAATTATAGATTCATTTTCACGATTCAATAAAATACTATCATTCATATTTTTATCAAAAGCTTTGCAAGTTTCAAGAAATTCATTAAAAAGTTCATCATAAGTGGGAGGAGTTACCTTAGTGTCGCTAAGAACACTGGTATCGTCGTCGTTTCCATGTCCCATGAGGCACATGTTTGCTTCCTCATCTTCGCTTGATGAAGACCCGCTTGATTCTTCGGAGGAGGAGGAGTCATCCTATGTTTTAGCTTTTAGCACCTTCCTCTTTTCCTTCCATTTTGTGCCGCTTTTCCTTTTTCTCCTTCAAAAACTTTGGGCACTGGCTCCGAATATGTGTCGTCTTCCTACAATGATAGCATTCTGGTGGAGGTCTTTCTTTTTCATCGTCGCTCCCATTTTCCTTCTTTGAAGATGACCCTTTCCATCTTCCATCCTTTTGGAGATATTTCCGGAAGGTGTTTCTCCTTTCTAGATTTCTCATGAACTTTCAGAAGTTCTTTACCAAGAGACTTTCTTCATCTTCATCCTCATCCTCTTGGCACTCCTTCTTTGATTTTAGTGCCAACGCCTTCTTCTTTAGCACCTTGTTGTATTCATCATATTGGATCTTGAGTTCTACCTCATGGGTTTTGAGATTCCCAATGAGGCTCTCAACCTGAAGCATTCTTAGATTGTGCGACTCTGAGATAGCCGTCACCTTTGGATTGAATTTTGGAGGAAGAGATCGAAGAATCTTTCAGACCAAGTCGCTGTTGGAGAAGGTCTTTCCATGTGCTTTGGAGGCATTGACGATCTTGGTGAAGCGTGTGTACATTGCATCAATATCTTCGCTTTCATCCATCCGAAACTTTTCATATTCTGACTCCAGTTGGAAAAGTTTTGAATCTTTAACCTGCGATGTACCTTCATGAGTAATTTCCAAATGATTCCAAATATCATATGCAGTAGTACATGCAGAAATTTTATTAAATTCATTTCTATCTAACGCACAAAATAAAGCATTCATGTCATTTGCGTTATTTTTGCATTTAAGTTTATCCATATCATCCCATTTATCTTTTGATTTTTCTAATGTTATCTCTCCAACTACAATTGTAGGAGGAGAGTATTCCTCTTCTACCATATTCCATACCTCAATATCTAGGGTCATAAGAAAACATCGCATCCTATTTTTCCAATAATTATAATCTGACCCAGTAAATAGTGGATGTCTACTAATTCTCTGACCCTCGGAAAAAGCGAGATTATAAGACACCATTATTCCTGGTTTTTAAACCAATTTGGAATAACCTATCGCTGATACCACTTGTTGGATCGATAGGCACCCTTAGGGGGGTGAATAAGGAAATAAAAATCTTTGTATAAGTTGAAGCAATTTACCAAATTGTTTTTAAATAAATGAGAGTGAAATAACAATTTAGCTGAAAATAATTTGTAATATAGGAATTAACTCCAAATGAAAGAAATCGAGTAAACACAAATAGAGACATGATTGTATTATATAAAAAAGGTGTTTACATAAATTTGATTTCAATATCGCTAGAAATCAGAGGCGTACAAATACAAATACTTTTTCCTTTTCTATACCGACTTGTATCCCCACGAACCAGTTGGCTTTGGCATATCCTTCCTTGGATATGGCCTCAAGCCGCTCTAGCCAATCCTTCCCTGGATATGGCCTTGAGCACCCCCTAGATCTAATCACCTACACCTAGTCGCCAACACACGCGGTGAATTCCCCCTAAGCCACGCAAGAACCTAGTCGCCAACATAAGGCGATTTACCTTTAAAGATTCACAATAAAGAAATAATACAAATAAAAACTCCCTCTATGAGATTTTCTGAAGTTGATGATGAAGGACCGATGTAGCATAAGTGAGGTTGAAGCGATCGTTCTTCGGATGCAGCATGATGGCTTCCTTCTCCAGAAATCTTCTTTAGCTTTGAGTGGGAGAAGACTTTTCGGTAGAGTAACGACAATGAAATTTTGGCACTTGTATTCTCTCTGGGATAAGTTGCCAAAACAAGAGAGAATGCTTCAATTTATAGAGTTTCGAGATGGCGCCTGTGCTAGCTCCTAACGCCTGCGGTAGCGTTCGTGTAGAGACGGTTACGAAACCGTCGCGACGTGGTGTTGTTCACGATCTATAGATAGCGCCAGGCGGTAGCTACTAGAGCATGCGGTAGCGCTAACGCCTGCGGTATCCACTAGTGCTGGCGGTAGTGCTCTAGTTCATAAATTTGGTTCCAAGCTGCTTTCTACCTGTGGAGTATTGCACATATAGTTCCTGCACTCTATAAACACACACGATAAGCAAGATCAAATACAATATGGTATTTGTTATTCTCAAATAAAGGAATGTGACACACATGTCCAACACGACCTCCCCATGTGCGCGCGCCGGCTGCGTGTCTCCACCTCCGGCCGCTTCCGCCGTCACTGCCGGAAAATCTTCCTGAGCCGCCCGCCATGCCCGGGCCGCCCAGGGGGCATGTTCATCATTTTTAGAAAATCAGTGATCCAAGTGACCAGAACTGAGCTACGCCGTTCATCAACTCAAGATCCAACCGGGCGCAATTACTAGCATGGCCCTCCAGAAAAGCTATACAAAGTTCTCAGACCTTCATTTGAAGACACACAACTAGAGAGACAAGGGAGAACTCTGAGATTTTTCGACGAGGACTTTGCATTCTGCTCGCTCCCTCGCTCTGAATTCGCCTTGTTCTATCCCAAGTCTGCTCTCTTTCAAGGCTCTAGAGGACGCTCCAGCCAGCACTACAGAAGGACCAAGAGGAGGCTCTCGTAGCCGCTCTGAAGACTTGGACTTTTTTCTCTTTTCTTTCTCTCAAAGCTTGTAAGCGGAGAGGCGACTTTGTACTCTCTTGGAAACTCAATTCTTGTAATCGCCAAGGAACTAGTGGAATTTAGCTGACACTGATCCGAGCCCGTGTTTTTTTCCTTTTCAGATTTTCCACATAAAATGTCTCAATGTCATTGCTATTTGGTTCTTTTTGACTGTTTGCGTCTCGGCTCACCCTCGAGCTAAGATGGTCCGATTCTCCGGACTGGGAGAAAGCTGATCAGTACCCGCAACAATGAGATTATTACATAATTACTAGTAATCGTCTATCGCAAACCAAAATTTAAAAAATAAAATATCATCGTTCTCTTCTTCAGCAAAGTTTCAAAAGGAACCTAACATCAACTTAGGGGGCATGGGAGTCATCTTGGTCAATTGATGTCATTATGGTCAATTGATGTCATTAAGAATGTTGAATAAATAATATTAAATAATATTAAATGATCAAATTAATCTAAGAGAGAGAAAACGCATACTTGGCAGCTATAGTTTGATCCAACCTGCTAAAAATTGAAATTAATCGTGGTATCAATTTCCAATTTTAAAGTGGTTTGACCCAAATTAGATCGAAAGTCTAAATTACTATTTTACTTCTTAACAACCTTAACCAGTGCGCAATCAAGAAATATAAATTTGTCAACGTTTTATAAAATCAAAATAATTCTGATTTGTTTTTTTGTGGTCATTGAGTCCTTAACATGATAAGATGACCCGTTGGGCACTCGAGGCATCGAACTCCATCTGATTTATAATAATATTATGCATGGTTTGTTAGGTCAGGTGGAGGTTCAACGTGGCAATGACAACATGATTGAATTGTCAGTGTAATCCGATTGTATCGGGATAGCTCACATGTTAAAATGACCCATTATTGTTGACTCATGCCACATTCGTGCATGCGAATACTACAACATTTTTGGCCTTTATCAACACTTTAGTTGACAATATTTTATAAAATGTTGTGTAAACATAGAATAGAGAACAATTTTTAAATGTTGCCATCAAGTAGCAGTTTTAGGCAACATTTGTGACGCAACATTCAATAAATGTTCTCTTATCAATTATTGGGAACAATTTTAAAATGTTGTATTTGTCGACTCACTTTAAGCAACAATTGTGCGGTGTTACTTTTTAAAATAATATTTTGCAACACAATACAAGTGACGCTTATTTTCTTTGGGTTTCTTTCGCATTCCCTCCCTCCAGCGATGCTTCAAATGCATGTACATGAGACTTCTTGGTTTCTGTTAGTTTTTTCCACTCACCTCTCTTGTGCGACTTCTAGGTGAGTCCATTTCAATGCCGACAATCGCAATTCGTGAAGAGTTGTTGTCTCCGTATCCACCGATTTTGTAGATTTCAGAGGATCAACCTTTGAATTTGGATGAATTTTGTTCAGATTTCCATGTTTTAAGCGAGTTAAATCATGTATGTTTTCTTTCGATTCCCATGTTTTTGATTTCCATGTTTTCGATTTCCATGTGTTAAATTCTTTCTCTTATTTGTTTAGACTTTCATTAGATTCATATCTATAGATACTTCTGTGAAATGTAGGGACAGAAATAGTGGCAGGAGGTTTAAACGGAAAAAACTATATGGAGAGGGAAGTTTTTTTAAATGTATTTCATTTCGTTTTCAAAGGCAAATACAAGTGATGTATTTATGCTCATTCAAGAAAAATTCTAGATAACAATAAATGTGATGGTTATTAGATGTCACAGGAAGCCTCTAGATTAGCATTTAAATAAAATATTACAATACTGTATTTATTTTATTCTAACATTTCCCCTTTATAATCTAGGCTATATTTTATGTCAATGAGAGCTGGTTCTGCTACGGATGCAGTTGCTGCCTTACTCTCCCGCCTTACTCTTCTGCCTTTACTCATCTGCCTTACTCTGTTGCCTTATCTCATTGGTTGATTTATTCATTTACTAGGGGCTCGCTTGGATTCGGTGAGGTTGCATTGTAACCTCTTCCTGGAAAAATTGGATCTCAGTTTTTGTTGAGACAATTTTTTCGTTCTCCAAGTGACCATACTTTTTTTAATAATTATTTTCATTAATATTTTCTATTCTTATTGTATTTTAGTGATGAAGTGCAGGAGAGGGATCAGAAAATTCAAAGGCAGCAAAGAGGCGGTACCTTACACACTTGAAGGAGGAAATCCAATCAAGAGACTATTGAAATTGGAGAAGGAAAGGTGCACAGTGCAACCTGATTGGAAGATGCTTAGAGGTAGAACAGAAATAACTAAAAGCTCAAAACTGAAGTTTCATGAAACTGGAAAGCAAGGATATGTGGAAAACTATGGAGGACTTCTTAAGTTGGTGTTAAACATTTATAAATTGGACGGAGTATTGCATTTGAGGCAGAAGAAAAGAATACAAGTTGTAGCTAGTGAGAGAATTTGGAAGAGAAGTTGTACCATCTTTTATAAATTGTTTATATGTTTGTGATCACTTTTAAACTGTACCGTCATTGATTTTGTTTATAGTCCTGTGAACTGCCCAAATCATTATACATTGTCATGTGATTGTGATTTTTCTTAAACTGTGTACAAAATTCAAGACACTATTAATGGTATGAGTGGTTGCAAATCATATGTTTGTGTGTGTTGAGATTTGTGTTTCGTCCCTGCTAATTTATATTGTGATTGAGCTTGAAAAGTCGACATAGTATCATAAGTACTGCTGCCGTCCGCACCCCTAAAATGCGGTGACATTAACGAATTTTTTTTAAAAAATGTCTCAGCTTTTTGGCATCATTTTTTTAAGTGTTACCTTTTTTACTTTTGACAACAGTTTTTAAATGTAACAATACAAGTCAACATTTCTAAAATGTGTCAACATGTCTACCAAAAAATGGTTGCCTATTCTAAGGGTTTAGGCAACAGTTTTGTATAGTGTTGTCTAAAGGTATGAAAACCGTTATCTTAGACCTTTAGTAACACGGAGAAAGGTAACACCCCTATGACAACAATTTTCAATGTTTTGTCAACACTTTGCAGTTTTAGGCAACAGTGTTCAAGTGTTGCTAAAGACAAAAAATGTTGTAGTGGAACTTAGACAAATTAGCCTAGTGCGCTCAATGTGTCATAATGGTCTAGGGACACTAATCCTAACTCGTCAGGGTCAATCTACCCTAGGTTGCCCAATCGGGCCAACCTCAAGTTAGTGTAGGTCTAGATACCCGAGCACAATGGCTCAAGTGCAGGATAAAATGTTGGAATGTTACACATCCACTCTAAAACCGCCTCGATCTATAATTTAAAATGAGTCAGTTTTTATAATTCTCATCCACGTCAAAGGCTTGGTACATGGCGTGTAACTCTAAGGAGATAAAAAATTCAAAAATATCGAATTGGGACTATCAAAGAGTGTGCACTTAAACACGAAATTTTTTTTTGTGCGCACGACACACCTTCCTCTATGTGCACATGAGTCTTATTAGAGTTGTAATTTTTTCGACTGGAATTACAGTTGTAAGAATCTGACTGGAATTTAGAAAATTTTACAACTGTAATAAGACTCATGCGCACATAGAGGAGGGTGTGTCATGCGCACCAAAAAATTGCTCCCTAAACACAGGCTTGACCATAAACCATGTCGTGTAACTTAGTGGAAAATGGCCCCTGAACGTATACGTCCAATGCATCCACTAGTACACGGCTAGGCCCATGGGCGTGTAGCCAGCCCTGTACTCTCAAACAGTCTCTCACACGACCATGTCATTTGAACATGTTGCTTATTAGAATTGGTGGATGGGCTGAAAAGACTAAATTTTAGCAAAAAAACAAAAATAGGATGAAAAGAAGATGGAGAAAGAAGAAGAGGAAGATGGTTTAGGTTTATCAAAACTGGGGTAAATTTCTCCTTCATTGAACGACGCCTTAAAGCCTCTTTGTTAGAGAAGGAACCAAGAATCCCCCACTGAATGAAGGAGCCGAGGGACTTAGAGATGCAAAAATCGCAGACTGGATGCCGATTGGAAGGAGTTGTGATCGGCGAAAATTTGTACCCATTAAATTTTTTGGGGATTAGGTCGAAGGGTCGCCGTACGAGCAAGATGAAATTGGAGTATTTAGGCTTATGATATTACTTTCCCATCTATCATGTCACACATCTGTGAATAAATTATAAACAAAAGTTATCTTGAAATGAATTACAAATTATAAGTAATTTTTTGAGTCCAAATTATAAGTTATCTTGAAATGAATAACAAATTATAAGTAATTTATTAACATGCAATTTTTGTCTAAAATATAAATGTAGAATATTTATTGATTTTATAAAAATGGGTGAAATTTTTGGAGTGTGAAGAAAGGTCATTAATAGCAGGGGTGTTCAAAAGTATTCGAAGAATTGAAAACCCGACCAAAATCGAACCGAACCGTGCGGTTCTGGTCGGTTCGGTTATGATTCCTAAGAAAATAGAACCAGTGGGTCGGTTCGGTTCTTGGGTCCAACAGTCGGGTACCCGAGAACCAACCCGAACCAATTATATTGATTTATGTATTATTAATAAATCTTAAACATTTATTCTTAAATCTTAATATGTTATTCATAATTCTTAAATTTTTATAGTTTACAATTTACAGCTACGAGTGATAGACACGGAGCTCCGCCCCTACGACCAATCACGACAGTACCTTGACTGTGACAGTATCCCGACTCCGATAGATACGAGGCTCCACCATTATCAATTAATTAATGCGGTTAAAAATAAACACATTATTAATCATTTTTTATTTTTTTAAAAACTCTCATTATTCATATATTATTATTTTTCTTAATTTTTTTAAAGTAAAAATTAATTGATTTTCATCATAACTTTTCAAATCAACTTAAATAAAATTAATATGATAGTCTATCATAGTATGTATAAGAACTCTACTAATTTTTTTTAATTTTATAAATTTTCATAGTTACTTTGAATTTAAAAATTGAGTGTAATTAATTAAATAAGTATTGAATTTTATTTTATTTTAAATAAATTATAATTTATGTTCGACGATTCTGATTATTTCACCAAAAGAAAATTTTCCTAATCAATACCCTAAAGAAATATGGGTACACTGGTTATAGGTTATACTTAATAAATCTTTATTTTTCCCGTGCCCTAGCCTAAAAGGAAAGCGAGAAGCCGAGAACGAGAAAGTCTCCCAGTCTCGACTGCCGACGCTCCTTCCTCCCGGCTCTTCCTCGCCGGCCTCAGAAGTCAGAAGGTTTCAAGCTCTTCCTCGCCGGTCAAGAAGCTGTAATCCTGTAACTTTCTTCCTCGCCGGTCAAGCAACCCTCTTCCTCGCCGGTCAAGCAATCCTCTTCCTCGCCAGGGTTCAGAGCGGCGTTGTCTCCTCCGTCGAAACTCCTCCAAGGTAAGGGCGCGATCTCTTCTCCATACGAAGACTCAGGCATTCGATTGCCGGGATGCAGTGGGTGGAAGCTGGAGCCACTATCTGCAAGCACCTTGCTGACCGGGAAGCTGGTTGCTCGGGAGGCGGAAGCTTCAGCATATAGTGCTGCATTGTTTTTCTTCTGACAAAACCCTAAATTATTGTCTTGACTTTCTTAATTATCCTGCAAAAGATGAGCGAAGCGGATGATGCCGCACGCCGTCGGAGCGTAGTTAACGAGTATCGGAAGAAGCTTCTCAACTACAAGGAGCTCGAATCCAGGGTCAGAACTGGTGCGCCTCTCTTCCCGAAAATATTGATAATTGTTTCGTCCCTAATTCCTGGTGATTTATTACAAAAGTATGAATATGCGATCCCTTTTTTCTCAAGTCTTGGATTCAAAAAGGACTGTGTATTCAGGAACCTAGACTATAAATTGTCTTGATCTTTGCAACTATTAGGCTGTCTATTCAAGGGCACATGAGAGCCTTGTTTAAATATGAATTGCAGAAGAGTACATCGTATTCTGTAAATTAATGAATGTTGGTGGGACTTTACAGTATGAAGCTTTAATTTAGCTATTGCAAACTGTATTGTGTGACTGATTTGAACAAAATAAACTAAAGAGTGGTGAGAAGCTGCAACAAGGAGTTTAATTAGTAGGGTAACTATCTACTGAGAATATAGTCTTTGCAAATCTCCTTGTTCTCTCCTACTTTAATTAGTAGGGTAACTGTCTAGTGAGAATAGACTCTTTGCAAACCTCCTTGTTCTCTCTTTTACGTTAAAGTTCTTTGGTCTCTTCCCTTTGATTCTTCGTCCTTGTTAGACTTCTTATTCTTTCCTTTGCTTTATTATACCTTTCTTACTCCTTGAATGCTTCAAAAATCCTTCTCCTTTTGTTTTCTTCAACAGATAGATAGATATAGAGAGTGGAAAGAAATTAAGTTACTATATATTGAGATGAGGAATAAGCTCGATGAAGATGAGAAATAGGAGGCCTGATTGAATCTTTGCAAGTGGGTCTCCTTGTCGTGTTCAATTGGGGTTAGGAAGAGGGGGGATTGTAAGAAGATTATTGGATTCGATGTTCTTGTTTTGAATTGAATAAATAAATGAAAGCCCTTTTTAGCTTCTAAATCCCTACGTTAGTATGATAATTAAGGACTACAATAGAATCTACTCCCTTATTATAAATGTGAGATAAGTTATCATCCAAATACATCCTTTCATCTTAATGATTTCCTTCCTCTATTTGATTCATTATATCGTATTTCATTTTTTCTCTGTTTTAGATCATACCCTAACTTCATGTAAAGAGAATCTTGTGATTGAATTTGAAGCTCCTTTATTTTATGCCATTTTATAGTCTTCATATTTCCATATCTCTCTACAATATTTGGACTTTGGGATTGACCTCAAGCTTGTATTTGGTGTGACTTTGGGATGGGTTTGGACCTGAATTTTGATATATAATTGAGGGTGAAGACATTTGGATCATGTATTCCTTTTTAAAATCATTTTAATTTTCAAACAATCAAATATGTGGGCATGTCTCTGTTATATCACATGTGAGTATTTGAATCTTTAATGGTGCTTCCTCATTTGAGCTTTCCTAGGTTGTCAAGAGATCTTTCGTAGTTGTTTACTTATTTATAGAAGGCAAGTTGGTGGATTTTTGTCTTTTTCACCGTCCTTTAATAACTTCTCCTAGATTTTGATTCCTAGAGGATGGAGCATGCCTCTGTTGCATTACCCGTAGATGCAGTGTGGAGGAAAACTCAAAATAGAGAAATTACTTATTTTTTCGAGAGTCCAACCCGATTACCTTCAGGTCACCTCGCCGACGACACCTCTTCGCCCACGTCAACCTACATTCTTCTCTCTGAGGGCAATACGATCCCAAAGGGGCCACACAACTCTTTCCTGTCGACGACCGGCCATCCCGAGGTCAAACGAGGCATTGCCGCCGTCTGGAAATTTCGATCCTATGATGGTTCATCTCCTTATCCTCTATAGAATCCTTATTTTTTTGCAACTCCTAAGCGACCCCTTGATAACTCAGATCCCCAAGGTTTGCCTTTAACTTATCCTGCTAGCGTTGAATGGGCCACACAATACTTCCATAACTTCTGCCTATTCCCATCAAGTGCACCAAATCGTACCTCCACATAACCTATTCAAACCAACTTACCCTATTCCAACACTAGCTCTTTTTCCCTCCCGCAACCAAGTCCCGAGCCTAAAATATCCTATTAGAACCTTGACCTATACCCAAACCCGTCCACTACCCCCAACTGATCCTATCTTCATCTAGATTATCCTCCACAAATATACTTCCTCTTAATTCTTCCATCCCTTATCCAACAGTTTAACCCATCCCATTACTAAATCCTTTTTCTTTTCTAACTCCTAAGCGACCCCTTTGTAACAGATCCCCAACCTTTGCCCTTAACTTATCATGCGGGCATTGAATGGGCCACAAAAATCCCTGCATAACTCCTGCATATTCCCATCAATTGCACCAAATCCTATCTCCACAGAACTTATCCGAACCAACTTACTCTATTCCAACACCTAGCTCTTTTTCTCTCCCACAACCAAATCCTGAGCCAAAAATATCCTATCAGAACCTTGACCTAAACGGCTAAACCAAACCCCTCCACTACCCCCAACTAAACCTATCTTTATCTAGATTATCCTCCATAAATATATTTCCTCTCCATTAATCCATCCCAAATCCAACAATTTAACCCATCCCATTACACAGTGTCAAAACCTAGTCGTAGAATTTCTAGTCACCTCATTCTGCATAAATCACCTGATTGGGGCAACCTTCCCGTGTTGTGGTCACTTGGGTACTCTCAAGCAAGATATTCTTTTCGATTTACCTCATCTTACTTTATTTTGTGCAAAGATATCTAAATGATCAATGTTAAGGGTTTGCATGCTTGTCGCCCCGCATCTCTTTCTCGTTAACTTTTTAAAGTATTAATCACTACAATTGTTATAATGTTGGTCGTATTAGTAAGCTTATCAAATGATTAAATTACGACCTGAGCTTTGACTCCAAGTAAATTAGAAATTTTATTTGACGCTTTGAAACGAATACCAACATTTTAAAATTCACAGGTTTGGTTAGCATGAGTGAACGATTTTGGCAATCCAATTTAATCTTAAAAAATAGCTTACATCAAAAATACATTCTTTCTAAGTAAGACAAATATTTAGAATCTTTGCAATAAAAAATGAGAAAAATGATGGATGTAGTGAATACAATGATTAGAAGAAGGATAAATATTTTATGTTTGCAAGAGACTAAATATGTGGGTGAGAAAGCTAAATTTCTAAATAATTCAGATTTTAAATTATGGTACACAGAAAAAAAATAAAACGAGCAATGAAGTAGGTATTATTGTGGGTACTACTTGGAGGGATGAAGTTGTTGAGGTATGTAGAAAATGTGATAGAATCTTGCTCTTAAATTGGTTGTAGAAAATGAAACTATTAATGTGATTAGTGTGTATGCACTACAAGTAGGATTAAACGAAATTATTAAAGTGCAATTTTGAGAAGACTTAGATGATTTGGCAAGAGAAATCCCACAAAGCAAGAAGATTTTCATGGGATGAGACTTAAATGGACATATATAGAAGGAAAACACAGATTATACAGACGTTCATGAAGGATTTGGGTATGGAGAAAAAAATGAAGAAGAAAGAACTATTTTAGACTTTGCCATAACACATGAGCTAATTGTGATAAATACGTTCTTCGTGAAGAGGAAATAATATTTAATTACGTTTAAGAGTGGATCAAATAAGTCACAAATTGATTATTTTTTGACTCACAAAATGGATAGAAAGATTTGCAAGGGTTGCAAAGTCATACCAGGAGAACGTTTGACAACACAACACAGACTAGTGGTGTTGGATGTGCAAATAAAATGTAGTAAATTTAAGAGAAGGACAAAAGTATTGCCAAAAATTCGGTGTTAGAACTTGAAGACGAAAAAATAGATTGCTTTCAAGACAGCTATTATGGAACAATTAGTTGATGATCCTTATGTTGATCCTAGCATCACATGAGAAGTTATGTCGTCACATTTAAGGATTAGTGGAAAGAACGTACTTGGAGAGTCCAAAGGTCATGCGCCCCACATAAAGAATCTTGATGGTGGAAAAATGAAGTGCAAGATAAAGTGAGGGAAAAGAGGGCTAGCTAAAGCACTCTACGTTTGTAGGAATGAAAATTTTGTAAAGTATAAAGTCGCCATTAAAGAAGCTAAAAAGACAGTAAGTAAAACAATAAGTCAAGCTTACGACGAATTTCACCAACGACTAGATACCAAAGATGAAAGTGTGTTATATATGAAACTGATCGAGCTAGAGAGAAAGATAATTGATTTAAGCAAAGTTAAATGCATAAAGGATGAAACAAATACAATTTTGACGGATGATGTGGTTATTAAGCAGTGATGATAAGATATTTGTATAAACTCTACAATGTAGAAAAAATAATAAACTGAGCTTGAAAGAGTTAAGTAAATCGGACGAGTATATGAACATAACTTTTTATTGTAAATTTAAATATCAGAGGTAAATAATGCTCTGAAGAAGGTGAAAAATGGAAAGGGACAAAGTGAATGCTGGACCAATGGAAAAAAATATCTTGGTACCTTTGTATAAGAACAAAAGGAGATATACAAAATTATGCAAATTACAGAGGAATTAAATTAATGAGTCATACTATTAAACTATGAGAACTAGTAATAGAGAGAAAAGTAAGATGAGAGACTAACATCTCAGAGAATCAATTTGGATTTATGTCAGGGCGGCCAACCATGAAAGCTATACATCTCTTGAGGAGACTCATTGACAACTATCAGGAAAAAAATAAGATTTGCATATGTTGTTTATCGATCTTGAGAAGATTTATGATATTGTTTCAAGAGAGGACTTATGGAGAGTCTTAGAAAAGAAAGGTGTAGATATGTATACAAATTAAGTGATGAGAGTGAGGACATCTGGAGGATTAACACAAAAAGTCCTTATCACTGTTGGCTTACATCAAGGGTCAGCTTTAATCCCTTATCTTTTTACCCTTCTCTTATATGAGCTCATCAGACATATCCAACAAGAAATACCTTGGTGTTTATTGTTTGCAGGTGATATTGTTTTGGCCGATGAGACGCGCGCTGGTGTAAAAGCGAAATTTGAATCTTGGCGAGACACTTTAGAAAAGAAAGGTTTTAGGTTGAGCAGGACAAAAATGGAGTATATGAAGCTTAAATTTAGTATTGCAAGAAGGACAGATGATTCCGTCATTAAGTTGAGTGACCAATATATTTTCCGCAGTGAGTGCTTTAAATATTTGGGATCGATAGTTCAAAAAAATGGAGGTGTAGATAAAGACATGATACATAGAATCCAAGCAGTTTGGTTTAAGTGTAGAGGCCCGTATTGGATTTTATGTGATCATAAAGTTCCATTAAAATCAAAAGGCAAGTTTTACCATACTGCAATTGGACCAGCGATGCTATACGGTTCTGAGTCTTGGACAATGAATTATGTACATGAGCAAAAAATGGGAGTTGCAGAGATGAGAATGCTTAGGTGGATGTGTGGACGCACTAGATTGGATAAAATTAGGAATGAATGTATCAGGGATAAGGCATGAGTGACACCAATTATAGAGAAGATGCGAGAAGCTCGATTAAGATGGTTCGGACACGTACAAAGGAGACCATTAGAGGCACCTGTTTGGCGTTGTGTGAGTTTAGCTACTAGGCATGTTAAACGGGGGAGGGGTAGACCAAAAAAGACTTGGAATGAAACTATAAGGAAAGACATGATTTATTTAGCCATTAGTGAGATTATGACTAAAGATAGGGCGCAGTGGCGACAAATGATCCATATAGCTGACCCCACTAAGGTGAGATAAAGGCTTGAGTTTTGTTGTTATTGTTGTTTGCAATAAAAAACTAATTAAGGTTGCGTTGGGGGGGTGTTTTTTCTCTCTAATGTGCTCAAGCAAAAACACCATTATAATTTTTATTCGGTGTAAACCACATTTTTTCTGAAGTATTATATCGTGATTAATGAGGAGTGATCTGACGACAAGCTCCCTCAAACATAAGTGGACAAATACAAACATAACTGTACACTTGTTCAGATGTCTATAATGTTGCTCCTTGCAGAGAATGTTAGAAAGGGATTGCAAGTGAAGGTGATCTGCATGTGCTTGACTAAATATACAAATATCGTCAAAATGTTTTACTAATAACTTGCCCATCGAGGGCCGCATGATCTTGATCATAAATCTCATAAATGCACTCGGGGAATTCTATACCCTATAACAACACTAGTCACTCGTAGAGCTCGTCCTTCATTTGAACAAATTCTTCCACTTATCCCCTTCTCTGATCCTAATATAGTGGTACCATTGCGCAAGTCGTTCTTCAGAAGGATATGAACACCCACCATCTTGTTTAATAGGACCTCCGATCGCAAATGAGGAATCTGTACTTCACAATGATCTTATTGATAGCTCAATAATAAATGCATATATATTAACATTCGTATTTCTTATGGGGTAAGAATGGCGGAAACCGTGCAAGGGCTCAGACTCCGCGAATAAACTTTTTTCTAAGCAGCTCATCTTCAACGATGGTTGGGAAGGCTCGATAATGAAGCTCCCGAGACAAGGTCTTAGTAACAACTATGGTAATCTTCCCAAAAACACAATAAAATAAAAAAAGGGCAGCCCGGTGCACAAAGCATCTCTGCGCAACGAGGGTCCGGGGAAGGGTCCCACCACAAGGGCGAAATGTAGGCAAACCTTACCCTGCATTTCTGCAAGAGGCTGCTTCCGGGATTCGAACCCAACACCTCAAGGTCACACGGCAACACCTCAATGTCACACGGCAAAAACACAATAAAATAAGAATTAGAAAAATATGGACTGAATGAAGTCATAGAAGAACAGATCAGAAGGCCATTACCTCTCTTTCGTATCATTTTTTTAGATTAATTAACTTCTACTGGCAAGAATGCAAGCCAACAAGATGTACTGGTAAGAATGCATTTATTTAATTTGCAACATGTAAGTAATTCCTGAGGCTATTTAATTTGTAACAGTTTATTTATTCTGCACATAAAAACAAAGTCAATGGACAATGATCAAACGCTTTTGGCATCACATCCAGCACAAAAGAAATTTTACTTCTCAAGAGAGTCATAATCTAACATAAAATAAAAATAGGTGAAAATAGCTTCAAATGAGGTTAGTCGTATTTTTTAGTCCATTCATGCTGAAAGAGGTTAGCTTGGAAAAGGATAGGCTGCACAATTTTGATTTTATGATAAATGTTTTGCCTATTACCTACAATAAATTTGGTTTATTATTTTGTTCGGCTCATTATCTGTACCAAGTGATTCGGCTTATGCGATTGCTGCAAATTGAAATACTAGAATCTGGAAAAGTATGGCTCTTAATTTGTCACATTTAATTAGTTCCAGATTTCTGAAATACATATAGTAACTTGTTTGCATTTATCATGTACAGTTTATTGAATTCATCTGTAATAAACATAAAATTACTCATGTAAGCACATTTGAATCAAATAACACTCTCCTTGTTGCTCACATTTTCTTAAGCATATTAGGGAAGCTAGTAGTTGTTTCGAGGATGAACATGAAGATGACAACTGAGTTTAAGAACCAAGAAGAGAAAAGACGAGAGATCACAAACTAGTCGTTGTTGCTGGCACTGGATGGCGCGGACGTTGGACTGGAGTTTGGACTCGGTCGGCAGAGGCGGCAACCGGTGAGGCACAGAGCATGAAGGCTTGGAGCTGGACGACGTGGAGTCGTAGACGATGGAGCCTGGAGAGTTGGATGCAGTCAGAGTCGACACTCGACAGATGCAGTCGGCAGAGGCGCAACGCAGAAGCTAGGGCTTGAAGTTGAAACTTGAAATGTGAGAATGAAAAAAGGAATCACGGTTCACAGGGCTGCCTGTATTAATATATTACGCATTTACGCAGTTAGCCGGTTATGCCTTTACTACTTTACAGCCTTTGGGTTTGCGGTTTAATACCCTGATTTCCTAAATGACAAAATGAGTATGGTGTGCTTTGCTCGATCTTGAGTTCATAACCATACCGCACCGCACCGATAAGTGACCGATTTTCATGCACATAAAATCGAATCGCACCTCAGCCGAGCGGTTCGAATCGAAATGCGGTTTGGTGCGGTTTGACGGTTTTGTGCGGTTTTCGGTTTTCCTGCACACCCCTAGTCGGGGTCATTCCAAAGACACTTGTTGGGCTTGTGCCTGGAAAGCCTGAATTGGCAACCAAGACCTCTCTTCCATTTTCACGCTCTGCTCACCTTGCTGACTCTGCTTCTGGATATGGGACCCAGAGGACTATTGAGATATCTGAAGAGGAGTATCGTCGCCTTCAGGCTCTTCAGATTGAGAATCCGAACCACAATGCTACTTTTGCCCAGACCATTCAGCCAACATGTACTTCTTAGCGCCCTGATCGTTGGCTAGCAAATTCAGATCATCTTACTAGTACTTCATGTATCTTATATTCATACAAACCTCATAGTGAATCATTTATTACAGTTGCAGATGGATCAACTGTGCCCATTGTTGGGTTTGGTAGCTGTGATGTAAGCCCCGACATGACTCTATCATTAATCGCTCACGTACTTCAATCTGCTTACAACTTACCGTACATTAGTAAGCTTACTCGTGATTTAAACCACGTTGCTACATTTTGGTCTTCTGGTTGTGTATTTCAGGAGCAGTCGGAGCCGTATTATTGGTAGAGTGAAGCTGAGTGGTGGAGTGTATGTTCTGGATGAAGTCTTGCTCTTTTGCTTGTTCTGCTGCTTCCACCAAGGTTTTGGATCTCCATTATCTCCGTGATCATCCGTCTATCATTGTTCTACGTCGTCAGTATCTTGGGTTGGGAAATGTTTCCCAACTCTTCCTAAAATAAGGAAACACCCAATCTCCCTTTGAAAAGTACAACTCACGATGATAACGATCGACCATGAATTTATATTTTTCAAAGGTTGCTCGCAAATCATTAGCAACATTTCTATTCAGTTCCCTTAAATAATTAATGTATGACTGAGCGTCAAAGGAAATGTGATCATGAAAGGATGAAGAATGATGGTTTCATAGACATGATATAAAAAAGCCATAAGCAATTTCAGATGGAATTTTAGTGGTAGCTCGAATCTTAGAATTATTAAATGCAAGTTCAACATGTGGAAACACAAAATCTCATGTTTTTGGAGTGGTCCCAATCAAACACCTGAGAAACTTTCCCAAAGTCCAATTAACAATCTTAGTATGCTCATCCGTCTGAAACGCTACTAAACTCGAGTGAAACTCCAAATCGTCCCCAAAGTGTTCTCCAGAAATATATCATTAAAAGTCTAATAGTTTGGTGACACTCATCATGTTCGCTTATATCCAAATGAGAGCGTGGTGAAATAAAAACGCGGTCTCCAAATATGAAATCGACATAGTGAGGTGTGTGGAATAAGTGTGGTCATTAGATATAGAGTGCGTTTGGTTGAGCTATTGCTGATCGAAAGCAACTGATATAAAGTGGAGTTTGAGAAAAGTGTTGTTAAACTGTTTGTATGAAATGGAGTTTGCAGAGTGTTAGGGATGGAGTTTCAAAAAAACTGTTCGGTAACAAAATGGAGTTTTGGAAAAAAAAATTCCTTGAAATATTAAAAATTACAATTAAAGACTTGGATACACCTCCATCTTTTGTCTTACCCATCTATCAATAAATAAGAAAAATGCAACAAACACATATATACACACACATATATACATTCATCAAAATCAAATTTTAAGAGGAACATGTTCTCCAAATCTTTCTTCTTGAACTCCCCAAGTATATGCATTATTAATTATTATCATATTTTATTGTTAATTAGCAGAGATGAACATATGTAATTAATCTACACCTAAATTAATAAAGAATTGTTAAAATCTATAAAAACATTTTTAATTTTTATATGCATCGTCATATCTTATACGTCATATATTATATGAATAAAACATTATTCATTATTTTATCGCATCGTTATTATTATATGCCGGAAAACCTCTAAACTCTAACGACCTATCCCATTCGTCCTTCGTCGTCTGCGCTCAAACTCCTCTCTCTTGCGACACCAATAAACCCCGTTAGACATCATATCCACCTTTTTTGCTGCAGAGATGATCGTCGGGATGCCGGAGAGGTTCATCGAAGTGAGGTCCTCGCCACGGGCAGTGAGGGGACGAATCGTTCCATCCGGCGAGGGAGCCATCGGGGTGATAACAGTAGAGAGGTGTTAGGAGGATAACACCAGAGAGGCATCAGTGAGATAATCGGAGAAAGACGGCGTTTAGGATTCTCGGTAAAACCTACTAGACGTGCCTTCCTCCTTCCGCAAAGCGCGCGTCTGACCGCACAAAAAATAGGTCGTGAGTTGCGGTTACAAATATAACTATAGGCTGTTTTTTTTAAGAACTAAGAATCAGTTAAACTCCCCCCCCAAACACATTTTGTAGATAAAACTACATTTTGGCCCAGCCGCACAGGAGCCAATAAGCTCAACCAAATGCGTCCATAGTGCGTGAAAACTGAAAAATACCAGGTGGCACTTCAGGAACTGATAAATGTGGTATCAAGTCTAGGTCAGCTGGAGTGAGTGGCACATCTGGATCTCGACTTACTTTATCGGGTGGGGGTTCAGGAAGGAGTGTGGTAAGTAGTAATGTGGTGGAATGAGCAAAAGGTGAAATTGAAGATGTAGAGGTACTCTTGTGCTTCCTTGGAATAAAGTAGTTCTTCTAGGGAAGAATAACAATCCCCCGTCCATGGTGCTCGAAGGAGTGAGATTGTTCCTCGTGCCATCGTGCATGTCATGTCGGCGTACTGCCAAGATCGTCCTAATAGGATGTGACAGACATCCATGACGGCGACATGACATAGCACCCTATTCTGATATGTGCTCCTTATAGGAAACTATACTAAACAGTGATGGGTAACAAGTATAATCAAATGCCTATTGACTTCGGATAAGCTGTAGGGTTGTTCTAACGAGTGCATCTCAAGCCCCAATGTGTCGACCAGACATTGAGAAATGAAGTTCTCCATACCACTATTGATGATAATGGAACAAAATTGTCCCGTGATGCGTGCAGTAGTGCGGAAAATATCGTGTCTTCTATGGTCGTCCTCCGTAGACTCGCTAGTGGTGATCATGCTATAACGTAAGACACATACTAAGTGTTCAACGTGTTTGCCTTCTACTAATATTACAATCTCAGACTCGGGCTCAGGCTCAGGGTGGCATTCATTAATGTAAACTTTATACTCAGGCTCACGTCCATCAGTAAAATCAATAATAGCAACAAAGTGGTGTCGCAGACACTCAGAGGATTTGTGCCTCGGTTCCATGCCCTTGAAGCATCAAAATACTCCAGTGTTGGGCTTAACCCCAATAATCTCCTTACTTCTAGAGGGTTTAGTAGGTGGAGTTGGAATCCCGACAGTGATAGGAGGGTAGGGGGAATCTAAGATCCTCGCAGTAGGAGCAATGGGCTTAGTGGGGGTCTATCAGTAGACCTAAGTCCGGATGTCCACTTCTATAAGGACTCCACCCTTCGTGCGCGATTCGAGATTTCTCCTAATTCCTTATAGTCATAGAGCTCTAACTAGTCCCTAATAGAATAGCACAACCCATTCAGATAACGGGACACGGTCATGTCATCATCTATTCGGAGGTCGAGGCGAGACTGAAGTACTAAGAACTCATTTGTATATTCATCCTCCGATAGTTTGTCTTGTCGTAGGTTGTTGAACCTACGGTATAGGGTCTGTAAGTAATCGGGTTGAACATACATCTTACACACTTGCGTCTTAAATTCAATTCATGCGGTGAGCGGAGGCATGCTTAAATTAAACCTAGAACGCTTTAGCTGACCCCACCATACCAAAGAGGGTCCCTTTGACCTAAGGGTAGTGTACTCAACTTGTCTAACTTGGAGAAATTGCTTCCAAGCCAGAAAACGATCAATCCTATCGCACCAATCTAGACATCCCTCAGGTACTAAACACTCTTTGGAATTGCCTACGTCTAATTTGACTCCTACATCCCATCGGGGTGGATCCCTTATGTTTTGGTGCCCTTGTTCAAATTGTTGTGAATTAGGGTTTTCAATTTCAGGTTGCCTAGGGTCAGGACCCTCTTCGATTTGGTGTGGGGTAATCCATAACTGTTGGTTGGGTTCTAACGTGTTAACCGTGTGCGGAACCCATTTATCACATGTCCACATCTCGCGTGTTCGCGGTAACATTCGTACTCAACGCCTCAATTGTTTTAGTCAAAATTTTAATTTGTGTGCTTAGATCGGCAACGCCATTTTCTAAATTACCCACACGATTTTCCATTTAAATTATTTGTTTTAAATTCTCATAAAATTTAAAATAATTTTAATTGATTTAAAAAAAAATTTGAATTTTTTTTAAACAAAGAGAACCCTTAATGTAAAAAAATAAAAGGAAAATAATGAGAGCTTGCCTTTCTCTCCCTGACCATTCTAGATTACCAGACCTTTTTATTCATGGTCTTACTGGACGGTCAACCCTGTAAGCCGTCTTCAAATGAAAAATATGAGCGTGCGTGAAAAAAACATAATAATATAATGCATACAATAACTAACAAATAAATATGAAAATACTAAGGTTTGTCGCCGGATGCGACTTAGGTTTCCTCAATATGCATGTTCCAAAACACTTATGAAGTGATGTTGGTCTTACAACCACACATTTATTTAATCGTCTTCCCCCGTATTCTTCAGGTGGAGTCACTCTACCAGTGTTGTGGA
Organism: Dactylorhiza incarnata; assembly: GCA_033032865.1. Taxonomy (NCBI): domain Eukaryota; kingdom Viridiplantae; phylum Streptophyta; class Magnoliopsida; order Asparagales; family Orchidaceae; genus Dactylorhiza; species Dactylorhiza incarnata. The sequence goes on along the minus strand of JAWHQI010000012.1, from coordinate 410,511 downwards.
TATCCTCCGACATGGACAACGTAAAGGTTTCATGGACAAAACGATATGTTTTCGTTTTTTTTTTTTTGCAAAATGTCCTTTGGAATATATCCTCCGATATATTTGTTATTGACCAATATATTCGTCGATATATCGGCCTATATATCCCGACATTTTATCGACTTATTTTTTTCAATTTATTTTAATTAGCAGGCAAGTTTTACTGTACTGCAATTAGACCAGTAATGCTCTATGGTTCTTAGTGTTAGGCAGTGAATTGTGTACATGAGCAAAAAATGTGAGTTGTGGAAATGAGAATGCTTAGGTGGATGCGTGGACACGCTAGACTAAATAAAATTAAGAATGAATGTATCAGGGATAAGGCAGGAGTGACACCAATTGTAGAGAAGATGCGAGAATCTTGACTAAGGTTGTTCAGACACGTACAAAGGAGACCATTAGAGGCACTTGTTAGGCGTTGTGCGAGTTTAGTCACTATGCATGTTAAACGGAGGAGGGGTAGAACAATAAAGACTTGGAATGAAACTATAAGGAAAGACATGATGGACTTGGACATTAGTGAGATTATGACTAAAGATAGGGCACAATGACGACAAAGGATCCATATAGCCGACCCCACTATAGTGGGATAAAAGCTTGAGTGTTGTTGTTTTTTAATTAGTTTCTTTGGTTTAATAATAAACCAAAAATGTTTCATTGTTTAGGTTGTTTTTTGTCCTTCCTTTGGATTTTTTCCTTGCTCACGTCTGTTATCGATAGATTCTGGGCCTGCCCTCTCTGATGTCTTTGGCTTTGATTTGAGGGCATGATTCCGCAGCAAACGCGACGGTATATGGGGCCACTATTTCAGTGGTACTCTGTGAGCAGCCACTTTGTGCATTTATTGTCAAAGGTTAGGTCTTTCTCCTCTGAGAGAAGCCACTTTGTGCATAGTGTCAAAGGTTAGGTTTGTTTCCAATCTTCCCCCGCCCATACCCCCAATGATTGTGGACTATATGGGTTCTGTTGTTGTTGTTGCCACGTCTGTTATCGACTTCAGTTATGCATGGTCTTTTGAAATATCCCCGATATAGGATTTATGAGTTCAATAAATATCGATTTTTTAATATATTAATTAATATATAAAAATAAAAAATGTTTATTTTTGTATAGAATTACACACATAAATAATTAAATATTAAAATATGATATTTGAAATATCCCCGATATATCCCCCAACATATTAAAACTGACATGAAAAACCTAAGCCGACGTATCCCCGATATCTGACATCTACAACTTTGACCCTACCAAACTCTATTCCCTCCGTTTTCAAGCTTGACCCTCACTGCATTACTAAAGGTTACATATGTTATTCTCCTTACCTGAAAAGATACATCATCTATGTCATCTATGTTGATGTTGTCTTTATTGAATTCGATTGCTATATTCCTAGTACTCCTAGCTCCATAGCTCCGGACGCTTCTCTTGATTCTATTCTCGTAGCACATCCTGAACCCATTATGATTTCCCCAGAGGATATTCAAAATCCTCTCTCTGGGGACAAATTTACTCTCGTCACCCTCTGACAGGACATCCACTAAACTATCTCAGCCTACCTTTTCCCATGATTGTCCTATGGTTGTTCCTCGGGAAGAAGTTGTTCCTCGAGAAGATGCTCTGCCTTCTGACATAGAGCCACCCATTACCGTGCATAAGGGAAGTCGTGCTTGCTGGGTCAAACCTCTGTTTATCACTTATCAAGGTTTATCTACTTTTTATACTGCATTAATTTCCATACTTGATCAGTACAACATTCCTTCCACCGTTACTAATGCACAAGCTCATCCTGGCTGAGCTGCTGCGATGCCGGATGAATTGAATGTCCTACAACTAAATCAAACATGAGACTTAGTTTCCCTGCCCTCAGGCAATCATGTTATTGGTTGCAATACTCTATAAAAGTGAATGCAAATGGTTCTCTTGATCGGCTAAAAGCCTGGTTGGTGGCTAAGGGCTATGCTCAGATGTATGGAGTGGACTATGATGAAACATTCGCCCCAGTTGTCAAGATGTCCTCCATTCGCCTAATCCTCTCTTTTACAGCCTCTCACCAGTGGTTCCTACTCCAATTGGATATCAAGAATGTTTTTCTTCATGGATCATTAGAAGAAGAGGTGTATGTGGAGCAGCCACTTGGATTCATAGCTAAGGGGGAGAGAACCAAGGTGTATCACCTCAAAATATTTTTATATGGGTTGAAACAATCCCCTCGAGTATGGTTTACTCGGTTTAGATATGTTGTCACTCAGTTTGGTCTTACAAAGAGTGAGAAAGACTCGTCCCTTTTCTATCTGACCTCTACTGCAGGATCTATCTTAGTAGTGGTGTATGTTGATGATATTGTTATCACAGGGAGCAATTCAAATGAATAATCAAACTTAAGGCATTCTTACACTCCAACTTTCAAACAAAGGATTTGGGCGAGTTACGTTTCATCTCTGGCATCGAAGTAGCAATTTATGATAATTCTATCTTCATGTGTCAGAGAAAATATGACCTTCATTTTCTAACTGATCTCAGTTTTTCTAAGTGTTATTCTATGGAATCCCCACTCGAACCAGAAGAAAAGAACCTCCACGTCGAAATTAAGTTATTTGATTCACCAGAGAAATACCAAAAAATAGTTGAAAAACTAAACTATATTACCATGACTCACCCAGTTATCACATGTGCAGTAAGGTCAGTCAATTTATGACAGCTCCTACCAAATCCCGATGGGAATCCGTCCTCTGGATTGTTATATACATAAAAAAAAATCCTGGCCTCAGGATCTCATATAAAAATTGAGGGCACTCCAACATAGAAGCTTACTGTGATTTTGATTGGGCAAGTTGTTTAGTCACTCAGAAGTCGACTATAAGGTTTGATGTCTTTATGGGTAGAAATCTAGGCTTTTCGAAGAGTAAGAAACAAACAATTGTTGCCAGATCTAGTGCTGAAGCAGAATATCAAGCGATTTCTCATACTGTTGCTGAGATTATTTGGACTAAACAAACCCTAAGTAAAATAAGATATCCCTATCCAAGATCCACTCAATTATGGTGCGATAATCTAGCTACAATACAAATTGCTACTAATTCTGTTTTTCATGAACACTCAAAATACATCTGAGGTTGATTGTCACTTTGTTAGAGAGAAGCATTAAGGACTTTTCTCACTAAGTTATGTGAAGATCACAGACTAAGTTGCAGATCTTACTAAAGGAATTACTGGTCCTCGAATGAAATTTCTATGTAACAAGTTGGTCCTGGTTGATACCCATGGCCCAACATGAGGGGGAGTGTTAGATATTAAAATCGTATACGTATTTTCCTGTATTTTATTTTTTCTGTATTTCAGACTCTATATATATACATCCTTATACCTCATGAGGTATGAAGTTCTCCTAAAACCTAATCATCAATGTTCAAACTAGTGGCTTGAACATTTATGTGAATCTGACCTATAATGAATCACCTAGATATAATCACTATTAAACATGGCTCTAACTTAGGGCTTTGATACTAAATCTGACCCAGAGTAAAGTTGTGAGTGTGATGGTGAATTACAGGAAACTTAACAATCAAGTTACGGGTGGGCCCCAACTATAACTAAGAATGATGAAATGCGCATAAGGGGAACTTCCGACGACAAATTCCAAGTAATAAACAAATAATAAGCTATCACAACACAACCGCAATTAAGAATAATAGTTTTAAAGACAATTTACAAATTAAGATTCATACCCGACGAGAGTGCTTAAATTAAATGTGCTGCAAATGAAGTCCCTCAAATTGTGAGGATTCAAGAGATACAAATAAACCACGAACAAGTTTCACTAAACATATAAAATAATAGAGCTTGCATATTGATGTGCCACAAACTGAATTTGTTCTTGCCTGTAAACTTATCAATCTTCGTAATGTTGTTAGCCATTTATGATTTTCTCAATGAATTAGTGGAACTTGTCTTTGATACCAATTTGTTCCGTGGAATCACTGAATCAAATGCAAACGACATACAAAGATGAAGACAGAACACATCGAAAATATTCTAAAAATTACAAAGCAATCAAAGAACACAAACAAAATAATCACAACAAACACAAAGAAAATGATTTGTGTGGTTCAATCACAACTAGGCTACGTCCACGGGTAGTAGTAAAGTTTCTCACTATTCATAATAATTCTTATACATATGGAGTAAGACTTACAATAACTTCAAAATTAAGTTTAATACTCCCAGATTCAGTAATTCTCAATCATTGCAAAAAAAGTCAATTCGGAGTTCAGATGATCGCAGCTTCTTCGAATTTTTGATGATGGCTAGAGAATCTTTCATATATCATTGATTACATATGAATAATCAGCTCCATTTGATCAAACCCTAAAATAATAGGTATATATATGCCCCGGTCCATAGAAATGCTCAGTAGTCAGAATAAGAACCTTCACCCGAGCAGTAGGGTGGCGTGCGAGTATCTTTATTCTTTGAGCTTCATGGTCAACGATTGCCGAACAAAGAGATCAATCAATGATCGTCGAGCACTAGGCCGGTGATCGCCAAGTGCCATGCTTGTTAATCGACAATCCAAACTTCAAATATCTTCAACCCGACCTGGTCAAAGAGTAAGCAACCATGGTCGACGATCAAAGAACGACTGCTCGCTACTTGATGATCCAAAACAATTTAGACAAGTTACAAAAATTTCAAATAGAGAGTACCAGTACCAGGCGATACTTGGAATCAATATGTCGATACAGAAACATATCGACGATCGTCAAGAACACTACTCGTCGTTTGACGATCCTAGGATATACTATAAACTTGTTTTGCTTCAAAAACAATCTAGATCATCACAAAAATATACAAATGAGCTTTCAAATTTAAGGCATAAACATTATATATATATATCAACATTGATATTGGGAGCTAAGCCATCTATCAATCCAATCACTATCAACATCGGAATGACGGTCCAACAAGGATCTCAAAGGTGACAAACAGTGCAGAACAAGAAAAAGAGGACAAGACCCTCAAGGGAGTATCCCATTATCAAATAGAATACTACTACTGGAATGCTCCTGGTAAAGCATATGCAACATGTACCTTCAAGAAAGATACGTCGCAAAACACCTCCATGTCGAAGGAGCATTAGGCAAATTGATGGGATCAGGGTTCTAGAGTCAATCATCATCCGCCGATACCCTTAGGCTATTCATGTGCTGGAGACAAAATTAGGAACATCATCTAAGCGACTGGAGTTCATAGTCGCGCTTGACGTGATGTTGGGATTCTTCATGTATTTTTATTTACTTTACTAATTAAATTTTAGTTGGTTTTGGCAAACATTATGATCTCGCGATCAGGACTGCTCATAATGTTTGTCATAGGTCCTCTTGTTTATAAATACACACAATGGTTCATCAGAAGGGATCGACAATTTTGGAGAGATCTTCTGAAGTCGCTCAGTCATTTCACGGTGCAACGTCGTGAATCGAAGGTTGTCGAATCCTTGACAGCCCAAAGAGGAAGAGCAAGCTGACAACTGTTATAGTGCCAAGATGAATATGATCTAGTGCTAGCGTGGTGGATCCAGCACATCCATCTGACGAATGGATATGGTCTTTGATTGTTCCTTCCATATGTGTCCAGTAGGGATTGATTTGCCTTATATAAGAAGTTTGACTGGAAATTTCTTGACGGGGAATGATGCCCCATGCAAGACTGTTGGCGTAGGCTCCATCTAAATCATGATGCATGATATGGTCAAACAAAAGGCCTTGTGATTACGAAGGGACTCAAGCATAAGTCCTTGTATGTCTTGCAAGGGATCACTGTAGTTGGTTCAACTGCTATAGTTTTTACTTTTATTGTTGCAACTTCTTAAAAGAAGTCTGATGCAGAAATTACTAAGTTATGACACATGAGACTTGCTCATGTTGGTGAGAACAACATGTTGATTTTGAACAAGCAGGGTAGCTCGGAGGACCCAGATAGCCAACTATATCTCTGTGAGCACTGTTTTTTGGCAAGCAGTGCTGAATTTAGTTATGCAAGTAATGCACAGGACAAATGTTACTTTAGATTACAGTGATTCATACTGAAACGGAGGACTGATGTTTTCAAGATCTTCAAACACTGGAAGTTGCTGATGGAGACTCAAACTGAGAAGAAAGTGAATCGTTTGAGAACTGACAATGGTTATTAGAATCAATGAGTTCTGCAGGGATGAAGGCATTGTCAGATGCCGCACTGTCAAAGAAACTCCATAACAGAATGTAATTGTTGAAATAATTAATGAGACACTGCTAGAGAGAGCTAGGTGAAAGCTCTTTAATGCTGTTGTGACTTCTGAGGCCATGAATACTACCTGAACCATTCTTTTGCACTGCCCTTGACTATAAGTTTCCTTTTGAGGTATGGCCTAATAAACTCATTGATTCTCACCTTTTAATTTTTGGTTCCTTTGCTTATTATCATGTAAATGAAGGCAAGCTTGCACCTAAGACAAAGAAGGGCCTATTCTTAGGTTATGATGACAAGGGTACAGAGTTTGGTTTGCTCTGTCAAACACTGTTGTGAGTAGAGATGTTAACTTTGATGGACTTTTTATGGTTGCCCCCAAGGCTGAGTCTGATGTTGCAAGTAGACAGGAGGATACGATGCGAATGGAGTTTGACGCAACTCCTATCTTAAACTATTGTACTATGTCTTCCCATTCAGAAGAACCTGCTTAAGTTGAGGTGAAGGCTGATGTTGAACCAGAGCAGGAAATGTCTTATAGCATTGCCACTAATAGGACAAGGATATAGGTTCATGCCCCACCGAGTTTTGGTAATGATGATTTTGTAGCTCACGCTGTTCAGATAGCTGAAGAGTTGGAGATATCTATATGCTGTACACATGTTTGGAGGCGCTATTTCTGATGCTGAGTGCTGAAACTAGACTACTTTGAGAGGAAGAATGTTGGACGCAAGTGAGTTTTCAAGAAAAATCAGGAACTTTAGGTATTGAAGGATCATGAAATTAGACAGCTTTAGCAATGAGTTTCAGTCAGAAAGATGTAGACAATAAGATTTTTTTTCCAGTGGTTTGACACAGTTCATCCAAGGTTGCAGATGTCGAATGTCGGGGACACATCTGTTTTAATTTTTCATGTCGGTTTGTATATGTCGTGGGATATTTCATATATCGAGTTTTAATATTTAATTATATATATATTCTCATTTTTTTAAATTCATATATGTTAATATATTAACAATTAACCCCCGTTGAATTTCTAAAATTTACAAAATACTATGAAATATTTATGTTACACAAATAAGAACAATATAACGTGATTAGTAAAACACTGAACAAACATACATTTTAAAAATAACATTTTTTAAGATGTCAGTGTTTTTGAATGAATATTATGTTTGCAACTTTAACATCAAAATTTTAAAAATTAAATTTCAAATTTCAAACATACCTTATTCACGATCTGTTACATAATCATCAACAGTCGAATATAGATTGAATACGATCATCATCTGACGAACTTGACGTCTCATGATCTGACTCATCACTCTTCCCTCTCAGACACTTTTCTCGAGATGTTTCAGAATATTTTAACTTCAACAAAACATTAAACTTTACAAAAATTAGATCGTTCTTTGTTGTCGAGTTTATTCCTCTTCTTAAAATATATCTATAAAATAAAAAAATATAAATAATGCATACAATCATACACTCTAAATAAGATATTTCTATTAGACTAAATTAATACCATCTCAAAAGTGCTCAAGTTCCTCACACATCCAGACTAAGTAGTAATTATGCTCAAAATTTTCATTGCTATAGTTTTAAGAGGAGTCCTCCACCAATGCATTGGTGAAAAACAAAATAACAAATTATTCCAGTGATGCATTATTTAAAATTATTGGGTTAATCAACAAAAATTATTAAATTTTACCTGGATTGAAGTTAGGGTTTTGTAGTTGTCCTTTTGCCATGTCTTTGCTAAATAATTCTTGTTGGTATTGATAAAAATCAGGATCAACCCAAATGTGATCCCGAGTAGAAAAATCTTTCCTATATATATCCTCGAGAGACATTCATCAACAAAATTACTCATAAGCCTTTCATCGGCATCAATCTCCATTTGGCCGAGATAATAAAAAATTGAGTTTAAATAATATTCCGCTAGATGCAGATAGCTGCTCATCTTGTTTTCCCATCTATAATAAAAAAAGTAAATACCATAACAATTAAAAAACAAACATTCTATTAGATTGCTAGAAAAGATAATGCAATATCAGAAAAAGTACACCTAAACTTCATTAGATCTTTAGATCTCCGGTCATCATTCATTCAAAATTTTCAACCAACATTCTATTTAGCCAATGACATTTTGTATCATTTATATTTTACCAATATACCATTATCAATTAATCTATCATTTAAAGTAAAGAATCCAAGGCCATATGAAAGGAAACATTCTATTTATCTAACCAAGTGACAAACATTCGAACTCTCAAACCAACATTTTATTTATCAGATGGAAAAAGGTACCGAGGATCATATGTTGTCGAACGGAACAACTCAATATCATCATTCATCATTTTCCATGGCTATGCATCATAAATTGCAAAATGAAGTTGGATAACTAGATTAATTGTGGGGTATCTTAAATCACATAATATGTTGTCGAACATGAAAATAAAAAAAATTATTGATAAACAAAGTAATTTTGTGTCATTTTCCATGACTCTTCAATTTTAAATTTTAAAACCACAAGTGCATCATCTATTGTTGATCAGTATAATCAGGAACCACTAAAAAAACAATTATCTCAGAATCTCATATACAATTTGAATGATAATAGGCTAATAATTGGCACAACATTGCATTCACAATCCGACAGGATCCAGTGAAACACAAGAGAGAGAAGAGAGCATCAAAGATAAGATAACATTAGAGAGGAGAGGAGAGAAACATGCAAGCATCATAGAGAAGAGAGGAGAGAAACATGCAAGCATCATAGAGAAGAGAAGATAACATGCAACAAGCATCAAAATTCAGAAACCAAAAGAAGCCATAGAAACCAGAGCTCAAATAAATGAGAGATTGAAAGCTCAGAGAGAAGAGAGCATTAGAGAGTAGAGACCAGAAGAAATCATCTTAGAGAAGAGAGGAGAGCATCAGACAAGCATCAATCATCATCAGAGATAAGATGGCATGCAACTCTAAATAAAATTTAAAAAATTACAGTGCAGTTTTTATAACTAGAGAACTACCAAGCATCAGAAACCAGAAGAAACTCTATTTTTTTTGCAATGCAGTGCTATAACCGGAGAACCATTAAGCATCAGAGAAAAGAGAAAAAAAGAAAAAAGAGCTTAAAAAGAAGAGATGAACCATAGAACAATCGTTTGAGTGCAGTTGCAGAAACCAGAAGCCATAAAAATCGGGGAGAAGAACCATATTTATAGTGCTTTTATTGAAACGGGAGAAGAATCAGAAGAAGCTATAAAAACCAGCAAAATGGCCCTAGAAATCAGGGAGAAGAACCAGCGATGAGCGTCTATCGCAAACGAGCCGATATATCGCCCGTTTTATTCAAAACGTAATGAACAAAAAGTAAATTGGGAACAAATCATTTTGGGAGCAAACTTTTACGTCGACCGACATCTACAACACAACTAGGGGTGCAACTTGGGTCGGTTCCACTTAGAATCAAGAACCAATCTGTATTAGGTCGATTTGACTTTCTGGAACCGGAATCGACCATGTACCCAAGGTATAAAACTGGATCTTAATTGAATCGGTTCTCGATTCTATTCATACTATAAAAATGTTAACCTTCATGGATGAGTCAATAAATTCAATTTGTTTAACAAACTTGAGTGAAACAAGTATAATGGATTCTATTAGTTAATGATCAAAAAAGGATGGTGATAAAATTAGTACCCAAGAAACACATAATTCAATACCAGTCACAGCTCACAAGAAAATTCTTAACTTAATAGTCCTTAAACATATATAAAACTTCAATACAAGATTAGAACAAACATTATAATGATAAAAAAGGATGGCAATAAAATTAGTACCTAAGAAAAAAATAATTAATATCAGTCACAACTCACAAGAAAATTCTTAACTTAATAGTCCTTAAATATATATAAAACATAACACGAGATTACAACAAACATTATAATGAAAGACAAGTACCTTAGACACAAAAGATTCTTTAGCTTCTTCATGTTTGTTTTCTCAACATTGAAGTAATCGACGGTCTCTTTCAAAAGCCTCTTGCTCACCAAAAATAATTATATATAAACAAAATAATGTTGATACAAAGTGCACTATAATATATAAAATAATAATGATGGGGATCAACCTGTAGATCTACATTGAACTTCAGACCACCACTCGGCGGGACCCTTATTCGTTTACTCGCGCATTAGGCGTTAATCGGATCGGCGACCCGAGGCCACGAGCGCGTCCGGAGCGGCGTTTTACATTTCAGTATTATTTTATTTTGGACTTCATTTAATGTGATTCAAACATCGGGCGTAATGATCAATCATAGCCTTTTACGCCGGGTTCCCTAGCCCTCTTTCGCTATAAATAAGGGTGATGACTATCAGTTTGAGGCATTGTTAGCCTTTGAGAGATTCCAGAGCCGACAATTGTATCGTGGTACGACACAATGAGATTCTGGGGTGTGACGTCTCGGTTATTTTCCGGTCTCTTCCTTTCCTTTTAATTTTCTGGTGAATCCCTACCCACGAGTCCATAATCGCATATCCATATTCTCTCGGCCACGACCTCCAACAAGCAAGCAACCCCCAATCGGTCTTATTACAAGCCGCTCCTCGTCCACCCACAAACTGCACACCAGGACACTTCCTCGCTCGCCTTCCCAGTCGTACGCCGACAACCCTCGCCGTCCCTGCTACACCACAACATCACCATCCACATTCTGTCAGCCCCCACACGCGCCTCCTTGCATTTCACAACAAGCTAGTACCTCACACCCGACGATTCCCACTCGCCGCTCCATCAGTAAGCCTTTCCCTACTCCTAGCCGCAAATCCTTCCCTTACTTGACCCCCATCTGCAAGCCCTAGTGCCGATTTCTGCCTCCAGCAGCATACCCTAGTCCCAACCGCCATTTCCTGAAACAAGCCCCTATCCTTCTCTACTCCCTACAACTGAAGCCACCCCATCTACAACAGACGACCATCATCTCCTTCCATTGACTGATCTTGTGCTTGTGAGTTTTTTAAATAGCGTGCTTCTTATTTTTTATTGAATATTGGATGAACATTGCATATTTAGTTGGAAATCTTGTCTTTTTTGCGCTCTTGATTCATTTTCTTATTTTTCTATAAAATATGTTCGTGCAACTGAAGCTTAAAACCCTTCATGAGAAGAAAAACTTGTTTGCTTAGTTTCTTGAAATGGTAGAGAACATTGTGTTGTGTTGCTAAGCCTATTTACTATTACTGCTTAATTTAATTTCTGATTGAATCATACCATACACACACCATACATGTTAGGTCTGTTCGACTCAACCCCGTACTATTCACTTAGCTTGCATTAGTGTCAACACAATCCAGGTTAGGGTCACTTGCATGTTACATAGTGGTAACCCTTATCGTCAGCCCATGTTCGGCCCAAACTTTAACGACGAGAAAACCACCAACTCCAACTCTGAAATGACACATGCAAAATTTCAACGATTGATGTTAGATCGATTCGATCAGATGAATGTCCAATTTGATGAACTATGTGTAACGGCCCGCAGACCACCACGGAGTAACAATATTCATTACATTATAATAAGTCTTAAGCGCTAAACAATTTTAATATGCCACAAATAAGTATTGAAGGGAAAGTACAGAAAAGAAACTCTTATTCCAAGTAATTTACATATTTTTACATGCCAAAACAACACACATATATATATATATAAGTCTTAGTAATCTTATTTTAAAAGCTATATTACAAGTTCCTTTGACAAGTGGAGCACTTCAAGCTTCGACAGCTTTCCTTAGGATCATTGACCACTTCAAAATTGCTTGCTATTCTTTTCAACCATGCACGATAAAGTTCCACTTTATCCCGCCTTACGCTTAGATCCTGAAAAAATTATAATGGAGAGGGTTAGTCTTTACATAAAAGACTAAGTGAGGAAATTTACTTTTTTAACTGTTGTACAGGCAAAACAAAGGTTAAATAATAATATTTATATGGCATTTGCTTTTATACAGTATAAGCAGTCTATAAAGTCAATATACAACTGTCATTGTTCAACTTGTATTGAAAGAAATATTAAACAACACAAGTAACGACCAATATTTCTTGAAACAATATTCATTTATTCAGTTTTGCCTCTTTCTTCAATTTCTATATGTTTTCATTTCATTTAGTTAAGGGTTACTGCATATTATATCAGTAATCAGCTTTGGACCCACTGTACTAGGTCGAACTTAGTGCGCACAATTTGCATAAGGCTCATTAAGGCCCAACTAAGTTGACCAGAGTATTTAATCCAGTGCGCACAACTCGCTTAAGACCTTTAAGGTCCAACTGGACTTGTAATAGTCTACAGATACCCTTAACTTTTGCATCGATGCTTTAAATGTAGCTGGTTATTATAGTAATTTTCATTTATGTCATTTAGCTTTTCATGCAAGAATAACATTATCATGAAGATATGATTATTAATAATGAAACTACTTGAAAGTAGAACATAATTAAAAAAATAAACCCTCACATTAAGTTTCTCTTTTCCTTTGTCTTTTCTCTGTTCATCGTCTATCGGGTGATGTCATCCTTCTTCGTATCTGCAAGTAAGCCTCAATTGAATATGCTTCATGTCTTTAATTAATTATGGTGTGGCGTCTAAGGGTGATTAAGGCTAAAAGGTTTCGAGGATAAGGAAAAAGAACACCTAAATTTATGTTGTCCTCAATTAATGCCAATTTTTATCTCCAATATACTTAACATCTCCAAATTTTCCTAATATATATAATTGCATGCTTATCCTAATTATCACTTATGTCACATAAAGTGAAATCCATTACATATTTCATCACATGACATCTCAACATCATCATAATGCGTAGTCACACATTCCTACAACCGGTCTCCTCAAAATTCCCAATTGAGTATACGTATAGTATTTAATTTCAGCAAAACCTTCGTCATTCTAACATTAAAATGATGTTAATCAGCTATATAATTGAAGGGAATCCATAAATAATTAATAGTTACAGTGGGCATATTTGAAATTGAATCATTCTATGCAAAAACTGCCCTTATATGGGGAAAAACAGCAGCCCCATAATTACAAACTGTAATTTCAGCAATTTATTATAAAGGATAGCTGCCCCAAAGATAAATATAGAAGTTTCAACACTTTCTGTTTAAAAGCCAGCATTCCTAAGCACTACAACAGCATTTCCATCCATTCGCCTGAATTTCCAGCAAATCAGTTATGAGTTTCACAACATAATTTCTACTCTCAATAATCCTAAATATGATTTCCACCAACTCTAGAAAGATTAGCATAAAAATTTATGATTCACATCCAAATTAACATACAACTAAGATACCCAAAATCAGCCCTAAATTCCCAATATCAGCCCTAATACTTTGTAGAACATAAAACTCAAATCTCTAATAATCTCCCCCATAAAATATTACTTTGCATGCCACCAAGAAGTTTTGCTAAGAAAAACTGAGTTCGATTTCTTTCCAAATCTCTAAAACTGAGATTAGGTTACTTCCTATTTGCATTAAGGAGAGGGGAAAGTGAAGAAGGGATTGCAGTGAGGAATAATGAAAGGTTTGAAGGTATCCAAAGTCTACATGCAAATCCTTTTTCAGTCGAAGCCCCGAAGTCACACCTTTAGCACGCCGACAAGGGGGAAAGATCAGAGTAGGTGGAGGGAAGCTTTCTCCCCGTCGAAATTCCGTCGAAGGAGAGGGAGAATGGCGAGTAAGGGGAAGGGAGACGTGAGACTTTCCGAAATCCCTAAGCGAGAGCGGCGAGAGCAGCGAAAGCTCCAGGGTGCGGGATTTCTGATACAAGAGGGGCTCAGTTTTGCTTTTAATCGCAAAGAGCCGGTCCACTCCACCGCTTAAGACCCACCGCCTAAGCCTAAATTGGGTTTATTTTAGGTTCAATTACTTTAATTGAACTCAATTTTTTTTCTTTAAATCTCTTAATACATCGAATTTCTCTATTAGCACACCAATTTGACTATTAGCACACCAACTTCATTATTTTATTATTAACTATTTAAATGACATTGGTGCACACCATTTACTAACCATACACCAATTCAACCATTAGCACACCAATACGCTTAATTTTATCGTTTACATCTTAATTAAATTGTATACACAAAAATTTCAATGAAATAAACTTTATTAAAACAGAATTTGTAAATTAAAAATCGTTGGCACGATATTTCCTAAATGCTTCTTTAATTTTCTAAAAAATAACTCTATTTAAAGTTTCATTAGTTTTAGGTCGTATGACGACATTTGGGTGTTACACTACGCACTCGCATAGATATCCTTGTGGATCATAGAAAGCATGCCACTACTCAAAGGAGGGATGACCCGCCCACTTCTCGAAGAAGGGATGATGAGATAATTTTTGAGTGCGATCCAAAATTATCCGATTAGGCAAGAGTACCTATCGTTTTATAGTATAAGATATTAAAATCAAGTCGTATTCTTTCTGGGCTTGTTGAGTATTTTTACTTACAAAAATAACTATTATTATCGGCCAAAAGTTGAGTTTGGTTTGGAAAAGTAAAATAACTATTCGATTAACACGAAAATTGATGATTAGAAGAGTTAACAGTTGATTTAGAATTCCTTTGGAATAAAATAAAACTCATAAAAGATGAAATCTTTCTTATTAAAGTAACTTCGACCGTGGAGGTTCCTAAATCATGATAGCACCTCGTTAGAGGAATACTACCAACTAGCCTTAGTTTGATCGATTAAGATCTCTCGACTAGTCGAAAACCCTAAGCTTGCTTAAAGCAGTGAACCCCACTATTGGATTTGACTAAAATCCGGAAGACTTATGTCACTCTTTCTTGAGGAGTGCATGCAACTCCTTTTATATTTGAGCAATCTCCTTGTATGCACGGACCTCTCGGTCATCTAGAATACGGATCATGATTGAGAATCATATTTCAGAAATATAAAATCAAAACAAATAACATCAAAGATAAATCGAAGCTAAATATGAAGAGAGCTTGATAATTTAGAATAGCCAAAACATATTTTATTTCATTCCAAAGTTCATCATGATCAAGTGCTAAATGAAATTTAGCCACTCATCATGATGGAGGAAATACAAGAAAAAGAAATTACAAAAACTTGAATTGAAATTGCTTGAGAAAAGTAAAGCTTACAACTTTTAAGGAAGAGTACAATTGCTAAAGCAATATGAAAATTATAAACTATAGACTAAAACAAACTCCAAAAACGAACTCCTGAACTTACTGGATCTCGCTGGATTTTATAGTTGAAATTTTCCAAGTACACGTCCTAGGGTCACAACGTGACACAGGGGCGTAACTTGGTGGGAAACCGCCAGAATTAACCCCGGGAAGCGTTCTGGAGAAAATTGTCAAATCTTCATAAATTGCAAGTACACACCCTAGGGTCACAGTGTGACATGGGCGTGACTTGGCTGGATCTGGAACGACCATGAAGGGGGGCGTGTCTGGCATTAAGTTCTTCGATTTCTGGTCGGGTCATGCCCTGGTCACTGCATGACCAGGGCATGTAATTTTAATGCTGAGCTGGAAAGAGGGTCAAGGCCTGGGAGGGAGCTGGAGAAGAGGCTTGACCAAGTCACGCCCTGGTCACGACGTGACCAGGGCGTGTAATTTTAAAAACTGAGCTGGAACAGGTTTCACGACCAGGAAGAACTAGAAGGAAGCGTGACCGAGTCACGCCCTGGTCACGGCATGACCAGGGCGTGTAATTTTCATTTTTCTCCAAAGTGCTCCAAAAAGTATCCAGAACATGTCCATAGTGTCCAATTTGTTATTTGCAGCCCAAAAAAGTCTGAAAATGCAAAAAGAGATATTTGAGAATATTATTGAAATAAAATAACACGAAACTAATTATTTAGAGAGTAAATATTATAATAAATTAGAGATAAATATTGTACTATCAAGGGATGACGCCCTCCCACCTCAAGATTGGCTTGCTAGCAATCAAACACCACGAGATTTCGCCTCACCTATGAGACGACCTTTGATCACATTCATGAAGTTGACCATGACCTCCCTCGATAGGCATCTCCTCCCTTAGGAGGACTATACACCCCAACTACGATCCAGGGTCTTTTTGACTATGGGAGGGACGATTACTTTGACGGTTATCCTGAGCCGTATAAAGCACCACATGTTGAGGACTACATCACACTACATACACATTGACACTCCTACCTTCGACAGTCACCTGGACTTGAAGGCCTTCAGTGAATGGCTCTAGGAAATAGATCACTATTTCGAGTGGCATGATATGACTGATGAGCGACGCGTTAGATTTGCAAGAATGAAGCTTGTTGGCCTATCAAAGATTTTTTGGATCAGTCTAGAGTGGCCACTCCATCGAGATGGATATCGTCCTATTATCCGTTGGGAGGACCTGAAGCGTCGATTGAAGGACAAGTATCTTCTCGCATCTTATCGAGACCAGTTGTTGGGTCAGCTTTATGCATTGCGTCAGGGCACGCTATCTGTGGCAGAGCACGTCTCGTTTTGATGAATTGTCTGTAAGGAGTGCTTTATGAGAGGAAACTAGTTCCACCACTTCCTGGTTCTGTTCCAGATTGAAAACTGAGTTACATATTGAGCTTATTCCCCGTCGCATGAAGACAGTAGAGCAAGTTTATCAGATGACCCTCTATGACTAGCAGGTGCCCGCCAGACTCTCACCAAACCAGATGGGCCCACATCTAGGAGGCCACCACCGACCACTACCACTCATACAGGACCTTCTTGTGTTCTCATGGACACGAAGGACAAGGCTATCACTACCCGACCTTCCATGTCCATTCGACCAGGGAACGTTCAGTATTATCGTTGCTCTGGCAGGGGCCATATGTCAGCCCAGTGCCCCACAGGAATCTGTTAGTTGAAGAAGGCGAGCTCAATGCTAATGCTGAGGAGGTCACTAATGAGATTGTTGTCATCGTCGAGGACGATTGAGAACGGGATGTTGAGCGTTCCATAAAGGTAGATGTTTTACCATGTTTCCTTTATTGCCCCACATACTGATAAGGACTGGCGTTGTATGATGATCTTCTATACTTCCTTTCCCATCACAAACTGTCCCTGTAAGCTGACCATTGATATCAGAAGTTGTGTGAATATTATGGCCAAAGGTCCTTAGAGCAGATGCAGGTGACTACTGAGCCTCATCCCCATCCATATCGAGTTATCTGGGTCGATAAGACGATCATACAGGTTACCTAGAGGTGTGTCTGGTTCCGATCTCTCTCGCCTCGTTCGAGGGCATTGTTTGGTGCGACATCATCCTTATGGATGTCACCCACGTTTTGTTAGGGAGAACTTGACTCTTCGACTGTGGTGTCACGTGTTTCAGTCGCTCGAACACGTGCGTATTCTACGACAACAATTGTAAGATTACATTGAGATCGACCCAACCCAAGGTGAAATCCAAGAGGAAGGTCATACCCTCCATTAGCATGAGTTCATCTAGGCCACTGCACATTCCGCGTCGCGGTGAGTTTATGAGAGTGAGCGCCGACGCCGATATATTTTACGCAATGGCCGCCTCCATGGCTCCTGATGTTCCTATGGAGATTATTGATACACCAAGTGAGGTCCGACGTATTCTCGATGAGTATGTTGATATTGTCCCGGATGATTTACTTGACGAGTTATCCCCATTGCAGGACATCCAACACGCCATAGATCTGACACCGAGTTCCTCGCTCCCGAATTTACCACATCCGAATGAACCCGGATGAGCATGTTGAGCTTAAGAGACAGGTGGATTTGCTTCTCCAGAAGCAGTTCATATGCCAGAGTCTGAGCCCCTCCACACACTATTTTAAATGTCCTCCGACATGCACGACATGTTTGCCGGCATGTCGTTTTTGAGTGTAAAATGACATTTTTTCTAAAAAAAATGATTATTTCCTTTTATAAAATATATGCCGCCATATCCACAAAAAATCAATATATCCGTCGACACGACGTTTGAACATATCGTCCGCTATTTTATTTTATGTTATGTTAGCAGTCTAGCATGTCTAAATCGCAATATATATTATATTATGTATGTTTAAATTTAGTTAGACTTATTGTTTAATTCTTTTAATGTGTTATTCACAAGGTTTTAAATGTCGGATGTCGGAGACATGTCGGATTGGGTTTTTAGATGTCGGATGTCGGAGACATGCCGGAGATATTTTATATGTCGGATTCCTAAAAAATATTTATATTATAAGTTATACCATATTATCTTAGCTCTATAAACTACATTAATTTGTTCTACTCAATGGACACATTTTCTACTTTGTTGTATTATTTTCAAAATACTCAAATCTATCTTCAATCACCATTATCTTCTAGCCATGTATCTATTTTCTTTGTATGTATATCTCCATTTATTATTTTCATTTTTAAGCACTTAAATGTTGAAAATTATTTTTATCATTCTTCCTCATTGTTGGAAATGGAAATGACAAACACTATTTAAATATCAACCTGCATTAAATAATGAGTTTTTTACTTCCATATAAACATGCAAATTAACTGTACAATACTAAGAATAAATGTGGCAGGCTTGGTGACAATGACAAAATTTGATGAAATAAATTGCAGCAATCAAATACGCAACTGATACTCCATACATAAAACATGCAAGAAGAAAGCATTGGAAGGAGACAAGTGAAAATCAAGTATAATCCATGTGCTCGGAAATGTGCAATCAATATAATGGGAAAAACTTAGCAAAAAACCCTTCCAACGACGAGGACGGAGAATAAGCGGAGAGAAATCTCTGATTGTGGGACATTTAGAAATGTCGGCGGCGGCCGATATATCGGATTTAATCGGTTATGTCGGCCGACATAATGAAAAACACCATAATCTTTAAATTTTCATTATGCAAGTCGTTTTTGTTTCAAACAGGACATGTCGGCCGACATGTCGGGCATGTCGTCCGACATGTCGGGCATGTCGGCCGACATTTAAAACAGACTTATTCTTATAATCAATTTTGTATATTATGTCACACTATATTTCTCTTATGCCATATTACAAAAAATGTGAAAAAGTTCAACATAATTATTAGTTGATATTTATATGATTTTAACATAATCTTAGTAAGCATGAAAAGACTTATAATCAATGAAGGATATTTGACTTGTAAATCTTTTTATTTGTTTTAAAACTTAGCACTAACAAAATAAATTTTTATATAATATTAAGTATATTTTAGATTCTACTGATTTGTACTTGTTAAATTTTTTTACTTTAGATATTTTTCGAATTTATTTTGGGATATACATGACTCATTGTTTGTTTACTTGTTATTTTAATTTTGTTTTCTTTTAGAATATATAATTATGCTTAATATACATAAAAATAAATTTTTTTATTTATAAGATATGAAAATTTGAAATTTTAAAATATCCCCGACATGTCTCCGACTTCCGACATCCGACATTTAAAAGCTCAATCTGACATGTCGCCGACATCCGATATTTACAACCTTCCTTACGCGGTCCTTGCCCTTCTCATCCCGAAGAACGGGAGCTGCCGCATGTGCAACGATAGTAGATCTATTAGTAAAAATACTTTTTAGTGTCGTTTTTCCATTCCCAGGTTGAATGATTTGCTTGACACAATGGTTGGTGCCCAGATATTCTCAAAAATCGATCTTTGCAGCGGGCACCACCAAATTAGGATTAGCAAGGGAGACGAATGGAAGACGTTCTTTAAGACCAATTATTGTCTCTATGGTGGCTGGTCATGCCTTTTGGGCTGCCTATTGCCCCCAACACTTTCATGCGGGTCATGACCCAGATCCTGCGACCCTATATAGACAAATTCCTGGTCATCTACGTTGATGGCATTTTGATTTACGACCACTCTTCCATCAACCATTTGAGCCATTTGAGGCTCTTATTTGAGATCCTCCGCAAGGAGAAAATATCTGTGAATATGAAGAAGTGCTCCTTCCTGACTATTTTCGTGCACTTTCTCGGGTTTATCATATCAAAATCTGACGTGTCTATTGACCCTGAAAAAGTCTGTTCCATTCGTGAGTGGTCTGTTCCTTCCACTATCACTGAGGCCCATAGTTTTCACAGTGTAGCTACCTTCTATCGGAGGCTTGTCCCGGGCTTTAATACCATCATGGTCCCACCTTTACAAGCTGCCTGCGAATGAGAGATTTCTAGTGGACGACAGCCGCCACTCGGACTGTCTAAAGATTAAGGAGAAACAGACGACATCCCCGTTCTGAGATTCCCTGATTTCTTCAAGGTGTTTGAGGCCGCCTGCGACGTATCTGACGTTTGTATTGACAGAGTATTGAGCCAGGAGGGTTACTCAATTTCTTACTTTAGTGAGAAACTGAACGAGTCCCGTCAGATGTACTCAAACTATGATATAGAGTTTTATGCGATAGTGCAGTC
Source organism: Dactylorhiza incarnata (assembly GCA_033032865.1). NCBI lineage: Eukaryota > Viridiplantae > Streptophyta > Magnoliopsida > Asparagales > Orchidaceae > Dactylorhiza > Dactylorhiza incarnata. Next base: position 389,780 of record JAWHQI010000012.1, on the reverse strand, counting down.
ACTTCAATATTGGAGACACTATCTCTTCCCTCGGATGTGTCTTATACTTCGACCATCAAGCTTTGTGATATCTTTACTCACAACAAAAATTGGGGCATAAACATGCCAAGTGCGTCAAATACTTGCAGGATTTTCACTACGTTCTCAAACACCTCGTGGGTGTTGAGAACAAGCCTGTTGATGCTCTCAGTCATCCTGGTTATTTTCCAGTCTCTTCCTTTCCTTTTAATTTTCCCGTGAAACACTACCTACGATTCCCCCCTCGCTACCTCTATAACCACATATCATTGTTCTCTTGGCCACGACCTCGAGCAAGCAAGCAAACCCCGATCAGTCCTATTGCAAGCCGCTCCTCATCTACCTCCTGCAACCACAACCGCACTCCAGGACGGTTCCTCGCTCGTCTTCTTAGTCGTACGTCGACAACCCTCACCGTCTTCTCCAATCTTATCACATTCTTTGCCATCCCCCACACGCGTTTACTCCTTGGATTCCTCTGCAAGCCAGAGCCTCACACCCAACAATTCCCACTCGCGACTCCATTAGTAAACCTTTCCCTACTCCTAACCGCAAATCCTTCACACCCATCTGCAAGCCGTAATTTCGATTTCTACCTCCAGCCGCATACCCCAATCACATTCGCCATTTCCTGAAGCAAGCCCCAATCCTTCTCTGTACCATACAACTGAAGCCACCCCTATCTACAACAGAAGACCATCATCTGCTTTTGCTACCTGATCTTGTGCTTATGAGTTTTTTTAATAGTGTGCTTATTTTCTATTGAATATTGGACGAGCATTGCATATTTACTTGAGAATCTTGTCTTGTTTGCGCTCTTGATTCTTTTTCTTATTTTTCTATAAAATTTGTTCGTGCAAGTGAAGCTTAAAACCCTTCGTGCGAACGAAAACTTGTTTGCTTAGTCGCTTGAAATGGTAGCGAATGTTGTGTTTTGTTGTTAAGCCTACTCAGTCTTACTACTAAATTTAATTCCGGATTGAATCATATCATACACGCATCATACATATTAGGTTCGTTCAAGTCAACCCCGCATCAGTCACTTAACTTCATTAGTGTCGGTACAATCTCATAGCCTACCCAACATCAAAGAACAATAAGAGTAAATATAAAATGTAATTACTACTCTCAAGCTCTTCAATTTGTTGCAAGTCTTCCTCAATTTTCAAAGACAGTGAACCACTGTTTTAAATGTCGGCCGACATGTCCGACATATCGGACGACGACATGTCCTGTTTGGAGACAAACGTCTTGCATAATGAAAATATAAAGGTTTTATCGTTTTTAAAAATGTCGGCCGTTATAACAGACACCGTATCTTAAAAATGTCGCGACATTTCACGGTCAAGGGATTATAAATCAGTTTTTTTCACGAGGTGACCTAAACTCGCGTCTTCGAGACTTAAGAAGCTCCCATCGTCGTCGTCGAGAGAAGCTCTCCTTGCAAGTTCTCCCGTCGTCGTCGTCGAGAGAAGCTCTCCTCGCAAGTTCTCCCGTCATCGTCGTCGACAAAAACTCTCCTCGCAAGTTCTCCCGTCGTCATCGTCGACAGAAGCTCGTCGTCGTAAAATCCTTTTACTTTCGTCTCCAGTTCCTCTCCTCTCGCCTCTATCCTCTCCTCTAACCTCTCTCATGGCGACTTGTTCTTCTCCAGAGAGTTTGGAGACGTTGAGGCCACATCTTCTCGCCGCAATCTTTGTTCCCACCTCCGGAACAACTGCTCGTCCAGAACGGGAGTTTCCTAGCTTTCATTCACTGTAAGTTCGAGCTCTTCTTGCCATAAATCTTGTACATTCTTCCTTTTTTGCAGATCTAGGTATCTTCTACTATTTATCTAGTTATCTTGATATTCCTCTCAATTTTTACTCATTCACCCAATCATAACTTTGAGGAGGTCCATTTTCTAAGTTAATTGCAAAATCTAAAAGTTCATCTTCAAATATTTCAAAAGCTTTTGAAACTTGATTGCTACTTGTAAGATTTGATACGTTGAGTTCCATCCACTTGGGATAACTAAGCAAACTGAACCTTTATATTTATTTTTTATTTTTCGCGGCAAATTTTAAATTGTTTTCATCTCATATGAGAACTTATGTATATAACCGCTTCACGAACTCCTGTTAATGTATCCATCTTCTCATTCATGTCATTTTTGACAATTAGATTTAGAATATGACATACGCATGTTGTGTGGAAAAATAATCCATCCTAAGGTAAATATGCTTTTTTATTCAATTTTCTTCTCAAATGATCAATTGCAATTGTATTTGTAATGACATTAGCTACAACTAGAGTATAAATTCTATCTCCCAGTCTAATTTACATGATTCTAAATTTTTACTAAGTTTTTTACCTTTCTGACTAGAGATAACGCATAAATTAAAAATTCTTTTTTGAAGCTTTTAATCATCATCACTAAAATGTGCAACGAAACAAAAGTATGAGAGATTTTGTAAGAATGTCCACCAATGGATAGTTAAATTTACATCTTTCATCTTTACAAGTGTCTTCTTTGATTTTGACTTCTCAGTGACATACAATCTCTTGTTAATGTAGTGCATGAAATCAATTTAAATCTTGGTTACAACATTCTCATAATATAAGAAAATCATTTGTTTCAATAATTTTAAAAGGCAATTTATCTGTAATAATCCATCAAGCAAGGGCCATCCTAAATGACTCCTGATCAAACTTCCATGAATGTAGATACTCAATTGACACTGTCATTTCCCTCTTCGCCACTTTTCTTCTCAAAGCTCAATTAGTTTTGTTTTTGTCGACCTCATTGGACAGGTAATTGCTACAATTCTTTAAATGTTTTCACATATTACTGCTACCATTAATACTTGCATAATCATATACTTTACTGCAACAATGACATGCCGCTTTCTTAGATTTCTCACCCTCATTCTTCTTAATCTTAGAAAAATGGCCCTATATATTGGACTTGCACTTGTAATCTCTTTTATGTGGATTAGTTGTGCTAGGCACATTGGTACTATCTACAATTATAGTATGATCATCTATAATAATTGTATCACATATTGCATTTTGGGCAATAAGGTCACTTGTGTCTCCCATACTAGACATCTTAGTAGCATAATAGATACATTGCGAAAAAGAAAAAAGAGAAAATTAATTGATTGAAATAGAAGGGATTATGCAATGTAAATAACATGTTAATTAAAAATATCACATGCAAAAATTGGAATGGAAGTATAAAAAAACTGGACCTACTCGGACTGAAAGTACAAAAAATCCTCACCTGCAAAAATCCTCACCAGGCAATGACATAACCAAAATCCTCACTTGCAGAAGCTAGACAATAAAAGGTTTTAAAAAATAGAGCAGCCAAACCCTAATCGGACTGGAAGTCCTCAACACTACCTCTAACTGGAAGTCTAGATGTGCGGAATTGGCAGAACTACAATGAAATCATCGCCTTTCCCATCCACGGGTGGAACACCTCCACTCATTCGTGCAAACAGCCGAAATCATGGAAGTTTACAGAAATTCTCACTTTCGTGACCTAATTTCCGCTTGTGAGGAAGAGGGGAGGGGGAGCCAGGGAGGAAGAGAAGCTTTAATCATGGATGAGATTGTCAGAGTGGGGGGAGAGGATTGGGATCGCGAGAGCATCAGCCTGTAAAAATAGAGATCGAGCGCCTAGGTTGATAGCTTGATTGCTTGAGTTATGAGTTAGAGTATTAGGAGTATGACCTAATCGGCACCCGGACCTTATGATTGAATCCGATGGCTTATAACGCTGCACAAATGCCAAATTTTAAATTTTAATAATCCGATTCGGTTTGCGTGTACTCGAACATAGTAATAATGCCAAACTGAACTCCTGGTTCTAGTATTTCTGGATCTGGAACCGAACCTAGCCACACGAGAACCGATCCGAACCGCCCGGTTTGGTTTGATTTCGGTCTTTTTATCGGTTTTTCGTTTACTTTTGCATACCCATAGTTAGCGTGTGATAAGTCAAAAGTTCTGAACTAATGGAGATCCTCAGTGCTGAATTTGAAGTGGAGGATGTTGCCGCAACCCAGAAAATTTTGGTAGATTTATAGGGATCAGAAATAACAGAAGCCTGTTATATCATAAAAAGGGTTATATGCAGAAGGCCATGTGTTGTTTTGGCATGTATAATGCTGATTTCTTAAATAGTCCATTACTCACAAACTTTTGTCTTTCTACTGCATTTACTTCCAATTTTGAGTTGATTTTGAATATATGTCTTGAGTTCTTATAGTAATGCAAATGGTAGTCTCATGCATGCCATGCTAGCACCATGTCTTATATTCCACATGCCGTCAACATAGTGAGTAAATTCGTGGAATAACCAGAGAAGGAACATTTATAAGCTGTGAAAAGGATATTTAGATATCTAAGAGGGACATCTGATATTGGTCTGATATATGGAGGTGATAATGAATGTCAAGTTGCAAGATATTTTGTTTCTGATTATGTTGTAGATCCTGATGGTAGAAGATCTATGACTGGTTATTTCTTTACTTTGGGAGGCTCTGTGATCATTGAAACTGAATACACAACTTTAATTGGAACAAACAAAGAAGACATCTAGGTGAAAGACCTCCTTAATGATTTTGGTTTCCACTAGGATCAAACAATAATTTTCTATGATAGCTTAATTGCTATCTGCTTGATGAAGGATCAGATGCATCTTGACATGACGAATCATATTGATGTTAGGTATCATTTTATCTGTTCTGAAGAGAATCAAAGTGATGGTTTGAACTGAATATAATCTAGTTGATATGTTCACCAAGCTTATACCAATGGGTAAGCTCATACATTGTTTGGACTTACTGGACATCGATGTCTGAAAATAGCCCCAATGAAGTGGGATGGCACCATCAGTGTTCTCACATGTACTTGGGTAGATTGTATTCAATGCAAGGTGAAGATTGTCAGGCACAAGCCTTGAATCAGAAAGTTTATATGTATATCTATGTTGATTTAAATTGTTTTTGAAGCTGTAGAGAAATACGGAATCTTGTATATATTTCCTCAATGATGAAATATAGAGTATGAATACATATATATAGGAGGGAGAAAGAGAAAAGAATCACTATACAAGATGTGGGACTAAACATTAAGAGCATAAATGGGACTTATCATGGGCCTTTACATGGTCTTTTCTAACACTCCCCCGCAAGCTGGAGCGTACAAGTCGTAAGCACTCAGCTTGGACAGGAACTGATAAAAAAGGGAACTTGATAAGGCTTTAGTGAGATGATCAGCAACTTGGTCAGTGCCTGGAACATGCTTAAATTCTAGCTTCTTCATTTAAACTTTTTCCCTGATGAAGTGGCAGTCCACTTCAATGTGTTTCGTTCTTTCATGGAAGACAAGATTCTTAGCTATGTGTATAGCAGCTTGACTGTCACATAGTAAGGTAGCAGGTGATAAGTTTTACTCCAAGATCAATGAGGAGACTTTCCAAACATGTAAGCTCAGAGACAACTGATGTCATCGACCGGTATTCAGCCTCAGCTGATGATCGAGCAACCACAACTTGTTTCTTACTGCGCCATGTTACAAGATGCCCTCCAAAGTAGGTAAGAAAACCACTGGTAGACCGTCGATCGTCCAGGGAACCAGCATAATCTGCATCTGAATATGCAACCAATGTTGGAGTAGAAGAGGAGGTTTTATATACCAACCCTTGACCAGGAGCTGCTTTTAGATATCTCAGGATGCGCCCCACAACTTGTAGATGTGATATCCGAGGAGAATGCATAAACCGGCTGACCACCCCAACTGCAAACGATATGTCCGGTTTGGTGACTGTTAAGTAAATAAGCTTTCCAACGAGTCGTCGATAGTATTCTGGATTTGGAAGTGGAAGATCTTCATCAGAAGCATGTGCACACAGCTTGTGATTGACATCCATTGGGGTGTTAATCGGCTTGCATCCAGAATAGCCAGCATCTTGAAGAAGGTCGAGACAGTACTTTCGTTGAGATAGTACAAGTCCATTAGGACGTCTTGCGATCTCCAGGCCAAGGAAGTATCGAAGGTTCCCCAGATCTTTCGTTTGAAAAACGGAACTAAGATGTTGTTTGACCGCTTGTATTCCCTTTGAATCATCTCCTGTGATTAGGATGTCATCGACATATACCAACAAAAGAACCGTGCCTGTAGTTCGATGTCGAGTGAACAGAGAGAAGTCTGTCGAGCTTCGAGTGAAGCCAACCTCCTGAACAGCCTTACTGAACTTATCAAACCATGCCCGGGGGGATTGTTTGAGACCATAAATGGATTACTTAAGGTGACACACTCGGGACTCCCCTGTGGTCTCAAACCCGGGAGGTTGTTGCATGTATACTACTTCTTGTAGGTCACCATTTAAAAACGCATTCTTGATATCCAGCTGATGGAGAGGCCATTGACGATGCACAACCACAGATAGAAGGACACGAACTGTGTTTAGCTTGGCTACCGGAGAGAATGTTTCCTCATAATCAAGACCTTGTTGTTGAGTGAAGCCACGAGCCACCAGTCGGGCTTTAAGACGGTCAATTGTCCCATCAGGAGCATGCTTGATGACAAAGACTCATTTGCAACCTACAGTAGTCTGACCTGGAGGGAGAGGAACCAGATCCCATGTCTGGTTTGCCCAGAGAGCTCCCGCCACCCCGGATGTTGGAGAGCCTCTTGCACAGAATTAGGGATAGAAATGGAAGATAAAGAAGTAGCAAAGGTGTGTAGCGGCGGGGATAGGCGATGTAAAGAAACATAGTTCGCCATGGGATGAGCGGTGGAGGCTGGTGCCGGATCAGTAGGTTGCAGAGTGTCAGAGGTCGAAGCCGACTGCATTGGGGCTGCGGAGCGAGGAAGACGACGAGTGTAGGCACGGAGAAGAGGAGGCTTGGTGGGAGCGGGAGACGGGGTAGGAAGGAGAGATGGTGGAGAGGTAACTGGGATTACAGATCTTGGTAATGATGGTGGTGGAAGAGGGGGGTTTTGGGCAGAGAAGAAAAGTTGATCTTCCCGGAAGGTAACATCAACCAAAACCGTCACCTTGCGGGTAGTGGGAGAGTAGCAGACATATTCTTTCTGAGTACGGGAGTAACCGACGAACATGTGTTTGGCTGCCCGTGGTTCCAACTTGTCTATGGATGGACCAAGTACGGAAGCGTGGGGGGCCCATGACACATAGTTCCTAGGATCGGAACCTAGCTCTGATATCATGTAGAGAAATACAGAATCTTGTATATATTTCCTCAATGATGAAATACAGAGTATGAATACATATATATAGGAGTGAGAAAGAGAAAAGAATCACTATACAAGATGTGAGACTAAACAATAAGAGACTAAATGGGCCTTATCATGGGCCTTTACATGGTCTTTTCTAACAGAAGCAATACAAGAAATTTTCTCAAGGATGTCTTAAGTTTGTCGAGCGGCGAGCAGTGCGCTCGACGATCTTCTACCTATTTCCGTATCGCCATATCAATTCCAATTATCGTCTGTCATCGCTACTCTATGTTTGGATTTTTTGTAACCTGTCCTAGTTGTTCTTGATTGTCTAGTAGCAAGCAGTGTGCTTGATGATCGTTGGCCATGGTGACTTGATTTTCAACCAGCGCGAGTCGAAGATATTGTAAGTATGGAACGTTGACCAACTAACATGATGCTCAAGGATCGTCAACCTAGAGCCTGGCACTCAACCATCGTCGACAAATCTCTAAGCTCAACGATCAACGACCATGTAGCTCAAAGAATAAAGACTCTCCGCACGTCGTTATGATGTTTGGGGGAAGGTTCTTATTCTTTGAACGTTAAACAACTATTCTGGGCTGGAACATATAAATACTTACTATTTGAATGGATAGAGCTGATTACTCACATACAAATAAAGACTCTTTGCACATCGCTATGAAGGTTGCGTTGGGTAGCTGACACGTAAAAATTTAGTCACTCGTATGAATATGGATTGTTTGAGAAATTGTGCAAAAGCTAGGTTGTTCCCCTTAAGGAACGCGTCGTATAGCCCGAATGCAGCATATTCGTAAGGACCTCTACATCTTCAAGATTTTGGGGTAGGGTTAAATATGCAAGAGTACTCGTCATATGGTTCGAATGCGACATCTTTACAAAGAACGCTGCATCTCCAAGAGGATTTGAGTGTAGTGTTAAATATGGAAGAAATGATGAGATCGTAGGATTTGTGATCAACTTAGTTTTGGAAGTTGGAATCTATGCACTCTAACGGGAAAAGCGATAAAAGTAGTGGATACGATGATTATTAGAATGATAAATATTTTTTTCCTGCAAGAGACTAATGGATTTGTGAGATAGCTAAACTTTTAGACAATTCAGGTTTAAATTATAGTTCAAAAAAACAATGAAGTATTATTGTTGATACTATTTGGAGGGATGGAGTGGTAAGGGTATGTAGAAAATGTGTCAGAATCTTAGCTCTTAAATTAGTCGTAGGAAAAAATATTAATATGATTTGTGCTTACGCCCCATAAGTAGGATTAAGTAAAGCTATTAAAGTGCAATTTTGGGTAAACTTAGATGATTTGGTAAGAGAAATCTCGCAAAGTGAGAGAATTTTAATTGGAGGAGACTTAAATAAATATATAAGAAAAGAAAATACGAATTATACAAATGTTCATGGATAGGATTTGGGTATGAAGAAATAAATAAAGAAAAAAGAACTATTTTAGACTTTGTCATATCATATAAGCTAATTGTGACAAATACGTTCTTCTTGAAGAGGGAAGAACATTTTATTACGTTTAAGAACGGACCAAATAAGTCACAATTTATTTTATTAATTGCAAAATTGATAAAAAGATTTGTATGTATTGCAAAGTCATACCATGAAAGGTTGACAACACAACATAGACTACTGGTGTTGGTTGTGCAAATTAAATATAGTAAATTCAAGTGAAGGATAAAAGGGTTGCCAAAATTTCGGTGGTGGAACTTGAAAATACGCATATAAGGAAAGAAAATACGAATATAAGGAAAGAAAGTATGAATATAAGGAAAGAAAATACAAATTATAAGGAAAGAAAGTATGAATATAAGGAAAGAAAATACGAATTATACAAATGTTCATGGAGAGGATTTGGGTATGAAGAAATAAATAAAGAAGAAAAAACCATTTTAGACTTTGTCATATCACATAAGCTAATTATGACAAATACGTTCTTCTTGAAGAGGGAAGAATATTTTATTACGTTTAAGAACGGACCAAATAAGTCACAAATTATTTATTTTATTAATTGTAAAATTTATAAGAAGATTTGTATGTATTGCAAAGTCATACCATGAAAGTTTGTCAACACAACATAGACTAGTTGTGTTGGTTGTGCAAATTAAATATAGTAAATTAAAGTGAAGGATAAAAGGGTTGCCAAAAATTCGGTTAGAGAACTTGAATACAAAAAAATAGGTTGCTTTTAAGACAGGTATTATAAAACATCTAGAGTCACATTGGAAGTTGTCTTCACATTTAAGGATAAGTGCAAAGAACATACTTGGAGAGTCAAAAGGTCGTGCGCCCCCACATAAAGAATCTTGGTGGTGAAAAGAAGAAGTGCTCGATAAAGTGAGGGCATAGTTGGCTAGCTATAAAGCACTCTACACTTGTAGTAATAATGAAAACTTGGAAAAGTATAAAGTAGTTAAGAAAGAAGCTAAAAAGACAATAAGTAATACAAGAAATAAAGCTTATGAAGAATTTTATAAGCGACTATATTCCAAAGATGGAGAACGTGATATATATAAAATTGCGCGAGTCAGAGAGATAAAGACAATGGATTTAAGCCAAGTTAAGTGCATGAAGGATGAAACAAATATGGTTTTTACGGATGATGTGATTATTAATGAGCGATGAAAAAGATATTTGTATCAACTCTACAATAAAGAAAATGACCATAAACTTAGTCTGAAAGAGTTAAGTAAATCGAAGGAGTATATGAACCTAACGTTTTATCATAAAATTCAAACATCGGAGGTAAATGATGCTCTGAAGAAGATGAAAAATGAAAAGGCGGTTGAGCCAGACGATATACCCATCAAAGTATGGAAATGCCTAAGGAAGTAAGGGATTTTGTGGCGTGCATTTTTCTTCAATAAGATACAAATGACAAAGAGGATGTCAGACAAATGGAGAGAAAGTATCTTGGTACATTTGTATAAGAACAAAAGAAATATACAAAATTGTGTCAATTACAGAGGAATTAAATTAACGAGGCATACTTTGAAACTATGTGAAAGAGTAATAAAGAGAAGAGTAAGCCGAGAGACTAGCATCTTGGAGAATCAATTTGGGTTCATGTCAGAGCAGCCGACCATGTAAGCTATACACCTCTTGAGGAGGCTCATTGACAACTATCGAGAAAAAAACAAGATTTGTATATGATGTTTATCGATCTTGAGAAGGCTTATGATAGAGTTCCAAGAGAGATCTTATGGAAAGTCTTAGAAAAGAAAGGTGTAAATGTATTGTACATTAATGTAATAAAAACATGTTTACAAATTCAGTGACGAGGGTGAGAACATCTGGAGGATTAACACAAGAATTTTCTATCAGTATTGGCTTACATCAAGGGTTATCTTTAAGCCCTTATCTATTTACCCATGTCTTGGATGAGCTCACCGGACATATCCAACAAACAATACCTTGGTGTTTATTGTCTGCAAATGATATTGGTTTGGTCGACGAGACGCGCGAGGGTGTAAATGCTAAACTTGAATCTTGATGAGACTTTAGAAAAGAAGGACTTTAGGGTGAGCAGGACAAAAACAAAGTATATGAAGCTTAAATTTAGTAGTGCAAGGACGGATGACTCCTTCATTAAGTTGGGTGACCAGGATATTTATCGCAGTGAGTGCTTTAAATATCTGGGATCAATAGTTCAAAATGATGGAGGTGTAGATAAAGATGTGATACATTGAATCCAGCAGGTTGGTTGAAGTGGAGAGGTATGTCTGGAATCTTATGTGATCGTAAAATACCATTGAAACTTAAAGGCAAGTTTTATCGTACTGCAATTAGTGCAGCGATGCTTTACAGTTCGTAGTGTTGGGCAGTGAATTGTGTATATGAGCAAAAATGGGAGATGTGAAAGCTTAGATGGATGTGTGGACACACGAGACTTGATAAAATTAGGAATGAATGTATCAGGGATAAGACGGGAGTGACACCAATTGTAGAGAATATGCGAGAAGCTCGATTAAGATGGTTCAGACACATACAAAGGAGACCATTATAGGCACTTGTTAGACATTGTGAGAGTTTAGCCACTAGGCATGTTAAACAGGGGAGGGGCAGAACAAAATAAACTTGGAATGAAACTATAAGGAAAGACATGATGTACTTAGGCATTAGTGAGATTATGACTGAAGATAGGGCGCAATGGCGAGAAAGGACCCATTTAGCTGACCCCACTATGGTGGGATGAAGGTTTTGAGTGTTGTGGTTGCTGTTATCTATACTATATTAAAAAGGGAAAAGAGGCCTTTGGTTAAACATGCAATATTCTTTTTTTACCTTTCAGTTTATAAAAAATTAGGAAGAGAGAGAGTGGAGGGGCCCACATCTATTTAAGATTAAAGAATAGAGAGAGAGAATGCTGTGAGTGAGAGGAAAACAGAGCAAAGAGAAAGAGAGGGGGAGACATTAAATAAAAATATAAATAAAAAGTGGAGGGGGCCCGCATTAGATTAAAGAAAAAGAAATATAGAGAGAGATTGGCGTGAGTGAGAGAAAGATAGAGGAGAGAGAAAGAGAGGGGGAGAGAGACATAAAATTAAAATATAAATACAAAACAAGACATTAGATAAAGATATAAATAGATGCGGGTCGCCCGCCCGAGAACATCGGGCAATGTCGTGCCCAGAGTACCGTCGCGGTTGGCCATAGGGGCGGAGCCCCGTGTTTGTCACTCGTGTTCATATAAAGATATTGTTTATGTTAATTTAAGCATTCAAATATGTTTTAAGTACTTTTTTCACACTATGCACCACACTAGAAATGTAGTTCATTCAAATAATTCTACTTGTCTCACCACTGTTATCCACAACTCATTCTCACATCAATTTGCCACCACAATTTTGCCAGCGCTGCATCCGCCCTAAACAGAGTGTTAATCTTGTTGCCTAAAGATCATTTTATCATGGAACATGATGTCCTTGATTGAATGATTGCTATTTATGAGTTTTTTGGGGTGATATAAAATATGTTTCTATGAAATGGTTTAGTGATTAGATTCTGTTTGGTTCGCACTTATGCATACATGTATTTGTTGTATGGAGGTGCATGAGGTGCATTCTAACAAATGTTTTACTAAGAAAAAAATAATGAGTTGGATATTGCCTTCTTTTTGAGCTCATTTATCTTAAATGTTCAAATTTCTTAGGTTTTCTAGGTTTATTATCTGCTGAAAACTTTATTATGCCTTGCTATAAATTGCAAGGAAAAATCTTGAAAAGGAATACACGGGTGCATTTTTTGTTATCTGTTTTATTACCTATGCGGGAATTTTTTGTTCTATGTTGCATGGGAATACTTTGTATTTAAGTTTTCAAAAAAAATTCACTATCTATACCTGTGTCCTCAAATTAGGAGAGCAACTTCACCTCTGTTTGAGGCTGCAGTAGGGCACAACTTCATATTAAAAGGCTTGTTTAAATTTATACGATGGTCTTATTGCATTTTATTCTTAAAATGTGTTTTGTTTCATTTGTAACTTCTTTTCAGTTTATGCATTTGCCTAGCTAATCACTTGGTAAAATAATTATTTTCATTTTAATTAATCTGCAGTTAGGGAGAGCCTGAGAAATTCTAAGAAAGAGTTTTCCAAGACTGAAGATGATTTGAAGTCTCTCCAAAGTGTGGGTCAAATTATCGGAGAGGTTCTTCGGCCCCTTGATAATGAGCGTTGTAAGTTACTGTTATTTTTATTGGATTACGAGGTAGACTCGCTAATATCATCCCAACCCCATGGGGCCACTCGCTCCCCTCCCATGCTAAGTATAAGAAGCATCTTTGATATGTGTAGATAATATTATAGTTGTATATCATTGATACCTCGTTTGACCTTTAATAGAGTTTAAGGAGGTATAAAACAAACTAGATCTGTACAAATTAGGAATAGAGTGCGGTGAAATAGATATCCTAATTATCTACATGTGAGGATGACAACTTTTTAAATTAGGTGATTTCACATTTCTGAAGCTAGAAGCGGGACGCCTTTTTGAAGTTATTCTCAGAACACATAATAATATTAGCGAAAAGCGTAATAATTGCGTTTTATTTTTTTGTAATATTATTCTATACATCATGATGTTTCTATTTCTATGCTTGGAGATCGTTCGAGCGACATTGAAGACTATGATTGGATCGTCATTTTTGGATTGTCAGTTGGACGGTTGGAGATCCCGATTGCTGCCGACTCGATTTTTCATATTTTTATGTATTTCTTTTATTTTTCTGAGCTGTATTTTTAGAGTTAGGTTAAATCATCTGTCGGATGATCGTGTCCGTCAGATGTATTTAATCTAATTCCTCTCTGTATATTATACTAGCAACCGATCCATTACAAACATCGAGGATTACAGTTTTTGCATATGGAAGCCGCTCGATTGTCGGGTACTGAAGCCCGAGAACCCCTAGTGACGACTCCTGGGGTTCTTCGCCAGCGATCGTTGACGCCTTCAAAATGTCGCATTCAACATGCCACATTCATCTTGCCATCCATCCTAGAGCTGCAACCCATGCATCCTTTGAGTCAGTCTCCTCCTACCCCCTTCCATTCTGAGCATCCAACATACGTTCCTTTGGACAGCCCTCCTTACAGCCGCCGACGCCATCCTGGCCTCCGACAACCTTCTCCCAGCCTCACAAAGCCCTGTCCTACCCCCTGCCTCACATTCCCCTTCCCTTTCCTTTCTCGACCTTGCCGCCACCTCCTTCATCCTCTCCGTTCAGACCTTCCATTCCCTGGATAACCTCCATCCAGACCTCTCAATCCCTAGACAACCATCTCCAGCCCCTTCAAACCCCGTCAACCACCCAACAGCCCACTGACCACCACCTTGCAACCCCCACCCCTTCCTATTCAACACTCCCACAACTACGTACCTCTCTGATTCAACCCGGGAATGCCACCATCACCCATCCAGATCGCCGCAGATGCTCATACGGCCACCAGATTTTTTCCCTTACACCGACGACTCCTCTATTTGGTGAGATCCACATTTTCTTTCAGTGCTTTACATTTGTATGAATATATCATGTTTTTTCAAGTAATTTTTATTAAGTTTAATGTGATTGTTTCTCTTTAAGTAGTGTAACACCTATTTACCCTATATTTAATTTAAGCGCACTCTTATTTAAGTGCAATTATTACCTGTTTACTTAAATTGCAATATTCATGGTCAATTATGATGCTTGCACGAGATTTTAAAATTAATATTGTTTAATTAATTGCAAGTCGGAAATACTTGCAAGATTGAATCTTTCACGAGCATCACATCAAAGTTTAGGGTTAACCGTCATAGGTTCATCAGATTATGTGCGTGCATTTGTTCACATCTTCATTTTAGGATTTGGCATGGTTCCATTGCTTTCGTCGTGGTTGTCTGCATTGCATTTAGGGTCAGGGTATTCTCCTTCGGTCACCTTTAGATTCTTCATGTGTCAAATTGGTATGAGAGCCCCAAGCTCGGGCTTTATTTTGATACTCAGTCGTTGAGTCTATAAGTTTCTTCATGGCATGTTACCGTCGCCACCCCTTCCTTTTATTTGAGAAATCCGACTCCATTTATACTCGACCCTATAGAGCTTCACGTGAGAGGTCTTCATATTATTACGATGAGTATGCTCGTTCACAACACTTTCGGAGATCATGTTGACACTTTGACACGATTCCACTATGCTAGAGACGATCATTATGATGATTATCATTGTCCCCATCCCTACGCACGTGCAGACCGTGTTAAATTTTTGACATGTGCAGACCGTGTTGAATTTTCGACACATCTCGATTATCTTAGGGATAATTACTATGATGATCATCATTTTGAGAATAATCTTGAGTATAAGTTTCGTAGCGTGGCCCCATCGTTTGATGCTTCATCGAATTTTGAGTCTTTTGATTATTGGTTCATCGAGTTCTGAGTCTTGTAATTATTTGTTCGTGGACATCAAATATTATCTCGATCATTTTGAGTTATTCGGTGAGTGTCGCGTTAGATTTGCGAAGCTTAGACTTCTTTATCAGGCGAAAGCTCACTAGGCTAGCATTGAGATGGCTCGCGAGCGAGATTGTCTTTGCCCCATCACTAGTTGAATAGAGATAAAATAGATATTGTGTCAGAGGTATTTTCCAGCATCGTATCAGAGTCACCTGCTCGAGCAATTATTTACCCTTCAGTAAGGATCCATGTCCGTCGTTGTGTATTAGGATCATTTTGATGAGTTATTAGTGTTGAACGACATTTGAGAGGAGCTAGCTATGGCTACTTCCGGATTTTTGTCTGGACTTTGATCCGAGATATGTACTGAGTTGACCTATCACTACTTACTCTCTTATGCAGACATACCAGCTCATCCTTCATTCTTATCAGTCCTTGAGATCCCTTAGAGTTAGTCGAGTGGATTTACACCTTGACCTCCCTAGTATGAGTCCTTCCCATTTGAGGCCACTATCATGCGTCTGCTCATGTCTCTTTAGATAAGGAAGACAACATTTGAAGTGGGGCTATCTCACCCCAATGAGGTACTTTGTTCAATGAGTGGTCCTTCATTTGATTTTTACTCATCTTATGACCCCAACTAAGAGTACGAACGACCAAGTGATCTTATAGTTACACGTCTTTCCCCCATCCCGTGTGTTGATTTAGATACTGACCTGACCATCGGATCACTCTTGAGTACTTGTTCTTCAAAACTTCACGACGAGGTAGTACCGAGTCACGTTATGAGTGAGACTCATGAGAATAGTAGTGACTTTGTGGTAGTGATGACTTAAATCATTGTCGACGATTCTCTTTTGGAGAATCATCCTACTATTGTTGACCCCCTCGATGAGCCCTTCCTGGAGACCCCAGGAAATCCATTTGATGAGCTTCCTTCCTAGGAAAGCATTTGCTTTCTTATGGATGATTTGGGTCCTCATTCGGGTGATCGCCACATTCGCATCCAATTCTATTAGGGTCTGTTCGACACGCTGATAAACTGATGCGAATATTGTCAACGAGGCCAAAACCTATGGCTTTGATCTAAAAAACCAAATCTCCAATTCTTAGCTCCCCCATCAAGTTTCCACAAAATCGAGCAATTTTACCCCCGCACGTGTTTTTCAAGAGAACGAATATTCTCGTGCGGGCGTGCGTTTTTCTCTTGGGAGCGAGTTTTTCGCTCGGACATAATAAAACTTTTAAAACTTGCGTCGATAATCACATGAGAAAGCAAATGTTCAACAAATGTGATAAGGTGATGATTTGCACATTATTTGAGAGGTTCCTATTAAGGACAATTTTGAATGAGTAGGTGAATATGTCCAAACAATGTCATGAGAGAGTCCGGGATATTACTAGGAATACGAGTGTTCATCTTGTACTGAATCACTGAATGCAAAGATTTGACTATAGATGTAGAGCCATATAGTTTTGGACCTTCGACTTTCCCTTTTAGTTTCAGTTTCCCCCGTCACTACAACCTCTCTTGTATCTCCAGCCTCTACTACAGCCCTACCTGTCACCATTGTATCCCTACCCTTCACTCCCATTGCTTACTTGGTGCTTGGGACCCTAGAGACTTCAGTGACACGATGACTTTTTGCGGGGTGTTCCTACCAGAAGCAACAGAGTCTTGCCTAACTTGCTTGTAGAGCATGTAGTTAGATAAATGCTTTTGAGCGATTGATGGAAATCGTCCGCACGACATTGAAGACAATGATTGGATCGACATTTTTGGATCGTCAAATGGACGATCAGAAACTGTGATCACTACCGACTCGATTTTTCATACTTTTATGTATTTTTTTTTCGTGAGTTTTATTTTGAGAGTTAGCTTAAATCATCTACTGGACGATCATGACCATTCCATTATAGGCAGCCAATCCATATATTATGCTAGCAGTCAGTCCATTACATGCATCGAGGATTATAGTTTCTGCATAATGAAGCCGCTCGATTCTCGGACGCTAAAGCTTACGCCCCAAAGTGTCGACTCCATGGGCTCTTCGCCAATCACTGTTGGTACCTCCAACAACTCCCATTCACCTTGGCGTCCATTCTAGAGCAACAACCCCTCTCCTCTACATCCTTTGTGCCCTTCTCTGCTTGCCCCTTCCATTTCGAGCTTCCGCCAAACGTTGCCTTAGACAAATCCTCTCCTTGCAGGTGTCGGCGCCATCCCAGCCTCCTGCGACCTTTTCCTCAGGATCTTAGAGCCCTGTCTTAGCCACCCTGCCCTGCAACCCCCTTGCTTTGCTTCCTCGATCTTGCCACCACTTCCTACCGCCATACTCTTCCCTTTATCCACTTCTTTCAGGCCTTCCAGCTTCTGGATATTCTCCATCCAGACCTCCTAATCCCTAGACAACAACTCGAAACCCTCCAAACCACTGTCAACTCGCCCTCCAGACACCACCTTGTAGCCCCCCATCCCTCCTCCTCCCCCCTCCCCCGAAATAGTCCTTCCAGCATTCCCACAATCCAGTACTTCTCTGATCTAGCCTGGGGAAGCTGTCATCACCCTTCCGGATCAGCACAGACGCATACAACCACGAGATTTTCTTCGTTACACCGACGACTCCTCTACTACATTTGTACGGATATATCATGTTTTTTCACCCCCGCTATTCTTCGTGCCAGCTCTTGGACCTCCTTTGGGCTTTTATGGGGCAGCATGTCCAGGACAACTCTTACTTTGTCGGGATTGGACCCAAGGCCTTGGGGCGTCAGGAGATGACCATGGAACTTTCCTTTGCTGACTCCGAAGACATACTTTGCCTTGGGGCGTCAGTAGAGAACGTCTCCAACAGGTCTTGGATATGACTTTCTAATTTGTCTCTTGATGAGGTCGTCAACATAGACTTTCAGATTACGGCCCTTTTGATGCTTGAATACGCGATCCATCATTATTTGATACGTTGCGTTGGCGTTTTTAAGACAAAAGGCATAACACGGTAGCAATAACAACCATCGTTCATGATGAACGACGTATAAGGAATGTCGGGAGTATGCATCCGTGTCTGATGATATCCTGAGAAAATGTCGAGGAAACTCATGACAGAAACCTACTGCGGAGTCGATAAGAAAGTCTATCTGTGGCAGAGGGTACCAATCTTTGGCACATGCTTTATTGAGCCTCGTGAAATCAACACATCCTCCACTTGTTGTTGGCCTTGCGAATCATTACCACGTTAGAGACCCACTCGGGGTATTGAATTTTCTTGATGAAGTTGGTCTTGAGGAGCTTAGTGACTTGAATCAGATCTGCGAGCGTCATGGCCGCCGCTCATTTCTTTTGCTTGACTGGTTTAAAATCGGGACTGATGTTGAGGCGGTGACATGCAACATTGGGGTCTACCTCGGGCATGTCAGTTGCTGACCATGCAAATATATTAATGTTATCGAGGAGGCATTAAATCAACATTGCTTTCTCCTCTTCTTTTAATTCAGCATTTATGAAGATCGTTCTGTCTCTGCCCCCTCCAGAAACTGGGTTATGTTGCACTTCTTGAGCGGCCTCTAAATGAGTGTGTTACCGAGTTACACGAGGACGAACCACCATGGCGGGTGTATGAGCGGCGAGGCCGCGGAGCGGGCGGCACCACCGGCGCTATCGGAGGAGGCGTGAGCGAGGCGGGTGACACCAGGAGAGTACCGCCAGGCGGTAGCAGCGGCGACAGTGTGGGAGTACCGCCAGGCGGTAGCAGCGGCGACAGCGGGAATGGCTTAGGCGTGGGTGTTTAACAGGCTTAGTAATTTTGAGTTGTGGCTAGGGGTATTTTGGTAATGTATTGGGAAAGGGTCTCATGATATAAGAGGACTTTCTAAACCCTATGAACTATCTTTGGATCAATTAAGCTAATTGGGGCTGCTCCCCCTTCTTCTCCTCTCTACCTCTCTCCTTCTCTCTCCCTCCCTCATCCTCGTTCTATCTCTCTCTCTATCGCCTGAACCGTCCGATACCCAGGAGGTATCATTGGTCCGACCTGCCGCTCCGCCCGCCGTCAAGCCGCCGGAGTACCTACGCCATGCCGGTCACCACCCGCCAAGCTTCCGGCTCCGCCGACGAGCCGATCGACCTCCACGCCCGCGCCGACGCCTTCGAGTCTGACATCTCCGACCTCCGGGCCGCCCTGGCCACGCTCCAATCCATCGCCCTCACCAACCAAACCACCACCGCCGCCATTCTCGCCCGCCTAGATCAGCCTCCGGTCTCCTCGCCCATCGCCGCATCTTCCGCCTCCATTCTAGGGCAACCACCGCTCCTGGCTCCCCAACCGCCCCCCGGGCCAGATCCGCGCCCGACAACTCCGGCTCCGACAGCTAACCGACCCCCGCTGGCGTTGGAGTTGCCGTCTTTCACCGGGGTCGACCCCATGGACTGGATAGCTCGCGCCGAGCAGTTTTTCGACCTCCAC
This sequence comes from Dactylorhiza incarnata, assembly GCA_033032865.1. NCBI lineage: Eukaryota > Viridiplantae > Streptophyta > Magnoliopsida > Asparagales > Orchidaceae > Dactylorhiza > Dactylorhiza incarnata. The sequence goes on along the minus strand of JAWHQI010000012.1, from coordinate 370,104 downwards.
TTGACCTCGGAAGCCGACAAGGTGGGCACGGCGGTCGTCGGCCTTTCCGGCTCCGCGTTGCACTGGGCACGGTGGCTTCGCCAGGTGCAACCCCTGATTTCCTGGGATGAGCTCAAGCACGAAATGATTCAGCGTTACGATGCGCGTTACTCCGGATCCGCCATCGAACGCCTCTGCAGCATACGCCAGTCCTCCGACCTCGACACATACATTGATGAGTTCGTGGCCTTGGTCTCCCACGTTCCGGGGCTGCCCCCCGACCACTATCTGGGTTTTTTCCTGCAGGGATTGCGCCCCGCCATTCGTTCTCGCCTCCGTACCCACAATCCAGGCACTGTTTCGGCGGCAATTGACCTGGCTCGCGCCGTCGAGGCGGATTTGGGTATTCGACCTCCGGCCCCGGCTTTCCAACCTCCACCAAGGCCGGCTCCTCCGCGGGACGTGGTGCCCCGGACAGTTCCACAAGGCGGCCCGCGGCCCGGCCGCCCCACTCATCACCGCTTTTCGGATAGCGAGTACAACGACCTCCGCCGCAGAGGTTTATGTTTCCGGTGCCGTCAACCGTACTCACCCAACCATGTATGCTCGGTCAATGAGTTTCATGCCCTATTCGGCGACGACACCGCTACGGAGGCCCTGGCCGAAGAGCTTGCCCCTCCCTCGCCCGAGGACGCTGAACTCCTCACCGACCCGGCCGAGCCATTCCATTGCCTGGAGCTTCCGTGTTTCTCGGTCGGCGGCATCACGGGTCCGCGCACGATGAAGCTCCAAGGCCGTATACGGGACCGTGATGTTATTCTCATGATCGACAGTGGCGCGAGCCACAACTTTATCTCGGCGCCCCTGGCTCGCGAACTCGCTCTTCCCCACCTTCCTTCCGTGGAATTCACGGTCTGCCTAGGGGACGGCCGCCGTCGGCCCACACAGGGCCTGTGCCAAGCGGTCTCGCTAACCGCAGGATCTTGTTCCGTCACGGCGGACTTCTACATTTGTGAGTTAGGCGGCATTGACGCCATCTTGGGGGTTGCTTGGTTGCAAACGCTGGGCGACGTTCGCGTAAACTGGGCCAAGATGACGATGCATTTTCAACAAGGGGCGACGTCGTGCTGTCTTACGGGCGATTCCACCCTCCTGCGCACGCCAGTTTCATTCCGGGCCCTTCAACGCACGTCGGCGGTCAATTTTTCGGCTTGCCTGTGGCTCTTGGCGAGTGAACCGGACGACCCGACACCGTTACCGGACTCCATCCGCGATATATTGGACGAGTTTCCGGAACTCTTCGTGGCTCCGACAGGCTTACCCCCGGTCCGCCCCACAGATCATGCCATTGTACTCCAACCGGGGACGTCGGCCGTGTCCGTTCGGCCGTACCGTTATGGCCACATTCAGAAGGATGAAATTGAACGCCTCGTGCGTGAAATGCTTTTTGGAGGCATCATTCGGCCGAGCGCAAGTCCATTCTCTAGTCCGGTTCTCCTCGTGCGGAAGAAAGATGGTAGCTGGCGTTTCTGCGTCGACTACCGGGAACTCAACCGGGCCACCGTCGCCGACAAATATCCGATTCCGGTCATCCAGGAGCTCTTGGACGAGCTCCATGGCGCCACCTTCTTCACTAAGCTGGATCTCCGCTCCGGCTATCATCAGATCCGCGTACGGCCGGCGGACATTCCAAAGACGGCGTTTCGAACTCACGACGGCCATTTCGAGTTCTTGGTCATGCCATTCGGCTTGACCAACGCCCCGGCAACATTCCAAGCTACAATGAACAACATTTTTCGGCCGGTACTCCGCAAACATGTACTCGTTTTTTTTGATGATATATTGGTATATAGTCCCACTTGGCAGGAACACCTCCAGCATGTCCGCGCCACCCTCCACACCCTTCGCAACCACCACCTTGTCCTCAATCGGAAGAAATGTTCCTTCGGCGCCCGTTCAGTCAGCTACCTGGGCCACACGATCTCGGCCGACGGGGTGGCCATGGAGGCCGACAAGGTGGCGGCAGTTCTTCACTGGCCGACGCCCACATCGGTCCGGGAGGTGCGCGGATTCCTGGGCTTGACCGGCTACTACCGCCGGTTCATTCAGGGCTATGGGACTTTAGCCCGCCCCCTCACCCAACTGCTCAAGATTTCGGAGGAGGGCCCCTTCATCTGGTCGGCGGCGGCCATGGCCGCATTTGCGGCCTTGCAATCGGCCCTCGTGCAGGGGCCGGTCCTGGCTATGCCGGACTTCCACCAGCCCTTCGTGGTCGAGTGCGACGCGTCGGGCACCGGGGTCGCCGCGGTCCTCATGCAGTCCGGACGACCAATCGCCTTCTACAGCCAGGCGTTCTCCCCCACGGTTCGCAGCCGTTCGGCCTATGAAAATGAACTGATGGCCTTGGTCCTGGCGGTACAGCACTGGCGGCCATATTTGCTCGGTCGGTCGTTCGTGGTGCGGACGGATCACCATAGCCTTCGTTATTTCCTCCAACAGAAAATCGCCACACCGGCTCAGCAAGTTTGGATCGCAAAGTTATTGGGCTACGACTTCTCGATTGAGTTCCGTTCCGGCAAAACCAACCGGGCGTCGGATGCGCTGTCTCGCCAACCGCACGCGCCCGAGTTGACAGCAATTTCTCGGCCGGTCTGGGAAGAGAGTTCGGATGTCCAGGAGGGCGTCGAGCGGGACCCGTACTTGTCCGCAATCCGGACGGCTCTCATCACCGACCCGGCGGCGCACCCTCCCTACTCCCTCATCGGCGGACGGCTGTTCTACCGCGGCCGCTTGGTTCTTTCCGCCTCTTCCGCCTGCATTCCTCGGTTGCTCGCCGAGTTCCACGCGTCCCCGACTGGCGGCCACGCCGGCGCCTTCCGGACATATCGCCGCCTCTCGGCTTCCTTGTTCTGGCCCCAAATGTTCCGCCACATTAAGGCCTACGTCGCCGAATGCCTTACATGTCAGAAGGCTAAGTATGAAGCACTGTTTCCGGGCGGCCTCCTACAACCCTTTCCGATATCGGAGCGCATTTGGGAGGACATCGCCATGGACTTTATCACTCGGTTACCCCGGTCGGACGGGTTCGATTGTATCTTGGTGGTGGTCGACCGCCTCTCAAAGTATGGTCACTTCATTCCCCTGCGCCATCCTTACACCGCAAAGACGGTCGCGGACAGTTTCATTGCGGGCATTGTGCGCCTTCACGGATTTCCGCGCTCCATCGTAAGCGACCGGGACCCCTTGTTCTTGAGCAGTTTCTGGACATCTCTATTTCGCCTCCAAGGAACTCAGCTTCGAATGAGTACCGCCTACCACCCGCAGTCAGACGGGCAATCAGAAGTTCTCAATCGGTGCCTTGAAACCTACTTACGTTGTTTCATTGGCGAAAGGCCGGGGACTTGGGCCAAGTGGCTTCCATGGGCGGAATATTCGTACAACACGGCTTATCACTATGCCGCCAACACATCTCCCTTCGCCGTGGTTTACGGTCGCCCACCCCCATCGATTACCCGGTATCTACCCGGCGAGTGCAATGTGGACGGCCTCGCGGGGCACTTGCAAGATCGGGACACTATTTTGGACAGCTTAAAGCATCATCTTCGGCGGGCGCAGGCCAAGATGACATCCTTTGCGAACCGCAGACGCCGGGACCTGCAACTCGCAGTCGGGGAGAAAGTATTCATCAAGCTGCAACCGTACCGGCAATTGTCCGTGGCTCGCCGGACGTGCCCAAAATTGGCCCCCCGTTTTTTCGGCCCCTTTGAAGTGGTCGGCCGCATTGGGGCGGTAGCCTACCGCCTTCGCCTTCCGGACAACAGCCGGATACATCCCGTCTTCCACGTATCGCAACTGCGGCGAGTCATTGGCGACCACCCGGCCGTAGATCACATTCCTGCCGATTTGGACTACTCCAGCACCGCACCCCTCTATCCGGCCGCCATCATCGACCACCGCTCCTCTCACTCCGGAACGCAATTTCCTGAGGAAGTCCGGGTAGCATGGCGCCACCGCCCCCGGACCGAAAGCACATGGCTACTGCGCAACGACTTCCGCCGCCAATTTCCGGACTATTGCCTTGAGGACAAGGTCAATTTCCCAGATGGCGGCATTGTTACCGAGTTACACGAGGACGAACCACCATGGCGGGTGTATGAGCGGCGAGGCCGTGGAGCGGGCGGCACCACCGGCGCTATCGGAGGAGGCGTGAGCGAGGCGGGTGACACCAGGAGAGTACCGCCAGGCGGTAGCAGCGGCGACAGTGTGGGAGTACCGCCAGGCGGTAGCAGCGGCGACAGCGGGAATGGCTTAGGCGTGGGTGTTTAACAGGCTTAGTAATTTTGAGTTGTGGCTAGGGGTATTTTGGTAATGTATTGGGAAAGGGTCTCATGATATAAGAGGACTTTCTAAACCCTATGAACTATCTTTGGATCAATTAAGCTAATTGGGGCTGCTCCCCCTTCTTCTCCTCTCTACCTCTCTCCTTCTCTCTCCCTCCCTCATCCTCGTTCTATCTCTCTCTCTATCGCCTGAACCGTCCGATACCCAGGAGGTATCAGAGTGTCATCTACCATTGTTTGTATCTTAGCAGAGCTTGTTGCGGTCTCTTCAGATCCATCCTTTGGATCCAGGATTCTTGAGCTAGTGACCGTGACTTCTCTATTGGGGCCTGCTCTAGGAGCGCACGTTCCGTTGAGTAACCGGCCAACCTGGGTGGTCCTCAGTTCAGGCGAATTTTGCTGTTGTTGACCGATCATGGTGGTCGATTCTTCGATTGCTTGAGATCTGAAGGTCGCATGTTCGAACTGTTGGTGCCAAATGTGTCCCCAACCTCCAAGCTCAACAACGGATATTGTAAGAGCAGGGGAATCAACAACTGCAAGTAACCGATTACTTGCCACAAAGAGTCGGGGCGGTCAGAAGAGAGGGGGAGGAGAAGCTTGTCGCGAACTGCTACGCCAGATTGCCCGCAACGGCAACTCCACTTGTTACATGTGATTTTATTACTTGATAAAGAGCTATTACAGAGCTATTACAACTGAAGAGACAAAAATTCCAGCCAACAGAGAGTGACGTGCACTTGAGACCGCACCAACAGGCGAGGAGCAGGCTCAAATTTCAACGTGCCTTCCTAGGTACCCTAGCCCCCTATCTATACTAAAGGGAACCTGCCCAAACGTGCAGGCGCAATAAATGCGAGTTGCTCGAGGTACAGGAGAACCGAGCAGGAGAGAGAGAGAGAGAGCGGTTACAACAGGCTGTAACTGTCCCAGTGTCCCTGGTAAGGCTGCTGAGGAGGAGCTGGAGCGATCACTCGGAGTGTCCGTCCGAGCTTCTCGAGGCTGCGAGTTCTGCCACTTGGCTTGGATACTGAGAGGGTGCGGACACTCTGGGAGTAACCGCCAGCACTGCCTGATGCTCAAAAGCTTGCTCTCACTGATGCCCGGTATCTAGTGTTATCGATGTCAGGGTAGAGACCATGTGACGGCACAGTGCCCCACACAGAATCTAATTATTGAGGAGGATCCTGACCTTATATCTGATTCCGCGGAGCCACCTGAGGAGGAGATCGTCGTGCTCGTAGAAGAAGGTTAAAAGGACGAGGCCGACCGAGCACTTGAAATGGGCGTCAGGTGGACCTTGTAAGCTCGCTATCGATAATGGCAATTGTGTGAATATCATAGCCCCAAAAGGGCTTGAGCATATAAAGATTAAGGCAGAGTCCCATCCACACTTGCATCGAGTCGTTTAGGTAGATAAGACAGCGATCCAGGTCGACCCTGACTTTATGATAGGGATGTGACTTGTTATGGACGGTCCAATACTTACATATTCTTTGCAGCAACAGCAAGATGACTGACGTGTCTCACATTGCATCACTATTTATTCGGGACATCTTTAGACTTCACGGTCTTCCTAACACCGTCGTCTCTTATCGAGATGTCTGATTCATGAGTTATTTTTGGATGACCCTCTCAAAGAAGATTGACACCACAATGCTATTTTCATCTGCCTACAATCCGCAGAAGGATGTCCAGACTGAGGTAGTAAACAGGAGTTTAGGAAATCTTTTGTGATGCCTCCTTCGTGACCACACCACCTCTTGGGATTCAGTGTTACCCATGGCCGAGTTGCATTTAATAGTTCGGTGAATAAGACAACATGATTTAATCCATTTCAGGTAGTCTTAAGTTATGAGCCTAGGAAACCTATAGATCTCATTCTTCTTCCTGTAGAGTCTTGTCTTACCAAGTCAGCTGAGTCTTTTGTTAGGCATATACTTATCATGTATGAGTTGGTCCGACGAAGGATTTCTTGCAATAATGTTATTTATAAATTGTATGTTGATAGCAACATGAGAATGCAAAGCTTTAAAGAAGAAGAACAAGTGATGGAACTGCTCGGAAATTGAATGCTAAGCGAATGAGTTCTTACACTGTGCTTAAACGAATTGGAGCAAATGCTTATGAGCTGGATATCTCGCCGAGTATGGGGATTTCACCTGTATTCAACGTGTTGAAGATCTGACTCCATTCTTTGAGTGCATGACTACATGTACCCTTCACCCTCTACCACCACATCCTCTCAGCTGCCGTCTGCATCCGCAATTCCACCACAGTCCCAGTTTCCACCATTGTCTCCTTCCACTTCACCGCACCAGCAGCAGCCTTCACCTACCACCCAGCTTCCTCCTCAGCCCGAGTCCGCGACACCGATTGATCATCCAGCTTCTCCAGTTTCTGCATCTCGTTTGTCGCTAGCAGTTCCACCGTCTTCAGTCGCCAGCCCATTTGACGTCATCACAGAGATCATGGCCCATGAGCTTGTACCCACACCAGACAGAGTCAGCTTCTTGGTCCATTGGCAAGGCCGTCCTTTTTCTGATGTTGCATGGATTTACGCAGCAGAGCTCGAGAGGCTCGCCCCGCCCTACCCCGCCCTAATACAACACTATGATCATCTTCATCTTACAGAGATGAATGATTCTGAGATGGGGAAAGTTGATGGGGAACAATCCGCCCGTCCCGTTCGGGTCTACTCATGACGACCTCGGGCGCAGTGACGATCGGAACAACTCATCTTAAGCGGATCGCCGATCATAGTATTTTTTTACTTATCATTTTTTATTTCGAATTGTATTTTTATGTATTTTTGAGTCGAGACGATCGACCAATCATAGTCATTCATTGTCCCTTAGATTCTATAAATAGAGGGTGAGAGCTCTCATTTTGGGCATTGAAGGATTGTGTGAAGAAGACAATTCCCTTCATCATTACGGTGCTGAAGCCGACCCCAGGTGCAAAGCCTGGGTCTACCCCCCCCCCCCCCCCCCCATCCGGCCATTTCCCTCCCACTTCATAGTTGTCCACGTCCATACTCGATCCCTTGCCGTGGAGCCACCCACCCACCCACCCCTCCCACTACATAGTCGACCACCACCATCAATCCCACCAAACAGCCGGCCAACTCTCCAAATTCCCTCTCCCTACTTCTGCCGCCCACCCTTCCCTCACCATATCATCAAGTGGCAACCCCCTCCTCCATTTCCCCTCCCCTTATACAACCGTCTTTGCCTTACCATCCAACACCACTCCATACAGCGCCCCCTCCCCCATCTTCCCATTCCCCAATTGGCAACCTCCCCCATACAAAATTCCCCACAAACAGCCCATTTTCCCCTGTTTTCCACCTCTGACGATCACCGGAGAATGTCTCCAGCCACCTCCGGTGATCCACCGCCACTTTCCCATCAATTTCCCATCGCTTTGCATTTTCCGGCGAATACCAAAAAATAGCTCCGGTGACCACCACCACCCCGGCGGTCACCTCCGGTCACCACCCTCTCCACCAGCCGGCAACCACTCTCCCATCACTCATTAACCATCTCCCCACTACTACATAACCACCCACTACTCCACCTCCTACATGAAAGGAACCATCTCCTAAATTATATCACATTTGCCCTCTCACCTTGGCAGCCGCCTACCTCCTTTTTTCCTTTCTATATTTCAGCCCCACTTCTCCCATAGCCAGCCCCCACCCTTTCACCATATCCCAAGCCTCACATGGAACCACATTTCCTCTCCCCCATATAATTAAAATCCATCTCTTCTTATCCCATCCCCCAACTGCCTACTCACGTCTCACAGTAATCCTCCCACCACCCCTTCCAATTAATTTCAGCCCCCTCTCCCTCTCGTGGAGCCACAGCCAAGCCATCCCTAACCTCCCCACCACCAAATCACACGTGGAGCCACAACAATCTTCAATCCAGCACTCCTTAACTCCAACTCCCTATTACCCGCCCCCTTCCCCATCCAGAAATCCCCAACCAGCTACTTCTCTCATTTCCCACTCCCCTTACCAATTACTGCTGTCCAGATCTCCCCTACAGCCATCAGCTTCCAGGATATTAGCTGCCAGCATCATTACCACCTTCCGACAAAGCCTGGATTGCTGTCTTTCTCCCTGGACAGCCACATCCCTCCACAAATTACTGAATGCTGCCTCCCTGCACAGTCCAAAATTGCTGTCCCTGTTTCTGGACAGCCACATACAATATCAGTCCTGGGCAGCCCTCTAAAGCCTCTCCAGCCCCTTCATTATTTTGTGAAGTTCAAGGTGTGTCATTATTTCTTTTAGCATTGGATATTGTGTTTGTTCTCTACGTGTAGAGTTATTGGTCTATAGGCTTTGGATTTCAGTTGTTTATGTATTTGTATTTTCTCATTCGAAGAGTTATTTGATTTTGTGCACTCTTGCGCTTATACTCCACTTTTGTTTCCTCTCTTTAATATCTTTTGTTTTAACTGTTATTTTGCAAGTTTGATTTCGTCGGCCATTGCATTTGCATTTAGCCGCAGTTGTCATTAGAGCCCTACCCTGCGTCAGTTTGTGGGGCTTGGGAAATGCGAACCAAACTGGCCGGAGGTGACTGAGGCTATGTCTGGAGGAGGTTTTTAGGAGTTAGTGCCGACATGGATTGCGGTGGTGTAGTCGTTGGGCTCAATGGCGGCGCAGAGATCGGAAGATGAGATCAGAGTCACCATGGTTGATGATTTGCCAAGAGCAGCAAGGGAGACTTGGTGTTGTGCTTGTGCTTCTTCTAGGTGATGGGCAGCAGTTGTGACTTCAGTTGCCATATATGCGTGCATCATGTCCTAAAGCTTGCGCAGTTCAGACCGGAGATCTTTCATTTGGTTACATTAATTAAATTAATCAATTTAATTAATTATTTGATTACATGAAGATTTGATCAAATACTAATTAACCAATTTGCAGTTTAATTAATCAGTATCTGCAGTTTAAATTAACCAATTCACAGTTGGCTCGATATCTTGCTTAACAAGGCACATGGATCAAAATAGGGCTCCATGTTCTGATGGACGATTGAAGATGGCGAGGAGATGCAATTCCTGCGATTGGATGACGATCAGTAGAGACTCTCAGTTTTTTGAGGGAACACTTGTATGAGAGTGTAAATTTTTGCGCTAGAGCGTGTTGAAGATGAAGGAGAAAACCTATCTCCGATACCAAGTTGTTACTGGCTAATTGAACGTTGATGGTATCGTCGGAGAGGTGACTGGAGGTATAGATGATGGAGGAGATGTGAGAATAGCTAGAACCGCGACAACCTCGACAGGGTAATGGGGTAGACTTCATTAATTCATTCGTAACTTTACAAGACTCCAAGGGTCCTTATATATAGGGCTTATAATGGCATATGCGTAACTAAACTCAATATAAAAGAGATGCACAAAACACTAAAAACATTAAGATCTAATGACTCGTAACTACGACTCAACTCATACACCTCGAAATCAAATACATAAAAACTCGTAATTGAAATATGCACAATATAACCGACAACGAATAGGGAAGAACTAATAACAAAAGTCCGGTTAGGCCTGGGCTAGAGCAGGCCCAGTCTAGACCTGCGCCAGGCTTGGAGGCCTAAACAATCCCCCATACGAGGGAAATGCTCGGCCTGGCACCCGACCTGAGCCGGGCCCATTTCAGGGCCTGACACAGGCCCAACGTGGGCCATGGCTCCCCAACTATTATTTTATAAAATAATTGAGATGAGCCTAGCTATTTTGTAAAGTAGTAGCTGGGCACACCACCTAACTAATATATTATTGCTGGGCGGATTCAATAATATGGCTGGGCACACTGCCCATTATAAAATAGTTAGGCATGTGCACAACTTTTTGTGATGGGCGACCCCGCCCAACACTAAATGCTGGCCGGGAAGGACAACAAAGGGATGCCTGGCCAGGCTCGACCTTGCCAGGCAGGCTCAAGCAAAATGGCGACCTTGCCAGGCAGGCTCAAGTTTTTGTGCATGACAAGTTTGAGCTATAAAGGGCTATAAAATGTTCCAGTTATATGAACATATAGAGTCAGTGTTGGAGGATTAGATAGGAGAAATAGACCTAAGATAGCATGGATGAAAGTTGTTTAAGTTAATTTGCATAGGTTACCTTTAACAGTTGTTATAAGGCTATTAAATGAGTTGTCCTGCTTCTAGCATTCAAAATTTGTATAATACAAAGTTTAGGCCGATGTTATGGGTAGACCAATTTCAGCTATGGGCAGACCAATGCTAATGGCAGACCAAAATAAAAAGCGATAGAGATTTGTGAACCTGTAAAAGCTCGGTCTGCCCGTAGCCATTCTTGCAATTTTCTTTAATGCCCATAGCCATTATGGGGCTGCCTTTAACAATCATCTAATTTTAAATTTTCTACTTTTCTTAAATTATTGACAGGCAGAATGATTTTTTTATTTTACTCTGCAGTGATAGTTAAGGCCAGCAGTGGTCCTAGATATGTCGTAGGTTGTCGAAGCAAAGTTGACAAAGATAAACTAATATCGGGGACACGTGTGGTTCTCGATATGACCACCCTTACGATAATGCGGGCTCTTCCTCGAGAGGTATTCTGACTAAACATATGGTCTTAAATTCTTTGTAAGGACTGAAAAAAATAATATTTTATGTAATTGACCTGCTTACACATCACTTTGAACCCCTTTTTGGAAGGTCGATCCTGTTGTTTACAACATGCTTCATGAGGATCCTGGTAATGTAAGCTATTCAGCTGTGGGAGGGTTATCCGATCAGATTCGGGAACTCCGTGAGTCCATTGAACTGCCATTGATGAATCCTGAACTTTTCCTTAGAGTGGGAATTAAGCCTCCAAAGGTAAAATTTTGCACACTTTCTATATAAGCTTTGAGCTTTCTTTGTTCACATATAACTGTACGATTCTTGATTTCTACTACTGGTCTGCTTTTTTGAAGGCAAGCTTCCTGCATTTATTTATTTGAGGCCATCTTCTTTTCAGGGAGTTCTTCTTTATGGCCCTCCTGGAACTGGAAAAACCTTACTGGCCAGGGCAATCGCTAGTAACATTGATGCCAATTTTTTAAAGGTTAGTTTATATCTGTACTAATATAAGAAAGTATCGCATCTAGGCATTCTGGAGTTCATTGGACGCATCTGGGCCGTCCATCTTGGTTCAGTTATGCCACCACCGTCCGATCAAACGAGCACTCTCTCTCCACTTTTTCGTAGGGCTCCTAAACCTACTGCCTATGAAATTACCTTTTTACCCCTACACGGCCGAAAACATTGTCAGGTGCGCGCGGGCGGGGCAGGGCGCGGGACGGGGCTGGGTCAGGCGAGGGTCAGGCGCAGGGGCGGGTGAGGCTCACCGGCGTGGGACGGGGCTCGGTCCGCCGCGGGTCAGGCGCCCGCGGTGGTAAGGCTCACGCGTGGGGTTAGGCTTGATCAAGCTGTTGCTTTTAGGCGCGTGAACTGCTTTATTAAGAGCTGAACAACATTCTGCTTGGCGATGTGAGACTAAAACGTCCCACACCAAAAGAGCTGGCTGGGCCCACCTGCTGTATGGGTACGGCGAGGATCAGGCGCAAGGGCGGGTGAGGCTCACCGGCGCGGGACGGGGCTCGGTCCGCCGCGGTTCGGTCGCCCGAGCGGGACAGGCAAGTCAACTCAAACCTACAGCGGGTTTCCGCTATATAAACAGCGGAAACCCGCTGCAATTGGCGATGTGGGACTAAAAATCCCACATCGCCATTAAGCGGGCGGGGCCCGCCTGTGGGCCCCGCCTGCGATTTTTTTAAAATAAAAAAAAAAACAAAATGTTTTATTAATATTAATAACTAAATTTTATTAAAGAATTAAAAAAAAAACAAAATGGCGGATGAACAGTGGCATCACTGTTCATCCGCCATTTTGTTTTTTTATAATTAAAATCTTAATTTGTTTAATTTTATTTTAAAGTTTTTTTAAAAGTTTTATCAATTATCTATTCATAATTATTATAAATATAGATTAAATTTGTCAACCTGTAACTATTAATTTACGATTTTTTAAAAATCAAAATAAAGCCTAATATAATGCTCATTTATCTTTTTTATAATAAATAATAATAATAATTATTATTATTTATACTTAAAAATTCTTATTAATTGTAGTCCCATCACCACATTTTTAAATATTTTTTTAATGTTTTTTTTAAATGTTTTTTTAATCAAAAAACATTGTGGGCGAATACCGGCGAGGGGCGGGCGAAGAACAGCGGGGGCGGGCGGGGTCACGCGGGGGCGGACGGGGCGAGCCAGGCGGGCTCAAGCGATATGGTCGGGTGCGCGCGACCTTTTCCAATATTAAGCGGGGCTCCGCTATATGAAGAGCGGAGCCCCGCGTTTGTTCGCGATGTGGGACTAATGAAGTCCCACATCGCGCGGGCGCAGCCGTTGGATCGGCCATTGGTTTGATCCAATGGCCGCGCCCGCGTGATGTGGGACTTCATTAGTCCCGCATTGCGCAATAGAGCGGGGCTCTGCTCTTCATAAAGCGAAGCCCCGATTCATTGTCGAATAGCTTGAGCGAACTCGCCCCCGTCCGGGCGCACTCGACCCGCCAGCGCGCACCCGATCCCCGCCCGCGCGCACCCGCACCCAAAACAGCTCGCGCCCGACCCCGCCCAGTTGCTCGCCATGCGATTCCCCGCTCGCACCCGCACCTGACCCCTGTCCAGCTGCACTCACCCCTTTTGTTCATTGTTTTATGTTTTTTATTTGTAATAAAATATGTAAAAATTAAGTTTTTACGTTTTTAATAAAACGTTAATAAAACGTTACCGGCGAGGGGCGGGCGAAGCCCGCCTTGAATGCCAAGCGGGCGAAGCCCGCATTGATGCGGCCGAAGGCCGCCCGAGAGCATCGAGCACGGGCGTAGCCCGTGCGAAGATGCTCGTATATATATATATATATTTATGTGTGTCTATGTCAGTGTCTGTCTGTGTGTATGTGTGTATATATGTGTATATATATAGATAATTATGAAATACTCTCCCAACTTTACATTATTAGAGGTAACCTTTTCCCCCTCTTATTTTTCAAAATTATCCAAATCTCCCCTCTAAGTTTACATTGTTTAAATACATGTATAAAAAACTCCGGAAGACCACTCCAACGATTTTTTAATGCACGTATGTTAATAAAAACTTAGCTGGGGTGATTTTGGTAGTTTTGAAAGGTAAAAGGGAAGTCCCTATAATTGTGTACAGTTAGAGGGGAGGTCTCTAGTAAATGACCATATATATATATTGTCTATATGTAGCTCTGTTTGTTGACTTCCTTTTTGTTCCATGTAGGTTGTATCCAGTGCTATTATTGATAAATATATAGGTGAAAGTGCTAGATTGATAAGGGAGATGTTTGGTTACGCAAGAGATCACCAAGTAATTATCTTCGTTCCGAGTTCTTTCATTTTGTATCCTGGAAACAATAAATTTCTGGACTCACTTCTTTCTGTACTCTTAACTTGGCCTCATTAAATAAACAATATTTTAATATTGATGACAGAAACTTGTTGGTATATGAATTGTCTAACATTTTTCTCTATTTTTCAAGCCATGCATTATTTTTATGGATGAGATCGATGCCATTGGTGGTCGCCGCTTTAGTGAGGGAACTAGTGCTGATCGTGAGATTCAAAGAACACTAATGGAGCTGCTCAATCAGTTGGATGGATTTGACCAACTTGGAAAGGTTTTCGTTCATGGGATCTCTTACTTTGCTTTATATTTACGCCATTTTGTATTTCGAATCTTCTAGCCTAAGTGATCAACTTCATGTGATAGTTTTTGATATGCACTAGTACAAGTTAATGGCTTTCTGTTCTTAGGACTTGGTTTTCTTGTTTCAATGAAAAATAAGGAGTCCTTGTTTCATTTTTCTGCCTACTATCCTTGATACTAAGTTAAATTGTTCCCTTCATTTGTTACCATTCTCCCACACGGAAGGGTATTTTTCGTCATTCTTGATGTCGGCTGTTGAAGAATTATGGTTTGTTACTGGGACTTGATCTTATTGTTAATATGATATGCATCAGGTTAAAATGATCATGGCTACTAATCGTCCAGATGTCTTAGACCCGGCACTTCTTCGTCCTGGTCGTTTGGATCGCAAAATAGAGATCCCTTTGCCAAATGAACAGTCAAGGATGGAGATACTTAAGATTCATGCTGCAGGCATAGCGAAGCATGGAGAAATTGACTATGAAGCAGTTGTCAAACTAGCAGAAGTTAGTATGTTTTTCGCATTTGTAAATGGTAGAAGACATTGCCATAAAATTTACCATTTCTTAGCCCTTCGGACATTTTTTTATTCCAGGGCTTCAATGGTGCTGATCTTCGAAATGTCTGCACTGAAGCGGGGATGTCAGCAATTCGTGTTGAACGCGACTATGTAATCCATGAGGACTTTATGAAGGTAAGACTTATCTTCTAAGGTTTTTCCTTCTGCTCACCTGGCTTTATTGTTTTTTTGAAACATCATCATGAATTAAAAGCGCTTCATCTCTACTTGGTTACTAAGCAAATGTGAACCAATTAGAACTTCCTAACTTTGCTAAATCACAATTATTTACTAGATGAAGGGAAGTGCTTGTTTGGGTTGTCATGCCCCTCCTACTCTTCCACTCTTTTCCCTAAAGTCATACTCGTCTTCTTCATTCTCCTTCCTAATTTTGAGATACGCGCGACGGCGGCAGATCCTCCCTGCCAAACAAAGCCTTAAGCTAGGACAAATCTTTCTTGCATCCCAAATCCATTTCTATGCACTAGCAGCTGCAGCACCACATATACCACCTCACAAAACATCTCCTGCATTCAACACGTTGGCCCCCTCTCTCTTTCCACTTCTTTGCTCTCCCTTTCCCTTCCTCTTTTTCTCTCTTACTCTCTCTCCCTTTCTCTTCATCTCTAAGGTAAAAAAGATATAAATATGGGGTAAAAGGGAAGTCCCAGTTAACATCAAAGAGGGAGCTTCTCTTTATTATGTAATACCAGTTTTAGATGTAATTATAGTTATTCTTGGTACTAATTGTGTACCTGTTCTTATTGTCCAAGGAAGAACAATATTTCCATATGTATTTTTTCTATGCTTCAATGATATATCTATTTAAAATTACTATTAATTACTCAAATCTTCCTTTGGCAGCTTGCATAGTTACATTTTGCACTGTTAAGCTAGGGTTCCAAGAAGAGAGGTTAGGGGGGAGAGGGAGAGAAGAGACGGAGGAGAAAGATGAGAGAAATTTCAAACACAATAATATTTCAGCATGCCTCAAAACAAGGGTCCCTCGGGTTTATATAATACCCGGTGCTTAAAAGGAGAATACAATGGTGCGCAATAAAATTCTAGTCTAGCGCCGCCCTCATGCTTCGGCGCGCGTACCGCGTTCCCTCCTTCGATAGACGCGCCACACCGGAGGCCGCCCCTCGCCTTCGTCGTTCCCATCGCCGTCTGTAACAATGCCGCCCGCTGGGAAATTTGCCTTGTCCCCAAGGCAAAATTCTGGAAATTGCTGTTGCATCTCGGCACGGTCGACCCACGTCGCCTCTGAGTCTGGGAGGCCATGTCATAGAACCAAGGCCTGCTCAACTGCCTAGTCAGCTCGCTGTGCCGTGCGAGTGTCGATGATGTGCTGGGGGTGAACTGCTGGCGGAATAGTGTCTGGATCTGGTGGTGGAAGCGCCCCTTTGATCGGATGATCCCCAATCACCGGCTTGAGCTGTGAGACGCGGAATACCGGGTGGATACGACTCCCGGGCGGAAGGCGGAGGCGGTAGACCTGGGTGCCTACTCGGGCAAGGATCTCAAAGGGGCCATAGAATTTGGCCGCCAACTTGGACTGTCCGCGAAATGGCCGAGACTTGGCGGTGTGGGCGGCTGGGCGCAACTTGAGGAGGACAGAGTCCCCCTCGCTGAATTGAACGTCCCGGCGATGGCGGTTGGCCGCAATCGTCTTCCGGTCCTGGGCGCGCTGAAGGTGCTGACGTAGCTGCTGGAGTATGGAATCCCGATCTCGAAGTAGACTGTCTACTGCGGCCACCGCGTACTCACCCGGAAGGGTGCGGCTCAAGACCGGGGTGGGGGGGGGGGGGGGGGCGTCCGTAGACGACTTCAAACGGAGTAGTGCCGGTACTAGAGTGGAAAGCGGTGTTGAAGGAGTATTCTGCCCAAGACAACCACTCCCCCCACGCTCGCGGTTGGTCGCACACAAAATACCGCAGGTAGGTCTCGAGGCACCGGTTCATGACCTCAGATTGGCCATCTGTCTGTGGGTGGTACGCGATGCTCATGCGTAGCTGTGTGCCCTGCATCCTGAAGAGAGTCTGCTAGAAGGCGCTGAGAAAAAGCGGGTCACGGTCACTGACAATGGAGCGCGGTATCCCATGCAGGCGGACAATGCCATCGACGAAAGCCGCGACGACAAGAGGGGCTATGAACGGGTGGCGGAGCGGAATGAAGTGTGCGTACTTGGACAAGCGGTCCACTACCACCAGAATACAATCCCAAGTCTTGGAACGGGGCAGGCTAGAGATGAAGTCCATGGAAATGTCTTCCCAGATCTGGGTGGGGGTGGGTAATGGCTGAAGGAGACCCCCAGGAAAGGTGGCCTCGTACTTGGCCCGCTGACACGGAAGGCATTTCCATGTCAGGCAGTATCCCATGCAGGAGGACAATGCCATCGACGAAAGCCGCGACGACAATAGGGGCAATGAACGGGTGGCAGACAATGCATGGAACGAGCGCGGTATCCCATGCAGGCGGACAATGCCATCGACGAAAGCCGCGACGACAAGAGGGGCTTTGAACGGGTGGCGGAGCAGAATGAAGTGTGCGTACTTGGACAAGCGGTCCACTACCACCAGAATACAATCCCAAGTCTTGGAACGGGGCAGGCTAGAGATGAAGTCCATGGAAATGTCTTCCCAGATCTGGGTGGGGGTGGGTAATGGCTGAAGGAGACCCCCAGGAAAGGTGGCGTCGTACTTGGCCCGCTGACACGGAAGGCACGATGCGACGAAGGCCTTGACCTTCTGAAACATGTCGGGCCAATAAAGTGAGGCCGCGAGGCGGCGATACGTCCGGAAGGCGCCTGTGTCTCCTCCCTCAGGAGTGGCGTGGAACTCGGCGAGTAGGCGCGGGATCAGCTGAGACGAGGTGGGATCACGAGGCGCTGTTGGTAGTGGAACCGGCCCCCCACAAGGTGGTATGGTGGGCAGGATGACGGGTCGGCCCGGAGAGCTCGCACGATCTTCTGAAGAGTGAGGTCAGCGGCCACCTCCCGTTGTAATATGTCGGCATCCTCCCAATAAGGACGCGAAATGGCCGCCAGGTGGGCTGTCCGCGGGTGGCAGGAAAGAGCGTCGGCTGCCCGGTTGGACGCGCCGGCCCGAAACTCAATATCGAAGTCATACCCAAGGAGCTTGGCCACCCAAATCTGCTGTGCCGGGGTGGTGATCTTCTGATGGAGCAGGTAGCGAAGGCTATGACGGTCCGTCCGGACGGTGAAGTGGCGGCCCAGCAGGTATGGGCGCCAGTGCTGGACAGCGAGGACTAACGCCATCAGCTCGGACTCATAGGCGGAGCGGGGCTGAACGATGGAGGCAAATGTCCGACTGAAGTAAGCTATAGGCTGCCCGACCTGCATCAAAACTGCGCCGACTCCGGAGCCTGATGCGTCACATTCCACCACAAACGGCTGCGAGAAGTCTGGCATGGCGAGAACGGGGGCGGTACTCAAAGCTCGTTGAAGGGCTCGAAAGGCACCGTCGGCTAGGGGTGTCCAGTGTCCACTGAAATCTTCCCGCCTCATCCTTCTTCAACAACTCGGAGAGCGGCTTTGCGAGCTTGCCGTAATCCCGAATGAACCGACGATAATAGCCGGTGAGGCCCAAGAACCCGCAGACGTCGCGGAGGGAGCGGGGAGTGGGCCACTGAAGGACGGCCTGCACCTTCTACGAATCCATGGCCACCCCATTGGTCGAAATAGTATGGCCCAAATAGCTGACCTCCATCTGGTCGAAGACACTTCTTGGGATTCACGCAGAAAGCGTTCTCCCGGAGTGTGGTGAGGGTGGCGCGAAGGTGATCCAAGTGAGCCTGCCACGATGAGCTGTACACAAGAATATCATCGAAGAATACCAAGATGTACCTGCGCAGAGCCGGGCGGAACAAGTCGTTCATGGTAGCCTGAAAGGTGGCGGGAGCGTTCGTCAGGCCAAAAGGCATGACTAAAAACTCATAAAGGCCGTCGTGGGTGCGGAACGCCGTCTTGGGCACGTCCTCCTTGCGTACCCGTATCTGGTGGTAGCCGGCCCGAAGGTCCAGCTTAGCAAAGAAGACCGCGCCCTGCAGCTCATCCAAAAGCTCCTGAATGACGGGGATCAAGTACTTGTCGGGGACCGTGGCCTTGTTGAGCTCACGGTAATCAAGACAAAAACGCCAACTCCCGTCCTTTTTGCGAACCAGTAGGACGGGGCTCGAGAACGGGCTGGAACTGGGGCGGATGATGCCTGCGGAGAGCATGTCTTGGACAAGCGCCTCGATCTCGCCCTTTTGGGCGTGGCCGTAACGGTACGGTCGGACTGAGATAGCGGGCACCCCCTCTCGTAGCGGAATATGATGATCTGTAGGCCGAGGCGGGGGAAAACGTGTCCCGTCGGCAAAACATCTGGAAAGCCGTCTAGAATGGCCTGCAATGCTGGAGCGGGTGGAGGTGGTGAGTCGGTCGTGTCCGCTATGTGCCATAATGCGGCCGCCCACTCCACCTCGGAGGACTTCTGCAGAGACTGAAGTGAGACGGAGAAGGGAGGTCTCGCCTTGCAGAAGGCAGGGTGTGCCCCCACAGAGGAATTGCATCGTCATGCGGTTCCAATGGACGTTGACGTCACCGAGAGTCCGGAGCCACGCCACGCCCAGGATGACATCGCCCCCCCCCCCCCCCCCCCCCCCCCAAAGGAAAAGCGTAAAAGTCGGCCTGGAAGGGAGCCTGATCTAGCATATGAGTGTAAGGCCTGCACAGTGGCCTCCCGTAGCCCGCCGGTGCCCGTCCCCAAGGCAGACTGTAAAACGATCGGCGGCTTGCACCGGGAGAGCCAAGCGATCCACAAGAAACTGAGAAATGAAATTGTGGCTGGCGCCGCTGTCGATCATCACAACCACCGAGGTCCCTTGGAGAAGTCCCCGCATCTTCATCGTCTGAGGGCCCGAAATCCCACCGACCGCAAAGAACGGAAGGTCCAAACGGTGAAAGGTGGCCTCGGGCGGATCCTCGGTGGTGGTGTCGGCCTCTAGAGCCTCGAAATCTGCCAAGGTCACCTCCGGTTCCTCCTCGCCGATGAGGACCCGAAGGGTTTTGAGCGGGCAATCATGTGTGGGCGTATATTGTTGCTTGCATCGGAAGCAGAGACCCTTAGATCGTAGGTCGTTGTATTCCTGGTTGGAGAGCCATGGATGGGTTGGGGGCTGGGGGGGGCTCGGCTGTGGTGCTGCCCGTCCCGGACCGAGAGGAGGGTCGAGCGGTGGAGGACGAGGGAATGTGGGAGGCCGAGGTGGCGGCGCGGTGGCGGGGGGAGGGCGGCCGGGCTAAGACGGCCGAGAAAGGAATTCCGCCTCAACCAAGCGGGCAAGAACCATGGCCTTCGTCAAGGAGGGGGGGGGGGGGGGGGGGGGGGGGTTGATGGGTACGGACCCGTGCCCGGATGTGAGGGCGCAATCCATGCATAAAGAAACTGAGGTAGTGGTCCGGCGGGAGGCCGAGGACGTGGGTCGCGAGGGAGATGAACTCATCGGATTAGTCGTCAAGGGTGCCTGTCTGGCGGATGCCGCAGAGCCGCTCCACAGCGGTGCCGAAATAGCGGGAGTCGTAGCGGCTGATGAGGTTTTGTTGGAGGGCCGACCATTGCAGTGTCAGGTTGGTTTGGTGGAACCAGCGGACCCAGTGGAGGGCGGAGCCCTCCATTCCGATCATGACTGTGCTGACTTTAAGATTGTCGGGCGTTTGTTGGAGTTCAAAGAATTGCTCCGCGCGGGCGATCCACCCTAACGGATCGGTGCCATTGAAAGAGGGCACCTCGAGGGACCGGGGGCTGCCGGCCATGGTGGGTAGGGGGGAATAGCAGGCGGCGAGAGGTCGGGAGGGCTGCCCAAGATAGAAGGGGAATCGGCGTTGGAGGTCGCGGATGGAGAGGGGCGGTTGGCAAGTCTGGCGTCGAGTTTGGAGTCCATGCGGAGGACGAGTGCCTGGAGGGAGGCGATGGAGGCATCGTGGTCTTCCAATCGGCGAAGAACAGCCGGATCGGAGGCTGGGAGAGGAGTGGAGTCTGGGTTGCCCATGAGACGGCTGGAACGGCGTGACATACACGCAAGACACCGAAATATGGTGGGGAAGGGTATCCGGCTGGAGGGTCCGCTAGATCGGTTGCTGGCCGTCGACAGGAGAACGCGGGGCGGAACGGCAACGGAAGCTGGGGATCGAGCTCGGCGAAGAACGCGGGGCAGACGGCGACGACAACGGAAGCGGGGGATTGGGATCGGCTCTCGTGGCGGACGCGGCTCGGGGTCGGAGGTTGGTTGCATACGCGGGATCGGGAGCGGACGCTGGTAGCGGGATCGGAAGAGCGGCGCGATAGCGGAACCGAAACAGGAGCGGGAGAGGATCGGGGAAGAGGCGTTGGATCTACTTCGGGCGGCGGAAACCGCGGCCGGAAGAGGGCAGGTCGGACCACTTGTTAAGCTAGGGTTCCAAGAAGAGAGGTTAGGGGGAAGAGGGAGGAGAAAGATGAGAGAAATTTCAAACACAATAATATTTCAGCATGCCTCAAAACGGGGGTCCCTCGGGTTTATATAATACCCAGTGCATAAAAGGAAAATACAATGGTGCGCAATAAAAGTCTACTCCAGCCGCCCTCATGCTTCGGCGCGCGTACCACATTCCCTCCTTCGATAGACGCGCCACACCGGAGGCCGCCCCTCGCCTTCGCCGTTCCCATCGCCGTCCGTAACATGCACCCATCTATCTTTTGAAACTATATCTCTCTTAGCTTACATTTTCTAACAAAAAAACCTTGGGGGTGGGGGTTATACAGAAATGTAAACTTACAGAGGATGTTTTTGCAATTTCAAAAGATAAAGGGGTGCTACTTATAATTTTGCAAACTTAGGTTTCGGCAAATGACCCTTTATAATTATTGAGGACTACTGATTTTGTGTTATTTGAGCTTCTGTTATCTTTTGAAGAGCATGTAGTCAGATGGAAAAAAATGAGATCATCATTTATTTCAGGGTAGCACTCTCTATTTTATACACAGCGGGTGAAGACCCAAAAAACAAGAAAAATATGTGAGCCTTTTATAACAGGCCTTTTACAATATATTACAAAACATTTAATTCAGCTCTCCCCCTCAAGATGAGAGGATATATCGAACATTTTCAGCTTGATAATGTTCTCCTTGAAGATATCACAACTAGGCACTTGGTAAATATGTCTGCCACTTGATCCTGAGATTGAACAAACTGAGTGCAAATATTGCCTTTTTCAGGGGCGGCCTGGGCCTTTTACAATATATTACAAAACATTTTAATTCAACTCATGTAACCATTTCTACTTAATTTTGCTATTGCCACGATGCTATCTTCGAGCTTCGGTTTCAAAATCTTCACATTTATCAGGCTGTGAGAAAGCTCAATGAGGCAAAGAAGCTCGAGTCTAGTTCACACTACAACGCGGATTTTGGAAAGGATTGAAGCGGCGGCACACAATTGCTTTAGGCCATAGACGTTTGAGCTTTCAATTCCCCTCTGTTCTGTAAGGCTTTATCTGATTCTCCGATGCACCAAAAGAACATATCGTTACCGCTGCCTGCAGTTTTCTAATACCTGCTTGAGATATGAATTTAAATTGCCTTCCTAATATTCCTTCAAGATATTTAAAATGTTTATTTATTTATTTTTGTAAACAAAGATCAATATTTAATTTATTTCTGTTCTCACAGTTCAGAGCTGTGTATGTTTTTCAGGGAGAGGATTGAATAGCTGGTGCTTTTCACATAAAGTTCAATACTGGCTGTTCATAGTTGGCTTTGTTTTATTTAAGAATGCTATTACTAATTTCATATTGTTGTGAAGTAATTTAGTTAAGTCTCTGTTTGGCACTGCGGTAGGGGTTGTGAACGTGGTGGTTATGAACCGCCCGACCTCGCCCAAGGAACTTCATTCACTTTTATGTTCAAACTAGTCTTCTTTTCTTGATGGCAGTCATAACCGCCTGTCATGCCAAACATACATTCTATGACGGTGATGTTTGTCTAAACTCGCCCTGAGTAAAAATGTTGTCATACGCAGCCTAAATTACTAATATAATATTATATAGCATATGTATATCGCACATGCGCTGAGGAATAAATTTTATAATTAAAAAAAGAGTGGTGTTATGGGCACACATATTTTGGCTATGTGCAGCCAAAATTTATGTACAATCCAATTGAGCTATGTACACATCAGCCGGCTATGGATACACCAAATATTAAAATATTTTTTTCACTAGAAAAATGAGAAAATTCAATACAAGTCTTATAGCATAATCAAAAAAATATTTTGAAATAGTCCCATACAAGAAAAAAAATATGTCAAAAAATACTAATTATTAAAGTAAAAGTTAAATAAGTCTAAAATTAATTTATGATTCAACAATGATAGGATTTTACCAAAAATTAGGAAGATGCTTAGTACTTTGAATGCCTTGAAACCAATCCAACATCAAAGTGCAATCTGAAAAACAACCATAACTGGAGTTACAAACTCAACATTTTTTGAGGGAAATGCAGGAAAATAACATTATTCGAAGGGCGATACCTGGAAATTGATTTTGCTAAGACTTAGAAATCGATTTTACTAAGTCGGGAAGCATAAATCTTGATTTTCATTAACAACAACAGTGAATTGATTTTGATTAATCCTGGAGATGGCAAAATGGAAGATCAACATGGAGAATGCAGAGATCGGCCATAAGAGGAAGCCGCGTGAGGGAGCGTCGACAAAGGAGGCGGAGGGATGTACTTACCAGAGAGCAGTCTGGAGAGGAGGTCGCGCGAGAAAGAACCGCCTGGAGAGGAAGTCGCGCGAGGAGAACGGCCTGGAGATGAGTCGCGCCGACCGTCCGAAGTAAAGAGGAAGGTGTCGCCGGAAGGAAGAATGGAGGAGGGGTTTTTCGTCGCCTGAAAACCCTAGGACCGGCGAAATCTATGAACGGCGAGAACTGCGAGAGAGGGGGAGGAGAGCGACTGGAAACCCTAGCCCAAAACTATTGGGTGTGGCTGTACATAGCGCATGAAAGAAAAATAGAAAATAGGCTTTAGAGTTGTTTATTTTCTAATTTTTGGTGTGTACATAGTGAAAATTGGTGTGCCCGTAACACCACTCTTAAAAAAAACATGATTTATTTAAAAAGAAAAATGTTTCAAATCGGTATAAACTCATAATTGAACTTAATTAAAATGGGAAATTTTGATTTTGAGTCATGCTTGAATTCCAATTGAGTGAATTTCTTAATTGTGAACTCGTTCTAAAAAATTTTATACCATCAGAACTTTTAGATGCACAGTATGATAATCTATTGATTTTGTAAACATGAGATCTTTTAGATTTTTAATTCAAAATTGTGACTAAAATTTCAAATTAATGCATGAAATGGAGAATAAATTTATAATATTCGAACTCCACAACCCTATATCACATGTTCAGAGCATGCAAAGACTAGTGAGACAAGCCTCTAAATTCTAGCTCTTATATATATGGCGGCGTTAAAGGCACATCAAATATCGATGTGTGCACGACAGTGATAGATGCACATGACATAATTTTAAAAGCAAGCCACATTGTTAAATGCACATCGTGCAATAGCACGGGAATAGGAGATTGCAAAACCTATAAAAATAGTTCAAGCTACAAAGAGTACAAAAATAATATATTCAAAACTCGCTATAATGATATCATCCTTCCACCGTGTAGAGCATCTCGATGATTCTGCGTCTGTGCGCGCGGTCTCAATCAGCGACACGCAGATCAACTTACTAATATCGAGCACATCCCTATCAACAACGAAAGTAGATAAAATAATGAGTGTAATTGAGTCATCAAATATATCATAGACATCGGACAACATTGTTCAAGGTGGTTAGAAATGGGCCGACCCGGGGGTCACGTTCAACGAGTCCGTTAAAGAGCGGTCTTGGTCGGAGGCCTACTTTTGTCCTGATGTCCATACCGTAAAAAATTGGGTCTGAGCGTCAGTGTGATTATTTTTTGGGCTGATACAACTATGGCTCTGTTTGGGACAGCTCTGGCGGATGAAAAATCTATTTTCCAACCGCCAGAACTATTTTTCAACTGTTTGGGCCAGCTCTCTAGTCCAGCTTTTTGAAAAAAGATTCTTCAAATAAGCTGTTTTAGAGGCTCTTTGAGAAGCCAGTACAACATAGCTTTCTAAAAATCGTTTTTCTGTTTTTAGCTTTTTCTCTTTTATTAACTTCACCTATATCACTCCAGCATTTTCGTCCGAGCGCGCATTTTTGGTCAGACACTCGTTTTCGGCCGGGAACTCATTTTTCGGTCCAGCGGCCATTTTTCGCCCGGAATATCGTTATTTTCGCCCGGGAGCGCATTTTTCACCCGAGCGCGCATTTTTCGCCCGGGGAGTCATTTTTCGCCAGGCGTGCTTTTTCGCCATGACGCCAGATTTTCGCCCGATCGGCTATTTTTCGTCTGGGCTGCCATTTTTCGCTCGGGCGCGCGTTTCTTGCACGGGCGGATATTTTTCGCCCAGGAGGCCGTTTTTTTGCTCGAACGCGCGTTTTTCGCCCGGGCGGCAATTTTTCGCTCTTGAGCGCATTGTTTGCCCGGGAGCGCGTTTTTCGCCCGGGCGGCCATTTTTCGCCCGGGCGGCCATTTTTCGCCCGGGCGCGCATTTTTCGCTCGAGCGCGTGTTTTTCGCTCAGCCGTCCATTTTTCGCCCGACCGGTCGTATTTCGCCCGTGCGTACATTTTTGGCCCGGGCAACCGTTTTTTTGCCCGCGCGACGGTTTTTTCGCCTGTTTTTCTCCCTAGTGGCTGTTTTTTGCTCGGGCGGTCATTTTTTGCACGGGCGCGCATTTTTCGACCGTGCAGTCATTTTTTGCCCGGGCGACTGTTTTTCGCCCTGACGCTCGTTTTTCGCCCGAGCGGCTATTGTTCTCTCGGACGACCGTTTTTGCTCGGGGCGTATTTTTTCGCTTGGGCGCGTGTTTTCATGTGTCTGTTTTTTGCCCGAGTGACCGTTTTTCGACCAGGCGGCAGTTTTTCACCCGAGCGACCATTTTTGCCCAGACGCGCGTGTTTGCCTAGCGCGAGTTTTCACAACTATTATATTTTAATATTTTTGTTTAAAAAATAGTTTTCAAACAATTGTTCTACCGAGCAACTTAAATGAAAAAGCTATATTCGATCAGCACTTATGCAAAGACTTTCCAAACAGTCTGCAGCTCTCTCATCAGAGTTTTTCTGAAAGCTCTATTCTAAAAGCTCTATTCGATCAACAGATTTTCCATCCGCTAGAGCTGTCCCAAACAGAGCCTATATCTCAAATGAAGCCTACAAACTTTGTATTAAGCCGACATACAGATGTAAATTCAGTTCTTCAGTATCGTATGAATTTGTTACCAGGCCCTTCATCAAGAGGGTTGTGGTAGGGTAAATTCCGTAACCATCCAATATTTCTTGCGAAGGCGCAATGCACAATGTTCATCTCACAAGGGATAAAGCACAATATTTATAGAGCATTGTGCCTATTTTGGATATGAGCAGACCTTTTATATGAGCACACTGTTGGAGTTTGCATTCCGCATCTCTTGGTTTGAGAATAACAAATACCATGATAAATTTGATCTAGTCTTTTGTGTGTTTATAGTGTCCAGGTTGTACAGATTGAATGAGGAGACAAGTCCTCGTTCATGGGCATGATCCAAGAGTGTGTACACTTTAGAAAAAGCAAAAGGATGAGTTTTGTGTGCCGATCTTAAAATGGTCATAACTTTCAATCCAGGAAGAGTTACGGAACGGTCCACCCCATTTCGGAGATGAGAACGACTCCATCTACAGTCTGGAGAAGTTTTGGATGGCAAAAATGAAGAGGAGCTATTGGATTCCGACATCTAGATGTCGGAATCCGACAGCGAAAATGACGTTAGCATGACAACGGGCATGTTCCGCACAATTTGCACAAAGAACAGTTATATCCACTGTCGGAATTCCGACATTGATGTCGTCGACGACAGCTCCACGACCATCAAATCTCGCAGAAACGTCGCATTCATGGGACACGTGGCAGCTGGAGGAGATAACGTCGGCGGACGACAGCTAGATGTAGTCGACGACATCGACAAATTATATATTGACTCGTTTTTCATGGAGGAGAAGTTACACACTATTCTGGAGTACCAATTCCCGAGTGCATTCCATTCAGAGAGCTCCAGAACTCCGAGAACTCCCATTTTGGCAAGAACGTTCAAGAGCGAAGAAGAGACGGTCCGTGCGCAGTATCTCAGGCAATCTTTGCAAGGATTCGACGCCGTCTTCAGAGCTTCATATTTAGGGAGTTTCATATCTGAATTTCTATTTTGTATTTTATCTTATCATTTTGTAATCGGAGGAGGAAATCGCCGCCTTGTGCGTTGCGTCTAGGTCTGTGTGTGGCTTAGGGGAAATCGTCGCCTTGCGTTTGGCGTCTAGGTCCTTGTGTGGCTTAGGAGGAAATCGTCGCTTTGTGCGTGGCGTCTAGGTCCTTGTGTGGCTTAGGAGTAAATCATCGCCTTGTGTGCAGCGTCTAGATCATGGGGAGATCTAGGAGGAGGCTAGTAGTAAGATCTAGGAAGAGACACGCTATAGCCGGCCGGTCCTTGGTTGAAGGACCCGTAAGTTAAAAAGAAGTTTATTTTTATCATAGCCTTGATCTTAAGCTTTATTAAGATTAATAGTTCTTTGTATTCATCACTTGTGAAAATAAAATTTGATTTCCAATTTCCTCATGATTTTCTAAGTGATTATTTTGGTTGTGTAAAAATCTACTTGTTTATCATTGCAAAATTATCTTAATATTTTAGAAAAATATCAAATTAAAATATTTGCCCTTATTCACCCCCCTCTAAGGGCGCCGCAAGATCCAACACTTGGTATCAGAGCCAGGTTATTCCAATACGGCTTCACAACTGGGAATAATGGCGCTTCATGATCTCGCATCTTCTAGAGGGGATATGTTTTATGAAAATGAAAAATCATTATCACCACCTTTATTTATGGGTGAAAATTATAATGGGTGGAAAACACTTATGGAAACATTTCTTAAAACTTTGGATATTGAAGTTTGGAATATTACAATTAAAATGCCCCCAATTATTCTAAATAAAAAATGAAATGTTTTTAAATGTCAAATCTATGAATAGTCTATATTGTGCTCTAGATCAAAATATTTTCAAATTTATTTATACGCTTCCTACTGTTTTTGAAGTTTGGAAATTTCTTGAGTATATTTATAGTCTTCCTTCCACAGATGATGAACAAGAGAAATTCCTTATGGATTCAAGAGAAGAAATCGACGAGGACTCTTGCTTGGAGGAAGATCTATCTAAGAGAGAAATAATAATGGACTCAAATGATGACAACACATCAAGCAGAAGAGAAGGTGAAAACTCAACTATAGAAGTGGAATGCGAAGAAAATGTCAAAGGAACCTTTGGTTCAAATCTTGCCTCATCTCATAGCAAGGTAAGAAAATCAAAACTCTCTTTTTGTATCAAATTCTACTTCTACATTTCGTATGCTTGAAATTGCTAAACGTAAAATTTTAAAGTTGAGAAATGCTAATTCCAAACTACGTTTAGAAAATAAATTTTTAAAAGCAAACGCTAAAGTAGAATCTCATATTGATGTGTCAAATTCTCTTTCATGCTCTTTAAGTGAAAATGTTAAACATTGTTTTGATTATACTTCTTTTAAAGAAGAACTCAAGGTTTTAGAAAAAGAACTTTTAATTTCAAAAGTGCATAATGAAAAATTGATAAAAGAAAATGATAATTTAATGGATAAACTAGAATCATTAAAATTTTTTATTGAAAATTTTTCAAGTAATAAAAATGCCCTTAACTCTAGTTTATTAAGAAATCTAAATTTAAAAAGTTTTACTCAACATATTATGAGTATGTATAAAAGGAAGAGTGAAAATGATAAGCAACTTAATTGTAGTTTGAAAAACAATTTCAAAACTCATAAATCTTCAATGCTTTGTTTTTCAAATAACTATCATCATCTTTCACAAAATTATTTATCTCTCAAATTGAATGTTAACAAATTTCCTATCAATAATACGTTGAAAACTCACTGCAATTATAAGCCACAATTTCATGACCATGGAAATTTGAAACATATTCAACCAAGGTATGAATGGAGACCCAAAATTAAAATTGAAACACTAACTCCACTTGTAAGGGCTCATTCATCCTTGTCTCCCCATAAAACATCATGCAATATTTGGGTACCCAAAGAAAACATCACGCTTGGTCCCCTTTGGATACCTAAATCACTTATTCACTAGGATTCATTAAATTGCATGAAGTAGAAATAAATCAAAATGAAAATTTTAATATTCTACTTCATGATATGCTTAATTTCATTTTCGTTTGTTTATTTTTATTTTTGAGCCAACACGCTAAGGTCACTTAGATATGTTATGCAATATGACTTTCATATTTTAAGACTAATGTTTAACAATTCAAATTGAATTAAATTGAATATAAAGTCATAAAGTTTTTCAAGTGATCTATCTTTTTTTCTAAAGTTTTATCCTTTTTAAATCCAACGCCTATAAATGTCTTTATTATCATTATAAATTTAATGATAAATTTGTTAAGTGATATTATCAAGACTAATGAAATTACTTTCAAAAATGGATTTAAATTGGCTTTTAGGGGTCTTAGGCTAAAATATTAAATGTACAACTTACTGTATATTTGTCCAATTTCTTTGTTGCATATAATAGACCCTATATTTAAAAATCATGTTCTAGAAAAATCAGAATTGAAAAATTACAAGAATGATGAATATGATTTCACACACTCCACCATGATCTATTAATATCCTATGCTAAAATTCACTATTATCATATATCATAATTCATGATCTATCAATAATTATCATAAATCAACTATCTCTATCAACCTTAGGATTTATGAAATATATGATGGCTATTGGTATTAGAGTTTCATATCTTATTTTGTGTGTGTGATGTGCATCTCTATTGTATGCATGTATCTCATTATATTTATACCTTAAAATTAACTTGACATTAACAAGATGAAATCAAATAGAATTGCCTCTTCATTCTAGGTCTATAAATTTTCAAAACTCTATAATTGATTACATGCAAACCAATTATATATATTTAGCATATTTTGCATAACATCCAAATTCATTATCTAGCTGCACCTCTTGGTATATGCTCAATTTAGTGTCTATGCTAGGATTATCAATATAGTAGCATGCTAAAGGTAGAGAAATTTTGAGCTTTAAAATTCATGAGTACAATGTGGTTTCAAAATCCACTATATATTCTAAAACTAAAACAAACTCATGTTTTATGAATCAATCCTTACACTAAAACACTTAGTATATCCATAATCATTAACCCATGACTTGTGTCTCACAATAGCGAGGGCGTAGGATTGTGTGCATTAGAGACCTAACCTCTAAGTCATGTCTTGTCCTTAACCGGGGAGGGTTCCAGTAGGGCTTGCGAGGCACTAGGGGGAAAGAGTGCTAGGTTGAGTGCCATCATTTGTATGCATATGAGATTAACACCCCAACCTATGACATGTGTGCAGCTCCTCATGCCCATCGTCACTTAGTACGGGGCTAGAGTGTAGTCATGTAGTTAAGGTATCTTGATCTTAGATATACTTATATTATATTCATTGCATGAATATCATCTCACTCTTTATACTTAAATCATGCATATTATTTTTGTTCTATCTTTGCATCTTGTGTTTGCATAGTTTATTATTTTGAGCATTAATGATAAAACACAAGTATTTGAAAAAGCATCAAAAACATACTTAAAAGAGTTTTCAAATCATCTCTAAAAAGTATGAAATTTCAACTGAAGGAAGGCATCTTTATAATACAAATGAATTTTGAAAAATATTTTTCAAAAAATCAAGAAATGCAGTTCTGTTTTGGCGTTAAGAAGCTAACGCCTGGTGTTAGCCCCTTTGCTATAAATTTTTTTTCTTTTTGGAAAAATTTCTGTTTTGTTTATGCATTATTTTGGGTTGATTTCTCTAGCATAGAATATCATTTACTGATAGGGCTAAAAAGACTTCTATGTTTTCCAGAAAATATTTAAATTTGAATATTTTAAAACAAATATAAAATTACAAAACAATTTCAAAGAATAAAAATATGTTTTTCTCTTTACGTGTGATTATTGTTTTGTACTTATATAAAAATTAAAAAATATTTAAATATTGATTGTTATTCATTGACATTGTCTAGGATGATTAATTATATCAATTAAAGATTAAATATAAGGTTTAATTTAACTTTCAAGTTTCTTAAAAAATAATGTTTTGTATTTGTCATGCCTTAAAAATTATCTTGTTATGTACAATGAAATTGATTGTAGATAAACATGTGTAGAAATGCTTAGCATGTCTCTAAGTATGAGTAATGTATTATGTTTGATAATGATTTATTCACTCACTTATTTTTGATAATCTACATGTGTTTACAATCTTATACTTGCATGATTGTGTAGTGTAATAACATAAATAATTAAAATGCATAAATAGATTACCTACATAACATTGAATTGGTTATTACAATTCTTTGTCTTTCATGCACTTATTCTTTAGAGAAATGTGGCTGAAAATGCGATGTTTGCAAAATAAGTGAATTCGGAGTCCTTAGTCAATAAACTAAAAAGCAAATAATAAATGACAAGGATAACTCCACCAAGCACTACTCACCCTCCTGATAAATCTTAATGAGCATTGTGAGGTTGAGCACCTTGGAAAGAACTGTAAAGTGTCTTGTAGCAAACAATTCATATACCACTTCTCTTAGTATACCGGATCACAAATAAAATTTGAAAATAATGCTAAAAAGTATAGAGTGATCCCCCAAGCACTACTTTGCACCCTGATAAGTCTTAATAAGCATTGTGTGTGCAGAGCACCTTGGTAGTTGTACTCTTTATTCATGTGCATTGAAATATTGTGGAAGAAATAGTATTTGTGTATTTTAATGTTGAGTTATTTCATTATATATGTCATGTGTTTTTGATTGATTCATTTGTATGCTTTATCAAAACACTATTTTGTACACATCATTATCTTTCATAAAACTCATACTCATGAGAATTGGATACTAATGCTCATCTACACTATTCTCTACAAACCTGAGAAATGCACTAGATAACAAAGCATGACCGCTACAATGTTTATGTTTACTTGAAATGCAAATTCTATTACATTGTAATTTTTGTATTTTTTCTTGATATTATAAAATCATGCTTGAAATTTTATCCTAATGGAATAGCATCTCTTGAATCCTTAACTCAAACATCAACTTTTCAAATTTAAAACTCTTCATCCTTTAAATGATTTTATCTTCTAAAAATGATGTTTATGTTTATGAGTGTTTAATATATTCTTCCGCTAAGCTTACTACTTATGCTCTTTCATGACTTTTTTTTTCAACAAGTGGTATCTTAAAATAGGAATGCTTACCTTATCATTTCAGCTATGTTGCTTACTACTTTATGTTCCATCATGCTTATATTTTTCTCAACAAGGAGTATTTAACAAGTTTTATATTGCATCCTATTTTTCTTCTCAACATAAATCATTTAAATTATTATTGCATAATATCACCTAAACCCTCTTTTGATACTACCAAAAGGGGAGATTAAATTGCATAAATCTAACATTTAGGGGAAGTACATTAAAAATTCATAAGAAGTATTTATGTAGGGGGGGGGGGGGGGGTAATCATATAGGATGTGCATTCTTTATCCTGTGCTCGATCATGACAATCGTTCAATAAGTGATTCCTAACCACTTAGTAGATATACACTCATCCCTACTCGCTTTTGCTAATAACAAAGGGGGAGAAGAAATTGAGAAATCTAGTAAAATAGATATTTAGGGAGAGTAGTTTATAAGAGAACACTTATGTAGGGGGGCATGATATAGAAAGAGTAGACATTATCGCTTTCAATTCTATCACGCTCTTAATATGTTATTCATGTATATCTTATTACCACACTTATCTATAAACACAAATTGTCTTAATCTCACTAATTTCTCATACGGGTATTTGTTATTATCAAAAGAGGGAGATTGTTGGAGCTTGCATTCCGCATCTCTTGGTTTGAGAATAACAAATACCATGATTTATTTGATCTAGTCTTTTGTGTGTTTATAGTGTCCAGGTTGTACAGGTTGAATGAGGAGACAAGTCCTCGTTCATGGGCATGATCCAAGAGTGTGTACACTTTAGAAAAAGCAAAATGATGAGTTTTGTGTGATGATCTTAAAATGGCCATAACTTTCAATCCAGGAAGAGTTACGAAACGGTCCACCCCATTTCGGAGATGAGAACGACTCCATCTACAGTCTGGAGAAGTTTTGGATGATAAAAATGAAGAGCTATTGGATTCCGACATCTAGATGTCGGAATCCGACAGCGAAAATGACGTCAGCATGACAACGGGCATGCTCCGCACGATTTGCACAAAGAACAGTTATATCCACTGTCGGAATTCCGACATTGATGTTGTTGACGACAGCTCCACGACCATCAAATCTCGCAGAAACGTCGCATTCATGGGACACGTGGCAGCTGGAGGAGATAACGTCGGCGGACGACAGCTAGATGTAGTCGACGACATCGACAAATTATATATTGACTCATTTTTCGTGGAGGAGAAGTTACACACTATTCTGGAGTACCAATTCCCGAGTGCATTCCATTCAGAGAGCTCCAGAACTCTGAGAACTCCCATTTTGGCAAGAACGTTCAAGAGCGAAGAAGAGACGGTCCGTGCGCAGTATCTCAGGCAATCTTTACAAGGATTCAACGCCGTCTTCAGAGCTTCATATTTAGGGAGTTTCATATCTGAATTTCTATTTTGTATTTTATCATATCATTTTGTAATCGGAGGAGGAAATCGCCGCCTTGTGCGTTGCGTCTAGGTCTATGTGTGGCTTAGGGGAAATCGTCGTCTTGCGTGTGACGTCTAGGTCCTTGTGTGGCTTAGGAGGAAATCGTCGCTTTGTGCGTGGCGTCTAGGTCCTTGTGTGGCTTAGGAGTAAATCGTCGTCTTGTGTGCAGCGTCTAGATCATGGGGAGATCTAGGGGGATGCTAGTAGTAAGATCTAGGAAGAGACACGCTATAGCCGGCCGGTCCTTGGTTGAAGGACCGGTAAATTAAAAAGAAGTTTATTTTTATCATAGCCTTGATCTTAAGCTTTATTAAGATCAATAGTTCTTTGTATTCATCACTTGTGAAAATAAAATTTGATTTCCAATTTCCTCATGATTTTCTAAGTGATTATTTTAATTGTGTAAAAATCTACTTATTTATCATTACAAAATTATCTTAATATTTTAGAAAAATATCAAATTAAAATATTAGTCCTTATTCACCCCCCCCCCCCCCCCCCCTCTAAGGGCGCCACAAGATCCAACACACACTACAAAATTTTATTTGCAACCCATTTTTTAAGAGCACGCCAATTTGAATCTTTTTACAAAAAAATGTTTTCATGAGCTATACTGTTATGGAATTATATGCGTTGCTATAGTACTGTTTCGAATTGTGAAGAACATTTTTTGTTAAGAAAACAAAAAATATGTTAATGAAACTAGTTATCACAGGAAGATAAGAAGATGGTCAAAACAAGCGCACACCTTTGGTAGATAGATCTGATTCACTCACTATAGAAAAGCCACATTGTGGAACAAATAAAATTAGCACAAGAAAACACTCTTAAATCCAGGTAAACTGAGTTGTTACGCAGAAGGGAAGCGAAAACTCTCAAGCCAAGCATTAGAGAGAATAGCACAGAGATAAT
The DNA here is from genome assembly GCA_033032865.1 of Dactylorhiza incarnata. Lineage (NCBI taxonomy): Eukaryota > Viridiplantae > Streptophyta > Magnoliopsida > Asparagales > Orchidaceae > Dactylorhiza > Dactylorhiza incarnata. The sequence continues at coordinate 335,581 of JAWHQI010000012.1, read as the reverse complement.
AGACACGCAGAATTAACTAATGCCATACGCTCTTGTGTGTTTAGGGCATCATCTCAAAATTTCCCGCACCATAAAGTATTCACTCGAAAACTCAAAATAAATCTGATGCAATTTGATTCTCATTAAATAGTGCAGCATTCAGTGCTCTCCTCAAAGACGCTGTTTAGAGTTTGCATTGTTCCAAGCGAAGGCAGCGTCGGGCTCGGAGGAAGACGACTCCAGGGGTGAAGGAGGCGTTGGGCTTGGAGGAAGACGACTCCAAGCGAGAGATTGGTGGTCGGCGGCGTTGGGCAGGGAGGATGACGGCCCCGGATGAGTACTCCTAAGGGGTGGGAGGGGAGAAAGATTCGGAGGTTTAGGGTTTCACGGGAGAGAAAATTGGGAAATGAGCGTGCCCGTAATAGGCATTACCTGGACTAAAGAAAATAGGGATTTTTTTGTGTGTGCTCATATCCAAAATAGGTGTGCTCATAACAATGCTCTGTTTATATTATTTGGAAAAAAAATACTCAGTAGCGTCCATGCCTATTTTTATAGACAACATGGGTCATTATACCATGCTGAACTTTATAACTCGATCATAAGTTAATGTAGTGCACATCTAGTTAGCTTGGAGTAATTGTGTATTTATAGTTGACGGGATATGTAGGCACGGATTAAGCTTTGGGCAAGCTGGGCTAGTGAAAGGGGTTCTGGTTAGGATGGAATAAGCCAGGAGAGATCCATGTTAGGCGAGATATAACATGGATAGTTATTCTTGGTTTGACAAGTAATAGCATGGAGAGTTAGGCCTTGGTGGGTTTTTGCCCGTTCAATGGACACTGGCTCCGTTTGTTTCGGCGGTGGCGTTTTGGAGCGTTGAGAATGGGAGCGGTGGGAATGGAGGTCCTGGGCAGCTTTGGCGTTGGAGGCTAAAAATGGAGTTTTGGCGCGTTGGAGTTCTGAGTCCATCGGTTGCCTTTAGTTTGTTCCTTCTCGTACCTCGTAATAGCTTGTAATAGCTCTTTGGAAGTAATAAAATCACCCCATAGCCAGTGCAATTCGTGGCTATGAAAATCTGGTGTTCACCGCTGCCAGCGGCAAGCTCGCATTTTCTGTATTTTGTTCGACGGTCCCTAGAGGGTTAGTAACCGATTGATTTCGGTTCCCGATTCCCTCGTTGCCTTCGAGACCCGTCCTTGAGTGTGGAAGTTGGAGATACTTTTGGCTCCAGCAATGGGCGGTGGATGCCATAGACCCCCCCCCCCCCCCCCCCCCCCCCCACACACACACACACCCCGAGACATCTCTTCGGAGGAGCGCTTTGCCTTCGGACATCCGTAGCCTCACTAGATGATTTCGGCAGAGGGAAGCTCGATGGGTGTCTTATTTCTCTCCAATTGATCTAAACAAACCCCAGACTCCTGAATACTTAAGTCGCTTTAGCCAAATTATCAGCAAGGTATCCGTCTGATAGTGGAATATCCAAGTTCTATTCTCTGAGCTTCATATAATGGGAGATTACACTATTGGTAACCGCACCAGGCTGGCATCCCATCTTGGAATTCTCAAGCCAAGTGAGATCATATATATATCTCATTTCAGTGAGATTCAGTGTTCATTGAGTGGTTTATCACTTGATTCTGACTCAGGCCCAATAACTCCAATAGAGAGTGAGTATAAGCAACCCAGTGATACTATAGTGGTATGTCCTTCCCCCACCCCCTATATAGGCCTAATTATTGACTCAATTATAGACTTACCTTTGAGTAAAGACTTCACAAAGTTTCTCCACATTGTAGGGATGAGTCATGTCCAGAGTGAGAGTCGGAAGTCTGGTATTGACCTTATAATGGTTACATCATCAGTTTCTGAGGACACTCACACTATACCAGGAATCCATCTTAGTACTCGTCGCATTTGCAATGATTTTTATTATACCCCTCTCGGTGAGCCATCTGATAAATTTTCCCTTTGTGGAGGCAATCAACACATCATAGAGCGGCAACCCAGTGTCACTGTCTCACACATTCTTATGGGTGTTTATCGCACACTTAATGAGTATTTCTACACTCCACTTAGAGAGTCACTTATTAAACCCAGTGTCAATGTCTGACGTATAATTGCAATAAATAATGAAAACTATAAGGTTTTCGCAGACATTTGCATGAGAGAGTAGAGCTTTAGAGAAGGTGAGCAAGTGATGGTGAGAGTTAAAGATGAGAGATTCCTCTAGGGAACTCTGAGACAATTAAATGTTCGGTGAATGGATCTCAATACAGTAATGTGAAATATTTGGTAAAATACTTACGAATTAAATATCATTAAGAGAATGAGAATTCATCATGCATTCAACATTAAGAATTGGACTCCATATTATGAACCTCATAAGTACTTGAGTCCATTCCCTGATTCAACCACTGAGCCCCAGCCGACCACTCAATTACCCACAGATTCACCAGCTCCTATTATGACACCTGACAGCTTAGTTGATATTGTGAGCCATGACATTTTCCTCGACACCTGACGGATACGTTGTACGATACTTGGTCAACTGGAAGGGGTGTTTGACTATTGATAATACGCGGATGTCATCAAAGGAGCTTGGTTTACTTGTCCCTTGACTTCGTCGGGAGTATGATTATCTTCATTCAACAGACAAGAATGATTTCAAGCCGGGTGAGGGTGGAGGGATTGATGGGGATCATAGTTCTCGGATGAACTAACCCATATAAGAGTCCGTTCGGGTTTGCACTCATTGGAGGAGTTAGGATCGTATGGACGATCTGAGTCCGTAGATGTGTTCAGTGAATCGACAGGACATTTCCTATGTATTTTCATTTTTTCGTACACTATTTACATACCTTTTTTTGTGTATTTGATACCGGCCAATCATAGCCGTTCGTTGTTTTTCTTTAGCCTATAAATATAAGCTTTGGAGTTTATTTTCATTTCATTATAAAATTTTGAGAGAATTTCCAGGTCTTGTGATCCCTCTACGGTGCCCAAGCCGTAGAACATAGGTGTTGAAACCTAGCCCCTCTCCTCCCCTAGCAACCGCCGGACACCTTCCTCCATTCTCCTCTCCAAGTCGTAGGAAACCATCCCTACTAGGGTTGGCCAGCCATCCACCTTTCCGTGACCTTACACCCTCATATAACCACCTCTTCATCTTGTAACTTCCACAAAATTCAGTCAAAAACTGTAATAACAGCCCAGTGCATGGGCATTTAACTAACTCTGACTACATTAATTAACCTGATCATGTCCCCTTCCAACTGCAGCCCAGTTGACAACCCCCTCCTCATTTCCTTCCCATACAACAACCGTCCAACACTCACAACCTCACAGGAAGTGTCGCCAGACCTCCTATTGCTCAGATCACGTACATGCTGGTTTTATTTCTCAGAATTGGTGACTCTATTGCAGTTCCAGCTAGGGTTGTTCGCAAACCAAATAGTTCGTGAACAATTCGGGAATCCATTCGTGAATATTCGATTAAAATTCCTATTTTTCGAATTCGGATTCAAATGATATCCGAATCCGAATAATATTATCTCTACTAAAAGGATTCATGAATAGTAGAAAAATATACAACAACAACAACACTCAAGCCTTTATCCCACCACAGTGGGGTCGGCTATATGGATCCTTCGTCGCCATTGCGCCCTATCTTTAATCATAGCCTCACTAATGCCTAAGTACATCATATCTTTCCTTATAGTTTCATTCAAAGTCTTTTTTGGTCTACCCCTCCCCCGTTTATCATGTCTAGTCACTAAACTCTCACAACGCCTAACAGGTGCCTCTAACGGTCTCCTATGTACATGTCCGAACCATCTTAAATGAGCTTCTCGCATCTTCTCTACAATTGGCGCCACTTCTGTCTTATCCCTGATACATTCATTCCTAATTTTATCCAGTCTCGTGTGACCACACATCCACCTAAGCATTCTCATCTCCGCAACTCTCATTTTTTGCTCATGTACACCATTCACTGCCCAACACTCAGAACCGTAGAGCATTGCTGGCCTAATTGCAGTATGGTAAAACTTGCCTTTAAGTTTTAATGGTACTTTACATAAGATCCCAGACGCGCCTCTCCACTTCAACCAACTTGTTTGGATTCGCTGTATAACATCTTTATCTGCACCTCCATCTTTTTTAATTATCGATCCCAGATAGTAGAAAAATATAATTTACTAAATTGTATATAACAAATTAAACTTTTCGTAAGCCTTAATATAAGTTTTATATACAAATTAAACTTCTCCAAGCCGAATCCAAATTCGAATCTAAGATTTCGGTACGAATCCGAATCTCTGTATTCTATCACAATTTTGGATTCAATTGATGTGTTATTCGATTCATTTTGGTTCGTGAGCACCCTTAGTTCCAGCCCACAACAACCCACCGCAGAATTCCATCCTCCCTTGGGCCACTCCTTGCTGACAACACCCGATCTACGCACCCCACTTCACTTAGCTACAGGTTCAGAGCAACTCCAAACCTCCAGGACATTAACCAGACATCCCCCTTTGGGTGTTCCCCATCCAGTAGCCTTCTCTGTTCACTGTACATCCACCAAAAAACTCAGAATTCAGTAAACCATCAGTCTCAGAACTGATGCGTTAAGTCTGAAATTGCAGCAATTCTTCATACTTAAGACTCAAATTACTTGTGTAAGTTCTAATTTTGAAAGTCTATTTCACTTTGTGTTAAATACTTGTTGAATTGTACATAATTTGGGATAATAATTGGTGAAAGTTTGTTTAACTATTTAAGATTACTTGAAAAATTTATTCGTCGAGTATTTGATCAAAACAGTCTTACTTTAATTCTCATTAGAACTTGTTCTTTGTTTCTAACACGGTAACACCTAATCTCTATCGTGCATGTTTGCATTGTCTAGATTAAATTCAGAATTTGTTGCAGTTACTTGTCGGATAATTGCCTGAACGTTACATCATTTAGATTCCTCCACGACACTACACTTGCATTTATCCATTAAAGTTTCGTTAGAGCACAATTGCGCACTCACATGCATCACCATAACTCCAGGAAGATGAGGACGCCAACAGATATGGTGTGATTGGAGGCATTGCTCTTACTAAAATTGGACCAGCTCATTTAATCTGACTTACTTTGTCCATAAGCATAATACTATGTCAATCTTAAACATTTTTTGGATACTCATTCGAATACTTAGACCTCTTTCTGAACATTTATGATTCTGGACATTTATGATTGTCTCTTCACATAATAGTGATGATCATCATCGACCCATATTCCTATAATAGATTTAGATTTTCAGATCAAACCACTTGAATTCAACTCATACATTTTTGTACTATAGGTCACACCTCTGTTTATTCTCTTTTATTTCATTTCATATTAGGATCCTTACACATCTCTCTCATACCAAAAGTAATCTAGTTTGACATCTCACGCAGGGTAGGATTTCTAGGAGAAAACACAAGGATGCTAACTAATGGAAGTAAACCCTAATGTCTACTGGGAGGATCGGTTTGAGTTATTAGTATTATTAGATCTCAATTTATTAAGCACTTGAAGTTATTAATTGATTAGGTTCAAATCATAAGCGATTTGAAGATTTTTCCGTTGATAATTAAGGTTCTAGTTGAATACTAATGAGAGTGTGATAGCATAAATGAAAGGTGAATTCATCGTCACAATATCAAGATACAATTGAAAAGTAAGAAAACAATCAACTAATCATAACGATAATCCAAACATAAGTAATGCAAGTACAAAACACATATAAAGTTCGCATAAACATTGGCATCAAATCGGAAAGGAGCGACAGTCAGATGCAGTGAAGGCGAATCAGCAGTGTTTACGCTGGAGTTCGCGTTTGCGCAAAGAGGGGTGGCTCTTCCTTCCCGGGATAGGGCTTTACAAAGGTCCATTTCTCTATTGGTAGTGACATTCAAGTGGTCAAAACAACTTCTCAATAAATGTAAGGGTCAGACTAATTCAACCCTAAATTCTACCATGTCTACAGCATAATGAACAATCTATTCTCATTAAAAAGTGGTTGACTAGGTTTTTTCCTTTATTCTAATTTGGAGGCTATGAGTTCAAGTTATAAAAGTATCCTCTTTGGAAATGCAGGATGATGCTGCGTAAATCAACACCTCTCCATCATTATAGTGAACAAAGCATCGAGCTCTGGGCACGCTTAAACCCTAATAAACCAAAGGATAGAAAATGAACTTTTTCAATAGACTCCACAAAAGATCAAGAATCATAAAAACCACATTGGAATCCATTATTCTTATTCTTCGTCATAATGGCAAATTTTCTTACACCTAATCAGCTCATATAACTACAAATCAAACAACAAGTAGAAATCTGCTGCAACAGGAAGGCCAAGTGCTGTTTTCTCAAGCTCTCTGACTGCAAAAAACATACATGTACAATTTTAATGACATAATCAAATGCAAAATAGATAAATCCTTACAAAAATGGTAATAGTTAGGTTAATTCGATCATCAAGGTCGACAAAAAGTCTATGAAAAGAACCAAAAAAGTTGCAGCTACCCAGCCTCGGAGAACAAAAAAATATGTGATGAAAGAATTAGGGCTCACCAGGATCACACACCAGTCCAGCTAATCGACAACCTTCTTGGGACCTAAAAAGAGGCCAATCAAAGATCGGAAATCGGTCGATCAGGGTAACATAAACGTAGGAGAATCAAATGATTAAGCAAATAAAGATGGAAATTCAGAGATCGGAACAAACCATGTAATTCAGCTGGGCGGTTGCTCTTGCCCCAGCCCACGCCGCGGGTGGCCTCCAGATACTGCTCGACAAGATGACGGCATTTTTGGAGGTGGTTGACGCCTTCGATGCGGTAGCACCATTTGAGGCGCTCGCGGATAATCTTGGCAGTCTCGATCTGTATCCATTTCTCCCTTACCAAGTACTCCCTGTGTTCCAGCATCGCCACAGGATCTGCGTAAGGGTTGTTAGGATCGAAGTTATCCGGAGGACCCTCGTCGAACTCCACCGTCTTCTTCCGCCCCATCGATCTTATCGCCCGCCTTCAGAAATCCAGACTATCGGAGCGGGTTCAAATCGGACTGGATCGACTTTATTTAGTTCCTCCTCAAAAAAGTAATCGGCGGAATGCACCTCCGAATTACAGCGATTTGGGAGAATGTATCTCAAATGTTTAAATTTGGTGGAATACACCCCCGAAATACTTAAATATTGACGGAATGCACCCTAGGCATAAAAATTAAGTGCATTTTGTCTGAATTTTTCCTGCGGTCACAATTTCAGCAAAAAAAAACACCCTATCCAATTTTCTCGCATCAAAATAACAGCATCAAAATAACATTTATCGGAGTAATTGGCGGAATGCACCCCCGAATTACAGGAACTTGGCATAATGCACCACAAATGTTTAAATTAGTCGAAATGCACCACCGAATTACTTAAATATTAGCATCAAAATAACATTTACCGTCCAAAACATAGCATCAAATAAGATTTACCGTCCAAAACATAGCATCAAAATAACATCAACAGTCTAAAACATAGAATTAAAATAACATCAACCGTCAAAAACATAACATCAAAAATACATCAAGATTATATAATTAAAATAAAGATCTTCCTTGCATGAGCTCCAGCATGGTAATCTTGACGGATGTTTCTCGCATCAAGTTTTCCTACGCACCTACAAGGTAATGCAAGATAAATAAGTTGTAAGCTTATAAATAATTTAAATTGCAAGCTTAAAAAAAAGAAGTAATGTTTACTTGTAGATTTTTCTTTCTCCGATTTAGACGTTACTCTTGAATGACTACCATGATCTCTAATTGAAACTCCAACATTTTTTGCCGCAACCATTTTGGATTCTCTTATACCCACCAATTCTATTTCATCATCAATGTTTTCGCCATACAATGCATCATCTAACTCAAAGTCACTTTCCGCTAAGTCATCCGAAAATGACGAATCATTATCTTCGGACGCCTCTTCCATTCCTTCTGAATCACTACTACTACTTAAAGAACTTTCTTCTTGAGGGCAATGATCATCAATTAACATACTCTCCCATTCAAAATCAGCGGAACGAGACATTCTTAAATCCAAAATGAAAAACTAACATAAGAAACGAGTAAACCCTAAAGCTTAAACAATAGGGTTGTGTTAGGGTTTAACTCAAGTGCTTAGCACTTGGAATCGGCACAAGGAAGCAGAGCACGACACTAGGAAGCAGAGAGGCGCGGGGAGGTGGCGCAGGGAGGCAGCACGGGGAAGCAGCGCAGGGAGGCGGCCGGGGAAGCAGTGCAGGGAGGCGGCACGGGGAAGCAATGCAGTGCAGGGAGGCGGCCGGGGAAGCAGTGCAGTGCAGGGAGGCGGCCGGGGAAGCAGTGCAGTCCAGGGAGGTGGCCGGGGAAGCAGTGCAGGGAGGCAGCACGGGGAAGCGACGCAGGGGGGCCGACAGGGGAAGCAGCGAGGCGTCACTGGGGCGGAACCGGGGGACTAATGAATCGGGGTTTAGGGGAATAGAAAACGTAAAATAAATGTATACTATTTTATTGACCAAATGCCCTCTTGTTTGAAACATCAGGGTGCATTCCGCCAATATTTAAGTGTTTCGGGGGTGCATTCCGCCAAATTTAAATATTTGGGGTGCATTCTGCCAAATCGCTGTAATTCGGGGGTGCATTCCGCCAATAATGACGTTTTTTTTTTCTTTTTATGCCTCTCTAGGGTCTGTTTGGCAGAATTTTTCGTTCCGAGCTCCGTTTTCAAATCTAAGGCTTTATTTGGCGCGGCGGTGGCGGGCAGAACCGGCGGGTGGAGAGGGAGGTTTGGAAATGGAGGGGAGGAGGCGGGGCTCGAAAAGCTCCGTTTTGGAGCTTTTCCCATGGCGCTGCGGGTGCAAACGCGGTAAACGCCACCGCCGGCCGGGCGTTTGTTTACCCGCCTTGCGGTGGCGTTTGCCGCAAACGCCGCCCGCCACCACCGCGCCAAATGAAGCCTAAGGCTTTATTTGGCGCGGCGGTGGCGGGCGGAAAGGGCGGGTGGAGACGGCGGGTTGAGAACGAAGGGGACGAGGAGGGGATCGAAACGGGGCGTTTTGCACCCTTTTTCAGGGCGCGGCGGGTCCAGCCGGAGCAAACGCCGCCGGATGGCCTTTGTTTACCCGCCGTCCGGAGGCGTTTGCCCCAAACGTGCGGCCAAAACGCCGCGCCAAATGAACCCTAAGTCTGAGTTTTATCTTTTGGCAACACGTGGCATAATCCAAGGAAGCTCTTGAAGCTAAGGAAGCTCTGAAGCAATGTCCAACAATCTTTATAATCTGTGTGAAGTGGTGTTGTAGCGCCGCGTGACGATGGAGGCCGCGTGTCGTGCTGTTATGCGGTCACATAGCAAGGGTTACCCCGTTCTTTTTGGGGCTCTTTTTTGAGGTTTTCGGGTCCTCAAAAAATACAAAAAATCTACCCTAGCGTTTTTTCGACTTCCGGATTCGATTTCGGCCTCTGTTTCTCCAATTTATTACTGATTCTTGCCAAATTTATATTTTTTTTCATGCATGTGCCGATTTCAGCAAATAATATATGAATTTACCGGTATTTCGACGTTATGAGTTGAATTGCAGACTTTGTTTCTCGAAATTCATATTAGTTTACACGAAAATCACATTTTTTTCTTACAAACTTCGATTTTAGGCAAGTAATATGTCGATTTGTAGGTATTTCGACATTCCGAGTCTAACCGCGGACTCCAATTTTCTAGATTATCATCGATTCAACTCTGATTTCGGCAAATGATATGTCGATTCCTAGGTTTTTGATGCTCTATGCCTAACCGTGAACTCTATTTTACAACATTCTGCTTCGTTTCTTAATTTAACGTCAAATCCTATTATTTTTCAAAGTCCGATTATATGTATTACTAATTGTGATTACATATTCATATGTTATTACAATCACTTCCTCAACTATTATCATTCACATCCCCACAAAAGGAGGGACAACTACAATAGAAGCGGACATACTTACCTCATCAGTGTCATGGGGTTGAGATTGTCATACACCGCTCATAGTCTACACATGAAACACACGATTTAGTAACTGAAACTACATCAACAATAATCATGGAACACTCAGGTTCCGGATGCAAGCAAACATATTTCATTCTTAAATGAGCATTCATCATAATAATGTTTGTTTTTGAGGTTTATGCACTACTACACATGTGCACACCACCACTTAAAAGAGTTCGTCCTCAAACCTAACGACAAAGGATTGTTTCCCTATCTCTCTGGTATCAAATCATAACATTTCGCATATCCACATTATATATTATGGGTCTGACCGTGCCACCACAACATATTACATACACAAGCAAATGTTATAAAGAGAAAAAAAATAAGAAACTCAAAAAACAGTGTTAGCAGAATCATTTTATATTATTAAAACTATGAATGTTCATTTATTATGTTTAGAAATATAATATTATTTGGCCTTATACCCTTCCATCATATTATGACTAAACATCAAAAGATAACATGCTCTACTAGCACAAGTATACAATTTGTTCATCGGCTCACAGGCCGGAATGTCAAAAGCAAGAAAGGCAGTTATCCTCCCGGTAAGCTGCTTAGGGCTTTAGTCCCATTACACTCCATTGCATGTTGAGCCACCTACATCAAACACAAGTCAAAGCAAAAATGAGGGTCAGCTATGAGCTGAACACAAACCACGTAACAACTCTCCCTGGTCGTCCTAGCGAACTTCGGGGCAGATCACCAGACACCTGCAAGTACACACGAGTTACAAGAAACATGTAATCTAAAGCAGGAAATAACTATTCTATACTAAACATGGTGAAAGCTCAATCAAAATCAATCTTCTAAGTTTTCACAAGTAAAATGAGTGAACCTAGGAGTGCATGATGGTTAGGTTCACCCAAAGGATTACCTACCTCCTATCACATCATTGCATGTTCTAGTACTAGGCATAGTAAATATACACAAATTTGGGAGCACTCACGCATCAAATTTCATATCAAGGCATCAAGGGATACTTATGCTCAACTCGACCTTGTTTCATCACGATAGGTAGGCTTAAAGCCAACACCTCATAGTGGGAGTGTCACCTCACCACCGAATACTAAGCGATAGGTGTGCATAAAGCTAACACCTCTTAGTGGGAGTATCGTGTCACCACTTGATGTTAACGATAGGTGGGCATAAAGACATCATACCTCTAGGTAGAAGCATTATCTCACCACCAAATTCTAAATGATAGGGTAGGCATAAAGGCATCACACCTCTTAGTGGGAGTATCACATCGCCAATGAATTACGAGCAATAGGGAGGAATCACATCATCTCACCTCTTAGTGGGAAGTATAGACACACCTCACAGTTGAATGTCACACAAGGAGATGGCATCATTACTATCATGGTACCTAAGCACCCATTCATCATGCAATTGAAGGAAACCATCACTAGCCCTAACTAGGTTATTCATGGTTAACGAACGACATCACATTCTCCTCACATTGTGGTATCCTCTATTCCCCTTACTAACGGTTACAACGCATCGTGCACTTCAGAGTCATTCTTTGGTACGCAATTTAGAGACACATATATGTATCGTCACATCATCATCGATCCGGTCCTACGTCAACAGATAGAATTCACACATCATGCTTAATCCAACTCGCACGTCGGATTTTCTAATGCATTCATACATAGGTCACAATCCCACTCCTCGATATTCTAATCGAATAAAAGTAAGTCGTGTCCTCCATTAATTAGTAGTAGAGACATATATATGCAAGAAACTGAAATATATATGAGCGTTCATCAGTCCTAAGACCGGAGAGAAGAGGCGTTACCCTTGGAGCTATCTGTGGTGTTATTAGAAGGGAAGGAGTGATTAACACACTGTGTACTCCACAAATCTAGAACGAAACCGCCGTTCAATACTACCACCCAGCCACAACATCAAGATTGCCCAACCTAGATTTTCTCCCTCGATCTCTCGCTCTCGCTCTCAGATTTTTAGAATAGAAAAATGGAGTTCTGTCTTTCCTGAATCCTACCTAAGCGAGTATCGGGTAAAGCCTCCATCCATCAGATCATTCCCCCTTTTGATGTACAACCTCGATCGGGTTCATTTTATCATTTGGGACCCATCACATTTTTGTTTCAAATTGCTCAAAGATCGACCCTAGCTCAGTCAAAGATCATAGATCGGCTCTACCTGTCAACAATCGTTGATTGGTTCCCTCTTAGTCGGCGATTACAGAGAAGTGCCCCGGTCGCTGATCGGACCCTCGGTCGACGATCTCCGGTCGACGATTGCAAGTCGGTTCCTTCGGTCTACGGTCATTGGTCGTCGATCGGACCCTACGGTCAACGATCACTGATCGTCGCGCGATCGAACCCATCCGGTCAACGACCACTGATCCTTCCTCTTTAAACAAAGGGCATTCTCCCAGCATTCTCTCTAAGCTCTGGTCATCATCAAAAATGTACTACTTCAGAATATGAAATCATCTCAGGCATCAACCTCTGAAAACTAGGGTGTTATAAGTACTGTGGATAAGCTACACCTCTCATTTCTATTGGATAGATTCATCAATGACTGCATAAACCGATGAGAAATGTGCATGGGTGCACACATACATTGATTTTGTGTGTTCTGTATATTGAAATGTTGTATTTATATCTTTATATTATAATTTTTAAATCCATTTTAAACATGCTTTCATATATGGTTCCTAGAGCATACTACCGGTATTCCTCATTTATTTTCTGATCGCGGACCTAGACTATGATGGTCTGATAAGGCAACATTTAATCTTACAGAATTTTAAACATCATACCTGACATGTCTGGTGAGTAGATCAGTGATCAATTAATTTTATTTAAGAGCTCTTGATGATCACCTTTATATCCTTACTTTATCGTTAATATCTACTTTGTTTGCTCTTGCAGGCGATGGGATAAATGGAGGATGTTACTCCAGAAGAATTGGTGTTATGGTGTGATATTGGTGAGCAGCCAACACAACCCTCCCTACACAAGTTCAAGAGATTTTTGTTATGATTAGTTCATGACAATGATCTGGGATGATCAAGGATGCCCTAAGAGCTTAAGGAAATAGGTAAAGTCACCTTGGTCTGCAAATAGTAAATTCTAGTCACCAAACCTAGGGTTGGAGTCCTAGGTATCAAGTTGATCACCTAACCCTACCATGACACCTTAAACCTTTAGGGAGACCCTTGGGTCACAAAGAACCCATTGGGGTCAACCCAATTGGTCAATTTGAACAAAGTCAGCCCTAGCTCCAAATAAGTCAAACCACCCTTTTTAGGGTCGATTAGGGTTCAATTGGCCCAATTGACTTTCCCCAAGTACCCCTACCCACTAAGGGAGGTCAATGGGTCAACATTGACACATTGGACCAAATCAATTTCACCAATTTGACCAAAGTCAACACTTGGTCAATATTACCCAAATTGGGTTAATCAAGCCCAAAGCTCAATCCCTTTGAGCTAAGCCCAATTTCAATGGCCCAAATGATTAGTCATCGCTGAAATTACATGAAATGTCATCCAATTTCTGGAGGGGTGACTAGGAGAGAGAAATTTGGAGTTTTGCCCAATTTGAAGAGAGAGAGAGAGAAAGTGGCCATTCAAGGTGAATTCATGGCATTCAAGGCAAATTGACCCTCCATTATCTCCTAATTGATGAGGATTCATTCCCTCTATCAGTTATGAGGAGTTTTTTGATGATTTCATGCCAAGGAGAGGTGAATTTCATGGGAGTTTCACATGACCTAAATTTACCATTAAGGGCCATTAATGGCATTAAACTTTGTAACCCGCTCTCCCTCAATTGAGCCCTTTATCACCTTAAGAGGTTTGAGAGAAGTGAAACCCCCATCTTTCCAAGAGGATTTGTGCTCTCTAGCAGGAGATTGTCAAAGCCCCCAAAGCTCCTCAAGCATCCATGGTGAACCGACGATCGGCAAGGCAAACAGCTACCTCCCCTGATCCCCTCCTTCTCCCTTTGTGCATAGATCACAATCTATTTGGGGCTTGATTCGATCCAAATCAGGCTCGAATCAAGCTCCCGAAAGGACTCAATTTTGAGCTCTTTGCCCCCGCTAGAGATCCCCCTTCCGGCCACCTCCAACCGACAAACCACCGTGAATCGTCGACCACCACCTCGACGAAGGTGGTGATGGCAATAACCGTCGGGGAGCAAGCATGGGTGGCCAAAAAATCAACTCCAAAAGTCACCCAGGACGGACTGTCGAGGACCGTCAATTTGATGGGGATGATGACTCACAACAGTCGGATCTAGCGCGATCTGATAATCACAGACCAAATGAATTAATATACTTGCTTTAATACAATCTGTCACATGTTATGCTGTGAATATTTTTATTTATTAAAAATACTTACTTGCCTCTACTGAAAAAGTGGTCAACATAAAATATGTTGCCCTTTGTACAACCCCGATATTCGCCTAGAGGATGGGCAAACCAAAAACGAAGCGAGCCAGAGGCCCGCCGAGTGCTCGCAAGAGGGCGAGCGAGCCAGAGGCTCACCGAACGCTCGTGAGAAGACGGGCGAGCCAGATTCCTCTCCGAGTCGTCGGAATCGGCCAAATTACCCTGTCACCCTTGGTGCTCTGCCGTTAGCCTCTTCAAACAACGGAGTTTGGCTGTTAGCAGACCCATCTGGGGTGCGGATAGTAACATCAAAAGGCGGAACCCTGCTATTTGCAGGCCATATCAGAAAACTTATAAATAGGACCTCAAGGGCACCTTTGGAGGGGATCTCACTCCAGCTTCCCTCTCCTTAGGCTTTCTTTGGTTAGCATTTCCAGAGCTCTCCAAGGTGCCCGAGTCTCAGCTTTGGCTTGGGAGGGGAAGCGCTCAACGATCTTCCGGGTTAGTGGAGGGACCTCCTCGCTGTGACTAAGGTCTTAGTCAATCTTCCTAGTTTCCGGTCTACCTTCTCTGAGGGATCAGTAAGGGCTAGCTGCCCCTCATCACGGTGAGGGCCCCGAGCTCCACAAGAGACCGAGAAATCGGTTTCAACATTTTGGTGCGGTGAGCGTGGAGCGTGGCTGGTCCAAGAAAGTTCCAAAGAGCAGATATGACGGGAGGCGAGGATCAAGGCGAGGGGTTCACCGAGCCACCAGAGGTGGTGACGCCAAGGATGTTCGCGGACTTCAGGCGGGAGGTGCTCGACACCTTCGGGCTCGCAGTCGCGGCACTGCGAAGCGAGTTCGCGACCCCGGCACCTCAGGCGACCCCTCCCCCAGCAGCGGTTGGCGAGAATGCCCCGGGGGGAAGGGCCGGAAAGGAAGTTGCAGGAAGTTCAGGGCAGGACTTAGAAGGGCGGGTGCTGTTCGCCATCCCGGCGAGCTTCGCGCCGGCGAGCTCCGTGCCGGCAAGCTCTGTGCCGGCGAACGCGACGCAGGCGAGCGAGCGCCCGGAGGACATGGCGACCGTGGGAGTGGTCCAAACGAAGGCTGTTCTCGCGAGCGCGGTCCCCGCGAGCTTGAGTCTGGCGAGAGAGCTCGGGGGGCGAGCGGAGCGAGAAAGGGTGGTAGAAGGGGGAAGCCCCTTCTGCGAGTTGGTACTTTCAGCACCTGTCCTGGCAGGGTTCGGAGAGTGGGACAGGGTGTACTACAACGGCAGGGATGACCCTGTCCAGCATCTCCAGTCTTTTGAGGATTCGGTCTCCATCAGGCCGATGTCAGACGCTTTCAAGTGTCGGCTCTTCGCCGTCACTCTTAAGGAGAAGGCCAGAGACTGGTTCCATCAACTCCCTACAGGGTCGATCTACGCCTTTGAGGATTTGCGCAGGAGCTCCCTGTTACGATTCTCAACTGCAAAGAAGAGGAAGAAGGACGCCGAGTCCCTCTTTAAAGTAAGGCAAGAACCAAGGGAGTCGTTGGCTCACTACGCGGATCAGTTTCGAGAGGAAGTGCTGCTCACTCAAGAGATGCCAGGATTTGCGCTCCAGCTCGCTTTCACCGTCGGGCTAAGGGAGAGTTTTTTCAAAATGGCTTTAAAGAGGAAAGCCCCCGTCTCCTACGAAGAGTTGATGGAACGGGTGGCGGAAGAGATTGAGAGTGAGGAGGCCAACCCAGAGCTCGCCAAGCGGTTAGCAAAGCTCAGTGAGCCGGAGGTCAGACAACATGAGGTAAGGAGAAGGGAAGAGCCCAGGATCCCGGAGGGCGAGTGGAGGCAGCGTGCCGAAGGAATGCAAGGTCAGGGAAGAGGTTACGGCCCGGGAAGGGGTAACCTTTATGGGGGTCAAGGAAGACTCCATCAGCTGGGATGGAGGCAGGGTCCGAGGCCGTTTCCTCCCCGCCTCAGCAAGCCATGGGGATCAGGAGGGGAAGAGGAAGGGGAAGGAGAGAAGAGGCGAGAGAAGAAGCGGGAGCAAGAAGGAGGAGGAATAGGATGGCAGAAGGTGAAGCAGGCGGGGTGGTGTTGCCGTATTGTGACTTCCACGATGAGGAAGGTCACGCGACGGCCACCTGACCGGAGTTCCTAGAGACCAAAAGGGGGCGAGCCCCCGCGCCAAGGCAACAAGTGAGGATTGAGGAGGTCGAGCCTCGAGGGGAGGAGGAAGAAAGGTGTGAGGACAGAGTTGATGTGGGGAGCAGAGGAGGGATTGGGGTGATCCATGGGGGGGGGGGGGGGGGGTAGGGGTGGAGGCAACCCGCAAGGCTAGCCTTCATACCATCTATCGGCGGAGCGTGGCCTCAACATCCACGGCTCCACCCCCGGCGGAGAGAATCACTTTCTCCCAGAAGGACATGCCAAGCTACGAGGACCCATTCTGCGACGCGTTGGTCATCCAGACCGCCATCGAGAACTTCACCGTCTCGCGGATTCTAGTCGACAACGGTAGCTCAGTCAACGTCGTCTTCAAGAAGGCGTTTGATGAGATGACGGTGGAATCCAAGAGGGTGTTGGCCTCGGATGGCCCCTGTTCGACATTTCAGGAGAAAGGAAGGAAGTAGAAGGTGGAGTGGGGCTCCATGTGACCCTCGGAGGGCAGTCCCAGAACTGCCGCTTCGTGATAGTGGATGCCCCGAGCAGCTATAGCGCCATCTTTGGACGTCCTCTCATCAGCGCATTTAGATGCGTCCCTTCCACCTTCCACCAGTGTCTAAAGTTCAATGCGGGTGGAGTCCAGGTCCGGATCCGAGGAGACCCCAAGACGGCAAGACAGTGCTATGTGACGGCTGTCAACACCATCACCTGGATGGGAGAGGCGGAGAAGTTCGATAAAGTGATGGAGGAAGCGGCAGGAGCAGGAGAAGAGGAAAAAGCTGAGGAGAGGACGAAGGGAGAAGAGGTTCATGCCCAGGAAGGGGTCGCCGAGACGCCCAGGTCAGGAAGAGGAGAAGAAGAGGGGAAAGGAGAGGGTGCCCAGGAAGGAAGGGCAGAAGAGTTGATGGTGGTTGGAGAGGCAGAGACGGGGGAAGGAGCCCAAGCGCTCGCTCGCGGTGGAGAGGAGCAAAATTCTTGGGGAGAGCAATCCAGGCTGGAGGCCGTGGATGAGGTCGTGGAACTTGAAGTCACCACTCGGCTCGGGGTGGTGGAAAAGGTCGGAATCAACGGAGAGCTCAACCCGAAGGAGCAGGCCGAGATCCTGGCCTGCGTGCAGAAAAATGTGGATGTCTTCGCTTGGAGCACCGCAGAGATGCCCGGGATCGATGCGGATGTGGCTTGCCATCGCCTCAACCTCGACCCCGGCACCCGACCCATCCGTCAGAAGAGGAGGGCCGTAGCGGACAAGCTTGAAGAACCCATCCGAGAGGAGGTGGGTAAACTCCTGCAGGTAGGTTTTGTATCGGAGATCCAGTATCCAGGCTGGGTCTCCAACGTAGTTATGGTAAAAAAGGGAGGAGGTAAGTGGCGTATGTGTGTCGACTTTTCACTTCTTAATAAATCATGCCCAAAAGATTGCTACCCCCTGCCCAGAATCGACGCGCTGGTTGACTCAGCCGTTGGTTTTTCTGTAATGTCTTTCTTAGATGCTTTTTCAGGTTATCATCAAATCCGCATGCACCCCCCGGACATCAAGGATGTTTCCTTCATCACGGGGGATGGATGTTACTGCTATAAGATGATGCTCTTTGGGCTCAAGAACGCAGGGGCTACGTACCAAAGGATGATGGATAGGGTCTTCCGCGAGCAGAAAGGAAGAAATTTAGAAGTCTATGTTGATGACCTCATGGTGAAGAGTCGGGACCTTGGGTCTCACCTTCGAGACCTTGAAGAGACATTCGGGACCCTGCGAAAATACAAGATGAAACTCAACCCCTTGAAGTGTGTCTTCGGGGCTAGCCGGGGAAAGTTCCTAGGCCACTTACTAACCCTGGCGGGAGTGGAGCCTAACCCGGACAAGGTCAAGGCAATAATGGAGTTGGGGTCGCCAAGGAACCCAAAAGAAGTTCAGAGCCTCCCGGGGAAGCTGGCCGGACTCAGCAGGTTCCTCTCCAAGGCGGGGGAGAAGTGTGCACCCTTCTTTAAGGTACTAAGGGGCAACAAAAAGTTTGAGTGGACCTCGGAATGCGAGGGGGCCTTCCAAGCCTTGAAAGAACAACTCACCCAAACCCCCTTACTCCAAGGGCCGAGATTGGGAGAAGATCTATCTCTATACCTGGGAGTAGGGTCAGAGGCAGTGAGTGCAGTCTTGGTCCGGGAGGAGGGGAGAAAGCAATTCCCTATCTACTATGTCAGCCGAGTGCTGAAGAAGGCAGAGCTCCGATATCCAATCTTGGAGAGGTTGGCTTTTGCGTTAGTGGTGGCGGCGCGGAGGCTCCGACCCTACTTTCAGGCACACTCAATCAAAGTAGTAACGGACCACCCGCTTCGCAAAAACATGGAAGGGGTGGAGCACTCGGGAAGATTGGCCAAATGGTCTGTGGAGCTGAGCGAGTTCGATATTACGTTCGTGCCCAGGACGTCAATCAAGGCCCAAGCGGTGGCGGACTTCATGGCCGACTACACGACCGAGGTGGGGGAACATGAACCGCCTCCCCCGGTGGCATGGAGGATGTTAGTGGATGGTGCCTCGGGAAAGCATTCCTATGGGGGAGGAATCATCCTAGTGAGTCCTCAAGGGACAAGAATCGAGCAAGCCTTGAACATCCGTTTCCCAATTACCAACAACCAAGCGGAGTACGAGGCAGTGGCAGGCCTGCGGTTGGCTCGAGAGCTGGGAGTGGAAGACGTGGAGGTCTCGACGGACTCCATGGTGGTAGCATGCCAAGTCAAGGGAGAGTTCGAAGCGAAAGACCCAACTCTCCTGCGATACTTGGAGAAGGTTAAGGGAGTCATCGGGCAATTCCACACTTTCTCCATCAAACACGTGCCCAGGGAAGAGAGCACTCCCGTGGACCTCCTAGCCAAGTTTGGTCCTCGAGATGGAGGGACGGTTTCAGAACTCTTCCGGCCCTCCATCGAGGAAGGAGAACTGATGGAAGTAGATCGGCAGACCTTGTGGATGGATCCCTTCATCTCTTTCTTAACTTCAGGAAAATTCCCCG
Source organism: Dactylorhiza incarnata (assembly GCA_033032865.1). Lineage (NCBI taxonomy): Eukaryota > Viridiplantae > Streptophyta > Magnoliopsida > Asparagales > Orchidaceae > Dactylorhiza > Dactylorhiza incarnata. The sequence goes on along the minus strand of JAWHQI010000012.1, from coordinate 316,008 downwards.
AGGGAGACATAGACTGACGACGCTTCAGGTATAAGTCGGCTTATTACTCTTTGCATGTAGGAGGGCTGTACAGGAAGACTCTCTCGGGACTCCTGGCCCGTTGTGTTTCTGAGGAGGAGGTTCCAAGAGTCCTGGAAGAAATCCACTCCGGGGAGTGTGGGAGTCACTCCGGGAGCCGGACTCTGGAAGGAAGGGTGTTGAGGCAAGGCTATTTCTGGCCCACCCTCAGCAAAGATGCGGCCGAGTTTGCAAGGTGGTGTTCGAAGTGCCAACTCTATGCTCCACTCCAACTCCTCCTAGCCCAGAGACTTTGGACCATCACACCTCCCTGGCCTTTTGCCATATGGGGGTTGGACCTGGTCGGCCCTTTTCCTCAAGCTAGCGGCCAGAGAAGGTTCTTGCTGGTCGTGATTGATTACTTTTCCAAGTGGATAGAAGTGAAGGCGCTCGCCAAGGTAACATCTCAAGTTGTAAGAAATTTTGTGTGGGGAGAGATAATTTGTAGGCACGGCCTCCCCCTGGCTATAGTAATGGACAATGGACCGCAAGTCGCTAGCGAGGAGTTTGTCAGCTTCTGCACCCAACTTGGCATCGACCTCAGGTTCACATCGGTTCACCATCCGAGGAGCAACGACCAGGTGGAGGCGGCGAACAAGATAATCGTCAACCTATTGAAGAAGAAGGTGGAGAACCTCCGGGGAAACTGGGTAGAGCAACTACCATCCGTTCTCTGGGCCCTGAGGACTACCCCTAACACCGCCACCGGGGAGACCCCGTTCAAACTTTCCCATGGATCCGAAGCAGTCCTTCCCATCGAGTTTGAAGTAAAGACCCCCAGGGTGATCGCCGCAGGCGAAGGAGACGAAGAGTGGCTAGTGGCCAATGACAAGGAACAAAGGCTATCCTTAGACCTGGTAGAAGAACTCCGAGACCAGGCTACCATCAGACAGGAAGAGATCAAGCGACGAATGGCCCGATACTTCGACAAGCACATCCGAATAAAACACTTTCAGAAAGGAGACCTAGTGCTAAAGAAAGTTGACGCGGCTGGGAGAGGAGCCGCGGTTGGCAAGCTGGAGCCCAATTGGGAAGGACCATACATTGTAAGTGAAGTGCTCAAGTCGGGTGGGGGGTATCACCTCCGAGATGTGGAAGGGGTACCTCTGGACCGAGCGAGAAGTGGAGATGACTTAAAAAGGTTTTATCCTTAGCTATTTTTGAAGATGACTCTTTATATTTCCTACTCAGCACATGTATTTTGGAGCAACCCCTTGGCAGGTCTCAAAAAGTTTTTATGCTGGAATGCCACAGATCGATTCCGCTCCCGGGCTCTCACTAGACGGGGGTTCAGGTTGATCTCTGGAGAGGCTGGCAAGGTGATAAGTATTGGTGCTGGAATGCCCCAGATCGATTCCGCTCCCGGGCTCCCACTAGACGGGGGGTTCAGGTTGATCTCTGGAGAGGCTGGCAAGGTGACAAGTATTGGTGCTGGAATGCCCCAGATCGATTCCGCTCCCGGGCTCCCATTAGACGGGGGGTTCAGGTTGATCTCTGGAGAGGCTGGCAAGGTGACAAGTATTGGTGCTGGAATGCCCCAGATCGATTCCGCTCCCGGGCTCCCACTAGACGGGGGGTTCAGGTTGATCTCTGGAGAGGCTGGCAAGGTGACAAGTATTGGTGCTGGAATGCCCCAGATCGATTCCGCTCCCGGGCTCTCACTAGACAGGGGGTTCAGGTTGATCTCTGGAGAGGCTGGCAAGGTGACAAGTATTGGTGCTGGAATGCCCCAGATCGATTCCGCTCTCGGGCTCTCACTAGACGGGGGGTTCAGGTTGATCTCTGGAGAGGCTGGCAAGGTGACAAGTATTGGTGCTGGAATGCCCCAGATCGATTCCGCTCCCGGGCTCTCACTAGACGAGAGGTTCAGGTTGATCTCTGGAGAGGCTGGCAAGGTGACAAGTATTGGTGCTGGAATGCCCCAGATCGATTCTGCTCCCGGGCTCTCACTAGACGGGGGGTTCAGGTTGATCTCTAGAGAGGCTGGCAAGGTGACAAGTATTGGTGCTCGAATGCCCCAGATCGATTCCGCTCCCAGACTCTCACTAGACGGGGGGTTCAGGTTGATCTCTGGAGAGGCTGGCAAGGAGGCAAGTATTGTTGCTGGAATGCCCCAGATCGATTCTGCTCCCGGGCTCTCACTAGACGGGGGGTTCAGGTTGACCTCTGGAGAGGCTGGCAAAGTCGCAAGTGGGTTGGACAGGAAAAACAAGATACTCATGACAAGAGATTTTGGCTCGCAGGCAACCTCAAAACCCGGGCGAGGCGAGACCGGAGGCCCGCTCGCGCACGAGGGTCATTCGTGGCAGGGCATTAGAGTCGGCGGCTCGCAAGGTCACTCGCGAACGATATCGAAGCGAATAAGGAAGGTGAGCCGGGAGGAGTCCGTTCTCGCGGCGAACCGCGGATATCGGTGGAGGCTCGCCAGAGGCGAGTGCGAACGAAGTAGGCTAATGTAGATCCCTCCCGTAAGGCTCTCCGACGAATAACGTCCCGAATAGGGATAAGGCCCTACAACCCAAGTCCTAACGACGCCTCAAAAGAAAGGTAGGCGAGTGCGACCTGGACACAACACGACGAGGAAAAGTCATCAATGAAATAGAGGCGAGCGCGAACGCCGAACGAAGATCTACCGACACGAACATAAAAAGATTGGGGCCGCGCGGGCATAACGGAAAAGATCGCGCGCGAATCATAAATAAAACTATAACACAGAAAAAGATTGATGAAATATTCCCCTTCATTCCTCACAAAAGATTACAATTCAGCGGCGGTCTCGCCGGAAACAAAAAGAAAGAAAAGCTTTTACATTATTAACAAAAAGAAAAATCAAGGCGGCTCGCCAGGCAGCTCTTCAATCGCTCTCTCGACCCTCCGCCTCGGAGATGGGCGCGAACAAGTCGGGAACGACTTCCTCCGCGGTGAACTCCATGGCATCGGGGATGATCATACCCGCTCCCTTGAGAATGTCGAGGACGAGCTCCGCGATCTCCATCGACCTCTTGCGGTCGGCTTCCTTCTTTTCCCGCGACTGACCGCGAGTCCCGGCTCGCGGAGGAGGGGGAGGTAGCACCACCGAGGCCAGGTCGTGGACCTGGGCCTTGAGGCAATTGTTCTCCAGCTCCAAGTCAGCAATCTGCGCGTGGAGCTGACTGACGGACTCGGCATCCTGCAAAAGGCGGGTTAGCGAGAGGAGAACGAAGCCGAACTGAAAAAGACTTCCGCAGAACATTACTTACCAGCCCGCCTTGAAGACTGGCGAGGAGTCCCTCTGACAAGGCCTCTTTCCCCTTAAGCTCCGCGACTTCATCCGCGGACTTCTGAAGCTCGACGTTGAGCTCCTTGATCTCCCTATCCGCCGTGAGGTACCGGCGACCCACCATGTGGGTTAGCTCCATCGCCCGGAACTGGGCTTGCATCGCCTCGTACACGACCCCCCTCGGCATGAAGGACCGAAAGAGGGAGGCGTCCTCGCGACCATAGAGGCCAAAGGCGAGGGTGAACGCCTCACCCCCGACCTTGCCGTCCTCTACCCAGGAAGGGAGCAGAGAGGAGCAGGCGATCTTATTCTGGTCAGGGTCCCACGCGAGTACTGGTTCGCCGACCGCATCCACCAGCTTCATGCCGAGCCCGAAGTTAGTATGGCTCGACGGCTTGGGCCTGGCGATAGTCTCCCCTGGCTCGCCCCCCTCTTTAGCGAGTTCCTGGTCCGTAACAGAAGGAGAGGGGAGGTCGGGCTCAGACAGGTCCACGACCTCCTTCGCCTTGGCAGCGGAGGGAGTCTTCTTGGCCTTCTTCACCGCCCCCTGCGAAGCAGGCCGGCGTTGGAGAGGAGGATGCTTCCTTCCCGAAGAAGAACTCGGGACGTCGCGGCAGGCCTCGGCGGCCGCGCGCGCGAGCGAGCCGGGAGTGAGAGAAGAAGGAGGCGCATGAGGTTGATTGAGGGGGAGTTCGTGTTCTCCTGCAAAGATAACGAGGAATGTTAGGCGATCAAAAGAAGAGGGAATAAGAAAGTTGACGAATGCGAGTCAAAACTTCTCCCGGAAGGACGGGTGGCAGGAGGTCCACTCGCTCTCGGAGGAAGGCGACCTCAAAGTTCTTTCCTTTTAGGAACTGGTACAAGGCCGCATCACAACCCCCTAGCGAGGTCGGAGGGCGATAGGCAGCCTCGTCTCGCTGGGCAGGGGTGTAGGAGATGTTGCCGAAGGGACCCTTCACTAGGATGAATTTCTGCGTCCAATAATGAATTTTATTCACCGTCTCGCAGACGGTAACGTGCTGGCTCGCGAAGTGAGCCGTTCCGTCCCTATTCACGCGGAATGAAAAGACCTTGCGGAAGACGAGTAGGCTGAACTCGATCCTCTCCGCCCTAAGATAACTGGCGAACGCGACCACCACGGCGATCACGTTCGGCGTTAGCTGGCTCGGCAGAACGCCAAAATACTTTAGCACCTGGAAAGGTCGACAAAGTCTAAGCACCATTCGCAAAGAAAGTCAGGAAAATCAGGGGGGAGAAGTAAGTATACCTGGCGCACTTCCGGCCAGAGTGGGAGTCGAAACCCATTCTCGAAGTGGGCAACGGGAATTGCGAGCTCGTCTGAATGTGGGTCGCTGATGGTATCCCTATCGGTAGGACAGCGAGCCACGAAACCTGAGTGGATGAACTGGTCCACGGCGGCCTGGTACTCCTCCTTAGTGAGGTTGGCGCAGTAAAAAATGTCGTCGAGGAAGGCCTTGGCACACTTGGCTCGCCCCTCAGTTTCCGCCTCGCCGACCATGGTGTCTGTGATCCACTGAAGCGCAAAGGTTGCGAGGATGAGCTGGATCTGCGAGAGAAACAGAAGGAGAAAGAGCGCGAGGAAGTAACAGTAAATGCGGTGGTTGAAATGAGAAAAGGTCGGCTATTTATAGGAATAAGAAAGGCGGGAAGAAGCCGAAGCGTCGATATCTGCGGATAGCGGATTCGCGCGGTACTCTTCCGCCTCCAGGGATCCAATTCGCTCCCGGCGAGTCGACAACCTGTCAAAAGCTTTTTTCCATTTGCGAGCTAACACCAAATAATGAATCATAAGGGAAAAAGCAAGGGAGGTGCGCGAGTGCGAGTAAAAGAGATGTAATTCGCGCTAGAGCGAACCAAGCAGGGTAAAAGAACGAGATGAAAAACAGAAAAATAAGAGGCTCGCAAGCGAGTCAAAGTATTGTTATTACAGATTCATGAAGATTGTTCGCGGCCCCTCCTATTGAAGAGGAGGGGGAAGAAAAATAATAAAAAAGCAATACGAAGATCCTTAATATCGTAGCCATTTCCAGCGGCCGCGACCTCGGACACCAGAGCGAGGGGGGACTCGCGGGTAATGGTACTCGCGGAGTGACCGATTCGCCTGGCTCATCAGTCGCATGTAATCATCGATGCGAGCAATGTACACCCCGGGGGAGGTCGCGTCGCCATGATCGGTCGACCGTATTTCAGCAAGAACGCGCGCGTTCGCATCCTCCATCGCGGTGAACCTTTCTTCATTGGCGAGCCGGTCCAGCCGATTCTGCTCGTGTAGATCCCTCAGCAGAGTGGTATGCTTCTGGAATATCTCCGTGACCCGCCTCTTCATTCGCTCCGGATCGCTGGGATCCCCCAGAAAGTCAGCAACCTGGCTCGGCGAGGGGGGTGGAGATATCTCTAGCGCTCCAGACTCTGACTCGGAGAGAGGGGTCATCTGGTCACCTGCGAAGTAGTAATCAGCGACAAAGTGAAAAACAACACTCAATGGCGATAGCCTAACCTAGTAGGGGAATTCGGGTACTGAGCCGCTGGCGGGAGGTGCCCGGCTGGCCTCGGAAAGCTTCAATAAAGGAAGGGGTGAAGGCCTTACCCAGACCGGAGGCGAGCGCGGGTCTGGAGCCAGGTCCAGACTCGGCAATCAACGTCCCTCATGGGCTCCTCTGACCCGATAAGCCGAATCCGGGAGTTGGGATAGTTTGATTCGGCATGACGGGCGAGTTCGCCGGAGGAAGAACTTGATCCTTCGGGGGCGCGAGAGAGGACACTGCATAAAAAAGTAAGCACGATTTAGCGAGTCAAGGAACGCGAGGGAAAATGAGGTAAGCCGCTCACCTCATTGCGAAGGCGAGTCCTGTCGACCAATGACCCTCGTGTCCGCAAGAAAAACGTCACCCCCACCCGTGGAGGAGAGAGGGATCTCCATGTTTGGCCTTCCCGATTCGCTCTCGTCCAGAGGATCATTCTGCGAACGTAATAAATAAGGACGAAAAGAAAGAACATCAAATAAGCGAGCTTGGCGATAATACCTGCGAGGCTCGCCCGTCATCCGGAGAGTGCGGCGAGGAGGAAGACCCCCCCCCACCAGCCGCGCGTCGAACGACCTTTGCCGTCCTTAGGGAAGGAGGAGGCGGAGAGCGTCGTGGAGAATTCCAGGAGGCGATGACAGCGGTCTTCCCCTTCTGGGCCGCTTGCGAAGCCTTCAGACGGGCCAACATCTCATCCTTTTTCGACATCACGTGGGGGCCCGCGGCGAATAAGGAAAGATAGAGACAAAATGAAAAGTTCAAATGTCGGCCAAGGAGAGTGGTATTTATAGTGGTGGGCATGGGACCCACCGAAAGATTCTCGCCACGTCACCGAGGGGCCGACGAATATCAAGGGTTGGATGGTTCTTCGCGAGCCTAAAGAGCCTCGCGAAGAGCGGGGATTGTGTACAACCAACCAGAGGCCCGCCGAGTGCTCGCAAGAGGGCGAGCGAGCCAGAGGCCCGCAGAGTGCTCGCAAGAGGGCGAGCGAGCCAGAGGCTCGCCGAACGCTCATGAGAAGACGGGCGAGCCAGATTCCTCTCTGAGTCGCCGGAATCGGCCAAATTACCCTGTCACCCTTGGTGGTCTGCCGTTAGCCTCTTCAAATAGCGGAGTTTGGCTGTTAGCAGACCCATTTGGGGTGCGGATAGTAAAATCAAAAGGCGGAACCCTGCTATTTGCAGGCCAGATCAGAAAACTTATAAATAGGACCTCAAGGGCACCTTTGGAGGGGATCTCACTCCAGCTTCCCTCTCCTTAGGCTTTCTTTGGTTAGCATTTCCAGAGCTCTCCAAGGTGCCCGAGTCTCAGCTTTGGCTTGGGAGGGGAAGCGCTCAACGATCTTCCGGGTTAGTGGAGGGACCTCCTCGCTGTGACTAAGGTCTTAGTCAATCTTCCTAGTTTCCGGTCTGCCTTCTCTGAGGGATCAGTAAGGGCTAGCCGCCCCTCATCACGGTGAGGGCCCCGAGCTCCACAAGAGACCGAGAAATCGGTTTCAACACCCTTGGTGTCTATTTTATTTTAAAATTTGTTTCACTCAATTTGGCCCACTGGATCTCCCTCGTCAACCTTTTTGGTGCAAGGTGTTCTTAGGGCTAACTAGAAATGTATTTGAGTGCCCACATTAACCCACTGAGTCAAATGACCTAAAAATTTGACCATAGGCAAGTTTAGCCATGAACCACTTCATATCCAAAAACCACAATTTTGGAGATGATGTTTCTATAGTTTTTGAATTAAGTTAATAATTCATACATGGCTTAAATATAAGGTCTATGAACCTCAAAATCCTCCAAATCTTTGGTGGATGGTTTGTTGGAATATTATATGGTCATGGTTAAATTATCAGCACATTTGGGTTTGAATTGATTAGGTAAACTAATGCTCAATCTTTGTCACCTAGGGAAAGTTAACCTTGGTTTATTCAAAAGTGCACTTAGTGGTTTTAGGTGACTTTCCCTCAACCAAAAGAGGTGAAACTCTGGTAACAGCTTTGTTATCAAATAATACACCTTCTCAAGTAATTTTAGAGGGTTTTGGGTTGGTGTGCATGAGAAACCCAGTTCAAACCCTAGCGTTACAATTTGGGGTTAATGAAGGATATGGGGACACATCACCTTCGATGGGCTTGAAACTTTGTAGATTGTTTTATAGGGTGAGTAAACACCCTGAATAATTTTATTGAAATTTTTAGAGTTATTATCACCAACTGAATATTTAATATTTAAATTGATAACTTTCATTTCAAGTGCAAAATTTATGGTCATATATTTTATGAAAGTTATGAAATTAGGACTGTGAACTTTTCATGATGAAATGAGTCTCTGGAAATTTTATTATAATTTTTGGATAAGGTAATTTGGTAGTTACTTCATAATGTGGCAAGAGTCAATTTCCATGATTTAAATTAATTATGTGGCTTTCTGATTTTATAAAAATGTGAAATTTAGCCAGAGAGTTTCTAGGGTCATGATAGAGCTTTGATAATTTTATTACATTTATTGGATAAAGATGTTTGGTAGTTCCTTCACATTGTGCCTAGGTTCAATTATAATGAAATAAATAAATTGGGTGGTTATCTAACTTTAGAAAAATGTGAATATTGGTCAAAGATCCCCTGGGGTGAATATGGTCCTCTGGAAAATTTATGGTAATTTTTAGATGATTCTTTTCAGTACTTTGTTCATACAATTGTAAAATGCAGCATTTGTAATCTAATTAATTTTTATGGGCCCTTAATCTTGAAAAATAGTCAAACTCAGTTGGAGGACATTTTAGGCCCATTAGAACCTCTGAAAAATTAATTCATAACCTTTGGGCATGTGGAAGTTGAAGTTCCTTCACAAATTTAGGCTATGCCATAATTATTCATTTAATGATTTTCATGGAATTAATTAGGGAGAAAAATACAATTTACTGATGTTCCATCATATTAGTCCATAAATAATCTCTGTATACATAATTTATCATAAGGATACCTTGGAGTCATGCGGGACATTCATAATTGTTAGATTTTCCTCTTAGGATTGAAGTGGTCCACGGATAGCCAAAAAGGAGTTTGGTGGTTTTAGGTCTTTTCATGATTCCTTGGGTAGGGACGATTCAATGAGAGGTTATGTCGGTCAACTCCATGGTGGAAGGGGCAAAAGTTCCTTCAAGACCTCCCCTAGTTGTGGGTGTGAGAGGTATACACTTTAGTGGTGGGTTGGTGTTCCAGAGGACATTAATACCACCGGTAAATCTTAATCCATCTTAGGACTCTAGAGAAACATAAGAGAGTGATATTGGGTAGTCAACAATAAAATTAGGTGTCTTGTGAAAGGGAGGTTAGGGGTGTCATCCCATCGTACCTCCTAGTACCATTGCGAGCCCCTCACATGATAGACCTCGAGAAGTCCAAGACTAACCCATAAACTGATAGGGCATATAACAAGAAATATTAATATAATAATAAGAGATTCAAGCACATACACACACCCTATATAATGAGAAGATAGTTTTGGTTTGTCTAGTCCAGCGAGCAGTGGGCTCGGTGTGAGTTTAAAAAGGAAAGGTGATGCAAGTTGTGGCTTGGTGTTTGTTGAAATGGATTGGTTAGTCCAGTGAGCCGGTGGCTCGGGAGTTCAATTGTAGCATATGTGCTTGTGCATATAAGTGGTGGGTCATCAGTATTGGGTAGTCGTTCACACCGACGTCAGTACGTTGGCTCTGCAAGTGTGAGTATTCACTTAGCCAAGAAAAGATTGGCGTTTTCCAGCATTAGTATAAGATGCTCCATAGCACCTGGTTTGGCATACCGAGTAATACGTAAGGTCTAGATTAGGTAGTGTGAATACCGGCCTATGAGTGGGGTGGCCCAACCCACTGCCTCTGTTTGCCACTACAAGAGGTACCTGAGAGTTTAGCTAACTCCAAATCGGGGAACTAAAGGTCTGTGCGTGCAGAATCATGTGGGTGAGTTGCACTGGTGTGAAACATATACATAAAATCTTGCATAACATTTCATGTCATTCATAATATTGCATTAAACCTTTACCCCACTTCGTATAATTATTATGGGATCTTTTATACGATGAGCCTTGCAAAACTACCCATTAACTTATGAGTTTGTATGAGCATTCTTATAAGTTAAGGTTACCTTTCATGTGATGATAGTTAGTCGCTTATTATTTATTTTACTTATTCTTTATTGTAATTTCAATACTGTTTCTTTATTGCTCTTTTACTGCACTTATTTGCTGCTCAAATAGTAGAATTGCTAGTATAGATTTACATTCAGTATACAATTTATGTGAGTGAGAGCCACTGCCATCTGATTGTACTTATGCTTTCATGTCCTCTTCATTCCTCCCGCCCGGTGCCTAGGAGTCACCGGGGGAGTGGTGGGGGATTGGTTTAGTCTTTTGACTAATGGTCGGTGGTGACCAAACACCACAGGGGCTCCAAATGGGAGACAGGGAGCTGTCCCAGGAAATCCAGCACAATTAGAATATGATGCAAGAGGTGAGCCAGCCTAACTCGGGAGCAGCAGCGGCGACCACAGGATCCGTGAGTGTTTAGTATTTATTACTTTCGTGAGTGATCTGTAGTGAGGACCATATGTACTGGGCAGGAGCCCTTTTATTTTCGGTATTTCTTATCATGGACTATTTTGTGATATTTTATATATATCACCTTGTGATGTGGACTTCATCTTATATTATTCTACTCTATTTCTCTGTGATGTATGGTTGGCCTGGGTGTGAATTTGCCGGCAGAATCGGCGTCTTGTAGTGGTGACCTTCCCGAGAGTTGGTGTCACCACAAGACGGCGGTTCTGGGCATAAGACCCAGTGAAAATGCAAAAAAAAAGAGGCTTACACCTTCCACAATCGAGCAACCCACCCCATTCTCACGAACAACTGTGTAGATTTAGAGTGAAGAATGTTTTCCCTCTTAGATGATATTATATCCTACGTAACTAAAGTCGATGACAATATGTTACTCGGTAAGATGACATATTAGCTTATGTCACTAAGGTTGGTAATAAAATAGATATACTAAGTGCACATTTTAATGAGTATATTCGTAAGCCCCAACCATCTTCTAGCGCATCTACATCCCCTGCAAGAAGCAATTATCTGATACATATCCTGAAGATTATCATGTAAAGATGTTAATGTCTTCAGAAAAAGGGATCGTATCCACTCCCACATGAGTTCTATAATGACTAGGTATGATATAACAATTATAATTTATATGGTAAATTAGTACTGAACTATGTTATTTGCATATAAATTTCATTAACCAAATCGCATTTAAGGGATGTAACATTTTGGGCGTTAGAGACTCCATGAAGGATCTTCTTTCTGTTGGCTATGTGGTCAATTATCATGTCGACGCACTTACCAAAATCATGAAAATTCATAGAGAAGAGCACGAATAATTGTATTGGCCATTACTTTACGTAAGTCCAAATCTTTGGGTAACTTTCACAACTTCTATTTTTGTGACAGTTAAATTATAAAAGCGCATTGACAATTTGTCTTCTTTGTAGCTGCACAATTAAGCTCTTTGTGCCTATATTGAGTCATCTTCCGTGAAATTGTATGTCTCCCATATGACGAAGATAAATTTTGAATGAATACCCAACATTTTTTTGCCTGTATGCAAAAATGTGTATTAGTTTTTATTGACGGGACTCGCCAAAAAAGCTACATGGAAGAGCAATGCGGCAGACTGCAGTGTCTACTTTATCAAGTATATGGATCATATTGTGCTTCCTCATACCGTAAATCAGAAAATTTTTTAGACTTGACAAATAAAATGTCATTGTTCAGAGCCGAGATAGCATACAAAATTTTAAATGTTTCGTGGATGTTTGAGAGAAATACATTGTCTATCTTAATTAATTTTCAACTCTATTTACAAATTGTTTTTCAGCTGACATATTAACTATAATGTTTAATTGTAATGATCACTGATGTTTAATTGCAAATGTAATATAAATTGTATCTTTTTTCAACTAGTAGAGCAATGTGGAAGGTATTATATATTACTTGTCATATCCATATACACCCATTTAGTGATGGAAATTAAATATCAATGTCTCAACAAAAGCAAAACAAAAGCACGAATCATATATAAACCAAAACTTGTAATGATACAAAGTCAATGTCATCATGGATTTAAACTAAAACTTGTATAGATGAATCCTACCAGATAATCACCATGGAATGCATTGCGCTCATTGAGATATTGAATTGATTGAGGACTAGTCTTGTTGTTGTCAAAATCCATTTTAACATATTCGTTTACGTTAAATTCCTGTTCATTTATTTTGTCTCTGTCTTTTCTTCCCGGAACCAATATATATATATATATATATATATATATATATATATATATTGTGTTATCGAGGTCTTTCCCAATGATTTTTTTATCCGTGCATTTGAAACACCTTTTGGGCGTAAGCGAGGTGGATTTTTGATGGAAGTTTTTTTCTTCGTGTTAAGCTCTGTGGTGTTCTTCCCTGAACATACATTTGCATATTAAAAAATATCTGCCATTACATCTAAGACAGTTCTTTGCAAGATCACACTTTTCCATACAGAAAGCTAACTCATAAGCAAAATGACACATGATTTCCAAATGTAAAGCTAGAGAGGGATTTGCACGACATATTTCTTGTGTCAGTTTTGAGAAAAATGTTGGTGGAACCTAGTATCGTCGATCATTGAGCTGACTGCAGTGACGGTAGAGGATAAGTTGGCGTTTGTCCTTCATCCTATTTGCATTGAAGATACAGAAATTTATAAGCTGCAGAACAAAGAAGTTATGATTGTGAAGGTTCGTTGGGACAATTGCGGATGCGATGAAATTTCTTGGGAGAGAGAACACTCCATGCAGGAGAGTACCCAGAGTTGTTTACTTCGGGTATGATTACATTATAGATTTTAATTTTGAGAATAAAATTCTTTTGAGGGGAGGGGGTGAGAATTATAACACCTCGTTAATCTTCCAGAGGCCCGTTGGTGTATGGTTGAATGTCTAGTGTGCATTATTTGAATTTTTGTCACTATTGTCCAGTTTCCAAACAGAGAGTTACATGGTCTGGGAGCATTGCTTGGACATTCTAGTGTCTGGTGGGCGTATGTGCGAACTTGGAGCTTGGCGATAGTCGATTGCAGATCACTAGCAGGGGCTATGGTTCACTGATCGCCGACCGAGCTAGCGGTAGCTGATGGCCGACTAGGCTAGTGGTCGACAATTAGAGGAGTGTGATGCCAATTCATCGGCTTCGTATATGCACACTCCCGTAAAATCAAATTTTTGCTCTTCTATGACCTTTGGATTGAGTGTATTGATGAGGATGGTCCAAATATTTCATGAGTAGTTTTAGGTCATGAGAGAGTGATCTTAACACCTCATTTTCCATCTTACTTTCTCTTTCCAGTCTTGAAGACGAAGATGAGGAAGGGTTTTCTTGGTGAGGAAAAGGAAGCACCACTAGGTGGCTCAATGTCCTATCAAGATCTATTTCCGTCAACTTATTGAGCGTCTCCGCATATCTGTGTTACTCCTTTTTGTTTGTAAATATCATGCCCGGAAAGAGGTCAAAGAAGGTAACAATCATTCTCCTCTTTATTTTAGGGTACATTCATGCTTTTAAATATTTTACTTTCTTGCGTGTGGTGATTGCTAGTCACTCCAATTAGTATAGGCTATAAACACCACAGTTTGTTAGGAACTCGTGGCATGTGATCCTATCATGTACAAATAGACTTACTCGATGACGATTCTAAGTATATGCATGTTATGTAGAGTCGTGTAAGTCATTCGACTACAACGATGATGTTTGGTTGACGCTTATTTAGGATTTGAGACCTAGATGTGTTTGTGCGATCGTAGTGCTGTTGGAACAACACTTTGGCTTTGGTGTTATTGTGATAAGACTATATTATATGATGCATTGGAAATCCAATATGATTTGGATATTTTGTTGTGATTAAGATGAAGGTTGGAAGAAGGGACGTCATAGTGAATATAACCATCCACCTTCATAGTTAGGTGTGAGAAGGGTAGAATTGATCACACATGTGGATTGAAAATTGTAGTAGAAGGGCTCGTTGAAAGAGTATAAATGGCTAGGCGCCATAAATATTGTAGTAGAAGGGTCAGTTGAGTGTGTATAACTGGATAATTTATAGCTTGTGATTGTGAACGCCTTGTGTGCATTATATGATTCATGTGACGACATGCTAGAATCATATGCAAATGAATATGTCATTAACGTATCCGTAGTCATCTTCGGACTTGCATGCATATTGCATAGTAGGCACTATTTGCATGATCAACCCATATAGAATATGTTTGATGCTTCTGACACCCTAGCTACTCGATGCATATTGTATATGTTGATTTCATTTTTTTTTCATTTTCACATGAAATGTTGACTCACGAGTGATGCAGTTCCCGGGGGCCCACTAGGATGACTGAGAGGAGTGAGATTCATTATGCAGTTATTGATCAACTTATATCTGACCTACATTTTTCTCTTATTTGATGTTTGGTACAAAGCATATTGCATAAAGCAGAGTGTGGCTGCTAAAATAAAAGCTTATGAAGAGTTTCTGTGTTTCTTTTTTAGTATTCACGACTGCTTGTCTTAATTTGGACTATGTTGTTTATTTCAATTGGTTTGTAATGGTCATAAGGCTTTTGGCTATTTTGGACTCTTTCAAGATGCAAACATTATTTACTTTTAGTAGTTGTTGGGAACCTTACCTACAATGTTCCTGATTTGAAGAAGTCCTCAAGTCAAAAATAAATAAACTTTGTATTTGACACAGTTAGTTTAGAATATTGCTTTCAGGTACTAGACAGTGCAAGCTCATAGGGCTAGACTTAGTGTCATCTAACATAGTTTTGCTAATGTAATCTCTCATTGTGTAAAACATCATGTCGACCTATGATCTAGACTATATTAGACTTGTCACTAACTCATTATCATTAAGAATAAAGGCCTAACAAATGAGCTAAAGCAAGGGATCTTAGTTGAGAAGATCAAATTGACTAAGTGAAATATCGTGTTGGAGAGTCTAAATATCGTCGAGTAAAAGCTTTGATATCGGCTTGAAGACCTTATGTAACACCCAATTTTCCCAAAATGGTGAAAATTCAAGTTATTGGGCTTGTAGGAAGTTCTCTGCCTTATGTCGTCGAGTGGTCTCGACGACACAACCAGAAGAGGAGTGTTGTCGAGAGAACTCAATGACACCAGCTCTGTGTCATCCAGTAGACTCGATGACACAGACGGGAAAGGCATGTCGTCGAGACCACTCGATGACACGGATGTGAGTGTGTCGTCGAAAGGACTCGATGACATAGAAAAATCTATGTCGTCGAGTGACTCGACGGCATAGTCACAGATGCCTTTTTGTCTGTTTCATTTTGACGGGCAGCGACCATTATTTTCACGGGAGC
Organism: Dactylorhiza incarnata; assembly: GCA_033032865.1. Taxonomy (NCBI): domain Eukaryota; kingdom Viridiplantae; phylum Streptophyta; class Magnoliopsida; order Asparagales; family Orchidaceae; genus Dactylorhiza; species Dactylorhiza incarnata. Next base: position 300,684 of record JAWHQI010000012.1, on the reverse strand, counting down.
TTTAAACCTAATGTTGGGGTTTTGGTCTGTGCTACATAAAGACACTTGGAGAAAAAGATTAGGACACTTTTCAGCCGACTCTCTCTCTCCAAGCCTGTAACGCCCCTGTTTTTTCCGGTATTTGTTTAATTCAGTGATGACGTGTTAATGACGTCGGGGCGTTACTTCTAACGTCGAGTTAGCGGCGCGTTGCCGTTTGCGCGTTTTCGCGTCCGGTTGGGTCAAGTCGACCAAATTTTGCGACGACCCAGAACTGGAAAATTTTACGTTAGGAAATTAGATTATTTAATTTTAGACTTGTCTATCAAGTTTCGTCGCGATCCGAGCCATTTTGGAGCATCGGCGCATTTTAGAAGTTTTGTATATATTTAAAGCTCGCCGTAACTTCCGTCATTCATATCTCGAAAACGGCACGTCGGATTTTGATTCCGACTTCGTCGTTGGATTCGTTGCGCCGCCGTCCACCTTAGGCGAAATTTTCGTTGGATTCGGCGTTCGTTTAATTTTTAGTGATAAAATAATAATAATAATAATAAAGCTCGCCGTAACCCGTGCGTCGACTTCCCTCCCCCCTTGCGTCGACTTCCCTCCCCCCTTGCGTCGACTTCCCTCCCCCTTTTTTCCATGCATGCGTCGACTTCCCTCCCCCCTTGCGTCGACCTCTCTCCCCCTTTCTGCATGCATGCGTCGACACCCCTTCAACCGTTCTTCATGCGTCGACCCCTTCATTCATTTATTAATAATAATAATAATATTATTATTAAAATTATATGATGTTGCCTAAAAGAAAACGAACCCAGCTTCTGCTTCTTCCTCATTCTGTCTGAACCAGAGAGAAAAGCGAGCGACGGGAGTGACGATTTCTTGAATCTTCCAGACGCCGCCGACGGAGCTCCGGTGGTCGAAATCGCGAGCCGAGCATAGATTCGGAAAGCTCTCGACGAGAGCTTCGTCCTCGCAGTAGTTTCCTTCCGCTTCGTGAAACTTTTTTGTTAGGTCTTTTGTACTCTAACCTTTTCTAGCCCGATCTCTTGTAGATCTTGAGTCCTCTCGCCTTCTCTTAACCCGATCTACAACGGGGAGCAATTCGGAGAGTTTTTCCAGCAAAACCTAAGGCAAGTGGTGATCTTGCTCTAGTTTCTTTTATTTTCTTTTCCATATAATAGCCCCAAGAAGTCTCCCTTGATCTAGCTGTGTTACACGATGTTGGCGGTGCCACCGGTGCGATACTCTTTTAATTTAATACGTTCTGTTGGAGGTTGTACATGATGTTGGTGATGCCACCGGTGTGGTGCTCTGAGGGTCGTGACGATGTGTGATGGTATTATCCCCGCACGGCTTTTTTTTTTTTCTGATGAGCTGATCAGTCTTTATAAATCTGAATAAGAGTAACATGATTAATAATTTGAAAGTTGATGGTTCTTTTCTTTTGCTTATGGCGAGTTTTGTCATCGCCTGTGTTCTCACCTTTGTTTGGTGAGCATTTTCTGCTGATTTTTAGTTGTTCTGTTGTTTCCTTTTCTGCTGATGATTAGATACTTCTGCTGTTTCTTTTCCTGTTGATTATTAGCTGCTAGCTTTGTCATCACTGACCCTTGCAGCTTTTGTTTCCCTCCGGTCTCGCGGAGGTTTGCTTACTTTCTTGTTTTCTGCACCACTTGTACTTGCTTCTGAGGTGTTCTTTCTTTGAATGCCTCAGGTTCTGGGCAGTAGCAGGTGTTATTGCGGAGCTTCTTTAGTTGCCGTCTTCTGACTCTCTTGAGGTAGAGTACTCTGTGGACTTGTCGGCCCATGGGTTCGTGTCAGGTGTTGACGCCCGTGGTGCCGTTTGGTTAGATTTTTGTTTCACTGCTGCTGTTACTTGTTGTTTACTTTGAACAATTGTTCTGGAATGATTAGATGCGGGTTGGCTTTATAGCCCCTTGCTTAGATATGCTAAGGCATTTGGAGCATTGTGCATCATGATTTGAAATGGTAATCTCACTACTTTTTGCGCATGATAAATCTATTTTTATATATAGTAAATACACACATTCGATCTTGCATGGTGCACCTCACTAGGTCTTCATGTTCACTTAGGCTACTAAGCAATTAAATCAAGTATTTTTCCGTTGCGTAAAACTATATTTTAAAGGCGTGGACTAGTAGATCCACCAAGCCCAGGGACGCGGCTTGTTAATTTTTTCTGCATAAATTTTATTTGAATCTCTTTGAGTTAATAATAATATTGCTTGAACTGCAAAGAAGGATGAATTGCCTTAATGTCAGTAGGCGTCCCCTACGTGACGTGGTATCATAACGCGTAGTTTTCCCTACTCTGATAACATTTTAAATGTTGGGAAAATGCGGGTTGTGACAGTTGGTATCAGAGGGAGGTTCTGTGAAAAAAGTAGTTGGGTGGTTTGGCGTGTGAGCCAAACAACCGCTATCCTAAGCAGAACCTTATAAGAACATTTCATTGTACACACACACCGATATGTCATCAATATGTCTTGACTAAAGCATGGACACAACACTCATAGCATGATAAGAAGTATACGTGGCATATTATGTAGTATGGGATGCATAATATGTATTTGTATATGGATCCACCATAGGTGGCAACATGTGTCGGTTATGTAGTATGGGATGCATAACCACCATTACATGGATGCCCATTAGCACGTTTTCTTTTTTCGTTACATGTAATGTTATGTAGTATGGGATGCATAACATTACACGTGTACGCCGCTCATAACATGCATTAAGGCCTCTTTCTAGAATGCATAGCACTGCATACATTCATATCATCGCATAAGCACGCGTGCCAAGTTAAAGGCATACCAGATGACATATGTACACGCATGATTTGAAAAGAAATTTAAATGTTCATGCACTCATGTCATAGCACAAGAGTCAATAGGATGATGGTGCATCATCCTAAGTTAATCATGGCATCATTTCATGAAATTCCAGAACAAGGTAACAACAATAGCAGGTTGTTTTCTTTTCTGTTTCGAATCGATCCGTGAATTTTTCCGAGTCTGTTTGGCTTAAGCTTTGTAAGCCTGTTTCTGATTGAATGTCCATCCTTCTTGTAGACATGTCTCGTAGGAGAGTGACACGATCGACTCCCCTGCCTGAGGGAGAGTCCTCTGGTGGTCAGAGTGAGTCCGTTATCGAAAGCCTGCGACAGAGCAATGAGGCTTTGACGAGACAGTTGGTCGCGATGCAAGCTCAGATTCAGTCTTTGGTGTCTGCTGCCTCGGTGCAGCAGCCTGTTGTGCAAGAACCGGTGGTGAGTCCAGCCGTTCCTGCTCCCCTAGTGCCTCCAGTGGCATTGCCACCAGAGATGAACTTCATTTCACACTTTCAGCGTTTGGGACCTCCTACCTATGATGGCAGGGCAGACTTCATGGCCTTGGATGATTGGGTGATCAACATGGAGGAGATGTTCTCTTATTCAGGTGTCTCGGAGGCTTCGAAGGTGATGGTAGCTGCATTTCAGCTGAAGGGTTTGGCGAAAGGTTGGTGGGTCAGGGAGAAGGAAGGTCTCGCCGAGGGGTGCTCTTGGGAGACGTTTAAGGGGTTGTTGCTTAAGAAGTTCCTCCCTTCGGTTGAGCGCGACCGATTGACGAACAACTTTCTGCATCTGAAGCAGAGGCAGCTCACCGTCAGTGAGTACGAGATCGAGTTCAGCAAGTTGAGCAGATTCGCCCCTAAATTGGTGGCATCAGAGGAAGGTAGAGTGAAGCGGTTTTTGGGTGGTCTCACTGACGACGTCCAGCAGTGGGCTAGCGCCTATGGGTCAAAGACTTATGCTGAAGCAGTGGAGGCCGCATTGAAGGCTGAATCTATTGAGAAGACGAAGATTCGTGGGCAACAGACAAAGAGTGATAAGAGAAAGTTGGATGATCGGGAGAGTTCCAAGGCATCTCACTCGGACTCGAAGAAGAGGGGTGTGAGGCACTGTAGCTTCTGTGGCAAGCGGGGCCACCCGTTCGAAAGGTGTTTCAAGAGGCTCGAGGCGTTGGAGTCATTAAAGGTTAGTGCAATTCAGGACGCGCCCAAGGCGGTCCCAGTGTGCTAATTCTGCTCTAAGCCCGGGCATGAGGCGGCTCGGTGTTACAAGAAGGCTGGTTGTTGTTTCCAGTGCGGACAAAAAGGACATCGTAGGGCCGACTGCCCGAACTCTCAGACTGTGACTTCAGCGGTTCCTCTGCAGACCTTGCCGCCGCCCCCACATCTCGTGAGCAAGGCGAAGGGCAAGCTTAATGTGCTGACTAGAGAGGAAGCTCAAACCTCAGCGCACGTAATATCTGGTTAGTTCCTTTCCTCCAAACTTGTTCTCTTTTTTCTAAATTTAGCTTACTAGTTGTCTAGTGACGCACGCTTATTTAGCTGAATTCAAGGTGAAGAATAAGTGGGCGCGTGTCTTGTTTGATTCGGGAGCGTCTCACTCTTTTGTTGCTATAAGTTTTGTTAATAGGCATCGATGGTATGTTGATCGGTTGGATGATACCCTGTCCGTTAAGTTTCCATCTGGAGATCAGGTTACGTCAGATCAAGGTATCCGGGAGTGCCCCATTTCTTTGGGTGGTGTCCAGGTACTAGCGGATTTGAAGATGCTAGATTTGGCAGATTTCGACGTGATTCTCAGGATGGACTGGTTGTCCAAGTATGATGCCATGATCAAGTGCAAGGAGAAGCGGATAGATTTCAAGTTGGGTGACGGACGTCCATTGAGCGTTTATGGTTTACCTCGGGAGAGTTCTCTGATTATTTCTGCGGTACGTGCCCGCCGAGCTTTAGCCTCTGGTTGTTTGGGTTTTCTGGTTTCTATCTGCGTTGTGGATGCTTCTCGTGTGGAGCCAACCGTGGAGGGTATCCCGGTGGTGCGAGAGTTTCCCGATGTTTTTTCGGACAAGCTTTCCGGTGGTGGAGTTTTCCATAGACCTCGAACCAGGCACCCGGCCCATTGCCAAGGCCCCGTACCGCATGGCGCCTCGTGAATTAGAAGAATTGCGTGTTCAGTTGGACAAACTTCTGGAGTGTGGTTTCATCAGACCGAGCACTTCTGCATGGGCTGCTCCTGTTCTCTTTGTGAAGAAGAAGGACGGTTCCATGAGGCTGTGTATCGATTATCGGGAGTTGAACAAGGTGACGATCAAGAATAGATATCCGTTGCGCGGATTGATGAGTTATTCGATCAGTTGCGTGGGTGCACCAAATTCTCGAAGATTGATCTTCGGTCAGGCTACCACCAGTTGAGGGTTCGTGAGTCAGACATTCCTCTGACAGCTTTTAGATCCCAGTACGGGCATTTCGAGTTCCTCGTGTTGTCCTTTGGTTTGACCAACGCGCCTTCTGCGTTCATGGATCTGATGAACCGGGTATTCAAGGACTTTCTTGACCGTTTTGTGGTCGTCTTCGTCGACGACGTTCTCATCTATTCTCGTAGTGATGAGGAGCATGCCTATCATTTGCGTCAGGTTCTGTCTGTCTTGAGAGAGAATAAACTGTATGCTAAGCTGAGCAAGTGCGAGTTTTGGCTGCCTCAGGTGTCTTTCTTAGGACATGTGGTGAGCAAGGATGGAATCTCTGTTGATCCCGCCAAGATTTCAGCGGTGATGGAGTGGAAGAGACCTTCTACTCCAAAGGAGATCAGGAGTTTCTTGGGTTTGGCCGAATATTATAGGAGATTTGTGGAGGGTTTCTCGACATTGTCCGCTCCGATGACCCGACTTACGCAAAAGAATGCCGCCTTCATTTGGAGTGATAAGTGTGAGGAGGCTTTCCAAGAGCTGAAGAGAAGGTTGTGTTCTGCCCCAATTCTCATTCTGCCTTTTGAGGGAGTGGAGTTTGCGGTGTATGTTGATGCTTCCCACATCGGACTTGGATGCGTTCTGATGCAAGAGGGAAAGGTGATCGCCTATGGATATAGGCAATTGAAGGTTCACGAGAAGAATTACCCCACCCATGATTTGGAGTTTGCGGCGGTGATCTATGCCCTGAAGCTGTGGAGACACTTACTGTATGGCGCTGTGTGCAAGATTTATACTGATCATAAAAGCTTGAAGTATGTATTCACACAAAAGGAGCTGAATTTGCGCCAACGCCGGTGGTTGGAATATGTTGCTGATTATGAAGTGGATATCCTTTATCATCCCAGTAATGCCAATGTGGTGGCCGATGCGTTGAGTAGGAAGACGGATCAGATCTTCAACTTATCTGTTCAAGCCTTAGTTGAAGAGTTTCTTTTGATGGATATTTCGGCGGTGAGCCGTGGCGAGCGCTCTCGCTTGGAGGCAGAAGAGCCTTCGTGGATCACTCTCACAAGGTTACATCAGAAAGAGGACCCAGATCTTCAGCATCTCCGGGGAAGGGCCGAGAAAGGGGAATTATCTGATTTCTCCATAGATGAGCTTGGCACCCTCTTATATAGAGGTAGATTCTGTATTCCGGCGGTGGGAGATATTCGAGCTATGATTTGCAGGGAGGCTCACGGATCTAGCGTGGCCTACCACCCAGGTTCCACCAAGATGTATAGAGATCTGAAGCAAATCGTGTGGTGGTCGGGCATGAAGAACGACATTGCCAAATTTGTATCGGAGTGCTTCACATGCAAGCGGGTGAAGGCCGGTCATGGCAGGCCTGGAGGAAAACTGACCCCTTTGGAGATCCCCATGTGGAAATGGGAAAGCATATCGATGGACCTTATTACGGGTTTGCCGAGGTCCCCTCGTGGACATGATTCAGTCTGGGTTATAGTTGATCGATTGACGAAGTGTGCGCATTTCGTCCCCTTCAAAGTCGGCTATTCTATGAAGAAGATAGCAGAGTTATATTTGGATGAGGTCATTCGTTTGCATGTAGTGCCAGTGAGTATCGTGTCAGATCGAGACTCCAGGTTTACGTCGCGATTCTGGCAGAGCTTACAAGGAGCTTTGGGCACCGACCTCAGGTTTTCGACCGCATACCATCCGCAGACTAATGGTCAAACAGAGCGAGTTAATCAGATCGTGGAAGACATGATCAGGTGCTACATTTTGGAGCATGGTGGAGCTTGGGACGAGCGTCTCAGACTCATGGAGTTTGCTTACAATAATAGCTTTCAAGAAAGTCTGCAGATGGCCCCCTTTAAAGCGTTGTATGTGAGGCGCTGCAGGACTCCCTTGTTTTGGGCCGAAGTCGGTGAGAGACCGTTGCTAGGTCCGGAAGCTTTGATGAAAATGGAAGAGGCGGTGACTAATATTCGGGAGAAGCTCCGCGTTGCTCAGGAGCGGTATGAAAAGTATGTCAATCAAAGAAGGGCGGATCTGGAGTTTGCGGTTGGGGACAGTATTTTTCTGAAGGTCTCTCCGATGCCGGGTGTTAAAAGATTTGGGAAGAACCACAAGTTGGATCCCAGATATGTTGGGCCATTTCAGATCGTTGAGCGCATCGGAGTGTCTGCTTATAAATTGGAGTTACCTGCTACCTTCCCTGGCGTCCATGATGTGTTCCATGTGAGTCAGTTAAGGAAATGTGTCCGCAACAATCGTCAAGTCCTCGATTCGGTACCTCATATTCAGCCCAATTTGTCTTACGTTGAGGAGCCTATTCGCATTTTGGAGACCCAACAGCGGGTGTTGCGGAGAAAATCTATTCCCATGGTGAAAGTTCTTTGGCGGAATCATGACGTCGAGAGCGCAACATGGGAGCTGGAGTCAGCAATGCGAGAGTCTCATCCTCACCTTTTCAATTAATTAGCTCAGGTAAATCTTCTTCGTGTACCTTTCATCTTCTCATTTAAATAGCTCAGATGGTTTTATTTTCTTGTACCATATACTTTGCCCAAGTGTTGTTCCTGCACCAATTAATTATTCATCTTAAATCTTCTTTCCTACACCATGTACCTACCTTAATGTTGTTTTCTGCCCTTATGTCAAGTTTCAGGATGAAACTTTCTTTTAGGGGGAGTGGCTGTAACGCCCCTGTTTTTTCCGGTATTTGTTTAATTCAGTGATGGCGTGTTAATGACGTCGGGGCGTTACTTCTAACGTCGAGTTAGCGGCGCGTTGCCGTTTGCGCGTTTTCGCGTCCGGTTGGGTCAAGTCGACCAAATTTTGCGACGACCCGGAATTGGAAAATTTTACGTTAGAAAATTAGATTATTTAATTTTAGACTTGTCTATCAAGTTTCGTCGCGATCCGAGCCATTTTGGAGCCTCGGCGCATTTTAGAAGTTTTGTATATATTTAAAGCTCGCCGTAACTTCCGTCATTCATATCTCAAAAACGGCACGTCGGATTTTGATTCCGACTTCGCCGTTGGATTCGTAGCGCCGCCGTCCACCTTAGGCGAAATTTTCGTTGGATTCGGGGTTCGTTTAATTTTTAGTGATAAAATAATAATAATAATAATATTATTATTATTATTATTATTATTATCAGAATATATATATACATTCATGAAACCCGTGCGTCGACTTCCCTCCCCCCTTGCGTCGACTTCCCTCCCCCCTTTTTTGCATGCATGCGTCGACTTCCCTCCCCCCTTGCGTCGACCTCTCTCCCCCTTTCTGCATGCATGCGTCGACACCCCTTCAGCAGCTCTTCATGCGTCGACCCCTTCATTCATTTATTATTAATAATAATAATAATGATATTATTATTATTAAAATTATGTGATGTTGCCTAAAAGAAAACGAACCCAGCTTCTGCTTCTTCCTCATTCTGTCTGAACCAGAGAGAAAAGCGAGCGACGAGAGTGACGATTTCTTGAATCTTCCGGACGCCGCCGACGGAGCTCCGGTGGTCGAAATCGCGAGCCGAGCATAGATTCGGAAAGCTCTCGACGAGAGCTTCGTCCTCGCGGTAGTTTCCTTCCGCTTCGTGAAACTTTTTCGTTATGTCTTTTGTACTCTAACCTTTTCTAGCCCGATCTCTTGTAGATCTTGACTCCTCTCGCCTTCTCTTAACCCGATCTACAACGGAGAGCGATTAAGAGAGTTTTTCCAGCAAAACCTAAGGCAAGTGGTGATCTTGCTCTAGTTTCTTTTTTTTCTTTTCCATATAATAGCCCCAAGCAGTCTCCCTTGATCTAGCTGTGTTACATCTCCTTTATAACTTCTAATTATACCTGCTTATAACTTGACATTTTGCGAGTCCATAAAAAGGCATTTTTGTTGGCATGAAATTCCCTTTGTATTTTCCATTCTTACTTGCAATATAATGTGTTATGATCTGTTGGGCTTCGCCCTTGTTCCTTGAAAGAACCATGAAAACGTGAATAATCTGTTGGAGGTCGCACACAATGTTGGCGGTGCCACCGGTGCGATGCTCTTTTAATTTAATACGTTCTGTTGGAGGTCATACACGATGTTGGTGATGCCACCGGTGCGGTGCTCTGAGGGTCGTGACGATGTGTGATGGTATTATCCCGGCACGGCTTCTTTTTTTTTTCTGATGAGCTGATCAGGCTCTATAAATCTGAATAAGAGTAACACGATTAATAATTTGAAAGTTGATGGTTCTTTTCTTTTGCTTATGGCGAGTTTTGTCATCGCCTGTGTTCTCACCTTTGTTTGGTGAGCATTTTCTGCTGATTTTTAGTTGTTCTGCTGTTTCCTTTTCTGCTGATGATTAGATACTTCTGCTGTTTCTTTTCCTGTTGATTATTAGCTGCTAGCTTTGTCATCACTGACCCTTGCAGCTTCTGTTTCCCTCCGGTCTCGCGGAGGTTTGCTTACTTTCTTGTTTTCTGCACCACTTGTACTTGCTTCTGAGGCGTTCTTTCTTTGAATGCCTCAGGTTCTGGGCAGTAGCAGGTGTTAGTGCGGAGCTTCTTTAGTTGCCGTCTTCTGACTCTCTTGAGATAGAGTACTCTGTGGACTTGTCGGCCCATGGGTTCGTGTCAGGTGTTGACGCCCGTGGTGCCGTTTAATTAGATTTTTGTTTCACTGCTGCTGTTACTTGTTGTTTACTTTGAACAATTGTTCTGGAATGATTAGATGTGCGTTGGCTTTATAGCCCCTTGCTTAGAAATGCTAAGGCATTTGGAGCATTGTGCATCATGATTTGAAATGGTAATCTCACTACTTTTTGCGCGTGATAAATCTATTTTTATATATAGTAAATACACACATTCGATCTTGCATGGTGCACCTCACTAGGTCTTCATGTTCATCTAGGCCACTAAGCAATTAAATCAAGTATTTTTCCGCTGCGTAAAACTATATTTTAAAGGCGTGGACTAGTTGATCCACCAAGCCGAGGGACGCGGCTTGTTAATTTTTTTTGCATAAATTTTATTTGAATACCTTTGAGTTAATAATAATATTGCTTGAACTGCGAAGAAGGATGAATTGCCTTAACGTCAGTAGGTGTCCCCTACATGACGTGGCATCATAACGCGTAGTTTTCCCTACTCTGATAGCATTTTAAATGTTGGGAAAATGCGGGTTGTGACAAAGCCCGAGACAGAAGAAAAGCGGGGAAGACGAGAAAGAATCTTTCTGTCATTACTGGAGCTCCAGAGCTCCAAATCGAGAACCATTTCCAGATCCACGGAGAGCAGTCCGGTGTGGTTCTTTCTATCTGACTGAAATATTGGATTCTCATGGCGCCAAAGAGACTGCCAAGGGTAACAATCCTTCCACCCGGTCTTAGGACGTGTTTTTGTCCTTTCATTCCTTTTTATGCTTGCACAGGGTTGTCTCTTTCACTAATTAGTAAAGTGTATGACTCCCTTTAGTTATTCGGAATTCCGGGTCGATTGTGTCCATCCCCGACATATATTTAATGTAGAAATCTGGTAGTCATACGGATTTAGGCATTTTGTATGAAGCCTACCTGTGGCCATTAGCCCGGATCGGTGATGTTTGATTTGTGATTGCTTAACTATCGAGTTTGACTCATCAAAGTGAGGTTGTGGCCACCAACAACCCGTCAGTATGCTGGAGAGGGGTTGGGGTGTTTGGGCTGCAGCCCGGTAGTGAGGCCAGTGGAGGCTAGATTGGTGGGCGTTGTCCCGATCGGACGTCGGCTTCTGGGTCGTTACAATAAAAAGTGCAGTTTTTTTGTAACGTCCCAAGGCCCCAGACTTACCATCGGGTCAACGTCCACCGACAGCCTCGCCTGGCGACCGTTATCGGGCTGCAGCCCAAGCACCCTAACCCCTCTCCATCCACAGGCAGGTTGTTGGTGGCCACAGCCTCCCTTTGATGAGGCAAACTCGATAGTTAAGTGTGCAGCACGGGGACTTCCCAGGAGGTCACCCATCCCAGTACTACTACAGCCCGAGCACGCTTAACTATGGAGTTCTTCCACTTCTCATCACTAATTGAGCTACTCGGGCTGGAGTAGTACTAGGATGGGTGACCTCCTGGGAATTCTCTGTGGTGCATGCTTAACTATCGAGTTTGCCTCATCAAAGGGAGGTTGTGGACACCAACAACCCGCCAGTAGGCTGGAGAGGGGTTGGGTTGCTTGGGCTGTAGCCCGGCAGTGAGGTCAGTTGAGGTTAGATCAGTGGACGTTGTCCCGATCGGATGTCGGTTTCTGGGTCGTTACAATAAAAAGTACAAATTTTATTGTAACGCCCCGGCCCCATGGGCTTTATCTGGGTGTGCCCAAAGCACAGTACGTTACCAGGATGCAGCCCAAGCACCCCAACCCCTCTCCAGCCCACATGCGGGTTGGTGGTGGCCACAACCTCCCTTTGATGAGAAGTGATCCAGTTAAGCGCCCTTACGGGGACTTCCCAGGAGGTCCCCCATCCCAAAATTGCTCCCATCTGAGCACGCTTAACTATAAAGATCTTTCAATTCTCAACACCAATTGAGTTTATTGTTACAACCCATGCCCTCCTCCAATCGGGACAACGTCCACTGAGAGCCTCGCCTGGCGTTGTACCGGGCTGCAACCCAAGCACCCAACCCCTCTCCAGCCAACTGGTTGTTGGTGGCCACAGCCTTCCTTTGAGGAGAAGTGATCCAATTAAGCGCCCCTACGGGGACTTCCCAGGAGGTCACCCATCCCGAAATTGCTCCCATCCGAGCACTCTTAACTATAAAGATCTCCTGTTGGCTGGATAGGGGAGCAATTTCGGGATGGGTGACCTCCTGAGAAGTCCTCGTAGGGGCGCTTAACTGGATCACTTCTCCTCAAAGGGAGGTTGTGGCCACCAACAACCCGCCAGTTGGCTGGAGAGGGGTTGGGTGCTTGGGCTGCAGCCCGGTACAATGCCATGCGACGCTCTCGGTGGACATTGTCCCGATTGGAGGAGGGCATGGGTTGTTACAATAAAAAGTGCACTTTTTATTTTTTATTGTAACGACCCAAAAGCCGACGTCCGATCGGGACACCGTCCACCGATCTAGCCTCAACTGGCCTCACTACCGGGCTGCAACCCAACCACCCCAACTCCTCTCCGGCCCACTAGCGGGTTGTTGGTGGCCACAACCTCCCTTTGATGAGGTAAACTCGATAGTCAAGCATGCACCACGGGGACTTCCCAGGAGGTCACCCATCCCATTACTACTCCAGTCCGAGCACGCTTAACTATGCAGCTCAATTGGTGATGTGAAGTGGAAGAACTCCATAGTTAAGCGTGCTGGGCTGGAGTAGTACTGGGATGGGTGACCTCCTGGGAAGTCCCCGTGGTGCATGCTTGACTATCGAGTTTACCTTATCAAAGAGAGGTTGTGGCCACCAACAACTCGCCAGTGGGCTGGAGAGGGGTTGGGGTGCTTGGGTTGCAGCCCGGTAGCGAGGCCAGTTGAGGCTAGATCGGTGGACAGTGTCCCAATCTAACGTCGGCTTCTAGGCCGTTACAATAAAAAGTGCACTTTTTATTGTAACAACCCAGGCCCTCCTTCAATCGGGAGGACGTCCACCGAGAGCCTCGCATGGCGTTGTACCGGGCTGCATCCCAGGCACCCAACCCCTCTCCAACCAACTGGCGGGTTGTTGGTGGCCACAACCTGCCTTTGAGGAGAAGTGATCCAGTTAAGCTCCCCCACGGGGACTTCCCAGGAAGTCACCCATCCCGAAATTGCAGCTCAATTGGTGTTGAGAAGTGAAAGATCTTTATAGTTGAGCGTGCTCGGATGGGAGCAATTTCGGGATGGGTGACTTCCTGGGAAGTCCCCGTGGGGGCACTTAACTGGATCACTTCTCCTCAAAGGGAGGTTGTGGCCACCAACAACCCGCCAGTTGGCTGGAGAGGGGTTGGGTGCTTGGGTTGCAACCAGGTACAATGTCAGGCGAGGCTCTCGATGGATGTTGCCGCGATTGGAGGAGGGTCTGGGTTGTTACACGTTCACTGAGGTGCCACCGACCACTCCTTTTTGCTGAAATGATTAGATTAGTCGTTGAAGCGTTCTTCACGATGATCAACAAACAGTCAGGACCGCTTGCACAACCTACTGCTCCTACTCCAGATGTGGCCCCAGTTCCTGTTGTTGTAGTGGAACCTGCAGTGGAGCCTATGGTGGAACATAAAGTTGAGCCTATAGCTATAGGACGAGCTCATGACCAACAACTGAAGCATTTTCTGAGCTTCCATCCTCCAACTTTCTCGAGGACCGAATCCCCAATAAAGGCAGATAATTGGCTGTCAAGAATAAAGAGAACTCTAAATGTGACAACAACTGAAGAAGCTATGATGGTCACCTTAGTCACTTTCCTTCTAGACGGAGAGACAGTGCTTTGGTGGGAGGAACTAGAAGTGCACATGTTCGGTGGTAGAGAGATTACTGATGTCTCGGTGGTAGAATTCTCAGAACTGTTCCTCCAAAGGTTTATCCCATCTGCCCAGCGCATTGCATTGCATAAACAGTTTCTGCATTTAACTCAGGGTGATTGCTCTGTAGACGACTACTTGCATGAGTTCACCAAACTAGGTCGCTATGCGTGATCTTTGCTAGAAGATGAGGAGACAAAGACAAATAAGTTATATAAAGGACTTCGAGATGAGTTGAGATTGCTTTTAGCATGCTCAATGACATTTGACTTTCATGTTCTAGTACAAACTGCCAGATCTCTAGAAATGGATATGTAGAGGGTGCATCGTGCGAATGGCCTCAATCAAAGAAACCATAGTTTCACGTGCCGACCTCTCAGTCAAAGCCTGAGTTCAGAAAGAACAAGAGGAATTATAGGTTTGCGGAACCAACTCCTTCTAATGTATCGGGAGCAACTACTGCACGGGGTCCCTTAACATGTTTTACTTGCAGAAAGGTGGGACACAAGGCCCGAGTGTGTTGAAGTGGTCCCCCGAGGGTAGAAAACTGAGCAGTGGACTATGCTAGTGCGACGGGTTCAACTTATGTCTATAAAGGCAAAGTTGCGGAGTCTTCTGCTTCCCAGCATCCTCCAACCTAGCTGAGAGTCTACTCGCTTGGCCAACAGGAAGCCATCCGACAAAACAATGTCGTCACAGGTATGAATTATAATTTAGCTTTTACAGCTTGACGTGATTTATATTTCATGTGCGACTATACATTTGTTTGTGTGTGCAACTAGGCTTTGTCCTAATTTTCAACTACCTCGTGAGGGCACTTTTTGATACTGGAGCATCGCACTCCTTTCTGTCTAAGGACTTCGTGGTGTGAATCAAAGTGTCGTCTATCTTGGTAAAAAATATATTGGAGGTTGTGTTGTCCAATGGGTCTCGGATGAGCGTGAATAGGAAGAGTTGTGTAAAGGTGCGGATTGGGAATCAAGATTTTGACGTGGAAGCATCATTACTACCGCTTGCTGAATTTGACGTAATCTTTGGCATAGACTAGCTCTCGAAGCAGCGAGCATGCATAGATTGTAATCTAAAGGAGATTACTCTGGGAAAGAACACCGGTGATGAGACCGCATTTGCTTGTATGCGAGGAGAGAGCAAGATGTTGATGTATGTTATCCAAATGGTTAAGGAGGTGAGGAAAGGCACGGAGTTGTTCTTCACTTTGTTGGAGGCTTCGGAGCCTAAACCCAGTTTAAGTGATGTCAGAGTAGTAGCGGAGTATGCTGATGTGTTTCCAAACAAACTCTCTGGGTTCCTCCTCAGCGAGAGATTGATTTCTGTATTGAGTTGGTGTCATGTGACAAGCCTGTTTCATGCTCACCGTACCGAATAGTGCTAAAGGAATTAGCAGAACTAAAAGTTCAGTTGCAAGAACTGCTAGTTCAAGGCTATGTATGTCCAAGTTCATCCCCTTGGAGTGCATCGCCCCTCTTTGTGAAAAAGAAGGATGGGATCTTGCGGCTATACATTTATTATCGAGAACTGAATAAGCTGACAGAGAAGAATTATTATCCAATTTCTGAGAATCGGTGACTTGTTCGACCAACTGGTTGGGTCGACGGTGTAGTCTAAACTAGACTTAAGGTCCGATTATTATCAACTGAGAATAAGGAAATGCGATTGTTTACCCAGAAGACCGCTATCAACACAATGGATCACTCAGACCGGGCGGTCTGTTATGTTAACCACCTAGCTCTATTTATGATTATTTGCACACAAGCCTCTCGGTTCGTCAGACCAAGCTGCTCGGTCTGCATATCGTCAGACTGCCATCGAGGGGATTAAAATCAGCTCAAGTCCAGAGGGCAAACTGCGGTTTCGGGTCATAGATCGCCCGAGTTGCTTCTCTACTCTTCGTGGCTCATCTTAGCCCTGGCTCGATACAGACTAAAGTTTAAGTCACCAGTGTAAGACTCCCCCCCCCCCCCCCCCCCCAGATCTAAACCCTGTTCAGGGAGAGGGGGTCTTACTGCCCAAGATGGCCACTTAGAGCTTCCCGGGTGGCAACGACCCACCCTCTCAAGCACTGAGTGATCGCCTTGTCAGGCACAAGAATCATCACATCACATCAGAGTCACATAGCGGAAGCAGAAGTAAGGGAAATAGACAGGGCAACAACTATATATATATCTAACTAAAAGGTCGTATCCTATTGTTTACATATACTACCCCGCGGGCTACAAATAAGTACAATAGAGCACTCCTTATTTAGCCTTATACCCTAGGACTCACGTCACAGAAGACAGGGGCGAGGCTGTAGTATCTGATCGGGCAATCTTGAGGGCCGGTAAGTCATCCTGCGGTGCGGGGGCTTCACGCTGTCCCATCTACTGTGATTGGTTATGAGAATAACCGTTAGTCACAGAGCTAAGTGGAAAACACATTCCCTCCCCGGATCCGTATCCTGGGGCGGGCTTAAGTACCAGAAAAAGATAGCCGAAGCAAGGAAAAGGTTAGCAGCAGGTATGTATATATAACTATAAGGCCTTCTGGTGATATTATTAGTTAAATAAGGGGAGCGCGCAGCTTATAACAACATTAGTAACCCTATCTTGCACACACACAGCAGGTATTCAAACCTGTACACAAAACCCTGTGTCGACACAGTTTGGACAGCTTTTCTTCCAGCAGGGTAGCGAACCCTGCGGGCCTCACCGATGTGGCTGTCGGTGACAGTGGCCAGTCCTGCCACTTCTGAGCGTAGTCGTACCGCATCACCCAGGCCCTCCCGTACAACTTAGTGTACTTATTTGGATGTGATAGACATCCGGCGATTCCGAGATTTAGGCCGACCAGTGGAGGCAAATCAGCGGGTTCAAAGTGGTGATAACACGCGGTGCACATATCCCTGTCGCCATGAGTTGTCAACCTTATTGCACCGGTACGAACGGTCTGCGGGCGTGACCGACCCGCCACTTTTATAGCAAGCAATTCACAATCATTTCAAAGAAAGGGACGACTACTCCAGGTCTACCGCGACTTCCTTGACTCAACCGGTTACACAACTTTTGGCTGGGAGACGCAACAGAAGTGGGGCACCTCATTTGGGGATAACCCTGGAGGAGATACTCAACTCGCGGTTATCCCCAACTAAGGCCTCACAAAAACACGGAAAGAGCCGCTTGTAGCACAGGACCTGGGTTAGCATTGTAAATCTATTATGGTGCAACGGAAACTGCAACGTTTGAATAATAAGGCATTTAACGGAAGGGAAGGCCGAAAGCAGGGGCCAAAAAAACTAGACCAGTGCGAAACTTGAGTATTGAAAGAATCGACAGAAAGCAGTAAATACAGGAGCAGTACGATACTGGAGTATGGAAAAGAATAAACCGAAAGCAGTAAATACAGGACCAGTCGAGACTGGAGTATTGAAAAGAATGAACCGAAAGCAGTAAATACAGGACCAGTACGAGACTGGAGAACATAAATAAATAAACAGGTTAGTAGTCCAATCACTCCATAATCAGGAGGCTTCAGTTTCATCTCCGTTCTTAGGAGGAAAGTTCTGTTCTTTCTCCGTTCATAGGAGTCTCTTATCCATTTACAGGAGTCTCTTCTCCATTTATAGGAGTCTGTTTATCTTAGTTATAATTCGGGGTTGGCTTACATTTCATAAGACTTCTTATTATTATGTGTTTTAAGTTCACAACTTTATTTATCGTGTCGTTAATGATTCGTAATATAGCCTCAAAATCGTGACCCTATCGTGTGTTCCTACGTCTTTAACTTAATCGATTTCTTGCAATAATTCGTGAGCCTACGATGTATCCTTAATGGACTCACAATATTCAATAATATGCTCAAAAATACATGTCAAAGGGCCCACCCACTTTCCCGAGTATTTCCGTCCACTTTAGGATTTTATTTTGTCCGAGAAATCTTATTTAGGCTCCTAAGATTATCAAAAGAGTTGATAAAAATTTCAAACTTTGATAGCACTTTTAAAATGGCCTAAATTTGAGTCTATAATTTTTTTATGAATTTTTCAGGGTGATTTGGGCATTTAATTCCCCCAATTAAATTTTGTAAAGGATTTTAAAAATAGCAAACAAATTCCAAAAAAATCCCAAAAAATTACTGAGAGTAGCCCTCTTAATGAGGCACATTTTTCATGTTGGAGGTTTTTGCCCTAGTGGCCTAGATTAGCCTTAGAAAAATTAGGAAGGGAGGGAGTTTGGGGTGCGGTTAAGGAATTTGGGAGGCGGGAGGGGTGCTGGACCGGGCGCGCTTCTGCGGTCCCCACAGCGGATCTGCAGCTAATCCGATGTGGGGGCACACAGTTTTAGGCGGGGGCGGGAGTTAAGGAGGCGGGGGTCGTTCAATCCCATCATGGAGATCGGACGGCCCCCATTTCTTGACGGGGCCGCATAGGATGGTGGTCGTTGCCACCGCCGGGCAGCGGCCCGCAGGTGCCGGCGCCGCCCCCGGTCGACTCGCCGGGGGCCGACGATCACTCCGCCGGTGGTCCGGCTGCCTGGCGTCGCTGGCCACCGTCGGGTTGAAGGAGGAAGAGGAGGCGAGGGCGGTGGCGCGGCCTACATGGGCCATGCAGACCGATGCCGCCCCCCCTCCCACTGGGAGGGCCTTCCCCCGCCCCCGGCTGGGTCGCCGGGGGTGGGGCTTACCTTCGGTGGTGGTCCAGAGGCCAGGCGCCGCCGGTCGCCTCCGGGGGTGGTCGTCGTAGCTGTACATGAAAAAGACAGAGGGGGGGGGGGGGGGGGGGGGGGGGCTTTGCGGGTGCCGTCAGAGATGCGTTCTCCGGTGGCCTGCCGCCTCCCTTCGTCGAAGCAAAGGTCCCCGGGTGGGGACCCACTCCCCCAGTGCCACCACCGGCGCTGGGGTGAGGTTTTGATGGCCGAGCCACCACCCGAGCCTGGACAAGACTCGGGTGGCGCTGGTGGTGCTCAAGCGATGTGGGGGGGGGGGGGGGGGGGGGGGGGGGGGGGGGGGGGGGAGGGGGGGGGGGGGCTTGCCCCCGGGGAGAAGGAAGGGGGAGGAGGAGGCTATCCACCTGGAGTGGGGGGGGGGGGAGGAGGAGGGTCGTCCGGCCATGAAGTGGCGGTGGTGGTGGCTCGAGGAGGGGCTTCTCCGGCGGGGTAGGGCTCGGGCAGGGAGGGGGAGGTGGCTGGGGGGGGGGGGGGTGTTCAGCAAGGGGACGGTTGGATCCCTTTTATAGGGAAGGAGGGGGGCTTCCCTCCCTTTTTCCCAATGTGGGACTAAAGGGAGGGGTGGGTGGGGGAGATATTTCTCCCCCTCTCCCTCCACTACCTAAGGGTTGGGCTGCCCACTCATGGGGCAGCCCTCCTCTCATAGTGAGGAGGTGAATGGGACCTCCTCTTTAGGGTTGTTTCCAAAATTAGGGTTGGGGGGGGGGGGGGGGGGGCTTGACCAAAGTCAACCCTATGGTGGGGTCCCTCATGTAGGTCTAGGTCCAAGGGGTCCACTAAGACTTACTGCAGTCGATTCCAAGTTCATGTGCTCTGTATTTCGTACGTTATGTCACGGCGGTCTACAAAACCTAAAACAGACATATTTCCCGTATGACCTCAGATCGAAGTAGAACGAATTGCATTGCACTCGTATTGGTCGTACGAGTCTAACGAAATTGGCAGAAGTCGATTTGGAGTACGTCTGGTCACTATTCCACAATAATGTGGTTGTGAAGCGCTACGACACTCAAAACAGTTGTTTTCCCTAAATGACCTCGGATCGGGATGGAACGAATTCTGTTGTACTCGTATTGACTACACAAGTCTAACGGAACTGACAGAAGTTGATTTGGAGTACGTCTGGTCACTATTCCACAATAATGTGGTTGTGACGCGCTACGACACTCAAAACAGCCATTTTCCCTAAATGACCTCGGATCGGGATGGAACGAATTCCATTGTATTCGTATTGACTACACGAGTCTAACGGAACTAACATAAGTCGATTTGGAGTATGTCTGGTCACTATTCCACAATAATGTGGTTGTGACGCGCTACGCAAAACTGTCGTTTTCCCTAAATGACCTTGGATCGGGATGGAACGAATTCCGTTGCACTCGTATTGATTATACGAGTCTAACGGAACTGACAGAAGTCAATTTGGGGTACGTCTGGTCACTATTCCACAATAATGTGGTTGTGACGCGCTACAACACTCAAAACGGTCGTTTTCCCTAAATGACCTTGAATCGGGATGGAACGAATTCCGTTGTATTCGTATTGACTACATGAGTCTGACGGAACTGACAGAAGTCGATTTGGAGTTTCCTAGCACAATATCCCATATTTGAATCACTTTCTACCTTTTGGGGTTACTTTAATTAGGTCCACTAGGGTCTAGGGACCCAATAAAAGTCGGGATGTTATAATCCAATAAAAATAAAGGGATTTTTGTCCTCGAAAATTGCCTATGGTAGGGGTTTTTGGGACATACCTGTGGGAAGAGTGTACAACCCTCATATTTTCCGAGTCAGTGCGACCCGACGCAGATAAGGTCACGGTAGAGAGGGTGACCATTACGCAGCGGACCGAACCAACGGAGGTCGCAAGACCAAAAAGAGAAGGCCCGGGGGGGGGGGGGGCAGATCTCCTTGGGCGAGTGCCCCTTGGGTCCACTCGCCCAAGGCCCCGGGCGAGTAGACCCTTGGTCCGCTCGCCCAGTCAGGGTGGTGGACCTCGGTCCACTCATTCGACCCCCGACAAAGGGGGAGTGGACGTCTCAAGCTCCACTCGCCCTCCCCCCTCTTGTTTCGGTCGTTCGGGTTGGTTGTTGGGCTGCGGATAGTAGATTTTTGGCTATCCGCAACCCAATTTTTGGGAAGTCTATAAATAGACCCCCATGGGCACCTTGGGAAGGGTTGTTGGTACCCCCCTCCCTCGCGTGTGAGCAAGCACTACCCCTCCCCTCCCCCTGTCATTGAAGGTGGACGGTGAGGTGATCCTTAGTGCCCTCCAAGGTGCCCGGGCTCAGCATTGGCTTGGGAGGGGAAGTTCCACGTGAGCTTCCGGGTATGTGGTGGGACCTCCACGCTGCAGCTTAAGGGGTCAGTTTGTGGACTTAGAAGTTTTTCAGGTGTAAGGTTCTTCGGTTCTTAGTGACTGGTCACGGGTCTCGCTCAGGTCAAGTAAGGGTTAACTGCATCCCCCTTACGAACATCGAGACCAGTTCTCTGATTTTAACATTATGGTGCGGTGAGCGTGGAAGCAGCTAGTTCGGAAAGCTCTGGGCAAGTCTCATGGCTGGAAGCGATGAGCTGGGGGATTCACCCCTGCCCGCAAGTGCATGAAGGAAGGTGACTTCGAGGAGTTCAGGAAGTCAATCTAGGAGGTCTTGCGATTTGCACTCCCCCCTCTGGGCGAGTGCTCGGCATCGCTAACACCTGTGCTCGCCTCGCCATCTTTGATGGAGAGAGAGCAAGCATGTCGGCAAGGGAAGGGCCAGCCTCGGAGGAAGGCCTGAACCTCCAAGCGCAAGCGCACTTCAACAGCTCCCCTCGGGCCAGCTGCCCCGAGTGAGGGGGCAGGGAGGATGCCTCCGTCTCACCAGGAAGGGGGGGGGGGGCGGATTCCCTGTTCCTGATTCAACAGAAGCACGGGGAGACACAGGGGAGCTACGCAGATCAGTTTCAGGAACAAGTCCTCCGCCTCTAGGCGGACAAGCGATGCAGGAAGGACTAGGAGAAAGAAAAGGAATACGAAGACGAAGAAGATAGAGGAAGTAATGAAGGAGATGGTCAAGGTGCATGTGACCAAGTAGGCCCAGAGGGGCGCGTTGTAATAAGCAGGTAGCTCCTCGATGATAAATGAAGAGGTTTCAGGTAACGCCTTGACTAAGTGGCTTGTGGTAGGTGTTGAGTTCCTCTGCCTCCAGGTGAAGGTAAGCACCTAGGACGTGGATGGGTACTCCGCTCCCATTTGGTATTATCCCCGACTAGAGACCATTCTACAGGCTCAGTCATGCCGGCAGATGGGAGACTCATCGGGTCGACTGATTGGTAATATCCCCGACTAGAGACCATTCTCCGGGCTCAGTCATGCCGGCAGATGGGAGACTCATCGGGTCGACTGATTGGTAATATCCCCGACTAGAGACCATTCTCTGGGCTCAGTCATGCCGACAGATGGGAGACTCATCGGGTCGACTGATTGGTAATATCCCCGACTAGAGACCATTCTCCGGGGTCAGTCATGGCGGCAGATGGGAGACTCATCGGGTCGACTGATTGGTAATATCCCCGACTAGAGACCATTCTCCGGGCTCAGTCATGCCGGCAGATGGGAGACTCATCGGGTCGACTGATTGGTAATATCCCCGACTAGAGA
Source organism: Dactylorhiza incarnata (assembly GCA_033032865.1). Taxonomy (NCBI): domain Eukaryota; kingdom Viridiplantae; phylum Streptophyta; class Magnoliopsida; order Asparagales; family Orchidaceae; genus Dactylorhiza; species Dactylorhiza incarnata. The sequence continues at coordinate 278,612 of JAWHQI010000012.1, read as the reverse complement.
CCATTCTCCCCGCTCAGTCATGCCGGCAGATGGGAGACTCATCGGGTCGACTGATTGGTAATATCCCCGACTAGAGACCATTCTCCGGGCTCAGTCATGCCGACATATGGGAGACTCATCGGGTCGACTCGCCACATGCGGAGTGGCTTGGGAGGGTGTTGGGTTCCTCTGCCTCCAGGTGAAGGTAAGCACCTAGGACGTGGATAAGTAATCCGCCCCCATTTGGTAAGATCCCCGACTAGAGACCATTCTCCGGGCTCAGTCATGCCGGCAGATGGGAGACTCATCGGATCGACTCGCTACTTGATTGAGTGACTTGGAAAGATGATGAGCTCCTCCGCCTCCAGGTAAGCTAGGTCCCTGGGACGTGGATGGATATTCCATCTCCAGTTGGTTTGAAAAGTGGTGAGTTCCTCTGTCTCCAGGTAAGCTAGGCCCCTAGGACGTGGACGGGTACTCCGCTCCCAACTAGTTTGGGAAGGTGCTGAGTTCCTCTACCTCCAGGCAAGCTAAGCCCCTAGGACGTGGACGGGTACTTCGCCCCAATTAGTTCATGTCGAAACCGATTTCTCGGCCTCTGTGGAGTTCGGGGCCCTCACCGAGATGAGGGGCGGCTAGCCCTTACTGATCCCTTAGAGAAGGTAGATCGAAGAGTAGGAAGATGACTAAGACCTTAGTCACAGCGAGGAGGTCCCTCTACTAACCCGGAAGATCGTTGAGCGCTTCCCCTCCCAAGCCAAAGCTGAGACTCGGGCACCTTGGAGAGATCTGAAAATGCTAACCAAAGAAAACCTAAGGAGAGAGAAGCCGAAGTGAAGTCCTCTCCAAAGGTGCCCTTGAGGTCTTATTTATAGGTTTTTCTGGTCTGGCCTGCAAATAACAGGATTCCGCCTTTTGATTTTACTACCGCACCCAAATGGGTCTGCTAACAGCTGAACTCCGCTGCTTGGATAGGATAATGGCAGAACAACGGGGATAGAGAGATGATTTCGTCGATCATAGATGATCAGCGGATTCGTCGAATGCGTCCCGCACTTCGTCAGGCGCCGGACTGAGACTCTGGAAGAAATCTGGCTCGCCTGTCTTCTCGCGATCCTTCGGCGAGTTTCCTGCTCGCTCGCCTCCTTGCGAGTGTTCGGCGAGCACCTGGCTCGCTCGCCTTCTTGCTGGTCGACCTTGAGGCTCTGGCTCGTGGGAACTTGACTCGCGCCTCTTCCCGCGGGTGACCTTTGATAGATCTGGTTCGCCCCCTTTGGGCGAATGGCCTGTGAAGACCTCATTTACACTCCTGCCCCACTCGCACTCTTGACTCGCTCGCCTTCTCACGAGCAGCCGACTAAGTGCTCGTCCCAGCGGATCCGTTGAGACGGGATCGTCGAGCGCTGTTTGGACTTCGTCGAGCGCTGTCAATTTTGCTCTTTCTCTTATTTTCTGCCTATTAACATATATATATATATATATCCCGAGAACCTGGCTCGCATTACTTTTATTTGATCATCCACTAGGCGAATATCAGGGTTGTACATAATCCCCGCTCTTCGCGAGGCTATTTAGGCTCGCGAAGAATCATCCAACCCTTGATATTCGCTGGCCCCTCGGTGACGTGGCGAGAATCTTTCGGTGAGCCCCATGCCCACTACTATAAATATCACTCTCCTTGGCCGTCATTCGAACTTTTTATTCTTCTCTATCTTTTCTTACTCGCCGCGGGCCCCAACGCGATGTCGAAAAAAGACGAGATGTTGGCTCGCCTAAAGGCCTCGCAAGCGGCCCAGAAGGGGAAAACCGCTGTCATCGCCTCATGGAATTCTCCGCGACGCTCTCCGCCTCCGCCTTCCCTAAGAACGACAAAGGTTGTTCGGCGTGCGGCTGGTGGGGGAGGGTCTTCTTCTTCGCCGCACTCTCCTGATGACTGGCTCGCCTCGCAGGTATTATCGCCAAGCTCGCCCATTTGATGTTCTTCCCATTCGACCTTATTTATCCTATTCGCAGAATGATCCTCCGGACGAGAGCGCATCGGGAAGGCCAATCACGGATATCCACCTCCTTCTACGGGTGGGGCTGACGCTCTTCTTGTGGATGCGAGGGCCGTCGGCCGACAGGACTCGCCTTCGCAACGAGGTGAGCGGCTTACCTCGTCTTCCTTCACGTCTCTTGACTCGCTAAATCACATCTACTTTTTGTGCAGTGTCCCCTCTCGCGCCCCCAGAGGAACAAGTTCCTCCTCCGGCGGACTCGCCCACCATGCCAAATCAAACTATCCTTACTCCTGGATTCAGCCTCCTGAGTCAGAGGAGCCCGGGAGGGACGTTGATCTCCGAGCCTGGACTTGGCTCTAGACCTGCGCTCGCCCCCGGTCTGGGTAAGTCCCTCACCCCTGCCTTTATTGAAGCATTCCGAGGCCAGTCGGGCACCTCCCGCCAGCGGCCCAGTACTCAAATTCCTCCACTAGGTTAGACTGTCGCCACTGAGTGTTGTTTTTCACCTTATCGCTGATTCCTACTTCACAGGCAATTCTACGACCCCTCTCTCCGAGTCAGAATCTGGAGCGTTGGATATATCTCCACCCCCCTCGCCGAGTCAGGTCGCCAACTTTCTGGGGGAGCCCAGCAATCCAGAGCGAATGAAGAGGCGGGTCACTGAGATATTCCATAAGCATACCACCCTGCTGAGGGACCTACATGAGCAGAATCGGCTGGATCGGCTCGCTAATGAAGAAAGGTTCGCCGCGATGGAGGACGCGAACGCGCGCGTTCTCGCCGAGATACGGCCGACCGATCATGGCGACACGACCTCCCCCGGGGTGTATATTGCTCGTATCGATGATTACATGCGGCTGACGAGCCAGGCGAACTGGTCACTCCGCGAGTAGCACTACCCGCGAGTTCCCCCTCGCTCTGGTGTCCGGGGTTGCGGTCGCTGGAAGTGGTTGCGATATTGAGGATTCTTGTATTGCTTTTTATTATTTTTCCTCCCCCCACCTCTTCGATAAGAGGGGTCGCGAACAATTTTATAAGCTTGTAATAATGACACTTTGACTCGCTTGCGAGCCCTTTATTTTTCCTGTTCTTCATCTCTTCTTTCACCCTACCTGGCTCGCTCTTGCGCGGATTATGTTTGTGTTTCTATTACTTGCATTCGCGTATTACCCTTACTTTTTTTATGTTTCATTATTTAGCGCTAGCTCGCCGATGATTAACGGGAGAAAGCTTTGACAGGGTGCCGATTCGCCAGGAGCAAATAGGATCCCTAGAGGCGGAAGGGTACCACGCGAATCTGCTATCCGCAGATACCGACGCTTCGGCTTCTTCCCGCCTTTTTCATTTCTATAAATAGCCGACCTTTTTCCTTTCCAACCACCGCATTTACTGTTGCTCCCTCGCGCTCTCTCTCTTTCTGATTCTCTCGCAGATCTAGCTCGCCCTCGCGGCCTTTGCGATTCCGCGGAACCCAGACATCATGGTCGGAGAGACGGAAACTGAGGGGCGGTCTAAGTGTGCCAGGGCCTTCCTCGATGGTATTTTCTACTGCGCCAACCTTACGAAAGAGGAGTACCAGGCTGCCGCTAACCAGTACATTCACTCTGGTTTTGTGGCTCGCTGCCCTACCGAGAGGGACACCATCAGCGACCCACATCCTGACGAACTCGCCATCCCCGTTGCCCACTTAGAAAACGGGTTGCGACTCCCACTCTGGCCGGAAGTGCGCCAGGTATATTTATTTCTCAACCTTACATCCCTGACTTGCTTTGCGAATGGCGCTTAAACCTTGCCGACCCTTCCAGGTGCTCAAGTATTTCGGCGTTCTGCCGAGCCAGCTAACGCCGAACGCGATCGCCGTGGTGGTTGCGTTCGCCAGTTATCTCAGGGCGGAGAGGATCGAGTTCAGCCTGCTCGCCTTCCGCAAGGTCTTTTCGTTCCGCATGTATAGGGATGGGATGGCTCACTTCGCGAGCCAGCATGTCACTGTCTGCGAGACGGTGAACAAGTCTCATTATTGGACGCAGAAGTTCGTCCTGGTGAAGGGTCCCTTCGGCAACGTCTCCTATACTCCCACCTAGCGAGACGAGGCCGCCTACCGCCCTCCGACCTCGCTAGGGGGTTGTGATGCGGCCCTGTACCAATACCTCAAGGGAAAATACTTTGAGGTCCCCTTCCTTCGAGAGCGAGTGGACCTCCTGCCACCCGTCCTTCCAGGAGAAGGTTTGACTCGCACTCGTCAACTTTCTTACTCCCTCCTCCTTCGATTGTCTAACGTCCCCGTTATCTTCGCAGGAGAGCGTGAACTCCCCCTCAATCCACCTCACGCGCCTCCTCCTTCCCTCACTTCCAGTTCGCTCACGCGCGCGGCCGCCGAGGCCTGCCGCGACGTCCCGAGTTCTTCGTCGGGAAAGAAACGCCCTCCTCCCCTACGCCGGTCCGCCTCGCAGGGGGCGGCGAAGAAGGCCAAGAAGGCCCCTTCCGCTGCCAAGGCGAAAGAGGTCGTGGACCTGTCTGAACCGGATCTCCCCTCTCTTTCCTCTGCGGGTCAGGAGCTTGCCAAAGAGGGAGGCGAGCCAGGGGAGACAGCCGCCAAGCCCAAGCCGACGAGCCATACTAACTTCGGGCTCGGTATGAAGCTTGCGGATGCGGTTGGCGAACCGGTGGTCGCGTGGGACCCCGAGGAGAACAAGGTCGTCTGCTCCTCTCTGCTCCCTTCCTGGGTGGAGGACGACAAGGTCAGGGGATAGGCGTTCGCCCTCGCCTTCGGCCTCTATGGTCGCGAGGACGCCTCCCTCTTTCGGTCCTTCACGCCGAAGGGGGTCGTATATAAAGCTATGCGAGCCCAATTCCAGGCGATGGAGCTTACCCACATGGCGGACCGCCGATACTTTACAGCTGATAGGGAGATCAGGGAGCTTAATGTTGAGCTCCAGAAGTATGTGGATGAAGTCGCGGAGCTTAAGGGGAAGGAGGCCTTATCGGAGAGCCTCCTCGCCAGTCTTCAAGGCGGACTGGTAAGTAGTGCTTTGCGAAAATCCTTTCCAGTTCGCCTTCGCTTTTCTCTCGCCAACCCGCTTTTTGCAGGATGCCGAGTCCGTCAGCCAGCTTCACGCGCAGATCGCTGACTTGGAGCTGGAGAACACCTGCCTCAAGCCCCAGGTCCACGACCTGACCTCGGCGGTGCTTCCTCCCCTTCCTCCGCGAGCTGGGACTCGCGGTCAGTCGCGGGAAGAGAAAGAAGCCGACCGCAAGAGGTTGATGGAGATCGCGGAGCTCGTCCTCGACATCCTCAAAGGAGCGGGCATGATAGTTCCCGACGCTATGGAGTTCACTGCGGAGGAAGTCGTCCCGGACTTGTTCGCGCCCATTGATGAGTCCCAAATATATACACATTTATGGACTCATCTGGGCCAATTTTCTAGTCTATGCACTTCACTTTAGACATGTTTTCACTTATATTTGATTCTCCATGCTAAGTGCACCTTTAGGCCCGTTTTGGTGTCATTTCTTGTTTATCTTCATTATTAGTTTTCATGCATGGTTAAGTGCCACTTTCAGTGGTTTGATTAGTGTTGTATGCTGGAGCAGGAGTCATGCAGGTGTTTCCGGTACAAATCTGTACAGGAACACTACGCACGATCACTGGTTCTACTGCGCACGACCATTGGACGTGCGCCACTGATCGCGTGCACTTAACCCCTGAAAACTGAGTTCTGTTTTCCTTATCGCACGACCACTTACGATAGCGTGCACGATCACTGGTCGTGCGCCACTGGTCGTGCGAACATTGTATTTTATAATTTTCTTTCCTTTCAGGCTCCGTCCAGGCAGCCGCACGATCACAGAATGCTAGTGCGCACGACCACTGGTCGTGCGCCAATGACCGTGCGCGTTGTTCATTCCAACGCCTATATATTATCCTGCTCGCGAATTAGGTCGGGACCTCGCCGTTTTTCCGCCCAGCTTCGCCGTTTTCGCCCCTTCCACAGGTTTTTTCGCCCCATCCATCGCCGCCCACCATATGGAGGTGCTCCGGGCTTGTTCTTCACGCCAATCTTGAGCCGGAGCTTCCATCCGCCCTTACGAAGTAGCGCGTTCAAGGCCTACGTAGTCTTCCATCCCGCCGAGCGAAGCTTTGCATAGAGGCATTGCATAGGAGTAGTTATAGTATTTTCTCTTTATTGTCCACAATCCAAAACCCCCGTTTCCGCATCCATCCGCTCGAAAGGACTTCAATCTCAAGTCCTTCCTCGATAATAAACTCCACCTTACTGTGTTCCTTTGAGATCGATACTTGGAGATTCATTCCCATTTTACATTACTTGAACGATCGGTACACTGCCGTTTCGTGTCGCAGTTGAGCTACCGCCTATAGCGGTGTGTGAGATTTGCGCCATCAAGTTTTTGGCGCCGTTACTATATCGGTACACTGCCGTTGCCGTAGCCTTTTTTGATTTTCATGTCATATATTTTGTGCATTTTGTTTAGTTTAAGTCTGGGGGAGAGCAGTTTTTGTGCCCACTCACATGCACGATTGCATGACATGCTAGAAGTACTTTTATTTTAGTTTATTAAAAATTGTTGTTCACTCTCTTTGCACACCACAACACCCACTTGAGCGCGTACTCGTCTGTATGCGTGCTCTGTAGTGAATTTAATTCTTCTGCATATGTGGGAAAGTCTAGGTGATGGCTTAGGACTATGAGGCGGAGTAAAATGTTGACTCCTGTAGTGCTCCTAGTCGAGTGCTCATGTCTCGTTTAGAAATTCGTGTAGATTCAATTTCTTTTTATGCTTTTAGTTTATATTTTTTCTATTAGCGTAAATATTGTTTACTCTACTCAAAATTGGTGAATCCGGTGTGAATCAAACGGTAGCATAGGGATATGTGTAGACGTTCGTTAGCCTCGTATTGCCCGAGTCGGGAGAAAGGATTATCTTTCTCGGTGGCTAGAACTTGCCCCAAGCGATTCTTGAAGCATGGGTATACGGTTAGTCAATTGCGTGAATGTGATATAGGCCATCATTTTGGCCCGGTTGAGCCTTTGTGCCCACTCCTATCGCTTTATCCTCGTTAGCCCAGTTGTGCCTACCCTTTCTTTGATTCAGCCCCACTGTTGTCTCACCAAAGCCTAAACATCAATCCTAGTCGCACACCCAAATTTGAGCTCTAGTATATTACTTTCATGATTGGGTTGTTGATGTAGTGTTATGTTTGTGAAAATGTGGATATGCATCATTGTTTAGATTGCTGAAAATATGTGAAAAGAAAAAGAAAATAAGAAAAAGAAGAGAAGTGAGAAGAAAAGAAGAAGATATGAGCTTTATTGAAAAAATCTGTGTATGAATGTATGTTTGGGAGTAGGCGGTGCACACACCCATGTAGTCAAATCCAAGTCTGGGGGTGTGGTGTACCCGTGTATTTGTGTGGTGAATGAGGAGAATTTCTGCACTAGCTCATTTGGGTTTTTGTGTTTTAAGCCTTCATGTTTATATTTGTTTATCCTCACCTAAACCCAAGCCTCATCTAAAACCTTAAGTCCTATTGACTCACGCATTTGAGTCAAACCCGTGCCGTGGAGAGAGTGCGAACGGGCAAGCTTATGGTCACCGACATTGATGGATTTCAATGGAGGTTGTCTCGAGCCCCGATCTTTGGCAATGCTCGCCTCAGCGTTCAGTTTACTTTCTTCCTATGTACGACCTTATGATTCACCGTGATTCACTTTTTGAGTAAATGTAATATATAAATACGCCCCTAGAAAAGTATAAACTAATATGTACAATTAGCAATTTTGTCTACTGTATTTCTACGCGCATGAGCATGCGACTTCGCATGATACTCCGCTTTACAATTTCTATGCCAGCTTTGTATTTTTTCTCAGCCGTTTGAGGAATTTGTTTGCTCGGGACGCGCAAACAGGTAAGTCTGGGGGTGTGATGAGTCCCAGATATATACACATTTATGGACTCATCTGGGCCGATTTTCTAGTCTATGCACTTCACTTTAGACATGTTTTCACTTATATTTGATTCTCCATGCTAAGTGCACCTTTAGGCCCGTTTTGGTGTCATTTCTTGTTTATCTTCATTATTAGTTTTCATGCATGGTTAAGTGCCACTTTCAGTGGTTTGATTAGTGTTGTATGCTGGAGCAGGAGTCGTGCAGGTGTTTCCGGTACAAATCTGTACAGGAATACTACGCACGATCACTGGTTCTACTGCGCACGACCACTGGTCGTGCGCCACTGATCGTGTGCCCTTAACCCCTGAAAACTGAGTTCTGTTTTCCTTATCGCACGACCACTTACGATAGCGCGCACGATCACTGGTCGTGCGCCACTGGTCGTGCGAACATTGTATTTTATAATTTTCTTTTCTTTTCGGGCTCCGTCCAGGCAGGCGCACGATCACAGGATGCTAGTGCGCACGACCACTGGTCGTGCGCCAATGACCGTGCGCGCTGTTCATTCCAGCGCCTATATATTATCCTGCTCGCGAATTAGGTCGGGACCTCGCCGTTTTTTCCGCCCAGCTTCGCCGTTTTCGCCCCTTCCGCAGGTTTTTCGCCCCATCCATCGCCGCCCACCATATGGAGGTGCTCCGGGCTTGTTCTTCACGCCAATCTTGAGCCGGAGCTTCCTCTCGGCCTCCTCCTTCATCCTAGCGCTCCAAGGGAAGACCTAGCCGCCATCACCATCAAGCAAGAGGAAGTTTGCGACCTCTACCGGATCGTGACACGAAGAAGACGGGCTCATTGGAGAGTAGTGACAGCTCTCTCTACCCCGGACGTAGTTGCGGACCGAGCTTGAACGCGGATTGACAACCCGGCGATTCCAACCGTGAATCTACAACGAGACTTTGGATTCGGTCGATTTCTTGCCTTATTCTTCTCTTATTGATGTGTGTATGCAGTTAGATCTATGTATTAAGATGAAGTTGCACTTAAACTAGTTTGTATTTCTATATATTTCATGTCTATGTGAAATGTTTGTTGTTTGAGTTGCTTTAGGTGCGCCACCATTCCATCCTCCATCCCGCCGTCACGTTCGGTGCCGCACTAGCAATTGCTAGTGGCGTGCTTGTCGAAGAGGTGCTTGCAACCCTCATTCCGTTAGCCTACTCGCCCATCCGCCTACCGAAGCGTGGCATAGCGGCCCGTGTATTCCATCCCGCCTAACGAAGCAGCGCGCTCAAGGCCTGCATAGTTCGATTCGTTTGCCTACCCGTCCATCCGCCCTTACGAAGTAGCGCGTTCAAGGCCTACGTAGTCTTCCATCCCGCCGAGCGAAGCTTTGCATAGCGGCATTGCATAGGAGTAGTTATAGTATTTTCTCTTTATTGTCTATAATCCAAAACCCCCATTTCCGCATCCATCCACTCGAAAGGACTTCAATCTCAAGTCCTTCCTCGATAATAAACTCCACCTTACTGTGTTCCTTTGATATCGATACTTGGGGATTCATTCCCATTTTATATTACTTGAACGATCGGTACACTGCCGTTTCGTGTCGCAGTTCAGCTGCCGCCAAAAACTTGATGGCGCAAATCTCACACACCGCTATAGGCGGTAGCTCAACTGCGACACGAAACGGCAGTGTACCGATCGTTCAAGTAATATAAAATGGGAATGAATCCCCTAGTATCGATCTCAAAGGAACACAGTAAGGTGGAGTTTATTATCGAGGAAGGACTTGAGATTGAAGTCCTTTCTCGATAATAAACTCCACCTTACCGTGTTCCTTTGAGATCGATACTTGGGGATTCATTCCCATTTTATATTACTTGAACGATCGGTACACTGCCGTTTCGTGTCGCAGTTGAGCTACCACCTATAGCGGTGTGTGAGATTTGCGCCATCAAGTTTTTGGCGCCGTTGCCGGGGAACACAGTCGTGTGAGTTTTCTGGAGAGGGAGAACCTGAGAGAGAAGCCCTTCCATTTGTAAATTGCATTTCTTTGTTTTATTTCTTTTTATTCCATTTTCCTGCTTTAATTAGGTTGCTTTAGTAATTTTTGTTAGGTGTAGTATTTTGCACAATAGCATTTTTATTTTTGAATCGTTTTATCTTCGCACTATGTGGGCACATCTTAATTTCCGTTGCCGTTGGTGTGGAGCTACCTCCCACTCTAGTGATGAATGCCCTACGGAGAATAGTAGGCATAATTCTTATAGCCCAGCATATGGAGCACCGACTTCGTCTGATACTCCATATGGTGCGCGTAAGTCTTATGGCTACTCTGCTGAGCCTTTACCGTCTTACTTCTTTTCGGCTTCAGCACCCGCTGTGCCAAAGAAGCCCGCTAGGCAGTGCCGGTTTTGTCGGAGCACTGATCATGTCTTGAAGGACTGTGCCGAGTATCTTCGCCAATTGGATGAGGATGACGAGCCGGATATCTGGATCGTCCCAACTCCTAACTCTGGCGGCACACCTTCAACATCTGGTTATATATCTTTGTCACCTTCACATCTTGAAGGGAATGGCATGGATACGGTCACCGGATGTGCGGCTGATCTATGCACCGACATTGCTGAGCCTATTCTCCAGTGCATCCACCACCCCTAGTGGATTCGATTCTTTGTGAGGAATCGGTGCTCGACTTTTATCCGAGCACTACTCCTCTCCCTGTTGTGCATACTACTTTCGTCTCTGACGACATTGTTGAGGATGTGTCGCGGGATGAAGATGGCGATTTATGTGTTATGCATGCTCCTATGGAGGAGGACAACCTTCTAGGTGAAGAGGAGCTTTCCTCAACACCGGTGGAGGAAGTCCAAATCTTGGGCATGGCCACTGTCGATCCCGCTGAACCTTGCGGCATTGATGACAATGCCAACATTATTTTACTTCCCCAACATGATGGGAGTGAGACCGGGATCACTCCCCCGATTGATGTTTATTTATGTTCTTCGTCTTCTTTATTTCTTGATCCCCTTCCTTCATCCGAGTCTGTGCAGGTTGAGTCTTCATAGGTACTTCAGGAGGACTTGGAGCATGATGCTCAAGTCAATGATGAGTGTATCCTCATATGTGAGGAGGTTGACCCCTCCTCCATAGAGGAAGCCTCATTCATTGCCTTCCCCCCCTGCCGCCTCTCTGAAGATGACACCTTGCTCGGCAAGGATTTTTTTTTGTGAGATGAGTGAGGACCATGCCTCCTCCTTTTCTTACATTTTCTACCCTCTACCTGTGAGGAGCAGGTATCTATATTTAGGTAGAGGGGTAACTGCTCTGTCTCCGTATCGGTACCTGCTACCGATGCGCATATTAGAACAGTTACCTGTGCATTTTCTTTTTCATAGGCCTATAAGCTAGAACTATATAAAATCCGAATAAGTCGTGCTGGGATGACAATAACCCCAGTATTTATCTTTCTTTCCATGCATTTTATTTTATTCAATCCTGTTTAGTTAGCTGTAGTTTATTGTAGTTTTTTCCTTTTCTTTTTCTTTTGTTTTGCGGAGCTGACCCCTGCAGGTATCCTTCTTCCGGATGGCGGATGCTGTAGCTTCATTTTAGCTTACACGCCAATCTTCTGGTATGCTCATTTCTGAGCATTGGGTACTCTCTTCCCCTAGTTCTTTTCTGAATATCATAGATATATATTGTGTGTATTATCTAGTTTAAGTCTGGGGAGAGTAGTTCTGTTTACCCGCTCACGTGCACTATTGCACTGCATACTAGAAGATTTCATATAAAATGTTTTGTTTATTTTCATTGCACACCACAGCACCCACTTGAGCGCGCTTAGCCGTTGGCACGTCGCGAGTTGAATTTGTCTTTTTGTGTGATTTGGAAAATCATTGTGCTGGCTTAGGATTATGAGGCGGAGTAAAATGTTGACTCATGTAGTGCTCCTAGTCGAGTGCTCATGTCTCGTTTAGAAATTCGTGTAGATTCAATTTATTTTTATGCTTTTAGTTTATATTTTTTCTATTAGCGTAAATATTGTTTACTCTACTCAAAATTGGTGAATCCAGTGTGAATCAAACGGTAGCATAGGGATGTGTGTAGACGTTCGTTAGCCTCGTATTGCCCGAGTCGGGAGAAAGGATTATCTTTCTCGGTGGCTAGAACTTGCCCCAAGCGATTCTTGAAGCATGGGTATACGGTTAGTCAATTGCGTGAATGTGATATAGGCCATCATTTTGGCCCGGTTGAGCCTTTGTGCCCACTCCTAGCGCTTTATCCTCGTTAGCCCAGTTGTGCCTACCCTTTCTTTGATTCAGCCCCATTGTTGTCTCACCAAAGCCTAAACGTCAATCCTAGCCGCACACCCAAATTTGAGCTCTAGTATATTACTTTCATGATTGGGTTATTGATGTAGTGTTATGTTTGTGAAAATGTGGATATGCATCATTGTTTAGATTGCTGAAAATATGTGAAAAGAAAAAGAAAATAAGAAAAAGAAGAGAAGTGAGAAGAAAAGAAGAAGATATGAGCTTTATTGAAAAAATCTGTGTATGAATGTATGTTTGGGAGTAGGCGGTGCACACACCCATGTAGTCAAATCCAAGTCTGGGGGTGTGGTGTACCCGTGTATTTGTGTGGTGAATGAGGAGAATTTCTGCACTAGCTCATTTGGGTTTTTGTGTTTTAAGCCTTCATGTTTATATTTGTTTATCCTCACCTAAACCCAAGCCTCATCTAAAACCTTAAGTCCTATTGACTCACGCATTTGAGTCAAACCAGTGCCGTGGAGAGAGTGCGAACGGGCAAGCTTATGGTCACCGACATTGATGGATTTCAATGGAGGTTGTCTCGAGCCCCGATCTTTGGCAATTCTCGCCTCAGCGTTCAGTTTACTTTCTTCCTATGTACGACCTTATGATTCACCGTGATTCACTTTTTGAGTAAATGTAATATATAAATACGCCCCTAGAAAATTATAAACTAATATGTACAATTAGCAATTTTGTCTACTGTATTTCTACGCGCATGAGCATGCGACTTCGCATGATACTCCGCTTTACAATTTCTATGCCAGCTTTGTATCTTTTCTCAGCCGCTTGAGGAATTTGTTTGCTCGGGACGCGCAAACAGGTAAGTCTGGGGGTGTGATGAGTCCCAAATATATACACATTTATGGACTCATCTAGGCCGATTTTCTAGTCTATGCACTTCACTTTAGACATGTTTTCACTTATATTTGATTCTCCATGCTAAGTGCACCTTTAGGCCCGTTTTGGTGTCATTTCTTGTTTATCTTCATTATTAGTTTTCATGCATGGTTAAGTGCCACTTTCAGTGGTTTGATTAGTGTTGTATGCTGGAGCAGGAGTCGTGCAGGTGTTTCCGGTACAAATCTGTACAGGAACACTACGCACGATCACTGGTTCTACTGCGCACGACCACTGGTCGTGCGCCACTGATCGTGTGCACTTAACCCCTGAAAACTGAGTTCTGTTTTCCTTATCGCACGACCACTTACGATAGCGCGCACGATCACTGGTCGTGCGCCACTGGTCGCGCGAACATTGTATTTTATAATTTTCTTTCCTTTCAGGCTCCGTCCAGGCAGGCGCACGATCACAGGATGCTAGTGCGCACGACCACTGGTCATGCGCCAATGACCGTGCGCGCTGTTCATTCCAGCGCCTATATATTATCCTGCTCGCGAATTAGGTCGGGACCTCGCCGTTTTTCCGCCCAGCTTCGCCGTTTTCGCCCCTTCCACAGGTTTTTCGCCCCATCCATCGCCGCCCACCATATGGAGGTGCTCCGAGCTTGTTCTTCACGCCAATCTTGAGCCGGAGCTTCCTCTCGGCCTCCTCCTTCATCCTAGCGCTCCAAGGGAAGACCTAGCCGCCATCACCATCAAGCAAGAGGAAGTTTGCAACCTCTACCGGATCGTGACACGAAGAAGACGGGCTCATTGGAGAGTAGTGACAGCTCTCTCTACCCCGGACGTAGTTGCGGACCGAGCTTGGACGCGGATTGACAACCCGGCGATTCCAATCGTGAATCTACAACGAGACTTCGGATTCGGTCGATTTCTTGCCTTATTCTTCTCTTATTGATGTGTGTATGCAGTTAGATCTATGTATTAAGATGAAGTTGCACTTAAACTAGTTTGTATTTCTATATATTTCATGTCTATGTGAAATGTTTGTTGTTTGAGTTGCTTTAGGTGCGCCACCAGTCCATCCTCCATCCCGCCGTCACGTTCGGTGCCGCACTAGCAATTGCTAGTGGCGCGCTTGTCGAAGAGGTGCTTGCAACTCTCATTCCGTTAGCCTACTCGCCCATCCGCCTACCGAAGCGTGACATAGCGGCCCGTGTATTCCATCCCGCCTAACGAAGCAGCGCGCTCAAGGCCTGCATAATTCGATTCGTTTGCCTACCCGTCCATCCGCCCTTACGAAGTAGCGCGTTCAAGGCCTACGTAGTCTTCCATCCCGCCGAGCGAAGCTTTGCATAGCAGCATTGCATATGAGTAGTTATAGTATTTTCTCTTTATTGTCCACAATCCAAAACCCCCGTTTCCGCATCCATCCGCTCGAAAGGACTTCAATCTCAAGTCCTTCCTCGATAATAAACTCCACCTTACTGTGTTCCTTTGAGATCGATACTTGGGGATTCATTCCCATTTTATATTACTTGAACGATCGGTACACTGCCGTTTCGTGTCGCAGTTGAGCTACCGCCTATAGCGGTGTGTGAGATTTGCGCCATCACCCATCTCCGAGGCGGAGGGTCGAGAAAGCGATTGAAATGCAATCTGGCGAATCGCCTTAAAAAATTTTGTTGTTTATAATGTAAAAGGTTTTTTTCCTTTTTGTCGGCGAGCCCGCAGTTGGACTGTAATCTTTTGTGAGAAATGAAAAAGAAATATTTTGTCCATATTTTCAGTGTGATTTCCTTACTTTTCGTTCGCATGCATTCTTTCATTCGCGCTCGCGCGATCTCGATTTTCCTGTGCTCGCGCTTTTAAGACTTTCGTTCTGATCCTCGTGTCTACGTCTCTTTGATTGACGATTCTCCTTTCATCGTATTATACCTAAAGCGCTCTCGCCCCCATTCCCTTTTGAGGCGATGGTAAGACTTAGGTCACCGAGCCTTATCCTTGTTTAAGAAGTACCTTGTTGAAGACCTTTGCGAGAGAGGCCGGTATTCGTCTACCTCGCTCGCACTCGCCTTTTGCGAACTGTTTCGTTATCCGGGGACCACCGTGGAGGCGGGCCCTCTTTGGCCCGCCAACGTCACTCGCGCTACCGAAATTCGCAAGCAGCCTCGGGAGCCAGCGGACTCAGTCGTTCTGCCGCGGTCTATTCCCTCATGCGATCGGACCCTTGGTCCTGCCTCGCCCGGATCTTGAGGTTGCCTGCGAGCCAAAACCCTTGCTACGAGTAACCCATTTTCCAGCCCAAACCACATGAAACTTTACCCGCCCTTCCAGAGATTAGCCTGGCATCCCCCGTCTAGTGAGAGCCCGGGAGCGGAATCGATCTGGGGCATTCTAGCACCAATACTTGTCATCTTGCCAGCCTCTCCAGAGATAAACCTGAAACCCCCCGTCTAGTGAGAGCCCAGGAGCGGAATCGATCTGGGGCATTCCAGCACCAATAATTGTCACCTTGCCAGCCTCTCCAGAGATCAACCTGAAACCCCCCGTCTAGTGAGAGCCGGGAGCGGAATCGATCTGGGGCATTCCAGCACCAATACTTGTCACCTTGCCAGCCTCTCCAGAGATTAACCTGAGACCCCCCGTCTAGTGAGAGCCCGGGAGCGGAATCGATCTGGGGCATTCCAGCACCAATACTTGTCACCTTGCCAGCCTCTCCAGAGATCAATCTGAAACCCCCCGTCTAGTGAGAGCCCGGGAGCGGAATCGATCTGGGGCATTCCAGCACCAATACTTGTCACCTTGCCAGCCTCTCCAGAGATCAACCTGAAACCCCCTGTCTAGTGAGAGCCCGGGAGCGGAATCCATCTGGGGCATTCCATCACCAATACTTGTCGCCTTGCCAGCCTCTCCAGAGATCAACCTGAAACCCCCCCGTCTAGTGAGAGCCCGGGAGCGGAATCTATCTGGGGCATTCCAGCACCAATACGTTTCACCTTGCTAGCCTCTCCCGAGATCAACCTGAAATCCCCCATCTAGTGAGATCCCGGGAGCGAAATCGATCTGGGGCATTCCAGCACCAATACTTGTCACCTTGCCAGCCTCTCCAGAGATCAACCTGAAACCCCCTGTCTAGTGAGAGCCCGGGAGCGGAATCGATCTGGGGCATTCCAGCACCAATACTTGTCACCTTGCCAGCCTCTCCAGAGATCAACCTGAAACCCCCCGTCTAGTGAGAGCCCGGGAGCGGAATCGATCTGGGGCATTCCAACACCAATACTTGTCTCCTTGCCAGCCTCTCCAGAGATCAACCTGAAACCCCCCGTCTAGTGAGAGCCCGGGAGCGGAATCGATCTGGGGCATTCCAGCACCAATACTTGTCACCTTGCCAGCCTTCCAGAGACCAACCTGAAACTCCCCGTCTAGTGAGAGCCCGGGAGCGGAATCGATCTGGGTCATTCCAGCATAAAAACTATTTGAGACCTGCCAAAGGATTGCTCCAAAATGCATGTGTTGAGTAGGAAATATGAAAAGTCATATACAAAAAATGGCTAAGGATAAAACCTTTTTAAATCATCTCCACTCCTGGCTCGGCCAAGAGGTACCCCTTCCACATCCCAGAGGTGGTATCCTCCTGACCTGAGCACTTCACTTACAATGTAAGGTCCTTCCCAATTGGGCTCTAGCTTGCCAACCGCGGCTCCTCTCCCGGCCGCGTCAACTTTCTTTAGCACTAGGTCTCCTTTTTCGAAGTGTTTTACTCGGATGTGCTTGTCGAAATATCGGGCCATTCGTCGCTTGATTTCTTCCTGTCTGATGGTGGCCTGGTCCCAGAGTTCCTCCACCAGGTCCAAGGATAGCCTTTGTTCCTCGTCATTGGCCACTAGCCACTCTTCATCCCCTTCGCATGCGGCGATCACCCTGGGGGTTTTTACTTCAAATTCGATGGGTATGACTGCTTCGGACTCGTGAGAAAGTTTGAACGGGGTCTCTCCAGTGGCGGTGTTTGGGGTAGTCCTTAGTGCCCAGAGGACGGAGGGTAGCTGCTCCACCCAGTTCCCCCGGAGGTTCTCCACCTTTTTCTTTAGTAGGTTGACGATCACTTTGTTTACCGCCTCTACCTGGCCATTGCTTATCGGGTAGTGAACCGATGCAAACCTAAGGTCGATGCCAAGCTGGGTGCAGAAGCTAACAAATTCCTCGCTAGCAAACTGTGGCCCATTGTCCGTCACTATGGCCAGAGGGAGTCCGTGCCTGCAAATTATCTCTCCCCACACAAAATTCCTTACAACTTGAGATGTTACCTTGGCGAGCGCCTTCACTTCTACCCATTTGGAAAAATAATCGATCATGACCAGCAAGAACCTTCTTTGGCCACTAGCTTGGGGGAAAGGTCCAACTAGGTCCAACCCCCATATGGCAAAAGGCCAGGGAGCCGTGATGGTCCGAAGCCTCTGGGCTGGGAGGAGTTGGAGTGAGGCATAGAGCTGGCACTTTGAACATCTCCTTGCGAACTCCGCTGCATCCTTGCTGAGGGTGGGCCAGAAGTAGCCTTGTCTCAACACCCTCCCTTCCAGAGTTCGGCTCCCGAAGTGACTCCCACACTCCCCAGAGTGAATTTCTTCCAGGACTCTCGGAACCTCCTCCTCTGAAACACAACGGGCCAGGAGTCCCGAGAGAGTCTTCCTGTACAGCCCTCCTGCATGCAACGAGTAATAAGCTGACTTATACCTGAAGCGTCGTCTGTCTATGTCTCCTTCAGGGAATTTCCCTGATGATAGGAAAGTGACGAAAGGATCCATCCACGAGGCCCGCTGATCCACCTCCATCAACTCCCCTTC
The DNA here is from genome assembly GCA_033032865.1 of Dactylorhiza incarnata. Classification (NCBI taxonomy): domain Eukaryota; kingdom Viridiplantae; phylum Streptophyta; class Magnoliopsida; order Asparagales; family Orchidaceae; genus Dactylorhiza; species Dactylorhiza incarnata. Next base: position 260,723 of record JAWHQI010000012.1, on the reverse strand, counting down.
CTCAATGGTGGGTCAGAAGAGTTCCGAAACCGTTCCTTCTGCTCGGGGACCGAATTTGGCTAGGAGGTCTGTGGGGGTGCTCTCCTCCCTTGGCACGTGCTTGATGGAGAAAGTGCGGAAATGCCCGATGACCCCTTGACCTTTTCCAGGTACCGCAGGAGAGTCGAGTCCTTCGCCTCAAACTCCCCCTGACTTGGCATGCGACCACCATGGAATCCATCGAGGCCTCCACATCTTGTACCCCCAATTCCAGAGCCAACCGCAGGCCCGCTATCACCGCCTCGTACTCCGCTTGGTTGTTGGTAATTGGGAAGTGGATGTTCAAAGCTTGCTCAATCTTGGTCCCTTGGGGGCTTACCAAGATGATTCCCCCTCCATAAGAGTGTCTTCCTGACGCACCATCTACCAACATCTTCCACGCCACTGGGGGAGGCGACTCATGTTCCCCTACTTCGGATGTGTAGTCAGCCATGAAGTCTGCCACTGCCTGGGCCTTGACTGACGTCCTAGGGACAAACATAATGTTGAACTCACTCAGCTCTACGGTCCACTTTGCCAATCTTCCCGAGTGTTCCACCCCTTCCATTATCTTGCGAAGTGGGTGATCTGTTATCACTTTGATTGAATGTGCCTGGAAGTAGGGACGGAGTCTCCGAGCCGCCACCACCAATGCAAAAGCCAACTTCTCCAAGATTGGGTAACGGAGCTCTGCCTTTTTCAGCACTCGGCTGACATAGTAGATAGGGAACTGCTTTCTTCCTTCCTCTCGGGTCAATACTGAACTTACTGCTTCAAGTCCCACTCCCAGGTATAGGGATAGGTCTTCTCCCGGTCTCGGCCCTTGAAGTAGGGGGGTTTGGGTGAGTTGCCCTTTCAAGGCTCGAAAAGCTTCCTCACACTCCGGTGTTCATTCGAATTTCTTATTGCCCCTCAGCGCCTTGAAGAAGGGTGCACACTTCTCTCCCGCCTTGGAGAGGAACCTGCTAAGTCCGACAAGCTTCCCCGTGAGGCTTTGAACCTCCTTCAGGCTTCTCGGCGACCCCAACTCCATTATCGCCTTGACCTTGTCTGGGTTAGGTTCCACTCCTGCCGGGGTGAGCAAGTGGCCTAGGAACTTCCCTCGGCTAGCCCCGAAGACACACTTCAAGGGGTTGAGTTTCATCTTATACTTCCGTAGGGTCCCAAACGTCTCCTCAAGGTCTCGTAGGTGAGACCCAAGGTCCCGGCTCTTTACCATGAGTTCATCAACATAGACCTCCAAGTTTCTTCCCCTTTGTTCGTGAAAGACTCGATCCATCATCCTTTGATAGGTGGCACCTGCATTCTTAAGCCCAAAGGGCATCATCTTATAATAGTAGCATCCATCCCCCTTGATGAAGGAGATATCTTTGATGTCCGGGGGGTGCATGCGGATTTGATGATAACCTGAAAAAGCATCTAAGAAAGACATTACAGAGAAACCAACGGCTGAGTCAACCAGCGCGTCGATTCTAGGCAGGGGGTAGCAATCTTTCGGGCATGATTTATTAAGAAGTGAAAAGTCGATACACATGCGCCACTTACCTCCCCCCCTTTTTACCATGACTACATTGGAGACCCAGCCTGGATACTGGATCTCCGACACAAAACCTGCTTGTATGAGCTTTTTCACCTCCTCGCGGATTGGTCCCTCCAGCTTGTCCGTCGTGGCCCTCTTCTTTTGGCGGATGGGGCGGGTGCCGGGGTCGAGGTTGAGGCGGTGGCAAGCCACATCCGCATCGATCCCGGGCATCTCCGCGGTGCTCCAAGCGAAGACATCCACATTCTTCTGTACGCAGGCTAGGATCTCAGCCCGCTCCTCTGAATTGAGCTCCCCGCTGACTCGGACCTTCTCCACCACCCCAAGCCGAGTGGTGACCTCAAGCTCCACGACCTCATCCACGGCCTCTAGCCTGGATTGCTCTCCCCAAGCACTTTCCTTCTCTCCGCCGCAAGCGAGCGCTTGGTCTCCTTCCTCCGTCTCTGCCTCTACTACCATCATTAGCTCTTCCGCCCCTCCTTCCCGGGCACCCTCTCCTTTCCCCTCTCTCTGCCCTGGGCCTCTCAGCGACACCTTCCTGGGCATGAACCTCCTCTCCCCCATCCTCTCCTCGACTCCATTCTCTCCCCCGGCTTCTGACGCCTCCTTCATCATTTTATCGAACTCCTCCGCTTCTCCCATCCAGGTGATGGTGTTGACAGCCGTCACATAGCACTGTCTCGCCATCTTGGGATCTCCTCGAATCCGGACCTGGACTCCACCCACGTTGAACTTGAGACACTGGTGGAAAGTGGAAGGGACGCATCTGAATGCGTTGATGAGAGGTCGTCCGAAGATGGCGATGTAGCTGCTTGGGGCGTCCACTATCACGAATCGGCAGTTCTGGGACTGCCCTCCGAGGGTCACATGGAGCCCCACTCCACCCTCTACCTCCTTCCTTTCTCCTGAAAAGCCGAATAGGGGGCCATCCGAGGCCAACACCCTCTTGGACTCCACCTTCATCTCGTCAAACGCCTTCTTGAAGACGACGTTGACCGAGCTCCCATTATCGACTAGAATCCGTGAGACGGTGAAGTTCTCGATGGCGGTCTGGATGACCAACGCTTCGCAGAATGGGTCTTCATAGATTGGCATGTCCTTCTGGGAGAAAGTAATTCTCTCCACCGAGGGAGGAGCAGTGGATGTTGAGGCCACGCTCCGACGATAGATGGTATGGAGGCTAGCCTTGCGGGTTGCCTCCACCCCTACCCCCCCCCCCCCCCATAGATCACTCTGATCCCTCCTCTACTCCCCACATCAACTCTGTCTTCACACCTTTCTTCCTCCTCCCATCGAGGCTCGACCTCCTCAATTCTCAACTGTTGCCTCGGCGCGGGCACTCGGACCCTTTTTGTTTCCAGGAACTATGGGCAGGTGGCCGTCGCGTGACCTTCCTCATCGTGGAAGTCACAATACGACAACGTCACCTCCCCTGCTTCGCCTTCCGCCATCCTATTCCTCCTCCTTCTTGCTCCCGCTTCTTCTCTCGCCTCTTCTCTCCTTCCTCTTCCCCCTCTTCCCCTCCTGATCGCCATGGCTTGCTGAGGTGGGGGAGGCAATTGCCTCGGACCCTGCCTCCACCCCAACTGGTGGGGTCTTCCTTGTCCTCCATAGAAGTTACCCCTTCCCGGGCCGTAACCCCTTCCCTAACCTTGCATTCCTTCGGCACGCTGCCTCCACTCCCCCTCCGGGGCCCTGGGCTCTTCCCTTCTTCTTACCTCTTGCTGCCTGGCTCCGGCTCACTGAGCTTCGCTAGCCTCTTGGCAAGCTCCGGGTTGGCCTCTTCACTCTCAATCTCTTCCGCCACCCTCTACAACAACTCCTCGTAGGAGACAGGAGCTTTCCTCTTCAAAGCCATCTTAAAGAAACTTTCCCTCAGCCCGACCGTGAAGGCGAGCTGGAGTGCAAACCCAGACATCTCCAGAGTGAGGAGCACTTCTTCCTGGAACCGATCAGTGTAGCGAGCCAATGACACTTTGAAGAGAGACTCGGCGTCCTTCTTCCTTTTCTTTGAAGTTGAGAATCGCAACAAGAAACTCCGGCTCAAATCTTCGAAAGCGTAGATCGACCCTGTAGGGAGTTGATGGAAACAATCCCTGGCCTTTTCTTTAAGAGTGATGGCGAAGAGCCGACACATAAAAGCATCCGGCATCGGCCTGATGGAGACCGAGTCCTCAAAAGACTGGAGATGTTGGACGGGGTCATCCTTGTCGTAGTAGTACACCCTGTCCCACTCTCCGAACCCTGCCGAGACAGGTGCAGAAAGTACCAACTCACAGAAGGGACTTCCCCCTTCTGCCACCCTTTCTCGCTCCACACGACCCCCAAGCTCTCTCGCCAGACTCGGGCTTGCAGGAACCGCGCTCGCGGGAACAGTATTCGCATAGACCACTCCCGCAGTCGCTAAATCCTGCGGGCGCGCGCTCGCCTGCGCCGCGCTCGCCGGCTCAGAGTTCGCCTGTACGGAACTCGCCGGGCTGGCAAATAGTACTCGCCCTTCCATATCTTGAACTAAACTTCCTGCGACTTCCTTTCCGGCCCTTCCTCCTGGGGCGTTCTCTCCAACCGCTGTTGTGGGAAGGGTCGCCTGAGGTGCAGGGGTCGCGAACTCACTTCGCAGCGCCGCGACCGCGAGCCCGAAGGTGTCAAGCACCTCCCTCCTGAAATCCGCGAACATCCTCGGCGTCACCACCTGTGGTGACTCGCTGAACCCCTCGCCTTGATCCTCGCCTACTGTCATGTCTGCTCCTTGGAACTTTCTTGGACCAGCCACGCTCACCGCACCGAAATGTTGAAACCGATTTCTCGGCCTCTGTGGAGTTCGGGGCCCTCACCGAGATGAGGGGCGTCTAGCCCTTAATGATCCCTTAGAGAAGGTAGATCGAAGACTAGGAAGATGACTAAGACCTTAGTCACAGCGAGGAGGTCCCTCCACTAACCCGGAAGATTGTTGAGCGCTTCCCCTCCCAAGCCAAAGCTGAGGCTCGGGCACCTTGGAGAGCTCTGAAAATGCTAACCAAAGAAAACCTAAGGGGAGAGAAGCTGAAGTGAAGTCCTCTCCAAAGGTGCCCTTGAGGTCTTATTTATAGGTTTTTCTGGTCTGGCCTGCAAATAGCAGGATTTCGCCTTTTGATTTTACTATCCGCACCCCAAATGGGTCTGCTAACAGCTGAACTCCACTGCTTGGATAGGCTAATGGCAGGCCAACGGGGATAGAGAGATGATTTCGTCGATCATAGATGAGCAGCGGATTCGTCGAACGCGGCCCGCACTTCGTCGGGCGCCAGACTGAGTTCGTCGACCTCGACTGAGATTCGCCGATCACGGAGACTCTGGAAGAAATCTGGCTCGCCTGTCTTCTCGCGATTCTTAGGCGAGTTTCCTGCTCGCTCGCCTCCTTGCGAGCGTTCGGCGAACACCTAGCTCGCTCGCCTTCTGGCTAGTCGACCTTGAGGCTCTGGCTCGTGGGAACTTGACTCGCGCCTCTTCCCGCGGGTGACCTTTGATAGATCTGGTTCGCCCCCTTTGGGCGAATGGCCTGTGAAGACCTTGTTTTCACTCCCGCCCCACTCGCACTCTTGACTCGCTCGCCTTCTCGCGAGCAGCCGGCTAAGTGCTCGTCCCAGCGGATCCACTGAGACGGGATCGTCGAGCGCTGTTTGGACTTCGTCGAGCGCTGTCAATTTTGCTCTTTCTCTTATTTTTTGCCTATTAACATATATATATCCCGAGAACCTGGCTCGCATTACTTTTATTTGATCATCAACAAGGCGAATATCGGGGTTGTACAGTTCAGAAAGGTGTTGAATTCCTCTACCTCCAGGTAAGCTAAGCACCTAAGACATGGGTTGGATCTCTGTCCCAGTTGCTTTGATAGGATTGTGGAGTTCCTCCGCCTCTAGGTGAAGGTAAGCACCTGGGACGTGGACTGGTTCTCCGCCCCCGGATAGTTCAAGAAATTGTTCGTTCCCTCCCCCTCCAGGTGAGCTCGGCTCCCTGGAAGGTGTGGAGTTCCCTCCCCCTCCAGGTGAGCTCGGCTCCCTGGTAGGTGTGGAGTTCCCTCCCCCTCCAGGTGAGCTCGGCTCCCTGGAAGGTGTGGAGTTCCCTCCCCCTCCAGGTGAGCTCAGCTCCCTGGTAGGTGTGGAGTTCCCTCCCCCTCCAGGTGAGCTCGGCTCCCTGGAAGGTGTGGAGTTCCCTCCCCCTCCAGGTGAGCTCGGCTTCCTGGTAGGTGTGGAGTTCCCTCCCCCTCCATGTGAGCTCGGCTCCCTGGAAGGTGTGGAGTTCCCTCCCCCTCCAGGTGAGCTCGGCTCCCTGGTAGGTGTGGAGTTCCCTCCCCCTCCAGGTGAGCTCGGCTCCCTGGTAGGTGTGGAGTTCCCTCCCCCTCCAGGTGAGCTCGGCTCCCTGGAAGGTGTGGAGTTCCCTCCCCCTCCAGGTGAGCTCGACTCCCTGGTAGGTGTGGAGTCCCCTCCCCCATCAAGTGAGCTCGGCTCCCTGGTAGGTGTGGAGTTCTCGCCTTCCACCGCAGGTCGAGTTCAATTCGACCTAAGGTGTTGAGCTTTCTCCACCTCCAGTTGAGCTCGGCTCATAGGAGGGTTATTAAGTGGAGAAAGGTTTGCCTTCCACCTCAGGTCGAGCTCGGCTCGACTAAGGGTGTTGAGTTTTTCTCCACCTCAGGTCAAGTTCAATTCGACCTAAGGTGTTGAGCTTTCTCCACCTCCAGTTGAGCTCGGCTCATAGGAGGGTTGTTAAGTGGAGAAAGGTTTGCCTTCCACCTCAGGTTGAGCTCGGCTCGACTAAGGGTGTTGAGTTTTTCTCCACCTCAGGTCAAGTTCAATTCGACCTAAGGTGTTGAGCTTTCTCCACCTCCAGTTGAGCTCAGCTCATAGGAGGGTTGTTAAGTGGAGAAAGGTTTGCGTTCCACCTCAGGTCGAGCTCGGCTCGACTAAGGGTGTTGAGTTTTTCTCCACATCAGGTCGAGTTCAATTCGACCTAAGGTGTTGAGCTTTCTCCACCTCCAGTTGAGCTCGAATCATAGGAGGGTTGTTAAGTGGAGAAAGGTTCGCGTTCCACCTCAGGTCGAGCTCGGCTCGACTAAGGGTGTTGAGTTTTTCTCCACCTTAGGTCAAGTTCAATTCGACCTAAGGTGTTGAGCTTTCTCCACCTCCAGTTGAGCTCGGCTCATGGGAGGGTTGTTAAGTGGAGAAAGGTTCGCGTTCCACCTCAGGTCGAGCTCGGCTCGACTAAGGGTGTTGAGTTTTTCTCCACCTCAGGTCAAGTTTAATTCGACCTAAGGTGTTGAGCTTTCTCCACCTCCAGTTGAGCTTGGCTCATAGGAGGGTTGTTAAGTGGAGAAAGGTTCGCGTTCTGCCCCAACGTTAGGTTCAGTTGAAAAACTCGGCAGGAGCATCCCGTTGGCAGGGCCTTCCATGGATCGCTCTAGGGTCCCACCTACTCGTCCAATAGGTGGGTTGGAGCGGGGATTGTGTACAACCCTCATATTTTCCGAGTCGGTGTGACCCAACGCAGATAAGGTCGCGGTAGAGAGGGTGACCATTACGCAGTGGACCGAACCAACGGAGGTCGTCAAGACCAAAAAGAGAAGGTCGGGGGGGGGGGGGGGGGGGCAGATCTCCTTGGGCGAGTGAACCTTGGGTGCACTCGCCCAAGGCTCGGGGCGAGTGGACCCTTGGTCCAATCACCCAAGGACCCGAGCGAGTGGACCCTTGGTCCACTCGCCCGAGTGGGGGTGGGGGGGGGGGGGGGGGGGGGGGGGGCGAGTGGTGGACCTATGGTCGCCGCAAGCCCGTGGGCGAGTGGACCTATGGTCCACTCGCCCGAGCAGCTGGGCTAGTGGACTAAGGGTCCACTCGCCCGGTGGGTTGAGTGGACTGCAAGGTCCACTCGCCCAGTCAGGGTGTTGGACCTCGGTCCACTCATTCGACCCCTGACAAGGGTTGGGGAGTGGACGTCTCAAGCTCCACTCGCCCCCCCCCCCCCCCTCTTGTTTCGGTTGTTCGGGTCGGTTGTTGGGCTGCGGATAGTTGATTTTTGGGTATCCGCATCCCAATTTTTGGGAAGTCTATAAATAGACCCCCATGGGCACCTTGGGAAGGGTTGTTGGTACCCCCTCCCTCGCGTGTGAACAAGCACTGCCCATCCCCTCCCCCTGTCATTGTAGGTGGACGGTGAGGTGATCCTTAGTGCCCTCCAAGGTGCCCAGGCTCAGCATTGGCTTGGGAGGGGAAGTTCCACGTGAGCTTCCGGGTATGTGGTGGGACCTCCACGATGCAGCTTAAGGGGTCAGTTTGTGGACTTAGAAGTTTTTCAGGTGTAAGGTTCTTCGCCTCTTAGTGACTGGTCAAGGGTCTCGCTCAGGTCAAGTAAGTGTTAGTTGCATCCCCCTTGCGAACGTCGAGACCAGTTCTCTAGTTTCAACAAAGAGTGTCGGGTATCTTTCCCGAACAAGTGTTTCTGGCTCCCAGGTAAACTCCTCGCGTCCACAATTTGACCATAAGATCTTGACCATCGTAATGGTCTTGTTTCTTTGTTCCTTGATCTTGGAATCTACTATCATCACTGGATGGACCGGTCAGATTGCATTGATGCTGGTGGTGTAGGAAGATGTTGCTCTAGTTGGCGAAGAACACGTCTTAGTGATGAAACGTGGAAGACGTCATGGAGGTTTCCCAGTTCAGTTGGCAGAACTAGCCTATATGCAACAGGGCCAATTCTCTCTATGACCTGATACGGGCCTAAGTAGCGAGGGTCCATCTTATTCTACTTCTTTATACGGGAGATTCCATGCATTGGTTTAATCTTTAGGAATACCATATCTCCTACGTTGAATTCTACCGGTCGATGACGTGCATCATAATATTTTGCTTCGCGACTCTGCGCCTCTAACATTCGATCTCGGATTAACCTTATTGTCGTTGTGGTGTCATCTATGTAGGTGACCCCTATTGCTTCTGGGTCCTCATCCTGTGCCCATGATGACGGAGTTCGGCAGCGTCTTCCGTAGAGGGCCTCATATGGTGTCAACTTGATACTCGCCTGGAAGCTGTTGTTGTATGAAAATTCTACCAAGAGCAGCACCTGCTCCCAAGGTTCGCTGTGTTCCACTATGCATAGTCAAAGGAGGTCTTCCATCGTACGATTTGTCCTTTCTGTTTGCCCGTCTGTTTGAGGGTGGAAAGCGGTGTTGAAAGCCAATTTGGTCCCCAGATATGCTTGGGCTCTTCTCCATTCCTTTGAAGTAAAGCGTCCGTCGCGATCAGACACGATCGGCTTGGGTACTCCATAAAATCGGACTACTTGCTCTATAAAGAGTTGGGATAAGATGTTGACACATCACCTTGTCGGTTTGGGATGAAACGAACCACCTTTGTAAGGCGATCCACTACGACCCATATTGAGTCAATTCCTGCACGAGATCGGGGCAAGCCAGGGACAAAGTCCATAGAGATATCTTCAAATTTCCATTCGGGTATGGGTAAAGGTTGTAGTAGGCCTCCTGGACTGTGGCATTCTGCCTTGACCATTTGACAGGTCTGGCAGTGCGCCATATAATTGGTGACGTCCCTTTTCATACCTGGACAGTACATCGTTCTTTGTAAATCTGCATACATTTTTACTAATCCTTGGTGTATTGAATATCTCGATTGGTGTGCCTCGCGGAGTATCTCTTCTCGGATCCCTTCGGCGGAGGGGATGAATATACGGTGTTTATACTGAAGAATGTCATCATATAAATTGTAGTCTTCCTGAGCGTCGTGCTGCAGGGTCTGGATGATTGGAGCCGCTTCTGTGTCGATCTTTTGTGCCTCTCGTATCCTGTCTCTAATGTCACATTATATCTCCATCCAATATAGCTGGGCTTGGTAGTCCATCGGGTTTTTGCGGGTAATCAGGATGATGTCTAAGTCTTCCAAGGACTTGATCAATCCGTTTGGTATCATCTCTAGCCAATTCCCGATCACCGGAGGTTGCCGACTTAAGGCATCTGCAACCTTATTGGCCTTGCCGGGGTGGTATTGGAGGGCGAAGTCGTAATCGCACAGGAATTCTAACAACTAGCGTTGTTGAAGATTCAGCTCCTTCTGGGTGAAAATGTATTTGAGGCTCTTGTGGTCGGAGAAGATTTCACATCTTATTTTATATAGATAATGCCTCCAGACTTTTAGCACGAACACTACATCACCCAGTTCTAGGTCATGGGTTGCGTAGTTCAGCTCGTAAGTCTTTAACTGTCGTGATGCGTAGGCGACTACCCTGATGTGCTGCATTAGTACGACTCCTAACCCTTTTAGTGATGCGTCTGTGTAGATTTGAAAACCCTCGGTGCCTGAGGGGAGTGTTAGAATTGGGGCGGATGTTAGACGGTTCTTTAGTTCCACGAATGTTGCTTCGCATTCGGATGTCCATTGGAACGTTGTATCCTTCTTGGTGAGGGTGGTGAGGGGGAAGACGATCTTGGAAAAACCTTCCACGAACTTGCGATAGTATCCGGCGAGACCAAGGAAGCTCCTGATATCTGTTGCTGACTTAAGTGGCGGCCAATTCCGTACCGCTTGTACCTTGGTTTGATCTACTGCTACCCCGTTCTTGTTGATCGTGTGCCCAAGGAACCCGACTTCCTCCATCCAAAAGAGTGAGTGTTCTCGTAACTTGAGTAACACCATTTGGAGATGCCTGGAATGATCTGTCTTACTCTTCGAGTAAATGAGTATATCGTCTATGAAGATGATCACAAAGTGGTCCAAGAAGGGTTCAAATACCTTATTCATCAGAGCCATGAAGGCGGACGGGGGGTTGGTCAGCCCAAACGACATTACCATAAGTTCGTAAAGCCCATAGCAGGAACTGAAGGCTGTTTTGGGGATGTCCTCTTCTCGCACTCGAAGTTGGTAATAGCCAGACCTTAAATCCATTTTGGAGAAAATGGACGTGTCTTGCAGTTGATCGAATAACTCGTCTATCCGGGGTAGTAGATAGGTATTTCAGATGGTAAGTTTATTTAGTTCCCTGTAATCGATGAACAGACGTAAGGATTCGTCCTTCTTCTTGACGAACAATACAGGGGCTCCCCAGGGTGAGGTACTCGGACTAATGAAACCTGCATCAATTAGCTCCTGTAGTTGTATTTTGAGCTCGACTAGTTCCCTTGAGGCCATTCGTTAGGGTGCTCGGGACACTGGTCGAGCTCCGTGTGCAAGTTCAATCTGAAAGTCCACTTCTCGTTACGGGGGAAACTCTGGAAGGGATTCATGAAAGATGTCTGAGAAGTCTCGGATTACGGGCACTTTGGTGAGTACTTGCGTCTTGTCCTCCATTTCGATATAGATCAGGTACATCTCATCCTTTCGTCGGACTGATTTGACTGTTTGTGCGGATGTTAGAATGATGCGGGTGACAGATGGTATACCTACTAGAGTGATAGATTGCCCATTTGGGTTCTGGAGGTTGATTTCTCGGGTCGAGCAATTGATTTGGGCATTGTGCTCGGCCAGCCAGTCCATTCCTAGGATGATGTCGAACCCGGTTATTGCTAGAATAGTTGTGAAGATTTCAAATTCCATCTCTCCCAGCATCGCCTGGAAGGAACACTTTTCTGTGGATATCTTGTCTGATCCGTCTGGGAGTCATATTCGTATTGACATTCCAGACGATCGTACGATGTTTTCTTTGTCTGCGATGAAATCCCGAGAGACGAAGGAATGTGTGGTACCAGTATCGAATAACATTTTAGCGGGATGACCTTCTACAAAAAATAAACCTGGTAACATATATACATATACTATAATCACAGGTTTTTTATAGATATACAGATGGAGTAACTACACAGTTTAAACAAAAGACTATATCAAACTTCTCCTACTAGATCATATCATCCAAATCTACCATCACTAACGAAAGTATATACCTATCACTACGTCCGGTGCAGGTCCATGCTGAAGATCTAGTGTGTAAGCCTCAAGCAGTGCTGCTATGCCCTATCTGCCCTGGTCCCTCCTGTCTGCAGGTCGTCCTCTACGACCTCCTCATCCTCGCCCACTCTCTGCCTCAGGGAGCAGCAAACGAGGGGCCGTTCCCCTCTCTCATCCCTGAGTCCTAGTCCTGGCCTACCTATAGCCTGAGGGCAGAAAGCTCTAATGTGCCCAGGATGCTGGCAAAGGAAGCAATTCCCTGCAAAGGGAACGTCTCATCGGGCAGCTGGTGCGGGCTGAGGTGCTGGAGCTGGTCGGGGTGCTGGGGCTGGAGGTGTCTGTCGAGGCTGGGGTGCCTGCCTGTAGGCCTGGTGGCGGTGTCGCTGCCTCCTGTCTCGGTCCTGCCTTCGAGGGGTCATTCCCTCTCTCGTCTCTGAGTCCGGGGAACTTCTACATGTCCCCTCCGTTGCTAGGCCACCATCCGCTGATCCATCTCTAAAGTTGCGGCGTGTGTGGCGATCGTGTGGAAGGTAGACTGTGAGATCATGATCAAGACCTATCGGAGGTCGTCACGCAGTCCTCGGTAGAACCTAGTAGCTCTGTCTCTATCTGTGGTTGCCAGAGTCCCAGCGAAATGGGCTAAGTGAATGAACTCCCATTGGTACTCCGACACCGTCCTCTCTCCCTGTCGGATGTGCAGAAAGCGCTCCTGGAGAGCAACTCGGTCAGCGTCTGAGATGAAGTGCTCCAGGAAGGCCTTGGAAAACTCTCCCCAGAGAATCGTGCTGAGTGGTTGCCCTCTAAACGTGGAGCGGTTGGCTTCCCTCCACCAGTCTCGGGCATAGCCCTCCAGAAATGTCACTACTAAGGACACTGCGGCCACGACGGGGCACATCATACCGACTAGAAGCTCCTCGACTCTCTCTACCCACTCCTCCGCCTGCATGGAGGACTCGGTGCCTCGGAAGATAGGGGGCCTCAACCCCCGAAAGGTCATCAGAAGGTCTGTGGGCATGTTAGGCTGCTGGGGTGGCCGTAGGATGGTCGTTTGAAAGGTGGCCAACAAAGCTGTCAGTGTTTGTCCCAAGTCGGTCTCAGTAAAAGGAACTGCAGCTGGAGCGGCCGGGGATAGTGGTGGAGTGGTAGGATGGTATTGATCCCTAGAGGAATACCTTCAGTTACTGGACTCCGGTATTTGGAGAAGTAACAGACGAACATCAGTACTTGCAAAAGTAAGGGAATTCTGCAGAACTGACTGAAACGGAAGTGGAAAGCGTGTGGGTGTACTACTTTGCAGTCTAGGATCCTTAAACTTTAAACCTAAGGGTCCACCAGGCTTCCGCTACGTGGTTCATCCCGAACCAAGAAACGGAACCTGGGAAAGGAGGATCTAAAGACTGCCCCATGTGGTCGGATCGTGGTAGCTCTGACCCCATTTGTAAGACCGCCCCCCCCCCCCCCCATCCCAAAAAAATAATTGAACTCGGTTCCTGGAGAGGGGGTCTTACTGCCCAAGACGACCACTCAGCGCTTCCCGGGTGGCAACGACCCACCCTCTAAAGCACCGAGTGATCGCCTTGTCAGACACAAGAATCATCACATCACATCAGAGTCACAGAGCGGACGCAGACGTAAGGGAAATAGACAAGGCAACAACTATGTATATATCTAACCAAAATGCCGTAGCCTACTGTTTACATATACTGCCCCGCGGGCTACAAATAAGTACAACAAAACACTCCTTATTTAGCCCAATACCCTAGGACTCACGTCACGGAAGACAGGGCCGAGGCTGGAGTATCTGATCGGGCAATCTCGAGGGTCGGCAAGTCATCCTGCGGTGCAGGGGCTTCACGCTGTCCCATCTCCTGTGAATGGTTATGAGAATAACCGTTAGTCACGGAGCTAAGTGGAAAACACATTCCCTCCCCGGATCCGTATCCTGGGGGCGGGCTTAAGTACCAGAAAAAGACAGCAGAAGCAAGGAAAGGGTTAACAACAGGTATGTATATATAACTATAGGGCCTTCCGGCGATATTATTACTTAAATAAGGGGAGCGTGCAACTTATAACAACATTAGTAACCCTATCTTGCACACACACAGCAAGTATTCAAACATGTACACAAAACCCTGTGTCGACAAAGTTTGGACCGCTTTTCTTCCAGCAGGGTAGCGAACCCCGCGGGCCTCACCGATGTGGTTGTCGGTGACAGTGGTCAGTCCTGCCACTTCTGAGCGTAGTCGTACCATATCACCCAGGCCCTCCCGTACAGCTTAGTGTACTTATTTGGATGTGAGCGACATCCGACGATTTTGATATTTAGGCAGACCAGTGGAGGCAAATCAGCGAGTTCAAAGTAATGATAACCCGCGGTGCACAACTCCCTGTCGCCATGAGTCGTCAACCTTCCCGCACCGGTATGAATGGTCTGCGGGCGTGACCGACCCGCCACTTTATAGTAAGCAATTCACAATCATTCCAAAGAAAGGGACGACTACTCCAGGTTAACCGTGGCTTCCTTGACTCAACCGGTTACACAACTTTTGGCCGGGAGACATAGCGGAAGTGGGGCACCTTATTTGGGGCTAACCCTGGAGGAGACGCTCAACTCGTGGTTATCCCCAACTAAGGCCTCACAGAAACACGGAAAGAGCTGCTTGCTAGCACAGGACCTGGGCTAGCACTGTAAGTCTATTATTGTGCAACAGAAACTACAACGTTTGAATAATAAGGCATTTAACGGAAGGGAAGGCTGAAAGCAGGGGCCGAAATAACTGGACCAGTGTGAAACTGGAGTATTGAAAGAATTGACAGAAAGCAGTAAATACAGGACCAGTACGAGACTGAAGTATGGAAAAGAATAAACCAAAAGCAGTAAATACAGGACCAGTACGAGACTGGAGTATTGAAAAGAATGAACCGAAAGCAGTAAATACAGGACCAGTATGAGACTAGAGACCATAAATAAAAAAATAGGTTAGTGGTCCAATCACTCCATAATCAGGAGGCTTCAGTTTCATCTTCGTTCTTAGGAGGAAAGTTCTGTTCTTTCTCCGTTCATATGAGTCTCTTCTCCGTTCACAGGAGTCTCTTCTCTATTTATAGGAGTCTGTTTATCTTAGTTATAGTTCGGGGTTGGCTTACATTTCATAAGACTTCTTATTATTATGTGCTTTGAGTTCACAACTTTATTTATCGAGTCGTTAATGATTCATAATATAACCTCACGATCGCGACCCGATCGTGTGTTCCGACGCCTTTAATTTAATCGATTTCTTGCAATAATTGGTGAGCCTACCATGTATCCTTAAAGGACTCATAATATTCAATAATATGCTCAAAAATACATGTCAAAGGGCCCACCCACTTTCCCGAGTATTTCCGTCCACTTTAGGGTTTTGTTTTGCCCGAAAAATCTTATTTAGGCTCCTAAAATTATCAAAAGAGTTGATAAAAATTTCAAACTTTGATAGCACTTGTAAAATGGCCTAAATTTGAGTCTATAATTTTTTTATGAATTTTTTAGGGTGATTTGGGCATTTAATTCCCCCAATTAAATTTTGTAAAGGCTTTTAAAAATAACAAACAAATTACAAAAAATCCCCAAAAATTACTGAGATTAGCCCTCTTAATGAGGCACATTTTTCATGTTGGAGGTTTTTGCCCTAGGGGGCTAGATTAGCCTCAGAAAAATCAGGAAGGGAGGGGGAGTTTAGGGTGAGGTTAAGGAATTTGGGAGGCGGGAGGGGTGCTGGACCGGGCGCGCTTCTGCGGTCCCCACAGTGGATCTGCAACCGATCCGATGTGGGGGCACACAGTTTTAGGAGAGGGTGGGAGTTAAGGAGGCGGGGGCCGTCCGATCCCATCATAGAGATCGGACGGCCCCCGTCTCTTGACGGGGTCACATAGGATGGCGGTCGCTGCCACCGCCGGGCAGCAGCCCGCAGGTGCCGGCGCCGCCCCCGGTCGACTCGCTGGGGGCCGGAGATCACTCCGGTGGTGGTCCGGCGGCATGGCGCCACCGACCACTGTCGGATTGAAGGAGGAAGAGGAGGCGGGGGCAGTGGCGCGGTCTGCTTGGGCCATGCATGCCGATGTTGCGCCATCCCCCGTTGGGAGGGCCTTCCCCCCGCCCCCGGCTGGGTCGCCGGGGTGGGGCTTACCTTCGGTGGTGGTCCGACGACCAGGCGCCGTCGGCCGCCTAGCGGTACAAGAAAAAGGCAGAGGGTGGGGGGGGGGGGGGGGGGGGTTGCGGGTGCCGCCGGAGACGCGTTCTCTGGCGGCCCTGCCGCCTCCCTTCTTCGGAGCAAAGGTCTCCGGGTGGGGACCTACTCCCCCAGCGGCACCACCGGCACTGGGGTGAGGTTTTCACGGCCGAGCCACCACCCGAGCCTGGATAAGGCTCGGGTGGCGCTGGTGGTGCTCCGACGACGGTGGGGGGGGGGGGTTTCCTCTGGGGAGAAGGAAGGGGGAGGAGGAGGCTATCCACCTGGAGAGGGGGGCTCCGGAGGAGGAGGGCCGTCCGACAAAGAAGGGGTGGTGGTGGTGGATCGGGGAGGGGCTTCTCCGGCGGGGTAGGGCTTGGGCAGGGAGGGGGAGGTGGCTGGGGGGTGTTCAGCAAGGGGAGGGTTGGGTCCCTTTTATTGGGAAGGAGGGGGCCTCCCTCCCTTTTTCCCGATGTGGGACTAAAGGGAGGGCTGGGTGGGGGGAGATATTTCTCCCCCTCCCTCCCTCCACTACCTAAGGGTGGGCTACCACTCATGGGGCAACCCTCCTCTCATAGTGAGGAGGTGAGTGGGACCTCCTCTTTAGGGTTGTTTCCAAAATTAGGGTTGGGGGGGGGGGGGGGGGGGGTTTGACCAAAGTCAACCCTATGGTGGGGTCCCTCATGTAGGTCAAGGTCCAAGGGGTCCACTAAGACTTACTGCAGTCGATTCCGAGTTCATGTGCTCCGTATTTCGCACGTTATGCCGTGGCGGTCTACAAAACTTAAAACAGACATATTTCCCGTATGACCTCAGATCAGAGTGGAACGAATTCCGTTGCGCTCGTATTTGTCGTACGAGTCTAACGGAACAAACATAAGTTGATTTGGAGTACGTCTGGTCACTATTCCACAATAATGTGGTTGTGACGCGCTACGACACTCAAAATGGTCATTTTCCCTAAGCAACCACGGATCATGATGGAACGAATTATGTTGTACTCGTATTGATTACACGAGTCCAACAGAACTGACAGAAGTCGATTTGGAGTCCGTCTGGTCACTATTCCACAACAATGTGGTTGTGACGCGCTACGAAACTCAAAACAGTCATTTTCCCTAAATGATCTCGGATCGGGATGGAACAAATTCCATTGTACTTGTATTGACTACACGAGTCTAACAGAACTGGCAGAAGTCGATTTGGAGTACGTCTGGTCATTATTCCACAATAATATGGATGTGACGTGCTACGACACTCAAAACGATCGTTTTCCCTAAACGACCTCGGGTCGGGATGGAACGAACTCTGTTGCACACGTATTGATCGTATGAGTCTAACGAAACTTACAGAAGTCAATTTGGAGTACGTCTGGTCACTATTCCACAATAATGTGGTTGTGACGCGCTACGACACTCAAAACGGTCGTTTTCCCTAAACGACCTCGGATCGGCATGGAACGAATTCCGTTGTATTCGTATTGAATACACGAGTCTAACAGAATTGACAGAAGTCGATTTGTAGTTTCCTAGCACAATATCCCATATTCTGATCACTTTCTACCTTTGGGGTTACTTTTATTGGGTCCACTAGGGTCTAGGGACCCAATAAAAGTAAGGATGTTACAGCCAGGCCGTGCGGCTTCACTCTTATTTCCCTTCTGTATCCCGTCACCTCCTGCCCGATTCTCCTGTATCCGGGCAGGCAGTTATCTTATCCCCGCCCATTTGGGCAAGCCCCCGAGCATATAAATAGGGGGGGGGGCGACGTTCCCAAGAAACGCACACTCGAATCCAGGAGCTCGGCTGTTAGAGTTGCGGTCTCGAGTTCAATGTGTTGCGGCTTGTTGCCCGGCCGGCTTCTTTTCTGTTTTGTCATGTAACCCGTTGTAAACACTTTTCTTAAATCAAGGGAAAGCCCGTCACAAGAGTGGCATTCGCCGTGACGGGCGAAGTCCGGTCTCGACCGCTGCTAGCGGTCTAAGTAGTCTAATTTCTCTTAGTCAATAGTAACTGACAACCCGCAACCTCCTCTTTTCCTTCGCTTTCTTAGCGTCAATCGTGGAGGTGCAATTTCAGCATCAACAGAAACACGCGACCTTCAGATCAGCGAGTTATTGGTTAATTTCTTGACGAAATGACAGACTTGCCAGTTCGTCTAGAGAGACCGCTCCGACCACAGCGATGACTTCTTGTGGGAGGCACTGGAACAGTCTGTTGGGATCATTGCCCACAATGTCTTAGATTTGGAGAAGTCCACTCCTAAGTCAAAGATATATCTTAGAATGTATTTGATATTCTCTCTAGAATCAATGTGCAGGAGATCAGGTCAGGATAAATGCTCATGGAATCCATCCAAGTTCACAAGCGTCGAGACATCATACATCGCTCGACGCCTGTGACCCAGAAGCGTTGACTCATGTCCATTGCTCAAATAGACAAGGTCGCCGCTAAAGTTCTGAGACCAAGTTTGGAAGCGTCGAGCCAAGTTATATCACTCGATGTCGTGGAAAGAGAAGTGTCGACTAAACTTCAGTCGGCTCAGCGCAAATAAGAAGAGTCGAGATATGAAGGATTAGTTAAGAAGCGTCGAGCCTCTATATGTTGCTCGACTTCTACAGATAAAAAGCGTCGACTAAGTGATGATTGCTCAACGCCTAAGAAGGAGGAGTCGAGAGCTTCAGTCTAAGGAGTATGCGTCGAGTGTCTACATATCGCTCGACGCCTAATGGAAAAAGCATCGACAGAGATGCTCAGTGCTCAACGCCTCTTCTACAAATACTCTGAACTGAGGAATATCTTCTACAACTAGCTAAGCCTTTATTTCTTCAGAAGACATTGAAGACCGTTGAAGACTTAACGTCATGCTTACCTGGAGGAGCGTAACAGACGTTACAAATGGCGTGCTATAAATAGAAGGCATGACCTATGGGTTATGTAGTTAAGTTAATTTTTCCTATCTTTCGAAAGCCATTCTCGTCTCCATCAGTTTGAGGGAAAGTTTGAGAAAGATTCTGGAGAAGTCATCTTCCCTTTCAGAATCAATCTAACTTGAAGATTTCATTCAGCAATCTGGTGCTGATACATCTTTCTGAAAGTAGAAGATCAAGAAGGAAGAATCTGTCTTCCTAAGAAGAAGAACAGCCATCACAGCCTGTCGAATCAAGAAGATCATCTGCTGCTGCTGTTCTATTGAAGTTCTCTGTCTGATCATTCAGGCAGTTCAAGAAGACTCAACAATCTGAAGAATCTAAGTCTAAGTATTTGTTATTCTCTTTATAAATTCCTGTAGGATCTGAGTTGTCAGATCTGAGTGTAGGATCTGTCAAGGATCTGAGTTGTAAGATCAGGTGTGATCTGAGTTGTAGGATTCAAGGGTGAATCTGAGCTGTAGGCCTAGTTATAAAGGCTGAGGTAGGATCTGTGAGATCTAAGTTTGTAAGATCTGCTGAGATTTGAGAGAGTAAGATCCGTGAGATCTGAGACTGTAAGATCTGTTGTGATCTGAGCTGTAAGACCTGTTTGTGGTCTGAGATCTGGAGGAGCTATAAACCCTATATAGCACACTGCTAGAAGGAGAGAAGGGAGAAAGTGGATTACCCAAGATAAGGGGAACCACTATAAAAATCTGTGTGTCTTTTCTGTGTGTGTTCTTATTCTTGAAAGCTCTGATCAGTTTTATTTTTGGTTATAATCAAGAACTGCAATAGTTTTTAAAATAACCTATTCACACCCCCCCTCTAGGTGATTAGCTACCCTTAATTAAAGTCTTTCAAGTGGTATCAGAGGTAGGTTGTTCAAGAAAAAGTTTAACAGCCTGAACAAGATCTTCTAAGGGTAGATTTCTGAAGTCGTGATGGCTAATACAGAAGGAAGCAAAGAATTCACATCTATGAAGCTTCCAATTTGCAGAAAAGAAAACTTTGGGATTTGGAAAGAAAGGGTCAGACTTTTCATGGAAGCATCTGATCCTAGGATTTACATAACTGTTCTAGAGGGACCTTTTGTTCCTATGAAAGTTTCATTTACAGATGGAAGTATCAAGACCCCTAAAACTTATTCAGAAATGACCAAAGATGAAGTGATTCTGGCCTCCATGGATAAGAGAGCTCAGAACATCATTGTTAGTGCTATTGAGGATTCAACTTTCCAAAACTTAGTCCATTGCAAAACTGCCAAAGAAATGTGGGAATCTCTCATTGTCTATATGGAAGGGACTGAAGAAGTCAGAGATGACAGGAAGTCACTTCTAAATCAGCAATATGAAGCCTTCAGACAAGACAAGAAAGATTCAATAGCAGTCTGCTATGAAAAATTCTTCAAAATTGTAAATGGTCTAAAAACTTATGAAAGAACTTTCACAGATTATGAGCTGAATGATAAATTCTTAAGATCACTGAACAAAGAATGGGATATCAAGATCTGTGCAATCAGAGAAATGGGAAATCTGGGAAACATTAAGCCACAGAATCAATATGGGAAACTTTTGTCCCATGAACTTCATCTGAATACCAGAAAAGCTGAGGAAGGACACAGCAGGGAAAATCCTATTGCTCTGAAAGCAGAAAGCTCCAAGAAAAGCAAAGAAAGAATGTCATTATCCCCCAGGATTCCATCTGAATCAGAAGAATCAGAAACCAGTAATTCTGATTCTGAAATATCAGATGGTGAATTGGCACTCTTTACCAAACAGCTAAAAAGAATGTTGAGAAGAAAACAACACTGGAAAACTAGAAACTCTCAGTTATCCAGATCTAAGAAGCACTCCAATTCTTCAGAGGGATTCAAACAAGACTCCAAGAAGTACAGGTACAACTCTAAACATAATAAAATTAATTCAGAAAAATTTGTGTGTTTTGGTTGCAGGAAATCAGGACACATGATTGCTGATTATCCTTCAAAGAGAAAGAACAACAAGAAATCTGATGAAAGGAGGCACAAATATGACAAGAGACATGAGAAGAGTCTAATAGCCAAGAAGGGCAAAGTCACTCTTAGTGACAGTGAATCTCAGTCATCAGACTCAGATAGTGAGGAGGCACTCATAGCTCTAATGGCTGCCAATGAAAATGAAGACAGTCTAAATCATAGATCTATGATAAGAGCCCCACTATCAAGATCTGATAGTGAAGAGGATGAGGAAGAAAATGCAGGACTCATGGCATTGAGTGATCAAGAAGATCAGGAGACAACTACTGATATAAAGGTACTTGATAAAACTCCTCTATCTGATTCTGATTCTGAACCTGAAATAGATTCATTTTCTTCTGATGAAAATGACTCACAATCTAAACTTCATGTAGTGAAATTATTGAGAAATATCAATTACTTCTTAAAGCACTTAAGAAGAGCAAAAGGCATAATAAAAGATTACAAAAAAAAATCTGATTTGAAGCAAACTGATTCTCAAAACACTGAGACAGCTGAGAGGCTGAATCAGACAAGCAAAGAACTTAGCAAACTAAAAGTCATTTCTATTATTCACATACAGACTTTGTGCACCAAGGAAAAGTTAATAAAAGAACTTGAAGCAAAACTCCTAGCAGAAAGGAAACTTGTAGCAAAGTTCTCAAAACCACAAACTATTCTTCCTATAATAGACACATTTTCTGCATAATACAGATATGGTATAGGATATGATAGGAATGCAGATAATAACCCTAAAAGTAATGACAAGGCACCTATGCAACCTTTAAAATTCAACAAAGTCATGTCTATCACAAATAAGCATGATCAAAAAGATGTGCATAAGTTTTATAAGGGTGAATGTTCTAATAACAAAGATGTTTCAATTCAACCAAGTAACAATAATGCCAAATCACTATGCAAAGAAAAGTATCAACTCATCATGACTCCTTTATATTTAAAGCAAACACAAAATCCAAGAGAAAGGAACTAAGACCTGAAGTGAAAACCACTGCTGTCAAGAAAACAGAACCAGTAAAAGTTACTAAAACAACTTACATAGCTCCTTTGAATAAATCAATTAAGCAAAATATGAGTCAACATAAAGAAGTAAGAAGACCTCCAAGGAGATATAACAGATATGAATGTTGGTGCTGTGGAAAGGTTGGACATTTTGCTCTTGACTGTTGGTTCAATTCAACTGTTCCAAGATTCAACTCTGGGAGACCATTACTCAGACCTATGGCAACTCTCACAGCACCAAGGATTATTCAACAACTGAATGTTCCAGATCATACTAACAAGGTTCTAGGACCCAACTTGGTGTGGGCTCCTAAGAAAAAGTAATTTCTTTTTGCAGGGTTGTCCAAAGACCAATCAACTTCCAATCTGGTACTTGGACAATGGGTGCTCTATGCACATGACAGGAACAAAAAGTCTGCTGAATGATTATACTCCTGTGAGGAATGGACCAAAGGTTATCTTTGGAGGGTCTGAAAAAGGTAAAAACTAAAAGTTATGGTAATATCACAAATGGAATTGTCTCTATCACCAAAGTTGCTCATGTTGATGGATTGCAACACAATCTCATCAGCATAAGTCAATTGTGTGATATTGGGTATGACATTTCATTCCATAAGGATGAGTGCCTGATTAAGAAAGAGAATGAGATAATTCTCTCAGGCACTAGGAGTGGCAACATTTACTGCCTAAACTTTATATGTTTTGATCAAGTTAACTCCATATGCTTAGTAGCAGAAAATAAAGTTTCTTGTAGTGTTCAATGACATAAAAGGTTAGCTCACATAAACTATAAGTCTATAAATAAGCTTATCTCAAAAGACCTAGTGAGAGCTGGACCTAAGTGGAAGTGTGTGCAGGAGGGTCCATGTCATGCTTGTCAAATGGGTAAGCAGACCAAGTCATCCTTCAAACTAATTGGTGAGAAGGATTCCATTAGATGTCTATACCTACTTCACATGGATCTATTTGGACCAATGTCAATCCATAGCTTAGGAGGAAAGTCATACACCCTTATAATAGTTGATGATTATTCCAGATACACTTGGGTATTCTTCCTTAAACATAAGTCAGACACTTTAGAAATATTTACCAGTTTTGTTAGGCAAATCACCAATGAAATAGGAAATTCTGTAGCCAAAATTATAAGTGATCATGGGACTGAATTTCAGTCAGGTGCAATGACCAAATTCTGTGAGAATCTAGGCATTTCTCAAGAGTTCTCATCTCCTAGAACCCCCAACAAAATGGGGTTGCTGAGAGAAGAAATAGAACCCTTATTGAAGCTAGCAGGAGTATGCTGAGTGATTCTTCTCTTCCTGAGTATTTCTGGACTGAAGCTGTAAACACATCATGCCATGTGCAGAATAGGGCTCTTATAAACAAAAGACTGGATAAGACCCCATATGAGTTGTTGAAAGGTAGAAAACCCACCTTAGCCTATTTCAAAATATTTGGTAGTAAATGCTTTGTATTAAATAATGGAAAGCACCATCTCACTAAATTTGCTGAAAAAGCACATGAGGCAATTTTTGTTGGGTATAGCTCTCAAAGTAGAGCCTATAGAATTTTCAACAAAAAGTCTAATAGGATAGAAGAATCTATACATGTTGTATTTGATGAAACCAGCCTTATTTATAAGGATCTGGGAAGTTTATCTAGTTGTGCAGGTTCTACACAGAAATTGAAGGAGATGAATATCAATGAACATCAAAATGAGGATAATGAAGAATCTAATGAGACTATAATTGTAACTAGAGAAGATGAACCTCAAGCAGAAGACAATTATGAAGAACCTATTGCTGTTGAGGAACCACCACATCCAGAACCTCTAGAAGAACCTACTCAAACAGATGCACCAGAATCTCAAAGGGAAAATGAAAGGTGGAGGAATGCAACCAAACATCTGAAGGGTCATCCAAAAGAACAGATCATAGGAAATCCAAATGATGGTGTGCAAACCAGAAGAGGAAATTCAATACATGAGGCTTTGCATCATAGCTTTCTATCCAAAATAGAACCTAAGAAGTTTGATGAAGCCAATAAGGACACTTCATGGATATCTGCCATGCAAGAAGAGCTAAATCAATTTGAAAGGTGCAAAGTCTGGATAGTGGTTCCAAGACCAAAGAAACACAAAGTCATAGGGACCAAATGGGTATTTAGGAATAAGCTGGATGAAAATGGTGTGATAATCAAAAACAAAGCTAGGTTGGTTGCCCAAGGATATAGACAGGAGGAAGGCATAGATTTTGATCAAGTGTTTGCTCCTGTGGCAAGATTTGAGGCAATCAGATTATTCCTGGCATTTGCAGCACACACTGGATTCATAGTCTATCAAATGGATGTAAAGTCAGCATTCCTTAATGGAACAATATTGGAGGAAGTATATGTTGAACAACCCCCAGGTTTTACTGACTCTACTCATCCAAATCATGTCTATCTATTATTAAAAACATTGTATGGTCTGAAACAGGCACCTAGAGCCTGGTATGAGACATTATCTAGATTTCTTATTGAGAACAAATTCTCAAGAGGAAAGATAGACAAGACATTGTTTCTTAGGATAGTTAAATGTCACATTATTCTAGTACAAATATATTTAGATGATATAATATTTGGCTCTACTGATAATAACCTTTGCAAAAGGTTTGCAAAAGGTTTGCAAACCTTATGCAAGGGAAATTTGAAATGAGCAGCATGGGTGAGCTTAAATACTTTTTAGGTCTCCAAGTGAAACAGTCTGAGGAAGGAATTTTCATTTCTCAGACCAAGTACACAAAAGAGATTATCAAGAAGTTTGGAATGGAAAATTCCACTGTCATGAAAACACCTATGGCAGCAAATATGTCACTGGACAAGGATGAAAAAGGGAAACCAATTGATGAAACCTTGTACAGAGGCATCATTGGCTCATTGCTCTACCTAACTGCTAGCAGGCCAGACATTATGTTCTCAACATGTGTGTGTGCTAGATATCAAGTGAACCCTAAAGAATCTCACTACACTGCTATCAAAAGAATCCTGAGATATCTGAAGGGCACTCTTAATCTTGGCCTTTGGTATCCTAGAAGCAATGACTTTGAACAAATTGGCTTTTAAGATGCTGATTTTGCAGGATGCAAAGAGGACAGAAAAAGTACATCAGGCACATGCCAATTCCTTGGCAAAAGACTGATATCTTGGAGTAGCAGGAAGCAGACCAGTGTGGCTATTTCTACAGCAGAATCTGAGTACATCTCAGCTGAAAACTGCTGTGCTCAACTACTATGGATTCAACACCAACTACAAGACTATAAAGTTCAGCTAAGTAAATCTCCTCTATTTTGTGATTCAACTAGTGCTATTGCTATAGCTAAAAATCCTGCATCTCATGCAGAACTAAGCACATAGAAATAAGATACCATTTCATTAGAGTACATGTAGAAAATGGTGATATTTCAATTGAATATGTCCCCACTGATAAACAAGTTGCTGACATATTTACTAAACCCTTGGATGAAACAAAATTCAATAACTTTAAAATTGAATTAGGTATGCTGAAAATGGATTAAAGTTGTATTGGATTAAATAAATGAAAATAATGTTTGAGTCCTAAAAAGTAAGTGGAGAAGTTATCTGGCGTCGAAAGAAGATACCTGGCGTCGAGAGAAATTACCTGGCGTCGAAAGAAGATACCTGGCGTCGAGAAGATATCTGGCGTCGAGAAAATACCTGGCGTCGACTGAAGATAAATGGCGTCGAGCGATCTCAACGCTTAAGCGAACATAGCTAGGCCGTCTCGACAGGGTAAATTTGAACCATTAGATCAATCTTGTCAAACAAGTTCGGCGCGCGGCTATTCATCTTCTTGAATTAGAACTTCTATAAATAGGGAAGACACTCCGTTAGTGCATGTGCCCTAGTTCTCTCAGTTCGAAATTGACTGCCCTAGAAAATCTCCTTCAATTCTCTCTCTCTTCGATCATCAACCACAATGCCTCCCAAAAGCAGTGATTATCTTTATAAAGGAAGCGAGCTTGTTCGAAATGGATTTCAATCAGCTCCTGTAGAAATCAAGTCAAGCATCGATTTAATCTACAAAGCAGGACTGGAATTTATGCTATCTGAACCATCTCTTATCTGGAAACGAGAGGTATTAGAGCTTTACTCCAATATAGTAATAGACTCTGTCAATTCAAAGCTTAAGACCAGTGTGAATGGTAAGAAGATTAAGATCACTCCATCAAGACTCGCTAAGGCACTAGAACTGCCTAGGTTAAAAAGGAATGAAGAAGAAGAAGAGGTGACCTCAGAACAGATTAAATCAGCACAAATCTGGTGCGGAATTGAAACTTCGCGAGAAATCACTGGAAGCATTCTGAGAAAAGGAATGAATTCGAAAGGAAAATTGCTAACAGATGTGATAGGAAAGGGCCTATTGTGCAAGACTGGATCACATGACAAAATTTCTAGAAAAATGTTTATTCTACTAACAAGGATTATTCATTCTCTGAGAACAGATTGGGGAAGAGTGGTGTTTCACAGGATAGTTGAATGTATCCAAGTACCCAACATGGGTAGGATATTATCTTTGTATTTAGTAAAAGTCATTCCTGACTCTTTGAATAGTAAACTTGGATCCAAGATAAACCACATGAAGAGAATGGATATTAGAATGATAGAGAGATGGGACAGAGTCTTATCAAATCCTCCTCCAGTAGATCTTTCTCCCAAGCAGAAGAAAGCCAAGAAGCAAAAGAAGAAGAAGGTTTCTTCAAGTTCATCAAGCTCATCCTCTTCCAAAAGAAAAACTAGATCTTCTCCAATTCATGATCCAAACCTTACAACATCTGAAGAAGAAGAAGGGAACAATGCATGGGACAGTTCTCCTGATACACCAAAGGATGAGAATGAGAAAGAAAAGGATGAGAGTGAGAAAGGAGAAGAAGAAAGAGGAAGTCTTCATGTATCCCCTGCTAGACTTGAAGGGGTTTTTCTAAATGAGAAAGAGGCTCAAGATGAGATTCCTGCTAAAAACAATTCTGAAATGAGCAAAGCAGTAGTTGAGGGCGAGGCTTAGGATGAGATCCCTGCTCAGGATAAAATTGATCTGATCAATGCAGAGATTGAGGGGGAGCCTCAAGATGAATTTCCAGCTGAAGATAATGCACCATTTGAGGGGGAGTCTCAGGCTGAGATCCCTGCTAATGTGAATTCTGTAGTTGATGCTATGGAGGTAGAAGGGGAGCCTGAAGCAACAAAGAAACCTGTTGAGAAGGTTATCAAGATAGAATCCTCTAGCTCCCATATGAGCCAGAGAAATGATTCTTTCATGAGAGAAGAAAGCAGTAGAGGTGTTGAATTGGAAAAGGAAATCAATGTGGATCTTAGTCCTATTCTACCTCAGCTGGAGGTGTTGCTAAATAATCAAAGAAGATTATTAGAACAATATATTGAAGAAAATAACACAAAACTGAAAAATGAAGTAGATTTCCAATTGAAATTGGTTAGATTTGAAGTCAATCATCAGATATCTGCATTGAGAAAGGAAATGGTAAAGTTCTTTAAGAGAGCTGGTGCTTCAGTAGATTATATAACTGAACAACTTGATGTAATCAAAGAAACATCAAAGGTTCTTAAAGAGTCACAAGCTGGAATTACAAAGACAGTGGATGATGTTCAGACAAACCAAGAAATACTAAGTAGCAACATGCAAGTTTTGTATAAAGAACAGGTTGCACAAGTCCTGACAGGTACAAATAAGATTGAAGCTAGACTACAACAACAGAATACTGATATTTTGGCTGAAATTGATGAGAGCTCCACAATTCCGAAAGATCAAGCAAAGTTGCATGCAGATACCATAGATGATCATCTCTTTAAGGTAAAGAAAACCATTGAAAGTGGAGTTAATCACTTGGAAGATCAAGTCAGATTTCAGAAGAATACTATAAGAGATCATATTGTTGAAGAAGTCCTAAAGGGGGAGAGGTCAATGATTCAAGCTAGTTCTGAACATGCTGTGTGGATCTCTAACTCTATAAGAGAAATTCTTGGATATCCTCCTATAGACTATGAGAATGATCAAGTTTCTGAGACCAGGCCAGCTTCTCTTACTCAGGTTCAAAAACAAATTGCTAAAATGTATAGTCCTGAAGATAAGAGCAAAAGAGAGCATTTTACTAATGAGCAGGTTGAATCTAGTAAAAGAAAGTTCAGAGAGGAGGTTCAATCAAGGGTTGATTTTGAACATTGGTCTCCCTCTTCCAGAGAATTGATTCTGTCAGCTTGGGAAGCCGTGAAAGGTAACCCAGAGGAAAGAGGAAAGTGGTATTCTGAAGCTGAATGGTTAAAGCATAGGGATCAAGAGGAACTGGAGATCAAATTCAAGGCTGACAAAATGGCTGGGAAGATTCAGGCTGGTGATATGGAGCCAATCAGATACTTTCCAAAACCATTTGGTTATTTCAAGAGAAGAAAGGAAGTTGCTGAAGCACTTTCCAAAAGAGCCAAAAGAGGAATTGAATTCAAGGATCCTGAGCAGCTTTAGAAATATTAATTTTTACTAAGTATTTTCAGAAGAATGTATTTGATATATTTTTGAACAATCTTGATGAGTTCCCAGTGCTAACTATTTTTTCATGATCATATATATATATGCCTGTGATGTGATCTGTTTTCTCTTCATGATATGTCTTATTCTGAATTGCTTATGTTTTTGCACTTATATGAAAAATCATGTCTGAAATAATTTCTGTGGATAGAATGTTTTGGTAATCCAATTTTATAAGGAATTATACTACTCATTTTGATTACCTATATAGAAATTAGAAAATATTGATTATCTTTGAAAAGAGAGATATATCATTGACTGAGATTATGACTTCTTCAAATAGGGGGAGATTGTTGGGATCATTGCCCGCAATGTCTTAGATTTGGAGAACTCCACTCCTAAGTCAAAGATATATCTCAGAATGTATTTGATATTCTCTCTAGAATCAATGTGCAGGAAATCAGGTCAGGCAAAATGCTCATGGAATCCATCCAAGTTCACAAGCGTCGAGACATCATACATCGCTCGACGCCTGTGACCCAGAAGCGTTGACTCATGTCCATTGCTCAAATAGACAAGGTCGCCGCTGAAGTTCTGAGACCAAGTTTGGAAGCGTCGAGCCAAGTTATATCACTCGACGCTGTGGAAAGAGAAGTGTCGACTAAACTTCAGTCGGCTCAGCGCAAACAAGAAGAGTCGAGATATGAAGGATTAGTTAAGAAGCATCGAGCCTCTATATGTTGCTCGACTTCTACAGATAAAAAGCGTCGACTAAGTGATGATTGCTCAATGCCTAAGAAGGAGGAGTCGAGAGCTTCAGTCTAAGGAGTATGCGTCGAGTGTCTACATATCGCTCGACGCCTAATGGAAAAAGCGTCGACAGAGATGCTCAGTGCTCAACGCCTCTTCTACAAATACTCTGAACTGAGGAATATCTTCTACAGCTAGCTAAGCCTTTATTTCTTCAGAAGATATTGAAGACCGTTGAAGACTTAACGTCATGCTGACGTGGAGGAGTGTAACAGACGTTGCAGATGGCGGGCTATAAATAGAAGGCATGACCTATGGGTTATGTAGTTAAGTTAATTTTTCCTATCTTTCGAAAGCCATTCTCGTCTCCATCAGTTTGAGGGAAAGTTTGAGAAAGATTCTGGAGAAGTCATCTTCCCTTTCAGAATCAATCTAACTTGAAGATTTCATTCAGCAATCTGGTGCTGATACATCTTTCTGAAAGTAGAAGATCAAGAAGGAAGAATTTGTCTTCCTAAGAAGAAGAACAACCATCACAGCCTGTCGAATCAAGAAGATCATCTGTTGCTGCTGTTCTATTGAAGTTCTCTGTCTGATCATTCAGGCAGTTCAAGAAGACTCAACAATCTGAAGAATCTGAGTCTAAGTATTTGTTATTCTCTTTATAAATTCCTGTAGGATCTGAGTTGTCAGATCTGAGTGTAGGATCTGTCAAGGATCTGAGTTGTAAGATCAGGTGTGATCTGAGTTGTAGGATTCAGGGGTGAATCTGAGTTGTAGGCCTAGTTATAAAGGCTGAGGTAGGATCTGTGAGATCTGAGTTTGTAAGATCTGCTGAGATCTGAGAGAGTAAGATCTGTGAGATGTGAGACTGTAAGATCTGTTGTGATCTGAGCTGTAAGACCTGTTTGTGGTCTGAGATCTGGAGGAGCTATAAACCCTATCTAGCACACTGCTAGAAGGGGAGAAGGGGGAAAGTGGATTACCCAAGATAAGGGGAACCACTATAAAAATCTGTGTGTCTTTTCTGTGTGTGTTCTTATTCTTGAAAGCTCTGATCAGTTTTATTTTTGGTTATAATCAAGAACTGCAATAGTTTTTAAAATAACCTATTCACCCCCCCCCCCCCCCTCTAGGTGATTAGCTACCCTTAATTAAAGTCTTTCACAGTCCAAGCGAGAGACCGAGTGGGCTCAAAAGATGATTGATCAATGATTTGAAGCGATCAGCCAGGCCTTAGCCATGCTAACCGAGCGGCTAATCCCTCAGCAAGCCGTGGGTAGCCAAGCAGTAACTCTGGTTCCTCCTCCTCCATATCCATTACCTCAAGTTGCCAACCTTCAACCGTCTCAAGAAGGCTTCATAGCTTGGCAAGCCTTCTATCAAGAAGCCGCCCAGAACATCCTTTCGCGGGTTCTCGATTTCCAAGGGGTGTCCTCTCATGCGACTCGCATCTCCTACCCAGCGGCTTGTCCTCCGGAAGACGCAACTCATCTTCCTTATCAAGCGGCTTGTCCATGAGTACCCGCAGCTTTGACGGTTTATTACTCTGTTCCTCTTCTTTATGAGGACGCCGAGGAAACTTCCCCATTCGTGGATGAAGTTCGGGGAGAGCCAGCTCCGAATAATTTCAGAGAACCACGCTTGCCAGCATACAACGGGGAATCTGATCCAGCCATTCACCTTCAAGCTTTCGAGTCGGTTGTTGCCTTAAGAACCCTCACTGATGCTACCAAATGCAAACTCCTTGTGACTTTCTTTGATGGACAAGCAAGGGAATGGTTCTATGGATTGCATCCTCAATTCATCAGTTGTTTCACGGAGCTGCGTAGAGAGTTCTTGCTTAGATTCTCTACTTCTAAGAAGAGGAAAAGTGGCCCTGCGGCCCTATTCAAAATAAAGCAGCGCGAGGACGAGATGTGGGCTCGTTTTGTTGATCGCTTTCAGAAAGAGATTATGGAGATACAAAACGTCGATTCAGAGTTGTACATGGTTGCTTTGATCCATGGCCTAAGAGAAGGGCCACTTAAATTCGAAGCCAATATCAGAGAACCGAGGACTTATCAGGAGATGATCAGCCTGGCAAACATGCTCATCAGGGGTGAAAAAAGTAACCCTAGTTATGTTGCGAATCTACTCGATGATAAAGATCCGTCCAGTTCCTCTTCCACCCATTGACAGCAATATAACCATCCACATCGGCCAGATTTCGAACCCCGTGCTCAAACGGGGAGAAATTTCAGGCATAAACAACCTGCTTTCGGCCATCTATGGTTTCAGGAGCAGAAACTGCCATTGGCCACCGCACCTGCTCCATCCATGACAATTCCACAAATGATGTCGGTGTATCTGCCACAATACACTATGTTGTCACCTCTAGTCGCTCCATCCATGCAGTATGATGATTCTCAAGAATCATTTACTCCCCCCAATATCACCATGGACGAGGTTGTCCAAATCCTGCAAAAGAGGCCTGACTTCAAGAAACCTGCTCCTATGAGGTCAGATATTAGAAATCGCAATCCAAACCTCTTATGTGAATACCACAAGGAAGGAGGGCATCTGACCAAAAAATTTCGGGCCCTCCGCTTGTTGATTGAAAGACTCTTGGGAGAGGGAAAGCTCCAAGGTCTGGTTAAAAAAGAGATGCCTACTGAACCGTCAACCGCAAAAGGGAAGGAAACAATAGAAGTCAGTTGGGAGTGTGCTGATGTGGAAGATGTCGGCTGTTACGGTGACATTCATCCTACTACCGAATGCATCGAAGTAAATGACGAGGGTCCCCTCAGTAACATGCATTTATTGTATTAATGGAGGGGTTGGGCCTGAATCTTCTAGAAAATCAAGCGTTGCAAGAGTCTTCAAACAGGAAGTGGCAGCCACTTCTACTTCTGCTCCAGAAAGGTCGGTCGTTACCTTCGGCCAGGATGACGTTCTTCTGAATGCGAATCCATTTGATGATATTGTGGTAATTAAAGCCATCATCGAGAATTACACGGTGCATAAGATTCTGATTGACACAGGTAGCTCGGTCAATCTTCTCTTCCGCCCAACCTTCGAAGCCCTAAAGACTGGGAAGCCTCTGCTTTCCACTAAAGGGACCCTCTACGGCTTCTTGGGAGAGAAGAAGGAAGTAGAAGGATGCGTGAAGCTTCTGGTATCTTTGGGAGGAATAACAAAACTGATTAACTTTGTGGTGGTGGATGCCCCAAACAGCTATTGCGCCATCTTTGGAAGGCCCATTCTAAATGTTTATCGAGCAGTGGTGTCTACTTTCCATCTGGCTCTCAAATTTGCAGCTGAAAGAAGGCAGTATCCGATCCAAAGCGATCCAAAGGTGGCTCGGGAGTGCTATGTCATGACAGTCAACATGATTACCGATACTCCACTTTCTGAGCTTACGGATGTTATCCTTGAAGTGACCCAGCTTCCAGAAGTTATTGAAGAGAATAAAGAACGAGAAGGGTCTCACCTGGAACCTACCCAGGTAACCCAAGAGGTCCCCATTGCTGAAGGGGAAGAGAAGAAACTTGTCATCAATGCGGAACTGCATGAAGAAGAGAAGGTTCAACTAATCTCCTGCCTCTTGGAGAATTTGGATATCTTCGCCTGGTCAGCGGAAGATATGCCAGGAGTGTACCCGGACGTTGCTTGCCACCATCTCAACGTCTCCCCTGACTTCAAGCCGATTCAGCAGAAGAAAAGGGAGGTGACAACTTAGCTGGCAGTGTCTATCATAGAAGAAGTCACCAAACTTCTTAAGGCCAATTTTATTTCTGAAATTCAATACCCCACCTGGATGTCGAATGTTGTAATGGTGAAAAAATCAGGGGGGAAATGGCGGATGTGTGTAGATTTCACAAAGCTCAATAAAGCATGCCCTAAAGATTGCTACCCCTTGCCTCAGATAGATGTTTTAGTTGATTCCGCGGTTGG
Organism: Dactylorhiza incarnata; assembly: GCA_033032865.1. Lineage (NCBI taxonomy): Eukaryota > Viridiplantae > Streptophyta > Magnoliopsida > Asparagales > Orchidaceae > Dactylorhiza > Dactylorhiza incarnata. The sequence continues at coordinate 227,886 of JAWHQI010000012.1, read as the reverse complement.
GTATAATTTTATGAGCTTTTTAGATGCATTCTCCGGATACCATCAAATTAAAATGCATAAACCCGACATCCCTCATATGTCTTTCATCACGAACGATGGGTGTTATTGTTACCTTGTGATGCCCTTCGGCCTTAAAAATGCGGGCGCTACGTACCAGAGAATGATGGATGCGGTCTTTAAACAACAAAAGGGGAGGAACCACGAGGTTTATGTTGATGATCTCCTTTTAAAAAGTAAAACCTTTTCAATGCATCTAAAAGACCTCGTAGAGACGTTCGCTACTCTACGGATGTTTAAGCTAAAATTAAACCCATTGAAATGTGTGTTTGGAGCAAATAAAGGAAAGTTCATCGGACATCTTCTCACCCCAGATAGACTTGCACCAAATCCTGATAAAGTGAAGGCTATTCTTGATATGGCCCCTCCTCGTAATCCGAAAGAAGTTTAGCAGTTGGGAAGAAGGTTAGCAGGTCTGAGCTGATTCATCTCTAAGTCAGGAGATAAAAGCGCTCCATTCTTTAAAACACTCCGGGGAGGATCTAAATTTGAGTGGAATGAGGAGTGTAACAATGCTTTTGAGCAATTGAAGATACAATTAACGTCAACCCCTTTACTCCAAAGCCCTCGCGAAGGGGAAATATTATTCCTATATTTGGGGGTTGGCCTAGATACAGTAAGCTCCGTTCTTATCCGGGAGGAGAAGAAAAAGCAGTTTCTGATCTATTATGGCAGCCAAATTCTTAAAGATGCGAAAACTAGATATTCAATCCCGGAGAAGCTAGCTCTAGCTCTGGTTATGTCATCTCATAGACTTCGTCCTTACTTTCAAGCCCATCCAATTCAGGTGATTTCAGATCATCCTCTGAGAAGTATCCTAGAAAAACCAGACCATTCAGGAAGATTAGCCAAATGGGTCATAGAGCTAAGCGAATTCGAAATATCTTATATCCCCAGAACAGCAATCAAGGCGCAAGTATTGGCGGATTTCCTGGTAGATACAACGGAGATTGGTCCCGAGCAGATTGAAAGATCTCCGTTGGCCTGGATTATCTATATAGATGGGGCCTCAGGCAGAAACTCCGTGGGAGTCGGAGTCATCTTGATCAGCCCAAGCGACATCAAATTGGAGCAAGCTATCAAGTTCTTTTTTCTGGTCACGAACAACCAAGCAGAGTATGAAGCACTCTTTGCCGGTCTAAGACTTGCAAAATATCTTGGGATAGAGCATGTACATGTTAAAACAGCCTCCCTGGTAATGGCCTCACAAGTATTGGGAAACTTCGAGACCAGGGAGCCAATGCTGAGAAAGTATCTGCTGTTAGCCAACGAAGAAATTGGAAAATTTAAATCATTCATCATCGAGCATATTCCAAGAACACAAAATGAAGAGGCGGATGAATTATCAAAGTTTGGTCTTCCGTCAGGGGGAGTAACCTCTGAACTTTTCCATCCGGCAACAAAAGAAGGGGAATTAATGCAAATTGATCAACATCTTTCTTGGAAGGATCCCTACGAGTTGTATTTATCTAAAGGGGAATTCCATTCATCCATACAAGATAAGAGGAGATTCAGGAGAAAGGCAGTCTATTATTGCTTGGTGGCAGGAGTCTTATACAGAAAGACTCTCATTTCTCCTCTAGCAAGATGTGTCGCGGAAGAGGAAGTTCATATAATACTCCAAGAGGTACATTCGGGAGAATGTGGGAGTCATTCCGGAGCAAAAAATCTAGAGAAGAGAATACCGAGACAAGGATATTTTTGGCCAACCATGAGGAAAGATGCAGAAACATTCGCCAAACGATGCGTTCAATGTCAAAAGTTTGCTCCACTTTAGCTTCAACCAGCCTAGTCATTCAGATCGATAGCAACACCTTAAACACCTTGGCCATTTGCAGTTTGGGGGATGTGATGCAGGCCACCGGAAGAGGCAATCTCACGCGACTACGAACAACAACTACCAAGCGCTCCGCTCTTCCAAACACAACTTAAAACGCAGCCCACGACTAAATTTATTAAATAATTATCATACGCGTACGGCTAGCAACTCCGTGACAAGTTCGAATCGTCGGCGATAAGCCGGGATCCGTCAAGCTAAAGGGACGAATGTTTGCGTCCGGGCAAGCGATGGTGTTGTACCAAAGAAAATCCACCAAAACTAATCGATTCGGAAAGGGTGGATGTTTCCCCAACAAGAACAAATGAGGATCGCCACTCCTCGTCGAATAAACGATAAATCCTAAAGCGTTCCACTAACCAAATGAAAATAAAAGCGAGCAAAATGCGGCGAGAAAATCCGTCACAAATCTATACCACCACAGTTAACCTTTTAAGAGAAATTTCACAATTTGTAGAAACGCGTTACCCTTCCCGGAATCGTAGATCCGGGTTGTAGAAGTTCCTAGGCCGTTCACGGTGGTGGTCGCCGGAGGAGAATCCTTGACGTAGACCAACGTCGCCTTCAAGTCCGGCCGCCACGAGCAAGGCCAAAAACCGGGGCTGTTTTGGTGAGGAGAATGGTGGCCGGCGACTCCTCAAGGGGAGGTGCTGCTCGATTTTATTGGAGGAGGAGAGGGGGTGGTCGGCTAGAACAAAGAGAGGGAGAGGGAAGGGGGCGGCCTCTAGATGGAGGGCCGAACTATAGAAGAAGGAGAGAGGGGGTGGTCGGCCTAGAGAGAGGAAGGAGGAGGGAGCCGAAATAGGAGAGAAGAGGGGAGGGCCCTTGGGCGGCTGGAAGAGAGAAACGAGAGAGAGAGAGGGAGAACCTTAGGGTTTTCCTTTTTTTTTCAATAATCTTCAATAATAATTCCAATTAACATCATTTGTGTCCTTTTATAAAGCCTACATAGGAGGGAAAAGGCTACATGCAGCCCAACAAACATGGTTACATGCACACCACATGGTTACATGCACCCCTTAACTAAAGTTCAAAATAAAAAATACAAAACATGAAATAACACAAACATACTAATTATAATAAAGTGATTATAACTATAAATATTAATTCTTGCGCCGCGGTGATGGCGCACGTCATGGTTGGAGTGGCGCCGTCATCCGCCGTCGTCATGGACCAAGAGTGCTCCAATATGAACCGTGCCGACTCGAACATAGACCATCAAGCCGGCTCCAATAATCTCGCGGCATCTTCCATCGTAGTCTTCAAATTTGCCGCCGCGATCAAAGTAATGCGTCGACGTGGAATCACAAACACGATCACAACCATCTGGCGGGTCCTTGCCTCCATCAGGATGGATCTTATCGGATCCTTCCCAATCGCTAGTGGGCAACGCCATTTCACAATCGTCATGATTGATTATTTCAGCAAGTGGATTGAAGCAAAGGCGTTGGCCAAAACTACCACGCAGGTTATCAAGAACTCCATCTGGGGAGAAGTTGTCTGCTGACATGGAATCCCGTTGGCTATTGTCACCGATAATGAGCCTCAATTCAACAATCCAGAGATGATCAGTTTCTGCGATCAGATTGGAATAGATCTACGATTCTCCTCAGTACATCACCATAGAAGTAATGGGCAAGTGGAGGCTGCGAATAAACAAATCTTATATCTTTTGCAGAAGAAGATTCTAAATCAAAGAGGGAACTGGGCAGAGCAACTCCCTTCAGTCCTTTGGACTCTACGAACTACGCCAACTTCGGCCATAGGAGAAACACCATTCAAATTATCTCATGGTTCAGAAGCACTCATTCCCGTGGAATTCAAAGTAACCAGCCCCAAAGTTATGTATGCAAAACAAGGGGGGTGAAGCTTGGATAGATGACAATGATGAAGCAATAAAATATAGTTTGGAATTCATCGAAGAACTCCAAGATGAAGCAACTATCAGGCAGGTGGAAGTAAAGAGGAGAATGACCAGACATTTTGATAAAAATGGCAGAGTTAAACAATTCGCAGTCGGAGATATTGTACTAAAAAAGGTGGATGTTGCAGCCAGAACAGGTATTGTTGGAATATTAAATCCCAACTGAGCAGGACCATTCATCGTCAAGGAAGCATTAAAGAGTGGGGCTTATCGCCTCCAGATAAGTGATGGGGAAGACATCTCACGTACTTGGAGAGGTGATGATCTCAAACGATTCTACCCTTAAAATATTGTCTTTCATTATTTGCATTTTGGATACTCAATGAGAAGCACCATATTGACACGTTTCCTTGTCTGATGACTCTGTACTTTTTAATATCCCTCACTGAACCTTCGAGACATCGCAAAGTTCTGCTTGAACCCCCTCGGATTGTAGTCATTAGCATAATACCACGAGGACCACGTGTAGCGGGGAGTTTTCGCACACGTGTAGTGGAAGCTTGCCAATTCCCGTGCGGAGGTCTTCAGAATTTTGGATCCCGACTGATATCTAACACACCTCTGCATCAAGGGAGGTCCAGGTGATTGTTAGCTCTATCGCGCCCCGAAAGGGATATAGTTACAGTTTTGATGATCCTTTTGAGGAAAGTAATGTTGGTATAGCCCCCGCAGCATAACCACACCTGCCCAACTGATCATCTTAGTCTGTGACCATCGAATACTCCTAAGGTACACTCGAGCGGTTCCTACAGGGGACCCACAACTAGGTTGATCTCATCGGAAAGCAATGTTGGTAAAGCCTCCGCGACATAACCACACCTTCCCAATTGATCAACTTAGCTTGTAACCCTAGGCGAGAGAGCAGTTGAGTCGTTGAAATTCTTACAGCTCTTATGACCACTTGAGGAAAGCAATGCATGCTACCTAAGCGCACCTGCCCACTTGGTCATCTGAGTCTATAATTCTTTTACTTCTTTGCAGGAAGTTATTTTTCTCTTATGGTTTTTTATGACCATTTGTGAAGAGCAGTATTTGACAGGTACGAGCATTTTTCTACATGGTTGCTTAAGGATATATGACTTTAAGACCAGGCGGTTTAATCTCTTAAGCCGATCGGCTTGAATGAGAATAATAGGTGAAAAATGACAGCATAATGTCCTAACCGAACGGTTAGAATAAACCTAGCTTTAAAGCTAGAAAGCAGGTTATTACAGGAAGACATAAGGCAGTGTTTCTGACAGGTTGTCAATGATAATATTGACTGATCGGCTTACACAATCGGCTTATGATTGATCTCATTATACTACCGCGAGCTGGTACTATTCGCTCGGACCGGGGAACTTATGAAAGTTATGAGAGTACATTTATTGATATAATCTTATTCCCTCGGTTTGAATTAATTTACCCACAAGAAATTGGCCATGGGTTGTTCTTACAGTGATAAAATTTATTCCACGACTCATGTTATTAGTCGCCCGGATTATATGTTGACCGTGTGACTCATTGATTATTATCTGTACTTATGATGTTTCGTTGAACTTCAGAAAAGGGAACTCAAACTATTAGCCTCTCGGGCTGAAAAGTGATCGCATATCTTGATGATCATTATCCAGACATATGTCTCATTACATCAGGAAGTTATTATTAAGATTCCTAAGTATTTGGGATTTACGTCGACAGTTGCCCGAGTTATGAAGTAACCGCGCGGCCTGATGCTTATTATATTGGATTCAAAAAATGTTAATTTTTTATTGGTCGTCCGAGATATATCCTAGTCGCACAACTTGTTGCTTATGATCAGAACTTTTGAAGATATTATTTCGGGCGGTTTCAGGCTGTGGTTCATCTTCATTAAATCATGATCAATCTTAGAACCAAAGTGATAAACCGTCAGAGCAGCATTCCATGATATTTGAGCAACTATTTATTTGAAAATCTCGCATAATAAGCTCGGACTTCTAGCCGCTCGAACTGAATCCTGACTGCAAAACTTAATATTCTGGCGGATTCAAGAAGGAACTTACAGTTTAAAGGGAATAATGATCAAACAAAAGATCGCATAAGAACATTGACAAGTAAGTAAAGTCGCAAAGACAAACAGCTGAACAGGTAATTGTATCTTTCATTAATTCTCAAAAAATGTATTTACAATCATTAAAACCGACCGGCTAACCTATTTAAGTCGTCAGGTATATAAGATAAATTTCAAAGCACAAAAGTAACTAATCGCCCGATTTAAGTCTTTTGGCCATAGGAGAACTTGAATCTCCTCCGCCTTCAATATCAATGTCGGGTGAATAGTCTCCGCTAGCCGATGAAGAACTTGATGATCTGCTGCTAGAGCCGCTCAAGACTTCAGCATCTTGGCTCTCAACTCGATCGGTCTCTCCTTCAGTAGCATCGGCTTCGGAAGCCGAATTCCACCCATCCTCGCCATCAGCATCGACTTCATTCTCTTCCTCGACCTTATCTTCTGCATCGGCTTCATCCTCGTTATATTCTTCTTCTTCCAAACTGCTGGCATCAACTTTATTTTTACCCTTTGCCTTGCGGGTAATGCCATCCAACTTTTTCTTCAGGGATGGATAGACATCCGAGAAGTTGAAGTCTTCAAAACCCGAAGATAACTCGTCGAGCCCCCTCAAGCGGGTTAAAGCTGCGCTGATCCCTTTGGCAACATGAGGAAAGACCTCATCTTGGAAAACCGGGTTGTCAATATCATATTTTTTCTGTGAAAGAGAAAAAAGGTTAGACCGCACGGTTTAAGAAATTCGGATATCTCAAATCTTCATCAGGTGACAACTTACCGACTCGGCCTCCTTTAACCGTGCGATCTCCTGCGCCTGCTCAGCGCATTTCTTTTCTAAATGACTATGCGCTGATATTAACTGCCTGTATGATAGGCCCATGAAGTGGTTAGTCGCAAAACTCCTTGCGCTAACATGTGCGGCTAGTTTGGAGAGCTCCTCCTCCAGAACTTGTTTTAGTTTCTTCAAGGTTTTTCGGCCATACAGAGCAGCCCCGACGGGTACTGTATGGCGGCTTACTTTCTCGCTCCCCCAATAAGGAAGCACAGTTGACACCTGTACACAGTCGCCGTCTGGGTGACAGCGCAAGTTCGACTCGCCCTGAAGGTATTTGGGGTTGCCACAGAAGCGAAGAAGGTTGAACTCGCCAGAAGAAGCCGATCCCTCCTCTGCAGAAACCTGCGGCCTGCTCCTCTTCTACCTTTTCTCTCTTTGCGTAAGAACAAGGCCGCCCGGGCTGAGCGGTTTGTTCATTGGGACTATGGCAGCAGTTGTAAAATAAGGTCGAAAAGTTAGTAAAACAGGTCGCGCGGTCAGAAGTGGTTGGTTAAGGAAAACTTACTGTCCTCAGGTCGGACTTGATCTAGTTCAGCGAGCATCAAAATGTAGTAATTCACATCAAGCCGCTCGTTCTTGATGAATTCATAAATCTTCAGCTCCACGCCATCAACATCCCGCTGTCAGAAAACCTCCTCTTCCCGCACCTGCGGGTTAACCTGCAACAACCCGAGCTGACCCTCGAAGATCAAGTACCTCTCCGGCCAGTTCGCGATCTTGTTCGCCAGGTTGACAACCTTCAATCCCCTGCAGCCAAAATACAAATGGCCTTTGAACACCTTCGTTCCGGAGTCCAGAATAGACTGCACGAAGAAGAACCTTCGGAAGAGACTAATGGAGAAGCGGACTCGCTCAGACCGCAAATAAGAAATAAAGCTATAGATGGCGGCTATGGAGTTTGGCGGAAGTTGCCCGGGAACAACTCCATAGTGGTCAAAAATCGTGATGACTTCAAGCGGCGGTGGAAATCTGAAGCCATTGTCGAAGTGGTCAATGGAGATCGCGTTTTGAGTGGAAGAGGAAGAATTAATCCGCTCGTCGCGAAGCAGAAGTCGCGCAAGCAGGTGGCTTCCTGCCATATGTCTGTCTCTCAATAAAGTCATCTGATTCAGCTTGGGTCAGACGACATTCCTTGTGGTCGGCAGAGTGGAAAGCGGAAGCCGTGTCCATTCGGACGGCTGCAACTTTCTCAGACCGCATGGATTTGCTCTTAGCCCGCATCCTGAATATCGTTGAAAAAATCTCTGAAGTGTCTGCTACTTATAGAGTCCATGACCTTCAAATAACAAAATCGGATGCGGCTAACTATCTTAAACCGCGCGGCCAGCAACCTGCATATTCATAATATTTTACAGCAGAAAAACCACAAACATTCAACACAAGCCACACGGCTTGCATATATCACAAATATTCAGAGTTTTTCAAAGCAGAAATCACGAGTTTGCAATACAAGTCGCACGGACTATACAAATATTCAAATACATCAGATAATAAAAATGTTGTCAAGCAAACATTCAATGTCTGGATCGTCCGAAGGACCGAATAAATAATATTACAAAGATATTGTCTTCAAATATAAACCGCTCATGGATGGCGGTGATCAGGGGAATGGTCTTCAAGATTAAGGCGCGTGACTTGATCGCCAGTTTGGAGAAGAAGTGAATGCATCTGACTTACGCTATGATGGAGGTGATTGATAGTACTGTGAAGCTGCACGACATCCCGCTCTACCCGCACAGCAGGAATCATGCGAGCAGGCAATGTCTCAGCGGCCTCAACAATAGTAACAATCAGATCGGCCGCCCTGACCAGTGGGGGATTTGAGGTCTCCCCAACAGTTGGGCGGCCCGATGTCCGCGGCCTCTCATCATTTGTATTTACAGGTCGCCGGCTCCCGCCGACTTCCCTAGTCAGAGATGTATATACTTTTATCGATAATACTTGCAATCGTCCTCGAGCTTCAGAACTGCTTTCGTCTCCTTATTAAGCCGCACGGTCAGAATAGCTTTCTGCTCCTGCAACATCTTCTCTTTCTCCAACCGCTCTTTCTTTTCTGCCTCCAGTGCAGCACGCGTCTCTCGCTCCTTTGCCCGCGCGACCTCAGCCTGATCCTCAAGGTCTTTTACCCTTTCCTTCAAAGTAGTAAGAAGACCCTTGAAGTCGGCCAGCTCCTCCTCTCCAGTATTTAAGTTTAGTGAAAAACTTGGCGCTGGTGGAAGCAGTGGAGGAAGGCTAGCCGTCAGGTCGCCCGGTTTCATGGCTTGCTCCAGGTTATCTACAATAAAGAAAGTGTGGTAAACACATTCAGAAGCAAATAACCCAACACAGAAAATACTACAAGATTAATGCATGATTGTACAGGCCACCTCGATTGCTCGGGGTCCATTATTCGGCGCTGCTCTCTCCAAAATCTTTCATTCTGTCTTCGTTTAGCGACAGAAGTTTGAATCGCGGATGGGAAATAGCTCGATGGCGGATTCAATATCAAATCGTTTTGCTTTTTCCGAGACCGCGTTCTAAATAAGCGGACAGGGTGATAGCCCGCACCATGTTTACCTTTTTCCAGAGGGTCTGACGGCCGCGGCTTATCAATAGAATGCCTCAGCTCCTCCGCCTTCACCTTCATCAGCTTCATCCCGCTTTCTTCAAAGGCGTCCCTTCTCAGCACGGTCTCCTTAGGTTTAGCCGCATCCTCGCCAGGATGGTCGGCTTCGCTCATGGTCGCGGGGGTATCGAGCAGCTTGTCTTGCCTCTGCAGGGCATCCATATTCTTGAGGATATTGTTAATAGTTATGTTGGCCGCAGAGTTGAATGGCAACTCGTCTGGCTTATCTAGAGGAGTGACCTACCCTTCAACAACTTCATTTTCATGCGGATTATGTTGGAGGCTAACCGCATCCGATCTCTTATAGGCTGCTTTGTTCTTGGCCCTCAGTTTCTTGGCCTTCCTCGTTATCCTCTCCGCCGTCGTTTCAGCCCTCTTCCTCTTCTTAACAGAATCCAAGTCGGCCTGCTGAGAACAGCTGGAGTTGTCTTCTACAACCACTAGCGACGGAGCAGTCAATTCGTCCGGGCTCGGGGAATTGATCGCCCCTTCCTCTCCTAATTCACTTTCAAGTGAAGAACCCTAGAAGGGGAAAATTCTACGTCGAAGGGTTTGTCTCCTATGACCTTCAAAGGAACGGTGCTTGAACCCTCCTTGTCAGAAGGGGCGGGCAGATTGATCGGAGGAGGATTAGAACAGCCCGTGTCGGGCTCAGTAGCATCCTTATCATTTGCGGGGGAATTCAAGTTAGCAACCTTTTTGGTGGAGACGGTAATGACAGATCGGTCGGTTTTATCTGACCGACGGATCTTCTTCTTTTTGGAGCGGTCGGTCTCCTTTCCCTCACGGATTATAATCTTGGACATTAAATCAGCCATTTCGATTAGGGGACTGACGGCTCAAAAAATTATAATCGTTAATGGCGAATAGTGCCCCGTGGTTTTAGAAGAATTGTGCAGAATGGAGAGATTTTCAGAGCTTTTTATAGACTCCAGAACAAACCAGGCGCGGTCTCCGGCTAGAACTTATATTTTTGAAATTTCCTCGAAATTTGAAAATATGTGGGGATCATGTTTACCCAGAAGACCGCTATCAACACAATGGACTACTCAGACCGGGCGATCTATTATATTAACCACCTAGCTCTATTTATGATTATTTGCACACAAGCCTATCGGTTCATCAGAGCAAGCCGCTCGGTCTGCATATCGTCAGACTGCCATCGAGGGGGTTACAATCAGCTCAAGTCCAGAGGGCAAACTGCGATTTCGGGCCATAGATCGCCTGAGTTGCTTCTCTGCTCTTCGTGGCTCATCTCAGCCCCGACTCGATACAGACCGGAGTTCAAGTCGCCAGGCTGCGCGACTTCACTCTTATTTCTCTTCTGTATCCCGTCACTTCCTGTCCGATTCTCCTGTATCCGGGCAGGCGGTTATTTTATCCTTTCCCATTTGGGTAGACCCTCGAGCCTATAAATAGGGGGCGACGTTCCCAAGACATGAACACTCGAATCCAGGAGCTCGCCTGTTAGAGCCGTGATCTCGAGTTCAGTGTCTTGCGGCTTGTTGCTCGGCCGGCTTCTTTCCTGCTTTGCCTTGTAACCCGCTGTAAACACTTTTCTTAAATCAAGGGAAAGTCCGTCACAAGAGTGGCATTCGATGTGACGGGCGAAGTCCGGTCTCGACCGCTGCTAGCGGTCTAAGTAGTCTAATTTCTCTCAGTCAATAGTAACTGACAACCCGCAGCCTCCTCTTATCCTTCGCTTTCTTAGCGTCGATCGTGGAGGTGCAATTTCGGCATCAACATCGATATTCCAAAAACGACCTTCAGTGCCTGTTTCGGGCACTATGATTTCACGGTCAGGTCATTTGGTCTCTCCAATGCACCGTCAGCATTTATGGACTTGATGAATAGAATGTTCCGAGAGTATTTGGACCGATTTGTGATCGTCTTCATCGATGACATATTGGTATACTCTCATGTTGGGTTTTTCTAGAACCATACATCATATGTAGGCGCAGCGGAAATAAAGAGAAACAACCCAAAAAGATTCGGATCGGGCCATGAATATTGAATCAAGAAGTTAACCAAATTGCTAGGCATAAATTACCTTAGTGGAGTTGGATCAAATCCAACCTAGATGCTCCAAGAAGAAGATTCCTGTCGGCGGCAAAGAGAGTTCTCACGTAGAATTATGTCTACGTCTCTATAGAGATCCACACGAGCCGGGAGAAGAAGACTGCACTCTTGCACTTCCACGAACTGCTAGGTTCGCTCCAGGAAGAACAATCATGGCGGCGATCGCCGGAAGGAAGATCTGCGGAGGCGCGGCGGAACTCTTCCGTCTAGGGTTCGGGCGAAACTCTTCCGTCGGCTCCTCTTCTTTATCGAATAAGAGTAAATCTATTGAACCCTTAAAACCGGTTCTATTTATACCCGAAGTATAAAAAGACCTAGAAAAATTGCTATCCGCAGTCCATACAGAAGTTTGGGGTTTCTGTAACAATTCGTCGGGATTCCACGGAACAATCTGACGAATTTCGACGAATCATATCAGACGGCAACATTTGCCGAGTTAAGGATCTCTGTAACAATTCGTCGGGATTCCACGGAACAATCCGACGAATCCCGACGAATCCGACGAATCATATCCGACGAATTCCGACGAATTCTATCCGTGTAAACCCGACGAATTCAGACAGCAACATTTGCTGGACCTCTCCCATTCTATATGGTGATTGGTAACCTTTACCAACACAGTCAATCTTCCATCTTCTGCACATACTCTTATGTGCGACCCTGCAGGCTCATATCGCGTTGGCAGTGAGACTACATGTTTGACCACTTCTAGATCATAATGGTAACTCCAACAGTCTCCCACTTGATATTGAAAGTATCAAACAAAAACCTCACAAACAATGAGCGGTATCTAGCAATGCATCATTGCTCCCCAAGCAATAAGAGTTCATAACTCATAAGCCTTTATGACCAATGTTCCAGCGTTGTCTTTGTCCCTTTGTCCCTTACATCCGGAAAGAACTAGAGGCATGGACCGGGTCACCCTCTTAATAGCTCAATCCAAATATCTTGATCTAGAACGGACTTCCAGAGAATGGTAAGCTCAATATCACATATTGACTCAACCAAGCATGGCCATGCATTTCTCAGTCCAATTCCATCAAGGGGCCCATGGATGCAACTCCTGTTATATAGGAGGACAAATCCCATATCTACTCACACCCAAACACCCAAATGATTCGTAACGTACCCAACGACCACCCTTATCATCAACCTTCTTCAAGGAAGACTTTAGATGACATCAAAGCATGCTCTTCCTCACTCGATGAATGCTGTGACTTCAGGTCAAAGGACCACAACACCATTGTCAAATGAGACCTACTTTTGACACTTTTAAGTAACAATCCACAAAGTAGTCTCAGGTTGGGTCTATCCAGTACAACTTGTTCACTAACAAGTACCCACGTGATGACTTGATATCACAATATCATGACCTGTGAGAATCGGTCATCAGTCAACACACATGCTAGTCTTAACGTATCATCATCACCCTTAGCTTCTACGATGATACCTCGACCAGGGACCTTTTAAGAATGAAGCTTCGAAATCATAGGCTCTCACATTCAAGTCACGTACTTGATGTCCTATGGAAGCGAACATTCTAAGGGTATTTATCACGAATTTTATTCTATCATATAGAAATAGTATATCGTAATAAAAGAACTTGCCATTAATTGTAAAAAGGAAATAATTGGTACACAATTCATCATATGAATAAATATTAAACAGCCAACAGAATATATATTTTACATGCAACCCACAAGACTCCCACTAGAGTTGATCACTCAGGTATCGTATACCCATTGATCTAGTATGACCATCATGCTTTCTCTGCGCGATAGGCTTTGTTAGTGGATCTGCAATATTCTCCTCAGTCGGCACTCTGCAAATGTTCACATCTCCTCGTTCGATAATCTCACGAATAAGATGGAACCGCCGAAGTATGTGCTTGGAGAGCTGATGGGATCTAGGTTCCTTAGATTGTGCAATTGCACCATTGTTATCACAGTAGAGAACTACGGGACCAACAATGCTAGGAACTACATCTAGCTCACTGATGAATTTCCTAATCCATACAGCCTCCTTCGCTGCATTTGCCGCAGTGATATACTCGGCCTCAGTTGTAGAATCAGCAACTGTCTCTTGCTTGGAACTCTTCCAGCTCACAGCTCCTCCATTCAGGCAAAACACAAACCCTGACTGAGATTTCGAATCATCCCTATCAGTTTGGAAGCTGGCATCCGTGTAACCACTTACAACGAGCTCTTCCTTTCCACCATACACCAAGAATACATCCTTAGTCCTTCTCAAGTACTTCAGGATATTCTTTACGGCTATCCAGTGACATTCAAAGGGATCATACTGATACCTGCTAGTCATGCTCAAAGCAAAAGAGACATCGGGTCGAGTACATAACATTGCATACATGATTGACCCAATTGCCGAAGCATATGGAATCAACTTCATGCGGTCCTTATCTTCACAAGATTTTGGACACTGGTCCTTAGAGAGATTTACACCATGAGACATGGGCAAAAATCCTTTCTTGGACTCAAGCATGTTGAATCACTTCAACACCTTCTAAATGTACGTACTCTGGGTCAAACCCAGCAACTTCTTCGATCTATCTCTATAGATCTTAATACCGAGTATGTAAGTCGCTTCACCCAAGTCCTTCATAAAAAAGTAGTTCCCTAGGTTGTTCTTAACAACTTTCAGGTCAGGTATGTCATTCCCGATCAACAGTATGTCATCTACATGCAATATCAGGAAGACAACAATGCTCCCACTGATTCGCTTGTAAACACACGGTTCATCCTCATTCTTGACAAAACCAAACTCTTTGATCTTCTCATCAAAATGAAGATTCCAACTTCTAGAGGCCTGTTTCAATCCATAGATGGAACTGTTCAGCTTGCATATTTTAGTGGCTTCATTTGGGGATACAAAACCATCGGTTTGTGTCATGTACACTTCCTCAATGAGGTTTCCATTTAGGAAAGCCGTTTTGACATCCATCTGCCAGATCTCGTAGTCATAATACGCAGCAATAGCAAGCAATATCCTAATGGACTTTACCATGGCAACAGGGGAAAATGCCTCATCATAGTCAACACCATGAATTTGCTTGAAACCCTTAGCCACCAGTCGCCCTTTGAATGTCTGTACATTCGCATCCATGTCGGTCTTCTTCTTGAAGACCCACTTACACCCTATGGGTCGTACCCCTTCAGGTGGTTCCACCAAGTTCCAAACTTGGTTTGTATACATGGAGTCCATTTCGGATTTCATAGCCTCAAGCCATTTGTCGGAGTCCGGTCCATTCATAGCCTCTTGGTAGGTCGCTGGTTCATCATCATGATCCATAAGCAACACATTACCTATTTGAGACACGAGAAATCCATATCTCTCAGGCTCAAATCTTGGTCTATCAGATCTACGTAGGACGTGTGTCTCTTGAGCAGGTTCTCTAGCTACAATATCTTGTAGTCCTGCCTCAGAATCCAATTCTGGTTCATTCACTACTTGTGGTTCTTGAACTTCTTCAAGTTCTACCTTTTGCGTCTTTCTTGACAAGAACTCTTTCTCCAAGAAGACACCCGTCCTTGCGACAAACACTTTGCCCTCAGACGGTAGGTAAAAGTAATATCCTTTCGTTCCTTAGGATATCCCACCAGATAACACTTATCTGATTTTGGTTCCAGCTTGTCAGGCATTTGACGTCGTACGTATGCCTCACAGCCCCAAATTTTAATGAATGACATACTAGGACGCTTCCCAGTCCATATCTCATATGGTGTCTTTAGAACTGTTTTCGTCGGAGCGTGATTCAGTGTCATTGCAGCAGTCTCTAAAGCAAAACCCCAAAAGGAAACAGGCAAGTCTGCATGACTCATCATCGACCGTACCATGTCTAACAGAGTACGATTTCTCCTCTCAGACACACCATTATGTTGCGGTGTCCTAGGTGGAGTGAGCTGTGATTCAATACCACACTCTTTCAGATGATCACGAAACTCATGACTCAGGTATTCGCCACCTCGATCAGATCGGAGTGCTTTAACCTTTTTACCCAATTGGTTCTCCACTTCATTCTTAAACTCTTTGAACTTTTCAAAAGTTTCGGATTTGCACTTCATAAGATACACGTATCCGTATCTACTGAAATCATCAGTAAATGTAACGAAGTAGAAATACCCACCTCTAGCCATAGAACTCATGGGCCCGCATACATCACTATGTACAACACCCAAGAGATCCTCAGCCCTCTCAGTATAACCAGTGAAAGGGGCTTTAGTCATCTTGCCTAATAAACAAGACTCGCATCGCTCAAATGATTCATAATCAAATGAGTCAAATAGTCCATCTTTATGGAGCTTGGATATGCATTTCTCGTTTATATGGCCCAAACGACAATGCCAAAGATATGTAGGATTTGAGTCATTTGTTCTTAGTCTTTTATTATTATCTACATTATAGATCAGATGGTCTAGGTTCAAAACATAAAGACCATTAAACAATTGAGCTACAACATAACAAACATCATTCTTAAATATAGAACAACAATTGTTCTTAATTATAAAAAAAAATCCAATCATGTCTAAGCATGAAATGGATATAATGTTTCTAGTTATGGCCAGAACAAAATAACAATTATTAAGTTCTATTACAAGCCCACTGGGTAAAGAAAGATGGTAAACCCCTACGGCTACAGCAACAACTCTTGCTCCATTGCCGACGCGCATGTCCACCTCTCCTTTACTCAGCAATCTCCTCCTTCCTAGTTCCTGCACATTTGTACAAATGTGAGAACCACATCGGGTATCCAATACCCAAGATGAAGGAGCAGAAAGGTTTATCTCTATAACGTAAATATTCGAAGCGGAAGTCATACCTCCCTTCATTTTCTGCAGACCCTCAATGTACGAAGGACAATTCCTCCTCCAATGACCAGCCTTGCCACAGTGGTGGCATTTCCCTTCCTTCACGGTGCTCTTCCTTTTCAGCGCAGAAGATTTGGGCTCAAGATGTGACTTAGGTCCCACCTTCGTCTTCTTGAAGCCCTTGGCCTTACCCTTGCCTTTATGTACCATCAATATGGGACTAGCAGGCTTGGCCTTCTTCATGTTTATCTCAGCAGTTCGCAGCATGCCTAGGAGCTCGGGAAGTGTCTTGTCTATTTCATTCATGTGGTAGTTCAAGACGAACTGCTCATAACTATCCGGCAACGATTGCAGGATAAGATCTGTGGCCAACTCTTGACCCAGAGGAAAACCCAGTCTCTCCAGGTTCTCAATATACCCAATCATCTTGAGTACGTGAGTACCAACTGAGTCTCGAGCTCCCATTTTGCACTGAAATAAGGCCTTCGTGGCATCGAACCTCTCTTGACGAGCTTGCCCTTGAAACATTTTCTTTAGGTGCTCGTCAATCTCCTTGCACCCCATGTTCTCGTGTTGCTTCTAAAGCTCAGAGTTCATGGTGGCAAGCATAAGGCACTCGACGTCTAAGGCGTCATCGGTATACTTCTTATAAGCATCCTTATCAACACGGGACGAGTTCCCGGTCGGCACCTCGGGGGCTTCTTCTTCCAAGACGTAGAGCTTTCGCTCTTGCCTGAGAACAATTCTCAGGTTCCTATACCAGTCCATATAGTTCGTCCCACTTAGCTTGTCCTTCTCAATGATAGCTCTCAGGGACAAGGTGGAATGTGAACCACTTGCTATGGAATTCTACAAGAATTCATGCAGAATTTAATCAGTACCAAAATTTCAAAATACAATTTATTTTAATTTGGACTTCAATTAAATACTCCCACTATTTTATTCAAATTGATAGCCCTCACTATCAATTCGGAGAGTCCATGCGAGCTACTCTCTTAGTGGACAAGATCCGTATTTCACCAACACCACGAGTCCGCTTTGGCGTTCCTCTCATAATGCGGTTACTTAGGTAGGCAACACTTGCCAATTGCATCCTCAAGCAACTCTTGTATGGCTGGTGAATAACTCCTTATTCACATCCATCATATGGTGCATGCCAACCTTATGCCTCTAGGCACTCAACCTTTGAGGTCACCTAGTTAAGTTAGACCCGATGTCGACAGTGGGATATCACAATTATCCGCTCGCACCCTTACCAAGATAGATTAATGCACCTTGCTTTGCCAAGCCCACACTTCATCGATCGAGGCAGGAAGAGTGTCATCCATCGGAAGGCATCCGAACACTTAATATTTGATGAAGGGATTTTAATTTTTAATAATAGGTTAACACTTAACCATGATCAACATTTGATCAAAGTGCACATCCACAGAAAAACAAGCTTTCTAAAATCCACATGCATCCCTTATGTGCACAACGTAAGACTATCAACCTTTGATAGACGAAAGGGCTAAATCTGGACATTTAGAACTCTTCCAAATCTTCAGATTTACATGCATTGGACAAAGGCAAAGACAACTCGACTTAAAGCAGTAGACAATCTCGTCTCTCATTGTTGGATTCAGAATCCAAAACAATACAAGGGTTCATTAACCACTTGAGGGACGGTTACTGCTAAGGAGACAACAATTTCTAACAATTAGAAATTACCACGAAATCCCAGACGTTCCTGGCGGGGTTCCAAGGGGCCGCGCCCCTGGCGGGGTCTTAGGGGCAGAGCCCCTAACGGGGTCCAAGAGGCAGCGCCCCTGGCGGTGGTATTCCAAGAAGAAATCTTGACATTTAGAACGCTTCCAAATACCTAGATTTGCACGTACTGGAATAACCTAACTTCAGAAACAACATTCATGACCAGAACCTCCCTCTGATACCACTGTTGAGTTTTTCTAGAACCATACATCATATGTAGGCGCAACAGAAATAAAGAGAAACAACCCAAAAAGATTTGGATCGAGCCATGAATATTGAATCAAGAAGTTAACAAAATTGCTAGGCATAAATTACCTTAGTGGAGTTGGATCAAATCCAACCTAGATGCTCCAAGAAGAATATTCCTGTCGGCGGCAAAGAGAGTTCTCACGTAGAATTATGTCTACGTCTCTACAGAGATCCACACGAGCCGGGAGAAGAAGACTGCACTCTTGCACTTCCACGAACTGCTAGGTTCGCTCCAGGAAGAACAATCACGGCGGCGATCGCCGGAAGGGAGATCTGCGGAGGCGCGACGGAACTCTTCCATCTAGGGTTCGGGCGAAACTCTTCCGTCGGCTCCTCTTCTTTATCGAATAAGAGTAAATCTATTGAACCCTTAAAACCGGTTCTATTTATACCTGAAGTATAAAAAGACCTAGAAAATCGCCATTCGCAGTCCATACAGAAGTTTTGGGTTTCCGTAACAATTCGTCGGGATTCCACGGAACAATCCGACGAATTCCGACGAATCATATCAGACGGAAACATTTGCCGAGTTAAGGATCTCTGTAACAATTCGTCGGGATTCCACGGAACAATCCGACGAATCCCGACGAATCCGACGAATCATATCCGACGAATTCCGACGAATTCTATCCGTGTAAAACCGACGAATTCAGACAGCAACATTTGCTGCACCTCTTCCATTCTATATGGTGATTGGTAACCTTTACCAACACAGTCAATCTTCCATCTTCTCCACATGCTCTTATGTGCCACCCTGCAGGCTCATATCGCGTTGGCAGTGAGACTACATGTTTGACCACTTCTAGATCATAATGGTAACTCCAACATCTCAGTCTGAAGAGGGGCATGCAGAGCATCTACATGTAGTATTGAGCACATCGAGGAGGAGCCAGCTATACGCCAAGTCCTCCAAATGCGAGTTTTGGCTACCGTCAGTGGCATTCCTTAGTCTTGTTATTAATGATGAGGAAATCGCAGTCAATCCGTTGAAGATAGTGGCAATCCGAGAGTGGCCTGTGCTGAAAAACGTGTCAGAAGTCCGAAGTTTCTTAGGACTTTCCAGCTACTATAGGCGCTTCATGGAGAACTTTTCGAGGATTGCACTTTCTCTCACTAAGTTGATTAGGAAAGATTATCAATTATCTTGGTTACCAGAGTGCACACGAGCTTTTGAGGAGTTGAAGAGCCGTCTGACCACGACGCCCATTTTATGCTCGTCAAGAGGTACGGATGGCTATGCGATATATAACGATGCCTCAGGGAGCGTCTTGGGTTGTGTCCTAGTCCAATTCGGAAATGTGATTGCTTATGGCTCTCATCAGTTGAAGGTACATGAGAGGAATTACCTGGTCCACGACTTAGAATTGGCGGTCGTGGTATTCGTTCTTAAGTTATGGTGGCATTACCTATATGGCGTAAAGATTGACATCTTTACGGACCATAAGAGTCTAAAGTACCTGTTAAATCAGAAGGAGCTGAATATGCGGCAGAGAAGGTGGATGGAGTTCCTTGGGGACTACACCTTTGATACGTGTTACACTCCTGGGAAGGGAAACGTTGTTGCAAACGCGTTGAGTCGGTGGGCACCCACGCAAGCAAATTGGATTTTGACGCAGGATGAGAGTCTGATCCGTGATCTAGAGTCCTTGGAGATCTCTTGTGTCGATAAGAGAGCGTCTACTTCAACATGCTTGAACTGGACGGAAGTTCAATATGACTTTGCCGACCGAGTTCGACAAGCTTTGAAGCTAGATGAGAGCATGAAGCGTTATAAAGCAGAGACTGTGGATACGTCTAACGCTGAATTCTCCTTCGAGGATGGTATTTTATGGAACAATGTGAGACCGTGCATCCCAAATGTTGTCAAATTACTGAAAGAATTGATGTATGATGCTCACTTTACCAAGTATTTGATCCACCCGAAGAGCACAAAGGTGTACATGGACATGAAGAAACTCTTTTGGTGGCTGGGTATGAAAAAAGTCATTGCTCTCTATGTGGCCAAGTGTCATACTTGTGTGTTTATGAAGGATGAATATCAAAGACCTGGTGGGTTTCTAAAGTCTTTGTCAATTCCTGAATGGAAGTTCGATGATATTTCAATATATTTCATGCACGGATTGTCGAGATCGCAGCATGGAAATGATACCATTTGGGTGATCGTAGATCGTTTAACGAAAGTATCGCACTTCATTCCGAACCGGAAGGATGATTCCGTGGAAAAGTTAGCTAAGTATACATTGATAATATCGTACGATTGCACGGGGTTCCCCATAGCATTGTAAGTGACCGGGATGGGCGTTTCACATCAAATGACTGGAAGCTGATTCACCAAATATTGGGTACCAAGCTAAAGCTTAGCGCGACCTTCCACCCGCAAACGGATGGGCAGACCGAGAGGACCAATAGGACAATAGAAGACATGCTCTGGATGTGCGCTATAGATTTCAAAAAGAGATGGGAGGACCTCCTCTATATGATTGAATTTCTCTACAATAACAGCTATCAGGGAAGTATTAAAATGACACCATTCGAAGCCCTTTATGGTAGAAAGTGGCGTACACATTTGGCTTGTGGGGAAATGGGCGACACAAAGTTGTTGAAGCATAAAGACGTGGATGAAGCAAATACATCAATCCGGACAATACGAAAGCAGTTGCTAATTACCCTGGATAGGAAAGCAAAGTATTACAATGCAAATCACCAGAACATCGAGTTTGCCGCTGGCGACTGGGTTTACTTGAAAACCAAACTGTTCAAAAGAGTATCAAGGACCCGACGCTTGAAAAAGCTAAGTCCACGGTACGTAGGACAATTTGAGGTCTTGGAGCGCATCAGTGAAGCTGCTTACCGGCTTGCTCTATCTGTTGAGCTAAGCGGTCTACATGATGTATTTCACATTTCAGTGTTGAGAAAGTCAATGAAGGAGCCTACACATATTTTTTCAGTCGATGAAGTGATGGTAGATGGTGGGCTAGCGACGAAAGTCAAGCCTATCTGCATCGAGGACACCAAAGTCAGATAGTTGCGGAACAAATCCATCGGGATGGTAAAGGTCCGTTGGGATAATTGCGGAAGAGAGGAACTCTCTTGGGAAAGAGAGCAGACCATGCTTGCGGAGTACCCCGAGCTATTTCTCTTAGGTATAATTTATGCTAGTACTTTACTTTGAAATTTCGAAACAAAATTCTTTTAAGGGAGGTGGAGTTGTGACACCCAATTTTCCTAAAATGGTGAAAATCCAAGTTACTGGGCTTGCAGGAAGTTCTCTGCCTTGTATCATCGAGTGGTCTCGACGACACAGCCAGAAGAGGAGTATCGTCGAGAGCACTCGACGACACCAGCTCTGTGTCATTAAGTGAACTCGACGACACAGTCGGGAAAGGCATGTCATCGAGACCACTCGATGACACAGCTGTGAGTGTGTCGTCGAGAGGACTCAACGACACAGATAAATTTGTGTCATTGAGTGACTCGATGACACCATCACATATGACTTTCTGTCTATTTCATTTTGATGGACAGCGGCCGTCTATTTTCACGGGGGCTTTAAACCTAATGTTGGGGTTTTGGTTCATGCTAAATAAAGACACTTGGAGAAAAAGATTATGACACTTTTCGGCTGACTCTCTCTCTCTCTCTCTCCAAGCTCGAGACAGAAGAAAAGCGGGGAAGACGAGAAGGTCTCTTTCTGCCATTACTGGAGCTCCATAGCTCCAAATCGAGAACCATTTCCAGATCCACGGAGAACAGCCCAGTGTGGTTCTTTCTTTCCGACTGAAATCTTGGATTCTCATGGCGCCAAAGAGACCGGGAAGGGTAATGATCCTTCCTCCCGGTCTTAGGACGTGTTTTGGTCCTTTCATCCCTTTTTTATGCTTTCATAGGGTTGTCTCTTTCACTAATTAGTGAAGTATAGGACTCCCTTTAGTTTTTCAGAACTCCGGGTCGATTGTGTCTGTCCCCGACATATATTGCATGTAGAAATCTGGTAATTGTACGAATTTAGGCATTTTGTGTGAAGCCTACCCGTGGCCGTTAGCCCCGATCGGTGATGCTTGATTTGTGACGTGCATTTAGGTTAAGCCTAGAATGTGTGTCGGAGAATAACTCTGTGAGATATGTCATTTTAAATGCGGGAATATATTTTTAATTGTCTTTTGGAGAGCTTAACGGAAACCCCGTGCTTAGGTCGTGGTTGAACGCAAACCTTCACCACGAGTTTTGAAGTAGAGTTGTCTTAGACCTCCTTCGTTGGTCGTATTTGTGAGGACTACGTCCTCTTATAAGGATTAGGTACGTAGCTTATTTTGTGAGTAGCATTTATGTGTGTTAAACCCTTACAGGCCGAGGCGAAGCCGTACCCACATCGTGCAGTTGGATCACGATGACTAAAGCACGAGCAAAGCTGAACCGAACATGTTTTCAAGCATATCAATGAGAGATCTTAACCTCTTGTATGTCGTACGATCATGGGAGAGGCTGTGGAAGGTGTTCACCTTGACCGGCCAAAAGCTCTTTTCTTACCTAAGTTTGTATTACTTAGGGTAGTGTTGGTGCTCGTAAAAGAGTAAATTGGAAGCATGCCTTGTATGCATGAAATGTTTGGTCGTGAGTACCCATATTTGTGATGCGATGAATTGATATTATGTTAGCCTCATGCAGTTGCTTAAGCAGTTGTAGGGATCCTCTGGGTGAACCCTACCAACATCATGTGCATACCTAGGTTCCCCTTTCTTTGATGCTCAACCTAGAAGATTGATTGTGCATATATAGCTTGCATGCAGGTTATTGGTGCCCTGCCCCTAAGTCGGCTAGAATGGTCGGGGGAGGATCGTTATGCGTTTTGTGGTCAGCTCATAGCTGACCCTCATTTACCTCTTATTTGTGGATGGTGTTGGTGCTGGTGAGCCAAGCGGGAAATAGTGGGTTGAAGCCTATTACTGAGTTGGCCCTTGAAGGCCAGCCTATTTTTACTTCTTTCTATTTATTGTCGGCCTGCATGCCGAAGTATGATTTTGAGTAAGTTATATTGTTGAATGTAAGGCCTTAAGGTCATAACTCTTTACTTGACATTCCTGAGAAGGTGGACATTCTGTATTAAATGGTTATTGAAAGCATCTGCTTACGCTTTGTTTATACTCTCATGTAGATCTTTTCTGTGTATCATCTTATTAACGTTTAGCTAGTATGTACAATATGGCGTGGGGTCCCGGCCAGACCTTTTGTTATATTGTTTGCCCTAGCAAGGTGTTACACCTTAAGATTCAAGACGATATCATCTTGCAAACTCTGATCTACTCTCATGTCACCTTGTGTTGAAGAAGAAGGACAATCTTCAAACATCATCTTGGTAATATACTTTCCAAGATGATATCATCTTGACAAGGCTCAACTCTCATATCGTCTTGGAGGTATTCAATAGATATTTGGAAGCACTTGATTGAAGGAAGATTTTGACTAAAACATTTATCATCGAGGAGATCTCAAATCATCGAGGTCACGTGAAACATCGTCGAGGAACCAACACGACATTTCATAAGTATAAATGACAGATTCAACCTGATAGGCTTATCATTCAACTAGAAGGTAGAAATAATTAAATATCATCTTGAAGACTATAAGAGACATCAAGTCAATTCGTGAAGAAGATTCGGCTAGAAGACAGAAGTAATCAATTATCGTCTTGAAGACAATAAAGAGACATCAAGTCGATTCATGTAGAAGATTCTACTAGAAGACCAAAGCATTCGAATATCGTATTGTAAACCACAAAGGGTCATCAAGACAATTCGTGCAGAAGATTCAACTAGAAGACTGAAGCGGTCAAATATTGTCTTAAAGACCACATAGAGTCATCAAGATGATTCGTGCAGAATATTCGACTAGAAGACTAAAGCAGTGAAATGTCGTCTTGTAGACTACCAAAGTCACCAAGACGATTCATGCAGAAGGTTTGAACTAAAGTTATGCAGAGTTCAAATTCGACCAAAAGAGCTGCATTCGAATAGACATCAAGAAGATTCGACCAGAAATTTAGGAGAATTGTGGAAAGGCCTTAATTCAAATTAAAACATGATTTTGGCATTACGTCGTTTACTACCGCCGCAAATTGGGCCAATCAGAGCTGGGCTTTATGGAAAGCGAATTTTTGACATAAAGTTCATCCAAGAAAAAGACCGTTATTAAATGTCCTATAAAAGAAGGAAACAGATTTTTCAGCAAACCATACTTTTGAGATTCACAATCATTCCCCTAATAAGTCTGAAGAAAGAGTTCGTCGTCGTTAACATGCAATTCATTCCAGAGCTAAAGTAAAAAAGAAGATATTTATTAAAGCTAATCATTCTATTCTTCTGAAAAAAGATTCAGTTATATTGTCGATCAAAAGATTCAACATCTCATTGCAAGAAGATTTCTAAAGAAGCCATTTCCGCAACAGACTTCAAGAAGACTCAAGCAATATAAGCTAATTTCTCTAAATCTAGAATATCTTTGTGAAACTTTATTTTTAAATATTCATCTGTAGGATTTCTGAGGAAATATGAGTGTAAGGTATTTCAGACCTGAGCTGTAGGATCATTTGTATAGGATCTGAGGTAGGGAGGTTTGCACATTTCCTGAGGCAGGAGTTGAGCTTGAATCTGAGTGTTAAGAGTGTAACACTCTTAGATGTAGGATTCTTTGACTAGATCTGAGGTAGGGAATCAATGGGTATTCCTGAGCTGTATAAGTCTTGGACTCTGAGTTGTAAGATACTATAGATCTGGTCGAGTTTAGCATATTGCTAGATATGTGGAGGGGGAAAGTGGACGTACTCAACACAGGGAACCACTATAAATATCTGTGCAATCTGTGATGTGTGTGCTTTTTCTGCGATTGATTTGCTTGGATATTTCTACTAGCCAAAAAAAGACTTAACATATATTCACCCCCTCTAGGTGATTAGACATCCCTAAACTTATAAGTGGTATCAGAGGGAGGTTGTTCAAAAAAGCGTAACGTCTTGAACAATATCCTCATCAAGGGAAATCAGTCTACTCACCATGACTTCTGGAGAAAATTATAAAGAACTCAGTTCTATGAAGCTTCCGATATGTAGAAAAGAAAACTTCAGAATCTGGAAGGAAAGAGTCAGATTATTCATGGAAGCATTTGACCATATAATTTTTATAACTGTTGAGGAAGGACTTTTTATCCCCATGAAAGTCTCAATTATAGATGCAAATTTGCAAGTACCAAAGAAGTTCTCTGAAATGAATAAAGATGAAGTAGTTCTGGCTACCATGGATAAAAGGCCCAAAACATAATAGTGAGTGTCATAGATGACTCCGCATTTCAAAACTTAATTCACTACAGAATTACTAATGAAATGTGGGATTCACTGGTTGTATGCATGGAAGGCACTGAGGAAGTAAGAGATGATAGAAAATCTTTTTTTAACCAAGAGTATGAGGCCTTCAGGCAAGAGAAAAAGGACTCGATTGCTGACTGCTATGAATTTTTTTTAGATAGTCAATGGACTAAAGAACTATAAGAGAGAATTCTCAAACTATGATCTGAATGACAAGTTCTTGAGGTCCCTCAACAAAGAGTGGAACATTAAGATTTGTGTCATATGGGACATAGGGAATCTGGCTAACATCCAGCCTCAAAATCTGTATGGGAAACTGCTATCCCATGAGTTGCAGCTGAACACCAGGAAGGCAGAAGAAGTGTCCTCCAAATCTCACTCTATAGAGAAGTCTGTAGCCTTCAAGGTTGAAAGCTCTAGGAAGAGTAGAGAGGACTCCACCGTCCTCAGGGAGAGAAATGTTGAAGAAGAATCTGAGACTAGCACTTTAGGCTTTGATCTTTCATATGGAGAACTGCCTATGTTCTCCAAGAAATTCAAGAAGCTGCTGAGCAAGAGGAGGCAGTGGAAGAATAGATCCTCATCCTCCTCCAGCTCAAAGAAGAATTGCAATAACTCTGATAGGGCAAAGCACAATCCCAAAAGGGATAGGTGCGCCTCCAAACAGAACAAACAGCTTATCACCTGATATTGTTTGATATTGCTGCAACAGGTCAGGACATGTCATAGCTAATTGTGCTGATAAAAGAAAAGAAAGAAAAAAACGATGAGAGAAGATCTTACAAAGGTAAGATGTTTGAAAAGAGCTTCATA
Organism: Dactylorhiza incarnata; assembly: GCA_033032865.1. NCBI lineage: Eukaryota > Viridiplantae > Streptophyta > Magnoliopsida > Asparagales > Orchidaceae > Dactylorhiza > Dactylorhiza incarnata. The sequence continues at coordinate 201,532 of JAWHQI010000012.1, read as the reverse complement.
GCAAAGAAGCCTAAGACCTTGAGTGAGTGACTCAAGCTCATCAAATTATGAGGAGAAGCCTGCATTGGGCTCACTGTAGTCTTAGAAGATGAGTTGGAGGATGACTATCCTGCAGCCAGGGTGTGCATAAGGGCACCCCTATCACTATCAGCACTATGAGTGATGATGTTTATTGCTTAAATTTCTTATATTTAGATTTTATTACATTTGTTTGTCTTGTAGCAAATGAGAGAGACTCTCTTTTTGTGCAATAGCACAAGAGACTTGCTCACATGAACTACAAGACAATCAACAAACTATTTTTCAGAAAATTTAGTTTGAAATAGACCTAACATTAAGTGCATTAAAGCTGGTGTTTGTCATGCCTGTAAGATAGGCAAGAAAACTAAGACCACCTTTAAGTGCATATGCTCCAAAGATTCTGAAAGATGTCTTTATCTATTGCATATGGATTTATTTGGTAATATGGCAATTCATGATGTAGGAAAGAAGTTATATACTTTTGTGATAGTTGATGACTTCTCTTGGTATGTTTGGGTGTTCTTCCTTAAGAAAAAATCTGATATCTTTGTATCATTTGTCAAGAAAGTTCAGAATGAAAAGAACTATACTGTGGTCAAAATCAAAAGTGATCATTCATAGAATTTCAGTCTGAACTCATGACAGATTTCTGCAAAGAACAAGGCATCATTCAAGAATTTTCTTCTCCAGAAACACCACAACAAAATAGAGTTGCTGAGAGGAAAAACAGAACTCTCATAGAAGCTTGGAGAACCATGTTAAGTGACTTTTCACTACCAGAATATTTCTGGGCTGAAGCTGTCAACATTGCATGTCATGTGCAAAATAGAGCTTCTATCATCAAATGTCACAAGAAAACTCTTTATGAACTAATGAAGGGCAGAAAACCAAATCTAGTCTACTTTAGAATCTTTGGATGTAAGTGTTATGTTCAAAACAATGGTAAGTCATATCTAACCAAGTTTGCTGAAAAATATTTTGAGGGGATTCTTGTTGGATATTGTAGTCACAACAAGGCTTATAGAATATTCAACAAAAAGACTCATGTGGTAGAAGAATAAATTCATGTTGTATTTGATGAGACAGGCATGATTCATCAAGGCTTGTCTAGTTCTTCTAGTGTTGTAGGAATAGGTTTGAAGATATAAGAGCTAAGCCTAAAAGAGTGTACTCCTCCAGACTTGATCATTGAAGATGGAGAACAAATCCAAGGAGAAGCACAAGAAACAATGCTTGGACAACAACTAGTTGGTACATAAACTGCTGATAATCAAGGAGAATTGCCACCAGCTTGGAGAGACCATAAAGACCATCCAAGCAGTCAAGTCATTGGAGACATAAGCAAGGAGTAAGAACAAGAAGAATTGCACAGAATGAAGCACTATATCTGAGCTTTCTATCTCAGATTGAACGAAAAAGATTTGAAGAAGCCAATTCAGATCCCTCTTGGATCATGGCTATGTAAGAGAAACTCAGTCAATTCAAAAGATGCAAAGTATGGAAGCTGGTTCCTAGGCCCCAACATCAAAATATCATTGGAACAAAGTGGGTCTACATAAACAAGCTAGATGAGAATGACATCATCAACAAGAACAAAGCAAGACTGGTTGTAAAGGGATACAAACAGAAAGAAGGGATTGAATTTGATCAAACTTTTGCACCAGTAGCAAGACTTGAGGCAATAAGGCTATTTCTAGCATGCGCAGCTCACAGAGGATTAAAAGTGCATCAAATGGATGTGAAGTCTGCTTTCCTCAATGGACATCTCAAGGAGGAAGTGTATGTAGAACAGCCTTCAGATTTTGCAGGTTGTAAATAAGACAAGAAAAGCACATCTGGAACCTGTCAATTCCTAGGGAAGAGGTTGATCTCATGGAGCAGTAAGAAGCAAACAAGTGTGACAATCTCAATAGCTGAATTAGAGTACATCTCAGTTGGGAGTTTTTGTGTTCAACTGTTATGGAGACAACATCAGCTGGAAAACTACAACATAAAGACCAGCAAAACATCAATGTACTGTGATTCATCCAGTGCAATCTTAATTGCTAAGAATCCTGTGTCACACGGCAGGACTGAGCACATTGAAATCATGCACAACTTCATCATGGAGCACGTTGAAAACAAGGATATCTATCTTGAGTATGTCATCTTTGACAGTCAAGTAGCAGATATCTTTACAAAGCCCTTTGATGAAGTTAAAATTAATTTCTATAAATTTGAGCTTGGTATACGCTGAATTTAGCTAAGCATATCAATGCTCACCAATCTTTAACTATTGTCCATATGCATGCTAACAAGGTTCTTGCACGAAGCTAATAAGAAAATGCAGGAAAATCCCAAGTTGAATCTGTGTCGTCGAGCATACAAGACGACATAGAGGTCTTGTCGAAGGATTGTGAAGCTGACACAACATGCATATTGTCGTGGTATATCTTCGACACTCAATATCAGCTTATATTGGATCTTTAATCACAACTGTTCAATTAACGACCATTCTCCTTAATAAACGCACCCAGGTACGCGCCTTTTGACATTCCTAAAATAAATAAATATATAAATATAAATATATCTTTAACTACTATATGCAAGAAGTTGCCTTTGGTGCAACATTCAAAATTGCCAAATATAACCTCATTCTTTTACTCCAATGACTTAAATATATATTATGAAAAAAGAAAAATTCATAAAATATAATGGCTATTTGTGTAATTACACTATATCCTTATAATAAAAATAATGATGAAAATTCATAAAATTCAAAAGTTTTTAGTATACCTCATACACCTACTATGGTAGGTTATCATTAGACCTCTTAGAGTACTTTAAAATGATTTTTTGTTAAAATATAATTATTTTTGAAGAAAAAAAATTTATAAAATAATAATTAAAATTTTTGTACGATCATTTTGAGTACTCATATGTATATGTTCCGCCGTCGCCGGCCAAGTACTGTCGCGCTTGACAATAGGGGCGGAGCCCCGTGCCTGTCACTCGTATATATATATATATATATATATATATATATATATATATCTGTGTGTGTGTGTGTGTGTGTGTGTGTGTGTGTGTGTTTCTGTGTATCACTACAAGAAATAAAGTCTTTGGCGACGGAATTCAAATGTTGCTAATGCTTTCACGACATTTTTATGAACGTCGAGAAGACGTCGCGGTTTTAATCATCGCCAAAATCATTCGCGGCGTTTTCTAATACCCGGCGCAATAGGAGTTATAGGCATTGGCGGCGCTTACGATAATTCAGATTATTCAATTGGCTCGTGCATAAAATATTTCGGCAAAATTTCCTGAAGCATCCCCTCAAAAATCTATATGTTAGGAGGTAGGGTTTTGAAGAAGCAGGAGAGGGAAGAGAAGAAGGAGGGGGAAGAAGAGAGGATACCTTTACTTACGAATGGAGGCTTGGTCGGGTAAGGGAGAGCCCAGAAGCTTTCATGCCGGGGAAGGGAGAGCCAAGAAGCTTTCACGCCGGGGAAGGGAGAGCCAAGAAGATTTCACGCCGGGGAAGGAAGAGGAAAAGCATTAAAAATCAAACCGATCTTGAGCGAGGGCTGTCAGTCTGCAGAAATCGATGAGGAGGGTCGTGAGGGTTTAGGTTAGAGCTGAAGGATGGGTATCGAAAGAAAAAATGAAATTATTTTATTTAATAAACCTATGAAGCCTATGACGGCGCTTGTACCACAAACATGGCTAAAGTCTCGACCATTTGCAACGTTTTTTCATAAAAACGTGGCGGAAGACGTCATCAAAAAATTTTCCCGCAACTCTTCCGCTCCTTAACCGCGAAATGGGGGATTTCTTTAGAAAACAACCAATAGCCACGTTTTTCAACAAAAACGTTGTAATTGCTAAAACAAACAGCCACGTTTTCACAAACGTTGCAAAAAAAAATGTCGCCAAAAATTATAAATGTTGTAGTGTGTGTGTGTATGTGTGTGTGTGTGTGTGTGTGTGTGGTAAATACTTAGAAATAGATTACACCTTCATTTGACCTAAGCCGTCAAAACAAAAAGCTCATCCGCCCGACAACTAGTGACGTCGACGACCTTCAATTCTCCAACTTTTCTTGCCATGACGTCGAAGAAAGGGGAAGATTTTTGCAATATTGGATTCGAGTTAGTCAAAGGTGGATTCAATAGGGCCGATGAAGAGATAAAATCAGTTATTGGACTATTGACTGTCGTCGACCTAGAGTATGTTTTATCTGAACCCACTGTGATTATGCATAGAGAACTGATGGAATTTTATTACAAACCCTAGATAAGCTCTCCTATGGAAAAGCTATCAAAATAAGGGTAAGTGATACCTTGTTAAGAGTTACGGTTCAATGGCTGACAAGAGCAATCCGTCTATGAGTTTTTGAAGAAGATGATGATGAAGAGGAAATTTCTAATGATGATTATTCTGAAGGCTTAAAGTGGTGTGGACATGAGGCAGAATGTTATGGATCAATGAAAATGACAAACTTCAATTCTAAAGGATAGCTTCTCGCAGATGTTATTTGGAAAGTCTTAATCTGCAAGCCTGGATCTCATGACAGAATTTCAAGAGAAGTGTTTGAGATAATGACAAGGGTCATACTGAGCAAAAGAACAAATTTGGCTCAGATTCTATTTGACAAAATTGGGAAAGGCTTTAGTAGCACAAATTTTGGTAGAATACTGTCTTTATATCTATTGTCAAGTCTACAAGATAAGCTGAACAAGAAGTTGGGCACTCTCATTCATTGTATAAAGAAGATGGATATACGAACCCTAGAAAGGTGGAAGAAAGTGTTCTCTAAGGCTCCTAAGAAAGCCAAGGGAGTCAGTGCAGTGAAGAGGAAGATAGTTGTTGTAGCTGGAGGAAGTTCTTCAGAAGAAGAGGAACTGTTGGGAACACTACCCACAATGTTCCAGATTTGAAGAAGTCACTAAATCAATGATAAGTACGATTTGTATTTGATATATATTTGATGTGACATAAGCAGGTTAGGACATCATACATTCTAAGTATAATGTTTTAAGATCAAGCAAAAATGTCTAAGGCATATATCGTCGTGTCTAAGGCATATAACATCGTGTCAACAAGGTACACACAACGATATTGTTGTGAGGACTCGCAGAAGGCAGTAGAATAAGTCATGTTAAATATCGACGTGACAATAAGAACATGATGATATCATCGTGTCAACAAGGTACACGCGATGATATCATTGAGAGAACTCAAAGAAAGTAGCTAAGGTATATATCATCGTGTCAATAAGGTAGATACGACGATATCATTGTAAGGACTCAAGAAGAATCAGCTAAGACATATATCATCGTGACAATAAGTATTAAATGACGATATCGTTGTGAAGACTCAAAAAAGATTAGCTAAGTAATATTTCATCATGACAACACGTATCACACGACGATATCATTGTGAAGACTCAAGAAATGCTAGCTAAATCATATATCATCGTGACAACAAATATCACACGACGATATGATTGTGAAGACTCAAGAAAGCTTGTTAAGTCATTTATCATCGTGTAAACTATCTTCACACGGTGATATCATCTTGTCAAGCTCAGAACGCGGGATTTCAAATCGACGGATGCGACAAAAGCAAATGTCAAATCAATCATGTCTGAAAAGTGGTCTAAGACAAAACCCTTTCAGACCTTGACCGTTAGAAGAATAAATGATATAAGAAGATAAAAGAGAGTCGGCTAACCCGAACCTTTGAGAAAATATCGTTGAGAAATCAAAAGCAGAAAATGTTTTAGTATGCTGCTAAAAAGCAATAGAATAGTAAAAGCAATTTTTCTCAAGGAAGAAGGAGAAGAACAAGAGGAAGTCAAGCTTCAACAAGAAAGCTCTCAATCTTGAGAGCAAGAAGAATTCTTCATTCAAGAAAGCTCAACACTGATCCTGATCAGAAAGCTCATCCATTGAAGATCCAGTGCTGCTGCAAAAGAAAGGGCTTTCTACTCCAGAAAGACCAAGAGAAGGCTTTCTATTCAGAAAGGCCTAAGAAGACTCAAGCTATTCAAAGCTCTATCTTTCAGAGTCTAAATCTGTAAGACCTTCTTCCAATCTATTGTAGAATATCTTTGAGATATGATTTATAGGGATGTGCTAACAGCCTGAGTTGTGGGACTTTGCTGAAAGTCTGAGGTATGGTCTGTGAAGACCTGAGCTGTAGGATTTCTGAGAAAATCTGAGTTGTAGGATCCTTGCTGGGGATCTAAGTTGTATGAGTGCTTGCACTCTGAGGTAGGGTTGTTGCTGACACCCGAGGTAAGATTCCATGAGGGAATCTAAGTGTAGGGGACTTGTTGAGTTGTAAGATTAGTTTGATCATAGTTTTTGGAGAAGTTGGCCTAGTCTAACACACTTCTAAATATGTAAAGGAGGACAGTGAAGTACCCATCATATGGGAAACTACTATAAATCTTTGTGTGTTTTCTGTGTTGTGCTTTCAGTCTTTATATCTCTGAGCTAAAACAATCAATAACTTAAAGAATAGTAAAACATTTTAAAGCACCTATTCACCCCCTCTAGGTGATTAGACTACAGATCAGACTTTCAGGAACATATTGATAGCCAGATCCATACACAAACTGAGGGGGGGGAGTGGTCAGATCTCAGTCCCAAGTTTTACATCAAAACCATTGGGTGGGCTCATGGTCACTAATAAGGTTGTTTCTCCTGAGTCTATTGCCACAGCTGATGATAGACATGAAGCATTATGAGTAATTTTTATACTCATCCTTTCATATAATTTTTGTACTATTTTAATATGAATTTATATAATTTATATGAATTATCTCATTTAAATTATTTCTTTTCATTTCTATGAGATAACTTAAGCCTATTTTATATTTTCAGGTTTTTCTGGACACTTTGAGCAAAATTGCAAGTACACGCCCATGGTCACGGGCGTGACCAAGGGCGTGACAGCCCAAGATGTGTTCCAGATCTACTGCCGCCATCCTGGGCCCATTCCGAGAAGATTCGCCAAGTACATACCCTAGGTCACGGGCGTGACCAAGGGCGTGTCAACATAAGCCACGGTTCCAGCTCAGCAGGGCGTGATCCATGACGATGATATGCAATTCGCCAAGTACATGCTCGTGACACTCAAGTCATGCCCATGTTCGATCATATCGCGCACGCCCAGAGGCTGATTTGCCAATGTCACGCTCGTGTACTTCCAATGTCACGGGCATGTAACTTCTTGCCGCCAGAATGATGCGCCAGCCCGCCAAATATTTCCCGCTACCTGCATTTTTAAGATTACACACCCTAGTTCATGGGCGTAACCTAGGGCGTGACGCGCACATAGCACTTGCAATGAATCCATAAGGCGTCTCTACCGCACCATCTTCAAACATGCCCCTTACACGCCCTTGGTCACGGGAGTGACCGAGGGCGTGTAACACTATAACCTGAACTTTTCGCCTATTTAAAGGCAGCTTCTCCTGAACTTCAGGGACGAATTTTGGGAGTTCGCTTCTTCGTTTCTTGTATTGTTTTCCTGTTGTAAGCACCGTTGTACTTCTTTTTCTTCTTGCAATTGTACTTTCAATTCAATAGCTTGCAGTTTTCAATTCCATAGCTTGTAACTTTGTTTTGCAAAATCAATAAAAAATAGTTCTTCTTGTTCTCTTATTCCCTTCTTCTTTTATCATTCACTCTTTTATTTTTGTTGATTCCTTAATCTCAATGAGTAACTAAATTTTTATTAGTACTCGATCGAGATAATCTAAGGAATAATAATCGTCATGAATTAATTTAGATCTTCTTTTCTCTTATTTAAAATGCTTATGATTTATCCTTGATTTTATTGAATTGAGATTATATTTTCGATATATAATTCTCATTCTTGTTTTTGTAATCTAGTAGTCGAGAGGCTCACAATTCGAATCGATCACTCAAGGATAAAGAGAGTTGCATGCAACCTTCAAGAGATGATGACATAAATCTCTCGGATTGGAGTCAAATCTAATAGAGGGGTTCACCACGATAAAGCGAGTTTTAGGGGTTTCAATTTTAGAACGAGAGTTCGGTTGATCAACCTAAACTCAGTTGAACGTATCCTAGAGAGAGATGCATTTAGAATTTGGGAACCTCCACGGTCGAAGCAATTTACTTAAGATAATTAGAATTCTTGTTTCTTCTAATTTATTTTCATTCCGTGGTGATTCAAGATCGAGTGCTAGTCTTCCAATCATTATGTAACCTTCATTTCAATCCACCTTGTTTTTCTTATAACAAAACAACCCCAAGTTCTATTGATAGGATAATAGAGATTTTCTCAAAGTAAAAGTATTTTACTCGCCCGGATTTTTATACGACCTTAGTTTTTATAAACCTATACTACTTCCGACATGGTACACTTGTCGTTGTCATTTGTAGGCATAGCAGTTTCACTCTCATCAAGTTTTGGCGCCGTTGTCGGAGAATTGAGTTGATATTTTGAAAAAAGTATTAATTTTATCGTTTCGTATTTTCATTTTAATTTTAATCTTTCTTAAGGTGTAATAATATTCTTGGAGATGGAGGTTTGGGATGTCACCCCAGCATATCTCCTAGTACCAATGCGAGCCCTTCACCTGGTAGACCTTGAGAAATCCAAGACTAATTTTAAATCGCCTAATAAAATTATAAAAAAATATATATTTAACTATAATTTTATAATAATACTATAATAATTTTAATTTTTCCTTCGTCATCTTTTATTCCCTTCACATTTTTTTATCTCTTCTTTTCTTTTAGTTTATGACCAGAGGAAACTCTACAACTAATCTTGAATTTTATTTTGATCCGGAAATCGAGCGCACCTTACGGCGACGTCTCTGATTTAGTGATCTACCAATAATTCGTGAAGAGTCAATCTTAGAAACTAACAATGGAATAATGGAAGACCCCCAACCTTAATGAGGGCCCGCTACAGACCATATCCTATTATGTGAGGACGAATTGGGAGGGAACACAATCTAGTATTATTCGCCTGGCGGTGGCGAATAATTATTTTGAAATTAAAACGAATATCATTCAGATGGCACAACAAACAGTTATATTCGATGGCTTGCCGGATGAAGATCCAAATTTACATTTGTTAATTTTTTTGGAAATTTACGACACATTTAAAATAAATGGCGTCGCCGATGACGTCATCCGTTTACTTTTATTTCCTTTTTCCTTGTGGTCTAAGACCAAGTAGTGGTTGAGTTCTCTTCTTAGAGGTTCCATCACTACGTGGGCCGAGATGCCAGAGAAATTTTTAACAAAATATTTTTCTCCTGCAAAGTCCGTTAAATTACGTACGGACATTCTCTCATTTACGCAAATAGACTCGGAGACTCTCTACAACATATGGAAGCGCTTCAAGAAACTTCTGCGGAGATCTCCTCATCATGCCCTCCCAGTGTGACAACAAGTTCAAACATTCTATAATGGTTTGAATCTCCAAACGAGGCAAATGATTGATGCGGCAGTAGGAGGAACTCTTAATAACAAAACCTCTGAGGCCGCTCAAGAGCTTTTTAAGGAAATGACCATACATGCTTACCAGTGGAATGCGCCATGGTCGTGCCCTAATAAGCCGACCGGACTCTTTGAAGTTGAGACCACCCCTAACTTAGCACATAAATTAGAATGACTTACTAAGTAAGTGGCGGAGATGTCTGATCCTTTGCCACCAATTGGGCTAATAATAATAACAATAATAATTTTGTTCAAAAGCATGTAGATTATATGGGGAACTCTTATCGTCCTCTTTATAAACCGAATAATAACATTCCTTTTAATAATTCCTATAATCTGGGTTTGAGGAACCATCCCAATTTTTTATGAAGCAACCTCAATAATGCTCAACGACCACCACAAGTGAATCCTCCTGGATTCGCTCCGCCACCCCCGAAGCCCTCTCAATTGAAGAGGAATTCACTAAATATGTTGTCTCCAATGAGTCCAACATCCGGAACCTCTCTAGATTTATCAAAAGCTTAGAAAATCAAATTGGACAGCTCGCCAAGATGTTCTCTGAACGCCAGCAAGGAACTCTACCGGGCAATACTGGGCTCAATCCATGGGAGAGCGCCAACACAATAACCCTCCATAGCGGAAAGGACGTAAAATCTCAAAAATTAGCTGAGCCCGAGGTAAACATTTCAACCCCTCCGCATTTAATTTCTTTTGATTTAGCTCTGTGCATTATTCAAGCTCCTTCAATTCCTTATCCATCTAAAATTCAAAATAAACGCAACGAGGAGCAATAAAAAAGTTTATAAATATTTTAAATCAAATACAAATTAACGTTCCATTCTGCGAGGCATTCTCTCAAATGCCTAAATACGCGAAATATCTAAAAGGATTTGCTATCAAATAAAATGAAACTTGAAGATATTTCGCGTGTTTCTCTAAACGCAGAATGTTCGGCGATCATTTTAAATAAATTGCCACAAAAAGTAAATGATCTGGGACGGTTCTCCATCCCGTGTTTGTTCGGCAATTTATTAATTAAACATGCCTTGGCCGATCTAGGAGCTAGCATAAACTTGATGTCATTCTCCTTATTTAAGAAGCTTGGTTTGGGAACCCCATGCCAGGAGCGTACGCACCTTTAAGCATACACGTGCACGTGCCTGGGTATGAATTCGGAAAAGCTGAAAGGGCACTGGTCGGGCACGACGTTATTTCCATTTCTGCCCTAACTCCTCCTTCGCTCCTTGCCTCCTTCCACTTCTGCCTTCCTCTATAGCAACGGGCGATGACCAACAAAGACGAGTGATGCGACCTGCGACTGCGAAAGCACGGCTTCCTTCTGCTTTCGGCATCTCCGTCTCTCCAACCAATAGATGTTACGAAGACACAAACCAGCGGCGAGCGAAGCCAGCAGGGGCCGGGGCGCAGGGCAGCAGGCAGCAACTACGTGCAGGGCTTTCGCTTCCTTCTTCTGGCTTTCAGCAATTTCAGGGATCCTTCTTCCCATACTGCTTCTTCCGACTTTCAAGTTTCACTGTTTCAGCGATTCCAGACAGCAGTTCCGCAGGTTCCACTTCCCTATTCCGACCTTCAGCAATTTCAGGGATCAAGATTTCATTTCAGTCTTCAGATTTTCATTACTTATTTTCCTGTAAATTTTAGACCCATTTCATTCCAATGGTTTTCAGTTACTTCTTAGAAATTGGTTCTACTAATCGATTTCCATTCTCCAATTCCATTTATTCTTGGCAGCAAACTCCTCCAAGTCCAGGCTGCAACAAGTGTCTAAGTGATTCCATTTTGCCCAATTTCCAACATTTGTAGCCACTCCAGACTCCGGTCTCCATTTCAAGTAAGGAATTTTTTTTGTCTACTTAGTTTTTTATTTTCATATTTTTTAGTCTTTGGTTTTTTTTATTCCATTTCAGATTATTTGAATGTGAGAATATAATTTAGTGTTTTGGGGATTCATTGTTTCTTATCAGATCTGAATTTCAGCCAATTTATTGTTATGGAGAAATTTTTTTCGAAAGTTGTTCAATCGCGTCAACGAACACAAAACGTGGAAGAACCACCCTCATGTAGTAAGAGACACCGATTAAATTGTGTTGAGGAATTCCTTTCTGATCCCTATTTACGACCGCCAATATCCAGTTATGATGTAAACAATCATGATAGAAATAAAATATATTATATTCAAAAAGGTCATTGTCAACCACAGTTAGATAATTTCCCACAAACTAAATTCAGAACAAAAGCTCGACGATTCAACAGAAATTGGTTCCTCGAATTCAAGGATTGGTTGGAGTATAGTGAGCATAAAGATGATGCACTTTGTCATTATTGTTACGTATTTCCACAGAATGGTTGCGATCCAACATTTGTTACTCGTGGGCTCAGTTATTGGAAGGATAAGGCTATTCTAGAAAAGCACATTGGCAAACATGATAGTGATCATAATACTTCTAAAAAACTATGTGAAAACTTGATGAAACAGAAACAGAGTATTCTAGTTTTTGCAAAGCAAGAAGAAACTCAAGTCGTTGAATATCGTGCACGTTTAAACGCCTCCAAAGAGTGTGTTCGTTTTCTATTGCGACAAGGATTGTCTTTTCGTGCCCATGATGAGTCTGATGAGTCTACAAACAATGGAAATTTTTTGGAACTTTTGGAATTTCTTGCTTCAAATAACAATGATGTCAAAGCAGTAGTCTTGAAAAATGCTCCACGTAATTGTCAATTAACTGCTCCAAAGATACAAAAAAGATATTATTTCCGCAATTACAAGTGCTACCACATGTGAAATAATTAAGGGCATTGGACAAGATTGTTTTACAATCTCGGTTGATGAATCTCGTGATATCTCAAATAAAAAATAAATGTCTATTGTTTTGAGATATGTAAATAAAAGAGGTAAGATTAATGAAAGACTACTAGGTTTTGCTAATGTTTCTGATACCACAGCTTTATCTCTAAAACTTGCAATTGATAAGCTATTTTCAAAATACAATTTATGTCTTTCAAGACTACGAGGACAAGGTTATGATGGAGCAAGCAATATGCGAGGTGAATTTAATGGTTTTAAAACCTTGATTATGAAGGATAATAACTCTGATTTTTATATTCATTATTTTGTTGATCAACTACAGTTAATATTGGTGGCAGTGGCAGAGGGACATCCTGAGATAACGGAACTTTTTTCATACATTGCTAGTGTGTTGAATGTTGTCGGGGGCTCTTGTAAAAGACGTTACTGTCTTAGAGCATTAGAAATTGAAAGAGTTGCTCAGGAAATTAATTGTGGTGAGTTAGAGAGCGGGAGAGGCCTCAATCAACCACTTGAAATTAAGAGAGCATGAGATATGAGGTGGAGTTCACATTATGACACAGTTTTGAATTTTATTCGCATGTTTTTATCTATTGTACATGTTCTTAAAATTATTACCCGCGGCGGAGCTGATGGAAATCAAAGGGGAACTGCAAGTAGTCTTTTGAAAAATATTCGGACTTTTGATTTTATGTTTCTCTTACATCATGAAAAACATTTTGTCAAAAACACATGAACTATCACAAGCGCTCCAGAAAAATGATCAAGACATCATAAATGCAATGAATTTTGTTAAGATATCAAAACAATTATTATTTAATATGAGAAATGTTGATGTTCAGTGGGAGACTTTCATCATTGAAGTATCATCCTTTTGTGAGAAACAAAATATTGATGTTCCAAACATGGATGAAAAATTTTATCCAACTGGGAGATCAAGACGCACTGCACGAGACATTACGAATTATCATCATTTTCGGGTTGAGATTTATGGCACTGTAATTGATTGGATGTTGAAGGAGTTAAATGATCGATTTAATGAAGTAAATACATAATTACTTTTTTGTGTTTCATGCCTTGATCCTAGTAACCAGTTCAGTTATTTTGATAAACAGAAGTTGATTCAGCTTGCAAAGCTTTACCCATGTGATTTTACTCAACTAGACTTACAGTTACTTGATGGCCAACTATATATATATATTTTACGTGAGGTCTAATGAGACATTCTCACAAGCTAAATGTATCAGTGGACTTCTAAAAAAATTAGTGGAGCTTAGAAAGCATGATCATTTCCAATTGGTTTATCGACTTTTAAAGTTGGCTTGTCTTCTACCAGTTGCAACTGCAAGCGTAGAAAGAATGTTTTCTGCTATGAAGATTATAAAGAGTTGTTTGAGAAATAAAATGGAGGATGAATGGATGAATGATTGTCAAATAGCATATGTTGAGAAAGATATTATGGACACAATTACCAATGAAGAAATTATTATGCATTTTCAGAATATGCGTTCGCGAAAAGTTGCTTGGTGACATGTAAGTTTTTTTGAAAACCTCAATATTACAAGTTTTATTATTTATGCAATGTCTAATATCACATTTGTTGTTCTTCTAATTGAAATTTTTTGTCATTTGTGATGAAAAAATTTATTTTTATTTTAGTTTCATTTGTGCCCGGATTTGACAAAAATCCTGGGTCCGTCGCTGCCCGCCCAACTAATATTAGCATCCAACTAGCATATCAGACAATTAAGTACCCAAACGGGGTCATAGAAGATGTGCTAGTGAAGGTTTACAATTTTATTTTTCTGGTAGACCTTGTCATCCTCGATATCGAAGAGGACGCTGAAGTACCCCTCATACTCGGTCGACCCTTCCTAGCCACCACTCGAGCTATTATTGACGTAAGTAACAGAAAACTTTATTCTACTATTTTTAAAAATCCGGAGTTAGAAACTTTATTCTGTTTAACAGAAGTGACCCGACCGTTAAGATTTGAACAATTAAATGATCTTAAAAATACAATGTCTTATGAAGAGCCGCCGACACTAGAATTAAAATAGCTCTAGGATCATTTAAAATATATATTTTTAGAAAAAGATTCAAAATTGTCTGTAATCATATCTTTCGCGCTTAATGATTCAGAAATTTCTGAACTAATTAAAATTTTAAATAATCACCGTCATGCAATTGCATGACAAATTTCGGATATCAGTAGAATACATCCCTCATTTTGCACGCATAAAATAAATTTAGAAAATATCTCTCACGGCATTATTCAGCCTCAACGGCGCCTCAATCCCAATATGAAGGATGTTGTTAAGGCCGAAATTATAAAATTATTAGACGCGAGGATTATTTATTCAATTTCTGATAGCACTTGGGTTAGCCCGATGCAAGTCGTTCCTAAAAAGGTGGAATAACGGTAGTTACAAACGAAAACAATGAGTTGATTCCAACCCGTACCGTTACAGGTTGACGGGTTTGCATCGATTATAGGAAATTAAATGATGTCACCCGCAAGGATCACTTTTTGTTACCCTTCATTGACCAAATCTTAGAACGTCTATCCGGTCACTCACAATATTGTCTTTTTGATGCTCTTTCAGGATACTTTCAAATCTCAATTGCGCCTGTAGACCAAGAGAAAATCACTTTTACTTGTCCCTTCAGCACATTCACATATCGAAGAATGTCGTTTGGTCTTTGTAATGCACCGACTATATTTCAAAGATGTATGTTGGCAATTTTTAATGAGTTAGTAGAAAATGTCATGAAAGTTTTTATGGATGATTTTTCAATCTTTGGCGATTCTTTTAAAAGTTGTTTAAATAATCTTGATCGTGTTCTTCAATGCTGCGAAAACATTAATTTGGCACTCAATTGGGAGAAGTGCCACTTTATGGTTTAAGAAGGATTAGTCCTCGGACATAAAGTTTCAAGTAAAGGGATCGAGGTCGATAGGGCCAAGATCGAAGTCATAGAAAAACTTCTCTCTCCAACCAACGTCAAATCAATTAGAAGTTTTCTAGAACACACGGGATTTTATAGGCGGTTTATACGTGATTTTTCAAAAATTTCAAAACCGCTAATGCACTTATTAGAAAAAGAATCCACGTTTATTTTTGATGAAGAATGTTTAAAAGCGTTCAATAAAATTAAAAATGAACTTATCAACTCGCCTATTTTAATTGCGCCGGATTGGTCTCCTTCGTTTGAAATCATGTACGATGCGAGAGATTTTGTTGTAGGTGCGGTCTTGGGCCAACGGGTGAATAAATATTTTCACCCAATTTATTACGCAAGCAAAACACTCACATCCGCCCAAGCTAATTATAGAACAACGGAAAAGGAACTTTTAGCGATTGTTTTTGCATTTGATAAATTTCATTCATATATAATGTTATCAAAGATTATTGTTTTTACAGATCACTCCGCCCTCCGGTACTTGCTAGATAAAAGGGATGTCAAGCCCTGACTATTGAGATGGATTCTCCTCTTGCAAGAATTCGATTTAGAGATCCGAGACAAGAAAGGAGCAGAGAACTTGGCGGCCGGCCACCTCTCAAGATTGGAGAACCCGGCGACAGGAGAACTAGTGGAGGCCGAAGTTGATGATAAATTCTCTGAAGAGCGCCTCCTTGCTATTGAAAAGGTAACGACTTCTTCCACCCCTTGGTACGTGGATCTAGCCAATTATTTAGTGTCTCAGGTCCTCCCAAAGAATTATTCAAGTCAACAAAAGAAGAAATTCTTTTCTGACTTAAAAATTTACTTTTGGGAAGATCCCTTTTTATTTCTTGTCTGCGCGGACCAAGTGGTAAGAAGGTGTATTTTAGGCGAGGAAGGCATGCAAATTATGCGGCACTGTCATGAAGGACCAACCGGTGAACACTACCAAGCAAACCGGACCGCAAGGAAGGTGCTAGAGATGGGCTTCTATTGACCCACCTTATTCAAAGACGCTCACATTTTTGTGAGTAAATGCGATAGCTGCTAAAGGTAAGGAAATATTTCTAACCGCGATGAAATGCCCCAAAATATATTTTTTAAATGCGAAAATTTTGATTTATGTGGAATAGATTTCGTAGGTCCTTTACCTTCTTCATTTAATAGTAAGTATATCCTTGTTGTGGTCGATTACGTATCGAGGTGGTCGGAAGCACAAGCTCTTCCTACCAATGACGCGAGAGTCATCAAAAAATTTTTAAAGAAATTATTTTCACAAGTTGGCACACCCGAGCACTAATTAGTGATAGGGCACACATTTCTGTAACAACCAACTTGCTAAAATTTTAGCAAATTATGAGATTACACTCAAACTTTCTTCCACCTACCACCCACAAGCAAATGGCCAAGTGGAGGTAGTGAATCGTGAATTAAAAAGAATTCTAGAAAAAACTGTGTCCGTTAATAAGAAGGATTGGTCGCTAAAACTAGACGACACACTATGAGTCCATCAGACAACGTACAAAACCTCCATCGTATGTACACCATACCGGTTAGTCAATGGAAAAGAGTGTCATTTACCGGTGAAATTAGAACATCGCGCTTTTTGGGCGCTAAATTTTTTAAATTTAGATTTAAACTTAGGCTCTAAACATAAAAAATTTCAACTAAATGAATTAGACGAATGACGTGCAAACGCCTATGAAAATAAGGAGTGCACAAAGTTTTATCATGATAAAAAAATTAAATTCCTAAAATCTTTTTCACCGAGAGATTTAGTCCTTCTTTATAATTCTAGACTAAAACTTTTTCCGGGCAAATTAAAATCCCGATGGTCCGACCCCTTTGTGGTAAAAGAGGTTTGGCCAAATGGGACCGTGCTAATAGAGCACCCAGAAAAAGTCTCTTTCAAGGTTAATGGGCACCGATTAAAATTATACTACCCCGGCGACCCAACGTTCCAAAAATTCAAAACGCTTAACTTCCCAAATTTTTAAGAAAATTGTCACTTAGTCAAGCTACGCGACGGTAAACAAAACGCTTTTGGGAGGCACCCCAACGTTATCAACTTTCATTATCCTTTGCTTTGTGTATCTTTAACTTATTTTTGCAGGTTTTTCAGGCAACCCGTCTACCAACCAGGGTAACCCTCTTCTCCCCTCTTTTCTCACATATTTTGATTTTATTTAATTTAATAGTCAATTAGCTTACTTTATTTCCCCTTAAAACAAAAAAATGTTAGTCTTGTTGGTACTACATACTTAGTTTTAAACATTGAGGACAATGTATAATTTTAAATATTGGGGTATAATGTAGCTTTCAAAGTATTTTTGTTTGGAAAAAGAAATATATATATATAATTTAATAAAAAAACTAATTTCTTGGAAAGGGAGGTTTGGGATGTCACCTCATCATATCTCATAGTACCGATGAGAGCCCTTCATAAGGAATATCTTGGGAAGCCCAAGACTTAATAAAAAATAATATAAATAAATAAATAAATACTCCTTACTTATTGCCTTTATTATTCTCTAGAAATCTAGTTTGAGAATTGATTATAAACATTGTCATTTTTTTAATTTAACTAATAATTTGTTTTATCAGAATTTGTTATACTTAAATTTGAAGTAATTTAGTTTTAAGAAACATTTTATGTTTTTAATTCAATTAGGGAATTTATTTAGCGATACTTCTCTTTATCTTTTAAATGACTGCATTTTGCGGTAAATTGGCTAAATACCCTTAGATTTTTATTATATTCTCTACTAACTTTCAGATCTTAAGAAATTTCATTCCACTAAAAATTTGCTCTCAAAATAATTTAATTTAAAAACTAGGACTTCTTTATCCCCCACCCTTTGTTGGCAAATAAAAAAAGAGTAATAAAAGATCATATGTCATGGGAATAAGGGGATAAAATTCATTATCCCCTAAATATATGCACCCAAAATCATTTATTAGACTATATGTCATGATGTAAGAGGATAAAATTCATTACTCCTAAACATATACATTTTGGGTTTGTTTGAAGAGAAATTTTTAAAAGATTATATAGCATGGAAAATGAGATGATAAAATTCATTATTTTCCTAAACATATACAAATATGGAATTATGAGTGAGGTTTCACCCCCTCCAATTTAAGAACTCTTCAATTTTGTCATTTTAATAAAACCCATCCATAGCCAATTTTATTGGCCCTAGTCTTAAATATAATTATTAAGAGAGCAATATTTTGGTAGTTGTCTTCTCCATGAGTCTCTTTTATGTTAGAGTTTCTATAATTACAATCTAATTGTGTAAGAAAATTCTAAAATTTTGTTTGCTAAATAGTTATCTTAAGAAGTCTTAGCTAAACATGTTTCACTTTTTAAATTAATACCATAACTTATGACTTTACTCTTGAATTTCTAGAATTTGTTTTTAACTTACTCTTGGTTTAATAAAATTTTAGTTAGTTAGAAATAATATCGATGTCTTGTGAATCTTCCTTCATTCTTTTGCTCTGGAATAGCAAAAACTCAAGTATGAGGGTGTTTGATGAGTACTTTTTATACTCATCCTTTCATATAATTTTAGTACTATTTTAATATGAATTTATATGAATTATCCCATTTATTATTTCTTTTCATTTCTGGACACTTTGAGCAAAATTGCAAGTACACGTCCAAGGTCACGGGCGTGACCAAGGGCGCGACAGCACAAGATGTGTTCAAGACCTGCTGCCGCCATCCTGGGCCTATTCCGAGAAGATTCGCCAAGTACACGCCCTAGGTCACGGGCGTGACCAAGGGCGTGTCAACATAAGCCACGGTTCCAGCTCAGCAGGATGTGATCTACGACAATGACAAGCAATTCTCCAAGTACACGCCCGTGACATTCAAGTCACGCCTTTGTTCGATCATACCGCGCACGCCCAGCTCAACCTACGCCCCAGATCAAGCCCAGAGGCTGATTCGCCGGTGTCATGCCAGTGTACTTCCAATGTCACGGGCGTGTAACTTCTTGCCGCCAGAATGACACACCAGCCCGCCAAATATTTCTCGCTACTTGTATTTTTAAGATTACACGCTCTAGGTCATGGGTGTGACCTAGGGTGTGATGTGCACATAACACCAACAATGAATTCAGAAGGCATCTCTCCCGCACCAGCTTCAAACACGCCCCTTACACGCCCTTGGTCACGGGCGTGACCGAGGGCGTGTAACCTCAACTTTTCGCCTATTTAAAGGTATCTTCTCTAGAACTTCAGGGACGAATTTTGGGAGTTCACTTCTTCATTTCTTTTATTGTTTTCCTGTTTTAAGCATCCTTGTACTTCTCTTTCTTTTTGCAATTGTACTTTCAATTCAATAGCTTGTAGTTTATAATTCCATAGCTTGTAACTTTGTTTTGCAAAATCAATAAAAAATAATTATTCTTGTTCTCTCATTCCCTTCTTCTTTCAACATGTACTTTTTTGTTTTTGTTGGTTCCATAATATCAATTAGTAGCTAAATTTCTATTAGTACTCAATCAAGGTGATCCAAGGTATAATAATCATCATGAATTAATTTAGATCTTTTTCTCTTCTTTAAAATGCTTAAGATTTATCCTTGATTTTATTGAATTGAGATTATATTTTCGATATATAATTCTCATTCTTGTTTTAGTAATCTAGTAGCCGAGAGGCTCACAATTTTAATCGATTACTCAAGGATAAAGAGAGTTGCATGCAACCCTCGAGAGAGGATGACATAAATCTCCCGGATTGGAGTCAAATCCAATAGAGGGGTTCACCACGATAAAGCGAGTTTTAGGAGGTTTCGATTTTAGAATGAGAGTTTGGTTGATCAACCAAAACTCAGTTGAGCATATCCTCGAGAGAGGTGCGTTTAGAATTTGGGAACCTCCGCGGTCGAAGCAATTTACTTAAGATAATTAGAATCCTTATTTCTTCTAATTTATTTTCATTCTGAGATGATTCAAGATCAAGTGCTAGCCTTCTAATCATTGTGTAACCTTCATTTCAATCCACCTTGTTTTTCTTACAACAAAACAACCCCAAGTTCTATTGATAGGATAATAGAGATTTTCTCAAAGTAAAAGTATTCAAATTACGGTGCTGCGACTTGCTGTGCGGAGAAGGGCTGACCTTCGATCCCTGACAGCGAGAGATCGTAAAGGATGAGACCCGGATAGATTCGTGCTCGATCGCCTGGACTTGGGGGCAACCTTTGCCTGCCAGGGAGAGACTGAGGGTGCTATCCTAGGGGATGTCGCAGAATATCTGGGCGTGACCCGGGTAAACTGGGGGATGCCACTGCATGTCTGGGCGAGACCCGGGTAAACCGGGGGATGCTGCTGAATGTCTAGGTGAGACCTGGGAAAACTGGGGGATGTCGCTGTGTGTTCGTGGATGCCATGCTGCAATTTATGACGGCAGGAGTCCGTCCTTGCTCCGGGATGTGCGCGCCACGGTCCTTCCATAGGGCTGGTCCTTGTGGAGTGGCCATGCGGGGGCTGTATCGCCTGTGATGTCCCTGCAAGGTTTGAGTTTGAAACTGTCAGGGCAAGGAATACGTAAGAAATGATGCGCGAGTGCGGGCCCGCGACTTTATAGCGGAGGATGGCACGAGAACTAGATCGCGACTTTATAGTGGCGGTCTTGTGCGAGCACTAGCTTGCGACTTTAGTGGCAAATGAAACGATATAAGATAGAAGGTTTGAGAAAACAATAAAGGATAAATGGTCATCGTGCGGCGCTCCGGTGATCTCCACTTTGTTGCTGCTCTCATCATGGCCGTTTTGGCCTGCTCGATTCCCCCTTTCTTGTTTGCAAGGGTGCTCCTAGCTGGTGGCTGGTCTGCTGTAGGTAGCATGCCCTGACTACCCCTTGGTTCCCTCTGACAACTCCGACTCTGGTAGGCGTGGCAAACTTCATGGCGACATGAGGAATTGCTGGTATTGCCCCGAATGCGATCTGAAGGGGGCGTCCGAAGATCGCGTTGTATGGCGACTCCACATCCACTGCCACAAATTGCACCTGGTGGGTGGCCTGTCTCGAGAACTCTTCAAGGGTGACTGGGAGTGTGATCGTGCCCTCTGTAACATCCCATTTCCTACTAGACCCCCTAACTCCAATTTAGGGTGAGACAAGTGGTGAGTGTGGTGAGTTTGAGCTAGATTGCAGCCTTAGGATACCTAGGGTTAGGTGAACTCACTTGTGGTCTACTATAAGGCTCAAGTCAACCTAGGTCAAACTAGCTCAACATGAACTCACACTTGCAAATTGACTCCACCATTAGATGATTAACACTCCAAGGAATGCAATAGACCCAAAAGCCCCATCATGGAGTCTTCAATTTGGCCAAATTGACCAAAGTCAACATTCCCCCAATTTTGGTCAAAATCACACCTTTTGGTCAAATTGGCTCACTTAGGTCTTCATCATGACTCAACCAACCTTGGGTGGTGTCACTGGACTCAATGTCAACACATTGGACCAGTCAACACACCCAATTGACCAAGTCAACCCAAAAGTCAACATAGGGTCAACTTTGCCTAAATTGGGCTTAATTGGAATTAATCCAAATTCCAATGGATTAAGGCCCTCACCCAAAGCCCACTCTGAAGCCCATATGCCTAATGACCAGCATTGCCCCTTAAATCCATCATGCAAGGACATGCAAGGGGATAGCATGGTCTTTTTCCCCTTCCTCCATTAATAAACAAGAGAATTTTGGAAGAGGAGGCCATGTGGCCCTCCTCTCCTCTGCCCAAGACCATAGCTGAACTCCCCATTAACTCCCCAGCCGAATTCCAGCTGAAGCATTGACACTTGGCGGCTAGGAGGAGCAAACAAGGTGGAATCGAACCCCCCATCTCTAAACTCCTATAACCAGCCTCTCTCAGCCCGTTTCGACCCTTCCATCACCTTCAGAAGGTTGAGAGCAGTCGAGCCAGTATATTGGAGCAAGGAGAGCGGTGCAGAAACAAGGATTCGAACAGGGCCGCCGGAGCCCGCCACCGCCATGCCGCACCACCACCATACGCGCCGCCAAGCTCGCCTTCAGGTACGATTTCTCCCCCCTCTCCCTCTATGCTAGTATCTAGGTCCATTTAGGAGATAAATCGGGCTCAATTGAGCCCGATCCCATGTGAGATTGAGGGAGAAATTCTGAGCTTTTCTTCTTGCTCGGGACCGCCGGAGAGGCCATCTCCGGTGGTCGTGCCGCCGTCAAACGCTAGCCACCACCTCAACGGAGGTGGTGGAGGCGGTGGCCGGCCGTGAGATGATGCAGGTTGCCGGGAAATGGCCGGAGAAGTTGGCCCAGGCGGGATTAATCGCAGCCGTTGGCGAGATGGGGACGATGACGGGATACCGCCAGATGTGCGCTGAGATTCGTGTTGGATTGATTTTATACATCATATTATTGGACATATTAATTGCATATGTTGTCACACTTTATACATAGTTTTGTTTAATTAAATAGAGGCCTTTAGAGGCCATATTATGAAAAATGGCCAGAGATAAGATTTGTAGATCTGGATGTCTACTTTCAGTAGAAATTTAAATCAAGTCATTTGGACCACTGTAGGGTCCACAGTAGTCATTCTTGTGAAACTGATCAAAACATAAACATTCAGTGGTTTGCATGCAGAAATTGAAGGCCTTAGAGGCCATAATTGCAAAAAGTGGCATAGATAACTATTGTAGCCCTATGTGTCTACTTTCATTTTCTACTTGAATCAACTGATTTGGTGCAGAGTGGACACCAGGGCACTCATTTTCCTAGGACTGCTCTTTGTGTAGGGCAGAAATTAAAAATGCAATATCTTCTAAATGGCTTAACCAAATCCCTTGAAATTTCTACCATGCATGCATGGTATGATTACACACCTAGGGTTTAAATTTGAGAATTGTTGGATGTGTATCCATTGAGTTATTTCATTTATTAGTAAAAGTAAATATTTGGTATTTATGGAGTTGTATAACTCCAAACACCCCCTAATTTGGGGGGTGAGCTCTTTATATATACCTAAATCACTGGTTAAAATTTCATCACATGTGCATGAGTGTATTTCTCTGAATTTCAAAATGAAGTTTGGGCTTAAGAGAAAAATTTGGGGTGCTAATAGTCAATTTGGTCTTTTGAACTTTTGATGGAATTGAAAGTGGGAATCACCTTGCATGCCTCTGAAACCTTGGGGTTTTTGTATGTCATGAGGTTTTACATCTTTGACATAAGTCTCATGGCCCTTGGAAATTATTAGATTTCATGTCATTTGGATGAGTCTAGCTCTTTCTATATCATTTTTGGTGTGACATATCTAGAATAGTGTTTTGTCATGTTAAATACTTTGTACAGCACTTGCAAGTTGAATTCACCTAGGTTAAGTTCATTTCTGGAGAAAGTGATCAACATAAATATTGTAGATCTTTAGGTTACCTTTAAAATGTAACTGATTTCATGTCATTTGGATGAGTGTAGCTCTTTCTATATCATTTTTGGTGTGACATATCTAGAATAGTGTTTTGTCATGTTAAATACTTTAAAACAGCACTTGCAAGTTGAATTCACCTAGGTTAAGTTCATTTCTGGAGAAAGTGATCAACATAAATATTATAGCCCTTTAGGTTACCTTTAAAATGTCACTGATTTCATGTCATTTGGATGAGTGTAGCTCTTTCTATATCATTTTTGGTGTGGCATATCTAGAATAGTGTTTTGTCATGTTAAATACTTTGTACAGCACTTGCAAGTTGAATTCACCTAAGTTAAGTTCATTTCTGGAGAAAGTGATCAACATAAATATTGTAGCCCTTTAGGTTACCTTTAAAATGCCACTGATTTCATGTCATTTGGATGAGTGTAGCTCTTTCTATATCATTTTTGGTGTGGCATATCTAGAATAGTGTTTTGTCATGTTAAATACTTTATACAGCACTTGCAAGTTGAATTCACCTAGGTTAAGTTCATTTCTGGAGAAAGTGATCAACATAAATATTGTAGCCCTTTAGGTTACCTTTAAAATGCCACTAATTTCATGTCATTTGGATGAGTGTAGATCTTTCTATATCATTTTTGGTGTGGCATATCTAGAATAGTGTTTTGTCATGTTAAATACTTTGTACAGCACTTGCAAGTTGAATTCACCTAGGTTAAGTTCATTTCTGGAGAACGTGATCAACATAAATATTGTAGCCCTTTAGGTTACCTTTAAAATGCCACTGATTTCATGTCATTTGGATGAGTGTAGCTCTTTCTATATCACTTCTAGTGAGACATGTGTAAATGTGTAGGTTGTGCATTTAGTTTTATGGGCTCATGCAAATGCTTTGAAGATTGTCCATGCCATAGATATGATATTAACCACCTCTAGATAAGGATCCTACTCATATGTATGAATGGATTTCCCTGAGCTTCAAGTTGAAGCTTGGGACTTAAGGGTTTAGGGAAAGTTGGGGTGCAGTTAGCAAAAATGGGAAAAAGGTGATTTTGGCTCATTTGCCCCATTAGATGCCATTGAAGTTATGGTTATGAGTTGGTGAGGATGGAATACCTCGCCTTCTGAAGTTGTAGAACTTATTGAAGCCTTAACATAGCACTTGTAATGTAAACCCTTATACGCACACCAAATGTAACAAATGATAATTAAGGATAAATACTCCTTGGAATAATAAGAAACTTAGGCATTGTTGTTCTTTGGTCAATAACATACTTCTGTGATTTATTCAGACTTTATTGAGACTTGTAGGTGGTGATTGTAGTGTAAATTCTTATTGGCACACCACTTGTATTAAATGAATTTTATGGACAAATGTTACT
This sequence comes from Dactylorhiza incarnata, assembly GCA_033032865.1. Lineage (NCBI taxonomy): Eukaryota > Viridiplantae > Streptophyta > Magnoliopsida > Asparagales > Orchidaceae > Dactylorhiza > Dactylorhiza incarnata. The sequence continues at coordinate 176,454 of JAWHQI010000012.1, read as the reverse complement.
TGGAAAAATTATATGAAACATGCTTGGATTTTGATCATCCCTTGTTTTTGTCCACAATGAACATATGATAAAAATTAGAAGTCATTTGGAAGTAATTTGACCAAGGTTCCATCATAGGAATCTAAGTTAGTTATATGTCGTGGTCTGCGGATAGTAAAAACTCATTATGATGAATAGGTCAATATAATCACAAGGAAATCGGTGAGAATTTGAATATATCAAGAGATGAGTATAGACTGTTGGAGCTTGCTTTCCGCATCTCTTGGTTTGAGAATAACAAATACCATGATGTATTTGATCTAGTCTTTTGTGTGTTTATAGTGTCCAGGTTGTACAGGTTCAATGAGGAGACAAGTCCTCGTTCATGGGCATGATCCGAGAACGACAAGTCTCAGGTTGGATGAGTTTTGTGTGCTGATCTTAAAATGGCCATAACTTTCAATCCAGGAAGAGTTACAGAACGTGCCACCCCATTTCGGAGATGAGAATGACTCAATCTACATGCTGGAGCTAAATTTGAATGGGGGAAATTTCACTGTCGGAAAATTCCGACAGCCACTGTCGCCCAGGCGACAGCAGAGAAGTTACAACTACTTCCCTCCACGGCAGCACGACGAAAGGCAGTTTTGAGCTGTCGGAATTCCGACAGCGATGTTGCCCAGGCGACAGCTCGACAGTTACAGCAACTGCCCGCACGACGCCACTCCAGCGGCAGTTTAACGCTGTCGGAAAATTCCGACAGTCACTGTCGGAATTTCCGACAGCGATTTTCTATAAATTGACACCTTGTGTTCGTGCATAACAACCACTAAAGATTCTAAGTCCCTTCTTGAGTGCATTCCATCCAGAGAGCTCCAGAACCTCATGAACTCCCATTTATGCTGAGAAGGTTTGAAATTGAAGACGAGATCGGACGCGCTTCTACATCAAGGATCATCTCGAGGCTTCAACCTTCCTTTCAGAGATCTGAATTTCTAGGGAGTTCTTATTTTATCTTGTATTTTCATTTATATACATTTTACTTTGTATTGGTAGGGAAAATTGCTTCCTTGTGCGGAGCGTCTAAGTCCTTGCGTGGCTTAGGGGAAAATCGCTTCCTTGTGCGGAGCGTCCAAGTCCTTGCGTGGCTTGGTGGGAAATCGTGGCCTTGTGTGCTACGTCTAGATCTTGGGAAGATCTAGAGGATAGGCTTGGGCTTGGTCTAGGGAGAGACAAGTGATAGCCTTCCGATCCTTGGGAGAAGGATTGGTAAACAAAAAGAAATTTATATTTGTACGCCTCCGATTTCTAGCGATATAGAAATCAAATTTATGTAAACACTTTTTCATATATATAATCATGTCTCTTTTGTGTTTACTTGATTTGTATCATTTGGCGTAATCTCTATTATATTGTGTTCTAAGTTTTCAATTCTAAATCTAAATTGTTTATTTCAATCTCCTTCATTATAAAACAATTTAGTAATTATCTTGAAAATTATAGAAAGAATTTTATTCCCTTATTCACCCCCCCCCCTCTAAGGGCGCCGTAAGATCCAACAATTGGTATCAGCAAGATGAAATCAAATAGAATTGTCACTTCATTCTAGGTCTATAAATTTTCAAAACTCTAAAATTGATTACATGCAAACCAATTATATAAATTTAGCATATTTTGCATAACATCCAAATTCATTATCCTAGCCGCACCTCTTTGTATATGCTCAATTTAGTGTTTATGTTAGGATTATCAATACAGTGACATGCTAAAGGTAGAGAAATTTGAACTTTAAAATTCATGAGTACATTGTGATTTCAAAATCTACAATATATTCTAAAACTAAAATAAACTCATGTTTTATGAATCAATCCTTAGACTAAAACGCTTAGTATATCCATAATCATTAACCTATGACATGTGTCTCACAATAGCGAGGGCGTAGGATTGTGTGCATTAGAGACCTAACCTCTAAGTCATGTCTTGTCCTTAACCGGGGAGGGTTCCAGTGGGGCCTTGAGAGGCACTGGGGGGAAAGAGTGCTAGGTTGAGCGTCATCTTTTGTATGCATATGGGATTAACACCCCAACCTACGGCATGTGTGCAGCTCCTCATGCCCATCCATCACTTAGTACGGGGCTAGAGTGTAGTCATGTAGTTAAGGTATCTTGATCTTTGATATACTTATATTATATTCATTGCATGAACATTATCTCACTCTTTATACATAAATCATGCATATTTTTTTTATTCTAACATTGCATCATGTGTTTGCGTATTTTAATATTTCGAGCTTTAATGATTTTACCAAACACAAGTATTTGAAAAATCACCAAATACTTGTTAAAAGAGCCTTCGAATCTAATCAATATACTCTGAAATTTCAACTAAAGGAAGGTCTCTTTATAATACAAACGAATTAAGAAAAATATTTTTCAAAACATCACGAAATACAGTTCTGTTTTGGCGTAAAGAAGTTAATGCCTGGCGTTAGCTCCTTTGCTCCAAAATATTTTTTTGTTTTGAATTATTTCTGGTATTATTTTAATATTTTGTGTGTTTGTAAAAAGTTTTCTATCGTTTTATTCCTTTTAAAACAAAATTTTATTTCTTTTAAAAATATATATATATGTATTTTCTCATACGTTAGTTTTGTTTATTTCTCTGGCATAGAATATCATTTACTGAAAGGGCTATTAAAGACTTCTATGATTTCCAGAGAATATATATAAAAAAAACAAATATAAAATTACAAAACAATTTCAAAGAACAAAAATATGTTTTTCTTTATGTGTGTTTATTGTTTTGTCCATATATAAAAAAAATTCAAAAATTTATAAAAACAAAAATGATTGTTGTTCATTGCCATTGTCAAGGATGGATGATTAATTATATCAATTAAGGATTAAATACAATGTTTAATTTAACTTTCAAGTTTCTTAAAAACATTGTTTTGTATTTGTCAAGCCTTGAAAATTATCTTGTTATGTGCAATGAAATTGATTGTAGATAAACATGTGTAGAAATGTTTAGCATGCCTCTAAGTATGAGTAATGTATTATGTTTGGTAATGATTCATTCACTCACTTATTTTTGATAACCTACATGTGTTTACAATCTTATTCTTACATGATTGTGTAGTGTAATAACATAAATAATTAAAATGCCTAAATAGATTACCAACACAACATTGAATTGGTTATTACAATTCTTTGTCTTTCATGCACTTATTCTTTAGAGAAATGTGGTTTAAAATGCTATGTTTGCAAAACAAGTGAATTCGGAGTCCTTAGTCACTAAACTAAAAAGCAAATAATAAATGACAAGGAAAACTCCACCAAGCACTACTCACTCTTCTGATAAGTCTTAATGAGCATTGTGAGGTTGAGCACCTTGGCTAAGAATTATAAAGTGTCTTGTAGCAAACAATTTATACACCACTTCTCTTTTGTACACCGGATCACAAAAAAAATTGAAAATAAAGCTAATAAGTATAAAAGTGATCCCCCAAGCACTACTTTGCACCCTGATAAGTCTTAATAAGCATTGTGTGTGCAGAGCACCTTGGTAGTTGTACCATTTATTCATGTGCATTGAAATAGTGTGGAAGTAATATTATTTGTGTATTTTAATGTTGTGTTATTTCATTATATTTGTCATGTGTTTTTGATTGATTCACTTGTATACTTTATCAAAACACTACTTTGTACACATCATTATCTTTCATAAAACTTCTACTCATGAGAATTGGATCCTAATGCTCATCTACTCAAATCTCTACAAACTTAAGTAAATGCACTAGATAACAAAGCATGACCGCTACAATGTTTATGTTTACTTGAAATGAAAATTTTATTACATTGTAGTTTGTGTATCTTTTCTTGATATTATGAAATCATGCTTGCAATTTTTTTTATCTTAATGGAATAGCATCTCCTCAATCTTTAACTCAAACATCAACTTTTCAAATTTAAAACTCATTATCCTTTATATGGTTTTATCTTCTAAAATGATGTTTATGTTTAAGAGTGCTTATTATTTTTAACACTGTGTTTTCCTTTAAGCAAGTGGTATCTTAAAATAGAATGCTTACTTTATCATGTTAGCTATGTTGCTTACTACTTTATGTTACATCATGCCTATATTTTTCTCAACAAGTAGTATTTAACAAGCTTTTGATTGCATCCTATTTTTCTTCTCGACATAAAATCTATTACTCTTATATACTCCCATATTTATTATTTCTTCATAATTATTCATTTTTTATTTCAAAATAACTTTTGATAATATCAAAAAAAAGGAGAGAAATATAAATTCAAGAAATCTCTTACTAATCTCAATTTTTCAGAATGCACCATTGCAATTAATTATAAAATTTAGGGGGAGCATACATATAGGGGGAGAATACAATTTAGGGGGAGTATATTAAAAAGTTTTCATGGAAAGCATCTATGTAGAGGGAGTGATATTGCTCGATCATGACAACCCACTTTTGGTAATAACAAATGGGGGAGAATAAAATGAGAAATCTAGTGACATAGATATTTAGGGGGAGTAAAATCTATCATGCAGTAAATCTTTTATTCATGCATATCTTTTATCGCACTTATCTATAAACTCACTAATTTCTCATATGGGTATTTGTTATTATCAAAAGGGGGAGATCACAATATGGGTAATCACAATATTAAGAGATGAGTATCAAGAGATGAGTATAGACCACCTACAGGACTAAGAGTTTTTAGAGTTGAGTCCAAAAGAACGATTGCTTAGGAGCGGGATGAAACATAAGGCGTAAGTTATAAAGAGTAATGAGAGGGTAATCTTTTGGGTAGATACTAATAATACTAAGTGTCTTGAGAAAGGGAACTTTGGGGTGTCATCCCATTGTAGTTCCTAGTACCGTAGCGAGCCCCTTACAGGGTAATCCTCGGGGAGTCCAAGATTAACCGTAAACCGTAGGGATAAGATGTTATACAAGAATAATTTAATAACACACTCACCCACACCCCGTGGTTACGGGAGCTTAGTCGGTTTGGTGCTAAGAGCAGTAAGCTCCGTGTTTGCAAGAGCGGATTGATAAGTCTGGTGAGCTTGTGACTCGGTAGTGTATGTTGGTACGGACGGGTTGGTCCGGTGAGCCGGTGGCTCGGAAGGTTATTAATGACGGGCAGGTTAGCCCCGGAGAGCTTATGGCTCGGAGGTAGATAGTAGAGCATGTTGCATGTGCACGAAGGTGGTGGGTCTTCGGTATTGGACGGTCGTTCACACCGACGTCAATACGTTGACTCGGCAAGTGGGGTAATTACACTTAGCCATGAAAGTCTGGCGGTCCAGTCAGCAAGAGTACGCAGACGCTCCACGGTTTTGTGTTGAGGCGTACGATAGGTCTAGGTTAGGTAGTGTGAATACCAACCTAGAGGTGGGCGAGGCCCAACCCACCGCTTCTGTTTGCCACTACGGGAGTATCCTGGGAGTCTTGCTAGCTCCAAAAAGGGGGAACTAAAGGTCTATGTGCATAGAGTCGTAGTGGGTGAGTTGCACGTGTATGTACATAGCATAACATCATACTTTGCATGACATAGCCTTAACATTGCATTTCAACCCCTACCCCTATCGTATAAATTGGTATGGGACTTTTTATACGATAGGCCCTGCTAAACGACCCCTTGGTCTATAGGTTTGTATGGACATTCCTATAAATCAACGGTTACTTTTAAATTACTTTACTTGCGTCGCACTGCTTCTCTGTGCTTACTTCCTTTACTGCTGCGATACTACTTTACTGCACTTATTACTGTTTACTTACTCATATTGCTAGCATAGAAATTATATGGATATACACTTGTTAGCGTAGAATGTTTGTCACCTGCTACCTTCTTGATTACTCCACTTTGTTGTCCTCCGCTTCTTCCTCCCGCACGGTGCCTATGAGTCGCGGGGGGAGGCGGGGACAAAATCGGCTTAGTCTTTATGACTAACGGTCGGTTGTGACCGTAGGTGTTCGAGGAGCTGGAGCACCGACACGACCAGCCAAGACATGATGGCAGGAGCTGAGGAGCAGAAGCCATGCAATACTTCTACTACAGGACAGGTGTTTGAAGATTTGAGAGTTGTTAGCTTCCGCATTGATGTAGAGTGAGAGAGTGAGCTTTTGTTCTACCTTGGACATGTACTGGGCATAAGCCCCTTTTACTCTTTCATTTATGGTACTCATGATGGACAGTTTACTTTTGGATATATATATATACAGATGCGTGTGTTTGTGGACTTTTGTACTAGTTTTTCTTCTTATCTCTTGTTGGCCTGGTTGATCGTTCTTGCCAGCAGGATCGGCGTCTTGCGGAGGTGGCTAACTTGTGTGCTAGCATCTCCGTAAGGCGGCGGTTCTGGGCATAAGATCCAGGAACTCTCTCGGTGCGGGAGAGGGATCTTACAACTGGTATCAGAGCACAACGATCCAACGAGAAAGAAGTCCACAAACCCTGGGACACCCCCGCTCGAGTTAGTTTGAGGACAAACTAGCAGCGGAAGCAGTGGTGTGCCCATGTGTAAAAATCACACAAAATAGTCCATTAATCAATGAGTTAGGCCAACCCAACTAGGACATCTTTCTAGTTTGACGCACCAAGATGATTTTATAGTGTACACTAATCCAAACCAACCTCAGGCATAGACGGATTAAGGTGCTATGACCCCCAAAGTTACTAAAGAAAGAGTCTATTGAGAAAATAGTTACCTAAAGCTTAAAACTCCGACGTCCTTAATTCTAATATCAAGTGATATCATCACTCCCTACCCAATGAGAAGGACCGCCTCAAGAGATTTTGTGCACGAACACCATTAGTGGACAGTAGGAGAATCGTAAACTTAATCTTCAAACAAACAACTGGGTTACACCGAAATGATCATCGTGACAAACACCGGAGGTCGGATAAGGATTCGAGTTCGGAAAAGGCCCATTTGTGGTTTGCCCATAGATTAATCTTGAAAAGGTTGTGATAATTAGTAACCTTAATAGCCTAAAGTATGTGAAATGTCAATAGGCCTCAGGATGGAACTCCAGGTCTAGAATTGTATGCCCTAAGGAGTGAGTGAATACCTAGGACAATAGATCATAATGATATCAGGAACTTAGCCCGAAATGTATGGGGGCTAATCCCTTTTATTTATTGGGGCTAGTTCGATACCAACTCGAGTTTCCTAGACCTTATTTTTTTGGAAATGTTCGTCAAAAACATAAGCAATCTTGAAGTATTCAAACTTTACTCGACTTAAGAAGAGATTTTGAAGTATGTCTCATGACCAACCCTTCCTAAAGGTCGAGACCCTTGAAGAATTCCTTCGTCCTAAGAAATATGAATTATTGATATTATGACGAGGCTGTTAGGAATACACAATCAGAATAAGAGCATAGAGCCTTTCAAGAATGGTTATTCTCCTCCCTTAACGCTCTAAGGTTATGCAGACAAGTAAACAAAGAAAATAGTAAATGAAGTCTTTGAAGTTTTAGATCAGGTCGCCTAGATACATCCTTGCATGCGACTCTTGAGAACAAGGAAAATAGTATAAGACTTGAGAGAATCTCCAAATTCCGAGCATGATGTCATAGATAGCTACTTAGTACGCAACCTAAGGATTGATTGTGCCTTCCCTAGCACAAGACATGGTATAAATCACTTGCAAATCCTCAAGAGAATTGTGAAATTACTTTTAAAAGACCTAAGCCCGAGGCAACACTGATTGTAGAAAGAGTTTTGCACTCAGTTAAGGTGGTGTGATAATTATTGCCTCAACAGTATATTCATAGACCCTCTACCATCTCAACTCAATTGTCGTAACACACGATTAATGAACTTAACATTGATTAAAGATTTGACTAATAAACTCTTGAAAAGCGCAAGAGAGAACCGACATGAATTACGGATTTAGCGCAGGTTTGAGTCGGATATGGACTAGATAAGAATGGAACAAACAACAGGCTCTCGTGATCTTAAGAAGTAAACAAATGTAATTAACCTCATGCGAAGTGCAGTGACTTAGATTTACCACCCCAATTCGGAGACGATGATTCAGTTATATTTGGGGCAAACAGTGCAAATATCGTTGGATGACCAAATACCTAAATTTTGTCAAATGGATAGAATCCTAGGAGGGTCAAGCTAGCTTCTTGGGACAAACAAACCAATTTATGAGCTATGTGGATTGGAACCAGGCCCCTGCAAGTTAGAGTTATAGCACGAACTTTTGCATTTTAGGGCATTCGAAGGCGACACACATTTGGCTTACTCAACAAAGCCAAACCGTTTAATGTGAAAAGTTCATTATATTGGAAACTTGTAGATTGAATTAAGTAGAGTCATTGCAGACTTCATACTAAAAGACAGATAAGGACTTCAGGATGTTGAACGACCAAGATTAAATTGTTGTGACATGATATCAAGGGTATAATAACTCAGAGAATTTGAAATTGACGAACAATATATCGAAGGCATGTACATCATGTATGATTCTTCACCCGGATAACATCAAGGACCGGATCACATATGTTAAAAGTCAACATAATCACCATTAAGATTATTTGAAACAATGGGGAACAGAGTTTTAATGTCAAGAGCATATACGATGAAATTAAATGAAAACTAATGAGAATTAGAGTTTATATAAATTATCACACAGACCTTAAAAGAGCATTTTGTTTTAGGTCAAAACATTATGAAAAGACATAAGTTATGAGACTCGCCTAACAGGGTGAGATTTTACTCTATAGATTCTTTGTGGGACTTTTGATGAAAATATAGTTCATTAATTATTAATTATTCAATTATCCCATTTTGCTTCATCCCACAATCAAGTAAGCTAATGAACTTAAAGCTGCGTGGACTGGATATTTGGAGTTATAACTTAGAATATTCATACCTGGAATAATTGATACTAGGAATATTCTAGAAATTTGGACATAACTTTGGGATAATATAATACACCTCAGGTAATTTTCCTGGAATTTATATCCATATATATGGTACTTCCTTCACAATGTAGTGTTTGAGGTTATAACTTAGGAAACTCGGATCGTGAATTATTGATACAGAATAGCTATGTAAACTTGTGCATGAACTTTTGATAACAATACGAACTTCTGAAAATTTTGATGGAATTTATGGTTACACATTTTGATACTTCCTTCACAAAGTAGAATTTAAACGCATAATTGGAATAATTCATACGATGAATTATTGTTGATGGATTGTTATAGAATTTTGTATATATACCTTTCTTTTATATCAATAGGAAGATCTTGGAATATTGTTGGAATTAATTACTGAGAAGACATCGTACTGACTTCACAAGTGCAACCTTGGAATATATTTGAAGAATGGATAGGTTGAGATATTGATGATAAGATAATATAACAATTATCAGATAGTCTTGTGATAACCTTGAGACTTCTCATCTTCATGAGCCTAGAACCCCGTGGACCCGAACTTAAATTTCGAGGACGAAATTATTCTTTTGTTTATTGGGAATTGTAACATCCCATTTCCTACTAGACCCCCTAACTCCAATTTAGGGTGAGACAAGTGGTGAGTGTGGTGAGTTTGAGCTAGATTGCAGCCTTAGGATACCTAGGGTTAGGTGAACTCACTTGTGGTCTACTATAAGGCTCAAGTCAACCTAGGTCAAACTAGCTCAACATGAACTCACACTTGCAAATTGACTCCACCATTAGATGATAAACACTCCAAGGAATGCAATAGACCCAAAAGCCCCATCATGGAGTCTTCAATTTGGCCAAATTGACCAAAGTCAACATTCCCCCAATTTTGGTCAAAATCACACCTTTGGGTCAAATTGGCTCACTTAGGTCTTCACCATGACTCAACCAACCTTGGGTGGTGTCACTGGACTCAATGTCAACACATTGGACCAGTCAACACACCCAATTGACCAAGTCAACCCAAAAGTCAACATAGGGTCAACTTTGCCTAAATTGGGCTTAATTGGAATTAATCCAAATTCCAATGGATTAAGGCCCTCACCCAAAGCCCACTCTGAATCCCATAGGCCTAATGACCAGCATTGCCCCTTAAATCCATCATGCAAGGACATGCAAGGGGATAGCATGGTCTTTTCCCCTTCCTCCATTAATAAACAAGAGAAATTTGGAAGAGGAGGCCATGTGGCCCTCCTCTCCTCTGCCCAAGACCATAGCCGAACTCCCCATTAACTCCCCAGCCGAATTCCAGCTGAAGCATTGACACTTGGCGGCTAGGAGGAGCAAACAAGGTGGAATCGAACCCCCCATCTCTAAAGTCATATAACCAGCCTCTCTCAGCCCGTTTCGACCCTTCCATCGCCTACAGAAGGTTGAGAGCAGTCGAGCCAGTATATTGGAGCAAGGAGAACGATGCAGAAACAAGGATTCGAGCAGGGCCGCCGGAGCTCGCCACCGCCATGCCGCACCACCACCATACGCGCCGCCAAGCTCGCCTTCAAGTACGATTTCTCCCCCTCTCCCTCTGTGCTAGTATCTAGGTCCATTTAGGAGAGAAATCGGGCTCAATTGAGCCCGATCCCATGTGAGATTGAGGGAGAAATTCCGAGCTTTTCTTCTTGCTCGGGAACGCCGGAGAGGCCATCTCCGGTGGCCGTGTCGCCGTCAAACGCTAGCCACCACCTCAACGGAGGTGGTGGAGGCGGTGGCCGGCCGTGAGATGCTGCAGGTTGCCGGGAAATGGCCGGAGAAGTTGGCCCAGGAGGGATTAATCGCGTCCGTTGGCGAGCTGGGAACGATGACGGGATACCGCCAGATGTGCACTGAGATTCGTGTTGGATTGATTTTATACATCATATTATTGGACATATTAATTGCATATGCTGTCACACTTTATACATAGTTTTGTTTAATTAAATAGAGGCCTTCAGAGCCATATTATGAAAAATGGCCAGAGATAAGATTTGTAGATCTGGATGTCTACTTTCAGTAGAAATTTAAATCAAGTCATTTGGACCACTGTAGGGTCCACAGTAGTCATTCTTGTGAAACTGGTCAAAATAGAAACATTCAGTGGTTTGCATGCAGAAATTGAAGGCCTTAGATGCCATAATTGCAAAAAGTGGCAGAGATAACTATTGTAGACCTATGTGTCTACTTTCATTTTCCACTCGAATCAACTGATTTGGTGCACTGTGGACACCAGGGCTCTAATTTTCCTAGGACTGCTCTTTGTGTAGGGCAGAAATTAAACATGCAATATCTTCTAAATGGCTTAACCAAATCCCTTGAAACTTCTACCATGCATGCATGGTATGATGACACACTTAGGGTTTAAATTTGAGAATTTTTGGATGTGTATCCATTGAGTTATTTCATTTATTAGTAAAAGTAAATATTTGGTATTTATGGAGTTGTATAACTCCAAACACCCCCTAATTTGGGGGGTGAGCTCTTTATATATACCTAAATCACTGGTTAAAATTTCATCACATGTGCATGAGTATATTTCTCTGAATTTCAAAATGAAGTTTGGGCTTAAGAGAAAAATTTGGGGTGCTAATAGTCAATTTGGTCTTTTGAACTTTTGATGGAATTGAAAGTGGGAATCACCTTGCATGCCTCTGAAACCTTGGGGTTTTTGTATGTCATGAGGTTTTACATCTTTGACATAAGTCTCATGGCCCTTGGAAATTATTTTCTTAAGGTTTCTAAGTAAATTTCAAATTGTCACACTTGTTGATTAATGAAAATTATGAGATTAAAACAGCTAGCAAAAATCCCACCTCCTAGGCATAGTCTTTTCATGACATTAAATATCCTTAGAAGTAATCTCATGTGGCCTAGATGAAAATTTAGCTTAGTTCCTTTTCAAGTTTTGAGATGTCTTCCATGGATAAATTATTTGGTTATTGAGTAGTTATGATAAGTACTCCCTGATATATTATGAAACATTGAATTTGTTGATTCATGTTAAATTTTGTAGCCCTTTAGGTTACCTTTAAAATGCCACTGATTTCATGTCATTTGGATGAGTGTAGCTCTTTCTATATCATTTTTGGTGTGGCATATCTAGAATAGTGTTTTGTCATGTTAAATACTTTGTACATCACTTGCAAGTTGAATTCACCTAGGTTAAGTTCATTTCTGGAGAAAGTGATCAACATAAATATTGTAGCCCTTTAGGTTACCTTTAAAATGCCACTGATTTCATGTCATTTGGATGAGTGTAGCTCTTTCTATATCATTTTTGGTGTGGCATATCTAGAATAGTGTTTTGTCATGTTAAATACTTTGTACAGCACTTGCAAGTTGAATTCACCTAGGTTAAGTTCATTTCTGGAGAAAGTGATCAACATAAATATTGTATCCCTTTAGGTTACCTTTAAAATGCCACTGATTTCATGTCATTTGGATGAGTGTAGCTCTTTCTATATCATTTTTGTTGTGGCATATCTAGAATAGTGTTTTGTCATGTTAAATACTTTGTACAGCACTTGCAAGTTGAACTCACCTAGGTTAAGTTCATTTCTGGAGAAAGTGATCAACATAAATATTGTAGCCCTTTAGGTTACCTTTAAAATGCCACTAATTTCTTGTCATTTGGATGAGTGTAGCTCTTTCTATATCATTTTTGGTGTGGCATATCTAGAATAGTGTTTTGTCATGTTAAATACTTTGTACATCACTTGCAAGTTGAATTCACCTAGGTTAGGTTCATTTATGGAGAAAGTGATCAACATAAATATTGTATCCCTTTAGGTTACCTTTAAAATGCCACTGATTTCATGTCATTTGGATGAGTGTAGCTCTTTCTATATCACTTCTAGTGAGACATGTGTAAATGTGTAGGTTGTGCATTTAGTGTTATGGGCTCATGCAAATGCTTTGAAGATTGTCCATGCCATAGATATGATATTAACCACCTCTAGCTAAGGATCCTACTCATATGTATGAATGGATTTCCCTGAGCTTCAAGTTGAAGCTTGGGACTTAAGGGTTTAGGGAAAGTTGGGGTGCAGTTAGCAAAAATGGGAAAAAGGTGATTTTGGCTCATTTGCCCCAGTAGATGCCATTGAAGTTATGGTTATGAGTTGGTGAGGATGGAATACCTCGCCTTCTGAAGTTGTAGAACTTATTGAAGCCTTAACATAGCACTTGTAGTGTAAACCCTTATACGCACACCAAATGTAACAAATTATAATTAAGGATAAATACTCCTTGGAATAATAAGAAACTTAGGCATTGTTGTTCTTAGGTCAATAACATACTTCTGTGATTTATTCAGACTTTATTGAGACTTGTAGGTGGTGATTGTAGTGTAAATTCTTATTGGCACACCATTTGTATTAAATGAATTTTATGGACAAATATTACTTGGAAAAATTATATGAAACATGCTTGGATTTTGATCATCCCTTATTTTTGTCCACTATGAACATATGATAAAAATTAGAAGTCATTTGGAAGTAATTTGACCAAGGTTCCATCATAGGAATCTAAGTTAGTTATATGTCGTGGTCTGCGGATAGTAAAAACTCATTATGATGAATAGGTCAATATAATCACAAGGAAATCGGTGAGAATTTGAATATATCAAGAGATGAGTATAGACCAGCTAGAGGACTAAGAGTTTTTAGAGTTGAGTCCAAGAGAACGATTGCTTAGGAGCGGGATGAAACATAAGGCGTAAGTTATAAAGAGTAATGAGAGGGTAATCTTATGGGTAGATACTAATAATACTAAGTGTCTTGAGAAAGGGAACTTTGGGGTGTCATCCCATTGTAGTTCCTAGTACCGTAGCGATCCCCTTACAGGGTAATCCTCGGGGAGTCCAAGATTAACCGTAAACCGTAGGGATAAGATGTTATACAAGAATAATTTAATAACACACTCACCCACACCCCGTGGTTACGGGAGCTTAGTCGGTTTGGTGCTACGAGCAGTAAGCTCCGTGTTTGCAAGAGCGGATTGATAAGTCTGGTGAGCTTGTGACTCGGTAGTGTATGTTGGTACGGACAGGTTGGTCCGGTGAGCCGGTGGCTCAGAAGGTTATTAATGACGGGCAGGTTAGCCCCCGGGAGCTTATGGCTCGGAGGTAGATAGTAGAGCATGTTGTATGTGCACGAAGGTGGTGGGTCTTCGGTATTGTACGGTCGTTCACACCGACGTCAATACGTTGACTCGGCAAGTGTGGTAATTACACTTAGTCATGAAAGTCTAGCGGTCCAGTCAGCAAGAGTACGCAGACGCTCCGCGGTTTTGTGTTGAGGCATACGATAGGTCTAGGTTAGGTAGTGTGAATACCAACCTAGAGGTGCGGGAGAGGGATCTTACACCCTCGACTGCAACTAGCCCTCCGTCGAAGCCATTGATCGGGCCAGCTGCTGGCTGGAGATCCTCCTACGGAATGCGCATCCCCAGGAGGGCCGGCATGAATAGTACGTTTACCGAGCTTCCGTTGTTGACCAATATTTGCTTGACGCGGAAGCTGGGGTGTCCTATATCTGCGGTCACCACCAGTCGATTTTGGTGCGGTAATAACAATCCTTCCAAATCCACGTCCCCGAAACTGATCTTCAGTTTGGCCGGTGCTCCTTGCCCTGATTCACCTTGCGCAATCGAGTTCACCGTGGAGAATGACGTCCCCGTTATGGTTTCAACTGTTCCTATGACTAGCCTTCCTCCTGGTGCTTCGAGAGCCTGGTCCTTTCTGCGCTCGTCCTGGCGGTGCCTCTCCTGGTCCTGCACGAACCTTCCAAGTGCTCCCCGACGGATGAGCGGCTCGATTCCATCCTTCAGCTTTAGGCACTCGCCGGTGGCATGCCCGGTGCTCCTGTGGAATTCACAGTACTTCGTTCTGTCTCCCATCCCGCTAGGGACTTCCCGGGGTCTACGCAGCTCTGGATCGTCCCGGATGGCGTAAAACACGTTGGCGCGCGAGGTGTTGAGCGATAAGTGCTCGTTATACCGTTGGCGGTGCCGGTCCCCGTGGCGGTCCTTCCAGTGCTCGCTCTGTAACATCCCTGATCTGCAAATAGAATATAACATGGGTCCGGCGTGGACCCCACGACATATAATACCCACAAAATCTAGAATGTTAATAACTGATACAAGAATTATAATTAAAACACTCAGGGTAAACTGAAACGGAAGCTAAGCACAAGCCCAAAATAAAGGGGCCAAAATGTCCACATCAACAAGGAAAATAGTACTAAAGTGACACGGCCTTAAGGCCTTACATGGCTTTCAAATGAGGTATAGACAAACAAAAGGGCTACATAAAAAACCCAAAAAAAAGAGAGAACCCTAACCAGCTCCTCAGCAACCCATGGGCTCTGGCCCACTACACACCACTGTGAGCTCCGCCACCTGAAACCAAGAACAAACAGGCGGTGCAACGAAGGTCAGCATGGGGCTGACCAACACAATGTAACGACTCCTCCCCCTGTCCATCCTAGCGGACTCCGGGGCGAGTGCATCGCTCTTCTGCAAGTACGCACGCAAACTAAAATATTCAAACAAGAAACAGAGAACAAAGAGCCAGAGGACAAACGAGGGGGGTCCCCATAACATACCAAAGCACACGCGTCGTTGACTCCCAAGGTCACACGACCTAAACCACAGAGGCATTATAAACCGAGTACTCATGACGAGAGGTGTGACCTTTCGCACTCGAGCGTAGAAGTAGGTAAGCTACGCTTTGCATCGATTCGACGGAACACGATGGCGAGGTACGAAGCACGTATCTATCTAACAGAGCGCGACAGAGGAGAAAACAGTCTCCAACCGTCCGAACGAGCGCGACAGCGGGAAGAAACGGTCTGCAACTGTCCAAACGAGCGCGACAGGGGAAACACAGTCCGCCACTATCCAAACAAGCGCGACAAGGGGAAACACAGTTTGCCACTGTCCAAACGAGCGTGACAGGGCGAAACACAGTCAGCCACTGTCCCAAGGAGCGCGGCAGAGAGCATAGCACCACTCCCAGTCCTGGAACGTCGTGATGGGGAAACTCACCCATTCCGCACAATCCTCACGAACGTCATCCTACCGGGCCCACCTAAGCCCGCCTAGGAACGGGGTATTCACGAATGAAACCCACGAATTCCTATGATCTCTACGACGAATAACACGGGACACTCCCGTTCGCGTGTTTAAGGCTAACCGCAATACAACATCACCGATCCGGGCTGAACGCCACGGGTAGGCTTCACATAGCATGCCTAAATCCAAACTCGCACGTCGGATCACTAATGCACATTTATGTCAGGGATGGACACAATCTACCCGGGGGTTCGCTGTGAACCGAGGGGAACACACACCGCGTCCGATTGGAGGCGGGTGGCCCTCCTAAGCAAAGCAAAAGCAGAAAAACTACACCGGGGTTGCAATCCCACGCCCTGGCGGAGTCCCCGCTCTCCACCGCATAGAGGGAGAGGGACTCTACGTGCAGCTCACACAAACATATGTCGGGGTCGCAATCCCACGCCATGGCGGAGTCCCCGTCCTCAACCGAAATGGCGTGAGGGGACTCTCATTGCACGATTAGCAAATGTAAGCACAGAAATACAGAAAAGAGGGTCCTAAGACCGGGGGAAGAAATCGTTACCCTTGAAGAGCGCCACGGAGGCATCACGGAGACGGTAACCGCTGCCCTACCACGGATCTAGCCTCGACTCGGCTCCACACACGGTTCTCGCAAAAGATCTCCTCTAGATCCTCGGTCAAGCGCCAAAACAAACTCTCACTCCAGGCGGCGCAAGCACCCGATAGCCTGCAGCAGAGAGAGGGAGGAGAGGAGGGGGTCGTCCTCCTCCTTCCTAGAGCAGCGCGAGCAAGAGAAGTAGAGGGAGCGTCGGTCTCCTCCTGACCGGCGAGAGAGAGGGAGGAGAGGATGGGGGGCGGCCTCCTCATTCCTGGAGCAGCGCGAGTGAGAGAGGGAGAGGGGGCATCGGCCTCCTCCTGACCGGCGAGAGAGAGGGAGGAGAGGAGGGGGGTGGCGGCCTCCTCGTTCCTGGAGCAGCGCGAGCGAGAGAGGGAGAGGGGCGTCGGGAGTGCAGCCGACCTAGATGAGGGCGAGAGGGAGATCGGGGAAAACGAGAGTGAGGGGAAGGGTTTGGGGTTTTTAATAAAACCCTAAAATGAAATTGCTATCTGCACACCAAGCTCTCTATTTGCACCCCCAAAGCTCCTAATCGCAGACCACGGCCCAAATTTGCTAAACGTCGAAATATTGGGGGCGTTACAATTCTCTCAGCGAAGGATACAAAACACCAAATTTCAAAACTACCTATGGGTTATGGACCCACCACGCTTCCGTTGCGCTACACTGATTTGCACATTCGGGCGGAGAACCATGCGATCTTAGCTGTGGTGAAATACCACCCTAGGAGGTCACGGATAACATTCATACGACTTTTCAACGCCCGGGGAATTATCCTAGATTCGAACATACAAACATCAACGAATCTTTACAAACAGGCTGTTCACAAATAGTATAGTTTGTGAATAATTTGGGATTCGATTCGCGAAGATTCGATTTAAATTCATATTTTTTGGATTCGAATCCAGATTCGAATAGTTTTTGAATCTGAATCCGCATAATGTTATTCATATTCGAATGATTCACGAATAGTTCGCGAATACTGAAAATATACTTAAATTAAATTAATATATGTAATTAAATGTTAAATATAATTATATTTGAATATTATATATAATTAAATATTATAAAAATCGAATTCGAATTCGAATTCGAACCCAAATTCGAATCCAACATTTCATGACGAATCCGAATTCGAATCCGACCCCGAATCCGAATCTCTGCATTCTATGTCAAATTTAGATTCGATTGAAGAGCTATTCGATTCGATTCGGTTCGTGAACACCCCTAACCACAAGGATACACCCGTCATATTGGTTATAACCACAAAGCCTTACAAACTCTCATTTCCGTCACTCCATGGTCATTCCATTACGTCATGCAGGGTTACACTTTTCACAAAACGAGAAACTTCAACCGTTCATATAGGAATCAAATCACTACATTGATTCCAATACTTTGCGAGTTCACTTACACCTCCAAACACATCAAGACTGCGACAGTCCCGGAAGCCTTTAACTGGCAGTAATCAAACTTGAACAACATCTCTATTCAGCACATAAAAACACAACAACACCACTACCATTCGCAATTTATGTAAGCCACAAACAAAAGAGAAATTAATGCCTGAGATATCACAATCTGAACAGGGCACTTTCACTTATATTTTCTCTACACTTTCATTCAACGCAAACTGTTGGATCGGTAGGCGCCCTTAGAGGGGGGGTGAATAAGGGTTTTCAAAACTTTAGTGATATTTTAAAAACTTTGTAATAATGCAAGATTAAGACAATAGAAAGTCAAGTAAAACAATTGAAATAAAGTAGAGACATGCTTTATTAATATCAAATAAGGTTTTACAAAAGTTGACTTCTATGATGCTAGAAATCGGTGGCGTTGAATAGTAAACTCTTTTTGTTTTCTATCCCGACTCGCATCCCCTCGAACCGGTGGCCCTAGCCTATCCTCCCCGGATTCGGCCTCAAGCCGCTCTAGCCAACCCCTCCCCGGATGTGGCCTCGAGCACCCCCTAGACCTAGCCTAGATCTAGTCGCCAACACGAGGCGAGTTTCCCCCTAAGTCCTACCCAGACCTAGTCGCCAACACGAGGCGAGTTTACTTAAATGATTATAAGAGAGGATGTGAAATGAAAAAGACAATAATATAAAACTCCCTCTATGTGGATCTCTTGGAGAAGTAGACGAAGACGCAGAGTATGATCGTAGTCGATGCGGACTTTCGTCACGATGATGAAGCGTGTTGAAATCTTCTCCACGGATCTCCTTAAGCCTTCATGGATTTGTGGGAGTATCTCTCTGAACCTTCCTCTCTATGATGTGGCACGAAGCTCTGGAATTTTGTATCTCAAGAGGATGAGGAAGACGGAGCCAATGGGTCCTTTTTATAGTCTCAGCGCTAGCGCCTGCGCTAGTGCTACCGCCGGCGCTATCCTATATTAGGACATATTCTGTGCGGCAGAATCTTCAATCCGAGGAAACAATTCTCCCTTGCCTACTATGCTCCTCGCTACCGCCTGCGCTATCGGATATCGCCTGGCGCTATCTCCTTCTATAAGTTCTCCCGGCAATTGTGCTTAAGCAATCATTTTCGTCGATCGGAATTTCGTCGAACGAAACAAAGAGTTCGTCGAGCGAAATTTTGTCGAACGCATTTCTGAGCTTTTCGTCGAGCGCCGCTAACAGTTCGTCGAACGACACCTAGCGCCTGCGCTAGTACTACCGCCAGCGCTAGTGGGAGATTTGGATTTGATGACTCAGCTTTGGGGGCAACCTTCCTATGTAATCCTTGAGTCATGTGGACTTTATTATCCTGCACACTTAAACACACAAGATCAAATACACATAGGTTTTGTTATTCTCAAACCTAGGAGACGCGGAAGACCATGTTCCAACAAACTCCCCCTTTTGATAATAACAAAACCATTAATGATAAATCAGAGCATTAATATATATAAGCATGAAGAAACATACTTGTGTGTGTGTGAGAGTGATGACTTAGGATAATTATCGATTTTAGCATATAGAATTGCTCCCCCTAAATACATGCTCCCCCTAAGTGAATGCTCTCCTAATATGTAAACTATCATCTTAATTAAGCATTGTATTTTGATAGTAGATTTTATTTATCATGTTAGTTCTCCCCCTTTTGTTATTAGCAAAAGCGGGTAAGGAAACACCACTTAAAAGTTGATAATAAGATAAAAGCATGATCGAGCTTGTAGAGAAGGAAGTGATAAGGAGTTTTAGAATATTTTTCATTGAAATAGATCAGAGTTTGAGTTATTACACCATTTTCATAAATCAGAGTTTGTAGCATAAACAAATACAAGGTAAATGATTTCCGAGTAACTAAACTACCCAGACAATATGTCCACACTCTATCCCCGTACTAAGTGACGGATGGGTATGAGGAGCTGCAAACATGTCGTAGGTTGGGGTGTTAGTCCCATATGCAAACACTAGACAAAACTCACCCTAACACTCTTTCCCCCCAATGCCTCGCAAGGCCCCACTGGAACCCTCCCCGGTTAAGGACAAGACATGACTAGAGATAAAGGTTATCTAATGTCTACAACCCTACGCCCCCGCTATGGTGAGAGATGAAGTCATGGATAATAATTTTTGGAAGCATTTAAATCTAATGACATAGCCTATGGATTTATTTTTTTATTTGAATTTATGAAAACACTCACATAGCTATTTTGAAGTCCATTAATAAATCAGAGTTTTAGCATTACAATATTTTCATAGAAATAAATCCGAGTTTTATAGCAAAAAAAATTCAACCAATATAAAGTTTACCAAGCAAGTCTACCACTTGTTGCAAGAAAGGAATTTGAAGATTCAAGTGATGATGCACACAAATAAAAGACTTTAAATAAGCATGAAAGCGCAAGGTAAAACAATTATATGGTTATGATGCGGAAGACTTATCGAAATACAAGAGCATCTTATTGTAATCAATGATGATGCATAAAAAGATATATGAGTTAAATTTCATAAAGAAGATGTTTTTGTAAATCATTGTTCAATTAAAATCTTTAAGTTTAGCAATAATGTAACCAAGCATGAAATAATGTTATCAAAAAGAGATTACTACAATGTTATTTTAATTCATAATTTCAAAACATACCAAACATTGTAGAAAACATGCTAGGTTATCTAGCGCATTTCATAAATAAAGAGTAGTATAGAATTTGCATTAGGATCCATTACTCATGAAAAGAAGTGTTATGGAAGATAATGATGTGCACATATGTGTATCTTGAATAGAGTAAACAAATGTTTTAATCAAAAATACAAGAAATATGAAAAGTAAGTGCACAATAAAACACAAATAATTTTACTTCCACGCACTTCAATGCACACAAAAAATGTACAACTACCAAGGTGCTTTGCACACACAATGTTCATTAAGACTTATCAGGGTGCAAAGTAGTGCTTGGGGGATCACATAATTTTATGCTTCAATATTGATTTTTATTGTGATCCGGTGTTCTTAAGAATAAGTGGTTTTTATTTTGAAAGAAAGTTATGGTTTGCACAAGATACTTTACTATTCTTTCCAAGGTGCTCAACCTCACAACGCTTATTAAGACTTATCAAGAGGTTCAAGTAGTGCTTGGTGGAGTTATCTTTGTCACTTTATTTTATGATTTTTGTTTTGTACAAAGTTCTCCGAATACACTTGTTTTGCAAACCAATAGAATTTATGAAAACATAACCACTTTTCTTAACTTTTAAAAGTGCAAATAAAAGTAGTGTAGGTAAGATACTTGTGCAATTTTAATTCATTGTACTAATACAAAATATACACAAGCATTCTTAGATTAAGCACATATGTATACAATGTCAAAATAAGTGAGTGAATAAAGATCATTATCAAACATAAAGCATTTACTCATACTTAGAGGCATGCTAAGCGTAGTTCTACACATCTTTTACAATATAATTGATGCACATATTAATAGATATATCAAAGCATGATGAAAGCAATGTTCAAAGTTGTTTGAAAAGATAAATTGCAACATTATAGAAGTTCTAAATAATAGATTAAATCATGCTTGATTTTCTCAATGATGTCCATACAGTATTTTTGATATTTTTGAAGAATAATTTTTATTTAAAGTTTGAACTCATAAGATTGATCTTGGACTTCCCGAGGACTACCTTGTGAGAGGTTCGCCCGATACTAGGTGATATGATGGGATGATAGCCCAAATCACCCTTTCGCAAGATACATGTAAATAGAAAAGTTAAGTTCAAAATAATAATTTTTTATACTTGTTTTTGTTTTATATTTTTGTATTTGATTTTTATATATAGAAATAGAATTTAAACAAATATCCAAAGACAAAACAAAATATTTTTTGTAATTTGGCTTTTGTAATTTTGTATTTTAATTTTTCAAAAACAAGTACAGGCAGAATTGCAAAAAATGAGTAGTACATATAAAATAATATATTTTTATTGATTTTTCAGAATTTTAAAATTTTAGAAAATCGGAGACTCGAGCTATCGCCGACGGTAGGTCCTAGCGCCTGCGTTAGCTCACAGAGAGTGCTTATTTTAATCATATGGCCTAGATTTTCTTTGATTTTGCTTTCGATTTTTCTTAATTATGTTTTTGCAATGTAAGGCATGTCTAATGAAGTGATGAGACGAGAAGAAATCGCAAAAAGTTGCGAAAGTTAAAATTAGTACATGAGTTTCATCTTCATTAGAGTTTCATATTTATTAAACCTTAATTATTGACTTTTGCACAACATATGCATGAGTGAAATGATTATAAATAAGTGAAATAATATTCATGCAATTTTTCAATTCCGATTTAAACATGATTATGATTAAACATACTTGGGGTAATTGAAAATGACGCAAATATATTAACTACCTAAGAAAAACTTGCGCATTTTATAAATTTAGCCTAATACCCCTAAAATACACCTTTTAAATCCATTTTGACACTTATTTCATTTAGTCTTAATAATATCATATAACAAATTTAGTTTTTCAAATTTTATAAGACTTTTAGAAAATGGATTTAGAAGGATAGAAATAAAAAAGGATAAGTAATAAAGGAAATGACTATTTATTCAATTTTATTCAATTTGATTTATTTATGAATTTTGGTTTAATATGAGAAAGTCATATCACAAGTCATATAAAGTGATCATATCATGATAGTTCAAAAAACAAAAAAGGAAATTAAGCATATCATGAAGTAGATAATTGATATTTTTTTTTGGTTGATTTCTACTTCATGCAAATAATTGGATACTAATGAATGAGAGATTTAGGTATCCAAAGAGGACCGGGTGTGACGGTTCCTTTGGGTACCCAAATACATCGTGTTTGCTTTTGGGGAGATGGAAGTGAATGAGCCCTTTTTAGTGGAGTTTGTGTTTCATCTTTAACTTTGGGTCTTCATTCAAATCTTGGTTTAACATGATTTTTAGTTTTCAAATTTCCATAATCATTTACTTGAACATTTGGATCAAAAATGTTTTTGAATTTATAATTTGAAGGAAATTTGTTTGCATTTAATTTTAGGTTGGGAGAAACATGATTTTGTAAATTATGGTGATTTTGATTTTGATTTACAAATCCTTTATGTTCCTTACTCCCATTTTTAAACTTAGGTAAGATGTTCATATTCATATTCAACTTGTTTTTAGATATAGTTTGATATTGTGAATTTGTATTTACAATTTTCATAAGCAAGTTGATTTTTAATTTTAATTCATCATTTTTAATCTTTAAATTATGTCTAGCTTTATTATACGCAATTGTGATATTTTTAAGAGTAGAAACAATTGAATCAATATGGTTTTGATATTCATTTCTGTATTCCTCAAATGTTTCGTCCATCCCTTCAATTTCAATTTTATAACTTTTGCATGTAGCACAATCACTTTTTAAGGATGAATTTTCTAAAGATAAATTTGCATTATGTTCTTTTATGCAAATAATTTCTTTTTCAAGTTCCTTAAATTTTTCTTTAATATCATTACAATCAAAACAAGGTTTTGTATTTTCAATTGAAGTGACATGAGTAAAGCTAGATAAATCAAATTTTGATACTACTTTAACTTTTGCTTTTAAATTTTTATTTTCTAAGCGCAATTTGCAATTTGCATTTTTTAATTTCTTAATTTTGCGCTTTGTAGTTTAAAGCAATTGTAATGTAGAAATAGAAGTACAAAAGATGGGATTTGATTTCCTTACATTGCTTTCGGGAGAGGCATGAATTGAACATATAGTTTCTTTTACATCTTTTTGGCACTCCTCTTCCGAAGATAGTATTTCTTCTTCTCTTTCACTTGATGTGCACTTCATGGATCCGTCATGAGAGGAGCATTCTTGAAGACTTGTGCAAGCTTGCATATTCTCCGGTTCTTGTGATTGTTGCATACCTGTAGAAGGAGAATCATACATTTCTTCAAGAAATTTCCATACTTTGTATGCACTAGAAAAACAGTATATTAATTTTGAAATGTCGTGAGATAAAGCACAGAAAATACTATTTAAAGCTTTTGCATTTAGGTGACATTCCTTTTTATTTGTTTCATCCGTTGGTCTAACTATTGCTATATCCCATGCATTGATATCTAAATTTTTAATAATTTTTTCCATTAAATATTTCCACCCTTTATAATTTCTTCCTTCGAATAAAGGTGGTTTAAGAGATTTTTCTTCTTCATAAAAATTTGCCCCACTAATAGAAGCGAGATCATGAGACGTCATTATTCCCGGTTGTTAAGCCTATTGGAATTAAACCTGGCTCTGATACCACTTGTTGGATCGGTAGGCGCCCTTGGAGGGGGTGAATAAGGGTTTTCAAAACTTTAGTGATATTTTAAAAACTTTGTAATAATGCAAGATTAGGACATTAGAAAGTCAAGTAAAACAATTGAAATTAAGTAGAGACATGCTTTATTAATATCAAATAAGGTTTTACAAAAGTTGACTTCTATGACGCTAGAAATCGGTGGTGATGAATAGTAAACTCTTTTTGTTTTCTATCCCGACTCGCACCCCCACGAACCGGTGGCCCTAGCCTATCCTCCCCAGATTCGGCCTCATGCCGCTCTAGCCAACCCCTCCCCGGATGTGGCCTCGAGCACCCCCTAGACTAGCCTAGATCTAGTCGCCAACATGAGGCGAGTTTCCCCTAAGTCCTAACCAGACCTAGTCGCCAACACGAGGCGAGTTTACTTAAACGATTACAAGAGAGGATGTGAAATGAAAAAGACAATAATATAAAACTCCCTCTATGTGGATCTCTTGGAGAAGTAGACGAAGACGCAGAGTATGATCGTAGTCGATGCGGACTTTCGTCACGATGACGAAGCGTGTTGAAATCTTCTCCACGGATCTCCTTAAGCCTTCATGGATTTGTGGGAGTATCTCTCTGAACCTTCCTCTCTATGCTTTGGCACGATGCTCTGGAATTCTGGATCTCAAGAGGATGAGGAAGACGGAGCCAATGGGTCCTTTTTATAGTCTCAGCGCTAGCGCCTGCGCTAGTGCTACCGCTGGCGCTATCCTATATTAGGACATATTCTGTGCGGCAGAATCTTCAATCCGATGAATCAATTCTCCCTTGCCCACTGTGCTCCTCGCTACCGTCTGCGCTATCGGATATCACCTGGCGATATCTCCTTCTATAAGTTCTCCCGGCAATTGCGCTTAAGCAATCATTTTCGTCGATCGGAATTTCGTCGAACGGAGCAAAGAGTTCGTCGAGCGAAATTTCATTGAACGCATTTCTGAGCTTTTCGTCGAGCGCCGCTAACAGTTCGTTGAACGACATCTAGCGCCTGCGCTAGTACTACTGCCAGCGCTAGTGGGAGATTTGGATTTGATGGCTCAGCGTTGGGGGCAACCTTCCTATGTAATCCTTGAGTCATGTGGACTTTATTATCCTGCACACTTAAACACACAAGATCAAATACACATAGGTTTTGTTATTCTCAAACCTAGGAGACGCGGAAGACCATGTTCCAACACAAACAATTAGCTCAAACAATTTAACCTTTTTAGAGGTTTCACTACATAGGTCATCACGTCCATATAGGTTAACCTATAAGATGATTTCAAGGATCATGTCCTCAAACCATCAAGCTCAAACACTTTCATTCTCGTATTATCGCGCCAACAATTCGGTTTCGAACGAATTACCTTCAACCCTTCATAGGATAGACAAGCAACATTTCACGGGTATTATTTACCAGGTGTCACACATAACAATTTTCATTCACCAACATGTTAGGAAATCAAACTCATAAAAGGGCATCACTACATAGCCACGCAATAAGAAAACACGACTAAAATGCTAGAATCATCTTTCACGCTAAGTCCATGATTCTTGCACGAATCCCAGCATTGCACATGGTAAACACGCATTTTGCTACCAACAATTTCAATTCTCGCTTATCAACTCAAAACCTCAAAAGAAAGAAGTCAATATTTCATCATGGCTCTTCCATAGGTAGAGAAATAGCCTTAACCTGCTCGCATTCATCACGATTCATTACGACCAATTGACCTCATACATAAGCCAATCACCAAATTGACGCGAGTCTTAACCCATGTTAGCAAATTATAAGTAGCACTTACATATTGCACTCTTTCTAGTGCCACCACATACACATTTCACGAGTGACAATGCTCATACACAATCCAAAGCCCCTAACTACTACCCGAAATTTGTGTAACTCACACACAAAAGAGAGAACCTTATCCGAGATATTTCAATCTCGATGAGGCGTTTACTTGGGTTCAAACATGTACAAACCTCCGTACGAATCCTACCAAGCAAAACTACGAACTCCACTATTTGTGAACCTACTCATGATTCCAACTAAGTTGGACACACGTCCAAATATCAGGTTCCCAAACTAACAATCTCTAACCTCACGACACATAAATATTATAGTATCGTGCCAACAACTCAACTTTGAAGGAAACCCTTTCAATCTATCTTGTGGTAGACTAAAAACTCTTCACGAGCATGCTAATTATCAAGTAACACAGATAGCACTTTTCATCATCAATACGGTGCGAGGTCCGACTCATACGCGGTCACAACGACATCATTACACAACAATTAAATTTCAACTCGTCTGCTATAATCACCATTCATGCTAATGCTTCACGAGCACCATGTACAAAAACTACCATATCATCAAAAATGGGCTTGACTCTCAAAGTCATACAAGAGAAAGATAAACCCCCAACGAAAGTCCAAAAATAAAGAGGGTATGCGCTTGACACATATAACAAAACATTGCTCATAAGTGTGACTACACGCGCACACAAAACTCCAACGCATGTTACCTTTCACGAAAGGAGGGGACAAAAGATGTCATCACCACTGCTTCTTCAGGACTAAGCTCGGCACCCACGCGCAACGTGACCTTGACGGACACAAAGAAAGCAGACAATAGTTGACTTTTGCCTCTTCCTTGATTCTCTTGAACTCTCAGCTTTGGATTCTTCAAAGGCATGTGCTCTTTTCGATTCAGCAGCCAGCAATCTATTTCTTTCAAACTCCTCTTCCGACTCACTCTGCCCTAAGCGAAAGACAAGCTCCAAGTTGTGGGCAACTTGAATCAAAATGGGGAAACTGATAGTCGTTGCTGCGCGCAATCTGATCTTCTACTCCTCGCACAAGCCTTTAAGAAAATATCGCGCTTTGTCCTCATCAGTCACCAGGACATGCTCAGCATAACGGCTCAATCGCAAAAACTCTTGGAGATAAGTCTCCACATACATCTCCTTTTGCCTCAACATCAGAAAATCTTCTCGTAGTATAAGGCGGGTAGTCGTCAGAACGAAATGTTCTCAGAACGCCGACGCAAACTCTTCCACCGGGATTTGGGACCAAGGGCGTCTAGCAAAACGTACATGACACTCCTCTTGCCACCATCTCTTAGCCTCCCCAAAAAGTGCAAAGGAGATCAGAGGGACCCTCAGCTCCGACGGGACTCTTAAGGCCAAAATGAGATCTTTAATCCATTCCAACCAATCTTGAGCATAAGCGGGCGACTCGACACCGTTGAACAAAGGTGGATGGCAACTCAAGAAGTAAGTCACCCAATCACGAGTCTCGTATGTTGCTTCTCCAATAACAGACATATGCGCAGATGCCAAAGGGATGGGTGTCCCACCAGCAGTCACACCGGCGCACTGATCTTCCATCACTCCTATTTCAGCTTCACTAGCTGTGGTTGTCTCCTGCAAAGGAGTGAGAGCGACCTCTTCACCAATCACCTAGTAGAAAGACGGAAGAACTCAGCAACACACACGACATTATATAATACAAACAACTAATCAACACGCAAAGAACACTCAGGTCCTTATTCACAACATCCAATGCATGGCTGCTACAACGGTCTTAGGATAAGACTTTACAAGTGACACCTTAGCGACAACAGGGTTCAACACGCCCTGCTAAAATGATGCCAAAAGTAGTCACCACGCACGCAATCCATCATACGGAATATACAGCAGCGTAAGATCATCAAGTCGAATATTATACTTGAGTCAAACCTAGTGCTCTCATGGCACTCGCAATATAGGGCATACAAAACCCTGCAAACACACTTGGGCATTTACTTGTCCGGACAACCACACCAGACTCTCGGGGACCCAAGTCATAGAGTTTACAAACTCAAGGCCAAACTATGGCTCCCAAACACAAGCATAGTGCACACAAAGCACCCAAACTAAAATTAGTAGTGCACACCTCCCAATTTCACTGAAACTTTTACCGGTCCGAACTCTCAAATCAAACTCACGGTCTATCTCATGTTTCTGCACAAAAGAATAGATTTCATATTTAACTAAAAGAGCGCGACAGAGGGGAGCATCCTGCAACTGTCCAAAAAGAGCGTGACGGGAATCCACCCATCCTTTCAATACACTTCCTTGCTCATGAATCAAAATTCATCACCGTCATTAACATAGCGTGTCACTACTTAATCATCAATCTTAAGTGTGAATTTATACGCTCGCTTGCGCACATCGAGGTCACACCATCAAGCGTAGGGTAACACAAATGATCGGATGCCTCTTTCAATACATCACACTTAACTTCACACGGCATAAGTGTAATCCAACGATTCCAAATAATAGGTCGCCAAAGGTTTGACGCCATCAATAGTTATCTAATTCCGTATCAGGTGAATCACTACAACAGATCTCAACTTAAAGACCATGACTTTTCATTACACTAGTCATGTTCGCATAAGGGTAGCCACAAAGACTCACAACACTTATCAGAATACTACGGTGGTCAACACCTAAGTTATGGAAACACCCAAATCGTAGCGGCGATTCTCCTGACATTCGTATTCATTTACAGGTAACCGCTCATTCCATTTTCCAATAGCGCAATCTTTGGAGAAATGAAGGCCAAAAGCACTTTAGCCAATCATTAAAAATGCTTACACATGTGAGACACGTGATCTAGCAGTTATAAATATGGGAATCACCAAGCATGGGATGCTTAAATTCCCAAAAGTGCACGAAAACCACGATTTTGGTCATTCCTAAGTGGATATTCTGCTTAAATTTAGTCATTTAGGCTCTTGCACTGTATGTGCTCACCACCCATTAAAAAGGGTTCATCCCGAAACCTAAAGACTAGCGGATCACAAAACCTAAGCTCTGATACCAATTGTAACATCCCTGATCTGCAAATAGAATATAACATGGGTCCGGGCGGGACCCCACGACATATAATACCCACAAAATCTAGAATGTTAATAACTGATACAAGAATTAATTAAAACACTCAGAGTAAACCGAAACGGAAGCTAACCACAAGCCCAAAACAAAGGGGCCAAAATAGTACTAAAGTGACACGGCCTTAAGGCCTTACATGGATTTCAAATGAGGTACAGACAAACAAAAGGGCTACATGAAAAACCAAAAAAAAAAAGAGAACCCTAACCAGCTCCTCAGCAACCCATGGGCTCCGGCCCACTACACACCACTGCGAGCTCCGCCACCTGAAACCAAGAACAAACAGGCGGTGCAACGAAGGTCAGCATGGGGCTGACCAACACAATGTAACGACTCCTCCCCCGGCCATCCTAGCGGACTACGGGGCGAGTGAATCGCTCTCCTGCAAGTACGCACGCAAACTAAAATATTCAAATAAGAAACAGAAAACAAAGAGCCAGAGGACAAACGAGGGGGGTCCCCATAACATACCAAAGCACACGTGTCGTTGACTCCCAAGGTCACATGACCCAAACCACAGAGGCATTCTAAACCGAGTACTCATGATGAGAGGCGTGGCCTTTCGCACTCGAGCGTAGAAGTAGGTAAGCTACACTTCACATCGATTCGACAGAACGCGATGGCGAGGTACGAAGCACATATCTATCTAACAGAGCGCAACAGAGGAGAAGACAGTCTCCAACCGTCCGAACGAGCACGACAACGGGAAGAAACGGTCTGCAACTGTCAAAACGAGCGCGACAGGGGAAACACAGTCCGTCGCTGTCCAAACAAGTGCTACAAGGGGAAACACAGTCCGCCACTGTTCAAACGAGCGCGACAGGGGGAAACACAGTCCGCCACTATCCCAAGGAGCGCGATAGAGAGCATAGCACCACTCCCAGTACTGGAACATCGTGATGGGTAAACTCCCCCGTTCCGCACAATCCTCACGAACGTCATCCTACCGGGCCCACCTAAGCCAGCCTAGGAACGGGGTATTCACAAACGAAACCCACGAATTCCTATGATCTCTACGGCGAATAACACGGGACACTCCCATTCGCGTGTTTAAGGCTAACCGCAATGCACATCACAACAACATCACCGATCCTGGCTGAACGCCACGGGTAGGCTTCACACAGCATGCCTAAATCCAAACTCGCACGTCGGATCACTAAAGCACATTTATGCCGGGGACGGACACAATCGACCCGAGGGTTCGTTGTGAACCGAGGGGAACACACACCGCATCCGATTGGAGGCCGGTGGCCCTCCTAAGCAAAGCAAAAGCAGAAAAACTACATCGGGGTCGCAATCCCACGCCCTGGCGGAGTCCCCGCTCTCCACCGCGTAGTGGGAGAGGGACTCTACGTGCAGCTCACACAAACATATGTCGGGGTTGCAATCCCACGCCCTGGCGGAGTCCCCGTCCTCAACCGAAACGGCGTGAGGGGACTCTCATTGCACGATTAGCAAATGTAAGCACAGAAATACAGAAAAGACGGTCCTAAGACCGGGGGAAGAAATCGTTACCCTTGAAGAGCGCCACGGAGGCATCACGGAGATGGTAACCGCTGCCCTACCACGGATCTAGCCTCGACTCGGCTCCACACACGGTTCTCTCGCAAAAGATCTCCTCTAGATCCTCGGTCAAGCGCCAAAACGAACTCTCACTCCAGGCGGCGCAAGCACCCGATAGCCTGCAGCAGAGAGAGGGAGGAGAGGAGGGGGTCGGCCTCCTCCTTCCTGGAGCAGCGCGAGCAAGAGAGGGAGAGGGAGCTTCGGCCTCCTCCTGTCAGGCGAGAGAGAGGGAGGAGAGGAGGGGCTGGCCTCCTCGTTCCTGGAGCAGCACGAGCAAGAGAGGGAGAGGGGGCGTCGGCCTCCTCCTGACCGGCGAGAGAGAGGGAGGAGAGGAGGGGGGCGGCCTCCTCGTTCCTGGAGCAGCGCGAGCGAGAGAGGGAGAGGGGGCGTCGGGAGTGCAGCCGACCTAGACGAGGGCGAGAGGGAGATGGGGGAAAACGAGAGTGAGGGGAAGGGTGTGGGGTTTTTAATAAAACCCTAAACTGAAATTACTATTCGCACACCAAGCTCTCTATTTGCACCCCCAAAGCTCCTAATCGCAGACCACGCCCCAAATTTGCTAAACGTCAAAATATTGGGGGAGTTACATGCTCTCCCTGCGCTCTTCCGGTTCTTGGGTGTCGACTCTTCTCGCTTCCTCTTCCCTCCTTCATCAAACTGCCTCTTCTGAGCATCGATTGCTTCGTCAGCCGCGATTTGTGCCTCCACTCGGTGTACCAGGCTGGGGTAGCTTGGGACTTTTTCCCGCATCAGAGCTGAGTAGAATCCTCCAGGGCGAAGTCTGCCCAGGAAGACTCCACGGAGGAGCTCCGGATCCACCCCCGGGATCTGCCTGGCCTCTGAGGTGAAGCGTCGGAAGAATTCCTTCACGGTTTCCTCCTCGCCTTGTCGGATCCCTGAGAGGTGGGAAGGGTGTTGGGTATTGTATCCACAGTAACCTTGATTTGTAGGAAGTCATCCTTGAACTAAGATTGAATTGCTTGTGTATTCGATATGCTTCTCTAGTATTGTTCTTGCAGGTCCACTTTGCTAAGTGTAGACCAATGTCAGGTCACAATGGGTCAATAAGCACAGTCTCATACATTGTAATTCCTCAGTGTGTGGGATATGGGGTTGACTCATGTGTGATCTCTCATTTGGGATACACTTTATGATCAAGACAATCAAAGTTCAAAGCTTGGAGGTGCAGCTGTTGTGCAAGAGGAAAAGAAAGAATTTTTCGTAAGTCTATTTTTCGAGAACTTAAGGTATCTCTCGAGAATTCATGAAGAGCTTTCGAGAAATCCTTGTGTTATCTCGATAAGTCCTCTTAGCTTTCGAGTGAGCTTCTCAGCAGTTGTTTTCGATTAGTTTATCTCAGCGGCAGCTTTCGAGAAGTCATTTCTCTCGAGAAGTATTTTTGTCTCTCGAGAAGTCTTTGTTTCTCTCGAAAAGATTCTAGTAAGGCTTTTCTCTAAAGGCATTTCTCGAAGATGTTTAGGAGTTCACGAGAAGTTTTCTGTTCTCTCGAGAAGTTAGTTCTCCCGAGAACTCAGTCCTTTTATTTCGAAGAGTTATTCGTTATCATTTCTCGAGAAGTTCATTGTTTCTCGAGAAGTCTTTTCAAAGCCTTTGAAATTCTCTTCCAAGTTGTTTTCCGAGATCAAGCAGTCTTCTCTCGAGATGTCTTGCATCTCTCGAGAAATCTGGTTCTCGTATTTCTCGTGATCGTTAATTCCTTTTTGACGACAAGTCTTTTCCGTCTGTTTGACGTGACGTCTTTCTGCGTTTAAGGTTAATCCTTTTTCATTAAGCCTTCATCTATATAAGGCTTTCTCTCTTAAGAAGGACGCAAGATTACTCATAACTGTAAGAATATCAGAGTTCTTATTTTCCCAAAACCTAATCTGATTCAAGAAAGTCGTCAAGTGCCGCGCACATCGCCGTTGTTGGAGATCGATCTGTAGTTCTCTGTTTTCATCTCCAAGTGGAAGGAAAAGGTTCGATCGATCATTGCCTCATTCGTTCTGTTTCTATTGGATCGATCGGAATCTTAGAAGATCAGATTTGAGTCGTTTTGATTCTTCCTCTTCAACATCAAGTCAAAGTCATTCCTATCTCAAGAAGGAAGAGGATCCCTAAAGAGTTTTCAGATCTGATTGTGATTCGATAAGTATTGTATGATTCTCTATTTTCATTTGATTGTAGGAGAGGTTTTTCTCCGAGTTGTAGGAGAGGTGTTCTCCGAGTTGTAAGAGAGGTATTCTCTGAGTTTGTAGGAGATTTGTCTCCGAGTTGTAGGAGTTTTGTCTCCGAGATTATAGAATCTTTCTTGATCCGAGATTTAGTGAAGTTGTCATTTCTAGCTGTGGTGCTAGATTGGCGAGGACGGCAAGTGGAGTACCCAAGAACGGGGAACTACTATAAATTTCTTGCGTCGTCTGTGATTGTGATTTGCATTCTGTGTGTTCTTTATTTTCAAGATTTTCAATTCCGCAAAAGACGCAGTTATCACCTATTCACCCCCCTCTAGGTGATTTTGGTTAGCAACTAGATATTACAATTGGTATCAGAGGGTTCGTGTTCTTGAAAGGTTAACATCTTGAATAGGATCTTTCCATTCTAGTTGCCAGCAAATCATGGAAAAGTGCAAGGAATCGTCTTCGTTGAAATTGCCAATATGCACTAAGGCTAATTTTCCTATGTGGAAAGAAAGAGTCGGATTTTATATGGAAGTCGCAGACCCAAGAATATTCCAAGTCGTGGAAGAAGACCCTTATGTGCCTATGAATGCTTCTACTATTGACCCAACTTTAAAAGTACCTAAAAAGATGATGGATTTAACCAAGGATGAGATCGCTCTAGTTGCCTTGGACAAAAAGGCAAAGAACATAATTTCCAGTGCAGTGGATGATTCGATGTTGCAAAACTTAATTCACTGCCAATCTGCCAAAGAAATGTGGACTTCCTTAATAGTTCTTATGGAAGGTACTGAAGAAGTAAGAGATGACAGAAGATCTCTTCTAAATCAAGAGTATGAGGTTTTCAAGCAGAGTAGAAAGGTGTGCATTGCCTATGCATATGAAAGATTCTTTAAAATAGTAAACAGCCTAAGGACATATAGTCGGGAGTTAACTAATGGTGAACTAAATGACAAATTCCTGTGATCTCTGACGAAAGACTGGGATAGCAAGATAGTTGCAATCAGGGAGTTTGGAAAGTTACCAAACCTAGACCCTCAGAATCTGTTTGGGAAGCTATTATCCCATGAGCTGCAAATGAACATTCGCAAAACAGAAGAAGATGGTAATAGAATTTCTAGCAAGGAAAGGACCTTGGCTATGAAGGCTGAGAGTTCCAAAAAAAACAGAGTCTTGTCTCCAATTAGAGCACAAGAATCTGATGATGAAAAAAAATTTGAAGCCGGTTCCTCAAGTTTTGAAATGTCTGATGGGGAGTTTTCTCTAATCTCTCGTCAGTTTAAGAAACTGCTCAGCAAAAGAAGGCACATGAAGAATAAGTCTTCCTCTGAATATAGACATTCTCGACGTGATGGTGATCATCACAAAAAGGGTTCTAGCAATCATGACATGTATAAATCTAAAACTAGTAAACATATTTCTTTTGACATAGTTTGCTATTGTTGTAATAAGCCAGGGCACATGATCGCTGAATGCCCTTACAAAAAGAAAGAGGGTGAAAGAAAAAATAAGTCTAGTCGCTAAAAAGACCAAAACTTTAAGTGACAGTGACTCGGAGAAATCAAGTAGTGAAGAAGAAGCCTACTTCGGGCTGATGGCTATGACTGATGAAGAAGAAGAACCTTCATATACCAGGAAGGTAAATTCTCACACCATCTTATCTGATTCTGAATATGCCTCAGCTGAACAAAAGGATTATCCTTCAGATGATGACTCGAACCTCGTGACCCAATATACTGAAATGCTTAAAAGCTTTGACAGATGCCGAAAGGTAGTCAAAATTCAGGCCAAGGAGATCATGTCTCTCAAAGAAGTTGAATCTAATTTGAGAAAGGAAGTTGAACAACTTTCTTCCTTCAAAGAGGAAAACCAAGTTTTGAAAGACAAGATCAAAAGTTCAGATGAGCTCCTTGATCGGAGAGAGAACTCCATCAAAGTTCTGGAAGAACAGCTAGCCGCTGAGAAGAAGCTAGTTGAAAAGTTTTCACAACCGAAAACCATTCTTCCAATCATTGATACTTTCTCTGCTAAAACAAGTAGCAGTGGTTTAGGTCATGTGGCTGGGCCAAGTAATTCTTCTAAGGGCACCCTTGCCAAGAAGAAAAATAAGAATGCTAAGAAAGATACCATCGAAGAAAAAGGGAAAGCCCATCAAGAACAAGTGGAATTTAAGAAAGTTCTCTTTCCCACAAATGTTTATGATATGGAAAGCTCTTATGGTCACTTGACATGACTAATTAATTTTGCGCCTGTCAATGACTATAAGGGGTGGGCTCGTCCTCAAAACCTCGGTCAAAGTGCTTTCAAAGCACCTTATGAAGAAGAAAATCTGAGAGATTATGGTCTGTATGTTCATGGTCCGAGTGCTATGAGAGCACCAATAGTAAAGACTGTTGCACCAAAGCCAAAGGAGAAAGCACTACCATGTGTGTGTTGTACTCATGAGGCATCCTCATCTAGAAGGATTGTTCCTGCTAAAACTAACATTCAAAGAGTTAAGCAGGAAAATATTAAGAGAAGGTACAACAGGTTTAACTGTTGGTGTTGCGGCAAAATAGGTCACTTTGCCGTAGATTGTTGGTTCAATTCCACCTATTCCAAGAGACCACAAGTTAACAATGCAAGAAAGACCGCTCGCAATGTTAATGTTCATCGTGGTGCTCAACTAACAAGGGACCAAGGACCCAAATTTGTTTGGGCTCCTAAGGCAAAATAATTTGTTTTTGCAGGTATGTCCAAAGGCCAACAAAATTCCTATCTGGTATTTGGACAGTGGTTGTTCTCGGCATATGACCGGAACAAGAAGCCTTTTGCAAAATTTCATTCCAGTTGAGAACGGTCCAAAAGTTTTTTTGGTGGATCTGACAGAGGAATAACAAAAGGCTATGATATGATTTCTAACGGTAATTGTACAACCCTCATTCTCCGAGGGTGGGCCCATTCAAAGCCACGTAGGCAAAAGTCAAAGTCAAAAGGTCAACACAGAAGTCAACAGTTCAAGACATCAGAAACAAAGTCAGCCGGGAGGAGTTCGTCGAACACCGGAGCGGTAGAAGTCCTGGGCGAGTACTGGCCCGGAATGTGCGAGCATCACCCAATACTTGCCAGATGGGCGACTATGGCTTAATACTCGCCGAGTATCTCATAGTCGCCGGATAGGGGCTGGGCTATAAAACCCCCCTACCCCTTGGTTTTCCTATAAATAGGACCCCAGGGGTACTTGGATTGGCACCTGAACTTGAGCTCTTGAAACCCAGCTCTTGCATTCTGGAACCTGTCGCACTTGGCCGCTACTCCCAGTTCCTAGCCAAATCGGTGCCTTCCTTGTACCCTGCTCGGCCATTTTTGGTTGTGGAGGGGAAGTCTCTTCTGAGCTTCTGGGTACGTGGTGGGACCTCCCTGTCATGGCACCTGGGATCCTGTTTGTTGCCCTTCTAGCTTCCTCATAGTTGCCCGTCAAGCCGTCCCTTCGAGCCGCTTGGCAAGTAGTCTCCGGCTACATTAGTCCAAATTTTGGAGCCGGGATTTTCCAGGCTTCAACACTTTGGTGCGGTGAGCGTGGACCGTAGCCAGAGAAAGAAAGCTTAGTGGGAAGAAAAGATGGTGGTAGTAGGCGACCAGGAGGAGGTTGTCGGCAACTCAGCCGGTGGTGGCGGGTTCGTGACGTTGGCGGCTTTTGAGGAGTTCTCGAGGAGAATGGAAGGAACTCTTAGAGCAGTTCTTCAAACTCGCACAGAGGGAACGACGACTTCACCCCATCACCCGGTTGTGATCGAAGAAGGTGCTACCTCCAGGCGAGCAGGGAAGGATCATGTAGAAGAGCCCGAGCAACCAAGGAAGTCGCAGTTCTTCCCGCAAAACTCGCAAGGTGCTGGCGGGGTCCGGTTTCGAGGAGAGGAGGAGCAGGCGAGGTATTACGGTGCTCGCCCCTACAGCGAGTACGGAGGCGGTACTCGCCCCTATAGCGAGTATGGGGGGATACTCGCCAGATGGATAATCGACGCCAGATTGGGGGGGAGGAGCCCCTTCTGTGAGGAGATCATCGTCGCGCCAGTGCCGGACGGGTTCAGGGATCCCTCGATGAATTACTACTCGGGGAGGGAGGACCCTATCCGACACATCCAATGGTTCGAGGACGTCGCCTCCATCCGGACCATGTCTGACGCCTTTAAATGTAGGCTGTTCGCGATCTCCCTCTGAGGGAAGGCAAGGGACTGGTTCCACCAGTTGCCAGAGGGTTCCTTCTACTGCTTTGAAGACCTTTGTCGGGGGCTGACGATGCGGTTCGCCACGGCAAAGAAGTTGAAGAAGGAGGCTACGACCCTTTTTCATCTGACGCAGGGAGCGAAAGAAACGTTGGGGGACTACATCGATCGCTTCCAGGAGGAGGTGTTGCACATCCAAGAGGTGGATGGTCACACCTTGCAGCTGGCTCTGACTTTCAGCCTTCAGGAAGGGCTCTTCAAGTTGGAGATTGGTAGGATTCCTCCATACTCCTACGACAATCTCATTGAAAGGGCCAACCAGTTTGTCCAGGGTGAGGCTTCCAACCGCAGCTTTCTAGCCAGGCTCACCCAAGTGACCAAGGAGGACGAAGAGGAGGAGGAGGAGAAGACCCCCGAGAAGAAGAAAAGGGAAGAGCCCAGGAAGGAGGAGAAAAGGAAGCCGGAAGAGAAGAGGAGGGAGGAGAGAAAGAAGGAAGAGCCAAAAGGGCACGATGAGAAGAGACTCATCATGGCACCGGAGCGTCAGGAGGAAGAGAGACGATATCAAGTCCCCGCTAACCGACCGCCTTGGAGGCCGGCTAGGGGACCTCAACGCAGGGATCGGGAGTGATCCACGGAGAGAAGGCGTCACGATCAACCGGAAAGACGTCAGGAAAGAAGGAGGGAAGAGGCGATGGCGATAGCCAGGCGTGGCAACCGGCAAGGAAAGAAGAATCGGAGGAAGACGCAACAGGAAGAGGAGATCCCCCTCTTTTGTGATCTGCATCAGGTAGCAGGTCACGGGACGATGGCTTGCCCATATTTTTGGGAAGCCCGTCGGAGGTTGACAGCAGGAGAGGCAGGAGGGGAGATTCCGAGGAATGAAGCCCCTGTCGAGCCGCCGGTAGTTCAAGCCGTCGATCGAAGGAGGAACGAGGACCGAGTCGACCATGGAGGTCAAGGAGAGGTGGCTCAAGGAGGCAGAGGAGTGGGAGTGATCCACGGGGGTGCAGGGCTGGGAGCTTCCCGCAAGGGAAGTCTCCATCAAATCTATCGGAAGAGTGTCGCCTCGACCTCGCAAGTACCGCCCCCGTTGGAGGAGATCACCTTCTCCGAAGAAGACATGTTAGGGAATGAGAACCCCTTCCATGATGCCCTCGTTGTCCAAGCAGCCGTGGAAGACTTCACCGTGGATCGAATCCTCATCGATAACGGTAGCTCCGTGAACGTCATCTTTAAGAAGACGTTCGACGGATTGGGAGTCAGAGCAGAAAGAGTTCGAGCTTTGGATGGACCTCTCTTTGGCTTCTCCGGAGAGAAGCAGGAGGTGGAGGGAGGAGTAGATCTCCCCGTAACGCTCGGTGGCACTCCCCTTACCTGCTGCTTCGTCATTGTAGATGCCCCGAGCAGTTACAAGGCCATCTTCGGAAGGCCGCTTCTTAACACTTTCAAGGCCGTTCCATCCTTCTACCATCAGTGCTTGAAGTACTGCCAGGGAGACGTTCAGGTAAGGATCAGGAGCGATCCAAGAGCTGCCCGCGAGTGTTACCTCAACGTCGTCAGCACTATCAGCTGGATGGCCGAAGCCGAGGAGTTCTAGAAGATGCTGGGGAGCACAGCCAGGCTGGAGGCATCCGAGAAGATAGAAGAAATCGAGGTACTCTCCGCTGCAGGAGTACCTGGGTTGCTGAAGATCGGAGGATCGCTGAAAGTCAGCGAGAAGATGGAGATGGCGACGTTCCTGCAGGAGAACGTCGACATCTTCACTTGGAGTGCAGCCGAGATGCCAGGGATCGATCGAGAGGTTGTCTGCCATCATCTCAACTTGGACCCGGCAACTAAGCCCGTCCGCCAGAAGAAGAGGTCCAGTGTCATCATGCTGGCTGGACCTATCCGAGAGGAAGCAAAGAAACTGCTTGATGCAGGTTTTGTATCCGAGATCCAGTATCCAGGCTTGGTCTCAAATGTTGTAATGGTTAAGAAGAGTGTAGGGGGCTGGAGAATGTGTGTAGATTTTTTATTGATGAATAAAAGCTGCCCCAAAGATTGTTATCCCTTGCCTCGGATCGACGCACTGGTTGATTCAGCCGTCAATTTTTCTGTGATGAGATTTCTTGATGCATTTTCAGGATACCACCAGATCCGGATACATCCCCCCGATTGTGGCAATGTGTCCATCATCACGGGTGATGGCTGCTACAGCTATAGGATGATGCCTTTTGGCTTGAAGAACGCTGGGGCCACCTACCAGCGAATGATGGACCACGTGTTCAAGGGGCAGAAGGGGAGGAACCTGGAGGTATACGTGGACGACCTCTTAGTTAAAAGCAAGAGCGCCCGAGAGCATGTGGTCGATCTGGTGGAGACCTTCACGACGCTCAGGAAATTCAAGATGCGGCTCAATTCCGCAAAATGCGTATTCGGGGCTGGAATAGGCAAATTCCTGGGACATCTCATCACCCCGGGGGGAGTGGAGCCGAACCCTGACAAGGTCAAGGCAATCCTGTAGATGGCCTCGCCAAAGACCATGAAAGAAGTTCAAAGGCTGACAGGAAGGTTAGCAGGTCTTAGCCGCTTTCTGTCTAAGGCAGGAGAGAAGTGCTCTCCCTTTTTCAAGACGCTCTGTAAGAGAGAGAACCTTGCATGGACTGATGAATGCGAGAAGGCGTTCGGTAGGCTGAAGGAGCAGTTGACTCAGACACCTCTCCTTCAGAGCCCGAGAGAAGGTGAAGGCCTACTCATCAACTTGGGAGTAGGGGTGGAAGCGGTAAGTTCTGTACTAGTCCGGGAAGAAGGAAGGAAGCAGCTCCTCATTTATTACGTTAGCCAGGTGCTCAAGAATGTGGAGCTGAAGTATCCAATCTTGGAGAAGGAAGCTTTCGCCTTGGTGGTGTCGGCGCGAAAGCTCCAGCCTTATTTCCAAGCTCACTCCATCCGGGTTGTGACTGACCATCCTCTCCGAAATATCTTGGAAGGGGTGGAGCATTCAGGGAGGCTGGCGAAATGGTCGGTAGAACTCAGTGAGTTCGACATTTCCTTCTCGCCTCGGGTGACGATCAAAGCACAGGCGGTTGCAGATTTCTTAACCGACTTCTCAGTAGAGGCGGAGCCGGGAGATGAGGCTTCTACTCCCATCCCTTGGAAGATGTTCGGGATGGAGCCTCAGGCAAAAACTCCGTGGGAGTGGGCATCGTGCTGGTCAGCCCGCAGGGGACTAGGATCGAGCAGGCAGTCGAAATCCTCTTCCCCGTCACGAACAATCAAGCCGAATACGAAGCCATAGTGGCAGGCTTGCGTCTCGCAAGAGAGATGGGGATTCAAGACATCGGGGCCTTCACAGATTCAATGGTGGTCGCGTCACAGATCAGGGGAGAGTTCGAAGTACGCGACACCATCCTGCAGAAGTATCTGGTCAAGGTGAAGGGATTGGTGGGAAGTTTCCAGTCCTTCTTCGTTGAACATGTCCCAAGAGAGAAGAACTCAGCAGCGGACCCTCTGGCCAAGTACGGGCCAAGAGCAGGAGGGACTATCACGGAGCTATTCCAACCGTCCATTCAAGAAGGGGAGATGATGGAGATCGACCGACGTCCTTCGTGGATGGATCCGTTCATCTCCTTCTTAGGATCTGGACAGCTCCCAGAAGATGGTGACCAGAGGAAGTTCCGATACAAGGCAGTGTACTACTTATTGCAAGATGGGGAGCTGTATCGCAAGACCATCTCGGGCCCTCTGGCTAGATGTGTCTCTGAAGATGAAGTACCTCGAGTGTTGGAGGAGATCCACTCGGGAGAGTGCGGAAGCCATTCTGGGGCTCGCACTTTGGAGCAAAGAATCTTGAGGCATGGCTACTTCTGGCCCACTATCCGGAAGGATGCAGAGGTCTTCTCGAAGAGGTGCCGGAAGTGCCAGTTGTTTGCCCCCATTCAATTACAGCCAGCCCAACAACTTCGCTCGATCACCTCCCTGTGGCCGTTCGCTATCTGGGGGATGGATCTGATAGGTCCCTTTCCCTCGGCTAGTGGCCAAAGGTAGTTCGTCCTAGTCATGATCGACTACTTCTCCAAATGGATCGAGGCCAAAGCTCTGGCCAAGACCACCTCTCAAATCATAAAGAACTTCATATGGGGAGAGATCGTCTGCAGATTTGGAATCCCCCTCGCCATCATCACCGACAATGGTCCCCAATTCGCCAGCTTGGAGCTGGAAGACTTTTGCAAACAACTCGAGACTGATCTCCGTTTTGCCTCCGTCCACCATCCCCGATGTAATGGGCAAGTAGAAGCCGCCAACAAGCTAGTCATCAACCTCTTGAAGAGAAAGGTCGAGAATCTACGAGGTAATTGGGCGGAGCAGCTCCCCTCGGTCTTGTGGGCTTTGAGAACCACTCCAAGCTCAGCCATAGGGGAAACCCCGTTCAAACTCTCTCACGGGTCCGAGGCTCTCATCCCGGTGGAGTTCGAAGTCAGAAGTCCCAGGGTGGTTGCGGCCCAGGATGGAGACGAAGAATGGCGATTGGAGAATAACGAAGCACAGGAGTTGTCTCTCGACTACATTGAAGAACTCTGAGACTTGGCATCTGCCAGGCAGGAGGAGATCAAGCGCCGAATGGCAAAGAACTTCGACAAACATGTCCGCCTCAGGCACTTCCTAACGGGGGATCTAGTCATGAAGAAAGTAGACGCGGCAGGAAGATCGGCAGCCGTAGGGAAGCTCAACCCAAATTGGGAAGGTCCCTTCATCGTCCACGAAGCGCTCATGATGGGAGGATATCGTCTACAGAACCAAGAAGGAGAGTTATTGGGGAACACTTGGAGCGGCGACGACTTGAAGAGGTTTTATCCCTGAGCATGGAAGATGTATTCTCCCCCTCTTTTGTAAACTCCCTACGATTAATATAAATTCCTTGCCCCCCAGAAAATGGGCTGCGAGTGTTTCTTTCCTTCTCATCTCGTAAGAATTAATGGTCTAAAAGAAGGTGAAGTAGATCTCCATGATGGGTTGGGAAACATGCCTCCGACTTGATTCTTATAAAACCCAGAACGGGTGATGGGACGGTGCCTCGGTAGTGCGTTCTCATAAGACCAAGCCTCTGCACTGACGGTCGAGATCAGCTCCCCCCTTGCACGTTGGATGCAGGAAGCCTCCGACCGCACCTCTCATCCGGCTGGTAAGATTATCAGGAAGAAGTCTGGACGCTGACCTCCCAATCCAACGAAGAGATGATCCACTTAACCTCGCGGAGGACCCTTAAATAAAGGTGTCATAAACCCTCGAGAGCCAAAGGCTCGCAGCAAAGCATTTCGCTTCCATTTACTTCTTCCAATCATTTGAGTAGATGTGTTTAAATCCTCTCTGGTTGTCAAGAATAGCAGGAAAGTGTCGATCTCTTCAACAACGTTAACAAGAGCAGTAGGATGGAGACCTCGGGATGGTGTGTTCCCTTGGAAGGTGATCCATTGGAACCTCCCCAACAGTCATTACTTACTGTGTCGATCTCTTCAACATCGTTAACAAGAGCAGTAGGATGGAGACCCCGGGATGGTGTGTTCCCTTGGAAGGTGCTCCATTGGAACCTCCCCGACAGTCATTCCCTACTGTGTCGATCTCTTCAACAACATTAACAAGAGCAGTAGGATGGAGACCTCGGGATAGTGTGTTCCCTTGGAAGGTGCTCCATTGGAACCTCCCCAACAGTCATTCCCTACTGTGTCGATCTCTTCAACAACATTAACAAGAGCAGTAGGATGGAGACCTCGGGATGGTGTGTTCCCTTGGAAGGTGCTCCATTGGAACCTCCCCGACAGTCATTCCCTACTGTGTCGATCTCTTCAACAATATTAACAAGAGCAGTAGGATGGAGACCTCGGGATGGTGTGTTCCCTTGGAAGGTGCTCCATTGGAACCTCCCCGACAGTCATTCCCCACTGTGTCGACTTCTTCAAACAACATTAACAAGAGCAGTAGGATGGAGACCTCGGGATGGTGTGTTCCCTTGGAAGGTGCTCCATTGGAACCTCCCCTACAGTCATTCCCTACTGTGTCGA
Organism: Dactylorhiza incarnata; assembly: GCA_033032865.1. Lineage (NCBI taxonomy): Eukaryota > Viridiplantae > Streptophyta > Magnoliopsida > Asparagales > Orchidaceae > Dactylorhiza > Dactylorhiza incarnata. Next base: position 133,112 of record JAWHQI010000012.1, on the reverse strand, counting down.
TCTCTTCAACAACATTAACAAGAGCAGTAGGATGGAGACCTCGGGATGGCGTGTTCCCTTGGAAGGTGCTCCATTGGAACCTCCCCGACAGTCATTTCCCACTGTGTCGATCTCTTCAAACAACATTAACAAGAGCAGTAGGATGGAGACCTCGGGATGGTGTGTTCCCTTGGAAGGTGCTCCATTGGAACCTCCCCGACAGTCATTCCCTACTGTGTCGATCTCTTCAACAGCGTTAACAAGAGCAGTAGGATGGAGACCTCGAGATGGTGTGTTCCCTTGGAAGGTGCTCCATTGGAACCTCCCCGACAGTCATTCCCTACTGTGTCAATCTCTTCAAACAACATTAACAAGAGCTGTGGGATGGAGACATCGGGATGGTGTGTTCTCTTGGAAGGTGCTCCATTGGAACCTCCTCGACAGTCATTCCCTAATATGTCGATCACTACATCATAATTGAGTATAAGGACACCAGATGAAGTCTTAGAAGTGCATATCTCAAAGATCCTTCTTCATATGCAGGTGCGAGTATGACAATGCGAGCATGCTGGTGCGAGTATATATGGGCGAGTATCCATTAAGCGAGCATGGTACGATCGTAGTCCGAAGTATCCTATCTCATCTATGCTTAGTCGCTTAGCGAGCACTCAACCTCGGCCCGAACCTAAGAGCCTACTCGGCATAACCACAAAAGAAGAAAAGCAAAAAATAACTACGAAAGGCGAGCAAAAAATTGTATTTATTTGCTTTCATAAGTACATTCACAAAAAATGTTGTACAGTTTTTTCCAAATAGAGACAGGCGACGATTCATCATCATCGCCAAGATCCTCGGCGTCTGCGTCGACATCTTCACCATCATCACCCTCGTAGGGGAGTTGGACTCTTCGGCGAGCAGCGTCGGGATGATGTCCCTAACAGTCAAATTCATTGCCTCCGGCTTCAGGAGGTCATCAGCCTTCAGCCTGCTTAGAACCACCTTCCCGGTTGCTCGCGCGATCTACCAGCGAATGTACGGCATATCATCACCGAGTATCCGAATTTACTTGTCAACCCTGGAGGGGCCGCTGACGAGGGTTGTTGCTCGGCAGGCCGAGTTTCCAACTCGGCGATGCGAACTTGGGCGGCCTCCAAGGTTTGCCGAGTATCCTCCAGCTCCTTCTCTACCTGGGACACTTTCTTCGCCATTTCCACTTCGGCGCCCGGTGCAGATGAAGACAACTGTTAGGAAAACATCGATCAACGAAAAAGGCGACCATCCCTAAAACCAGAAAGGCGACGAGCGAGTACCTCGTGATCTTTACACTTGGCGGCCTCCAGCCCCATAGAGATGAGCTTCTTGCCCTGCGCCTTGATCATCTGCTCATATTCGAGCATCTTCTTGGACTTCGCATGTCCAAGTTCGGCAGCTCGCAGGCAAGCTCGTGAACTCTGATGTGCAAGATACTCGGCGGATACATCTTGCAGAGACTCGGCGTCCGCGCGACCATAGAGGGCGAACATCGCGTCAAAAGCCTCGCCGACATCCTCCCAATCTTCCGACCAGGCAGGAAGATTGGTGCTCAAGGTCACCTCATGAGCTCGCTTCGCCCAGGACACCAAGGGGCAACCATAGGCATCCTCACCTCGAACGCCTTCGCCGAAGTGCGGATGATCGCTGGGCTCACCAGCCTCTGAAGGGTCGCCTTCGCCTTCAGGTCCCTCTTGGCGACCTCTTTCTTCCTCGCAGGCTCACGGACTTTGCCTTGACCTTCCTCTTCTTCGAAGGCTCAGCATCATCGTCGGCGACCTCCTGCTCATCGCCACCCAGCGACAATTCAATCGGAGCAGAAGCCCTCGCCATCGGCGCGAAAGGAAGAAGCTCGCTCGGTAAGGAGCGAGTAGCTACATCAAGACAGAGAGAAGAACATTAGACACCGACTGAAAACGAGTTGGCGAGTATAACCAAAAACTCGCTCAGAAGACTACCTTCGCCTGGGAACACTTCGGCGAGCTCATCTACTCGCCTCCTACAGAAGACGACGTCCAGGAGGCGACCCCGAAAGCTGTCGAGTAGCTTCTCCCGGCTCTCCTCCAAATAACGAGTAGTGAAAGCGCTCTCCGCCGGCTGAAAGGTTAAAGTCGGCACGACTCTAAAGTCGCCCTTGATGACAATTAATCGCTCGGTCCAGCGATGGTTCTTGTTCGCCGTGCCGACCAGCGTGTAGACATGACTGCACAAAAAGACGACGCCCTCGCCAGTGGCGCCGAAATGGAATACTCGCCGGAAGACGGAGAGATCAAAGGCGATCTTCTGTTCTCGCAAGAAGCAGAGAAAGCCCATGATCATCGCCACTCCATTTGGGTTGATTTGGGCATGGACAATCCCATGATAGCGGAGTATCTGGCAGACCTCCGACCACAAGGGTAGTCGTAGGCCGACTTCGAAATGGCGGATGGGGAAGATCAGCTCGCTCGCCAAGAAGGAGTTCAGGCGTTCATCCTCGCGAGGAAGCCTGGCGACATACCCCGGCGACAAGAATTTGGCAGAGAACTCCTTCAGGTCGCTCGGCTGAGTAATCGGCTTCTTGAAGGAAGTCGCCTCAAAGTTCTTCACATGGCTCGCACGACGAATAGTTGCCTCGTCGGCCATTCAGAAGAAGAGAAAATGAAGAAGCGAGGGGAGGAACAATCGGCAGATACTCGCTGGAAAGAAAGGAAAGATCGCCAAAAGCGTAATAAATACGTACCCCCCCTATTTATAGTACTCGACAAAACTTGGCTTGTCGCGTACGCCGCAACGAGCACGAGTCAGGGGTGGCGAGTATCGAGGAAAGTCGCCAAAACCAAGGGTACACGTCAAATCATCAGTGCCAAACAAGCGAGTACCTGCATCAGAATCCAGAGAAACTCGCCAAAAAGGCGCGACATACAGCCACTACTCGAAAAATGACAAAAAAGAAGATAGACGACAACATAGCATTTCAGCATAACAAACCAGGAATAAAAGGGCGAGATTAAACTACTCGCCAAATAATATTACAAATGCAAAATGTTCGATCACAGACATTCGCCAGATGGCGACCTAGCGACTATAAAAAAGAAGAAAGAAAAAGAACAGGTCCTAAGGGAGATCCTGGGTGTTCTCATGAGCATCAGGGAGTTGGGGTTGTCGCCCGACCCAACCCATGCGACGAGCGCGCCTATAATGCTTGAAGGCCACTGACATCGCATCCTCCCCCTGCCGCAGTTGTTCCTCCATTCTCGCTAGGCGACCGGCCGAACCCATGCTCGCACGAATCTCGACCAGCTCGTCCTGGTGCAGCTGCACTCGGTGATCCATCCTGCCGACCCGGCGCTCCAGATCGTGGACGGACTGAAGACGAGCTTTGTTGGAACCATAGCTTTTGATTTGAGTTAGGATCCATCCTTTTGTTAAATCTAATAATTTAGATCAATCTAAATTAACACAAATTAAATATGATGCGATCGAATTGGAGAGTATACTTAAGCAAATAATATAAGTTCTCTACGTTCGACAAATGTCGAACGGCGCTCGACAAAATAGCCAGACAGCGCTCGACAAATATTCATCAGAACAGCGTTCGACAAATAGCGAACGGCGCTCGACGAATCCAGTCAGAACAATTGGAGCGGGCAGGCATTCTCTGAACGGCACTCGACAAACTCAATCCAGCCAGTCTCAGCGGTCGACAAGTGAAGACAATTGCTCAGCACATCAAAAGGCGCTCGACAAATCTTCAGAAAGGCGCTCGACAAATGTCGTTCAGTGCTCGACAAATTCTAGCCAGAGCTCGACTAATATTTTATTTTGCTATCTTTCTTTATAATATTTAACTTAGCCGTTGCAGATCAATAAATACTATAGCCATTGCAGATCAGCTTTAATGAACAGAAACGGCAGGTTATCTTCTCGAGGAGTCAAATCATTGATGGAGACCTAAGCTCTTTCCTTCTTCCCGATAGAAGAATTCAAATTAAGGACAAGGGTCCTCAGATTATAAAAAGAAGAAGAAAAAGGAGAAAGATGAGGATATGAAGTACACACACAACCGAAACACAGAGAGCAAAAATCTATTCTTTTCTTTGCTAACACTTTCCTGCAGATTACATACATCCTGAGACACAAATCACAATTACTTGCTCAGGATCATCACTGCACAAAAGGAAAGAAACTGTGTACAATCAAAAGGAGAGACCTCCAAAACTGTCATCCTTCTATATCAGACAGGGGGAGCTCTTCAACATAATATTCAGATCCATTCAACACCATATCAGGATCTTCAAGAGTCTTCTCATACAGAGAAGAACATTATATTTTCTGTTTTTCATTACTCTTTTTCCTTCCTCTCTTGTACAGGGTTATAACTCCCTTCAAAAGTTAATCTCGGTGACAGGGCACCTTAGCAAAAACCTGCAGTTTGGTTAGAGCACCTTATCAACAGCTCACCTGGTGAGAGGGCACCTTATCAACAACCTCCTAGTGGATTCCTACCAGTGGGTAGAAGAGTAGATGTACCCAGTTGAGGGGAACTACTATATTTCTCTGTGTCATTTGGATCGTTTTGGTTTGTTCATTGTTTTGTGTTTTATTTGTGCTATGCACTTTCACTGCTTGTGTTAATCATTCATAAAACAAACACATATAAATATACATGTCATTAAGTTTTGAAACCAAAACTTAATCAAGATCTTTTAATAAAGTAAATAAGAACTAAAACACTCCACTTTCAATTGGTATCAGAGGGTGTTGATTTTACCATTTCAATTTCTAGTATCTAATGCTTTCAATTAAAAACTCTTGTTTCAATCAGTATTAGAGAAGTTGATTTGTCACACAGGTTAACACCTGAAATCACAAAGATCACTTAGTTCTTAAATTTGCTTTAAAAAGTTTTTTTTTTAATGATTCAAGTAAAATTTCTGTTTTCAGATCCACCTATACTTAATTTGGATAATTTTTCTTTATGGCAAGTCAGAATTAAGTTATATATGAATGTCATAGATGAAGAAATCTACAAATCTATCTTGACAGGGCCTGTTTATGTTGGCGCTGATATATCTTCTTCAAAGAAAACTACCGAAATAAAACGTGGCAACAGAGAAACTGATGTCACTTCCCGTGTTTGCAAAATGAAGCCAGATAAATTCAAAGCTGGTACTAATGATGGGCGGACTGATAAACATAAAGAACCTTCCCCATCTACAGAACCTTCTCCATCCTCAGAAGCAGATGCCAAAGCCATGCAGATCTTAGCTCAGTCAGTGTCAAAAGACATTCTTCAAAAGCTTGAAGACTGCACCTCTGCAAGAGGAATCTGGACCTCCCTCTCCAGGATGGTAAATAAACCTTCTTTCATCTCTTCAACTAATTGTATTTTTGATGCAGAACCATCAACAAACCTAAGTGAAGAAGAAGAAGAAGAAGAACTTAGAGCTAGAGCTTTCTGCATGATGGCCATATATGGTGGTTCACATCAAATCCCCGATGCAGAAGCTAAATCAGAAAAGGTAAATGAGGTAAAATTAACTCCCAACTCTACCTCTATTACTTTCAAATCTAATTTTAAAATAACCATTTCTGAAAAAGAAATCTTAAAAGAAATAACAGAAATAAAAATTTTAAACAAATCTTTCAGGGCAAGCACAACTAATGGGAGAAATCTCAAAATGCAAGCCAAAAGGTTTGAACAAATTCTTAAAAAATCAAATTTATATTTTAATGAAATAAAAAGGCTAATATATGCTAAACCTTTCAACTCTAATAAAATTCAAAGAAGTTTTCTAATTAATAAGTTTCTCACCATTAAACTCCATCCCAAATTCAAACAGCAAATCTAAAATTTACATGGATTGTTTCCATCATAAAAACTATGTTAAGACAACTTTGTATTCTTAGAGACTTCTCCAAGTCAGTTTGAGCATTCTACTGTAGCTGCATTGATCAGTATTGATCATAGCACTGAGTATGAGTCTCTTCTGATAAGGGGATTCTATGAGAAAGAAAATGTCTGCAATGTTTTTATAATCTAAAGCATTCCTTAAAATCCATTAATAGCTGTAGCAATTCAAGATATTAAAAACATATTAACTCAAATCTAGATCAAATGAGTTGCTTAAATAAAATAATTTAAAGAGTCTACAGAAGAAAATTGAAAACTAAAACCAAGTGAGAGAGAAAAGGAGAACATCAGAGAAGCCAAGTGAGAGAGAAAATGAGAAACACAAATCTCAAACAAGACTTAAATCTGTATAAAGGTTGCTGCAATTGAAAATTTTAAATAGGCTGAAATTAAAAATTTTAACTTCAAGAAATGAGCTGCTGCAACTGAAAATTCTAAAAGCCATTTTAAGATTACCAGGTCACTAGTTTTAATTTGATCCCAACTCAAATAAGGGGAGATTGTTGAAACCATAGCTTTTGATTTGAGTTAGGATCCATCCTTTTGTGAAATCTAATAATTTAGATCAATCTAAATTAACACAAATTAAATATGATGCGATCGAATCGGAGAGTATACTTAAGCAAATAATATAAGTTCTCTACGTTCGACAAATGTCGAACGGCGCTCGACAAAATAGCCAGACAGCGCTCGACAAATATTCATCAGAACAGCGTTCGACAAATAGCGAACGACGCTCGACGAATCCAGTCAGAACAATTAGAGCGGGCAGGCATTCTCTGAACGGCACTCGACAAACTCAATCCAGCCAGTCTCAGCGGTCGACAAGTGAAGACAATTGCTCAGCACATCAAAAGGCGCTCGACAAATCTTCAGAAAGGCGCTCGACAAATGTCGTTCAGTGCTCGACAAATTCTAGCCAGAGCTCTGTTGGAGTTACCATTGTGATCTAGAAGTGGTCAAACATGTAATGTCACTGCCAACGCGATATGAGCCTGCAGGGTCGCACATAAGAGCATGTGGAGAAGTTGGAAGATTGACTGTGTTGGTAAAGGTTACCAATCACCATATAGAATGGGGAAAGTCCAGCAAATGTTGCTGTCTGAATTCGTCGGGTTTACACGGATAGAATTCGTCGGATTCGTCGGATTCGTCGGATTGTTCCGTGGAATCCCGACGAATTGTTACAGAGACCCTTCACTCGGCAAATGTTGCCATCTGATTGGATTCGTCGGAATTCGTCGGATTGTCCCGTGTAAACTCGACGAATGCTGATTCGTGAAATCCCGACGAATTTATACAGAAAGAGTTCTTTTTCTGTATGGACTGCGGATAGCGATTCTTTTAGGTCTGTTTATACTTCGGCTATAAATAGAACTTAATCTTAAGGGTTCAGCACACTCTTCTTACGCCTCCTGGAAGAAGACCCGACGGAAGGTGTTCCGCCCGAACCCTAGACGGAAGTGTTCCGCCGCCCCGTTCGCCTTCGGCGACCCCCCTTCCGGCGATCGTCGCCGTGGATGTTCTTCCTGGAGCGAACCTAGCAGTTCGTGGAAGTGCAAGGTGCAGTCGTTCTTCTCCTGGCTCGTGTGGATCACTGTAGAGACGTAGACATAATTCTATGTGAGAACTCTCTTTGCCGCCAACAGGAATCTTCTTCGTGGAGCATCTAGGTTGGATTTGATCCAATCCCGCAAAGGTAATTTCATACCTAGCATTTTGTTAACTTCTTGATTCAATATTCATGGCCCGATCAAAGTCTTTTGAGTTGTTTCTCTTTATTTCCGCCGCACCTACATGTGATGTATGGTTCTAGAAAAACCCAATAGTGGTATCAGAGCTAGGTTCTGGTCATGAATGTTGTTTCAGAAGTTAGGTTATTCCAGTACGTGCAAATCTAGGTATTTGGAAGCGTTCTAAATGTCAAGATTTCTTCTTGGAATATCACATTTGATGTGATTTTGTGTCGTTTCTGGTGGTGGGATTTCAAAATTTTGGTCGGGGCTCTGCCCCGCACCCCGCCAGGGGCGCTGCCCCTTGGAACCCCGTCAGGAACGTCTGGGATTTCGTGGTAATTTCTAATTATTAGAAATTGTTGTCTCCTTAGCAGTAACCGTCCCTCAAGTGGTTAATGAACCCTTGTATTGTTTTGGATTTTGAATCCAACAATGAGAGACGAGCTTGTCTACTGCTTTAAGTCGAGTTGTCTTTGCCTTTGTCCAAGGCATGTAAATCTGAAGATTTGGAAGAGTTCTAAATGTCCAGATTTATCCCTTTCGTCTATCAAAGGTTGATAGTCTTATGTTATGCACATAAGGGATGCATATGGATTTTAGAAAGCTTGTTTTTCTGTTGATGTGCACTTGATCAAATGTTGATCATGGTTAAGTGTTAACCTATTATTAAAAATTAAAATCCCTTCATCAAATATTAAGTGTTCGGATGCCTTCCGATGGATGACACTCTTCCTGCCTCGATCGATGAAGTGTGGGCTTGCCAAAGCAAGGTGCATTAATCTATCTTGGTAAGGGTGCGAGCGGATAATTGTGATATCCCACTGTCGACATCGGGTCTAACTTAACTAGGTGACCTCAAAGGTTGAGTGCCTAGAGGCATATGGTTGGAATGCACCATATGATGGATGCGAATAAGGAGTTATTCACCAACCATACAAGAGTTGCATGAGGATGCAATTGGCAAGCGTTGCCTACCTAAATAACCGCATTATGAGAGGAACGCCAAAGCGGACTCGTGGTGTTGGTGAAATACGGATCTTGTCCACTAAGAGAGTAGCTCGCATGGACTCTCCGAATTGATAGTGAGGGTTATCAATTTGAATAAAATAGTGGGAGTATTTAATTGAAGTCCAAATTAAAATAAATTGTATTTTGAAATTAAGGTACTGATTAAATTCTGCATGAATTCTTGTAGAATTTCATGGCAAGTGGTTCACATTCCACCTTGTCCCTGAGAGCTATCCTTGAGAAGGACAAGCTAAGTGGGACAAATTATATGGACTGGTATAGGAACCTGAGAATTGTTCTCAGGCAAGAGCGAAAGCTCTACGTCTTGGAAGAAGAAGTCCCCGAGGTGCCGACCGGGAACTCGTCCCGTGTTGATAAGGATGCTTATAAGAAGTATACCGATGACGCCTTATACGTCGAGTGCCTTATGCTTGCCACCATGAACTCTGAGCTTCAGAAGCAACACGAGAACATGGGGTGCAAGGAGATTGACGAGCACCTAAAGAAAATGTTTCAAGGGCAAGCTCGTCAAGAGAGGTTCGATGTCACGAAGGCATTATTTCAGTGCAAAATGGGAGCTCGAGACTCGGTTGGTACTCACGTACTCAAGATGATTGGGTATATAGAGAACCTGGAGAGACTGGGTTTTCCTCTGGGTCAAGAGTTAGCCACAGATCTTATCCTGCAATCGTTGCCGGATAGTTATGAGCAGTTCGTCTTGAACTACAACATGAATGAAATAGACAAGACACTGCTCGAGCTCCTAGGCATGTTGCGAACTGCCGAGATAAACATGAAGAAGGCCAAGTCTGCTAGTCCCATATTGATGGTACATAAAGGCAAGGGTAAGGCCAAGGGCTTCAAGAAGACGAAGGTGGGACCTAAGTCACATCTTGAGCCCAAATCTTCTGCGCTGAAAAAGAAGAGCACCGTGAAGGAAGGAAAATGCCACCACTGTGGCAAGGCTGGTCATTGGAGGAGGAATTGTCCTTCGTACATTGACGGTCTGCAGAAAATGAAGGGAGGTATGACTTCCGCTTCGAATATTTACGTTATAGAGATAAACCTTTCTGCTCCTTCATCTTGGGTATTGGATACCGGATGTGGTTCTCACATTTGTACAAATGTGCAGGAACTAGGAAGGAGGAGATTGCTGAGTAAAGGAGAGGTGGACCTGCGCGCCGGCAATGGAGCAAGAGTTGCTGCTGTAGCCGTAGGGGTTTACCGTCTTTCTTTGCCCAATGGGCTTGTAATAGAACTTAATAATTGTTATTATGTTCCGGCCATAACTAGAAACATTATATCCATTTCATGCTTAGACATGATTGGATTTTCTCTTATAATTAAGAACAATTGTTGTTCTATATTTAAGAATGATGTTTGTTATGCTGTAGCTCAATTGTTTAATGGTCTTTATGTTTTGAACCTGGACCATCCGATCTATAATGTAGATAATAATAAAAGACTAAGAACAAATGACTCAAATCCTATATATCTCTGGCATTGTCGTTTGGGCCATATAAACGAGAAGCGCATATCCAAGCTCCATAAAGATGGACTATTGGACTCATTTGATTATGAATCATTTGAGCGATGCGAGTCTTGTTTATTAGGCAAGATGACTAAAGCCCCTTTCACTGGTTATAGTGAGGGCTGAGGATCTCTTGGGTGTTGTACATAGTGATGTATGCGGGCCCATGAGTTCTATGGATAGAGGTGGGTATTTCTACTTCGTTACATTTACTGATGATTTCAGTAGATACGGATACGTGTATCTTATGAAGTGCAAATCCGAAACTTTTGAAAAGTTCAAAGAGTTTAGAATGAAGTGGAGAACCAATTGGGTAAAAAGGTTAAAGCGCTCCGATCTGATCGAGGTGGCGAATACCTGAGTCATGAGTTCCGTGATCATCTGAAAGAGTGTGGTATTGTATCACAGCTCACTCCACCTAGGACACCGCAGCATAATGGTGTGTTTGAGAGGAGAAATCGTACTCTGTTAGACATGGTATGGTCGATGATGAGTCATGCAGACTTGCCTGTTTCCTTTTGGGGTTTTTCTTTAGAGACTGCTGCAATAACACTGAATCGCGCTCCAACGAAAATGGTTCTAAAGACACCATATGAGATATGGACTGGGAAGCGTCCTAGTATGTCATTCATTAAAATTTGGGGTTGTGAGGCATACGTACGACGTCAAATGTCTGACAAGCTGGAACCCAAATCAGATAAGTGTTATCTGGTGGGATATCCTAAGGAAACGAAAGGATATTACTTTTACCTACCGTCTGAGGGCAAAGTGTTTGTCGCAAGGACGGGTGTCTTCTTGGAGAAAGAGTTCTTGTCAAGAAAGACGCAAAAGATAGAACTTGAAGAAGTTCAAGAACCACAAGTAGTGAATGAACCAGAGTTGGATTCTGAGCCAGGACTACAAGATGTTGTAGCTAGAGAACCTGCTCAAGAGACACAAGTCCTACGTAGATCTGGTAGACCAAGATTTGAGCCTGAGAGATATGGATTTCTCGTGTCTCAAATAGGTAATGTGTTGCTTATGGATCATGATGATGAACCAGCGACCTACCAAGAGGCTATGAATGGACCGGACTCCGACAAATGGCTTGAGGCTATGAAATCCGAAATGGACTCTATGTATACAAACCAAGTTTGGAACTTGGTGGAACCACCTGAAGGGGTACGACCCATAGGGTGCAAGTGGGTCTTCAAGAAGAAGACCGACATGGATGGGAATGTACAGACATTCAAAGGTCGACTGGTGGCTAAGGGTTTCAAGCAAATTCATGGTGTCGACTATGATGAGACCTTTTCCCCTGTTGCCATGGTAAAGTCCATTAGGATATTGCTTGCTATTGCTGCGTATTATGACTACGAGATCTGGCAGATGGATGTCAAAACGGCTTTCCTAAATGGAAACCTCCTTGAAGAAGTGTACATGACACAACCCGAGGGTTTTGTATCCCCAAATGAAGCCACTAAAATATGCAAGCTGAATAGGTCCATCTATGGATTGAAACATGCCTCTAGAAGTTGGAATCTTCGTTTTGATGAGAAGATCAAAGAGTTTGGTTTTGTCAAGAATGAGGATGAACCGTGTGTTTACAAGCGAATCAGTGGGAGCATTGTTGTCTTCCTGATATTGTATGTAGATGACATACTGTTGATCGGGAATGACATACCTACCCTGAAATTTGTTAAGAACAACCTAGGGAACTGCTTTTCTATGAAGGACTTGGGTGAAGCGACTTACATACTCGGTATTAAGATCTATAGAGATAGATCGAAGAAGTTGCTGGGTTTGACCCAGAGTACGTACATTGAGAAGGTGTTGAAGCGGTTCAACATGCTTGAGTCCAAGAAAGGATTTTTGCCCATGTCTCATGGTGTAAATCTCTCTAAGGACCAGTGTCCAAAATCTTGTGAAGATAAGGACTGCATGAAGTTGATTCCATATGCTTCGGCAATTGGGTCAATCATGTATGCAATGTTATGTACTCGACCCGATGTCTCTTTTGCTTTGAGCATGACTAGCAGGTATCAGTCTGATCCTGGTGAATGTCACTGGATAGCCGTAAAGAATATCCTGAAGTACTTGAGAAGGACTAAGGATGTATTCTTGGTGTATGGTGGAGAGGAAGAGCTCGTTGTAAGTGGTTACACGGATGCCAGCTTCCAAACTGATAGAGATGATTTGAAGTCTCAGTCAGGGTTTGTGTTTTGCCTGAATGGAGGAGTTGTGAGCTGGAAGAGTTCCAAGCAAGAGACAGTTGCTGATTCTACAACTGAGGCCGAGTATATCGTTGTGGCCAATGCAGCGAAGGAGGCTGTATGGATTAGGAAATTCATCGGCGAGCTAGATGTAGTTCCTAGCATTGTTGGTCCCGTAGTTCTCTACTGTGATAACAATGGTGCAATTGCACAATCTAAGGAACCTAGATCCCATCAGCGCTCCAAGCACATGCTTCGGCGGTTCCATCTTATTCGTGAGATTGTCGAACGAGGAGATGTGAACATTTGTAGAGTGCCGACTGAGGAGAATATTGCAGATCCACTGACAAAGCCTCCCGCGCAGAGAAAGCATGATGGTCATACTAGATCAATGGGTATATGATACCTGAGTGATCAACTCTAGTGGGAGTCTTGTGGGTTGCATGTAAAATATATATATTCTGTTGGCTGTTTAATATTTATTCATATGATGAATTGTGTACCAATTATTTCCTTTTACTATTAATGGCAAGTTCTTTTATTACGATATACTGTTTCTATATGATAGAATAAAATTCGTGATAAATACCCTTAGAATGTTCGCTTCCATAGGACATCAAGTACGTGACTTGAATGTGAGAGCCTATGATCTCGAAGCTTCATTCTTAAAAGGTCCCTGGTCGAGGTATCATCGTAGAAGCTAAGGGTGATGATGATACATTAAGACTAGCATGTGTGTTGACTGATGACCAGTTCTCACAAGTCATGATATTGTGATATCAAGTCATCACGTGGGTACTTGTTAGTGAACAAGTTGTACTGGACAGACCCAACATGAGACTACTTTGTGGATTGTTACTTAAAAGTGTCACAAGTAGGTCTCATTTGACAATGGTGTTGTGGTCCTTTGACCTGAAGTCACATCATTCATCGAGTGAGGAAGAGCGTGCTTTGATGTCATCTAAAGTCTTCCTTGAAGAAGGTTGATGATAAGGGTGGTCGTTGGGTACGTTACGAATCATTTGGGTGTTTGGGTGTGAGTAGATATGGGATTTGTCCTCCTATATAACAGGAGTTGCATCCATGGGCCCCTTGATGGAATTGGACTGAGAAATGCATGGCCATGCTTGGTTGAGTCAATATGTGATATTGAGCTCACCATTCTCTGGAAGTCCGTTCTAGATCAAGAAACTTGGATTGAGCTATAAAGAGGGTGACACGGTCCATGCCTCTAGTTCTTTCCAGATGTAAGGGACAAAGGGACAAAGACAACGCTGGAACATTGGTCATAAAGGCTTATGAGTTATGAACTCTTATTGCTTGGGGAGCAATGATGCATTGCTAGATGCCGCTCATTGTTTGTGAGGTTTTGTTTGATACTTTCAAGATCAAGTGGGAGACTGTTGGAGTTACCATTGTGATCTAGAAGTGGTCAAACATGTAATGTCACTGCCAACGCGATATGAGCCTGCAGGGTCGCACATAAGAGCATGTGGAGAAGTTGGAAGATTGACTGTGTTGGTAAAGGTTACCAATCACCATATAGAATGGGGAAAGTCCAGCGAATGTTGCTGTCTGAATTCGTTGGGTTTACACGGATAGAATTCGCCGGATTCGTCGGATTCGTCGGATTGTTCCGTGGAATCCCGACGAATTGTTACAGAGATCCTTAACTCGGCAAATGTTGCGGTCTGACATGATTCGTCGGAATTCGTCGGATTCGTCGGATTGTTCCGTGGAATCCCGACGAATTGTTACAGAGATCCTTAACTCGGCAAATGTTGCCGTCTGACATGATTCGTCGGAATTCGTCGGATTCGTCGGATCATTCCGTGGAATCCCGACGAATTGTCACAGAGACCCTTCACTCGGCAAATGTTGCCATCTGATTGGATTCGTCGGAATTCGTCGGATTGTCCCGTGTAAACTCGACGAATGCTGATTCGTGAAATCCCGACGAATTTATACAGAAAGAGTTCTTTTTCTGTATGGACTGCGGATAGCGATTCTTTTAGGTCTGTTTATACTTCGGCTATAAATAGAACTTAATCTTAAGGGTTCAGCACACTCTTCTTACGCCTCCTGGAAGAAGACCCGACGGAAGGTGTTCCGCCCGAACCCTAGACGGAAGTGTTCCGCCGCCCCGTTCACCTCCGCCGACCCCCCTTCCGGCGATCGTCGCCGTGGATGTTCTTCCTGGAGCGAACCTAGCAGTTCGTGGAAGTGCAAGGTGCAGTCGTTCTTCTCCTGGCTCGTGTGGATCACTGTAGAGACGTAGACATAATTCTACGTGAGAACTCTCTTTGCAGCCAACAGGAATCTTCTTCGTGGAGCATCTAGGTTGGATTTGATCCAATCCCGCAAAGGTAATTTCATACCTAGCATTTTGTTAACTTCTTGATTCAATATTCATGGCCCGATCAAAGTCTTTTGGGTTGTTTCTCTTTATTTTCGCTGCACCTACATGTGATGTATGGTTCTAGAAAAACCCAACAAGCTCGACTAATATTTTATTTTGCTATCTTTCTTTATAATATTTAACTTAGCCGTTGCAGATCAATAAATACTATAGCCGTTGCAGATCAGCTTTAATGAACAGAAACGGCAGGTTATCTTCTCGAGGAGTCAATATTGATGGAGACCTAAGCTCTTTCCTTCTTCCCGAGAGAAGAATTCAAATTAAGGACAAGGGTCCTCAGATTATAAAAAGAAGAAGAAAAAGGAGAAAGATGAGGATATGAAGTACACACACAACCGAAACACAGAGAGCAAAAATCTATTCTTTTCTTTGCTAACACTTTCCTGCAGATTACATACATCCTGAGACACAAATCACAACTACTTGCTCAGGATCATCACTGCACAAAAGGAAAGAAACTGTGTACAATCAAAAGGAGAGACCTCCAAAACTGTCATCCTTCTATATCAGACAGGGGGAGCTCTTCAACATAATATTCAGATCCATTCAACACCATATCAGGATCTTCAAGAGTCTTCTCATACAGAGAAGAACATTATATTTTCTGTTTTTCATTACTCTTTTTCCTTCCTCTCTTGTACAGGGTTATAACTCCCTTCAAAAGTTAATCTCGGTGACAGGGCACCTTAGCAAAAACCTGCAGTTTGGTTAGAGCACCTTATCAACAGCTCACCTGGTGAGAGGGCACCTTATCAACAACCTCCTAGTGGATTCCAACCAGTGGGTAGAAGAGTAGATGTACCCAGTTGAGGGGAACTACTATATTTCTCTGTGTCATTTGGATCGTTTTGGTTTGTTCATTGTTTTATGTTTTATTTATGCTATGCACTTTCACTGCTTGTGTTAATCATTCATAAAACAAACACATATAAATATACATCTCATTAAGTTTTGAAACCAAAACTTAATCAAGATCTTTTAATAAAGTAAATAAGAACTAAAACACTCCACTTTCAAGCTTCCACAACGGCTAGGCGAGTATCGAACTCTTCCAACCAGGACGTTCGCGCCTCCAACTCGGTCAAGCGACGCTAAGGCTCGCTAGCCGTCAGGCGCTCGACCCGAGCCTCCACATCCGTCAAGCGACGATGCGGGTCGCTGATCGCTAGGCGCTCCAACTTTGCCTCTAGATCCAGAATGGCGCGAGTAGCTCTTTCCTGGTACTCGCGCGAAGGAAGCCCCACTCCGTAAATCAAAGCTCCCATGGGAGTCTGAGCGCGAGCTGCGAGGGTGACAAAAATGAAAGGAGCTTTAGTGACAAGTACAGGGGAGACAGCTTCACGCAAAGCGAGTAGTTAAAGTTACTTGGTCGGCAAGTATCATTCCTCGAGCTGCGAGGAGGACTGCGAGATCGCCGAGAAGGGGGACTCCTTCCTCGGTGAGGGGAGGAGCTGTGATGACCAGCACCTCGCGACAGGAGGGGTTCCCGGCAGAGGCCTCCCTGTCGCGAAGAGTTCCCCCCCCCCCCCCCCCCCCCCCCCCCCCCGACCGCGACCATCCACTGGTCGCCCTCCCCCCTTGGGGCGAAGAACCCCCAACCCCGCCTCGGCGCGAGGATTCCCCCAGGTGGGTTGAAGGAACTGCAGAAGACAAGTGGCGATGTTCGCCCTGGATATCGGCCGGAGGAGGGAACGGGGGAGGTGGCGGAAGCTTCTCAACGGGCATCTGCGAGCTACTCGGCAGCTCCGAAGGATTGGAAGATGGTGGCAGTAGAGGCGCGCTACTCGACAAAGGAGCCCTATGCTCGCTCGACGACCTCCTCTCTAGAAGGGAGCTATGAAGGATCCGAACCGCGCCACCACGGCGAGAACCCTCCCCAGTCCGGGGCAAGATCATGGGCGATGAACGCAGAGGAATAGTGGCCAAAGTCTCCTCCTGAACATCGGTGAGCGGCGGATCTGCGAGATGATATAAAAAGCATCAGAAACTCGCCAGTAAAAGCCGGTGACTCAAACCGGAATAACGACGAGTAAGTAGCTCTCACTTTGTAAAGGAGGGGGTTCAGTTTGAACTTGTGTCGAGGTTTCAGCCGTACTCGCTTCTGGGGAACGCTCGAATCAGGAGGATTAGGAGCAGGCGAGCCGCCCGACTGACCGAGACCCAAGTCGGCGAGTACCTGCTGGGTAGTGCCGACCTGAGAATTAGCGACATTCTCGGTGGCGTCGGCATTCTTCTTCTTCTTCTTCTTCTCCTTCTTCTTTTCAAGCCTCTTCCTCTTCCTAAAGGCGAGGAAGTCCTTAAGCTCGGCGTCGCGAGCGGGCTTCAGCAACAGTGGCAGCAAACTAGCGAGCTCGGCCAAATCGGCGGCAGCTTCCTCGGCAATACTACGCGACATCTTGAGCAAGATCAGAAAAGTCGTGCCCTCAGAGACCCCTCCCCCTCTATTTATAGAACCAGAGCGTCGACCAGCGGGATGTCGATTATCAATCAATACTCGCTAGAAGGCCTGATCGTCAAATGACGGTTGGATGATTCTTTTCGAGCAACTACGTTACTCGCAAAGAGCGGGGATTGTGCACAACCCTCATTCTCCGAGGGTGGCCCATTCAAAGCCACGTAGGCAAAAGTCAAAGTCAAAAGGTCAACACATAAGTCAACGGTTCAAGACATCAGAAACAAAGTCAGCCGAGAGGAGTTCGTCGAACACCGGAGCGGTAGAAGTCCTGGGCGAGTATTGGCCCAGAATGTGCGAGCATCACCCAATACTCGCCAGATGGGCGACTATGGCTTAATACTCGCCGAGTATCCCATAGTCGCCGGATAGGGGCTGGGCTATAAACCCCCCTACCCCTTGGTTTTCCTATAAATAGGACCCCAGGGGTACTTGGATTAGCACCTGAACTTGAGCTCTTGAAACCCAGCTCTTGCATTCTGGAACCTGTCGCACTTGGTCGCTACTTCCAGTTCCTAGCCAAGTCGGTGCCTTCCTCGTACCCTGCTCGGCCATTTTTGGTTGTTGAGGGGAAGTCTCTTCTGAGCTTCTGGGTACGTGGTGGGACCTCCCTGCCGTGGCACCTGGGGTCCTGTTTGTTGCCCTTCTAGCTTCCTCATAGTTGCCCGTCAAGCCGTCTCTTCGAGCCGCTTGGCAAGTAGTCTCCGGCTACATTAGTCTGAATTTTGGAGCCGGGATTTTCCAGGCTTCAACAGTAATGTATCCTTTTCAGATGTAGCTTATGTGGAAGGATTAGAACATAATCTGATAAGCATAAGTCAACTTTGTGATAAAGGATACATAGTTAATTTTCGTAGAGATAAGTGTTTGATAAAATCGGCTGATAATCTAGAAACGATTTTATCAGGCACTCGTTGTAGAAATATGTTCTGTTTAAATTTTCTTTGTTTATCATCTTCTACACCAGTGTGTCTTTTAGCAAAAGATAGTGCATCTCTTGCTGACCAATGGCATAAGAGATTAACACATATAAATTTCAAAACTAGAAATAAATTATTTTCACAAAACTTAGTACGTGATGCGCCAAATATTAAGTGCATTAAAGATAGACTTTGTCATGCTTGTGTAAAAGGCAAGCAAACAAGAGCTACCTTTAAGAGCATAATTGGCAAAGATTCAACTAGGTGTTTATACCTACTTCATATGGACTTGTTTGGACCTTTGCAAATTAGAAGTTTAGGAGGTAAGTCTTACACGTTAGTTATTATAGATGATTACTCACGTTTTGCATGGGTATTCTTTCTAAAACACAAGTCAGATACATTTGACATTTTCACTAAGTTTTTCAAACAAATCCAGAATGAATTTGATTGTTCAGTGGTCAAAATCAGAAGTGACCATGGAACAGAATTTGAATCTGGGGCCATGACAGATTTTTGTGAAAGTCTTGGTATCTTTCATGAGTTTTCCTCTCCTCGAACTCCACAACAAAATAGGGTAGCTGAGAGAAGGAATAGAACACTCATTGAGGCTTGCAGAACAATGTTGAGTGACACTTCACTACCTGAATACCTTTGGGTCGAAGCCGTCAACACTGCATGTCACGTGCAAAACAGAGCACTCATAAATAAAAACCAAGAAAAGACTCCTTATGAACTACTAAAAGGCAAGAGACCAACCATCTCTTATTTTAGAATCTTTGGTAGCAAATGCTTTGTACTTAATAATGGAAAGCATTACAAAACCAAGTTTAGCGAAAAGAGTTTTGAATGTATTTTTGTAGGCTATAGCAGCCATAGTAGAGCTTATAGAATATTTAATAAGAAAACCCTGGTGGTAGAAGAGTCAATCAATGTTGTATTTGATGAAACGAGCATGCTGCATAGCATCTCTTCTAGTGCTTCTATTGAAGTTGCAGGTTCGAAGGTACAAGATATAAGCTTGGTTGAGCCAGTCAAAGTTGAAGCTCAAACCTTCGTCAAGATCTCTTCCCCAACCTCAAATGAAGAAGAAGATCATATTGATGAAGAACCAATACAAGTGGAAGAAGACATTCAAGTAGTAGAAGATGTTCCAGATGTCCAAACTGATGCAAGGAACCTTGAGTTCAGACATATGAGGGACCATCCTATTGATCAAATCATAGGAGATCCTCAAGTCGGCATTAGAACGAGAAGAGGTACTACTAACGAAAACATGCATTTAAGCTTTCTTTCACAGGTTGAACCGAAGAAGTTTCAAGAAGCAAATGAAGACCCTCACTGGATAATTGCAATGGAAGAAGAGTTAAATCAATTCAAGCGTTGCAAGGTGTTGACACTAGTTCCAAAACCCAAGGATAAAATATAATTGGAACGAAGTGGGTCTACAGGAACAAGTTGGATGAAGATGAAACAATTATAAAGAACAAAGCCAGACTTGTAGCAAAAGGTTACAGACGGGAAGAAGGGATCGACTTCGATCAAACTTATGCTCCAGTAGCAAGACTCGAAGCGATCAGAATGTTTTTAGCCTATGCTGCATTAAAAGGATTCATCGTATACCAAATTGACGTCAAGTCAGCTTTTCTGAATGGTAATATAAAAGAAGAAGTATACGTTGAACAACCTCCAGGTTTTGTAGATTCTGAACATCCTATATGTTTATTTACTGCAAAAAGCTTTATATGGATTGAAACAAGCTCCTCGAGCTTGGTATGAGACGATGTCTAACTTTCTTCTTGAGAACAAGTTCACAAGAGGAAAGATAGATAAAACATTATTTCTTAGGGAAGTAAAAGGCAAGATTTTGCTAGTGCAAATCTATGTCGATGACATTATTTTTGGCTCCACGGACGACAATCTTTGCAAAATGTTTTCAAAACTTATGCAAGGAAAGTTTGAAATGAGCAGTATGGGTGAGCTGAAATATTTCTTAGGACTTCAAGTGAAACAATCTGAAGATGAAATTTTCATCTCACAGACAAAATTCACCAAGGAGTTGATTAAGAAATTTGGAATAGAGAGTGCAACCTCTATGAGGACTCCAATGAGTTCAGTTATGTCTCTGGACAAGGATGAGAAAGGGAAATCTTTCGATGAAACTAAGTACAGAAGCATAATTGGCTCTCAGCTCTACCTTACTGTTAGTAGGCCTGATATAATGTTTTCTACATGTGTATGTGCTAGATATCAAGTGAACTCTAAGGAATCTCACTATACTGCTGCAAAGCGAATTTTGAGATATCTTAAGGGTACACCAAATCTTGGCATATGGTACCGAAGAAGTAATGATAGCGAGCTAATAGGTTATTCAGATGCAGATTTTGCAGGTAGTAGAGACGACAGGAAAAGCACTTCCGGAACATGCCAATTTCTTGGAAGAAGACTTATTTCCTGGAGCAGCAAGAAGCAGAATTGTGTTGCAATTTCAACCGCCGAGTCAGAATATATATCTGTAGGCAGTTGTTGCGCACAACTTCTATGGATAAGGAATCAACTTCAAGATTATAATATGAAGATAAAGAATATTCCGATGTTTTGCGACTCCTCTAGTGCAATTGCTATAACAAACAATCCAGTCTCCCACAGTCGGACAAAGCATATCGAACTAAGGTATCATTTCATCCGGGAACATGTGGAGAATGGGGACATCAACCTAAGCTATGTCCCAACGGATAAGCAAGTTGCAGATATATTCACAAAGCCGCCAGATGAGACCAAGTTTTCCTTCTTCAAGACAGAACTTGGAATGCTCAACATGGAATAATGCTCAAAGCAAAGAAGAAGATAAGAAGATAGATTATTTGTCAAAATTTCTAAGGGAAGCAGAGGTCTGTCATTGGTAAAGTAGAAAAATTTAAGTCTTCATTGGACTTCTCGAGAAATGAAGTTGACCTCTCGAGAAATGACTTGCCTTTGGTGAGAATGGATGAAGATAAATTTTTTTCGAAAAATTGACTTTAGTTCTCGCGAAATGAGTTTGCACTTCTCGAGAAATGAGTTATCCCTCGAGAAATGCACTTTCGAAGGTAGATCGGCAGAATTCTGGGATTTCTCGAGAAAACAGATTACCTCTCGAGAAATATACTATACTTTTCGAAATTCTATCACTACTAGAAAATTGACTTTTAGCCACGCTCGTATTGCCCACGGCCATTTTCCGTGGCAAACAGTCAAATTATCGTGGCTAAAAGTCTAAAATCGTGGTTAAAAGTCATAGAAAAAGGGTATTTGCCACAGAAAGAGCATGACAAATACTTTTTTGCCACACTCGTATTGGCCACGCCCATTTGCCACGGTCGTTCGTGGCTAAAAGTCTTTTGCCACGATTTTGGACTTTTAGCCACGGTAATTTGCCCTGGCTAAAAGTCAATTTTCTAGTAGTGTATTTTCTAATTTCAAGATTTCGGAAAGTCAGGTACGCGCCTATTAAATTCCTTATATAATTTATTTAAAATTTGTCCAATAAAATCAAACTATAAATTGACATACGAAAGGAATTAATGTTCACGCGAGGTCATTTTCCGCTCCTCTCGAAACGTCGTCGACTCTTCGTCTTCCCCTTTCGCGAAATCCGATTTCAAGTTCGCCTCCAGACGGATTTTCTCCCATTCCAGCTCTCATTCTGTGTTCTCCTCTCGATCTATGGCTCCTTCAACAAAACCTAAGGTCGGTGTCGGCAGTGAACTGGTGCGAGAAGGTCTCAGCTCGATTTCAGATGAGTTTCAAAACCTATTTTATCTTCTAGACGCAGCAGGTTTATCTTTCATTCTTGAACATCCATGTCGAATCTTGTTTAAAGAGGTAGAGGACCTATTTATCAACATTAAGGTTCATAAAGACGGCAATATGATGAAGTCTACTGTCGGAAATTACAAAATCAAGATCAGTCCAAAATCTCTTTCCAAGTATTTGAGGGTTCCAATGGTTGAAACTGAGGATACCCTAGATGATGATGATTGGATTCATGCAATAACCTTCTGTGGTTTAGATAAAAGAGCTACAACCATTCGTAGATAGAAAATGAATGATGTCGGAAAACTGTTGGTGGACATTATTTCAAAAGTATTGCTGTGCAATACTGGAAGTCTAGGTTATGTTTCAGCAGAAGTTTTCAGCTTGGTAACAACTGTGATTTGTGGAAAGAAGTGCAACTGGGCAAACCTTCTCTTCAGTAAGATTAAAGATAGTATTATGAGTCCCAATTTTACAAGAATATTATCACTCTATCTGAATCAGCTTAACCAACAAGTGTTTGACATGTCTAGAGGAGCTATAATTCACCATCTGAAGAAAGTAGATGTTACCACAATAAAAAGGTGGAACATTAGAATTGTTAAGCCAACTGCAGATGCAAGTCCCTAGGGGGAGCCTAGTCATTTTGAACCTCAGAATGAGACTCCAACTACTCCCTCAGATTCTCCTCCTCCAGATGTCTCTACAACCCCATCTCCACCTCCAGCTCAGCAACACATTCCAGTTCCAGATCCACCTCCGTCTTCAGCTCCACAAGACCTCATATCTTCAGCAGAAACAGTTCTTCCTCCTACATCAGATCAACTACCATCAGATCAAGTTCCTTCTGAAATAGTCATTTCTGATACTCCAGCTATTCATGAAGAAGAAACTACACTTTTACAAGAAGATGTAGTTCTTCCTTCTCCTCCTCCAGTCAATGTTGCAGAATTTGTTGATTCAACCATAGCAGATGTTGTTAATGACATTCAAAAAGATGCTGATGATGAGCATAGCACTAGTGATCATTTGGCTGGATCAGGTGCTGATTTTGAATTTAATCAGGAACCAGATGATGTTTCAGTGCATGGTATTTCTTCTCCCCCAGTACATGCTGAGGGGGAGCTAGAGTCTAATTTGAAATCCAACCTAAATGCTCAGGGAGAGCCTGTTGATGAAGAAGGTGAGAAGATCAACATTTCTTCTCATAAGGTACTGAGTTCTGTTCTTCTTGAAGAACTTCCAGAAGATGTTCTGCCAGCCCCTATTCCTCCAACTCTATTTGATGAAAATTCTTTGCTTGGTAAAATAGAATTTTTGCTTCAAAGGCAAAGTGACAAAATTGATTACTCCTTCAAAGAGGTCCATGCTAGACTCTCTGATATTGAAAAGGAGATGGATAAGAAGCTAAAAGAATTCAAAGCAAGTTCAGATCAACTAAAGGATGTGGTTATTCACGAACGAAACCCACGAATTCCTATGATCTCTACGGCGAATAACACGGGACACTCCTGTTCGCGTGTTTAAGGCTAACCGCAATGCACATCACAACAACATCACCAATTCGGGCTGAACGCCACGAGTAGGCTTCACACAGCATGCCTAAATCCAAACTCGCACGTCGGATCACTAATGCACATTTATGCCGGGAACGGACACAATCGACCCGGGGGGTTCGTTGTGAGCCGAGGGGAACACACACCGCGTCCGATTGGAGGCGGGTGGCCCTCCTAAGCAAAGAAAAGAAGAAAAACTACACCGGGGTCGCAATCCCACGCCCTGGCGGAGTCCCCGCTCTCCACCGCGTAGAGGGAGAGGGACTCTACGTGCAGCTCACACAAACATATGTCGGGGTCGCAATCCCACGCCGTGGCGGAGTCCCCGTCCTCAACCGAAACGGCGTGAGGGGACTCTCATTGCACGATTAGCAAATGTAAGCACAGAAATACAGAAAAGACGGTCCTAAGACCGGGGGAAGAAATCGTTACCCTTGAAGAGCGCCACAGAGGCATCATAGAGACGGTAACTGCTGCCCTACCACGGATCTAGCCTCGACTCGGCTCCACACATGGTTCTCTCGCAAAAGATCTCCTCTAGATCCTCGGTCAAGCGCCAAAACAAACTCTCACTCCAGGCGGCGCAAGCACCCGATAGCCTGCAGTAGAGAGAGGGAGGAGAGGAGGGGGTCAGCCTCCTCCTTCTTGGAGCAGCGCGAGCAAGAGAGGGAGAGGGAGCGTCGGCCTCCTCCTGACCGGAGAGAGAGAGGGAGGAGAGGAGGGGGAGGCCTCCTCGTTCCTGGAGCAGCGCGAGCGAGAGAGGGAGAGGGGGTGTCGGCCTCCTCCTGACCGGCAAGAGAGAGGGAGGAGAGGAGGGGGGTGGGGGGGGGGGGGCCTCCTCGTTCCTGGAGCAGCGCGAGCGAGAGAGGGAGAGGGGGGCGTCGGGAGTGCAGCCGACCTAGACGAGGGCGAGAGGGAGATGGGGGGAAACGAGAGTGAGGGGGAAGGGTTTGGAGTTTTTAATAAAACCCTAAACTGAAATTGCTATCCGCACACCAAGCTCTCTATTTGCACCCCCAAAGCTCCTAATCGCAGACCACGCCCCAAATTTGCTAAACGTTGAAATATTGGGGGCGTTACACGCTCTTCCCGGTGCTTGGTTGCCGACTCTTCTCGCTTCCTCTTCCCCCCTTCTTCAAACTGCCTCTTCTGAGCATCGATTGCTTCGTCAACCGCGATCTGTGCCTCCACTCGGTGTACCAGGCTGGGGTAGCTTGGGACTTTTTCCCACATCAGAGCTGAGTAGAATCCTCCAGGGCGAAGTCTGCCCAGGAAGACTCCGCGGAGGAGCTCCGGATCCACCCCCGGGATCTGCCTGGCCTCTGAGGTGAAGCATCAGAATAATTCCTTCAGGGTTTCCCCCTCGCCTTGTCGGATCCCTGAGGTGGGAAGGGTGCTGGGTATTGTATCCACAATAACCTTGATTTGTAGGAAGTCATCCTTGAACCAAGATTGAATTGCTTGTGTATTTGATATGCTTCTCTAGTATTGTTCTTGCAGGTCCACTTTGCTAAGTGTAGACCAATGTCAGGTCACAATGGGTCAATAAGCACAGTCTCATACATTGTAATTCCTCAGTGTGTGGGATATGGGGTTGACTCATGTGTGATCTCTCATTTGGGATACACTTTATGATCAAGACAATCAAAGTTCAAAGCTTGGAGGTGCAGCTGTTGTGCAAGAGGAAAAGAAAGAATTTTTCGTAAGTCTATTTTTCGAGAACTTAAGGTATCTCTCGAGAAGTCATGAAGAGCTTTCGAGAAATCCTTGTGTTATCTCGATAAGTCCTCTTAGCTTTCGAGTGAGCTTCTCAGCAGTTGTTTTCGATTAGTTTATCTCAGTGGCAGCTTTCGAGAAGTCATTTCTCTCGAGAAGTATTTTTGTCTCTCGAGAAGTCTTTGTTTCTCTCGAAAAGATTCTAGTAAGGCTTTTCTCTAAAGGCATTTCTCGAAGATGTTTAGGAGTTCACGAGAAGTTTTCTGTTCTCTCGAGAAGTCAGTTCTCCCGAGAACTCAGTCCTTTTATTTCGAAGAGTTATTCGTTATCATTTCTCGAGAAGTTCATTGTTTCTCGAGAAGTCTTTTCAAAACCTTTGAAATTCTCTTCCAAGTTGTTTTCCGAGATTAAGCAGTCTTCTCTCGAGAAGTCTTGCATCTCTCGTGAAATTTGGTTCTCGTATTTCTCGTGATCGTTAATTCCTTTTTGACGACAAGTCTTTTCCGTCTGTTTGACGTGACGTCTTTCTGCGTTTAAGGTTAATCCTTTTTCATTAAGCCTTCATCTATATAAGGCTTTCTCTCTTAAGAAGGACACAAGATTACTCATAACTTTAAGAAGATCAGAGTTCTTATTTTTCCAAAACCTAATCTGATTCGAGAAAGTCGTCAAGTGCCACATCGCCGTTGTTGGAGATCGATCGGTAGTTCTCTGTTTTCGTCTCCAAGTGGAAGTAAAATGTTCGATCGATCATTGCCTCATTCGTTCTGTTTCTATTGGATCGATCGGAATCTTAGAAGATCAGATTTGAGTCGTTTTGATTCTTCCTCTTCAACATCAAGTCAAGGCCGTTCCTATCTCAAGAAGGAAGAGGATCCCTAAAGAGTTTTCAGATCTGATTGTGATTCGATAAGTATTGTATCATTCGCTATTTTCATTTGATTGTAGGAGAGGTTTTTCTCCGAGTTGTAGGAGAGGTGTTCTCCGAGTTGTAAGAGCGGTATTCTCTGAGTTTGTAGGAGATTTGTCTCCGAGTTGTAGGAGTTTTGTCTCTGAGATTGTAGGATCTTTCTTGATCCGAGATTTAGTGAAGTAGTCATTTCTAGCTGTGGTGCTAGATTGGCGAGGTCGGCAAGTGGAGTACCCAAGAACGAGGAACCACTATAAATTTCTTGCGTCGTCTGTGATTGTGATTTGCATTCTGTGTGTTCTTTATTTTCAAGATTTTCAATTTCGCAAAAGACGCAGTTATCACCTATTCACCCCCTCTAGGTGATTTTGGTTAGCAACTAGATATTACAAAGGGTCTTTCGCAACGCGTCGGTTGGCAATGAACTGATCCAAGAACGTCTGAGTGAGCTGAGGGAAGCTCCAGATGGATCCTTCCCGAACGGAATGGTACCAGGTCCGTGTCTAGCCCTTGAGCATGGCAGGGAAAACTTGACAGAGTAGCTGGTCGGGTGCGCGACAGAGATGGAGGATTGTTGCGAAGTGATTCACATGTTTCAGAGGGTCCTCTGTCCCGTCGTATGTCTCGATGTGCGGGAGCTTGAACCATGGCGGGACGGGATATGCCAGTAGCTCGACTGCTAGCAGTGAATCTCCTCAGTCCGGGCAACGAGTTAGCGCGGCCCGGTGGCCTAGCGGCCCATACTCCTCTATTAGCAGTTCTCTTAGTGCCTCCCTTGCTTCCCCCTGTCCTGGGTTGGTGGGAGGACGACCTTGTCTTCCCTAACCGGGCGAGCCGGGCGCTCCGGGCTTGCTCGTCTTGACGACTCTAACTTTGCTTCTCGCACCCCAGGCCCCTAGCCGCGGTCATTGGGTGGTGGCACGTTCTCCTGCGCGGGGTTTCCACCGGCAATGTGCTTGAGAAGGGCGAGTATTTCGAACTGGATGTCTAGCCTGGCGGCGTCTCCTCCCGCGGGTGCGTCGCCAGGGGGTGGGGCATCCTCGCGCTGCCCTGGCGTGTTGGATTGCAATGGAAGAACACTGTTTGGTTCCCTGCGAGCCAATCCTCGGGTCGTTCGAGTTCTTTTTTCTGCCATGTCCCTGATTGGCTTCTACATCTTCTGCTGGTTACGGGGAACTCCTTCCCACAGACGGCGCCAATCTGTTGCGGATCGCTGGGGGCCTCCGGTAGATCGGGCAATTTGACCGCCTAGCCCGCTAGCGCCCGAAAGTGCAAACAGATAAATGAGTCTACTGAGAAGACCGAGTCCAAGAGCTGATGACGTGGAAAACCCACAATCAGGGTGAAAAGCCACGCGACCGAAGCTGTGCCGGCCTAAACCTCACTATGCTTTGAGTTATTCTATAGATTCATTCTTGAGAGAGCGAGGGCGACATGTCGCGTCTCGTTACAATGATGGAGGTGAGAGAGAGAGAGAGAGTCTGCTGCCTTGCTCCAATGCAGGTTTGCCCCTGGGTCCAAGCTTCATCCGTACCACTGCGGGCCTTCGGCTCCTTGATTGGTCTGTCAGTAGCGAGCTCCAAGCGATTTCCAAGCGGTCTGCTGATAGCAAGTTCCAAGCCTCCATGCGGTCTGCTGATAGCGAGTTCCAAGCCTCCAAGCGATCTGCTGATAGCGAGTTCCAAGCCTCCAATTAGTCTGCTGATAGCGAGTTCCAAGCCTCCAAGCGGTCTGCTGATAGCGAGTTCCAAGCCTCCAAGCGGTCTGCTGATAGCGAGTTCCAAGCCTCCAATCTCTAGAGAGAGAGAGAGAGGAGGAGGAGGAGGAGGGGAGAGAAAGAGAGAGAATCCCTCCTCCCAAAAAGTGAGTGAATGAGAGAATAAACAGGTCTATTTATAGGCTTTTGAAGGGGTGATCCGATAATTATACCCGCTAATTATTGGACCGGCCAATAAGATCGCCCAGATTCTATCACGCGGATCGCCAAAATTCCCAGAAATGACGGCCCTACCCTAAAACTCTAAACAGGCATAGCCGAAAGGAGGAGACGGCGCACGACCACCGGTCAAGACGGAGGCCGGGACGGAGGCCGGCGACCGGCGAGGCCTTGGGCGACGGAGCCCTAGGCGGTCGCGACCTAGGGCGGCCTTGCCCGAGGCCGGCACGGCCTTGGGCGGCGGCGCTCAGGCGGCCGCGGCCTAGGGCGGCCGGGTCCTAGGCCGGGGCGGCGGCCTTGGGCGGCGGCGGCCTAGGGCGGCCTCACCTTGGCCGGGGCGGCCGACCATGGCCGGCGCCAGCCGGCCGACCCTTGCGTGGCCGGCCGACCCTTGCGTGGTCGACCGGTCCTTGCGTGGCCGGCCGCTGGCGTGAGGGGGCCGCCCGGGGGTCGCGACCTGCTTGCGGGATCCAGTGCGCCAATCGTGCGCGGGGCGGAGCTTTCCTTGCGGAGAGGATTCCATGAATATTGCATTTTCTTGTTTGTTAATCTTTTCCAAAAGCGAGGATCTCTTATTTAATGGGCTTAACCCCATCACTATCTATATCTCCCAAAACTGTAAAAAGCTCAAAAGAAAGATAGCTCCATGGTAGAAAATTGCACCAAATTTAGCCGTAATAGACTTATGCCCCGTTTGGCGCGGTGGTGACAGTGGTGAACACAAT
The DNA here is from genome assembly GCA_033032865.1 of Dactylorhiza incarnata. NCBI lineage: Eukaryota > Viridiplantae > Streptophyta > Magnoliopsida > Asparagales > Orchidaceae > Dactylorhiza > Dactylorhiza incarnata. The sequence goes on along the minus strand of JAWHQI010000012.1, from coordinate 104,314 downwards.
GGTTATGAACCGTCGTTCATGAGGGTGATAAAGTGCACTTTTGCACTTTACGGTGAAGTGCACCGATCCGACGGTCCACGTGGATTAGTGCAATGCACTTTGAGATGTGTGCACTTTAAGATGTGTGCACTGATCCACGCGGACCGTCGGATCGGTGCACTTCACGGTAAAAGTGCAAAAGTGCACTTTACCACCCTTTTCCCGTTCTTGAACACCCGTCTTCACCTAAGGAACATCATTCACTTTTATGCATAAAACTAGTTTTCTTTCTTTGGTGACGATCATAACCATTGTCATGCCAAACATACATTGTATGATGGTGCAGTTTTTGTCCAAACTCACCAGAGCAATAACAACGCGCCAACACAGAGACTAAATCAGAAGAAAAAATTTTAGGTGTATTTCGCATCTAAGCCGATATTTCGCCGTGATTGATCAAAATACTGCCGTATTTCTCAATTAAAAATACTGTCAATATTCCACGAAAACAAATGCACCGTAGAATACCAGTTCATACGGGCTGTATTTACACCTATATCTCTCTCAAATCAGAAACCATATCAGAATCAGACCAGACGTCTTGCCTCAATTCGGTTTCGTTCTTTATCAACTTAATCCGGGTTCAGGAAATTATCATTATGATTCAGAGCCAAGTATGAAGAAATAAAACTACAGCTAAACTTTGTCCGCAGGCAACGGATGCCACAAGAACACAGAAAACTATAATTTGCTGCAACTCCACCCCGGCGCGGGTAATTCTTCCCTGGCGGGTCGCGAACTGTCACCGCCGTGATCAGAGCCGTCCCTCACCCTGATCAGCCACAGCTGCAGTTCCCACCATCGGTGAAATCCCCAGCCCACGTCGGAGAAATTCTCGTCCAGTCCCCGCCTCTCCGATCACGGACACAAGACGAAGGGAATACGATCTTTTCTCCGCAAGCTCCGGTGCCAATGGCGTAGGAAAGTCCGAACCGGAAAGAAGCTACTGTTGAACGAAAGGCTATAGCCTCGATCGAGCGGTCTGCGGACAAGAATTCTATTTTAGAGGATCTTGAAGAGATCGGGAGCGCTGGGGGCGAATCAGTCTCGCCAGGGTTCCTTGGCGACGAACCTGGGCTTAGGGTTTTTCTCTTTCATTCGCAACCCAAATGCTCGTCGTGCCGGATACCTAGACCAGCTGCCTCACATGGATTTCGTCAGCCGCCATACCACATCCGCTGCAGACCAGTATCACCCTCCTCCGTCGGCGGCAGAGTCAACGCCTCCCACGGCATCCATTGCGACCGCCCGTTCCGCTCCCGCTGCAGCCGGCCCTGCCATCCCCGAGGAGCCTGAGTATCTATCTCGATACATGGTCGTCAAACACTCATGGCGTGGTCGGTACAAGCGGATTCTTTGCATCTCAAACTCGTCCATCATCACGCTGGACCCGTCTACGCTGGCTGTGACGAATTCTTATGACGTGTACAATGACTTTGAGGGAGCGGCACCGGCGCTCGGGCGGGGAGACGATGGAGATGGTGGAGCCCAGGAGTTCACAGTGAGTGTGCGGACGGATGGCCGCGGGAAATTCAAGGCGATTAAGCTATCTTCGAGGTACCGGGCAAGAATCCTCACAGAGTTGCACTTGCTCAGGTCGAGCAAACTAGGTCAAGTTGCTGAATTCCAAGTGCTTCATCTGCGGCGTAGGACCTCACAGTGGGTTCCCTATGTAAGTTTCATTATTTCGTTTTATTTGTCTTATTTGCTTAGTTATCCTCACGCCGTTGTTCAAAGAACTAATGAATCGCACCTTTGAACACTATGATTGCTTTATGGAAGGTTACGAACATTCAACTATTGTGTTATAGTGGGAACTATAAAACTACACGCAATAAAACTCTAACAGCGCAGTGTCAAGAAATGCACAGTTAATTCCCTAATAGAGTAGTTTGCAATTAGTAGTAAAAGAGTTAAAAGTTAATACGAACAACACGCTTGATCACAAAATGATTTAGAAAGAAAGTAAAGCCCAACTAGGTTCGTGTTTGCACCATGGAAAAGAAAATACATCCAAATAAGAAAACTCGCTCAAGGCGCCACAAGAGGTCCGGTGGCCGCGGGAAGGAGGGGATGGCTGCGGAGGGGTTGTAGGGTGTTGGCTGTTGCTGTGGAAATGGGTTGGAGTGGGAACCGCCGCTGCTTGGGGAGAACCCATGCTGAGGTGCGGCCTGAGCAAGGCTTCAGGCAGTGATTCGATGGGTTGGGAAGTTTGCCGGAAGAACAAACATGATGAGTCGTGATTTTGTAAGGTTTCTAGTGGGCTGGAATGTTCTGGGAAAGCCACGGTAAGCTATTGCTAGACCTATAAGCGGTGTGATTTGTTGTGATTTTGGCCCAAACCGCAGCCACACCGACGGGAGTTAGTTTTAGACCGAACAAAATCACACCGTATCGAAACTGTGTGGTGCGGTTTCGGTTTTTATACAATTATTTAAGTATTTTCAATTTTACTCACATTTTTTTGAAATATTTGGTGCTAAAAAATAGAGGGAATACAACTAGTATTTAGTAATATTCATCAAAAACTAATCTAATTGTACAAGATAAATTATTCAAAGTGAAATAATTGATACATTTTCCAAAACAATTTATCAAAGATAAATTAAAATTGTAAGAGCAATAAGTCAATTCTTTATTGCAAGACGCTGGTTCACAAGATTTAAGTTTTGTAAAAGATACTATTCTACTAGCAAATATTTGAGTATAGATTCAAAAGTAAAATTGAAAAAATAGATGAATAATTTGTTTTTGTGGTGCGATGTTATTTCTTTGGTTTTTCGTAGGCGAACATTGAGCTGCACCGCACACTGGGCGGTTTTGCAATAAAAAAATCCACACCCCAACCGAACCCTTTAGCGCAGTGCGTTTTTTCGTGGTTTTGTTTTTAACTTTCAGCTTTAGGTGTCGTGACCTGAGAAGGGAACTGGTGTGACTGCTGTTAGGTGGCTGGATGAAGATGAGAAAAGGTGCGACAAGAGGAGGGAAAGCAGAAACCTAGGAGTCGATACCACGGAATGACCGACAGATTAGTGCTAACCCCAAACCAACCACTATACTTGTTTAAATAGATAAAACAGTGTAGTGCCACCATTATGAATAGCCCACAATGCATATTCATAATGACTGTCAAATCTCTCCAAATAAAAACGGCCAGATAAGTAAAACTACATGGAAATATCTCATTGTCGCTTCAGACACGACTATGGGCTCATTGTCCAGATGACATCCCGATCAATATCTTTTGGGAACTAAACTCATGCTGCCCCAGTGGGCTACGTCTTGCTCTTGAACAATGATCTCCATCAACTAGTCTCCACCTAATCTGCATGGTGAACATTCTTTCTATTCGGTTTTGGTAGTTATTGGTGGGCAGACCTGACTCTTGCTACTAGAATTTACTTCTTTCAGTCTTTGAGTAAAACATTCTTAATTTTGCAAAACGCAGGTAGTTTTAGTGGCATGAATCTCATCGTATGCCCAACCAAACCATCCTTCTCCACAGCTATAAAACTGTTCATAAGGCTCCCAACGAATGACTGAGCAAGTTGTAATGTAATTTTAGTCTGAGCAATGCTTCCAACAAATGTCTGGTTAGCGCAGGCCAACATATAACATTTGGTAGTTGAGGCAAGCATGGTTCCTAGTTTGGGATCTGCATTGGCAGGGTCCTTTCCCAAAGAGTTGTTCCCGGGTTAGAATTCCGACACAGACCCTCCATAGTACTCAACAACATGAAACATATTTTACCTATAATCCATCAAAGTGATGAAGACTCTTTTTGTGTTTGATATTGGAACTAAAGCCTCATTGGGCATCATATCTAATTTTAAAGCAAGTTTATTCCGCAACAACAAATGCTAGTAGTAATATGAGTTTAGAAGAAGCTGATTTATTTATTGAATGGGGTTGCGATCAACATAAGGTTGGTGAAGACACTTTCTAAGGTCTTTTATTTCTTGTCCAGGGACTCGTAAGCTATTCGTTATTTCAGTAATCACTAAACTTGATGCACATCACTCTCATGTATCCCATGGTATACACTTGTTAAAAATTTAAAAAACAAATTAATTTCACACCTTGATGTAAAACTAGGCAACTTTAACTTGAATATTTTTCACACTTGAGCCTGTGGTGTTTCTATGATTGCGTTTGCTTGGATTGCTTATACATTTTCCTGATCTTTTTGGACGTTTTATGACAACCATTTATTTTTCTTAGAAACTAAAAGTTACAGCTGTGGGAGTTGAACTAATAGAAACACAATACGGTGTCACACGATGGTGCCTGGATTTCAGAGACATGGATTCACCTGCCATTATACTTTTGGCAGACAAATATGGAAAGAGAAGTACTGAACAAGAAGGGTTTTTGCTTTGCCCCTTATATGGAAGAAAAAGTAAAGCTTTTGCAGCCTGTTCTGGTAGCACAAACTCTGCAGTTATTTCATATCTGGTAGATTATTATTTTTTCTTCTTCTATTTTTTTATTGATATAAAAACTATTGCTGCTGCAAAATTTTGGTTGTTTCATATAAGATCAAATTTCTAACTACCTTAATTCTTGGACCAAATGTGCAGACTAAAGCAGCAAGATCTTCAGTTGGTTTGTTACTATCTGTTGACAGTTCTCAATCACTGAGTATAGCTGATTTTATTAAACAAAGAGGTATGCTCATGAATTAAATCCGAAGTGTTTCATTATCTAATTTTCTTTCTCATGTTCTAGTTTTAAAATTTCAAAGGTTATTTTTATATTGAGCCCTTTATCACGTGTTGAATATTAGCCCTTTATCACGTGTTGAATATTACTAGCTGTTTCTTGTGCATGTTTCATGTGGATCATATTCCCCAACCTTCCTAATATATAATAGAAAAACAATTTATTGTTATTTGTATTTCTTGTGTTTTGGTAGGGCATTATATATTATGGTAACATGAAGTTTGATTATGCGTCCACTGTCCATTAGGTTTATGATTTTTTTTAGAATGGTTCTGATTTAGGTCCCTAAACTTCTATTTCTTTTAGCAAGTAGCACGATGAGAAGTGATGTATTAAAAAGTTTGGGGCACTTGGGAAAATAATTCAATTGACAGCCACAATGGTGCTTTATACATTTAAACTATATTGACTGCAAGAAGGATTTCACTGGTCATACGTAAAAGCATTGCAATCACATTTTGGGGTTGAGCATACTGTAGAAGAACCAAGTAAAAGGCATGTGCAAAGACCCATTTTGGGGTTGAGCATATTGAAAGACCTGGCACAAGTTAAAATTATTTCCACATTCACAGACCACCTTTTAAACTGAAAAACAAGCTATTCATCTCACAAACAAACGACGGATTTATATTCGAGCAGCAGGTTCACATTCCAAGCATTGAAATGATTATGACAAAAGATAACGACAAGGAATGAAAAGAATGAGCGTGCACAACACTCGAAGAGACAATACTTGCTGAAACTATAATGATAAACCACTAGTAATGAGATTGAGAGGAGGGGGAGGGGGAGATTTCACCAGGATGCTCCACATCGACGATTTGACCTTCTTCACGACGCACTTTGATGTTGTGGGCTCTTTGTTATTCCCATCAACAGGGCCGCGACCCGCACACCCTAACCCTTCTCAGCGCGTGTTCTCGGCGCTGCGGGATGTTGAAGCTGGGTCTCGAACCCTTTACCTTCTTGATGAGAGGCACTTAACGCCTGCCCTCATCACCAACTGAGTCGCGGATCAGTTGGTGATGAGGGAAGACGTTAAGTGCCTCTCACCAAGGAGGTAAAGGGTTCGAGACCCAGCCTCAACATCATGCAGCGCCGAGAACACGCGCTGAGAATGGTTGGGGTGTGCGGGCCGCGACCCTGTTATGTGGCTCGACCGGCGTTCAAAACCTGAATGAGCGGCCCATAACATCAAAGTGCACTTTTATGTTGTGGGCTCTTTGTTATTTCCATCAACGGGGCCGCGGCCCGCACACCCCAACCCTTCTCAGCGCGTGTTCGCGCGGCTCAGTTGGTGATGTGAGCTGGCGTTAAGAGCTTACATCAAGGAGGTAAAGGGTTCGAGACCCAGCCTCAACATCCCGCAGCGCCGAGAACACGCGCTAAGAAGGGTTGTGGTGTGCGGGCTGCGGCCCTGATGATGGGAATAACAAAGAGCCCACAACAGACGCGCATCAACAAGTGGCTGGTTTGGAGTAGAGATGCGTGAAGGGGGCTGAAACAGATCTGGGCAGTCAGTGGAAGGATTGGGGTGGCTTCAGTTGTCGGTTTGCAGGAGGGTGCAAGGAGGCGGGCTGGCTAGAGATGGCGTCGGCGTTGCAAGAGGGATGCAGGGAGATGGAGGGGGCTGGATTTGGGCGTCGACCTTGCAAGTGGGCGGCAAGGAGGCGGGCTGGCGTTGGCGTTGCAAGAGGGATGCATGGAGACAGAGGGGGCTGGATCTGGGCGTCGACCTTGCAAGAGGGCGCAAGGAGGCGGGCTGGCTAGAGTTGGCGTCGGCGTTGCAAGAGGGCGCAAGGAGGCGGGCGGGTTGGAGCTGGCGTCGGCGTTGCAGGAGGATGCAAGGAGGCAGACGTGGCTTCCTTGAAAAGGATTATGGCGGCTGGGAATAACGGGAAAGAGTATTAACTCTTTCCTTTATTCCAACCTACCTCTAGGGTAGCCATAAACCACATTTATAGGGTTCTTTTTTTTATTATTTTTTAGAAAAACATTGTTAGGGTTTTCTTTTCTTTCTAATAATTTCAGTAAGTAGACTAACCTAAAAAATACGCCGCACGCTCCCTCACACTTCATGCCAGACCATTTTATTTAGGGTCACGTGAGGTGGTCAATTCCACATGCCGGGTCACAAAGAGCAACAACGGGAAATAGACGTACATGAAAAGAAACCAACGTTCATGAAAATAAAAAACCACATAAAATAAACGTGCCCTAGGCAGGTCACATCACAGGGTCACATCAATTCCCCCGGGGTTGAGAAAATTCGACTTCGGCGAGATTGAGCTAATGGCTGTAACTGAGAGGTCTGGGCGTCGACGCTGTAACTCTCCGACACTGATCCAATTGCTGTCCAAAATGTCTCGTCCCTTCCAAGAGACCAATTATTCGCTGGTAGGCTCTTGCACGAGTATGGAACTCCCGAACATCAAGCACCTGATCAATCTCCTCCGTGGTGGGTGTGAATTCCAGATGAAAACTCGTTGTCTCACCGGGCTCCAAAGTAGGTGGTGGTAGAGGAACGGTGGGTGGGGATCCATGGAAGGGGTAGAGGTCTGCGGTCTGCCACATTGAAAATCGGTGATGTGCCGAGTTCCAAGGACATGCATTCTCGCCCAACCGCTTCCGTACCTGAAAAGGGCCAAAGCGTCGTTGCCGGAGCTTGTGATATGTCCCAATGGGATATCTTTCCTTCCTGAAATGAACCAACACCTAATCACCTTCTGAAAAATACATGTCGCGCCGATGTATGTCAGCGTCGACCTTGTATTTTTCAGATGTTACATGTAGCTTACTGTTAATAGTTTCACGCAATGCTTTTAAATTGTCAATTCAAGTGGTAGCATCAAAGGAAATGCGCTCATAGGAAGGTAAGGAGTGGCAGTCAAGAAATTGAGGAATAGGAAATCCATAAACAATCTCAAAAGGGGACTTTTGGGTGGAGCAGTTTAATGTACTGTTGTATGCAAACTCGGCTTGGGCTAATACTAAATCCCACTGCTTAGGATGCTCACCTGCCAAACATCTCAATAAATTGCCCAAGCTTCGGTTGACTACTTCAGTTTGCCCGTCAGTTTGGGGGTGGTAGACACTACTGAATTTTAATTTTGTGCCAAGCTGACCCCATAGAGTTTTCCAAAAAACCCCCATAAAGCGAGTGTCCTTATCAAAAGTGAATGTGTGTGGAACCCCATGAAGTCTAACCATCTCCCTAAAGAAAAGGTGTGCTACGTTTGCGATATCGGACGTTTTCCGACATGGAATAATGTGAGCCATCTTGGAAAGCCTATCGGCCACTACAAAAACAGAGTTCACCCTTCGCACCGTACAAGGGAATCCACTAACAAAGTCCATGGAGACCTCATCTCAAGGTCGCTCAGGGATGGGTAATGAGTGTATAGTCCGGTGTTCTGGGACTGTCCTTTGTATAACTGGCAGGTGTGGCAGGTGCGAACGAGGGTGACAATATCTTGCCTCATACGAGACCAATAATAGCATGCAGTCGCCAGGTCTAACATCTTAGCCCGCCCTACATGCCCGCCTAGCCCAGATGAGTGCAACTCGAAAAGTAAGGCCTATCGTAACTGTCCCTGACAAATACACAACCTAGTGCCCCTAAATAAGTAGCCATCGCTAACACAGAAATGCCCTGTCGCATCCGCCCCGTGTAGCCTACACTCTGCCCACACCTCACTGAAATCGGGGTCAGTAGCATACATGTCCTTCTGGGAATCTAAGTCGGTCAGCCTAGGCTGTAGAGTCACTAACAAATGTGCACGACGGCTAAGGGCGTCGGCAACTCTGTTTGTAACTTCGGGCTTGTGCCTAATGTGAAAAGTGTACTCCTGCAGAAAGGTGGCCCACTTAGCGTGACGTCTGACCTCCTTTTGGGAGTTCAGATGGCGCAACGCTTTGTGATCCGTGTTCAGCACAAACTCACGCTGAATCAAATAGTGTCGCCAATGTCGAAGGACCTGGACGATAGCGAAAAACTCAATGTCATACGTCGAATACCTGGTCTTCACGTCGTTCAGTTTCTCACTGTAAAATGCAACGGGTCGACCCTCTTGGCTCAACACAGCCCCTATACCAACGTGAGATGCATCGCAGTCTACCTCAAAAATCTTCTCAAAATCGGGGAGTGCTAAAACAGGAGCACTGGACATTCTCTCCTTCATGAGGAGGAACGCCTGCTCAGCCTCAACGTTCCAGGTGAATTGCCCTTTCAGAGGCAATCAGTAATTGGTGCTATGTGAGTGCTAAAATTGCGTAGGAAACGTCGATAGAATGATGCTAATCCATGAAATCGACGTGCCTCAGTGAAATTCCTGGGGGTGGGCCAGGACTCTATTGCTCGGATCTTCTCCTGATCCACTTTGATCCCTTCAGAAGAGACAATGTACCCTAAGAAGGTAAGACTGCTAACGCACTTCTTAAGGTTGATAATCAATCAATTCTCACTCAATATCTGAAGGACCCGACGAAGATGTCTAAGGTGCTGGTCAGGATCGAGGCTGTAGATGAGGATATCATCAAAATAGACGACGACACAAGTCCCTATCAGGGGTCTAAGGACTTGGTTCATCAGTCTCATAAACGTGCTCGGTGCATTGGACAAGCCGAAGGGCATGACCAACCACTCGTATAGTCCCTCTCTAGTCTTGAAAGCGGTTTTCCATTCATCGCCGGGTCGAATCCGGATTTGATGGTAGCCATTTCTGAGATCGATCTTCAAAAAAATCTTTGCTCCGCTCAACATATCAAGCATGTCATCCAATCGTGGAATCAGAAATCTATACTTGATAGTGATCTTGTTGATAACGCAGCTGTCAACACACATACGCTAGGTTTCATCCTTCTTGGGGACAAGATGGGCCGGAACAGCGCAAGGACTAAGACTCTCCCGCACATGGCCTTTTTGGAGAAGCTCGGATACCTGTCTCCTAAGCTCCTCGTGTTTTTTCGGGCTCATGCGATAATGAGGTTAGTGCGGTAGGCTCGCTCCTGGGATCAAGTCAATGCAATGCTGGATGTCCTTAAGTGGAGGTAACTGGTCTGGTGGCTCATCAGGAGTGAGGTCTCTAAACTCTGTGACCAGCAGTCAGACCGTTGCAGGAATCTCTAGAGTGGAGGTGGGGGACTCGATATCCACTAGAATATACGTGACGACGTTCTCTCTCATCTCTCGTCAAAAATGTCGCTCCGTCAGCAGCATATTGACGAAAGGATATGACATAGTGGTGAGCGTGGATAGAGGAGGGTCGGTGGGGACTGACATAGGAGGTGCTAACCTTTGTGGCACAAGACTATTCTTCTGGGGAAGAAGAATTATCTTGCGACCGCGATGCTCGAAGGAATAAAAGTTCCTACGCCCATCATGGGTAACAAGTCTGTCATACTGCCACGGTCGTCCTAATAAAACATGACACACATCCAGAGGGGCGACGTCGCACTATACCGAATCAGAGTAGGTAGGCCCGATAACGAACTCTACAAGGCATCGCTGGGAGATAACCATCGTGGTGCCGCTAGTCACCCAGGATAAATCATAGGATCGCTCAAGCTTCTGGGACTTGAGATTTAATTTCTCCACCATGCGCTGAGAAACAGTTTTTCATGCTTCCGCTGTCTATGATGATTGTAGAGAAGAGCAAAACCCTGCATATCCTTCTTCTATATCCAAAATACAATGCATGGATACAAATATATATGAGGGAGAAAGAGAGAGGAGTTCCTTATACACAATGTGAGACTAAAGAAAAGAGAGAGAAACAAGAAACTAAATGGGTCCAATATTGGCCTTTACATGAACTTTTCTAACACTCCCCCGCAAGCTGGAGCGTACAAGTCGTAGACACCCAGCTTGGACAGGAATTGATAAAATAGGGTACTTGGTAGGGCCTTGGTGAGAATATCAACAACTTGGTCAGTACCCGGAACATGCTTTAATTCTAACTTTTTCATTTGAACTTTCTCCCGGATGAAGTGACAGTCCACTTCAATGTGTTTTGCTCTTTCGTGGAAGACCAGGTTCTTAGCTATGTGTATAGCGGCTTGACTGTCACATAATAAGATAGCTGGTGAGGGAAGTTTTACTCCTAGATCAACGAGGAGACTTTCAAGCCATGTGAGTTCAGAGACAACTGATGCCATCGAACGGTATTTCATTTTAGCTGAAGATCGAGCAACCACAACTTGTTTCTTACTACGCCAGGTAACAAGGTGACCTCCAAAGTAGGTACAAAATCCACTAGTAGACCGCCGATCATCCATGGAACCAACATAATCTGTATCAGAATACGCACCAAAGTTGGAGTAGAAGATGAGGTTTTGTATACCAGCCCTTGATCAGGGGCTGTTTTTAGATATCTTAGGATGCGTTCGACAGCCTGAAGATGAGACATTCGAGGGGAATGCATAAACCGACTGACAACCCCAACAACAAAGGATATATCTGGCCTCGTGACTGTTAGGTAAATCAGTTTTCCAACAAGTCGTCGATAATATTCTGGATTTGGAAGAGGAAGATCATCATCAGAGGCATGTGCACACAACTTGTGATTGACATCCATATAAGTGTTAATCGGCTTGCATCCAGAGTAGCCATCATCCTGAAGAAGATCGAGGCAGTACTTCCGTTGAGAGAGGACAAGTCCATCAGGACGTCTTGCGATCTCAAGACCAAGGAAGTATCGAAGGTTCCCCAGATCTTTTGTTTGAAAAACGGAGCTAAGGTGTTGTTTGACCTCTTGTATTCCCTTTGAATCATTTCCAGTGATTTGGATGTCATCAATATATATCAACAGAAGAACCGTTCCTGTTGTTCAATGTCGAGTGAACAGAGAGAGGTCTGCCGAGCTCCGAATAAAGCCAACTTCCCGAATAGCCTTACTGAACCTGTCAAACCATGCCCGAGGGGATTGTTTGAGACCATAGATTGGCTTCTTAAAGTGACAAACCCGAGACTTCCCCGTGGTCTCACACCTGGGAGGCTGTTGCATGTAGACTTTTTCTTGGAGGTCACCATTTAAAATGACATTCTTGATATCCAGTTGATGTAAGGGCCATTGTTGATGCACAACCACAGAGAGGAGGACACGAACTGTGTTTAGCTTGGCGACTGGAGAGAATGTTTCCTCATAATCTAGATCTTGTTGTTTTGTAAAGCCACGAGCCACCAATCGGGCTTTCAGACGATCAATTGTCCCATCAGGATCATGCTTGATGACAAAGATCCATTTACACCCAACAGGAGTCTGGCCTGGACGGAGAGGGACCAGGTCCCATGTCTGGTTAGCCCAGAGAGCTGTCATTTCTTCGTCCATGGATGCCCGCCAGCCTGGATGTTGGAGAGCCTCCTGCACAGAGTTATGTACATAAATTGTGGATAATGAAGTAGCAAAGTGATGAAGCAGTGTAGACAGGCGATGCAAGGATACATAGTTCGCCATGGGATGAGCGGTGGACGCTGGTGCCGGATCAGCAGAGCGCAGAGTGTCAGAGGTCGATGTCGACTGTATTGGGGCAACGAAGCGAGGAGTGCGACGGGTGTGGACACGGATAAGAGGTGGCTTGTGGAGAGCAGGAGCAGGGTCAGGAAGGAGTAGTGGTAGAGGAGTGGTAACGGGAACGACAGGTCGTGGGAAGGATGGTGGTGGAAGAGGTGGGGTTGGTGCGGAGAAGAAAGGTTGATCCTCCTGAAAGGTAACATCTGCAGAAACGGTCACTTTTCGGGTAGCAGGAGAGTAACAGACGTAGCCTTTCTGAGTACGTGAATAGTGAACGAATATGTGTTTGGCTGCTCGGGGATCCAACTTGTCCGTGGACGGACCAAGTAGGTGAATGTAACAGGTACAACCAAATATACGGGTGTGAGAGAGAATGCCGGAGTGGAGGAGAAAAGGAGGCTAAATGGAGTAGCATTTTGGAGGACGGAGGAAGGGAGACGGTTAATGAGATAACATGCCGTGGACAGCGCAAAGTTCCAATATGCTTTGGGTACTTGCATGTGGATCATGAGAGAACGAGCAACATCGAGCAAATGTCTATTTTTCCGTTCAACAATGCCGTTTTGTTGGGGGGTATAGACACACGACTTCTGGTGAATGATCTCAAATTCAGAGCAGTGATTAACAAATTCATGGCTAGTATATTCGCGAGCATTATCTGTCTGGAGAGTTTTTATGTTTTCGGGAAACTGCGTGCGAATCTCAAGAACGAAAACCCGAAATACACGGGGAAGCTCGGAGCGATCTCGAAGTAAATACAACCATGTTGTGCGAGAATAATCATCAATAAAGGTGATGAAATAGCGATAATCAGTGATACTAGTAATTTTGTACGGGCCCCAAACATCGGAATGCACTAAAATAAAAGGAACAGAGCTCCGAGTACAATGAGGAGGAAAAAAAGAATGATGTTGTTTTCCCAAAGTACATGATTCACACTTAAAAGCAGAAAGAGAGATATCTGGAAGAACCTTCTGAAGGACTGGAAGAGGGCATGCCCAAGACGCCGATGCCAATCAACGGAGGAGACCGATGAGAGGATGGTAGGAGAAACATCAAGGTAGAGCCCGTTTTGCAGTCGACCCTTACCAATGATACTCTACGTCCGTCGATCTTGTATCAGAAAAGAAGAAGAAATGAATGTTACTGAACAATCCAAATCAATAGTGAGGCGACTAACAAAAAGTAAATTAAATGGGGAGCCCGAAACATGAAGAGCCGAGCGGAGAGAGAGAGAGAGAGAAGAATTGAGAGGGATATCAGCAGAGCCGGAGACAGGGACGGTGTCGCCATTGGCCACTGTGATATGCTTAGGATTAGGAGAATCCAAGTATTGATGTGGTCTCAGCGAGGTGATATGGTGGGTAGCACCTGAATCCACTATCCTGCGCGGACTAGTGGAGAGACAAGAGATACCTTCATTGGAGATGGAGGCGACGGAGGCAGGTGGGTGGCGGAGCATCCCATGATGTTGCTGGAGCTCGAGGCGAACCGCTTCAAGATCAGCACGAGTGGCAGAGGGATTGTCAGCGACAACATAAGCAGTCAGATGAGGAGGACGACCATGTTTGCGGTAGCAGGTCGCCTCAAGATGTCCATCCTTTCCGCAGAACGAACACTTAGGGCGTGGCCGACCTCCACGACCCCCGCCCGAGATTCTGAACGTCCTCCATGAACAACGAGAGGGAAGGTAGTAATGGCGCAGACGAGTGCTGGAGAAGGACTGGTGAGGGAGGTCCAGTGGTATCAGGAGGCGGTGAAACTTTGAGCAACATGGAGCATACATTAGATAATGACGGGGTAGAAGCAGACGAAAGGATCTGAGCCCGAATACTCTGAAGGTGAAGTGGGACACGAGCCATCATCTTGGCAATACAAACATGCTCTTTTTGAGCACGCTGGACAACTAGATCCATAGTGGAGGGCTGATGTTGGATCCAGGCTTCAGCAAGAGTCTTAGCCCGAGCAACAAATGAGGTTAAGTCGGCAGCCCCGCCAGTGTCAAGAGTTTGAAGCTCGGTAATGATGTCATACAAGTGCTGGAGACTGTCCTTGCTGGAGTACAAGGAGTGGAGCTCCTCCCACATTGCCTTAGCCGTCTCGTGATACATGACCGTGCGGTAAGGTTCGCCATCAAGTGAGTGAGAAGCCACGACTGAACACGACCATCGTTACGCAACCAGTCATCAGTAGGATCAGAAGGAGTCTCCTTAGTGAGATGAAACAGAATTCCCTTGGACTGAAGAACTCGTCTGACAGAATGCACCATTCGACGAAGTTTTTCTTTCCAGTCAGGGAGATGGTGGTGATTCTTAGCTCGTCGCGCAGTTCGGGAGTGGGGAGCATGCAGGCTGCAGGAGAGGAGGCGGTCTGCTCGTCGGAATTTTCTGAAGGATTAATGGAGGAACCCATTTGGATGCAGCAGCGGTTAGAGCGGCTAGAGCAGAGAGGACGGCAAGAAGGGAGACTATTGGGAGGCTGCTGGCAAACCATAACAAAACAGGAGACCGCAGAGGGAGACGCCGACTGGTAGCTGCGGATAAGGAGGCCGCTGGTAACTGAAAAAGGAGACCGCTGGATAGAGTGAGATCGTCGACTGGGAGGCCGCTGGTTAGAGGGAGATGCCGACTGGTAGAAGAACAGGAAACCGCACGGGAGATCGCGCGAGCAGAGGACGTCTGCTGAGAGGAGACCACACGGGAGCACAGAACGATCGGCGAGTAGTGACGAGCAGCGTTACACGAGCAGGAGACCGCACGGGAGCGGAGCGAGCGACGAGCAGCGTTACATGAGCAGGAGGAGCGGGGCCCACTTGTCAGAAGGAAGGAGGCTATAAGAGAGCCGATGAGAAGAGGAAGCGGGAAGGGAATAGGAGACCGCATGGGAGCTGCGGTTAAAAAAACGGAGACCGCAGATTCGGACCGATTGCTCTGATACCATGTAGAGAAGAGCAAAACCTTGTATATCCTTCTTCTATATCCAAATACAATGTATGCATACAAATATATAGGAGGGAGAAAGAGGAGTTCCTTATACACAATGTGAGAATAAAGAAAAGAGAGAGAAACAAGAAACTAAATGGGCTCCAATATGGGCCTTTACATGGACTTTTCTAACAATGATAAAGCAAAAATGCTCTCGGATGCGAGTAGTAGTACGAAAAATATAATGCCTTAACCAAGCATCATCAGTAGGACTCGTG
Source organism: Dactylorhiza incarnata (assembly GCA_033032865.1). NCBI lineage: Eukaryota > Viridiplantae > Streptophyta > Magnoliopsida > Asparagales > Orchidaceae > Dactylorhiza > Dactylorhiza incarnata. Next base: position 88,840 of record JAWHQI010000012.1, on the reverse strand, counting down.
GAGTCAATAGGCTATGTTGTAGCACACAAACCAACTGTTCCGACTGCTCACCTTCAACCTCATACTCGCTCTCAGGCGGGACTTCTGAATCCCCAACAAGGTCACTCTCCCAAACCCCGTATTCGGGATCTCGACCATCGTCAACCTCAACCACGGCTGTAAACTGACGTCTCAGACACTTGGAGGATTTGTGTCCAGGCTCCATACACTTGTAGCATTTAAATACAGGTCTAGATGTGACAACTTCCTTCCCTTTAGTGGAAACCAAGGATGGTTCCGTACGGGTAGGAGCTAGTACCGTGGGTCTAACGGTGGAAGGTAGACCAGGCGCCGACAATGGAATCGTTCTAATTGTCGACGTCGATGAAGAGGTGTAATGAGTCCTATCCGTAGGTCTCTGACTAGATGCCCTCTTCTGGAGGGCTTCCACCTCGACTGGAGACCTCTCCCAGGTCTCGGAAATCATGAAGCTCTAACTGGTCACGTATCGCATATTGTATTCCGTTAAGATAACGAGCCACGACCATGTGGTCTTCCTCCCTCAAATCTAGACGTGACTGGAGTACAAGAATTTCGTTTGTGTACTCGTCGATGGTTTATTTTTCTTGCCGAAGATTGTGATACCTACGATATAAGATCTCCATAAAATCGGCGGGAGTATACCTCCTTTTGCGTTGAGCTTTGAACTCAACCCAAGTAGTGATAGACGATTGTCCCATAGTGTAACGCATCCGCTCGACCTGTCCCCACCATGTGAGTGCGGGTCCCTTCAGTTTTAAGGTAGCATACTCCATCTGCTGGTGGGCAGGTGTGCGCTTCCAGTTGAGGAACTGCTCTAATCGATCACACCAATCTAGGCATGCCTCAGGCTCAAGTGTGCATTCAAAGTCCCCAACATCCAATTTTATACCGGCATCTCACCTAGGTAGATTCCTATTCTCTTGATACAATGTCTGGGGTTCAGGTTGTGGTTCTGGTTGTGGAGGTGTGGGGTGTTGTGCAGGGAGACCCTCTAAGTGAAATTGGGCTTCTTGGTTGTTTACAGAAGTGAGCAACCCTAACATGACTTGGTTTGTATCTCTCATGGAGACGGTGAGTGCGGTGACAACGGTCATGAGCTCTTCCATACGTCTTCCCATGTCATCTAAACCTCTCTCTAGGTGTTCGACTATCGACTCCATGAATTTAAATTGACAACTCTTAAACGTAAAATTTCGGAAGCGTATGTCGTTCGGCTATCCCACAATAGGAGTGAGATATCCCAGCAGCCACACCAAATGTTGAAAACCGTGCTTCGCGAAACTTTAAATTTAACTGGGGAAAGACTTGACACAAGTTAAAATTATTTCCACAATCACAGACCACCTCTTAAACTGAAAAACAAGCTATTCATCTGACAAGCAAGCGGCGGATTTATATTCGAGCAGCAGGTTCACATTCCAAGCAATGAAATTAATATGACAAGATAACGGCAAGGAATGATAAGAACGAGCGTGCGCAACACTTGAAGAGACAATACTTGCTGAAACTATAATGATAAACCACTAGTAATAAGATTGAAAGGAGGGGAAAGGGGAGATCTCACCAGGATGCTCCACAGCGACGATTTGACCTTCTTCATGGCGCAATCACGGTTGGACACGCTGCAACAAGTGGCAACAATGGTGGCTGGTTTGGAGTAGAGATGCGTGAAGGGGGCTGAAATAGATCTGAGCAGTCAGTGGAAGGATTGGGGTGGCTTCAGTTGTCGGTTTGCAGGAGGGCGCAAGGAGGCAGACTGGCTGGAGCTGGTGTCGGCATTGCAAGAGGGATGCAGGGTGATGGAGGGGGCTGGATCTGGGCGTTGACCTTGCAAGTGGGCACAAGGTGGAGGGCTGGCTGGAGCTGGCGTTGGTGTTGCAAGAGGGATGCAGGGAGACGGAGGGGGCTGGATCTGGGCGTCTACCTTTCAAGAGGGCGGAAGGAGGCGGGCTGGTTGGAGTTGGCGTCGGCGTTGCAAGAGGGCGCAAGGAGGAGGGCGGGATGGAGCTGGCGTCGGCGTTGCATGAGGGCGCAAGGAGGCAGACGGGACTTCCGTGAAAAGGATTACAGTCGGCTGACAATAACAGGAAAGAATATTAGCTCTTCCTTTATTCCAACCTACCTCTTAGGGTAGCCATAAACCACATTTATAGGGTTCTTTTTATTATTATTATTTTTTTAGAAAAACATTGTTAGGGTTTTCTTTTCTTTCTAATAATTTCAGCAAGTAGACTAACCTAAGAAATGCGTCGCTCCCTCCCTCACACTTCATGCCGGACATTTTATTCAGGGTCACGTGAGGTGCTCAATTTCACATGCCGGGTCACAAAGAGCAACAATGGAAAATAGACGTACATGAAAAGAAACCAACGTTCATGAAAATAAAAAACCACATAAAATAAACAATATTCCCCAACCTTCCTAATACATAATAGAAAAACAATTTATTGTTATTTGTATTTTCTGTGTTTTGGCAGGGAATTAGATATTATGGTAACATGAAGTTTGATTATGCGTCACTGTCCATTAGGTTTATGAATTTTCTTAGAATGGTTCTGATTTAGGTCCCTGAACTTTTATATCTTTAAGTAGCAAGATGAGAAGTGATGTATTAAAAGGTTTGGGGCACTTGGGAAAAAAAATTCAATTGACAACCACAATGGTGCTTTATACATTTAAACTATATTGACTGCAAGAAGGATTTCACTGGTCACACGTAAAAGCATTGCAATCACATTTTGTGGTTGTGCATACGGTAGAAGAACCATGTAAAAGGCCTGTGCAAAGACCCATTTTTCTTATGTAGAGGTTAATCCCACGTCATGGTTTGGAGTTAAGTCTTACTCCTCTTTCCTATAAATTTGTGTATAAATATATGCATTACTAGATTTTGTATTTAAAATAATGAACTATTGGAATTTCACATTCTCATTTTCTACATGGTATCACAGCCACTCGATTCCTCAAATTGGACTCTCGACGATTGAGCTCCCTCTCTCGTCGATTTAGCTCACGCTCTCGCCGATTTAGCTGTTTTTTGTTCCTTGTGTTTTTTTTCCTGTACTCACACCCTACATCCGAGTACTCGCAACATCCATTAAGAGCTCGCCCCGTTTCCACGCCCTGCCGCCCACCCAAAGTCAACCAGTCCATCCCGTCTTTATAGGCTAGCCGAAACCTCCGAATACTCGTTGCCACACTTTCGTCCTCGCGGAACTACCTACCTTTGCTCGGGTGCTCGCATTCTCCCTCCGTCAGTCTTGCTGTTCCCCTGAGTCACAAGAACTGTAGCTCCTCTCCAGCCTCAACGCGCATACTCTCGCACTCTGTGCTTGTGTGCGTTCGTTCTTTGCTTGCTCTCGTGGCCTCCTCCCCGCTTCCGAAGACGGTGCATCCCGAAGTCGCGTCAAGTCCCTGCTTTAGTACTTGCTCCCTCTCACATCCAAAACTCGCTTGAGCTTCTGCCTCTCGCATCCCGAAGCCGCGCCCTGTACCTGCTTGCGACGTCGCCGCTTCTCACATCCAGAGCTTGCGTAGAACTCACCACTCACTCCTGGTGCTGCTCTCGCCGACCTTTGATCCCCGATCTCTCGCGAGCCTCGCTGCCAGGAACTCGCCTGTGTGCCTATTTCAGTAGTTGCCCCTTCTCCCTTCCAAGGACTCGTCTGTTTTTATCCCCTGCTCGCTGCATCCTCCTGCTCGTGCTTGCTGCATCCTCCTGCTCGTGCTTGCTGCATCCTCCTGCTCGTGCTTGCTGCATCCTCCTGCTCGTGCTTGCCGCAAGCTCTCACGCCTGGAGCATATTCGCCACTTCAGCTCGCGGTTTCCAGTGCTCTCGCTGATCTCTTCTAAGGTCGTAGAATCCTTTCTCTAATCTCCCCGCTTTCATTGGAACGAATGTTGCATCCGCTTCCTCTACTCTTCTAGCACTCACTCCGGCTGCTATCCCCGATGTCCGTGACGAACTGCGAATTATCACTATCTTGCTCAATGAGAAGAAAAAATTGTTGAATGGGTACACTCGGTGCGCCGTGTCCTTCAAACTAACGGTCTGCTTTATCATTTGACTCGTGACCCGCTTATTGAGCTTATCGAGCAAGGGCTCCGGGATGATGGCCGGGTTCAGTCATGGATTCTAAATTCCATGGAGAGTGAGCCATTTCACATGACTATGTATTAGTACGAGACTGCCAAAGCATGTGGGATGAGATTCAATCCCTCTACTTTGGGAAGGACATCCTTCCACATTTGTTCGATATTTTTACGGACCTCCAGACAGTTGAACCTAATGTGGATGGGGACCTAACTTCCTTTGTTGCAAAATCCCAGACCCTAGTCGAGGCGCGGATCCAACATTAGCCACCGACTTTGGATTTCACAACCCAACAAGCTCAGAAGGAAGCTGTTAGCATAACACTGATGATGGCACGAGCCCTCCCGCATCTATACAGTGTCCGTGCCATCTTATCCTCTCCCACCATTCCCTCTCTCTGATGTCTGCTTTATGATTTTGAATATGACGCCGCCCACCGATGTCTCGGTGACGCCCTCTCCCACTATCCAACAATCTACTGAAGCTCTCCCTTCCCCTATTGGGACTTGTGGAGGCCGCCACAGATCTCGAGGTGGTGGGTGCGATGGTCGGAATTGCTCCAAGTGTCACAACACTCGCTTGTGTACTCATTGAGGGCAGACAAATCATACTGAGGCCACCTGTTACAGGAAGCATGGGTTCCCGCCATAGCCTTCCAACTCTCAGCACCACACTTCTCCTGTGGTGGATGTACCTACCACATCTCGCTCCGACATTGACACATTGCAAGAGAATCTCCAACATCTCCGATATCTGGTTGCTTGGACTTTCGATTCCATTCCCCCTATCTCCAACGAAGGTATCTCCTACTTTTCCCATAATCCCTCTTGGATAGTGGACTGGGGCCACAAATCACAATACGCTACAGACGCCTTCTTAGTACACAAACTCTGCTTGTCCTAAATTTATCACGGTGGCCAATGGCGACACCACACCGGCTTGCAACATCACTCCGCCCCTCGCTCTCCACTCTGTTCTTCATGTTTCAGGTTCTCAATTTAATCTCCTTTCTGTCAGTAGTCTTACTCATGACCATAACTGCTCTATCACTTTTTTTCTCTTCTTCCGTTGAAGTGCAAGATCGACTCCAGTAGTGTTTTACACTATGGACGCGGAATATCATTGGTAGAGGACGACTGTCAAATGAGCTATACACTATGGACGCGAAATATCTATGTTGTTAATTATTGTCGTCATGTATTCATGTTAGGCGTCTTTTATTAATCGAGTTGATATATGAGTTCGTAGTGTTTTATCGTTTCACGTTGTTCTCTTTATTTTTGGGTATTTACACTCATGCCACTTTGTAAGTCTATAAATTGACCTTTGGGTTATGTAGGAAGTCATGAATGAAATTATAAAAAGTCTATTCCTCTCTTAAGTTCTTTTCTCCTCCCTCAATTTCTAGGGTTAGGGTTGAGCACAGCTCCCCTTCTTCCTCTCCCTTCGTATTTTCCGCGGGTTGAGCTCGGCTCCCCTTGTATCTCTGCCTCCACCTCCGACGAAACCTCAAAGTAGGCTCGCAACATCTTTGTATCAGAACTTTCGGTCCTCCTCACTCCCCCAAACAACAACCTCGACGAGCTTTCTTATTCACGGTTCGAGGTTCCTCCACCACAGCCAACGGGATCCAGTCGGTTCCTCGTCTTTCTGTGGCTGCGATCGACGCACCGTCTGGCGATCGATGACAACATCGCTGATTGACGACAACATCATCGTCGTCCACGTCGACATCGTCTCGATCCGTTGCTGTCGATCCCGCTTTTTTCGCTTCCGCAACAGTCAACGAAGCCTGATGTCTACGCCATCGTCTCGATTTCCTGCAAGCCGACACCTCCTCGCCTCCTTCCAGCCAACCCTGCCACCTGTTCTCGAAGCGCATCGGCCTCCTCGACGCTTCTTCCCACGTACATGACTCTTTCCTTGAATAACGAGACTGCGTGTAGGCCTCCGACTACCGCAACCAATTAATTCATTAATAAATTATTTTTTCATTGGATTAATTTATTTAATTAATTATTGCAGCTTGATGATGAGCCCCGATGAGCCACTCATTGTCTGTATGATGCTTCACAAGTTCATAAAGATGTCGACGTCATATGATGCCGTATTGGTGCGACTCACCGCCAACATCGACCGACACTTCAGAGCTCCGATTCCACCGGTGTCGCCACTGATTCCACTACCGCAACCATTGAACCGTCCGATCGTTATAGTCTCTCCACCATCGCCTCCATTCTTTCCCTCCCCGTAGTTCACACAACCGGCCTCGTCGCCGCCGAGCCCCGAGGTGGTGCCGCCTCATTTTGTGACGCCAACTGCCCCCGCAGTCTCCACTCTGCAGCCTCCGCTCCAGTCACCTGTTCTGGTGGTCCGCCTCGATCCATTACTTCCGACAGCCGCCCCACTTCGGCGCCGTTGCTTCTCATCACAGCCAACGGGATCCAGTTCGAGGTTCCTCCACCACAGCCAACGGGATCCAGTCGGTTCCTCGTCTTTCTATGGCTGTGATCGACGCACCGTCTGGCGATCGATGACAACATCGCTGATCGACGACAACATCATCGTCGTCCACGTCGACATCGTCTCGATCCGTTGCTGTCGATCCCGCTTTTTTCGCTTCCGCAACGGTCAACGAAGCCTGCTGTCTACGCCATCGTCTCGATTTCCTGCAAGCCGACGCCTCCTCGCCTCCTTCCAGCCAACCCTGCCACCTGTTCTCGAAGCGCATCGGCCTCCTCGATGCTTCTTCCCACGTACATGACTCTTTCCTTGAATAACGAGACTGCGTGCAGGCCTCCGACTACCGCAACCAATTAATTCATTAATAAATTATTTTTTCATTGGATTAATTGATTTAATTAATTATTGCAGCTTGATGATGAGCCCCGATGAGCCACTCATTGTCTGTATGATGCTTCACAAGTTCATAAAGATGTCGACGTCATATGATGCCGTATTGGTGCGACTCACCGCCAACATCGACCGACACTTCAGAGCTCCGATTCCACCGGTGTCGCCACTGGTTCCACTACCGCAACCATTGAGCCCTCCGATCGTTATAGTCTCTCCACCATCGCCTCCATTCTTTCCCTCCCCGCAGTTCACACAACTGGCCTCGTCGCCGCCGAGCCCCGAGGTGGTGCCGCCTCATTTTGCGACGCCAACTGCCCCCGCAGTCTCCACTCTGCAGCCTCCGCTCCAGTCACCTGTTCTGGTGGTCCGCCTCGATCCATTACTTCCGACAGCCGCCCCACTTCGGCGCCACTGCTTCTCATCACCATGGTTCACATTCAACACAGTCCTCCGTCTCCCACTACTATCTGCATACACTGGGCACTCTCGCCTCAACTCCGAAGCTTCCGCCAGACGGCCTTCCTTCCACACAAGCCTCAGCCACGTCAGATCTTTGCAATCTCTCGTGCCATCTGTCAGCACGATGAAAGACTGCCCCTCAATGCAACCACCACATCCACGCGCTGTCGGAAGCTGTTCTAACGGGACATTAAGGAGCCAGATGGTCATGGCGTGCAAGCCTCATTTGAGCTTGAGGACAAGTTCGATTTGAAGGGCGGGTGAGATGTTATTATCCTACACGACCAGTTATCTACGCCCTTAATTAGTGTCGTCATGTATTCATGTTAGGTATCTTTTATTAATCGAGTCGATGTATGAGTCCGTAATGTTTTATCATTTCATGTTCTCTTTATTTTTGAGTATTTACATTCATGCCACTTTCTAAGTCTATAAATTGATCCTTTGGGTCAGGTAGGAAGTCATGAATAAAATTATGAGAAGTCTATTCCTCTCTTGAGTTCTTTTCTCCTCTCTCAATTTCTAGGGTTAGGGTTGAGCATGGCTCCCCTTCTTCCTCGCCCCTCACATTCTCCGCGGGTAAAGCTCGACTCCCCTTGTATCTCCGCCTCCACCGCCACCTCCGACGAAGCTCCAAAGTAGGCACGTAACATTCACCTTTGTTGATTGACAGCAACGTCTTCGACATGCTCCTCTTCCTATCCTGCATAAAGCTCTTCCTGATTTTTCTTTTTCTGAATTTACATGTGAACCCTCTAACTACCGGAAACAACATCGCTCTACCTTATCCCCTCATTGTACTCAGAGCTTATAAACCAAACAAAATGGTGTGGCCGAGTGAAAAAATCCCCACCTCCTCGATGTTGCCCGCTCCCTTAAGTTTCAAATGCAGGTTCCTAAGGTCTATTGACATTTCGCGGTCTCCACCGCTTGCTACCTCATTAATCGTATGTCATCTTCCATTCTCAACTTTGCGACACCATTCTCCATCCCCTTTTCTTCAACACCCCTCTTTCCCTTGACTCACCGTGTCTTCAGAAGTGTTTGCTTTGTCCATCATCTTGGCCATGCTATGGACAAACTGGCGCCACGCGCTGCCAAGTATATGTTTGTTGGGTACTCTCGCACATAAAATGGCTATGTGTGTTACTCTCCCACTGACCAGAAACTTGTTATATTCGCTGATGCCACCTTCCTCGAAAATCAACCCTTCTACTCCTCATGATAACTGCTCTCCTTATCTCCCGTTCCCTAACGTACCTATCAAAAATAACACGCATCTCCTACTTCCTACATCACCACATCCACCTCATCTTCGTGTGTACACTCGCAGTCGTCCTCAGTCTGATGCCCTGAGACAGTTAGCTTCTACTAATGGCGCTCCACGGCCAGGTGATCCAACTACGACGTCTACCGCTCACCCTCTCTCTTATTAAGTCTCCTTACATCGCTTATCTCCTGATCTTCACAGGTTTGTGGCTTCCTTGTTTTTTATTTCCACACTCTTCTGTGCAGGAAGCTCTTCAGCATCGGGGGTGGCAGCCAACAATGTATGAGTAAATAACTTTCCCTCTAGGCCAATCAGACCTGAGATCTTGTCTCCATTCCACCTGGCCAATCACGTGTGGGATGTAAATGGGTCTTTACTATGAAGCATTGCCCTGATGGGATTGTTGAGCGCCCCAAAGCTCATTTTGTTACTCGCGGTTTCACTCAATGATATGGTCTTGACTATGAAGAGACATTCTCACGCATCGCTAAGCTGAGTATTGTACGGGCCTTGATCTCCTTTGCCGTCCATTGTCACTGGCAGTTGTATCAACTTGACATCAAGAATGCCTTAATGACGATCTCGCTGAGAATGTGTCATGATGCAACCTCCTGGTTATGAAACCACGTGGGAGTCTCTTGTCTGTCATCTCAAGAAATCTTTCTGTGACCTCAAGCAGTCTTCTCAGGCCTTGGTTTGATAAGTTCACTTAGGTCGTTCGATATTTTGGCTTCACTCGAAGCACGACAGACTTCTCCCTATTTATTCGACGTCGCCCGACATACACGACGACACTTCTTGTATATGTTGATGATATCCTTATCAGACGATGATCTCAACGGGATAATTATAATCAAGAAGCACTTAATCTCACATTTTCAAACCAACGATTTGGGTCGCCTCCGCTATTTCTTGAGAATCGAGGTAGCTCGTCGACCTGATGGACTTGTCTTGCCTCAACGGAAGTACTGTCTTGACCTTCACCATGCATGCTACTCAGGATGCAAGTCTGCCGACACACCAATGAATGCCAACCACAAGCGTCGTGCCTATGCATCCGGCTCTAATCTGCTTCTCCCTAATTCGAGTACTATCGCTGCCTTGTTGGTAAGCTTATTTGTTGTTGGGGAGGTCAACCGCTTTATGCATGCTTCTCGGATATCCCACCTCCACGCTGTCGAGTGAATCCTTCGGTATATGAAGAATGCTCTGGGACAATGGCTTGTGTATAATCCCTCCACTTCTCTATCATTAATTGCCTACTTTGATGCAAACTATGCCGGTTCCTTCGATGATCGTTGGTCTACGAGTGGCTACTGCACATATTTTGGAGGACACTTAACAATTGGCGAAGCAAGGAGAAAATGGTGGTCACACGCTTTTCTGCGTAGGCTGTTATCGTTCAATGATCTTTGCTGTTTTTGAACTCACATAGTTGGAAAGTTTTCTTACTGATCTTATTGTAAAACTCCCCTCTTCAGTCGTTCTCTACTGCGATAGTTAAGCTGCCATCCATATCACAAAGAATCACGTGTTTCATGAACGTACTAAGCATATTGAAGTCAATTGTTATTTCATTCAGGAAAAAGTTCAACTTCGTAAACTGGACTTGAGACATGTGCCTGCTGCTGAGCAAGTTTCTAATGTCCTAACCAAGGCCTTACCTCATCCACTATACCAACAGTTTGTTTCTAAGCTTGGCGCCTACGATCTGTATGGTCCAACTTGCGGGGAGTGTAGAAGAACCATGTAAAAGGCCCGCACATGCCCATTTTCCTTATGTAGAGATTAATCCGACATCTTGGTTTGGAGTTAGAGTCTTCACTCCTCATTCCTATAAATTTGTGTACAAATACACATTACTAGATTTCATGTGAATAATAGTAAATTATTGGAATTTAACATTCTCATTTCCTACACATACAAATGGAAAAAATATGTGAGAGGCTCAATCAGAATAGGTAGCAATGAAAGAGACCATCTAAGCCCAGGCTAAATTCAACTTTTATTTTTTTATTTTGCTTTTTATTCTTTTAAGACTCTTAGTTAATTTTGTTTTTGTAAGGGGTTATTTGCAATGTGCAGTAAGAATTATTAATATTATAAGTTAGCAATGAGAAGGCAAGCATGAATTATTATTTTCTATTTCTATTTTCTTTTATCTCTACCACATAGTGCATTGGAAGTTGAGACCCCCATAGAGCAACATGGAGAGATCTGTTATGGGCTTTTCCCGCAACATCGGTAGCGTCGCCGAAGGAGTGGCCTGAAGCCGAGATGATGGCGGCAGAGAGTACTGTGGAGGCGGAATCACGGTTGCCTAGGCGGGGTGTGTTTGGGAAGAGAGAGCTACCACAATTTCATCAAATGGGACAAAGGAAATAAAAGACTTCTTGCTTGTCATTCCACTAGCCCAAGGGGCCCTTAAATAAAATTACAATATTTGGACTCAAGTACCAAAATACCCTTACATGAAATAAAGTAACCTACTTTAGACTCGATATATAGATGATAAAGGGCACACTGTGACATTAATAAAGACATGACAATATATTAATAAAATACATAATTTATTCCTATACTATATCTATGGCGACTAGCCTATGCCCATAACAGACCACCCCTTCTTGAAACCGAGCTTGCCCTCAAGTTCGAGCTTGTCCTGGTCGAGGAAATTCTCAGGTTCCTTAACTTTGCGCCAAAACAAGCCATTGTAGTGGAAGGCCGGAGTGGATGTGTCATTGGAAGGAGGGCGCATGGCGTGCACACATATGTCATGATAGGGGGCAGTCACCGGCGGGAATGATGTCAGAGGGGCTGACAGGACATGAGACCGTGGCCGGGGCGGAGGAAATTGGATGGAGGTGGATGACATAACGAATGACACGAGGCTCAATGCCAATGAGATTTGCATCATCGAAAACGACAACTGGGGCTGGAGGAGGCTCAAAGGAGTCAGCGGCGACATGGATGGCGGCAGGACAATCAATGAGTTCGATAGCGACGTAGAGATCGAAAAACGAGCAACAATTGTTTATGTTGGTGTGTAGCGTTCAGGTCCTTGAGTCTGGCGTGGATGGAGGTGGCGCAACTTACCATCGTCGAGGCGTGAAAGGTCATCTAGGCTTCCCAATATTCGTGTCGGGCTGTCTCAGATGTCATTTGTAAAAAAATGTAATCAATCAACTAAATTTTTTTAAGCAATTAATGAAATGCTGCTTCATTAATTAATCAAGTAGTTGATTAATAAATTAAAAATCAATTCATTGGTGCTTTTGCCTTTTGGAGACAACATGTCGAAAAAAGCACAGGGCTCGAGGGTATGCGTGACCTGAGGGGAATGCGACTCAAGAACATCCTTGATGCAGAGTCCTGCAGGTGTCTCGAGGTAGGGCAGGGAGCGCATGGTTTGCATACGTAGGGTTTGCAGGTGCAGAGTTTGTAGGCGTAGGGTTTGCTGGAGTAGGGATGCGTGGTCGAAACAGAACGAAGAAAGCCCGTTGGCTGCTCTCTGCTCATCGAAGGAGGATCGACGACGGGTCCTTGTTGCAGAACGACGAGGTGCGGGAGTGACGACTTGCGGTTCCAGTTGTAGAAGGATGCAGATGGGAGCGTGCCCTTGCAGTTGTTGCTGGAGACGACGAGGGAGGGCTTGGTATGCAAATCGGTGGTATCAATGATGCTGGAGCGTCATGGTTGAGTGAACGTCCTACTCCCGGAGCTTTGTTGTGCGGCCGTCGATGAAGCAACAGATCGACTGAACGTCCCACTCTAGGTCGACTTAGCCAAACTCCTTCCTGCTCGAGGTCCGCGGTTGTGTGTAGCAGGGAAAAATGAGGATCAGAAAGCTTCGATCTATTGATTGCTGTGGGGAAAATGGAGGAATGACAACAATGAGTAGTTCAGCTGGAACGGATCAGAGTGACTCTGATACCAAGTTGTTATGAGCTTTTCCCGTAACAACGGTAACATCGTCGGAGGAGTGGCCAGTGGCAGAAATGACAAAGACGGGGGTACTGTGGAACCGGAACCGCGACTGCCTAGGCGGGGTGTGCTTGGGAGGAGAGAGCTACCACAATCTCATCAAAGGAGACAAAAGAAATAAAATACTTCTTGCTTGTCATTCTACTAGCCCAAGGGGCCCTTAAATAAGATTACAACATTTGGACTCAAGTACCTAAATACCCTTACATGAAATAAAGTAACCAACGCTAAACTCAATACTTAGATGATTAAGGACATGATGTGACATTAATAAAGACGTGTAAATATATTAATAAAATACATAATTTATTCCCGTAATATATTTAGGGAGACTAGCCTAAGCCCCTAACAAGATCCTTTTCTAAGGATCAATCGTCCCATTCATCCATCAAAAATCATTGAAATTCTCGTGGGAAGAAATTCTCTTATATTATCTTTGACCCTGTACTTACTCAACAGATGATTTATTTTTAATCTGATGCACACAATAAATTGGTATTGGAGCCTAATGTCGACCTGGTGAATTCTATGAGTAAAAACAATGATTTACGGGAAATGATCCACCAAGTTATGACAGTTTCGTTAACAACTTAGGATTTCTTAAGTACCCTCTACGCATTCATCAACAAGCTCTCCATAGGCGGTTTGTTCATCACAAGTGTATACAATTTAGGGCAAGAACAACTATTGGGTTCGACGTCAATGAAATTATCATCCGAGATCTAGGAGCTTGTTGGAACAACGCAGGGAGTGCCGCTAGTTGGAGGAGATCGGGTTCTGTAACTCTTGGGCCTACAGGGGAAATTCCCTTCAATCCAGGGAGTGCATGAACTGTATGAGGGAGGACAAAATCTCTCCGAAATGGATTTCATGTATGGAGGACAATAATTAAGTGGCCGAATGGAGCATACATGGAGTTGAACTGAGCAAATGGAGTACCCTTGTACGCTAAAATGGACGTCCCAATACTCGATGACAAGGGGAATTCCATTGGGATGTGATGTAGTCCAAAATTATAATTTAATTTTGCATGTTGGATTCCAAACTTATTTCTTAATCACGCGAATCAAATTTCTCATATTAATTAAACTTAGGTGTTAGTATGAGTTTTCAGAGTAATGACTTGGGGACGTTTAGTAAAACAACATGAGCAATTGCTTTATTTTCCATCGATGAATTTAGTAACACAAGTTAAAAATTATTGACAATTATGAGTCAATACAAAGCAAGCTCTTGTCCAATAGTCAAATAAATCCTCTTATAAATTTAAAGTAACTGAAAATAAGCAGAGAGAAGATTGCTTCGAGATTGACATATGAATCCCAATGCAAGGAAGATTTGTTCAATTCGAGAAGACTGTTTGATAGTAGTTGGTGGAGGTTTGGAGTTGGGTGGGGGTGGGGGGTGGGGGGGGGGGGGGGTGGGCTCGACAATGACACTGAGATGGAGATCAGGATTTGGTGGAGGTGGACAAGCAGTAGTTGATGGTGGCAAGAAAATCAAGGAGGGGTGTGATGGTTCAAGTGAGTCGCCGTGGTGGAAGGTGTCTGGAATGGATGCTCAGTGGAATATCAGTAGAGGCTGGTGGCATTGAGATCCGACCAAAATCAATGTGTAGTGCCGTCGGGCTTTATCTATGGTGTTGAACGCGAGTAGAGAATGAAGGGAGGATTGTCGAGTTTTGGCAGTGCTCCGAGAAAATGAAAGGGAGGAGGCGCGGAGCTATGCCAGAGATCGACATGGTTTGGCTGCGTTGCTGGCAACAAGGAGTATTCAGTGGACTCCACTGAAGGCAGAATTGTCGAGCACACAATGGAAGGAATCAACGAGCACACGCTGGGAGGAATCGGCGAGCACACACTCAGAGGAATTATTGTTGGAATCTTTTGTGATCTAGAAGTAATCAAAAATTTAGTTTTATTATCGACATAATATGAGTCTATGAGGTCGCACATAAGAACGTACGAAAAATGGATAAATGATCGTGCTGATTTTTACTTATATTGGCTATAAGTGAGGGGATCCACGCCTAAAATGCTATTTAATTAATTAGGAATTAATTAAATAATGATTGAGAGTAACTGCATGTCGAATTGAATTCGAAATAAGGATGTTAAACGACTACTCGACATATGCTGACTTGTGAAGTCGACTTTCGTCGACTTGGTGTGCGTTTAACATCAATACATACATTTCTGGATACTATTTGACGTACGTCGACTTGTGAAGCCGACGTATGTCGAGTTGTGAGTAACCAGATAATATTCATATGTTGACTTATGAAGTCGACATACATCGAGTTCGTGTGCGAATAACCGTTTTTCTATACTATGAGATAGTAGTCGACGTATGTCAACTTGTGAAGTCAACATACATCGACAAGTGAATTAGAGCTCTGATACATATACTATGAGATAGTAGTCGACATATGCTAACTTGTGAAGTCGACATACGTCGACATATGAATTAGAACTCGACGCACAAATTTCTCCCTCTCGACGCACAAATAGGCAGTTTGTGAAACTGCTATAAATAACGTATTTTAGGGTTTTTCAGTCACAGTCTTTTTGAGTACGACTCTTACGACTGCTGAAGAACCTGAAGCCACATGTTCTCCTAGAAATGAAACTAGTATTTCGTGGAGACGAAGGAGGACGATCATCTTCCAACCCGAGTTCGTTGGACGAACGATGAGGTGTTTCCGGCGTTCGTGTGGATACTCATGGAGACGTAGATCTCGCTCTACGTTGTGGTTCTCCACAACAATTATCTTCTAACCCGAGTTCGTTGTCTTCACCTTGTGGCCATCACAACTGTTTTTCTTGCTCTGACCTCCATTCGGTTGCCCAACTCTACTTCGTGCTCCCTTTCTCTTTCTCATTCCACGATTGTTCCATACAAACACGCCCACTCTAAGACGGGAGGAGGCGATCTTCTTTATGATCCCATCCTTACCGAACACTCTAAAATGGGAGACTGTAACAATTTGGTATCGGACCACTCCGGTCTACCTCCACTGAGAGCCAACCTTTATCGCAGACTGCTGTGAGGGTAAACCCTGCATTTTCGAAAGCCCGACCATCAACCTATCCTTCACTAGCATCGATCGTGTGATGAGAACCTAACCTTGTGTGCACCATAGGGTCACTCTAGAAAATGATGGATGACACAAGCACCATCATCACTGCCCAGCTGCGCAACAACATGCCTCCAATTTTGCCGTCATCGTGACACTCACAGTCAGGTTGAGAACCTGCGAATGCAACAACTTGGACCATCTACGACATCGGTTGCTTGGAGATCCAATCGAGGGTTAGGGCTGTAAAGAGTGAGACTGAAATCCTATGTAGGGCTAGGAGAAGGGTGAAAAATATCATGCTATGTCAAGATGGACTTTCCGATCTACGTTGGTAAAGATGATCTATTGACTGGTTCAAGAGATGCGAGCAATACTTCACCATCCGACACACTCCATGGGGGAGTGGATTGGGGTACGTCATACCATTGGATGGGCGCAAGTTAATTGTGGATCAACCAGTTGGAGTGAGAACGAACAAATCTGAAGCCGGACGGTTTCAAGCGTCATTGTAACTTGCTTTTTGGACCGTCCTTATGAAGCAACCTCTTAGGGGAACTCATCTCCCTCAAACAAATTGACTACTTATAGAAGTTCCAGAATCTATGAACACATGTCACATTTAATACGTCGGAATTCCTATCTTCACCGTCCGTATGCAGGAATGACTCTGCATCAAAGTAAAGTATGAAGTACCCAATGACTTGAGCATTACCATGAGCTTGGCATGGATGTGTGAGATGAGGCTCAACATGGGCCAACGCACGGAAGGAAGGCATGGGTGGATGAGCAAAAAAGGGGGTGGGGTGGTCAGGCCTCTCCAACCCATCACCTCGACTGACCAAAGTAAGGGCCAAGAGGCCATTACGTCATCCTCCATGTAAGGGCTGTCATACGAAGAAATGACAGTGAAAAACCAATAGCTAGTGCTTTAATTGGAACCATAAGCCGTAGGGCGCCGACGCAAGTGATTATTTTGGTTGGAAATGGAGGATGTGCCAGATGATGATCAATGAGTGGAGGAGGTAGAAGATTTGAAGATCTCCCTCCATGCCATCATGAGAGCTTGACATGGTCGAAAAATGCAAATGACCATTCAAGTAGATGGCCACAAGGTGAAGACATTGGTGGATTAAGGTGGCACACAATTTCATCAGAGAACCCGTTGTAAACCATCAAGACAACTTGGCGGTGGATGTCATCAGTGGCCACAATTGGAGCAGTCCGAGAGTCTCCAAGATGTGCAGGTGCATATTGAAGAGGAATACTTCACCGCCGATCTTTATACCCTTTCGCTCCAAGAGTTTGACGTAGTATTGCGAGTCTGAGGCTCGGCATTTTGTATCCCATTATGTGGGATTTCAAGCAACACGAGATGAAGATTACACATAATGACAAGGATACTGTGTGTGTGTTGGGTGGGTGGGGGGAAGCAACCGACCGAACCCCACCCAACCTCCACATGCCCTGACATTAGGAAAAAAAGGGTGAGAAGACCTGGAGTACTCCCTTGATGAGTTTGACGACGTGTTGGAAAAGCCGGCGAAACTACCTCCACCATTCCCTTTCGACCACCGTATATGCTTATGTTAGGTTTGTCTATTTTAGACTATTATTTTATCTTGTATTATTCCCTCCTATATAAAGGGGATATCTCTTTTATTTTTGATAATTTTTCACCGAACCCTAATTCTAACATGGTATCAGAGCCACCGTAAGCCGTTTCTTCCTTCCGCCATTTCTTCCGCCCGCCGCTCCTTCCTCCTCCTCCGACCGGTCTTTCTCTCTCTCTATCTTCCCTTCTCCTCTCCTTCCTTCTTCCTTTCTTTTTTTCCTTCCTTCCGTCTCCCGTCCCGTTCCTGTGCGCCGATCGACCGTCCGTGCCGATCGGCCACGGTGGATGGCCGCCGCTCTGTCCACCGTTGGATCAGACTAATTTTTCCCAATAAAGTTTCGCTTTTTCCTCCTCTACCCCCTCCTATGAGGATCGGTTCATATCTTGGCTAGATCTTCCTAGATCGTGGATCTAACATTTTTCCCCTTTTTTCTCTCTCCTGGAAATGCATTTTCATCCTTTTTATGCAGTTTCTGACTTCGATCATCAAGACCTTTATGTTTTAGGACATTGGTCCGTCCTATTGGTGGTGTTATTTTTTTTTCCGGCACCGACGACTTTTCGGTGGCTGTTTTTTGACCTTTTCCGATTCTCGATCTCTATTTTTTTTATCATGTCGGAGGTGGTGACTTCTAGTGATGACTCACAACCTGCTGGATCTACCCAGGTTGGACACGATCATATGACCTCACAAATTACCTCTATCCGCCTTGATACTACCAACTATCTATTATGGTCTCGATCTATCGCATTGGCTCTTAAGAGTCGCCGGTTGTTTGGCTATGTCACTGGGGACATTAAGGCGCCAGAAAAATCTGCGTCCACCTGGGGACAATGGGAATCAGAAAATTCCTTGGTTATGTCTTGGTTGATCCCATGCACGAGTCTATTGCTCAGAATTATCTCTTCTTAGATTCTGCTGTGGACATTTGGAAGCGGGCCGAATCCACATATTTTCAGAAAGGGAACACATCTCAGATATTTCAGCTTCGCAGGAAGATTTTTCTCCTTCGACAGGGTGATCGACCACCATCAGCCTACTATTTGGAGTTTACCCAATTATACCAGGAGTAGAGCTGTCACGGTTCCGGTTCGGTTCCGGTTCTACTAAAACCGTGAACTGAACCGCTATCCGCTAAGGTAGCGGTTCTTCAAATTAGAACCAAAACTGTATTTGGTTTGACCGGTTCCGGTTCCAGTGTAATTTTTGGAACCATCGTGTTAACGGTTACAGTTACGGTTCAACAAGAACCAAAACCAAACCGACCACTAACGGTTCGGTCAGGTTCTATACTGTTCGGTCCGGTTCCAATCGGTTCCAACTAGACACAAAACCAAACTTGACGGAATGAATGAGTGAGGTCAAAAATAAAAAACCGGAGGGAAAAAGTATACCCGTTTGGTTTTTTGCAAGTGGGACTTCGAAGTCTGAGGCCTGGACGCAGGAATTTCAGGTTACACCAAGGGAGAGTACTTTTTGTATAATATATAGTAAGTCGGGCTGAAAGTTAAAAATTGAAACCGCAAAACCACAAAATTGCACCAGACCGTGCCGATTTTAAAAATTCAAAGATCATGATCGTTTAGTGCTGATGCAATGTTCATGTTGTTGAAGATCACGACTCAACATAGTGTAAATAACTTTGAATTGTTGCTCTTGAAATCTTATTTTACAATTAAAATTTTGTTTCAAGAATATATTAGTTAATTCAATTTTACTAATTTATCAGCTACAATTAGATTTGTTTTTCATGATTACTATTAAATAGTAGTTGTATATTCTTTATATTTTTAAAACAAAATATTTCAGAAAAATATGTGAGTAAAATTGAAAATGCATTATATGACTGTATGAAAACCGAAAGTACACCGCAAAACCAAATTCCAAATCGCACAAATGTCAAACCACACGACACGGATTTGGTGTGGTGCGATTTTGTTCAGTCCAAAATCGACCTCCTTTGTTGCGAATGCGGTTTGGGTTCAAACCTCACCAGTTTCACCCATAATAGTAAGTATAGATATTATAGATATATTATAAAAAATGATAATATTATAATATTATTAATAATAATAAACGGGTTGCGGTTCGGTTCTGCTTCAGTCCGGTTCGGATCGGTTCTAAAAATCTTGAAACCGCTTGAGACTTATATATTGCGGTTCCGGTTCTGGTCCGGATAATAAAATGAAAGAACCACACCCGGACCATTGTTGTTCACGGTTCCAAAATTCAAACCGGACCCCAAATAATTCGCGAACGGTTCGGTCCGGTTCTTTGCGGTTCCGATTCGGATTACGGTTTTCGATTTTAAGTGACAGCTTTAACCAGGAGTATGATCATTTTGTCTCTCTTGACCTTGTCTGCTCTGCTGATGCCCTCCTAGTGCGCGCTCATGAAGATCGGGACCGGGTGTTCGAGTTTCTTCATGGTTTACACCGAGAGTTTGATCAGATCATTGTTCAGATTCTTGGCCGCTCCCCGGTCCCTACGTTGACTGAGACCTATTGCATTGTTCAACAGGAATATGATCGTCGTCAGTCTTGGAGCTCAGAGGTCATTTCCCGTGGTTTTTCTCTTCTCACTTCTCATTCAGGCGTCACCAATGCTCGGGATTTTAAGCCTAAGCCTACGAACAAAGACCATATGATGTGTGACTACTGTGGCCGGAGTCGACATACTCGTGACACTTGCTTCAAATTGCACGAGTTTCCTCAATCCAGAGGTGGTCCTACTCCTCGTGGCGAACGTGGCTGACACGGTCGTGGTCGATCCAACTTCATTCCCCCCCGCTCAGCACACTTGACTGAGTTTCTTGATGATAGTACCTCTGGTGGCCAAAGCTCTGAGATCACTTCGTTACCTGGGTCGTTTTCTACAGATGAGAAGATGCTTCTTCGCCGCATGATGCAAGGGATTTCTATTGAGATTAGTCCTGGTCCATCTTCATCCTTTGCTCATTCTGGTAGTCCAAGTGCTCACTCTGCTATAGTACCACCTACCACCCATTGGATCATTGACTCCGGCGCTACTAACCATATGACCGGATCTTCGTCAGGTTTTTATTTCATATTCCCCTCTGTCTGGTCGAGACAAGGTGAGCATTGCTGATGGGACTCTTTCCCCAATTGCAGGAAAGGGATCCATCACTTGCTCTGCCCTTACCTTGACTTCAGCCCTGCACGTTCCTTCACCCGTCACCTTTTATCTGTTAGTCATATTACAAATTCTATGAATTGTTTCGTCACGTTTTTTCCCTCTCACTGTGTCTTCCAGGACTTGAAGATGAAGGCGGTGATTGACTCTGGTAGAATGCGAGATGGACTGTATGTGTTTGACTCTGCGGTTCCCCAGGCTCTTTATGCTCATCGGCTCCCCTTGCTGTCTACTTGGCATCGTCGCCTTGTCCATCCATCTACTTTTACTATGCAATCCTTATTTCCTGAATTTTCTCCTTCAATGTTTAATACATTTACTTGTGATGTTTGTGAACTTGCTAAACATAAGCGTGTTTCTTTTAATCATTTATCTAAGCCTTGCTCTGTACCTTTGCATATTATTCATAGCGATGTATGTGGCCCTTGCCCAGTAGCTTCTATCTCTGGTTATTATTGGTTTGTAACCTTCATTGATTGTTACTCTCACACTACTTGGGTTTATTTAATGCAGAGTAAGAATGATGTATTTCCTCTTTTTAAACAATTTCACAAAATGATATCTACTCAATTTGGCGCCGCTGAATGTAAGAATCGTCATCTTCTCGAAGTGACGAGATGCTTATTATTCACCATGTTCCTTCCGAAATACTATTGGGGGGACGCCCTTCTCACTATTGCATATCTCATTAATCGCATGCCTTCTCGTCTTTTGGAAAATCTTACTCCTCTACATAAATTGGGAATCCCTCCTACTACTTTTCTACCCCGTGTATTTGGCTGCTTATGTTTTGTTCATATTCATCACATTGCTCGCACAAAACTTGATCCCTGTGCACTCCGGTGCATCTTCATTGGCTACTCCCCTACACAAAAAGGGTATAAGCGTTATCATCCTTCTAGCAAGAAGATCGTCTCTATGGATGTCACTTTTCATGAGACCACGTCATATTATGAGTCTTCACTTCAGGGGGAGCTCTCACACTTGGAAGTGAGTACTCCTCTTCTCCCTTTACCTATTCCACCTCCGTACAATGTTCCTCTTTCACCAAGTTCTTCTATTCCCAAAGAGCTCAATGTGGATATTTCAAAAGAGAAGGAGTTGCAAGTCTATATTAGGAGAAACAAAGGGTTAAACACTCAGCCTCATTCCATAATACCAGAGCCAGTACCAGGTTCGTCCTCTGCGTCCCTGGAGCTACCTATTGCTCTACGAAAAGGTATTCGCTCATCCACTCAACAAACTCTATCCAACTATGTTTTTATATGACTCTTTAACTTCTTCCTATAAAGCCTTTATTGCCTCTCTATCCTCTGTGTCGATCCCCGGTACTTGGCAGGAGGCAGTTGGACACCCAAAATGGGCAAATGCAATGATGGAGGAAATGCACGCCCTTGAGAAGAACCATACGTGGGATCTTGTTGATCTCCCTCCTGGCAAGAAGATTGTTGGTTGCCGATGGATCTTTACCGTGAAACAAAACTCTAACGGTATTGTTGAGAGGTTCAAGGCACGACTAGTGGCAAGAGGTTATACTCAAACTCAAAGTATTGATTACCAAGAGACATTTGCTCCGGTGGCAAAGATGAATACTATCCGCGTCTTGTTATCTTGTGCTGCTTGTAAAGGATGAGATCTTCAACACCTAGATGTGAAGAATGCCTTCTTGCACGGAGAATTAGAAGATGAATTATATATGTCTATGCCTCCTGGCCTTGCCCCAATTGACACAGAAGGGAAGGTCTGCAGACTGAAGAAAGCCCTTTATGGGTTAAAACAATCTCCAAGAGCTTGGTTTGGCAGACTTCACAAAGTCATGATCTCATTAGGCTATACTCAAAGCCATGTCGATCACACTTTATTTGTTAGACGAATAGAAATGAAGGTGACCTTTCTGATTGTGCACGTTGATGATATGGTTGTCACAGGTGATGACATTGATGAGATCCAATCTCTAAAGAAAAAACTGGCAGGTGAATTCGAAGTAAAAGACCTGGGAAAATTGAGGTACTTCCTAGGAATTGAAGTATCAAGGTCAAAACATGGGATTCATATCTCCCAACGGAAGTATGTCCTTGACTTATTAGAACAGACATGAATGAGAGGCTGCAAACCTGCTGATACTCCTATTGAAGTGAACCACAAACTTGGACGAGATGATGGGGAGTTAGTGGAAGATATTTCAAGTTTCCAGAAGCTACTTGGGAAACTGATTTACCTGTCTCATACTCGTCCAGACATTTCATATGCTGTAGGAGTTTTGAGTCAATACATGCACGCTCCCAGAATCCGACATCTCAATGTCGTGCATCGAGTTTTGAGGTATTTGAAGACTTCTCCGGGTAGAGGTATCTTATTCTCACCCAGTGATAACTTAAAAATTGATGTCTATACTGATGCTGATTGGGCTGGATCAATTGATGATAAGAGATCCACTAATGGTTATTGTTCCTTTGTCGGTTCTAACTTGGTCACTTGGAGAAGCAAAAAGCAACATGTGGTAGCTCGCTCAAGTGCTGAAGCTGAGTTTAGAGCTATGACTCATGGTATATCTGAGGGGATGTGGTTGCGTACACTCATGAATGATCTGGGCCTACTAGAATCTGTCCCCTTCAACCTGTATTGTGACAACAAGGCTACAATCAACATTGCTTATAATCCGGTTCAGCATGATCGCACCAAGCACGTGGAAGTTGACCGACACTTCATTAAAGAAAATATTATGAAGGGAATTGCTTGCACCCCTTTTGTTCCCTCCGAGGGACAACTTGCAGATGTTCTTACTAAGACTTTGTGTGAAAGACTATTTGTAACCCTTATTGGCAAGTTGGGCATGAAAAATATTACATGCCCATCTTGAGGGGGAGTGTTAGGTTTGTCTATTTTAGACTATTATTTTATCTTGTATTATCCCCTCCTATATAAAGGAGATACCTCTTTTATTTTTGATAATTTTTTCACCGAACCCTAATTCTAATAGCTTACTTTCAGGGACATCGCCTGTTGTGTTGTAACCGACAAAAGTGGTAGACTCACGCATGAAACGAGACATGATCGAGGATCTCATCCGACCACTTGAGGATCACAAGAACATATACAACATTAGTACCCATTTCTTTTAGCTTGAGGACAAGCTGAATTTCCCCGGGGGACGAGATGTTATGGGCCATCCCTGTGGTTGAGCCTATACCGCACGCTATCAGATGGAGGTGGTCGACATCCGGAGTTTGGGCACCGGTCATCGACCATCGATCAGTATACTTGATCGTCTAGTGCCACTCGGCGATCAGTATACTTGATCGTCTAGTGCCACTCGGCGATCAGTATACTTGATCGTCTAGCGCCACTCGAATTTAATCATCGAAAGAGGATCGATTGTAACTTGGTCAAGGAATACGTAATTGTCGACCAATCAATCGATGATTATAGATTGATCATCAAGCAATAGTTTACTGAGTACTGCTTGACGCTTATATATTGATCGTCCAGTGGAATTTATTTCTCAATATATATTTTCTTAAGTACTTCTAATACTTTACATTAACTACAAACCTAGATGTATTTATGGCAAGGAGTATATATATACCATATGCAGTATGTAGCCATCAATATCACCCACAATTCGGTGGCCAAATGGAGTTAGTAAATTGTCTGCTGGTGATGTACCTGGGGAATTTCACTAGTATTAGACCCAATGAGTGAGTTGGTTGACTTCCATGGGATGGATACTGATACAACACATCTTCATACTGCTTTGCAGGCAAAACCTTTTAAAATACTGTTCGGCCATGATCCTCTACATTTATTACCCACAGTTCTTAAGAATTGAAGGATTCCATCACGCATTACTATCATATTAAACCTGGCTTGGACCACTTGCTCCAAGCACAAAACCGAACAAAACAATATTATGTTGATCATCCCAGGGACTTCCAACTTCAAGTAGGAGACTGAGTGTGGTTCAGACCGTCTAGAAAATTGTTGGTTGCAAGAAAGACAACCACACGTTATCTCTACGATTTCTTGAACCATATAAAATCATAGAGCCCATTGGACAAGTGACCTACTGCTTAGAACTTCCAATGGATGCCAAGATCATGATGTGTTTCACGTATCGGTTCTCAAACATTATGTGGGGGAACCTCCAGTGGAGATAGGTCATGTACCTTCGATAGCAGAAGGGCTTGTCCTTCTCAAACCCATTCACCTTCTTCGCACTCGCATGGTCCAAGGAGCCAATGAAGTCCTAGGCAATGGGAGCATCAGACGAGAGCGAAAAAAACATGGAAGATATGGGGAGAATTTTGGCAGGATTATGATTGGTTCAAGCTTGTGGACAAGCTTGTTTTGTATGAGGGATGTAATGTTATAGAGACCCTTCGGGCCGAGTATATAAATGGAGAAATACGCACTAGGCTCACTCAGAGGAGGAATGAATGAAAGAGACATCTATGCCCAAGTAGCTCTACATTCATGATCTTTTATTTTGCTCTTTAATGTTTTAAGACTCTTGGTTAATTTTGTTTTTGCAAGGGGTTATTTGCGATGTTGTGTGGTAAGAACTATTAATATTATAAGTTGGAGATGAGAAGACAAACAAGAGTATTATTTTCTTTTTCTCTTTTCTATTGCCGTAGCCGCACGGTACACAAGAAGTCGAGACCCCCTTCGAGGGACAGGGAGAACTTTTTTCTAGGGATCGATCGTGCCATCCAACCATTGAAAATCATCAGGGATCTCGTGGGAAGACGGAGTGATGCAGGACAGCGCGTAGGGTTTGCGCGCCTGTCGGCAATTTCTAGGAAACCCTAAGTGCATGCAATTAAAATTGGAATTTGAGCGGCGTCGCACGACTTTAAGAAATTAAGCAACTAGAATTTTTTATAAAGCATGAAATTACTTCTTGGTTTAAAATGAATTTTCTTGAAATATGGTTCAATTCTAAATTCGGGGAAGGAAGTTCGCAACTTTCGTTCCGTTCCCCTTGTTGTAGCAAACGGAAATCGTGAACTCCAAATACGTTTCCGTTTGGAGTTTTCGACGTAGCGTTCGCTGACAAAATCCCGGGCGAAAACCCACAATGAATCTAATATCCTAAAGAGAAAATTTAGATGCACACAAAGGAAGAGAAAGAAACAAGTTACCCACGGAAAGAGGCGTCTTTCCGCAATCGAAGACGACGGCGATCCCGCGAGGAATTCCTCGTCACCTTCGATCTCCCACTCCGAGGTCGACCGCTGTCGCACACGGGCACCACGGAGAAATATCGCTCACTCTCACACTAAGTGGTTCCACGGAAGCTCAAACACTCACTAGTGTAAGGAGGCCACAAACTAACACCCTAAAATTCACTCACACGCAAGAGGCTCCACGAAATCTCACTCACACGCAGGAGGCTCCACGTAATCTCTAGCACAAGAACTAAACTTCACTCATTATTCACACAGGAGGCTCCACGAAATCTCACTCACACGCAGAAGGCTCCACGAAATCACTAAGCACACGAGAGACATTCACGTTGGTTCTCACAGGAGGCTCCACGGAACAAGTGAATTTAAAACAATCACTTACAGCATTATTATACTACCTAGGAACAGTAACTTTAATGTTACTGTTCATCTTCTTCCAAGCAAGTTCACACGGAACTTCACATCTATCAGCAGCTTTCTAACTTCCCCAAACAGAACTCAAAAAATAAACAACAAAAACCCACGCAAATCAGGAATTGAAATAGGAGAGATTCAAAACATTTGATCCCCCTCAACTATCGGCTAAGATGAGACACTGTTCATCTTCTCCACGGGAAAATCCGACTAGTTTCTAAACAGGATTCAAACACAACCTACAGGACTCTTAAATTTGGCAGGAAACGCAATACCATTCATCAATAATCACCGAAGCACAGCCAGCAATTTCGTCTACAGAAACAGGAGCTCAATCTTCATCAATATCGCCATCAACATTACCCGGTCTCTTCCTGTTCATCATCTTCTCCGATTCAATTTTCATATCTCTTGCCCTGCTGATTCCCGATCTTCCCCTATTTATAGCATCTCCAAACAGGTAACTGAAAGCGAGAAACTGCCACGGGTTGCGTGGATGGCGGGGAAGGAGCGCCGACGTCGGAGAGGGGGAACGTGGCCCGGCGGCGGTTGGGGCTGTTGTCGTGGATCTTGATGCGTGTAGCCGTCGAAGTCGGGAGGGAGTTGCGAGCCCTAGCTGCGGGAAGATGAATAGTTGACCGGCTGGTTTGGGATAAAACTGAACCGGCTGGCGTGGGAGATGGCCTGAACCAGCACAAAATCAAACGTGTGTGTGTGTATATATATATTATATATATATATCATGGAGAATACAATAGGAGCCCCCAACATGATTACGCACGCATGCGTACAAAATTAAAATGCAAACTAAAATAAAGTGCAACATATTAAAATTAACATGCAACAACTCAGGGTTGGTAGATGTCCAGATGGGTGCGGCATCGAGTACTTTTACGTCGACCTGATCGGGGCTGGTCTCCACCAACTCTCCCCCTCTCGAAATCACTCATCTCTGGTGAGTGCTCCGAGTGGTAGTGTTGTAGAAGATCGGCATCCATACGCTGTAACTCCTCGGCCAAGACCCAGCTGGTCTCGGTCTCTGGTCTGCCCTGCCAACGAACCAAGTATCTCTGAAAACCACCATCAGTAGTGGTCACTGTCTCATCATCCAATATCTGCTCAGGAACCAAGATCTGCCGCGGAAGTCTGTCAGTGGCTTTGGGAACCGGTATGAAAGAATCACCTGGTGTTTCATGCTCAGCCTGAAACTGTCAGTGGAAAACGGAAGAACTGCAGATGGGGTGTCAATAACTGAATGAGTGTCGGTATGTACAGAATGTGGCTCCCTACTAGCACTCCCCAACCCAGTAGAATCAAATGGAAGAGAAGGCAATGGAAAATCTAAAGATTCATGCGGGTAATCGTGGAATAAAGTCAGATCGGCTACGTTGAAAACCGGATTTGCACCCCAAACGGAAGGCATCTCAAGTTCATACGCATTTTGCCCAATCCGCTTGACCACTCCAAAGGGTCCAGTTCTACGGTCAGCTAACTTCTTTACGGTACCCGAAGGTAACCGTTCCGGATTTAGCCGAACCATTACCAAGTCATCCATTTTGAAACTAGTAGCTCTTTTATGTCTGTTAGCTTGAGTTGCTTTTAAGTCAAAAATACTTATGCAAATTCCGCTCAGTTTTCATGCAAATCATGCAAATGTAAAGAAATGAACTACTAACACGACTGACTCCACAAACCGGTAAATATTAAAAGCAACTCCTGAGATAGGTACGTGATCAGGAGGCTCAGAAGGTGGCTCATAAAAGATTTCATCGCGCGGGCGATGAACATTCAAGTGAAAATTAGAGACATCGGTGATAAGATATAAAATCAACGAATCATCGAGTGCACCCTCAAACTCGACTATGCAACTAAGGATAAGTACATCCCAAATGTGTGGCGATCCCATATGTGGTTCATCTGAGGGTTCACCGGGAGGGGTATAATAAAATTCATCACAAATGTGACGAGTACAAGTGTAAGCTCTAAAAGTATAGAGAGTGCTCTCATATAAACGATAATGCACATGAGATGTGACAATTGCGATAAATGTACTAAGGAACTGTGTGGCATCAGGTGGCTCACCAGGTGGGACATATGAAAACTCATCGTGAATATGATGGTCTTCAAATTGATAACCATATGCATTGACAATAAGACGCGACTCTAGAATGAAGTGAGTGGGTGGTACGTCACATAACTTATCTAGAATGTGAGTGACCAGATATCTACGATCAAGCCTCACCATATAAATGTCACACTCAAAACCATCTCTTTGGAGCACTAGTGACATCAAGGGCGACAATGAAGCAGGTATCCATGTCTTGGAATTCATAAGGGTATTTCTCACAGGTATCTCAACTATACATGAACGAGGTGGTTCATCTGGAGGCTCAATAGGAGGATCGTCAAAGATCCCATCAGTAGAGTGATGGTCCTCCAGAAGTAAACCATCAGAAGGGGTTGTGCTCCCAGAAAAGTGAGAGGTGACAACCTCGAGATCACTACAAAGCTCTCGGCTCTCAATCGTGATGTGATTCGGTGCGCTATCGGGTGAAGTGTGCGAAAATTCTTCACTCAATAGAGAATCTAGAATCTCGGGTGAAGTATGTGGAAAGTCTCCACTCAATGTAGATATAGTCTCAATGGTGGTCTCACTAATTGGGGCAGACTCTCGTGGGGGTTGACTCCACACATCCTGTACTAGAATATCAGGCAGAGTGGGTGAAGTTTCCCTGCCTTGGGAAGAGGAGTGCTCTCGTCGACCCTTAATGGACACCATCACGTTCGATTTTGGAACACTAGGAGGATCACAACGTGTAATGTAATCTTGACGAGGGTGACCTCTACAAGATTCTTGAGGGTAATCGTGAGGATCGTCCATAACATGATCATGTCGTGCTCGTGGTTGGACGTGAGTCCTACGAACGTGTGAGGGCGGTCGCGCATATAACGACTCAGTTTCCTCATATAAAGGTGACGTGTAGTATCGGTAACTGGAGTGATACTGAACTCTACCCTCATAATATGGTGTCGATGGATCAACGAGATCCACTCGAGTGCGGGCTCTATGGGGGTGGGTGTAAATGGACTCGTAATCCTCAAATAAAGGATTCTCCAATGTGTAGACCCTTCTAGGTAGTGGTGTGGGGTTTCGTGATGTGGTCTAATGGAATGCCAATCTCGAATGGGAGGTGGCATTGAACCTCGAGGGGATACCTCTAGACTATTCATCCTACCACTAAGGTTTTTAAATCTTTCTCGCACTTGATAGACACTATCGGTTAACGTTGTCATTTGGTGGGCGAAGGGTAGAAACCACGGGGGTGGTTCATTACCTTCGTCTCCGTAACTCGGGTGACCACGTTCAATTTGACGCATCTCACTAACCTATCACTACAGAGATGCATGCAAGACACACAAGTAAGATGGATGATTAAAAAAATAAAAACTCTTTTTTTTTTTAAAATTAAATGCTATGCGGGTTCCTATTCTACGCAGGGCGGATTTTCGAAATTTAGATAAATTTCGGAACCTCGCTTTGATACCAAATTGATGCAGGACGGCGCGTAGGGTTTGTGCGCCTGTCGGCAATTTCTAGGAAACCCTAAGTGCATGCAATTAAAATTGGAATTTGAGCGGCGTCGCACGACTTTAAGAAATTAAGCAACTAGAATTTTTTATAAAACATGAAATTACTTCTTGGTTTAAAATGAATTTTCTTGAAATATGGTTCAATTCTAAATTCGGGGAAGGAAGTTCGCAACTTTCGTTCCGTTCCCCTTGTTGTAGCAAACGGAAATCGTGAACTCCAAATACGTTTCCGTTTGGAGTTTTCGACGTAGCGTTCGCTGACAAATTCCCGGGCGAAAACCCACAATGAATCTAATATCCTAAAGAGAAAATTTAGATGCACACAAAGGAAGAGAAAGAAACAAGTTACCCACGGAAAGAGGCGTCTTTCCGCAATCGAAGACGACGGCGATCCCGCGAGGAATTCCTCGTCACCTTCGATCTCCCACTCCGAGGTCGACCGCTGTCGCACACGGGCACCACGGAGAAATATCGCTCACTCTCACACTAAGTGGTTCCACGGAAGCTCAAACACTCACTAGTGTAAGGAGGCCACAAACTAACACCCTAAAATTCACTCACACGCAAGAGGCTCCACGAAATCTCACTCACACGCAGGAGGCTCCACGTAATCTCTAGCACAAGAACTAAACTTCACTCATTATTCACACAGGAGGCTCCACGAAATCTCACTCACACGCAGGAGGCTCCACGAAATCACTAAGCACAAGAGAGACATTCACTCTGGTTCTCACAGGAGGCTCCACGGAACAAGTGAATTTAAAACAATCACTTACAGCATTATTATACTACCCAGGAACAGTAACTTTAATGTTACTGTTCATCTTCTTCCAAGCAAGTTCACACGGAACTTCACATCTATCAACAGCTTTCTAACTTCCCCAAACAGAACTCAAAAATAAACAACAAAAACCCACGCAAATCAGGAATTGAAATAGGAGAGATTCAAAACATTTGATCCCCCTTAACTATCGGCTAAGATGAGACACTGTTCATCTTCTCCACGGGAAAATCCGACTAGTTTCTAAACAGGATTCAAACACAACCTACAGGACTCTTAAATTTGGCAGGAAACGCAATACCATTCATCAATAATCACCGAAGCACAGCCAGCAATTTCGTCTACAGAAACAGGAGCTCAATCTTCATCAATATCGCCATCAACATTACCCGATCTCTTCCTGTTCATCATCTTCTCCGATTCAATTTTCATATCTCTTGCCCTGCTGATTCCCGATCTTCCCCTATTTATAGCATCTCCAAACAGGTAACTGAAAGCGAGAAACTGCCACGGGTTGCGTGGATGGCGGGGAAGGAGCGCCGACGTCGGAGAGGGGGAACGTGGCCTGGCGGCGGTTGGGGCTGTTGTCGTGGATCTTGATGCGTGTAGCCGTCGAAGTCGGGAGGGAGTTGCGAGCCCTAGCTGCGGGAAGATGAATAGTTGACCGGCTGGTTTGGGATAAAATTAAACCGGTTGGCGTGGGAGATGGCCTGAACCAGCACAAAATCAAACGTGTGTGTGTGTGTGTATATATATATTATATATATATATATCATGGAGAATACAATAGGAGCCCCCAACATGATTACGCACACAGGCGTACAAAATTAAAATGCAAACTAAAATAAAGTGCAACATAATAAAATTAACATGCAACAACTCAGGGTTGGTAGATGTCCAGACGGGTGCGGCATCGAGTACTTTTACGTCGACCTGATCGGGGCTGGTCTCCACCACGGAGTTCTTCTCCTATCTGTGTTCCCTTACTTTTCCACTCCCATTAAAATTTGTCTATGAATATTGAATGTTGTACACTTTTTTATGTGTAAAACCCTTGCTTTCTTCAATCATTTAATTATTTTCTCAACAAAATAATCCTGTAGATGTTTCCTGCATTCCATGTTTTTAATGCAGAATCAATGACCAAGATTTAAGTCGACTATTACATTGGGGAATACAGTTTTATGAAAACATCTCTTCAATGTTATCACTGTCACTGAATTTCATGAATTGATTTTTCATTGTAGGTTGTATTTCCTTCCATTGAATTAGGTCTTTAGATGATTCATAAGTGAATTTTTATGCCATGTTGGTGATTTCACATGTTCATAGCATTAACATGCTCTAATTCTTCAGTAGTTCATTTTACTTGCAGCCAAGGAGGCAGTTGGTAGAGACGAAGCACCACATGGAGAATGGTCTGTTACAAGATTGAGGTCTGGTGCTCATGGTACTGCTAATGCCCCTAGCTTAGGTATTGGTATTGGGCCAAAGGGAGGACTAGGTGAGCAAGGGGATTCTGTCTCCCGCCAACTGGTCCTTACAAAGGTTTCATTGATTGAAAGGCGCCCTGATAATTATGAGGTATTGAGCCCTCCATACAATACTTTTATTTTTTATTTTTATATGGGATTCATCATTTTAAATTGTTTCCTGCGAATTTTACCCCTTGAACTTGTTTAAGTTTCTTATCTATTATTCTTCTGCTGAGGATGCTATTTTGCATTTATAGGATTGCACATTTTCTGTAAAAAGTTGTATCAGATTGTGAATATGTAGAATTTCAGAATGTTTGAACACCTTAGACTTGTCAGGTTCAGATTATTTTGCTGGTTTGTTATTGTTTTAAGATTTAAAAGCACTAAAGTGTGTTAAAGAGTTTTGCTGCATATAGGTTAAGACCCTGCTTGGGATTGCACTGTCGGTTATGAACGAAGTTATGAAAAATACAGGTAACATTTGGGTTGGTGGGTGCCACGAATGCTATTTTCCCAAAATGACGTTTTAGGCTAAAACACTAGTGTGCTCAAGCTTTTAGCGGTGTGGACGCGCAGAGTCATGAAAGTGGTATTTAGGCCCAAAATTATTACGAAAGTTCCAACACATGTAAATCGCCACCACTGTGCTTACTACCACAATTTCACACCACCACCACTCAAACACAATAACCGTCCCAAACAGAATCTATGTTTTATATTAGTTTGAGTTGTCTTATAATTGGTGCTAGGCTGGGAATATAGGTCATTGATTGTTGAACTTGCGCAGTTGGTTTGAACGTCGATGGTAGAGGGGGCACGATTTCTCTAATGCAAGGCATTCTTGCAATCCTTCTCTTTGAATAATGTCCTGATCAAGACTGGAAGAGGAAATTGTCGATGGTGATGATTGATTATAGATGAAGTACGTAGTTGGTGTTGGTAGGAGGATGGCTGCTGGCGGTTAGCGTCAGAGAAGAAGTTTATGGAGGGAATCAGTTGTGGAGAATAAGTGGTGGCTGACTGGGTGGCTATGCAAATGAAGTTTACATGTCAGCCGAGGGCCATAAGGAGTTTCTAACAATGGATCATTGTTATGAAGGATGACGTCGATGTCTACCACCACCAGAACATGGTTGATGTAGGCACGTGGAGAGTGCTTATTCGAGGTGGGGAAATACGACATTCAGGGAGGAGTCATTGGGAGCTGGATCTTAGCGCGATATCATTTTTTAATCACGTCTTTTAATTCCCGCGTTTTCTTTTCACACTAATTACTAGTTTGCCCGTTGGAGCCTATTTAAATTAGTGTTATATGAACATTATTATGCTTGAATAATTTGGATATTGAACCTAGGGCAGGAGAAGGGAGTTTCCTTACATTTCTTTCCTATCTCTTCGCCTCTCCCTCCAACCCGGAATCATAGGATTTCTATGAGTAACATTAGTCTGACCTGCCACTTCCGCCCACATAGTAGCCATTTGATTTGAAGCCGCGCACGTCTTCCGACCGCGTTCTCTCTTTGCCTCACGAACGACTTCACGTATACCCTTTCTGGGTCTTCCTCCATGTACGAACACACTATCGTTAGCCGCGCGAGCTACATGAATGCTTCTAGCGCTAGTATTTGCTTATGCTGCCCATCGCTCGTATTTGCCTCTGCTTCCAGTCGCTAAGAACGCCTACACCTTGCGACACGTTGCGTCTGACTCCGACACAACAACCTTACCGTAGTTCACTTGTTTTCTTATCCATCCAATCATGTTGTTTGCCGGCTGCCTCCACCGCCCCTTCCTTGGACTGTATCTGTCACCACCTCTGCACGATCCAGGACAATACCCTCCCAACTGTCTCCGGTCGTGCACACCCCTCGCGCCAACTGAAGCCTTTTTGGATGTCGTCGAACAATGTCTTGACAAACACTCAAGTATCATCGCCTCTATACACACCGTATTGCAATTCATTGAAGTCCGTGATGCTCGCGTGGAACGCCACATTCGACGACACCTCTATTATTGGTCAACCGCCCATACCACATGTTGATGTCTCCACGGTGGCCCTGGCCGTTTCCTATGCTTCTCGCACACTGGAGGTGCCCCTACTTCAATGATTTTGATCTGTTCGGATGAATAACCAAGGAGAAACAATTCTTCAACATCCAGTACAAGGTGGAGCCACAGAA
Source organism: Dactylorhiza incarnata (assembly GCA_033032865.1). Lineage (NCBI taxonomy): Eukaryota > Viridiplantae > Streptophyta > Magnoliopsida > Asparagales > Orchidaceae > Dactylorhiza > Dactylorhiza incarnata. The sequence continues at coordinate 54,679 of JAWHQI010000012.1, read as the reverse complement.
AGTGTCTATTGTTCTCCTTGGAATTGAGAGCTCCACTCTTAACTGGGTGCGATGGCTTCTTATTACAACCCCAAGATTCACATGGGGGCACTCAAACATGCTCTCATCAAATAGTGTGATCACCACTTCTTGGGCAACGTCGTTGAGAGCCTTCGTGGCCTCCGCCACACGACCATAATTGATAGCTACTTGATAGTTCATTTACCTCTTCAATTATGTACCCATACTTCCTTTGGATCACTCCCTCGACTTCTTAATGCAAGGCTACAATCACATATATGCTCATATATTCAGATTCATCACCCAGTTGCCATTTTCGACACCATGGAAGTCGTTCGGGTGGTCGATGCGGATTTCATCGTAAAAAACCCGACCGTGTCCGATTCCCCACCCCCTTCCTTTTATCAACCATCCATTGCCCAACCTACCACCACTCTCATACATCCAACTCACGCACAATACAAACACCACCTCAAACCCATATCCCCCACTCATACCACCATACCCCAATCAATCACTCCGCCCACCACCGACCCACAACCTCTCCAGCCAGGAATACCATGACCCTCATAGCAAGGGGCTTCGCTTTCTTTGTAAGCAACCATAATCTCCCACTTATGATTGCCCCATGAAAGTGCTACTTGTGGTTATTGGGGATGACGAACTAGAGGTTACCCACCACGACTTTGAGGTCCTAGAGGTCCAAGACATCGACCCCACCGTCGGACTAAAATGGTAGTATTACCGGCACATCCTTGCATGCCTCTTCGTCATTGGTCCTTCGGGACCTCATTCTCTCCAACTGACCGGAGAGAAGTCGCGAACTACTTCACGTTCGTCAAACTTGCGTCCGCCCTTTGCCTCATGAACGACTTCGCCACACAGTAGCCGCCAGATATGAAGTCGTGCAAGTCTTCCGACCGCGTCCGCACTTTTCCTCACGAACAACTTTGTGCTTACCCTTTTCTCGACAACTACTTGTCTGTGTCTTCTTCCACGTACGAGATACATGAATGCTTCCAGCGCTCGTGTTCGCTTATGCTGCCCAGCGCTCGCGCCTGCCTCTATTTCCAAGCGCGACTACTTCCACACGTGACTCCTTCCATTCACTAAACATGCCTTACACCTCACGTCACGTTGCTTCTGACACCGACATAATAACCCTACCCCAGCTTGCTACTCTTATGTCTTGCTTTCTTGGCCATTCAACCATGTTGTTTATCGGTTGCTACCACCGCAGCTTCACTGAGCTTGAAAGTGCACAGTGAGTCCTCTGAGTATTCTCTAGAGGGGGGGGGGGTGAATAGAGTTTAAAATCTTTGCTACAAATTATGCACAAAACAATAAATTAAACTAACAACTATGCATTCAAATTTCCAATCCAGAATAAAATAATCACAGAAATGCAGAAATAAAGAATGGACAACACAAAAATTTCACAGCACAGATTAGACAAGATCTATAGTGGTTCCCCAAAATGTGGGTAGTCCACTCTTCTACCACCTTGGTGGGAATACACTATCCAGTGCCCGAGTCTTTTGATAAGGAGACTCTTAGAACCAGGGCCTGAGTCTTTTGTTAAGGTGACTCTTAGAACTAACCACTGAGTCTTTTGATAAGGAGACTCTTAGAACCAAGCTAGATCTTTTGATAAGGAGATCTTGAACCACTGAATCCTTTGGAGAGGGATTCTAAGGACTCTTTACTCAGTTTACAAGAGAGAAAAAAAAGTAAAGGAGAAGAAGAGAAATGAAGATTATTTTTCTGATTGAATCGTCATGCAGCAGTCACTGAGGATTTAGGCACTTAGTGTTTTTGATGGATCTCTGTTCAGTAGATGAATCTTTGCTTGAGAGAGAGTAGAATGCAAGGATTGTTAAGCTCTGATTCTGATAATCTCTGTATATATGTAGGCTTTTTGTTGTGAGAGAAGAAGAAGCCTTGAGTATTTCCTGTATAGAGATTTGTTCTGTAGTTCTGTCCGTGAGAAAGTTTGAGGAGGAAGAAGACAGAATAATAGAATCGTTATTGCTCTCAATCTTTTTGAGTGTACTTATTCTTCTGTCGAATAACATTTGAATTACTTTTCTCTTCTGTTGTATCCTTAGTAGGAATATCCAAGAGATAATAATGTTCTCTTTCTATTTCAGTTGACAACCGGTCAATCCCTTTTTGAATAACTTCCAAAAATGTCTTTGTTGTGTCTCTAGAATCCTTTCCATTCTTGGTTATGAACGACCCGTTAGAATTCAAATCATTTCCATTTATGACTTCTGAATCGGCTTTAGAAAAGAATACAGAAAGTATTCTAATTCTGTGTCTGTATTCAACCATAATGTTATGAACTTGCAAGGAGAAAGAGAGATTGAGAGGGAAACTCCGGGAGAGAAAGGGAATTAGGGTTTGTGAAGAAGAGGAGAAGAATACCTGAGAAAATAATACTTGCATAGCCGCCAAGGAGGAGCCCCGGGCCTATTAATACCCGGGGAGAGAGGGGGCCGGCCGACCCCCTCAAGGAAGGGCTGAACCGGTGTGGTTCAGCCCCTATTCGACCTTTTTAATGATTGGGGGCTGAACCGGATGGTTCAGCCCCGTTGCTTTGCGCGTGCTCCTTGAGTCGCCGAGAGTACGTATGCCCGAAGAATCGTAACGCATGCGGGGGCATAACATTCCCCTCCCCATCAAGAACCAGCTTGTCCTCAAGGTGGAAGTCCGGAAACCTCTCACGGAACTCCAACAAGTCAACCCAGGAATTATGGATCTCCGCCATATTTCTCCATTTGACGAGCACCTCTGGCCAGTACTCAGTGCCCCGTTTCTTCCATTTGGTCAAACGAATGGCCTCCGATGAAGGCCGCAATTCGCCGACGGTAGTGGCTTCTGGTAGGGTAGAACTGGCCTGAACGGAGTTCCCAATCTTCCGTTTAAGTACCGAGACATGGAATGTCGGGTGGATGCGAGATCCCTCTGGTAGTGCCAAGGTATAAGCTACTGGACCCACTCGTTGGGTGATGCGGAACAGCCCGTAGAAACGCGGTGCGAGCTTCTGATTAGCCCGCCGAGAAACTGAAAGCTGTCTATATGGTTGGAGCTTGAGGAAAACCTCGTCGCCCACCGCAAACTCCCGTTCCGTACGGTGTTTGTTTGCCTGGACCGTCATGCGCTCCTGAGCGGCCCGTAAGTTGTTCCTGAGTAACAACAGTGTACGATCCCGATCCTGAAGCGCCCGATCGACGGCCGGAAGAGCGGTGCTGTCTGGCTCATAAGAACTCAACGTGGGTGGGGGCCTGCCGTACACCACCTCGAAAGGAGTGAGCCTGCTCGCCGTATGAAAGGACGTGTTGTAGCAGTACTCGGCCCAATGCAACCAACGGGTCCACGTGCGTGGTTCGTCCATAACGAAGCACCGTAAATAAGTCTCGACTCCCCTGTTGAGAACCTCCGTCTGCCCATCAGTTTGCAGATGGTTGACCGTGCTCATGCGGAGTGTGGTGCCCCGCAACTTGAAAAGCTCCTTCCAGAACTTGCTCACGAAAACTGGATCTCTGTCCGAGATGATAGAACGAGGGACACCATGGAGTCTTACAATCTCCCGGGTAAACAGCTCAGCAACGTTCTCCCCAGAGTATGGATGGCTCAAGGCTAGAAAATGCTCATATTTGGACAACTTGTCAACCACCACAAGAATGACGGACTTGCCCTGAGATTTGGGCAGACCGTCTATGAAATCCATGGAAACCGTGTCCCAAATCTGATGTGGAACCTCTAGCGGGGTAAGCAGTCCCGCGGGCGATGTGGTCTCATATTTCTGTCGCTGGCAAACCTCACATTCCCGCACAAACTGTTGAACATCCCGACGCATGCCCTTCCAAAAGACATTCACACAGATTCTCTGCAGCGTATGGAGAATACCGGCATGGCCGCCAGTCGGGGAAGCATGGAACTCCTTCATCATAACATTGCGCCACCCAGACGAGGCGGGAAGAACCACCCGACCGTGGTAGTAAAGTCTCTCGCCCTGCAGGTGGTACCCGGGCAACGTGGTGCGCCCTTGCTGAAGTGCGTCCACAATGGTTCAGAGCTCCGTGTCTTGGTTCATCTCCTCCTGTATCTCATCCAACGACTCAATCACCGGTCCCGAAACATGGGAGAGGGAGCTCTCCGGTAACCGTGAGAGTGCGTCGGCCACTACATTCTCTTTCCCTTGTTTGTAGACGATCTCATAGTCGTAGCCCAACAACTTGGTCAACCACTTCTGCTGCAATGTGGAGGCCAACATTTGCTCGAGGAAGTGCTTTAGGCTCTGATGGTCCGTGCGGACCTGGAAGTGTCGCCCTAGAAGGTAGGGCCGCCACATGCTGACCGCGTGGAGTATGGCTAACATCTCCTTCTCATACGTGGAAAGTCCCAGCGTCTTCGGCGCCAGTGCCTTACTGAAGAAGGCCAAGGGACGACCCTCTTGCATCAACACTGCTCCAATCCCGACCCCGAAGTATCTGTCTCGACCACGAACTCTTTGGGGAAGTCTGGAAGTGCCAAAACTGGAGTGGTGGTCATTGCCTTTTTCAAGGCCTGGAAGGCATTCTCCGCCTCTTCATGCCACTGAAAAGCCTCCTTATGGAGCAGGTGAGTTAGGGGTCGAGCGATCTTGTCGTAGTCCTTCACGAAACGACGGTAGTACCCAGTAAGTCCGAGGAAGCCCCGTAAGGCACGGACCGTCGTGGGTTGAGGCCATGTCACCATGCTAGCAATCTTCTTTGGGTCGGCCTGGACCCCATGAGCGGACACCAGATGGCCCAAGTACTCGACCTCTACGCGCCCGAATGAGCATTTGGAACGCTTAGCATAGAGTCGGTGCTTCCTCAGTATAGTAAGCACGTGTCAGACGTGATTCAAGTGGTCCTCCCAGTTCCTGCTGTAGATCAAGATGTCGTCGAAAAGACCAACACATATCGGCGTAGAAGCGGCCGAAAAATCTCGTTCATCACCGCCTGAAAGGTAGATGGGGCGTTTGCCAACCCGAAGGGCATCACCAAAAATTCGTAGTGGCCGTCATGGGTACGGAAAGCTGTCTTGTGTATGTCTTCCTCCTTCATTCGAATCTGATGGTAACCGGACCGTAGATCCAGTTTGGTGAAGAGACTCGCTCCATGCAGTTCATCCAACAATTCTTCAATCATCGGAATGAGAAACTTGTCCTCGACGGTTGAGCTGTTCAACCCACGGTAGTCGACGCAGAATCGCCATGACCCATCCTTTTTCTTCACCAATATGATCGGTGAGGAGAAAGCACTGGTACTAGGCCGTATGACGCCTGTAGCAAGCATCTCTCGGACGCTCCGCTCGATCTCCGCCTTTTGGATATGAGGATAGCGGTAGGGCCGGATATTGGTGGGATCCGCCCCCTCCTTCAACTGAATCTGATGGTCGCGAAATATTGAGGGAGGAAGAGTGTGTGGCTCCTGGAAAACATCTTCGTATTGTGCCAGTAAGGACTGCATCTGCTCGGGCTCCTCGGAGGTGACGGGAACAATGGTCGTCGCTCCCAGTACCATGGCCATCATGCTGCCCTGCTCCTCTAGTCTCTGCAAGCTCCGGATAGAGATCTCTTTGAGTGGGGATGTTCGTATGCCGTGCAGGCAATGGTCCGTCCCTTGCTGAGTAAACTCCAATGTCATCCGATCCCAATCCGTGGTCACCCTTCGCAACTGTCTTAGCCCCTGAACCCCAAGGACTATGTCGGATCCCCTAATCGGTAGCAGGTAGACGTCGGTTTTGGCACACGTATCCCTGCATCCGCAACTCCACCCCTTTCAACACCCCCTCATACCTTAACTTGCTGCCATCGGCCACCATAACCTGAAAGGCGGCCCCTCGGTCAACTGTACGTCCCACCTTCATCGCCACCGCAGGGTTGATAAAGTTGTGGGTGCTCCCACTATCTATCAGAATAGTCACCCGCTCCTGGCCAATCTTCCCCACAATGCGCAACGTAAGAGGCGCCGAACACCCATCCATAGCCTGAATAGAGACTCCAAACTCCGCCAGGTCCCATCCATCCTCCCCTGAAATATCTGCAAATCTTTCCTTCTCGTCTTCCTCCCTTAGCATAAAAACTTGGACCTTCTGGCATCGCTGACCCGGTGTGTACTTCTCGTCATAGTTGAAACACATGCCCTTCTCCTTCCTTGCCTGCAACTCTGGCCAAGTAAGTCTCGTCACTGTCGGTTTAGCTGTCGGCGTTGGTTCCCTTCGACTCGTCACTGGAGTCGTCGGGGTTCTCGTCGTGGCGCGGTTTCGCTGGCGGTTGAAGCGGTCCTCCTGTATCCGTACCAGGCTGATGGCATGGCTCAGACTGCGAGGCAGGTAGGCATGGACCTCATCTCTCAAATGGTCCTTCAGCCCCGATATGAAGCAACTGAGGAGCGTCTTCTCCTCCCAATCGATCCGATTGGCCAGCCTCTCGAACTCAGTACGGTACTCCGTCACCGTCCTTTTCTGTCGAAGCTTCTGCAGCGTTGCCTCTACCGTCTCTACGTCTTCATACTCCAACGGTCCGAAACGCGCGGAGAAAGCTTCCACGAACTCCGTCCATGGAGCGTAAGCACGATCCCGCTGGAACCATTTGGTCCACTGATAGGCGTCGTCTTCCAGATGGAAGGCCGCCAATTGGACCCACTGCTCCTCGGGAATCTTCTGGTAATGGAAGAATAATTCGGCTTTTTGCACTCATTCTAACGCGTCCCCGTCTGTTCTGAACCTCAGAAAGTTCATCCGGTTCCTTTTTGGTTGCATGTAGGCCCGCTGATTTCTACGTCCGTGTTCCACTGCCTCTTGCCCTGGTGCAAACGGTCGTCTCGGCCCCCTGGAAGCCCTGAAATGGCTGTCCGCCCCAAGGCCCGCCGATCCCGAAGCCACCCGGGAGTCCGACCCCATGCGGAGGAGGCAGAATGCCCCCCTCCCCTCCAATCGGCCCTCTTGGCACTCTCTGAGCGTCACCCTGCTCGCCGACGGCCCTCGTCCAAGGTGGTCGGCCCATGCCGCACTCCCCCTGTTCGCTGCTTGCCCGTCCCCACTGCGCGGGAGGCCCGCCTGTATCCGTCGCCCAGACCGGGGCTGTTCCGATCCCGGGCGTGAACCCGCGGCTCCCTCCTGTTGCCGCACTGCTTGCGGCTACGCTAGCCCCCGATCCGCTGGATCCGGCTCCTGTACGCGCGGGGTCGAACGATCCGTTCGTTCCCGTGGCTTGGTTTAGCGCTCCACCGCCCTCTTCGTTCATCGACGTCTTACCCTTCAGATTCTGCGCTAATAGCGCCCTGATTTTGTCCAGACGGGCGTCGATCCGTTCTTCCAAACGCTGCGAAGACGCCCTCATCTCTTCCTCGATGGCGGCAACCGAATCCGTCAATCCGACGCAGTTTTCTTCCAGGACTTCCAATCGAGTGGTTTCCTCTTGTGTGTGTGTGGTCACCATGGTGGGGAAACGACTCCTCTGATACCAAATGTTATGCACTTGCAGGGAGAAAGAAAGATTGAGAGGGAAACTACGGGAGAGAAAGGGAATTAGGGTTTGGAAGAAGAGGAGAAGAATACCTGAGAAAATAATACTTGCATAGCCGCCAAGGAGGAGCCCCAGGCCTATTAATACCCGGGGAGAGAGGGGGCCGGCCGGCCCCCTCAAGGAGGGGCTGAACCGGTGTGGTTCAGCACCTATTCGACCTTTTTAATGATTATCCGGTTCAGCCCCGTTGCTTTGCGCGTGCTCCTTGAGTCGCCGAGAGTACGTATGCCCAGAGAATCGTAACGCACGCGGGTGCTTAACAGAATCGTTATTGTTCTCAATCTTTTTGAGTATACTTATTCTTCTGTCGAATAACGTTTGAATTACTTTTCTCTTTTGTTGTATCCTTAGTAGGAATATCCAAGGGATAATAATGTTCTCTTTCTATTTCAGTTGACAGCCCGTCAATCCCTTTTTGAATAACTTCCAAAAATGTCTTTGTTGTGTCTCTAGAGTCCTTCTTTCCATTCTTGGTTATGAACGACCCATTAGAATTTAAATCATTTCCATTTATGACTTCTGAATCGACTTTAGAAAAGAATACATAAAGTATTCTAATTCCGTGTCTGTATTCGACGTAGCGTCGAATACATTTGCCTTCTTATCTATGTACCTCTGAGTTCTAATAGAAGCTGCTTCTAAATCCTCTTCAGCTTGGAAATGAACTCTGATGTCGACTTTGCGTCGAATACTTATCGACGTATCCGTCGAGATGAAGGCCTAAACTCTGAGCTCTTCCTTCTGCGTCAAATGTAATTTTAAGTTGCGCCAACTTCAAATGTTGCTTTGACTGACTCAAGTTTCTGCGTCGAATACAATTCGACGTTGTGTCGACTACCAATGAGTTGAAGTGTCGGCTTGACTTTTGAAGTTGCACTGATAGTTGACGTTGCGTCGACTTCTAGTCGACGCATAATTACTCTGGATAATTTTCTCCATGATTTCAGTTTGCCTTTCTCATGACTTTAACTCAACTGACTTCCTAAGACTTATATGACCAAAGTACCCTTACTATACAACATGGATAATAATCATAGGGAGTAAAATCACCTATAGTTAATTTGTCAAGTTAAATCAAAATGAGTTTTTCCCAACAATCTCTCCCTATTTATCTTAACAAATTTTACAGATGGTTTAAAGTGATTTTACAGAATAATGGAATAACAAAAATGCACATCATTTATAAATGAGAAGAAAGAAACCATGGGCAATCAAATGAAAACTTGTGTCTTCAAGATAGAATTTTAAACTTTGCCCTTTACAAATTCAGCATCAGCATTCAACCTTTGTTTCTTTGTTCTTTTATCAACTGACTATGATACTACCCTGAGAGATAACTTCTTGTTTCTGTAAAAATTCTTTCAAATCTTTGGGAAGAAATGACTTGCTTTTCTCTTTCTGAATATCTAACATAGATAGCCCTTTCTGCAATTTTAGAGGTGACTCCTCTTCAACATCTTCAAGTTCTGTGACTTGATTAGGAGTTTGATTAACATCTTCCTCCCCCTAAATATGTGCACCCTGTTCAACATGTGCAATCTCAAATTTTCCCTGAATATGTTCACCCTATCCAGCATGTTCAATCTCAATCTCCCTCTGTTTATCAACCCGATCCACCCGATCCTCCTTCTGCTTCTCCCCCTTCTTAACCTCATCAGAATGGGAGGTTAAGAATGACCTAGTCACAGAGGAGGACATTCTTGACTGTAAGGACTGTACAAAGACAGTGACCTCACCAAACTGTATTTGCATGGTTTCAAAGGTTGTTTGAATTTTGAAAAGCATGCTCATTCATATTGAGATTGTGTTAGTGACCATCTGTACTGCTGATGGAGGAGGTGATTGAAAGGCATGGTTTGGTGGAATATAAGGCTCTAGATATGACAACATGAGCAAAGACTTTGCATAACAGTATTTTCCCAACAATATCTGCCAGGAATCGGTACTTTTCAGAGATATTAATGTTCTTCAGGTGAATTGGTTTTTTCCTTTGAAGAATTCATTATTTTCAGCACCTCTTTTATTTCTCTGTCAGAGAGCTCTGCTTCTGTTTCTCCAGAAAGAAGGTCAAAGGTACATCCTGCACATGTAATTCCTCTAACTAAAATTAAAGTCCATTATATCTATATTACTCTTCCTTTAGTTGGGCTGTCCTATGTTATTCATCCTGCACATGTAACTCAAACATTAGTAGGAACCCAGATTATCTTGAGCCCATTGCTTTTACCTTGAAATGGTGAAATGAAAGTGTAAGCAGACCTTTCATAATACTCCTTGGGATGGTAGAGTGGTACTCTGTCAAACCAACAAGTTTTAGCATTGTGTCCACTTTTATAGCAATAATAACATTTAGAATTAGAGTGAGTTTGCATGAAAGAATCTAGAATTGAAATTTCTTGAAAAGTTTTCTTGAAACATACGTCGAGTAGAAGTCGACACATCTATAGGGTTGCATCGAAAGGAATTCGATGTGTCTGCAAAGTTCCGTAGATATACAGTCGACGCAGGTTGCTGATTGCATTGAGTATAATTCGACGTACCTTCAAACCAGCTTCAAATTGATGTCAAAGCATTTGCAGAATTCCGTCGAATTGGATTCGACATAACTTCAAAGTTGCGCCGATCCCTATTCGACGCATAGTTCCTTTTGTTCAAAAATTGATTGTTGTTTATGTAAATTTTTAAAGGATATTTGCCTAGTAGTCCTTGTTGATTATTAATGTTCACCCTATTAAATACTGTAACTTTATCAGGATGATTACGTAATTCTTCACAAATTTCATTGTTTTCATTTACTTGATTCTCACTAGATCTAACAAATGCTACTGGATTCTCCCATGCAGGTTTGCTGGAAGATCCATTACTGATTGATGGATTTGCTCCTAATCCAAGATATTTGAATCTCCTAGAGAGATTCTCTGAGATATCTTTTAGCTTTTAACTCCTCCCATTGAGTGAATCTTCAAAGGCTTTTGCCTTTGTAAGCTCTTCCTTTAGTGTTAGATTTTCAGCATTTATCTTATTTTTATTTGATTTTCTGCCCATAGTTGATCTTGGCAGAAATCTTTAAAGCAAGATTTAAATTCATATGAAGAAAAATCAAAATTATCAAAATATAATACCTGATTTTCTTTATCATCTAAGGAAGCCTCCAAAGCCATCAGACAAGCTTCTTTTGCAGCAACTTCTTCCTCACTTTCAGATGAGGAACTTGACTCAGATTTTGAGTCACTCCAGATTTCAACTATGAAACCTCTCCCTTTCTTCTTGTCCTTACTTTCATCAGAACTTCTTTAAACAAACTGGATAGGGAATCCCAGATTTCATTTGCAGACTGACATTCAGCCACTGTCTGAAATATGTCATCTGACATAATTGTTGCCTAGATGTTCATGGCGTTGGCATCACATGCCCTTCACCTTCTTTTCAGCATCAGTCCATTCAGCTCTAGGGACAAGTTCCTGTGTAACAGTCCCACTTGCATCTTTTTTGAATGGTACTTGAGGACCTGATACAATGACATCAAATATGTCCTCATCAATAGAATTCATATAAAGTATTATTTTGGCCTTCCAGAGTGTAAACTTATTCAGATTACATACTGGTGGTCTTGTGGATGCATAGTGCTTAGAATTCATTTTTTTTTAAAATAATTTTAAAATACAAAAAATTGAGTGATTGGATCTTTTGAACAATGTGTTAACTTTTTTGTTATCAACCTTCCTCTGAGAAGTGAAAGAACTATATAGTTAAGCGTGCTCGGGCTGGAGTAGTACTGGGATGGGTGACCTCCTAGGAAGGCCCCGTAGAGGCACTTAACTGGACCACTTCTCACCAAAGGGAGGCTGTGGCCACCAACAACCCGCATGTGGGCTGGAGAGGGGTTGAGGTGCTTGTGCTGCAGCCCGGTAATGGTTGCCAGGCGAGGCAGTCGGTGTGCGTTGTCCCGATGGTAAGTCCAGGGCCTTGGGACGTTACAATGTCAGTCTGGGACACGACTGATTGTGCCGATAGTCCCCGGTCCCTCCCTACTGTAGTCGGTGATCACAAATATTCACTAGGCTCATGGCCGTTATGAGGTCAGTAGGACCTTCAAACTCTATGTCCAAGCGAAGGAAGTCTTGAAGTCCTATTGTAAAAATGGAGACTTGATGTTCATGTTGTTGTTGAAACCTCATCTTTCTCGGATTTCATTTTCCAGAGTGGTAATTTGGAAAAGATTGGTGAGGGGTGTTTCATAGGGAAAAATGTGGACGAAGCCCCAATTTTTAAAGACCTATGAATCATTTCTAATCAAGCTAAGTTCTAGATTAATCTTATGTACTTAAACTATGTTTTAATTGAATTTTCTCCACCCCATCGCGGCAGAAGTCACTGCTACCATGTTTTTTTGGGGGTGGGATGGATGAGACTCTACATGAGCCGAAAGTTCTACCAAGGCTGTTTGTTGCCGATCCTCAGATGCAGGAGCTGGTCCATCATCTTGTGCATTCTTTCACACATGACCTCCATTGGGTCGTTTAGTCCTGTTATGCTTCGCTCTAATTCCAAGTTGCCACAGGCCCGTGCGAAGGATGGAGTCACCAGACGGGATGCGATGGATGAAGGAGACGGGGAGGAGCTTGTTTCCCCCTAGATTCTCGATGTCGATCTATTTTGGAGTCATGGGTGAAGCTTTATCGCGTTTGCCCATGTAGGCGCGTTGATAAGCGAGTGAAAGTTGGCAGTGGAGATAGGAGGGAGCCCGAAAACCTCAAATTGTCCAAGATAAACTAAATTTTATTAAGCATACCCGGTTTCAACGTGAACTTGGGTTTAAATAAGTGTCCAAACATGCGGAAATTAAAGTTTAGGGTTTTAAAGGGTTTAGGTGCGGATATAGTAATGTTAGTAATGTCAACCAAAGTGCGAAAACATAAATAGAATGCAAAAACTAATACACCTGGGTGTCGTCATGTCCCTTCCTTTCACACCCTCTTGCTATATGTGCACGCTGTTATGCTACCGCTAGGTTTTCTATGAAGAGAAAGAAGAACAATTGAAAAGACGGCTAGGGTTTTGCAAGAAGGAAAGGAAAATACCTTGAAAGATAATTGCATGCCTCCAAAAGAGGTGGAGTGGGGTATTTAAGAGACCCCACTCCACAAGGGGGCCGGCCGGCCCCCATAGGGCTGAACCAAGTGTGGTTCAGCCCCCCTCTATTTAATTGATTAGTTGCGGGCTGAACCGGATGGTTCAGCCCGGTCTTTTCCCGGTGCATCGTTCGGTCGTCTGGCGTACTTGTAACCACGGAATCGGAGATCCTCCGGGGGCATAACATTCCCCTCCCCATCAAGAAGCAGCTTGTCCCCAAGCTGGAAGTCTGGAAAGTGCTCACGGAACTCCAAGAAGTCAACCCAAGAATTATGAGCCTCTGATAGGTCCTTCCATTTAATCAGCACCTCGGGGCGATATTCCGTGCCCCGTTTCTTCCATCTGGACAGCAGGATGTCCTCCGGACTAGGCCTCAACTCGCCGGTAGTCGTTGCCGCAGGCAGAAAAGGAGTAACAGTAACTGCGGCCCCCAACTTCTTCTTCAGAAGAGAGACATGAAATGTAGGATGGATGCGAGACCCCTCCGGCAGAGCCAGGGTATAGGCAACCGGTCCCACCCTGTGAGTAATGGGAAAGGGACCATAAAACCGTGGAGCTAGCTTCTGGTTGGACCGCCGGGCAACGGAGAGCTGTCTGTACGGTTGAAGACGAAGAAAAACCTCATCCCCGACTTGGAACTCCCGCTCAGTCCGGTGCTTGTCTGCTTGCACCTTCATTCGGGTCTGGGTGGAGAGAAGATTATCCCGCAGGATAGCTAATGTCTGATCTCGATCGCGCAAAGCCCGGTCCACTGCCGGAAGAGCTGTACTGCCTGGCTCATAAGAGCGTAAGGATGGTGGTGTCCTCCCATAAACAATCTCAAAAGGAGTAATGCGGCTAGCTGTGTGGAACGAAGTATTATAGCAATACTCCGCCCAATGGAGCCAACGAGTCCAAGAGCGTGGCTCATCAGTGACAAAACAACGGAGGTAAGTCTCTACCCCTCTATTCAAGACCTCCGTCTGCCCATCGGTCTGTGGGTGATTCGCCGTACTCATGCGAAGCCGAGTGCCCTGTAATCGGAAAAGCTCCTGCCAAAAGTTGCTGATGAAGACGGGATCGCGGTCGGAGATAATCGAACGAGGAACACCATGTAAGCGAACCACCTCCCGGGCGAAGAGCTCAGCAACCGCCTCGGCGGAGTACGGATGACTGAGAGCTAAGAAATGCCCATACTTGGAGAGCTTGTCCACAACCACCAAAATCACCGATTTGCCCTGCGATCGTGGCAAGCCCTCAATGAAATCCATAGAAACTGTCTCCCACACATGCTGCGGAATCTCCAACGGGGTATGCAGCCCTGCTGGCGCTGTGGTCTCATACTTCTGACGCTGGCAGGTCTCGCACTGCTGCACGAACCTCTGGGCGTCCTTGCGAAGCCCCCTCCAATAGACATTGGCCCGAAGGCGCTGTAAGGTGCGAAGCACGCCGGCATGTCCTCCGGATGGAGATGAATGGAACTCCTGTAGCATGACTTCCTTCCAAGCGGACGTAGCCGGGATCACCACCCTTCCCTGATAGTATAAGTGTCCTCCCACCAGTTGGTAGCCGGGTGGTGACGGTTGGCCTTGCCGTAAAGCCTCCAAAATCGGGCCAAACTCCGGGTCCGCTGCTATATCGGCCTGTATGTCATCCAGAGACTCAATCAGCGGCCCAGAGATCTGAAGGACCGTGCTCTCTGGTAGCCGGGATAAAGCATCGGCAACAACGTTTTCCTTCCCCTGTTTGTACACAATCTCATAGTCATATCCCAGCAGCCTAGTCAGCCACTTCTGTTGTAGCGGGGAAGCCAACCGTTGTTCCAAGAAATGCTTCAAGCTCTGATGGTCCGTGCGAACCTTGAAATGATGGCCCAACAAATAAGGTCACCACAGAGTCACCGCATGAAGGATCGCCAGCATTTCCTTCTCGTAGGTGGAAATGCCCAAAGTCCGAGGGGCCAAGGCCTTGCTACAGTAAGCCAGAGGCCTCCCCTCCTGCATCAGCACTGCTCCAATCCCAACCCCCGAAGCGTCTGTCTCCAAAACAAATTCCTTGCTGAAATCGGGCAAAGCTAACACCGGTGTAGTCGTCATGGCCGCCTTGAGAGCGGAGAAAGCCTGCTCCGCCTCCTCATGCCAGGTGAAAGACTCCTTATGCAGGAGCTGGGTAAGGGGTCGGGCCAGTTTCCCATAGTCCCTTACAAACCGCCGATAATACCCCGTGAGGCCCAGGAAGCCTTTAAGTGCCCGCACTGTAGTAGGCCGTGGCCAGGTAACCATGCTCTCTATCTTCCGGGGGTCAGCGCGCACCCCCTGCACCGAAACGAGGTGACCCAAGTACTCCACCTCCGGTTGTCCAAATGAACACTTCGACTGCTTGGCATAGAACTGATGCCGCCGAAGAATAGATAGAACCTCTGCCACATGCTCCAGATGCTCCGCCCAACTGCGGCTGTAAATCAGAATATCATCGAAAAATACGAGAACCGACTGTCGAAGGAGTGGCCGGAAGGTCTCGTTCATAACTGCCTGGAAGGTAGATGGGGCGTTGGAGAGACCGAAAGGCATCTCCAAGAACTCGTAGTGCCCATCGTGCGTGCGAAACGCCGTCTTGTGGATATCCTCGGACTTCATCCGTATCTGGTGGTAACCCGACCGTAAATCCAGCTTGGTGAAAAGGCATGCTCCATGAAGTTCATCCAGAAGCTCCTCTATCATTGGGATAGGAAACTTATCCTTGATTGTGGACTCGTTCAGATTGCGATAGTCCACGCAGAACCGCCATGAACCGTCCTTCTTCACCAGTATGATAGGTGAGGAGAAGGCACTGGTGCTCGCCCGTATAATGCCCGCCGCTAGCATCTCTTTCACACTTCGTTCGATCTCTGCCTTCTGAATATACGGGTACCGATAAGGCCGGACATTCGGGGGTGCCGCCCCCTCTTTCAACTGGATACCATGTTCCCTGGACCTGGCCGGTGGTAGGCCACGAGGCTCCTGGAACACATCCTCGTACTGGGCCAGTAGCGCTCGAATCTCCTGTGGAATGGGCGGGGGGTCTGTCTCTGATGTCTCCACCCCCACCAGCATAGCCATGGGTGACCCCTGAACCTCCAGTCGCTGCAAGCTCCTCAGGGATATCTCCTTTAGGGGCGAAGAACGAATCCCCCGTAGGCAATACTCCTTCCCCAACTGTGAAAACTCCATGGTAAGATGCACCCAATCCGTAGTCACCCGCTGCAGCTGCCGAAGCCATTGAACCCCCAGTACCATGTCGGAGCCCCTGATCGGCAGTAAATACAAGTCTGTGTGGCACACGTAGCTCTGCATCCTGATCTCCACCCCTTTCATGACCCCCTCGCAACTCAGTTTGCTGCCATCCGCGACCATGACCTGGAAAGCTGCATCAGTATCGATCGCCTGTCACACCTTCGAAGCAACCGACGGGTTGATAAAATTGTGGGTACTCCCACTATCTATAAGTATGGTAACCCGTTCCTTGCCGACCAATCCTGTGAACCTGAGGGTCACTGGGGCGGATCCCCCCTCCATGGCCTGTAAAGAAACCCCAAACTCCGTCAGATCGAGTGCCTCAAGGTCGACACCCTCTAGCGGTTCCTCCTCCTCCTCCTCTTCTTCCCTCAGCATGAAGACCTGAATCTTCTGACAAGTGTGACCTCGTATGTACTTCTCATCACAATTGAAGCACATGACCTTCTCCCTTCGCGCCTGCATCTCTGGCCAGGTCAGTTTCGTAACTGTGGGCCGAATGGTGGGAGGTGGCTCCCTCCGTCCCGCTGTAGGAGCCGCGGGTGGCTTGACCGCTGTCCGGGTCCTCTGCCTGTTGTAACGCTCCTCCTGTATCCGAGCGATGCTTATAACATGATTCAAGCTGCGTGGCAAATATGCGTGGACCTCGTCTCGCAAGTGGTCCTTCAGCCCCGATATGAAACAGCTGAGCATCGTTTGCTCTCCCCAAGTGACCCGGTTGGCCAGCCTCTCGAACTCTGTTCGATACTCTGCCACGGTCCCCCTCTGTCGCAGCTTCTGTAACGTGACCTCTACATCCTCATACTCCAAAGGCCCAAACCGAGAGGAGAAGGCCTCAATGAACTGTGCCCAAGGGGCGTATGTCCTGCCCCTCAAGAACCACTTCGTCCACTGGTATGCGTCGTCTTCCAGGTGGAACGCCGCCAGTTGCACCCACTGCGTCTTAGGGATCTCTTGATAATTAAAGAACAACTCCGCCTTCTGGATCCACTCCAGCGCATCTCCTCCCCTAAATTTGGGAAAATTCATCCTGGTCAGCTTCGGCTGCATGTAGGGGCGCTGATGCGCTCCACCAAATCCACCCCCATCATGTCCCAGAAGCTCCGGACCTCCCTGCTGCACCCCCTGATTCCACATCGGGGGTCTCACCTGTCCACCCTGATTTCCCATCTGCGGTCTCATCGGCCCCATCTGGCCGTTTTCGTACCCCAGATTTGGATGTGCTGCTTGTTGTGGATGAACAACTCCCGCCGTCCCCCCGAGAGGGATCGCATTCGCTCCGGTGGGCCGAAACAGCCCGAAACCCTGGTGTTGTGGTCGCCACGGCTGTCCTGGATGTTGACCGGCCCCCCATTGGGCTCCCCCTCCATGTCCGGTACCTCCTTCGTTCCGCTGCAGCCCGGCCGCTCCCTGCGGGTGAGGAATAGTCCCCCAATTCGCTGCCGCTCCTCCTGCTGGTCGCAGCAGCCCGGAACTGCCCTGTAAAGGGATTTCCGGGCTCCCTCCCCCTGTAGCAGCACCGCCGACCAGCCCAAGAGGTACCCCGCCTCCTCCCGGGGTCGGGTGGGAATTTCCGACCCATCCTGGGCCGGAATAGGGGCCGACGGCCCCTGCTGGGAGGCCCCAGGCTTCCGCCGCCCGGCTAGGGCCGGTTGTGAAGCTGTGCGGCCCTAGCTGGGTGTCCGGCCCCCAGCCGCTGGTCCCCCACGCCTCCGGATGACTGTGCAGTGGCCGTCCCCCTTGGGTTAGGGTTCCGGCGGTCAATTCGTCTCCCGGTTCGTCTCCTCCGGCGTTTTCTCCTCCGAAACCTCCTCCATGAGGGATATTTGACGCGTCAATGTCGGAGCCGTCACCGTACGTCCCTTTTCCTTTCAGATTTTGCAAAAGGAGGGATTTTAACTCCTCCATCTTCGAATCGAGGCGCTCTTCCATAACTTTTTGAGAGTTCTTCAAGTTTTCTTCGAACGTCGCCACCGAATCCGCCAAAACGACGTAATTTTCCTCAATCGCTGCCAAACGTGCCATCTCCGCCTCCGTGCGTGTCACCATAGTCGCAGGAAGGAGGCTCTGATACCAAATGTTATGCTACCGCTAGGTTTTCTATGAAGAGAAAGAAGAACAATTGAAAAGACGGCTAGGGTTTTGCAAGAAGGAAAGGAAAATACCTTGAAAGATAATTGCATGCCTCCAAAAGAGGTGGAGTGGGGTATTTAAGAGACCCCACTCCACAAGGGGGCCGGCCGGCCCCCATAGGGCTGAACCAAGTGTGGTTCAGCCCCCCTCTATTTAATTGATTAGTTGCGGGCTGAACCGGATGGTTCAGCCCGGTCTTTTCCCGGTGCATCGTTCGGTCGTCTGGCGTACTTGTAACCACGGAATCGGAGATCCTCCGGGGGCATAACACACGCCCAATGAAAGCGCCCATGACATTCTTTAAAGCAATCTGATGATTGGTTAAAGTGCTAGAATTTGATTTGATATTAGCTTTAATTTTGTTAGCTTGGATTTGATGATATGTATAACATTTTTTGACATTACGACAACTCTGTTCTTATTATTAACCTGACAACATTTTAATAGTCTATACTTGTGCACCTGGCTTTGTTTCTTTTCCATCGTCCCCACTACTAACAGAACATTTGGCGATTCAATGCAGGCTGTTATTGTTCGACCACTGTCCACAGTTAGTTCTCTAGTTAGGTTTGCTGAAGAACCACAGATGTTTGCTGTGGAATTTAGTGATGGTTGCCCTATTCATGTATGACTTAAAACATTCATCTATTTTTGTTATCCTGCACTTGGATACCATCTTAATCCGCTTTTTCTTCATTTCAGGTTTATGCAAGCACATCACGTGATAGCTTACTTGCAGCCCTACGAGATGTTATTCAGACTGAAGTAGGTTAATTCATGTATTTCTTCAAATACATGATCTTTTTATTTTTAACACCTGTTCCAATATTTTTCCCCACTTTTTATGTACCAGGTCTCATGCATCAATCTCTTTCCTTTTAATTACAGGGACAGTATCCTGTTCCTGTACTGCCAAGATTGACCATGCCTGGTCACCGAATAGATCCTCCTTGTGGAAGAATATATATGCAAATGCAACTTCATCTTGCTTCACAGCGCCCTGTTACTGACGCAGAAAGTGCTTCTTTGCATTTAAAGCATCTAGGTGCTGCTGCCAAGGATGCTGTAGCTGAAGGAGGGTCGGTTCCTGGGTCACGGGCAAGGTTGTGGCGTCGAATAAGGGAATTCAATGCATGTGTGGCATACAGTGGGGTGCCTCCCAGTGTTGAAGTGCCTGAAGTAGTTCTCATGGCTTTAATCACAATGCTTCCTGCAACCCCAAATCTCCCTGCAGATGCTCCACCCCCTCCACCTCCATCACCAAAAGCGGCCGCAACTGTTATGGGTTTCGTTGCATGCTTACGCAGATTGCTTGCTTCGAGAAATGCTGCATCACATGTGATGTCATTTCCTGCTGCTGTTGGGAGAATAATGGGATTGCTCAGAAATGGGTCTGACGGGATCGCGGCTGAGGCTGCAGGGCTTGTTTCTATGCTTATTGGAGGTGGTCCTGGTGATGCTAGTTTAGAGGTGGACACGAAGGGAGAGCGACATGCTACTTACATGCATGCTAAGTCCGTGTTATTCGCACATCAGCATTATGCTGTTATTCTTGTCAATAGATTGAAACCAAACTCTGTATCACCATTGCTGTCAATGTCTGTTGTAGAAGTTCTTGAAGCCTTACTCTGCGACCCTCACGGGGAAACAACACAGCATACTACTTTTGTAGAGTTGTTACGACAAGTTGCTGGGTTGAAACGTCGCTTATTCACTTTGTTCGGGCATCCCGCTGAAAGTGTAAGGGAGACGGTTGCAGTTATAATGCGTACGATCGCGGAGGAAGATGCCATTGCTGCTGAGTCCATGCGAGATGCAGCTTTGAGGGATGGTGCTCTCCTAAGACACTTGCTTCATGCCTTTTTCCTTCCTTCTGGTGAAAGACGTGATGTGAGCCGACAACTTGTAGCTTTATGGGCAGATTCATATCAACCTGCTTTAGATTTACTGTCAAGAGTTCTTCCTCCTGGGCTAGTCGCATACTTACATACACGTTTTGATGAAACTTCTGAAGATTTACATAATCAGTTTAGTGATGATGCTCCTTTATCCAGAAGGAGGCAACAGCGTATTCTACAGCAAAGAAGGGGTCGTTTTATGAGAGGCACAACTTCTAATGAAAAATTTGTATCTCCTAGTAATGTTGAAAATGGAGAACTTAGAAACCAGAAGCTCTTTGAGGGGGCAGAGAACTATGAAAGAACTATTCAGGGTTCCAGTTCGTCTCAGTTTCCAACTAATGCCTCAGTTCCTTCTGGCAACATCACAAATGAGCATTCCTTTGCAGGTGCATCACAAAATACTGGTGTTGGCACTATTTCTAGTGACAAATTTCTGCACAATACGCAGTTATTTAATCAAAATCCTCCTGTATCAACTGATTCTGAAGCCAATCCTGCCGACCCTCTGAATTCTGACCTACCTGCTCCTGCTCAGGTTGTCATTGAGAGCACTCCTGTAGGGTCTGGTAGGTTACTGTGCAACTGGTATGAGTTTTGGAGAGCATTTGGTCTAGATCACAACCGGGCAGACTTAATATGGAATGAACGTACCAGGCAGGAACTGAGAGAAGCTTTACAACTTGAAGTTCACAAATTAGATGTTGAGAAGGAGCGAACGGAAGACATTGTGCCGGGAAGTGCACTGACAAAGGATAACACACAACATGAAAATTTACCGAAGATATCTTGGAATTATGCTGAGTTTTCGGTTTGTTATCCCAGTTTGTCGAAGGAGGTCTGTGTGGGTCAATATTATTTGAGGTTATTACTTGAAAGCAGTAGTAGTCAGGCACAGGAATTTCCTTTGCGTGATCCAGTTGCTTTCTTTAGAGCATTGTATCATCGTTTTTTATGTGATGCAGACATAGGGCTTACTGTAGATGGTGCTGTTCCTGATGAGCTTGGTTCATCGGGTGATTGGTGTGATATGAGTAGGTTAGATGGCTTTGGTGGCGGTGGTGGTTCTTCTGTTCGAGAGCTTTGTGCTAGGGCAATGGCTATTGTTTATGAGCAACACTATAATGTCATTGGTCCTTTTGATGGTACATCTCACATTACAGTTTTGTTGGATAGGACGGATGATCGTGTATTGAGGCATCGACTCCTTCACCTATTAAAGGCGGGTCTTTAAATTCATTTCTCAGGCAAAGAGTATTTTTTGTTTATTAATCATTATTTGAATATTATCTGAGAAACTAAACCAAGATAAAAGCTACACACAACATTTGAATAATTTGCAAATCTGCTGATCATGATGGGCATTATTAGTTCAAATAAAGGCCTCCTAGATGTTCTCCTTTGCTACAACATTTAAATTGTGTTTATGATGTCTTTTTCTTGAACTCACTTTTTCCTCTTTTCTCCTTGTGATTGGTTATCATACTTTAACCTATTCTGCTGTTATTGGTTATTAGCATGTTTAGTTATCGTGTTTTGGTCATTCTTTATTTAGCATCTCAAAGTTATGTATTCTGTACACATATTCCATTTTTTTCTTCCTAAAGCTATAGCATCATCTAAAATTATACAGGGAAGGGCTTTCAATTGTTCTATGCTTGTAGCATTATATTTCTAGTTGAATTTTCATACCATTTGTTTAATGTTTTAAACATGTTAGCTTGATTATTTTCCCAATCTTTGCACTGCTTCCCTTCTCTTTTTTATCTGACAGATGGTATCACATCCTTTTATATGATGGTTCAGGTCTTGATGAAAGTTCTTCCAAATGTCGAAGCTTGTGTTTTAGTTGGAGGGTGTGTTTTAGCTGTCGATCTTCTGACTGTAGCCCATGAAACATCTGAAAGGACTTCCATACCTCTGCACTCTAATTTGATCGCTGCAACAGCTTTCATGGAACCATTAAAGGAATGGATGTACATCGACAAGGACGGTACCGAAATTGGACCCCTGGAGAAGGATGCAATCAGAAGGCTTTGGTCGAAAAAATCCATTGATTGGACTACTAGATTCTGGTCTTTTGGTATGCTTGACTGGAAGAAATTGCGTGATATTCGTGAACTACGTTGGGCACTAGCTGTCCGTGTTCCAGTTTTAACTTCTGTTCAGGTTGTGTGCTGCTATCAATTTCCACCAATGCAGTTATAATACTGAATTATGAGCTACATATTTAAAGCTCTTCCTGTTATAGATCATGAACAGCAGTTTAGCAAGAATTATTATTTCCATTTCATTTTTGATATAGAAGTTTTGAATTATGGAACTTCGGGCGCTTATTATTTTCAAGTTTTAAATTTGTGTGTACAATTTCCTCTCTGAATCATTTTCATGGTTTAGGTATACTGGGAGTGATGAGCAAACCCATTGTACAGAGGCTTGGATTTGTGGAGGGATTTATGGTCGGTCATTTGTATTAGAAAATAGTTTGTTTTCATAATTAGAATTCATGACCTTGAAGTCAATGGGTAGAGTTAGAATTCATAATTAGAATTCATGAACTAGTCATAATTATAATTCACATTGATGGCTATGTAATCCATATAGTTGCACAGTGCTGCTGATGCAGCTTTTTTATTTTCATCTTTGTGTTGTCAACTATTACTGGCTAATGCATCCATTGACAGGGGCCAAATCTTTATGGTCTGGAAAATTATGTTGAATTGAGTACTTAATTTTTTCTGTCAATTATCTTTTTATATGTAAGCTTGAAACTTTGTAATCGAGCTTTATCACTAGTTTTACTTCAATACATGCTAATTAGAGTATATTAAGCACACACAAATGAATTGCTGCATGCCGTAGTTTTTTATAAATGAATTTGTATGTGATTATTAAGGATTTCTTTTGTAGAATTATCACTAGTTTTACTTCAATACCTTCTAATAGTACTTTTTTGTGGCGGTAAATACTGGGTTTTCTGTAGCCACCCATTCACTTTTCTCTTTTACTGGAGGCTTGTTGTGTGCATTTATATGAAACCAGATCAATCTTGCCTTGATTGTCCTCTCAAACATTTGTGTTGTTTAGAACATAACCGGATGTCTTGAACTTCAGGTTGGGGAGATTGCATTATCTATATTACATAGCATGGTTTCAGCACATTCTGATCTTGATGATGCTGGAGAGATTGTGACTCCAACACCAAGAGTTAAACGGATTCTCTCTAGTCCACGATGCTTTCCGCATGTTGCTCAGGTTATTTTTTTAATCTTTGCCAGTTCTGTACATACCTCTATCTCTGCAGCTATCCTATTTATTCTTTTCTCAGTTCCATCATGAATGGTAGTCAAAATAGAGCCACTGTAGCAGTCTAGATCATCTTGAGTTAGACTTATGAAGTGGTAATGATGCAGTTGAGTGGCAGGTGTGGCTGCTGCTTTCTTGCAGACCTGCAAATATAATTAGGATGAAAGGCCATTTCCGGACCATGCTTTCCTAGCAAGGCTCAGGAAGCAGCATGGCTTGGTAGTGGACAGCACCCCATGCTAAGCAAGCTCTTAGAAAACAGCACCATTAGCACTATAAATCTTTTATGTATATATATATACATACATACATATATATATATATACATACATATATATATACATACATATATATACATACATATATATACATATATATATACATACATATGTATATATATGTCTATGCTTATACCTGTACTTACGATGACCGATTCTAGGCTTTACTAACTGGAGAACCAAGCATTGTTGATGCTGTCGCTTCTCTGCTAAAATCTATTCTGACTAGAAACCCCAAAGCAATGGTTCGACTATACAGCACTGGGGCATTTTATTTTGCACTCGCATATCCTGGATCTAATCTTCTTTCGATCGCACAACTCTTCTCCATAACGCATGCACATCAAGCATTTCATGGTGGTGAAGAAGCAGCAGTCTCTTCATCCTTGCCCTTAGCCAAGAGAAGTGTACTGGGTGGACTTCTTCCAGAGTCATTGCTGTATGTTCTGGAGCGTAGTGGACCTGCTGCCTTTGCTGCAGCTATGGTATCTGATTCCGATACTCCTGAGATCATCTGGACACATAAAATGCGGGCAGAGCATCTTATTCGTCAGGTATTCCCTGAGTTCTTGTATCATTTTGCATTTATTTTAATATATTTTACTTCTTAATTTAATTTTATTGTGCAACACTCAGCATCTTATCTGTTCCTATTTTGCATGACAGGTTTTGCAGCATCTTGGAGATTTCCCACAGAAATTATCACAGCACTGCCATTCGCCATATGACTATGCTCCAATGCCTCCAGTAACATATCCAGAGTTGAAGGATGAGATGTGGTGTCATCGTTATTACCTCCGGAATTTATGTGACGAAATAAGGTTTCCAAATTGGCCTATTGTTGAACATGTAGAGTTTTTGCAGTCATTATTGGTAATGTGGCGTGAGGAATTAACTCGACGGCCTATGGATCTTTCTGAAGAAGAAGCCTGTAGGATACTGGAGATAACTCTGGATGATATTACTGTTGATGGGGATGGAAGTAATAGGCTAGCTACAGAGATGAATGAAGACAATTATAGTACCACTAAGAAGGTTGAGAATATTGACGAAGAAAAGCTTAAACGTCAGTACAAAAAACTGGCAATAAAATATCACCCTGACAAAAATCCTGAAGGAAGAGAGAAATTCGTTGCTGTGCAGAAGGCTTATGAGCGGCTGCAGGTACTCTTTCTTTCTTGCAATTTATAATTGCAAGTTTAGCAATTTAATTTTCTAGCTCTTTCAGTTGTGTGTGATCATTGTCTATTAGTCTCATTAGAGTTTTTCTAATCAATTGGGACTCCTTGTGCAAATCTTAAATTTATTGTATTTAATTAATTGTGCTTTGGAATAATGACTTGATTCATTTGCATTGCATTAGTGCTAGATTTGTCATTAAGTCATTCTTATCTTTTGCATGCTTGCTTGCATTGATTAAGCCTACATTCATTGTCGAACCTATAGATTCATCCTGCATCAAATATCCATTTCATTTTAAAAGCATTTCTTATCACGTTTGATAATGCAAGCATTTGACATCGTAGGCAATATTCATGCCAGTTATAAGGCAAAATATATCAGCTTTTCCTCTGAATAATGAAGTCAGCTTACTCCCACTAATTCCATCATATAAATGAAATACTGGAGTTTAAAAGTTCACAAGTCATTTGGGTACCCTTGGATTTCACGTGTACAAGTGGAAGAAATGTGCCGATATGAAGACACGCTGAGGCATACATATACTAGTAGTGATATAGTTGTGGATATCATATGCCTATGTATACTACTAATAATGTAGTGTTGGATTCCTAGAACCAAAACGCCACTCGTGTCCTAATCAGCATAAATGGGAGATGTAGTGTCAAGTGGTGGGTTAGTAAGATGGTGCCGCTTGCATTGAAGACACACCAAGAAAGAGAAGGATCAGCATACTTTGGCCCAGTTAACTTAGTGGCGGTGCTGAGATTGCCATTTGATGGTGGGTGCCGGATGAAGGCACGGTGATGGTAGAGGTGAGCTCGATTATTGACATGAAAATAAGAGCAATCCATATAAAAGAAGTGTAATTTATGAAAGACGTCCAACCATAAAGAGGAAGTACCAACACATGGATCGAGACATATTACTCCATGTCCGGAAAATAATAGAGGAGACTACTAATAATGTAGTGGGGGATTTCCTAGATCAAGAACGTCACTCGTGCACCAATCAGCATAAATGGGAGATGTAGTTTCAAGTGGTGGGTTAGTAAGGTGGTGCCGCTTGCATTGAAAACACACCAAGAAAGAGAAGGATCAACATACTTTGGGCCGGTTAACTTAGTGGCGGTGCTGAGATTGCCATTTGATGGTGGGTGCTGAGATTGCCATTTGATGGTGGGTGCCGGATGAAGGCACAGTGATGGTAGAGGTGAGCTCGAGTATTGACCTGAAAATACGAGCAATCCATACAGAAGAAGTGTAATTTATGAAAGACGTCCAACCATAAAGAGGAAGTACCAACACATGGATTGAGACATATTACTCCATGTCTGGAAAATAATAGAGTGGTCTGCTGGGAGGGACCTTGGAGATCTTTCTTTGGTTGGAGTAGTCGCAGGCAAGAGCTTGCCGCGAGCTGCTCCAACGAGAGTGGCTGGTGCGACTATGGTCTAGATGAGAAGAGTTATCTCTGGAGTGCTAGGCATTACCCAAATTAGGACATAATTGTCATTTACAGGATCTAAATTTCCAACAAACTAAAGAAAAGTTTCCATTTTTTAACCAAATTTGTTATATAAAGCTGACCCACCAAACTAATCATGTTGAAGATAAGTTCTTTCCTCGAAATGAATCAATTTCATATTAAGAGAGTAACAGTAGCCTATATTAAATAACTGTGGAACTTGTGATCATGCCCTAATAACTAGACATGTAATATTTATCTTGGAAGTCACCATATTTTCAAATCAAATCAGTTTATTTGATTGGTAAATATGTTATTTCCGTACATTTTGCCATCTACACTGCATATATACACATTCTTTGTTAGTTTTATTTGCATCTTTGTACATGAGTTGCTACAGATGTGTGCCTTTTGGGTATTTATTACAAAAGCGTGCCAAGAATTACAGCAATTAAAATATTGTAATTTTCTCTATAACAGGTCAGAACTAGATTCAAATCATTGTTTGCTTCTACTAGCCAAACATATCTTATTTATACGCCCATTACCCTTTATGCTTGCAGGCAACCATGCAAGGACTGCAAGGTCCACAGGTTTGGAGGTTGTTGCTTTTGCTGAAAGGACAATGCATTTTGTACAGACGTTATGGGGATGTCTTGGAGCCTTTCAAATATGCTGGCTATCCTATGTTGCTTAATGCAGTAACTGTGGATGAAAATGATACAAATTTCCTTTCATCTGAAAGTGCCTCTCTTCTTATTGCAGCTTCAGAACTTATCTGGTTAACGTAATGAACTTCATTTCTCTAATATACTCATTTGATTTTTCATGTAGCATTAGATATGCATGTCTTTGCTTAATCAAAATTTAGTAATGTGCATTCATTTCTTCAGATGCGCGTCTTCTTCCTTGAATGGTAAGGAACTCATCAGGGATGGTGGCATAACAATTCTAGCAGCACTACTTTCTCGTTGTATGGGTGTAGTGCAGCCAACTACTCCTGCAAATGAGCCTGCTGCCATCATTGTCACGAATGTGATGCGCACTTTTTCAGCATTGAGTCAGTTTGACAGTGCAATAACTGAGATGCTGAAGTTTGGGGGACTGATTGAGGATATTGTTCACTGTACTGAATTGGAACTAGTCCCATTATCTGTTGATGCTGCCTTGCAGACTGCCGCTCATGTTTCTGTTTCTGCTGAAATGCAGGAAGCTCTTCTTAATGCTGGCCTATTGTGGTATGCTATTACTAGAATTTATGGTTATTCTTATTTCCCTTGTTTGTCTTAATCTGATTCTTGAGTGTCTTGAATTATTATTTAAGTGCATACTTATTTAGTTTTGGTCATTGTTTCCTTCTATTCTTCAAACCTTGGAAATGAAACAGCTGCATAAAAGTCAAACATACAGATTTAAGCAGAAAAGTCATTTATTAAAATACTAGGTTACTTGATTTTGGGATGCAATTTCCTTTTTCACTTGGGATGTGAATAGTTTCCTTTTTAAACAAAATTTCAGGTTCCTTTTGCCTCTGCTTCTTCAGTATGATTCTACTGCAGAGAAAAATGATACTAGTGAAACACATGGTGTTGGGGCTAGTGTGCAGATAGCTAAAAATCTACATGCTGTCCGTGCAGTGCAGGCTCTTTCAAGACTGTGTGGTTTTGGTGGTGATGGAGTATCAATTCCGTGCAATCAATTAGCTGAAAATGCTGTCAGAGCATTACTAACACCTAAACTCGCTAGCATGTTAAAAGCTCCAGAGCCAAAGGATCTTCTTTCAAATCTGAATTCTAATCTGGAGTCTCCTGAGGTGAAAAAGCACTGTCATAATATTAAGAAAATTTCCTTCGAAATTTTACAGTTGCTACGATATTCATATTTCTCAATCTATTTTCAATTGGCTTCTGTCATGAAGTCAAATTATATATTTAAATATAGTTTTTACTTTTCACTTTGTAAACATCGTATAGGTGGTTAATGCTGTTTAAACCTATTAAAAAATAACTGTTATATTATAACTACCTCATTCAAATTTGGGTCTAATAGTATGGGCGCCTCAAGTTGTCAGAGCCCCTTGAGTGTGATTCCAGTTTCTTTCTGGTTCTTAAATTGCTACTTTCGCGAGCCAACAATGCTACACTCACTGCAATAAAGCCCTCCCCTCAGGAAGAAAAAAAAAACAATCGTAAGCCCTAGCTCATCACCTCTAAGAAAAATATTCAAATAAGCAACTAATATACTGTTGACGGATTTAAAATGATCTTGTAGCATCTGTTTGGTAGTGTTCTTTTTTTAGAAAATCTTTTAATTTGGATTGTTCTACCCACAAGTGTACACTGTAGTTCTTTGAATTGCTAAATGTATTTAAAGATAGTTTAACTTGTAGCTTATGCTCAGAAGTTGTTCATTCTGTGTACAGATTATCTGGAACTCTTTGACTCGAGCAGAGCTTCTTAAATTTGTAGATGAGCAGCGTGCCAATCAAGGCCCTGATGGTTCCTATGATTTGACTGAGATACGTTCCTTTTTCTATCAAGCACTTAATAAGGAGTTATATGTTGGTAATGTGTACCTTAGGGTGTATAATAATCAACCAGATTATGAGATAAGTGAAGGTGAAACCTTTTGTGTCGCTCTTCTTAAGTTCGTATCAGATCTGGTGCATAGCTTGAGTCATTTAGACTCTTATAGTCAAAATAAAATTGATTCTATTAATGCTCTTGAGGAGTCATTAAATGTTCAGAAAGGGCAGAACAATGAGGAAACTGCTAATGAGGGCTTGCTCTCATCCAGCATAGATGAGAAAAGCAACGAGGAAGATGAAGCAATGAAGAATCTTAAAGTTGGATTGATTGCACTTCAGGTATGTCAAATTTACTTTTGAATTTCTTGTGATGATTTTCAAGTTTAATTCTTGCTTATTTTTATTTTATTTCTCGCAGAACCTTTTGACAAGCAACCCTAGTCTAGCCTCTGTTTTTTCGACGAAGGAAAGACTTGCACCTCTTTTTGAGTGCCTTACTGTTATTTTTCCAGCTGGAAACAGCATACCTCAAATTTGTCTTTCTGTACTCTCACTGCTAACCACATATGCTCCTTGCTTGGAGGCTATGGTTGCAGAGAGGACTAGCCTTATCCTTCTTTTGCAGTTACTTCACAGCAGTCCTGCATGCCGAGATGGAGCTCTTGCTGTACTCTATTCTCTGGCAGGCACCCCAGATCTTGCTTGGGTGGCAGCTAAACATGGTGGAGTGGTCTATTTTCTTGAACTTATTTTTCCACTACAAGGTAAAATAATCCTTTTCAATATTCTATGCAGTTGTTTCCTTAGTGTAAAAAAAGAGAAAATCTGATAAGATTGTATGTATGCACTACGAAAGTCAGTAATGATGTTCTTATAAACAGTTGTCTAGAGTCAACTCCTCTCACCCGGTTCCAACTCCAGGCGACTCATGGAGTTCCATCATGCATTGATATTTTGTCGCATATGTTTTATGTTCTTTTATTAGCTGAGTCGGACATTTTCCAGATACAATTTGAATTTTGCTGGCCTTTCCTTATATTTCACATTCAGCTCTATATTGACTGGTACTGTTCTTTTCTTTTATCTCATTGCTAAGTTAGCCAATGTCTCAAAAGCCGATTACAATAGTATTTTCTCAGTCACATTAAAGAATGTGTGGTCAATATTAGGATATTCTACAGAACCCCCACACCCACAATCCATCACAGGTCATCAAAAATTTACTTAAATTGGTGCAATAAATTCCATACTTGCAGAGGAAATTCCTTTACCACAAAGAGCTGCAGCAGCAGCATTGCTGGGCAAGCTTATTGGACAGTCAATGCATGGACCTAGGGTGGCTATTACTTTAGCAAGGTTTCTACCAGATGGGTTGGTTTCTGTTATTAGAGATGGGCCCGGTGAAGCTGTGATTGCTTCACTGGAACAGACAACAGAAACTCCTGAACTTGTTTGGACATCTGCAATGGCAACTTCTCTTTCGGCACAGTTATCAACAATGGCAGCTGATCTTTACAGAGAACAGATGAAAGGCAGTGTTATTGACTGGGATATAACTGAGCAAGCATCTGGTCCACATGTAATGAGAGATGAGCCACAGGTAGACTTAGTATGTTCAAGTTTTCTCATCACTGCTGCACATAAATATTTGTTTTCTGGGAAGTACTTGAATTTGTTTTAATGCAGGTTGGAGGCATTTATGTAAGACTTTTCTTGAAGGACCCTAAGTTTCCGTTGAGAAATCCTAAACGGTTTTTGGAAGGACTGTTGGATCAATATGTTTCATCCATTGTTGCTACACATTATGAAACACATATTGTTGATCCTGAGCTTCCTTTGCTTCTCTCTGCTGCATTGGTGTCCCTGCTACGGGTTCATCCCACACTTGCTGATCATGTTGGTTATCTTGGTTATCTTCCAAAACTTGTTTCTGCAATGGCCTATGAAGGAAGACGAGAAGCGATGGTTTCTGGGGAACAGAAAATAGGAAGTGAAGATGGGCCATCAGAGCCCGATGAACAGAATGTACAAGGACGTGTTCGTCTAAGTTGCTTGCGCGTACTTCATCAGCTGGCATCTAGTACAACATGTGCTGAAGCTATGGCAGCTACGAGTGTAGGAACTCCGCAGGTATTAAAACTGGACACTGCAAGTGAGCCTTAAATTTTTGTTCCTTGTCTGGCAATTCATGATGTGGTTTTCATCCATAACGAATGAAAACTTACTTTTTTATGCTCGAACATATTTCAACATTCCGGTGCATACAAAGGAAACATCTCTTAATTGATATAAATGCGCGCTCGCGCGCGCACACACACACATAGAAATGAGATAAGATAAGTGAAGGGAAAAAGGAGAGTGTATTCCATGTGCATGCGAATGTCTATATTAACCTCCACATTTACGTTGGAGAAGGTGGAGTGTATGAAATTTGTGCACATGACTCTTGCAGGCTTCAATAAGTATTGGCCTCGATCCGTGGTCCTCATCATAAAATTTTCTATATTTACCTTAGTTCTGTTAAAAAACATAGAACTTTCAAAAAGAGCTGCCTGCTGCGGGCATCTAAAGAGCGACAATTGGGAAAGTGGAAAAGGTTTGGGAAACGCCAAAATGGTGTAGACTATGTGTGCATGTGACACACACACATGTGTGTGTGTATATATAGAGAGAGAGAGAGGGGGGAGAGAGAGAGAGAGGAAGCCCCTGTAATTTTGCAAACTCCCAAGGGAGGTCTCGGTAATTAACTATATACATACTCAACTATAAGGGAAGAGGAGCTTTTGATGTAACATTCATTATAACAGTTTTACCCTCCTTACACCCGCGCGCGCGCGCGCACACACACACACACACGAGTGACAGGCACGGGGCTCTGCACGCACCCACCCACCCACGCCTCCCCCCCTCCCCCCCTCCCCCCACACACACGAGTGACAGGCACGGGGCTCTGCCCCTATCCCTGACAACATTCGGCGGGAGGCAACATTCAGCGGGCGGCAACTTCCGGTGGGCAGCAACATCCGTCGGGCAACAACTTCCGGCGGGCGGCATCATCCGGCAGACGACAACTAATGGCGGGCGGCAACTAACGGCGGGCGGCAACTAACGGCGCGCGGCAACTAATGGCGGGCGGAAACTAACCCAAAAACCCCCAAGCATCACAAATATCATTGGTAACGTACAAGTGCTTAAATCACAGCCTTAACTACTGAAGATGAAGGACTTCGTAGTCCAATTTTGATCTAATAATGGACTATTTGATACTTGGAGATATTTATAATACAAAGATCATAAAATTTTAGGTCAATTTAACATTTGTAAACACCAGAGAAATTATAAAAGCAAAACCTAAATTATAATTCATGAAATTTCGAATGATGTGGGTAGATGAGAAACATTTTCAGCTATGTAGAAGCAAAAATTCAGAAGTGTAGAAGCAAAACATATTCAGAAGTGTAGAAGCAAAACATATTCAGAAGTGTAGAAGCAAAACAAATATAAATGCCAAATCTAAAGGCAAAGATGAGGACCAAAACATAATTTAAAGTAAAGCATAATTTATTTGGTATATACAACCATGTAGGTAGAAGCTGCGTGGAACTAACCCCTGTTGTGCTGCAATCAGTGGCATCGTTTGTGAGTATTGACTTGCCTTCTTCAACCTCTCTTTCAGTGATATGGGTGTCAAATAAAGATAGAATGGATAAAAAGACCATTTCTGTAGTAGGTGTTTAAGTTGCATACGACTTAGATTGGAGAAGGAAAAGTCGGCGTGGGAAGTGATCATACCTTTACCGGAGAACTATTTACCGGAGTGGATCAAATGTTCTTACATCTAGCCTCAACTTCGTACCGGACTGAACTCATTTTTCGTGCAAAAATACTGATATTAGAAGTAAATGCCAGGTTCTAGACCATTACATAGCCTCAATTGGGCATAATTTAAAAGAAATCGATTCTATAAGGATATAACTTCATGCTTTCATTCGAATGTGTAGTAAAATTCTTAATGATTTGGTCACCATTTACTCTACTATACTTAGCAATATAAATTAGAAAGATGGCACATGCAAATCTATGTTAATTCATTTTCGCATTAGTTGTGTGGATTCCTGCATTTTGCCTAGACATGACTATACGCTTGTAAACGGAAAGCCTCTTTATGTTCTCTGGCACTTCCTATAAACTTCTTGCAGGAACCCATACAACAACTAAAGAGAAAATTTAACAAAAAAACCCAAAAAACCCATCAGATTTTACCAATTTAATCTCCAGAATGTCTCCGGTCCTGAGTTCTGGCACCGGCATCTGCTTCTTCGACGCCTCAACAGCTTGATTCTTCTCTCCAAAAATGCAGATATCCAGCCCTCTTGTCCCCGAGCTTGATTCTAGGTTTTCTGGGCTTCTCAGGCGACACCGAAACCAGGCCTTTCAAGTATTCTACAACTTCTTCCCTCTGCCCCGCCACAGCCGCAGCTTCGGCCTAACATTCGTCAGGATAGGAGCTCGCAACGAGCGCGATAATATCTCTGTTCCGCCGATTAATAAGTGGCGATGGGGGATTCTATGACGAAGGCTTCCAGTGAGAAAGTTGGTAGCGGGGCACGGCGAGAGGCTAGGGAGGCCCGAGGAAGGGAAGAGAAGATGGGAGATGCCGATTTCTTTGTGACAGGGCGAGCAAAGAAGATGGTAGACAACGCATTGATGACGGTGAAGAAGGCATCAGGCTTCATCGGGAGGGTTTCGTGGGATCACGCGAAAATGAGAACGGAAAAACCTAGCAATGCAATTTTGTAAGCACGACAGTACCTGGCCGGCGACAGCGGGCTTCGCCCGCCCCCGGTGCAATGCTGTCGGGCGGCCTTCGGCCGCATCCAGGAGGGCTTCGCCCGCCTCCGCACGGGCTTCGCCCGTGCTCAATGTGTCTGCGGGTTTTGCCCGCATCAAGGCGGGCTGCGCCCACATCAAGGCGGGCTGCGCCCACAACATATACATATGAGTACTCCAAATGACCGTAAAAAAATATACATCAATATTACAATATTTATTTTGTAAAAAAATATACGTATATACTTAAAAAGATTATTTTCTCTCTCTCCCTCTCCACCGCACTCTCTCCCCCTCTCTCCTCTCTTTCTTTCTCTCTCTCTCGCTCTCTCTTTGTCTAATCCTTCATACATAATAAAAGTTATATATTATATTAAAGAATATAAATCTGCGGAATATCTCTCTCTCCCCGCCGCACTTTTTCTCTCTTTCTCTCTCTCTCTCTCTTTCCCTCTCTCTCTCTCTCTCGATCCTTCAGCGCCACACTCTCTCTCTGATCCTTCAAAGGCTATAGGCTTAGGAGATCTACACATTTTCATTTTTTAATCGGAAAACCATCGGACGGTTGTTATTTTTCATGCCTGATATGAACAAATGAGATTGCATAGAGAGCATTTAAAAGTATGGCTTTTTAATGCTATTTGATATTTCTTTTATAGTATATATATATATACGAGTGCCCGACACGGGGCTCCGCCCCTACGGCCAAACGCGACAGTACCCGGCCGGCGACATTCGGCGGGGGCGGTCTATATTTATATACCTATATATAAAACCTAATTCAATGTTGTTCAACAAAAACCATATGGTGTGATGGTTGTCATCTTTGCTTGACATAGTGGAAACCTGGGTTCAAATCTCACCATTGACAATTTTTTTAAGATTAAAAAATGGGTCATTTGACCCTCCTTTTTCCAATAAATTTAGGGGTAAAATCGTAATTTCATGTTGTAGGGTACCCTATACTTTCATAGTTTTAGGTCACCCTTAGTAGGTTTAGGAGACCTATGAAAAAGTGGAGAGAGAGGAAGCGGTTTGATCCGACGGTTGATGAAATATCATGCCAGATTCGACGACCGTAATCATTTCAACGACTTTAAAATTCATTGGTTTGATATTTCTTTATATATGGTAGAGCTATATACATATACATACGTATATGTTTGTGTACATGTATATATTTATGCGTAAATATATATTATGATAATTTAAAATATAAAATAATTTTAACTATTAAATAAGAACTCTTCTCTTTATAAAGTAGAGACACTAGATTTTTAGATATGTCGATGAGTCGATGACAACTTTATTACGACAAAACATCAATAGAAAGTAGTTGTAAGTTTCATCAAAATCTTTCAGAAGTGTCCTCAACCATTTCAACTCGCAAACAATTTGAGCCATATTTCTGTATTCAATTTTTGCATTTCACCTGAACACCACTGCTTGTTTTTTACTTCTTCAGGTGACAGTTTCCTCCGACATACATACAATATCGAGAAGTGATTTTTTAATCTCCCTTATCATTTGCATAACTTGCACTGGATACGCTTCAATACACAAGTGATGGTTTCTCTTAAATATTAGTCCATTACTAGGAGATCCTTCGATATATTCTACTATTTTTAATGCAACTTCAAGATACTTTCTGGGAGCATGCATAAACTGACAGATCTTTCCAGCGTCGAAAGAGATGTCAGGTCTGGTTACGATGAGATATGTGTTTATCGATTAGATGCCTGGAATGAGTGATATTTTTTATAGGAGGTGTCTCATCCCAAAGTCTGTCAGTGCCCATAAACATTAGATTCCGTGCAGGCTTCATGCCCTGAAGACATGTTTCTTCAAATAGATTTAGGGAATACTTTTGTTGGGAAAGAATTACATTGTTATTGTGTCTCACAATTTCAATTCCCAAGAAGAATTAGGGAGTACCCATATCTTTTGTAACAAAAATATGCCCGAAGATGTTCCTTTATTATTTCTATGCCAGAAGAATCATCTTTAGTGAGAAAAATGTCATCTACATATACACCAAAAATAACTAGCCCTTAATCGGTCTTCTGTATGTAGAGAAAGTGATCTGCATTGTTTCTAGAAAAACCAATGGTATGAATGACCTGACTGAACTTGTGAAACCATGCTTTAGGATTTTGTTTATGACCATATATGACATTCTGCAGCTTGCACACTTGAGACTCCTGACCAGCATAACTGGGAAGTTGCTTCATATAGACTACTTCGCGCAGATCTTCATATAATAAGACATTTTTTGACATATAGCTAGAACATTTACCAATTCCGGTTCATGACAACAGAGAAGAGTATCCAGATAGTATTGACACGGGTAACCGAAGAGAATGTGTCAAAGAACACAACATCATCTGTCTAAGTGAAATCCTTTGCAATCATACGACCTTTGTATATGTACACAATATCGTTGGGGAGAATTTGATGATAAGGACTTATCGAAAACCAGTAATATTACCTCCAGGTGGGGTAAGAACAAGAGCCAAAGTAACTTGGGATGCCAATGTAGAGATCTCCTCGCCTATAACTGCTTAATTCTCCTCGTCCATAACTGCTTTCCAGCAAGGTATATGAAGACTTCATAGCAGGGACGGTGGTGGTAGATATTGTCAAGACAAACTGGCTGCAAGGACTAAAATTGCATCAGACACAACATTAGTAATAGGATCATGTGTACTTTCTAGTACCCCCTTCCACAGAGCAATGCGAACATCCTGATCTGAGTCTGCTGATGTGAAGGAACCGTCCGAAGAGGAGAGAGCTGGTCTGGGAGCTAACATTGGGAATCGGAGTGATAAGAGCTTTGAATGAGGGAGTAGCTGGACGTCGACTATAGATAAGTGAAAAATTGATGGGAGGAGGAGATATATGTATAAGAGGTGGTGCAGGAGATGTGATATCAGGTGGAGGAGCATGAATGATAGGAAGGGAGGACACAAAGGTAGGTGAGGACAGGTGGTAGAGATAGAATAGGGGATCTCAAGAGTAAGTAAATTGCCGTCCATGGAGAAATAGGATAACAAAGACATTGATGTTTGAAGATTTAGACAAAGCAACGATATCCCTTATGAGTAAGTAAGAGAATATCTCAAGAAAATACATTTGGTGGTGCGGTCAGAGAGTTTGTCTCGACCAAATGTAGGAGTGTGAACAAAGGTAGTATAACCAAATACACAAGTGAGGGAAAAAAAGAGTACTATCCGGATGAAGAAGAGAAAATGATGTTTTACCTTGAAGAGTAAAATAAAACATACAATTAACTAGAAAACATGAAATGAAAATCGCATGACCTCAGTAGGATCGGGGAACATTCATTTAACCGAGATGTTGATCGGAGATGACAATTTATTCCTTTCTGCCACCCCATTTTGTTGAGATGTATGCAGACAACTGGTTTGATGAATGATATCATTAGAAGTACAAAAAGAGAGGAATTGGTGGCTCATATATCCTTTCGCATTATTTGCCAGTAGAATTTTAATGGCAAGACCAAATTAGTGCGAATTTCATTATAAAATTTATAGAAAAAAAAAAAGAGTTCAAATTGTTCTCTTAAGAGATACACCCAAGTATATTTAGAGCAGTCATCAATATCAAAATACAGACTTCACCAACAGACTTGGAGGGACTTGGACCCTAGATACCCGAATGAACAAGGTCAAAAGTACATACAAAATTTAGCAAGAAAACTAGTACGATGATGCTTGTCATATTGGACCGAGAAGACAACATGAGCTGGAGAAGGAGACGAAGTGGGGGATGACAAAGAAGATGATGCCACTGAAGCAGAGAAGGCGTTATAGCAGATGCTGAGAAAATATGAAGATTGTCCAGGTTCTAGATGCCCCTTCCCTCGTTCAGTTCCAATAGTAATTGTCCTCTTTCATTGAATGTCTTAAAAATAACAATTAGTTGGATAGAATGAGACATAGCAGTGTAATTGTTTTGAAAATGCACCGACGGATAATAGATTGGAGAAGAGAGGTGGTAATAACAACTCCAGTTCCACAAATTGGAGCAGGAGAGCCATCAACCACAAACACCAGTGGTAAATTAGTGCTTCTCGAGGTGAGAGAAGACAAATTCTCAATCATATAATAGTGGCATTGGAGTCGATGAGCCACTTGAGGAGCAACATGTGCGCTGCCCGTAGAAGTTGCAATAGAGGCAAATTGCTTGGAAACACTAATTTGAGCCTCAATAATGTCAAAGAGAACCATCGGTCGGATTCAGATGTCGGAGTGGAGGTGGTCTAAGAAGAAGATTCAAACTTAGCAGCACTGACATGAGCGTGAGGTTGGAGATGTGGATGCTTCATAAATCACCGCTCGACAAGATGACCAAGCCTCCCACAATGTGAGCAAAGAGGATCCCCCTCATCTTCTAGTGCGCCGCCATGACCGCACTGCGCTACACGACCAACAATATGAGCATAATTCTCAGAGGGTGGAGGTGATGCTATCAGAGGTCGGCGCAGAAGGTTCGTCACAACAGAGATACGAGTTGCAGTAGCATCTAAGGTAGGAGTGTTAGGTTCTCTCAAGATGTGTTGATGTATCATATCGTAGGAGTCAGGAAGATGTAGAAGATAACAGACAACAAATAGTTCCTGAAAATATTTCTGTTGAGTTGCAATGTCAGCTGAGAAGGGACAATGTTGGAGAATTTCTGCTTCGAGAGTCTGAACTTCCTGATACGCAGC
Source organism: Dactylorhiza incarnata (assembly GCA_033032865.1). Lineage (NCBI taxonomy): Eukaryota > Viridiplantae > Streptophyta > Magnoliopsida > Asparagales > Orchidaceae > Dactylorhiza > Dactylorhiza incarnata. Next base: position 16,384 of record JAWHQI010000012.1, on the reverse strand, counting down.
ATCAGAGAGGGGAGAGTTTGTCGAGCAAAGAGATCTAAATAGATGCGAGATGTTTTGGCATCTTTGGAGTAAAGAGCTACAATATGATCCTTTGTAGGCTTCACAGTCTCATCATGACTAATGATAGACAAACAGTCATTAGAAAGACTGTTGGTAAACCATTTACGAACAAGAATATCACTGTCGTCACAATCAACACATTTGGGAGATGTAGGTTTTGGAGGGGTATTAGTGAGAGATGTCTCTTGCATTGAGAGCGCAGAAGGATGGTGATGAAGACTCCAATCAGAAAAGATGCGTCCAGTCAATTTGGAAGCTGTCTCGAGATTTCCAGAGGCACTTGAAATGATTGTGAGGGTAGGAATAACGATCATTGGTGCCGAGGGGAGCGAGGTTGTCCCCATAATTTAGTACGAGTGAATGTAGGGACTCGATAGGAGCAGGAACATGGCGAGGAGCTGTCAACTGACATCTTATTAAAGGAGAAACATCAGAATTCAGAGCTGAAGCTGTCTGGTGTGGGATGGACACATAGATGGAGGTCGCAGTTGAAGTTAGATGCGAGAATTGAGATGTCGGATGTGGGATGAACTCGCGTGCTCCACAACCAGTAGCCAATTGCGGGAGATGTCGAGTGTGGGATGGAGGCATGTTTAAGAGATCTTTCTGTGAAATCGTGTGAGCTTTAAATGAGTTGAAGTCGCACCAAAAGAGCGCGAGAAGGGAAGCTCGGTCAAGCTCAACAACTATGGGTCTGTTTGGGAGAGCTGCTGCGGATTGAAAAGCTGTTGATTGAACAGAGCTCTTTAAACATATCTCTTTCAGAAGCTGTTTTGAAAAGCTACATGCTGTTTGGAGAGTCTGTGTATAAGCGCTGATGGAACAGAGCTCTTTCAAATATTACTGTTTGGTAGTACAGCTTTTTGAGAGCTATTTTTTTTCTAAATGAAAATACTGAAATATAAATAAAATAAGAATATTACAAAACATGTGACATACGAATAAAAATATTAATTGTTTTCAAACATAGCTAGGCTTAAAAAGTAAGTTTTTTCGGTGCGGTCATTCCACATTGTCCAATCTTTTTTGTTCACCTGCGTGATAAAAAAAATTGATATTAATTATACTTTTGAACATGTTGATTTCTAAAGTTTGTTTAAAAGATGCTGAGAAATTTTACCTGCGGACGCTGTACAATTCTTCAGCAATATTATCTCGTATTGCAGACATATGATCAGATCCCCCGACATCAAACATATCTGTCTCAATATCATCCTCTGTTGTAGGATCGTCATCCTCTGGGGGTATGAATGAGTCATCGGCATCACAAACATTAAATTCTGGGTCCCATCTAGATGGATGTTTACGAATGAAGTTATGCAATGCCATGGTCGCTAACACAATTGAACGTTGTTTCTTGAAATTGTACTGAGACATTTTTTGCATAATGTGCCACTTTTTCTTCCAAACTCCAAACGTCCGCTCTATCACACTTCGAAGAGATGAATGCGCCTTATTGAAATGCTCATGTCTGCCATGGACGGGACGACTCCCGCGTGCAAAATCTGCCAAATGATATCTTGTTTCTGGATATGGTTTTAGATAGCCCGTCTTTAATGGATATCCAACATCCACTAAATAATATTTACCTGTAATTAGTTGATATGTTAAACATAATAATATGGTAGTGAATAATAAAAGCATATACGATCATTTATTGAATAATTTACCTCTAGGGGGATGCAGAAAATGTAGCATATTGTCTGACAATGCGCGCACAAAGATATGATTATCATGAGCGGATCCTTCCCACCCAGCCTGTGCAAATGTGAAGCACATATTAAAGTCGCAAACAACCATCAAATTTTGCGTTGTTGTACCATGACGTTCAATATATCTAACTTGATCATCAACGGGTATCCTCGCATCCACATGTGTACCGTCAATTGCACCAGCGCAGTCCTTAAAGAATGGCATGTAACAGACATCATACCTTATTTCCGCAGGTATTTCTCTAAAATGACGATCAATTGGTTTTATGATATCAACTGACAAGAGCAATAATGATTTAAGTCCTTTCGAAAAAAATCTACTTATAGTTTCAGTTGAGTGTTGAAATCGCTCTTTTGTTAATCTCATAGAGCCTTCATGCGCTAGGATGTACAATGTAATTCCTAGGATTTCTCTTGAGGTTGTGCGTAGTGATTCTTGTAATTCATGATCGTTTTCTAGCTTTCGAAGCAAATCAATAAATATTCGCTTTGACATTCTAAATGCGTCATGAATTCTATCTGGATGCCCTTGAAGCAACTCTTTCAACTATTTCTCCCCTGTTTGAGTAGACGTCATGCATGGTCTCTTTTCCCGTATGCAATTATTTATCTCATCTATTGTTGAGATAACGATATTACAGTATTCAACATATTGCACCCGTTCTGGAGAAAGACATGTAGAATCTCCAGAATCTTCACTGGTCGAGTCATGTGCTTCCATTACCTAAAAGAACAAAAAAATGACATCATATCAAATTTTTAAGTGGCACAAAATATATTTCATAAAATAGAGACAACACAAACATGAATTTAGTTTCATCATAAATAAAAACATAACAGAAGATAGAAACATCACATAATAATCTTATTAAAATATAAACATCACAAAACACAACACGTAGTCGTCTGAATAAAATAAAAACAACACATAACACAACACGCAATTGCCTAAAATGACCCGATCACCGCATCCTGTTCTCAAAAGCACTTTTGATCCACCATACCCTATCCTCCTCTGGTATGTTAATGAAAATTTCTCTGTTGTTTTTGTCATTGATATGGTTTAAAGCAAAGTAATATAAACTCAAATCATCACGTATCTCTTGCATCTTGCAGATCAACTCCACTGCCTCCTTGATTGTGACAATTGGTGGTGGCTTCTCCGCTAATGCAGATGCACGTAACTCATTCATATAGGAAAGAGCCACTCTATTCTTTCCCATTTTTCTTCGTTTACTGGTGGAGGTGGAGGTATTGCCAATATTGGTTGATGAATCAAGTCGCGGAACCTCCAAGTTTTCTACTGCAGTGTCTTCTTCCTCAGAAATGTGTTCCATATCAGGTGGTACGCTGCTAATTGATGGAGCCCAAGAATCTTCACATGTAGCAACAACTTGACTGAACATAATATTCAGTTTCTCCTCTAACTCGGGCACAATACCAGCAAATCGAATTTTTTTGGCAGCAGGAACAACTTATACATAACAATTATAATAATATAAGAAAATATTAACAAAAACATATGATTTGTTTAAATTAATTGATTTTTAGGTTACCTTGATTTTATCCTCCCACCACTGATCAGATGCTGCAATGGTTCTCTTTTCCTGGTCCCATCCTAAACCGGTCTCACCATGTTTTAGTTCTTTCCACAACTTTCAGTCTTTCTTGAGATGGTCCCACTTATTCTTCATTTGCATTCGATCGTAGTTTTTTCCAGTACGCTGTTTAAAAGACCCAATCAAAATTTTCCAACCATCCTTGCTAAAGTGGGTGGTAGGCCGATTTCCCAACCCTATCTCTATAATGCAAAGATCGCAGAAGATCAAAACATCATTTGACTCTCATGTTGCCGAGCTTCCTCCGACCTTTGGGTTTCCCATAAAATTGTATACCCAAAACACAAACAATCATTCAAGCATACACAAACAATCATTCAAACGATCAAAACACAAAAAAACACAATACACACAAAAACTCATTCAAACATACACAAGAAAAAAACACACCCATCCACACACAAAATACAAGAAAGAGAGAAAATATACAATGGGCTCCCTTTTGGGCATTTTACAAGTGCTTAATACACACACGCACACGCACACATACACACACGCACGCGCACGCAGACACACACTGTTACCGATCTGCAGCTGGAAGATCCACCATGGCAAGTGTACACGCGAAGGGCGCGGGCGCCGGAGGTGCCGCACGGTCCGTCCATGGAGACGGACGACACGGAGGATGGTTCGGCGGACGGAGTTCGCAGCACAGAGGAACCGGAACCGCATGGATCCGGATGATGTTTTATTTATATTTTAATATTAAGTTTTTTATTGTGGTTTTGGACCCCTCACTATAAGAGGGTGTTTTGTGGACTTGGGTTGGTATCTTTGGATCTATCTAATTGAAAGGGGGCTGCTCCCTCTTGCTTCCTCTCACCATAATCCTCTCTCTCTCTCCCTCTCTCTCTCTACCGCTCAACCTGCCCTTCCCCCGCCGTCTCTCCTAATCCCGCTAGGTAACATTTGGTCCGACTTGCCGCTCCACCCGCTACTGCCGCCTGAAGCCTCTCTCCGCCGACCAGCGATGGCGCCCACCACGCGCACCCAACTCGCTGACACCCTCGACGGGACGGACGACACCCGTTCCAGGCTCGACCGCCACGATGGCCGACTCGACGCCCTACAGTCCTCCGTCGACTCCATCATCACCGGTCAAGCGCTCCTCCTGAGCTGTCTCGACGCCCTCATACCTCCGACCGCCCACACGCCGCCGACGGGCTCGACATCGTCGACCGATACTACATCCATCCTCGGGATGCCGCCGCCTCTGCTGGCGCCGGTGCCTGCCACATCCCCCGCACCATCGGTCGGGCGCTCTGCTCTGAATCTGGACATACCCTCCTCCTCCGGCGTGGATCCCATGGGCTGGATCGCGCGCGCGGAGCAATTTTTCGACCTCCACCTCACACCCCCGACGGATCGAGTCGGCACGACCGTCGTAGGTCTCGACGGTTCTGCCCTCCACTGGGCGCGTTGGCTCCGCCAGATCCAGCCCACGATCTCGTGAAACGAGTTCAAACAGGAGATGATAAATCGTTATGACTCGCGCTACACCGGCTCCGCCATCGAGTGCCTCTGCAGTGCATGCCAAAAGGCCGATTTGGACAATTACATTGACGAGTTCGTCGCTCTAGTGACGCAAGTACCAGGCCTTCTGCCCGACCACTACTTGGGATTTTTTCTTCAAGGCCCGCTTCCCACGATTCGTTCCCGCATCCGAACGCATCATCCTCGGACTGTCCCCGTGACGTTGGAGCTTTCCCGAGCGGTGGAGGCGAATCTCGGCCACCGCCCACTTCCACCCAGTGGACACCATATCCACCGACCCCAGGCCAACCTGGACATGATCGATCGACCGCTGGCCCCAGGGGGCGTTCGGTCGGTGCGCGCCGACCCCCCTCATCGGATTTCCAATACTGACTACAATGACCTCCGCCGAAAGGGCTTATGTTTCCGTTGCCGCCAACCGTATTCCCCCCACCATGTCTGTGCAGTTAAGGTGTTTCACGCCCTCTTCGGCGACTACGATCCCGTAGTCACTATGGCCGACTTCGACGACCTCGCTATACAGGAGGAGGGCCCTCCACTGGTGGCCGACGACGCGGCTCTTAATGTGCTCGACCTTCCATTCTACTCCGTGGGAGGCCTTACCGGACAACGAACAATGAAGATGGTCGGGGTGATTCTCAATCACGCCGTGATAGTGATGATCGATAGCGGGGTAAGCCACAACTTCGTTTCGGCGCAGCTGGCGCGCGACCTCGCCTTCCCTATTTCACCATCCCCCGATTTCTCCCTTTGCTTGGGCGATGGCCGTCGACGACCGACCTTGGGGCAGTGGTCCGACGTGGCTCTTTCGGTGGGACCTTGTACCCTCACGACGGACTTCTATGTGTTCGAGTTGGGCGGGCTCGACGTTATTTTGGGGGTGGCGTTGCTTCAAACTTTGGGGGCGGGCTCAACAAGGTCACGGTTCCGGATAGGTATCCCATTCCGGTGATTCGGGAGCTCTTGGATGAGTTACACGGCGCTGCCTACTTCACGAAGCTGGACCTTCGGGAGGGCTACCATCAGATCCGGGTCCGTCTGGACGACGTGCCAAAGATCGCGTTTCAGACGCATGACGACCACTTCGAATTCCTGATGATGCCGTATGGCCTTACCAATGCGCCCGCTACCTTTCAAGCAACCATGAATGAGATATTCCGCTCGGTATTACGTAAGCATGTGCTCATTTTCTTTGATGACATCTTGGTGTTTTGTCGATCTTGGCAGGAACACCTTGGACACGTTCGAAGCACATTCTTGACGCTACGACAACACCATCTCGTCGTCAACCGCAAGAAGTGCTCCTTCGGGTCAACGACAGTGAGTTACTTGGGCCACACCATCTCGGCCGACGGCGTGGCCATGGATGAAGATAAGATTCAGGCGGTCCTTCGGTGGCCGACACCCACGTCCCTTCGGGAAGTCCGCGGATTTCTCGGCCTCACCGGCTACTGCCAACGGTTCATCAAGGACTACGACACGTTGGCTCGCCCTCTCACCAAGTTGTTGAAGCTCTCGGAGGAAGGCCCGTTTTCGTGGCCACCCGCCGCCATGGCGGAGTTCGCCGCGCTCCAAACCGCCCTCGTGCAAGGGCCGGTTTTGGCCATGCCAGATTTCCAGCAACCCTTCCTCGTGGAGTGTGACGCCTCCGGCACGGGCGTCAGAGTCGTCCTCATGCAATCCGGTCGGCCCATTGCCTATTACAGTCGCAGGTTCTCGTCGACGATCCAGAGCCGCTCAGCCTACGAAAATGAACTCATGGCCCTCGTGCTCGCGGTCCAGCACTGGTGCTCGTACCTCTTGGGCCGACCCTTCGTGGTCCGCACCGACCATCACAACCTCCGTTACTTACTGCAACAGAAGATCGCGACTCCGACACAACAAGTTTGGGTGGCTAAATTGTTGGGGTATGACTTCACCATTGAGTTCCGCCCCGGTAGGGCGAATCGGGTGGCGAACGCCCCATCCCGTCCACCGCAAGCACCAGAGTTAGCGGTCATTTCTCGTCCAGTGTGGGACGACTCGGCCAGCATACAGCAGGAGGTCGAGCGAGACCCGCACCTTGCGGCCACCAGGACGGCCCTCTTGGCGAACCCGGAAGCTCACCCGCTATACTCGCTTGTTGGAGGTCGTTTATTCCACCGGGGCCGCCTCATGCTCTCCGCCGCCTCCCCAAGTATACCCCGGTTATTAGACGAGTTCCACTCCACCCCGACCGGCGGTCACGCGGGGGCGTTCCGCACTTACCGGCGTTTGGCGGCATCCCTGTACTGGCCTCATATGCTCCGCCAGGTTAAGGCCTACGTGGCCGTGTGCCTTCCTTGTCAGAAGGCCAAGTACGAGACCATGTTTCCCAGCGTCCTGCTTCAGCCCCTTTCGATTCCGGAGCAGATTTGGGAGGATATTGCCATGGATTTTATCACCCGACTTCCACGTTCGAGCCGGCTCGACTGCATCTTGGTGGTCGTGGACCGCCTGACGAAGTATGCGCACTTCATTCCTCTCCGTCATCCTTACACGACCGCCACCGTGGCAGACAGCTTCATCGCCGAGATTGTGCGCCTACATGGGTTCCCTCGCTCGATCGTGAGCGACCGCGACCCTTTGTTCCTCAACAGTTTTTAGACCTCCCTCTTTCGCCTACAGGGCACTCGTCTTTGTATGAGTACGTCCTACCACCCGCAGTCTAACGGGCAATCGGAAGTCCTCAACCGGTGCCTAGAGACCTATCTCCGTTGTTTCATCGGCGAGCGACCGGTCACGTGGGCCAAGTGGCTGTGTTGGGCGGAGTACTCGTACAACACAACGTATCATCATGCGGCAAATACCTCACCGTTCGAGTCAGTGTATGGCCGACCGCTATCGTCAGTGGTCCGACACCTCCCGGGGGAGTGCCCCGTGGCCAGTCTGGCCGACCATCTGCAGGATCGCGACATCATCCTAGACAGCTTGAAACACCATCTCCGGCGGGCCCAAGCATAGATGTTATCCTTTGCCAACCGGAAGCTCCAGTATTTCCTCAAACTTCACCCATACCGCCAGCTCACCGTCGTGCGGCGGCCTTGCTCGAAATTGGCACTGCGTTTCTACGGCCCCTTCGAGGTCATCAGCCGCATCGGGGTCGTGGCGTACCGGCTTCGTTTACCCAGCAGCAGTCGCATTCACCCGGTTTTTCACGTCTCGCAACTTCGGCGGGTGGTAGGAGACCACCCCGTAGTGGACCACATTCCGGCCGACCTTGATTACTCCGGATCCGCGCCATTGTACCCCGAGGCCATTCTCAACCATCGGTATCACTTACCCGGGGACCCCAGCCCGTAAGAGATCCGCGTCGCGTGGCGGCACCGCGCGGCAAGCGAAGCAACATGGCTTCTTCGGGATGATTTTCGCTGACAGTTTTCGGACTACCGCCTTGAGGCGAAGGCCAATTTTCCAGATGACGGTATTGTTACCAATCTGCAGCCGGAAGATCCGCCATGGAAAGTGTGCACGCGAAGGGCGCGGGCGCCGGAGGTGCCGCACGGTCCGGCCATGGAGACGGACGTCTCGGCGGACGGTTCGGCGGATGGAGTTCGCAGCACAGAGGAACCGGAACCGCGCGGTTCCGGATGATGTTTTATTTATGTTTTAATGTTAAGTTTTTTATTGTGGTTTTGGACCCCTCACTATAAGGGAAAATACTTAGGTACGTGTACCGTTTCTAAAGGAAGGTGCACAAATTGTATTTGTAGGTCAAAATAAAGTGTTTTTTTAAAAATAAATTACAGAATATTAATTTACATATTTTTATGATCATTTTAAGATCTCATATGCATATGTTACAGTCTAAAAATACACATGTTAAAAAGTGATTTTTTTAATACAGTTACAGTTGTAAATTACATATGTTCTTACGACTGTAACTATAACTATGAATACACTTACAGTCGCAATTTCAACTAAAAATATTGTCCCGTACCATTCTATAGGAACGTTACGCGTACAGAAAATTTTCTCCACTATAAGAGGGTGTTTTGTGGACTTGGGTTGGTATCTTTGGATCTATCTAATTGAAAGGGACGGCTCCCTCTTGCTTCCTCTCACCCTAATCTTCTCTCTCTCTCTACCGCTCAGCCGGCCCTTCCCCCGCCGGCTCTCCTGATCCCGCTAGGTCACACACACACACACATATCATAAAGCTGTTGAACATCTTTTTGGACTAAAAACACTTGCACTGCAAAATTCTAGACTACTTGTCATTCGGCTTTCACCGTTATATGATAATCTTTGTCCTCTTCATTGTTTCAGGTTGTTCCTTTGCTCATGAAAGCAATAGGGTGGCATGGTGGTAGTATTCTTGCATTAGAGACTCTAAAGCGTGTTGTGGTTGCTGGAAATCGAGCAAGAGATGCACTAGTTGCGCAAGGGTTGAAGTAAGTTTCTATCTGTGTTTTATATTTGTATTACTTTTGTTGCCTATTTGAGAAATTGTTTTTTTATCGAAGGGTTTTCAAAATAATCTAGCCAGGTGAATTGTCATAATATTGCATAAATACATTATGCACATTAACTAGCCTAGCAAGATAATACATTAAGCACATTACTTGTGGAAAATATCCATAAGTATGTTTAGATTGGCTTTTTAAAGTGCTGGTAAGTTTTATTAACTTAACTGATGCAGGGGTAAGTTGACTGTGAAAGCCCTAATATGACGCACTAAATGGAATACGATGCTCCTACTAACAAACTCTAGCGTGAGTGCAAATGCAATGGACAGTCCGGTGCAAACGGACAATAAGGACTTAATTTAGATAAAACTTAAGCAAAAGCACAATCGTTCACAGTAATTTTTTTATAGGAAAACAAATGCTAATCCACAGTTCCACACACAATAGAGGTGCAATATGTTTGAGCGCGTGCTGAATAAGTCCTGCAAATCAATGATTTCACGGAAATAAAACATATAATGTCGCATCCGGCAAACTATAGTCCAAATACACAATAATAGGAAACAAAATTACCAAACTAAGACTTACACATGCAGGCGGCGACAAAATGCAGCAAAAGGTTGAGTCCTGAGGCTTTTGGCTCCACGTGAATGTTGAAAACTGATGGTGACTTGTACTTGAATGAGTTTTGTTGGAAGTGGGAGTGGTTTGGGAGGTTGGTAGGGGCTGTGGACAGGTAGGACTGCTGGAATCAAAATCCTGGGTTCTGGATGATATTTCAGAACCCAGAATTGATTTTCTGGGTTTACTGCGCCTGGGGTAGAAGGAATGGGCTACTGTGGACAGGATGTAGGGTTACTGGAACCAATTCCTGGGTGCTGGAAGGAGGTTTCAGGTTTCCTGCGCCTGGAGTAGAAGGAAGGGCTGCTGAAATACTTAATTCTGGGTTCTGGAATGAAGCTCCAGAACCCAGAAATATTTTTTTCTGGTTTCTCCCAAACCTGGAGCAGCAGACGTGTAGGAGGGGGATGGCTCCTGGACGATCTCGGTAGATATGGTGTTGCGGCGATGGAGTTGCGGCGTGCGAAGGACTTACGTTGGAGTTGCGGCGTGGATGAAGACCTTGCACTGGAGATCGACGGGAATGGACGGGGACTGTGCACATGATGTCGACGGGGATGGAGGAGGACGATGGCTGCCTTGGAGTCAAACCAAGAGTTCTCGCCCGGCGTCGCACAGAGAGAGAGAGAGGGGGACCGACGGTTCCAAAGTGGAAATAAACCTTTCAATCTCCCTCGCCCGGCGTCGCACAGAGAGAAAGAGAGGGGGACCGACTGTTCCAAAGTGGAAATAAACCTTTCAATCCCCCAAACCGCTGCTTGCGCCCTGTATAAATACTAATACTAAGTTAGGATACCCAGATCGGGCGGCACATAATGCACGAACCGATCGGGTGTCAAATACAACTCAAAATAGAGAAGTAAATACATGAAAATGACTCAAAATGACCGTCCGGACGCATCCGTGGACTCAGATCGTCCGAACGGGTAGCGAATCACCGCCTCCTGCGAGAATACACGTGCGTGGGTCGGAGGCCTCCATCATTAACTGTCACTTGTAATACTTATATTGTAAGTTCTTGATCCTTATTTCAAAATTTATAGCGATGAGATGCTCCTTCGAATGAAAAGAAACAACTGAAGATCCCACGGCTGGAAAGTGGATGATCATCATGGTGAAACAGTGAGATCCCTTATTTCCATGGATGATGATGATAATTTCATCATTGATTGTCGTCTCCTTTCTCCTTATATCGTCCAACTTTTAGAAATGAGGAGATATCATAATGACTTCTTAAATGCTATTGCAAAAATGTTTAAATAAATTGATGTCCTAAAACCTTTGCTAAATACAATGAAACAAGCCTGAAATAAAAGCAATACTAATTTCTATCCATCTAGTTATTTGAAATGACTTATAAAATAAACGAAGAAATAATAGCTAACCAACCAAGTATGTCTTGCTGAAATTGTGCTACATGGATCGGACACATAGGTACACACGACATTGCATAAGTAAGCTAACTTTTGATAAAATATGTGGTTATATACATACATAAGTTGCATACATACATCCAAGTACCTCTTCAATACACATTTTGAGCACGAGCTCTCTTTAGAGTACATCCCGACCTATCTTGGAGTTGGGACCTTGTTGGCAACTTCTGCGCCTCATCGGCCATTGCTAGGACCTTTTGTTGTGCCAACTGAGAACTCTAGATCGAATAGGCTTTGTGATGGGGATCACGGATCATGAGCAGGTCGACCTTTATTGAAACCCGCACGGGTATAGGAATTTTGGCACTTTGCACCCTCTAAAAGAGGCTCCTTGGCACTTTGCACCCCAGGTTTTTATTTTTGGCACTTTGCACCCCCTAAACTCTTTAAGGTGGCACATTGCACCCTCACGCCATTTATCTTTTAAATTAAATCCGATAATTATAAGATGAGGGGTATTTTGGTCCCCCATATATTGAAATAATTATTTGCCCAGAAATAATACTGTAGCAGCCCATTACTATTAATAGACCAACCTTTCATTGCATTCAAATTGCTATGTACTGACCATCCGAAAATTTTGTTATTTGCAGCCATCCGAAATTTTTGTTCATTGCAAGCCATCCGAAATTTTTTTTTTTTGCAGACCAATCAAAATTTATTCAAGAAACGACTAGAAAATGGTGATTTTATTTTTTGAATGTAACCGAGATGGCGATTCTCCTCTAATCAGACCAAAATGAGATTTTTTTTTATCTAACTCGCAAAATTTACTAGAATTTTTATCTCTCGCACTCTCGTAGACATGAATTAAGTGATGCGCATGAATTAAGTAGCGTACATCGAGTCTCCCATTTAGTTTGACGAGTAACGATATTTTCATTACTGGAGCAGTATCGGCGAGAGAGATGATCCAAAGTTTCTAGGTGCAGTATTAAACTGAAAACTGAAAGCATAATATATCAAATCCACACCTAAATAACTACAGTATTACAACCGTAAAATTAATTAATTAAAGGTAAAAGTATACCTGCTAGGAAAATCGGGTGAGTAGGAAAAATAGGAAAACTGAAAACTGAAGAACACCACCGGAATGTGGAACACCGCCGCTGCTTGAGTTGGAAAACTGAAGAAAACTGAGGAAAACTGAAGAACACCGCCTGGAAAACTGAAGAACACCGCCGGGAAAAAGCTGGGATCGCCGGCTAGGTCGACGTCGATGCGAGGGATCGCCGGCTGAGACGCAGTAGAGGCGGGGGATCGCCGCCTGGGTCGGGGTAGAGGCGGGAGATCGTCGGATGGGTCGCTGTATAGGCGGGGGATCGCCGGCTGGGTCGAAGTCGCGGAAGCTGCGGCGGGGCGGGTTTGCGACAGAAGATCGGGAAAACCCTAGATGTGTGATGTGTGGGGTTTAATGTTTGATTTTCTATATTGACGTAAATGCCCTCACAAAGAAATTCGGATATTAAATTAAATAAAATAAATACAGATTTTGAATTAGAGGGTGCATTTTGTGTTTTGGAGGGTGCAAAGTGCCAAGAATTAAAACATAGGGTGCAAAGTGCCAAACCCCCCCTAATTGGGGGGTGCAAAGTGCCAAAATTTCTAAGATATAGAGTTAGTATCGTCATATGGATGATCCGAGCCCGTGGTCGCGTTCAGCGCGACGACATGCTATGTGTTATTATTATTTTTTATATTTTTATTTCATGTATTATTAGGGGTTGAAGTTCCGGACGATCTAGCCCACCCATAGTGGCCTCTATATCTATAAGTAGAGGTCAAGGAGCTGATATCCAGGCTTCACATTTGGAGAATATTCCAGGCTCTCGTGGTTTTCACACGGTGCCGATTCTGTGGACCCTTGGTGCCGAAGCCAAGGTAACCTACCTCTCGTGGTCATATGGAAGTGATTTTTGGCTTTCAAATTCCCTGTCGACCTGCACCCTTCTAACCAGAATCAGCTCCAATCCCATTCCAGCTTTAGCAACTATAGAGTATAGACCTTCCCCTTCCTCACCCCAACAGTCGTCATACACTTCCACGAGCCCTCCAACACCCTACAAAGCCTCCAGTCCCCTAAATCTGTGCAGAATTCCAACAGACCTGCTGCCCAGTCCCTGAAATCAGCAATTTATAAATTTTCCATACTCCCTTTATTTGTGCAAGTCTTATTTACTTGTTGTTAAATATTTTGTGAACACGCCATTGGGGATATCGATTTCTAAAAGTTTGCTCAAGTTCTACTTGAAAGGCTTATTCACCAACCATTTAATTGAAACATTCTCCTTAATTTAATTAGATCTTACTTGTGTCTCTAACGTTTAATCTGTAGTATGAATGTTTGTGCATTCTACTATTAATTTCAGAATTTATTGCAAGTAAATGTTGGACAATCGCATGTGCATCACATTATTTAGTTTTCTCCACGGCACTACACTTAAACTCATTCACTAGAGTTTCCTTATGACACTAAAGTCACACTTCCTATATCTGTGTCACTTTGTTTTAGATAACCCAAGCATACCTTAAAAGGGGACTTCGATTGCAGATGCATGGATGATGTGGTTGAAAGAATGGAAGATCCATCCTAAGTTTTTGGGGGTGATGAATTTTAGTTTCTCAATATAGAATTGCATTACCGTTGTATCAAAAGTCCTTTAATCATTATTTTTGCAAAGGTGGGACTAGACTTGGTAGGTTATGAAAATGGTGGGACTATATTTAACCCACCAGGATGGAGTTGCTTCCAGCTTTATGGGAGTATTTGAGATATAATTGTTTTCAAGTGATTGATTGGTATAATATCAGCTTTTATTTCGAAACAGAAGTGTGCTCATCTGGTTCAATTCAAGCTTGTGGGGATAGAGTGCTATTTTTTTTCTGTGAAGTTTTATCTCATTGTTTATAATGTGTATTTCTGGAGCATACACTCCGAGATTTATCTCACTTGCCATTCAACTTTAACAGATTGATGTGCAATTGTAATGCTCTGTTTTAGTTTTTTTCTTGTTTTTTGAGAATATGTTGGATCTGCTTAGAGAATGCATTTTTCTAGGGTTGGCCTTGTTGAAGTCCTACTTGGACTTCTTGACTGGAGAGCTGGAGGAAGACACGGTCTCTGTGCTCAAATGAAGTGGAACGAGTCTGAAGCTTCAATCGGGCGTGTACTTGCGGTTGAGGTTTGCACCCCCCCCCCCCCCCCCCCCCCCCTTTAGTTATGGGCTCTTTTTGGTATGTTATGGAGGTTCTTGTTGGGAAATATCACCTTGCGAGTCTTGTTTGATACAGGTTTTACATGCATTTGCCACTGATGGTGCTCACTGCGTCAAAGTTCGTGAAATATTAAATGCTTCTGATGTAAGTTCTCTTAGCTTTATTAGAGAGTAAATAGCATTTATCCTCCATCAGATGACTTTCTAGTATATCTCTGGTTTAAGCAAAAATTTAGTTGAGAATGCGATTCTTGGTTTTCAGAAGATGTCTGCCATTCAATAAGGAGTTTGTATTGTTTTTATTGAAGTTATTTCTATTTTTTGGAGTATCCAACTGCTTAGTTAGTTAGATAATGGTGATGATGTTGAAGGAGTTAAGTTGAAGAGACATGTTTAAAAAGGAATAAACGAAAGAATTAATGAGTTGCCTTAAATTGAATAGATGCATACTTGTGTGTTTGTGCGACTCTATATATAGATGCATACTTATATGTGCGCATAATTAAACCAACAGATGTGCGCGCAGCGCGCTGCAGCGGGGGGGAGGGGGTACCAATATTCAATGGAGTTTTATTTGATTCTTGCCGGAGCTACTAGTATTTTAAACCAAATTATAAACCTCGTGGAAACAATTGAAACTAAGAAAACTATGCCCAAAATTTTGCTATGTTTACTACAATGTTGTAATCACAATGTTATGACAATAGAAGTGTCAAAAGACTTGAGCACCTTATTAATCACTGAATTGATGGGCTATTTACAGTTTCATGAAGATAGGTTAAAGAGACAGACAAAATCAATAGACTAAGTTCTGCAAACTCAAGTAAATTCTGCCAGATATCAACTAGACAAGAAGAAAATTGAAGGTAGCCAAAACAGATAAAAAAATTGGCAATAAAGGAAAAACCAAATTTAATCCCCCTTCTGTAAAACTTTCATCCATTGATCTAGGTTGTTCCCAAAACAAAGAACAAATCATGAAGCTCATGAATGCTATTTCAAATGGAAAAGATGTAAGAAACCGATACATCTTTCAAAATTCTGCTGGTTTAACTCTCAGTGAAACTGAAAGTAAAGAGCAGGTTTTCTGTATCAGTGACAAAGATAACAAACAATCAAATGTTATGTTTATAGATAGTAGATGTTCTGGTCACATGACTAGCAATAAAAGCCTTTTTCCTTGATGAATCTCGAAAATATGAACTCATTTTAGGAGATGTCAAGATACAAAAAATTGAAGGCCTATTGAGTGTCTGATTGGTACCATCCCTTGCATAGTGCCTATTGAGTGTTGGACAGTTGCTAATGAAATGATATCATATTAAATTCTGCACATTCTTTTGCAACATATTTGATAAATTTAACAAACTTGTTGTAACAATACCTATGACCAGCAACAAAGTATTTGCGATCAGACTCTTTCCTGTTCCTGAAGTATTGTTTATAAGTTCTCTACAACAATTCAAGACTGCACAGTTATGACACAAAAGATATGGTCATCTCAACCTACATGATTTAAAATCACTTGACATGTGTGATAAGAAAAAAGGAATGCTAGAAATTACAATTGAGGATAGTAATAGCTTATGTGAATGATACATATACGTCTTACACATGCGCCCTCGGATGGCCGTCCTCACTGCACGAGAGCTCTCCCAAAGATGCGTCGACATTTATGGATTACCTTATATTTCACAATTAATTATGTAATTATCATTTATGTATGTCTTCATGTAGTGTCTTGTAGCGGGGGGGGGGGGGGGGGGGGGGGGGGGGGGGGGGGGGGGGGGGGGGGGGGGG